>CM077881.1:22292925-23511425 GCA_039720435.1 Amazona ochrocephala
CTCGCTTGTTGGGTCCGAAGGTGACGGAGTGCAAGACAAACTGCCTTCTAATTCTTTTTTTTTTTAAATGCTGTATCACAAAGGGCTATTAATCCTTTTTTAGCTTTATTTAGGACTTAACAGCAAGCCAAGTAGCCATAGGTAGGCTATGCTGCTTATGTACGCATTCCAGAGGTGGGAAGGGGGAGGTAATTATTTACTGGCTCGGGGAGGCAGGGAGCTGAGCTGGAGCTCCACGGTGGTCAGCACGGGGGTGAGAAGGGTACCACCGCAGCTGCAAAACAGACAACACCCCATAACCCCCACCAAAAGTGGGAGCTCCTTCCCAAGCTGCGGAGGAGGAGGATGTGACTACCCATTCCTGGCTCCTGGTCAAATCCCTCCCGGCATAAATCATCCGATTAGATATCCTTATGATTTCAGAGCTGCCAATATTCTGGGGCCATTTCAGCCTGAGAAATAAAAATGACACCAGGTGACAGCAGGGTAGCACATGGCTCGGATCCAATTCATTTTCCACTTTGCAGGCCCAGGGAATCGAAGTTGAAGGGAGGACTTTGAGGCCCAGCCGGCCGCTGGGGTGGGCTGGAGGGGCCGGGGGGAGCGCAGTGAAGAATGAAGCCATTGTGATCCCCTCTCCTCATGGAGCTGCTGCCCCAGTGGCTCTGCAGGGATCACTGCCCCTGCGGCGTGGTCACTCTCACGCTGCCGACCCTGACTGGCAAATCAGCCACGCGCCTGCGTGGTCTGGGCACTAATGGAGTCTCCTACTAAAGGGACAACCCAGGAGGGAGAAGAACTCTGTGGTAGGAACAGGTGAATGTGTGCTACTGACATCATTTGCGATTCAAAGTGCTCTACAGTGTCAGGAAAACATTTTTCCCCATTAAACAAACAATCTGCCAGACAGTTGCAGGCTCTGTCAGTCCCTGTCAGTCTCCTCAGCACAGTTTGGCAGGCTCTGGCACACTCCCTCCACTCTGATCTTGGAAAAAGAAGCCTAGCACTGAAAGAGGGCAGGCGGCCATCCCTGGGAGATGACAACCCTTCACTTGCCATGGTCAGCATGAAGCCAGAGGGATGTCCCAGCAAAGAGGATGGATGTGAACTGCGCTGGATCCCTGGAGCAATACCTAGCCCATGGAAGCAAGCCCAAGACAGTGGTACACAGGCAAAAGGAATAGATACCAATACAAGGTCGCCTTCCTTGTACCTCAGGGTTGACTAGGCTGCAGCAGCAGGAGCACAGGTCTAACCCCAGCTCCGGCACTTCCTTGATACATGACCCCACACTGCTGCCTGTGTTTCCATGCCCCATCTCTGTAGACTATTCAGGGCAAGCACTGGCACATGCTTATGTTTGCCCAAGGCCTGGCACAGCAGAGTCCTGCTCTCATGTCCGCAGTTTGGCTGCATGCGATGCCGCAGCAGTGTCCGCAGGAGACACTGCCTCCAGGCAGTACCTGCACCCAGGGCCAGGTAGGGCAGCACAAGGGTGAGTATTCTTTGAAGGGACATGGCATGTCACGCCCAAGAGGGCTTGTCCTCTGCAAAGGGATGTCGATGCAGCAGATGAAGTGGTTTTTGTGCAAGGACACAGCAGCCTTTCAAAAGGTAGCAAATGCTTTCTCTGAGTTATTCAGTTACACGTTCCAAACTCCCGAACTACACAAATCTCCTGAGAAAATGCAAGTCAGTCAGAGAGGAATCTTGGAGCCACTTCAAACGTTTTGCCAATAATTCATGCAATGAGATTAAAAAAGCCATTTCTTCCTTTGCCAAGTACACAGAGACCAGAGTGTTCTCTATTGTGTAGGAACATCACAGCATGTAGCATTTGACAAGGAAAGGTCACCGGGGAGGGGCCACAACTCCTTTTTTAAGAGGCTGCTACCGGTGTCCTTTGGAAAAACTGGTTTTACTCTGTAGCAAAAGCCATAATTGAATGCCCAGCTAACTGGGCTGAAATACCTGCCTGTGGTTTCTTTTAAAGAGACTGTTGGAGGGCTCTCTGCTCTCTATCTGACCTGGGCCCCATCTTCCAATGGCATAAATCAGCAGACACACATTGATTTATCTTGCCTGAATACTTCAGTGCTCTACTCCACACTGCAGCATGGGCAAGATACCAGGCAGCAAAAAGAAGCTGCGAGCAGAGGTTCAGGCTCAGAGAAGTCTCAGAGCACAATGTCTCTGATTTCCCCAGACTTCCAGGGACATACAGCATCTTTTCCAAGGGAGTAAGAAAGCTACTGGAAACTAGCCCTTAGTCAGATGAGACAGTAAGAGGAAAAACAGCCATTAGGACCCACAAGCAAATAACCATAAATCATGTGATGCTTCCCAAACTACTTCTTCACCCACACTGACCAGTGGGTGAGGAACAAATTCCAGCCACAGCTGATCATCTAGTATGTGCATCACTTTCCTCATTCTCTAACACAACAGTTGTGGCCCCACAAGAATCCAGCCATAGCAAACGGACAGGATGCTACAAGATGCAGTGTGGAGATCTTCTCTGGAAACACACCGCAAACTTCTGAACACAGTCTGCTGAATCTAGTGTCAAGTTTATGGGATGGGATAGGAGACTTCAAAACAGCATTGGAAATCTTTGCCAAAACACCATTGTGGTGTAAGGGTGGCTCCTGAGACACTGCAACAGAAACAGGGGTCCAAAATCCCCTCTCACTGTAATAAAAATGGAGCCATTTCATCATGACTGATTTCATTGTGTCATTATCAATTTATCCCATGTAAAGTGAGAGATGACCCTCAGCCCCCAGGGGATTTAGAAAACACTACAGGAGTGTGAGGAGCATATCAGGGGGCTCCGAAAATACTACTAGAAGCTCTCTAGCTGTCTAGCAGAAATCCCATGACGATCACAGACCATCCTTGCAGTGAGACACAACAGCAGGACAAAGCCAGGCGGCCAAGCTATTACAGGATCCATGGAAGTAAGAATGCAGGAAATACCAGGCTGTCCAGCCAGTGGTGCGCCTAAGCCCATAACCTGTCTCCAACAGTGACTGTAATTCAGAAAAACCCCCAAACTCTGCAAGAGGTAATTACACAACAAGGCACAAGAAACAAGATTTTCATGCAACTTCCTCCCAATCACTGTCAGTTTCCAGCTGGGTCCTCTGTGGAGCAAATCTCACCCCAGATTTGACTGTACCTTTATAAACCAGGATTTCTTCACAATCCACCTGAAACAGCACTTCTCTTCCTGTATCTTTCCAAGATCACAGCCTCTTCAAAGTGTTGTGCTGCAGAGTTTCATCACTAACAGTGCACTGGGCTGAAATAAAAAACAAAAAAGTATTATTTCTACCAGTGCTGAGTTACTGCTAATTCAATTTCAGTGGCTGCCAATCACTGATTTCTAGAGAGGCCCGTGAAAGGCTACTTGTTTTGTTACCAAGCAGACAGAAGGCATTCTAGTAGCTGTTAAATAGTTTCTAGGAAATGGCAGGAGAATTAGAAAACCCTATAGCAATAGCAAGATGACTTCCATTTGTGTGTGTCTGGAGGGATTGCCCAGTGACTCCAGTTGACAGTACGACCCCCTGGCATGAAGCCTGTTTGCTTTATAGCTGTGAACACAATTAACTGACGGAATTTGGTCTCACTTGTAAACCTAATGAGCGGGGCTGGTACAGGGATGCCAGTAAATCCCATCAACTTCTCTCATAGTGACTAAACAGCCACTTCTTCACCTGAATCAGCACAGGTTGCACTAGTGCTGTTTGTACCAGTGTCTGAGCACCCTGCCCACTGCAGCTCACACTGTTTCATCCTGGGACATTATGGGAATGCACAATGGAAATACCACAGCAGGCAGCTGAGATTCCTGGGAGACAAAAATAGACTCACCATTAAAAATTAGAATTTTCACCTTTGTGGAGAACTTTCTTAATATGCCTTGCAATGAAAGAAGACATTACAGGACCATTCATAAAAACTGCAATGCAGCGTTCCCTTTCTAAAGGTCACTGGTGGCATAGTCCACCATGTAGCCAATGAAATTTTGATGTTTATGGCATTTACTTGACACTGCTGGCCAGCAAATTCCAAAGGTAAAACACACCGGAAGTCCTGTTTCATGGCAAAATAAAAAAATCACAGCACTAGTTTGTGACATGCTACAAAATAGCAAAGGGATCAGACCTGGTTTAGAGATTGCGAAGTGATAAAAGAATGAGAAAAGCCCATGGAAATCATGGAAATACCAAGAGTCCACCATTTTTTTTTATCTGTGGACAGCAGCTTGGTAGCTCCAGCAGGTTGTGGGACCGGCAGCACACATAGGGAAGGACTTGCGGAACTCTTGGAAGATATCATTTATTATTCAACTGGAAACACAGTCAACGCCAGTGGGATTTGATCTCCCTCATAAATGTGAACAATTTTTACTTAGAGCAGCCAAGTGACCACCAGGGCTCCTTCAGCCTGTGGGACTACAGAGTATAGTTTTAAGCAGTTTTATTAACTTTAGTTTAAATCACTTCCAGCGCTGATCCCCCTAAAGATCAAAGCTGTTCCATCATTTATACCTGGCAGGCAGTAAAATCCTTACGTAAATCTGTAAGTCCCCTTGTTAAGTTTAACATTCATCACTTAACACCACTTAGCAGTCAGTCAGGGAAGAGTGTGCCTGCCAGGCCCAGCCGGTCCCACCTGCATCTTTGCAGCTAGTATCCAAGGCTGTGTAAAAGGAGTCAAAGGCTTGAACTGATAACTGCTCCTCCAAAAGACGCACAGGGGAGATGTCCCTTGGAGAGCACGTCTCTGCTCCCCATTTTGTCTGTGCCCCCAGTGTAACTATGTCTGAATTCCTTAAGTTACTAGGAAATCTCAGAGAGCCGCAGAAAACATTTTGTGCCTAATGAGGCCTTCTTGGACCACAGTGTCATCAGACACTACCATGTCCTGCTAATGAGCTTCTCTCTGTGCAGTGTGGAGCTGCACTGAACTGAACTCTCCCCATAGGATGACACGCCATGAACTGGCAGATTAAACTTTCCACTGGACCAGGGACAGTCGCAAGGCACTGGGATGGCATCCAACTTCAGCTAAGCAGAGTAGGGATTGAGAACATGAATTTATAACCAGCAACCACCAATGAAGCGTAGGGAGCCATGTGTACAGCAAACACTTGGGAAAGAAGACTGGGGACTAGAGAAAAGCTGATTCCACCTAATGTAGGGCAGGCAGGACACAAAAGGACCATATTCATCCACTAGAAAACAATACAGGAAAATACAGAGGCAGGACCATCATGCCTTTAAGGAAAAAAAAATTAGGAACAAAAAGGACAGAAAATGGATTTGTCCAACTAATATTTGAAAGCAATGATTTCTCTCCTTGGGCTTAGAAATACATCCCATGCAGATGAGGATGTTTAGAAGGAGATCCAGCAGCCCCAAGCAGGGACAGCAAGAAGGCAAATGGCCCATTCCTAAGAGATGACAAGTCTTGAATGCAAACCATAATAGAGGAAGCAATGAAAGACAAGGATTTGTAGACAGTGTAGTAGCAGGAACTACACAAGTTAACAAGAGGAAAACTAGAAGATGGAGAGATGGATACCATCCAGCAGAAAACTGCAACTACCCAACACAACTATTTCTGTTCCCCTTTGACTGGTACAGGTGCGGAGCCTCTGCTATGCGATGTGCCAAACCATTTCTTTGGGAAACACTTTTTCCTGAAGTTTCCTCCTCTTTTTATTTCTCCCTTTCCCCCTCCTTCTTCTCTCCCACTCCCCCCTCCTCCCTCCAGGCAGAGATATGTTTCTCTCAGCTGCTTCTGTGCCTGTGACTTTACTGCATGGGGGAAGTCAGTCCGGAAGGTCACCTCTTTCATCAAGTATTCTATTTGCATCCAAAATTGTATGTACATGAAAAATGTGGTCGTGTGTTGCACCTAGCTGCAGACGCAGATGAAATTCTGTGGAAAGCCTGATGCACACTAACCTTTGCAGATGGTGCAGCTATTGCTGAAAAATGGATTGCTTAATAAAGCATATCATCCGACATATTTGCTGCTTGGCTAGCCAAATAGAAGTTGTTTTTTGCACAAATTTCCTTGTCAAATTTGTCAATGTTCATGTCATTTTTGCTTTAGGTCACAGAGCAAGGTGCAAATTCTTGGCATCTTTACTAGTTGCAAGCCAATTTCGGCTATTTCTAACAATGAAGTGAATTTCTCTGAGGATAAGACACTCACTTTATGGAGAGGAAAGGAAAATAGCAGGAAGTGGATAATTTTTTTTTCTAGATTTTTTTGTTGTTCTTGCTTTCTTTCTTTTCTTTTTTTCTCTTTCTTTCTGAGGGATAACATTTGCATTTATTTATGGACCTTGTTAATCCATAGCAGAGAGAAAGGTCTTTTAGCCTATTAAATCATTTACTTAGTTTGACTATTTGGTGCAAGACGCACACAGATTTTTTGCATTGGTGCACACAAAATTTATCCCTTTGTGCAGGAAAACTTTCAAAAGAATAAAAGACCCATTGCTTTGGTATTCTCAGATGTGGAAGGCAGCAGATTCTCCCCTTCCAATCATCTGCCAGTGCAGTGACATTTTTAAGCCTCACAACCTCTTACACTAAAAGACACATAATGTATCTGTTTTGTTTGTTTCTCTACCTGCTCTATATCCTTTGGCTTTGCCTATAGACACATCACATTTGCTGCTCAGAGGCACATTTTTCAAGCCTAATCCCTTCCACCTGGGTTTCAGACCTTTGCTCTTCATGGTCACTTCCCAGACATAGTCATAGCAAGCACCTCTACTCAGAAGCAAAAGGTAAAACTGCCATTACCATGTTTGCTATGGTAACAACCGTGGCTGGGGGAGCATTTAAAAATGCAGCATGCATTTACTGCACTGCCATAAGAAAACAGTACCAACCCCTGGCACTGGGGTGCAGTACATCAAGAAGGCTACAGGGAACATGGGCAGCTCATGTAAGCAAATACAGAGCGTGTGTGAAAGCGCTGGAGCCCATTCAACCCTTTCCTCATGGCATGGCCAAGTCACATCAAAGGAAAGAGAGCACTCCTGGTCTGCAGTGGCCTCTCAGAAGACCAAACCCTACTCCTTCTGCGGTGCTACAGGCAGTGCTAGAAGCATGCAGTTTGGGGTACAGAGCTCCATGCCCAGTCACCCATCCCAATATACCACAGTTTTTGCAGTCCTCCTCAAGGACAGCTGCAATTTAAGTGTCAGGCAGGGTACCTACTCTGCATTTCCCTTTTTGTTCAGTACCTCAATAGACAGTGCACTTTCCATTTACTACTAACAGATGCATTCCTCTCTGGGCTGTGCCATATTCCTGCAGCAATCATGTTTCTCTTTGGAGGATTCATTTCTCCCTGAATTCCCACCCCATACAAAGTCCTTTATCAAGCATACCCTTTTCCAAAGATGCACCAGTTGCAAAGTGCATCCTCCAGTGATCTATTCCTATAAAGGAGGACTTTGCTGCAGGACACAGGCATTTGACATAATCCCATTTGCCTCCCAGATAGGCTGCCCCTTCAGAAAGTGCATTATTCTGCAAGAAACATTTTGTTTACAAGGTTTATTTTGTTAGCAGGTGTATTCCCACTAGTAAGTTTTCCACTGCACCATTTTTTTTTAAAGGTCTTGTTTGGTAGCCAGATAGCCGAGACTGCCTGTGATAAAGCCAGCACAAGTGATTAATAGCAAAGTCTCTGCCATTTTATTATTAATAGCAGTGTGTTGACTCAATTAAATCCAGCCTGCTTTTTTTGGCAGGCCTTTGCAATTATACATATCATTATGGGCTGCAGCCCAAATGCATCCTGGGAGTAGACCAGAACTCCACATTAACTTTTTCTGGCTCTCTCTTTGCAGGTTGGCCACTGTAACATGTGGGCTATAACCAATCCAGGCTGCTTCGGGGATGGTAGAATAGAAAAAGAAGGACAAATGGCAGTGGTGAGGATTACACCTAGAAAGGGCATGCTCCCCCACAGCCATAAAGAGCCTGGCAAGTGCATCCTGGGTCCACCCCTCCACACTGAACCCCATAAACACTACATAAAGTGTCTGGACAGTACCTGTTACCAGCAGTGGTCATTTTCCAGCACACTGAGGGGAGTGTTCAGTAATCCCTTCCAAAACAGACTTGCAGGCAGCTTGGGCTGGCTTGAAGAGACACCAAACTGAGGTTCAAGCCTTTATTTTGAGACAGACTCTGGCAACTCATGTTTCATGGTGGTAAGAGACTCATCTCCCAGTAAAGCTGGAATACCCCAACTCAAATTACCCCAAAGCATGCTGTAGGCATGGACACACTGCCCCTATCTTTTGAAACATCCCAAGTGGTCTGTTGGAAAAAGCCAGTCATGGGGCTAAGGCATAAGACTAGAGCAGAGCCAAATTAAGTTCTCAGCACTGACATGGACTCCTTGCGTCATTGCAGGTGAGTCTTTCATTCATACAAAGTCCTGTGGAATTTTCTGTACCCTCCAAACTCAAGAGATCCGTGAGTCATTTAAATCACTTGTTATTTGGGAGCACTAAGCTTGGGTGCCTAAATGGTCAACGGAGAGATGCAGAGACAAGGATATGTTACCTTGCCTTGGGTTTTGAAGGAAGACAGATTCTGGGGATCCTGGACAGGTGGTGAAGTGAAGCACTTGTTTTCTCACAGCCTTTTGTGACAGCCCTTCCATAAAATGATGTCCTGTTAATCATGAGAAAAAGCTCTTTTTGGAGACGAAGCTCAATGGATCTGTATATACAGCATCTAGCACAGTGAGAGTCTGATCTGAGTTCTAGGCCTTGCCATCACCAGGGGAACAGATCTTGGCCAAAAAGTGCTGGAGGAACAACCAGGTCTGGCCCCCTTGCAAAAGCAGTATACATTGCCCAGCATCACTGACCCATCATTGTCCTTTGCAGGCTGGGTGAGCTTCAGCTTCCTGCAACCTGCTAATCAGAACTGGCAACAGCACTCATATCCTCTAGCATGCATGCAATCCATGATACCTCTCACTATGAATGCTGGATTTTAATTCCCAAGCCCACTGCTCTCTGCAGCTGCAGATCTGGAGTCTATTCTCCAGTGGAGCCTGGAAACATCCCACATTCCTGTAGGTACCCAGGGCTCTTCCTGCAGCACTAAAGGAGATTCCACCAGCCGCGGCTGAAGCCTCACAAAAAAGAGCAGATCCCATTTCCCATTACCTCAATACAGGGAGCTTTGCAGCTGAAGGCTCTTTCCAGCTTGTGCTACTTCATCTTCCAGAAGCCCATTAAGACAGGAGGGCACACTGTGCTTTCCATCCCAGCTTGGCCTACCTCCATCCATGTCGTCCATCTGGTTTATTTGCTGGCATCAGATAATCCACAGCTGTGGGGCTTTTGCTAATCCAGGGAGGAAGAGTTTAAGTGCTTGGCCTATAGTCTCTTCCCAGAGCCTGCAATGCATTTGTGGAAACAATTCTGCTGCCGGGCAAGGGAATGCAGAGGAGCTCTGCCGTCTGTGTTCCCTTATACAGCTCTCAGCAGTTGCAGTAAAGACTTTGTACCCATCCTCAGCCATTGATGAAGCTAATAGCTGCAGAGTGGGACTGCAGCACTGAGTATTATGGGTGACAGACCACCTGTGTCCCACAGATCTATAGATCTAACAGATCTGTGGAGGCCCTCAAGGGAAGTTCTCATCAGTCTGCAGATGCTCAGCTCCATAAGCCTCAGACAAGGAACAGTCTACTTGGCACCCACATGTGAGCTTTGCCTTGTGAAGGCGGATACGCAGTACTATTTCTACAAACCCAGATGGCGAGTGGCGTCCCACCATCATCTCCCTTCTTCCATCACACAGGGTGGATTTCCCAACCTAAGGCCAAGCTTTGGCAGGAAGTTTCCAAATTCTTGTCCTTCTTTCCGAGGACCAAAGCAGAGCTTATGCAGAATGAATGCCTCCTTGAGGAACCTCAGCAACACAAGCAAATGCCACCTACGACAACACCAAGTTCAAATACCCTCAATGTGCCTGGGAAAGACCCAAGGAATTCTGGCAGACAGGATGGGATGGATGCACACGTAGCAGCAGAGAAGAAGAGACTAGGAGGACTGATGGAGATATTCAGGGTTTTTGTACAGCCTGTGTTTCCTCCCAGACAAAAAAGGCTGCAGATCCTTGGCTGTGGCTTACAAGAGTGCCTCTCCTAGCCCACTGCTAATAAACCAGAATGGTTATTACCTCAGTGAGTAAGTCTGCTTTCCTCTGAGACTTCCTTAACCCCAGGATGAGCGACCACCAGATTGTAGTTGATCAGACATTTGCAAGGGCTGTTCCTGTCACAGCAGGATCAGTTAGTGGGAGCTGAGCTGTTATTCCTTCTCTTATCAGTTACGGCAGGAGCTTCCTTGCCTTGTGGCTGAGGCTGCATTGTACCAATGACTCAGAACATAACTAAACCATGTAAAATGTCATCCTGTGTTTGCCATTAATAAGCTCTCAATTAATAATACAAATTTCCAAGAATACCCCAAGCCTGAAACTCAGCGCTGTGCTGCCTAGCAGAGCCAATCAGGGTGCTCTCAGAGTCAAGCCACAATTAAGTAGCTTTACTTTCTAGGGAAGATCACTACTTGCTGCTGCAGTTGGAAAACCCCAACCCCAGCACACGTATAGACCATGCTGCCCCATACAGGATAAGAACTCCTGCGAATTGAAGGATCCTAGGAAAGCTTTCAGACACCAGTGAAATGTTTTTACTTCTAAATAACACCAGACCTGATTCTGCTCACTTGCAGGTGTAAGTTACCCACTGAAGACAAGAACGGGAGCTGTGTTTAAGAGGGCCATAGTCAAGATCAAATGCATCCAAAATGATAGGTACTGTTGCAGTGTCAGCTGACCCCAGATTTTTCACCACATATGCAGTGTTTCAATAATCAGTGTGTACACATGAACTTTTTCCCCTGTTCTCAGCACAAGTGCACAGGAAACCAAGGGCAGATTTAAGCTTGCATCGAGCACATCAGACTTTCTGAAGGCAGATATAAAAGCATGGGGATGCAGCCTAGGCCATGTGTATGTTTCTTACACACATAAGGGCAAAGACGAGGAACGCATGCCCACCTACCCAGGCCCTGCACCCTCTGCTCCCGCACACAGCTAACCTTACCTGGAGGAAAATGCGCCTCTCTCTGGTATGTAGAAAGTATCCCCAAGGACACCCTCTCTCACAGGTCCACAGAGCAAGGCATCTTTCTTATTTCTGCATCATTCATGTGACTCCTCTGTGCCTACAGTAATATACAATTTCTTGCTGTCTGTACATATCTACGTCCACTACACACACACACACACCCTCTCCGTAAGTAGGCATGCAGACAGACTTGCTTACAAACACACACACCACCCCCAGGAGGAGCTCCAGGTATTGAGAGGTAATCCTCTCAGAGAGACTGGTGAATGGAATAATTAATTTTCTGACAAGCATGAATATCATGCGAAGGCAGCCACCCGGATACAGTGGAACGTTTCCAGCCAATATCCATGCGATCTGGATATTTGGATTCACCCATCCCCAGCTTCTGCTCTCAGCAGTGCTGACAGCAGCAAAGCTGAGCTTGCTGCTCTGATTGGGAAGGCCTCCCGGAACTGGCTGGCTAGTAGAAGACAGCTGAACTACTGTGTATAGCCTTCTCCTCCTTACCATCAAAGACAGAGAGACCTTGCCAGCTCCCATCCCTCACCTACTCCTTCCACATGAAATTAATTGCCCCCTAACTCCCACCCCCCCACTCTTGTCTCTGGGGCAGGGAGAAAATTCCACAAGCAGCATCAGTCAGCTCAAACCTGACAGTCCTCCCTGGTGGAGAATTAAGGACAAGTCCATGATGCAAGGACACCAATTCTCCAGGCTACAAATGAAACTTCTATCACCCCTAATCTCCCATCCTGGCTTAAGTTAACTTGTTCTCCTCCACCATACAAAGAAGGGTTAATATGTCTGTGGAGGGCAACTACAGATCCTAATCCTAAGGGACCAAGAAAGAGGGAGCATAGAGAAGGACAGGATACTAGGCAGAAGAGTTTTCTTAGTTAGTGGCTCAAATTGCCAGAGGATTCCCTGTTGCAGAGCTATGATGCTCCTAAAGGCTCAGATATACATTTGTTTGCTTCCATGCAAATGTTCAGCCAGTGTTGCTCCAGCATAATTGACCAGTCTTGACAGAAATGGAAAGAATGATCTTACCATGCTGGACATCTGAGCCTCATTCCCAGCTCTGCCTTCAGCTTTGCATGTGATCAGGGACAAGTCACCTCTGTTCCACCGCTTTAAGATTAACTCAGAAATACTTGGCTTGACTGTTTTGCCTATAAGCTCCTCAGATCACAAGCTCATCAAGAACTCTGGTCAAGAGCTAGACCAAGACAGTGCTAGTTGCCTTACAATAAAAGGTTCCCTTATGGTTGTAGAAAAGCACAAGCATGTGTGGCTAGAAACTTGCAGATATGGTCACTTGCACACTACCCAGGATACATATGTGTATCTGTGCTGCTTGCATGGTGCCATATACGTCACATCAGAAGTCTCTGCACATATCCCACCTCTTAAGTGCTTTCAGCTTGGGATTCACATCAGGGAAGATAATACTGGCACAACTCTTCTGAGAAGAGCTGAGGCCAGGGACTTGACCATATACTCTTAGACAGGAATTTGCTGAGGATTTTGGTAAGAGTTCAAGTCTGAGCCAAACTTCAATGTGATAAAGTCACAGAATCACAGAATCACAGAATAGCAAGGGCTGGAAAGGACCTTAAGATCATCGAGTTCCAGCCCCCCCGCCATGGGCAGGGACACCTCACACTAAACCATGCCATCCAAGGCTATGTCCAACTCCACCTTGAACGCCGCCAGGGATGAAGCATTCACAGCTTCCCTGGGCAACCCATTCCAGTGCCTCACCACCCTTAGAGTAAAGAATTTCTTCCTCAGATCCAATCTAAACCTCCCCTGTTTAAGTTTAAACCCCTTACCCCTTGTCCTCTCACCACAGTCCCTAATGAAGAGTCCCTCCCCAGCATCCCTATAGGCCCCCTTCAGGTATTGGAAGGCTGCTATGAGGTCTCCACGCAGCCTTCTCTTCTCCAGGCTGAACAGCCCCAACTTTCTCAGCCTATCTTCATACGAGAGGTGCTCCAGTCCCCTGATCATTTTCGTGGCCCTCCTCTGGACTTGTTCTAACACTTCCATGTCCTTTTTATGTTGAGGACACCAGAACTGCACGCAATACTCCAAGTGAGGTCTCACGAGAGCAGAGTAGAGGGGCAGGATCACCTCCCTCGACCTGCTGGTCACACTCCTTTTGATGCAGCCCAGGATACGGTTGGCCTTCTGGGCTGCAAGCGCACACTGCCGGCTCATGTTCGTTTTTTCATCAACCCACACCCCCAAGTCCTTCTCTGCAGGGCTGCTCTCAATCTCCTCCCCGCCCAACCTGTAGCTGTGCCTGGCATTGCTCTGACCCAGGTGGAGGACTTTGCATTTAGCATGGTTGAACTTCATCAGGTTGGCATCAGCCCACCTCACAAGTGTGTCAAGGTCCCTCTGGATGGCATTCCTTCCCTCCAATGTATCAACCGAACCACACAGCTTGGTGTCATCGGCAAACTTGCTGAGGGCGCGCTCAATCCCACTGTCCATGTCACCAACAAAGATGTTGAACAAGACCAGTCCCAACACCAATCCCTGAGGGACACCACTCGTTACCGGTCTCCAGCTGGACATTGAGCCACTGAGCACTACTCTTTGCGTGCGGCCATCCAGCCAGTTCTTTATCCACCGAGTGGTCCACCTATCAAATTGATGTCTCTCCAACTTAGAGAGAAGGATGTCATGGGAGACAGTGTCAAAGGCTTTACACAAGTCCAGGTAGATGACATCAACTGCTCTGCCCCTGTCCATCAGTTCCGTAGCCCCTTCATAGAAGGTCACCAGATTGGTTAGGCAGGATTTCCCCTTAGTGAAGCCATGCTGGCTGTCACCAAGCACCTTGTTGGTTTTCATGTGCCTTAGCATGCCTCCCAGGAGAATCCGCTCCAAGATTTTGCCAGGCACAGAGGTGAGACTGACTGGTCTGTAATTCCCTGGGTCATCCATTTTTCCCTTCTTAAAAATGGGGGTTATATTTCCCTTTTTCCAGTCATTGGGAACTTCACCTGACTGCCATGATTTTTCAAATATGATGGACAGTGGCTTAGCAACTTCATTTGCCAGCTCCTTCAGGACCCTTGGATGGATTTCATCAGGTCCCATGGACTTGTATACATTCAGGTTCCTAAGGTGGTCCCGAACAAGATCCTCCCCGACAGTGGGCCCAGGGTCCCCACCCTCACCGTCCCCGCGTCTGCCTTCCAAGACTTGGGTGGTGTGGACAGAGCATTTGCCGGTAAAGACTGAGGCAAAGAAGTCATTAAGAACCTCAGCCTTCTCCAAATCCAGGGTAGCCAGTTCTCCCGATAGCTTCTGGAGAGGGCCCACGGTGTCCCTAACCTGTCTCTTATCGGCAATGTACCTATAAAATTCCTTCCTGTTATCCTTAACATCCCTAGCCAAGTTTAATTCTAAGTGGGCCTTAGCTTTCCTAACCTGGTCCCTAGCTTCCCGGACAACATCCCTGTATTCTCCCCAGTCAACTTTCTATTGTGTAGGTTGGGTTCTATCAACCTGCTGGTTCCAATCCTTCCCAGTACACTTCCATCTTTGAATTTTTTCATCCAGTCACGACACTTGGAAATACTGCTTGGCTTTTACTGGGAATTGGCAAATTACACACTCCTTTGTGTGTATGAGAAATCTCTTAATCTTCTTCTTTTCTCTAAGAGAAGCTAGGAAAAGAACTCAGGGGAATTATCTTACTGTAAAATTAAGGCTTACAACTAAAAGCAGAGTCATGAAAAGCTAAAGGTCCTTTAAAGCTTAAAGTCATGCATAACTTGCTTTTTCAGCTCCTGGGGTTGTCATCCACCCACAAGAGCTCAGTATGTCACTATTTATATTTGCCAATAGGTCCCACAAAAGAGAGAAAGTATTGTTGTGTAAGTCATTGCACCAGTCCAGAGTACATTGGCAAATTCCCATGAATATATACAATACAGAAGGAAACAAAGACATACAAATATCTGCCTAGTAAATGATACATCTAAGCTTTTCAAAGAGTGACATACCAAAGCAATGAGGAATTAGCCAAAACCCTGCACTAGACATGGGTTCAAACTCTGCTCACCTCAAGCTAACGTGACTTCCCAGCCTTATGAGCTGGGCTGAAGCCCAAGACCCTGGGATTAAAAAAAAAAAAAAAACAAATAAATAAAGAAAAAGAAAAAAAGAAACAACTCACAGGTGGAGTTTTCAAGAGCAGCAAGAGGGCTTGGGAGTGCAAGTCAGTGAGATGCATGTTCCTAAGTCCCTCCACTGCTTTTGCTTCCAGCCCTAGGAGTAAAATAAAAGGCAGGAGATGTATGTGGCTGCTAGGCTAATGAAGCTTAATTTTTTCCAGCTCCCATTTATTCTTTGGTTTCATTGCAGAGCATTGATTTCTCATTCCTGCACCTTTTAGATATGCATATAAACAGGCACGTACATTTCATATATTGGCAAATGTATATACACAGAGCTAGGCATGGGAGTATGTTTATACATGTAAAGCAACTGGGTATTTACAAGCTGTTTCTAAGGTTATAATATACTTTGCTATTATGAACTGCTTCATTAACCTGTCAATCAGGTTATTTTCTCTCTTTCACCCCTCTTCCGTGTTACTCTGTGTGCTGGAAGTGAAGCATGTGTGTTTGTGTCAAGTGTATTATGTCAGACAGTACAGACACACAGACACACATGGACGCACACCCAGGAATTAATACGGTTTCATTGCTGCCTCTCCAAGAGCTTGGCTCTGGCCTACCCTCTGGACTTCACTAGCCATGGGGATGCCTCATGCAGTCATTTATCACTCAGCCCCTAGCCAGTGGCACCAGGGTCCTGGCTCCCCTTCCCCAGGCAGCCTGGCTGCTGCACAGGAGGAGGGGTCTGTCTGCAGCATGTTTGCAGTTTGGAAGCACTGCTGATGGGCTAGTCCCCAATAAACCCCTCAAAAGTGCTGATGTGCTGAAAGCAGCTGACACTGATGGATCTGCTCTCATCTTGCCTTTCAGTCCCACTGCAAGAGAGAAGAGAGAGAGGAAGAGAAACAAAGGCAGAGATTAACTCTTTTGTCACAGAGCTCTGCAGTTTTACAAGGCAAGATAAAGCTGCTCTCCAGGTTGGGTGCAGATGGGACCAGCTCAGCACAGTCTGGCTGATTCGCTATGGAGTCAAATCCAGGGGAAAAAAGCCCAACAAAACAAAACAAAAAGCCTGAACTGCACAATTATTTACTGACAGGGCCAGTGCTGCCTAACTGAGCCTTGTAACTTTCCTTGAGGTTGCAACCACAGCCAGGAAGACCAGAAGGGATGCCTCGATATGTTCCTGGGCAACTGGCTCTGGGTGGCCCTGCTTGAGCAGGGGGGTTGAGCATCAACCATTCCTACATCAACCATTCTGTGATTCTATGATTCTCCCAGATCTGCACGCCAGCTATTAAACCAGCAACACTGCTTGCACCCACACTGCTTAAGCACACATATCGCAGGTATACCCAGACAAACCCACCTGGACTGATTAACACAAGCAAATGCAGAGCCTTGAGGCGTGACACACACTGCTCAGCCACTAAGACACACTTCTGTGGATGCAGGCTCAATAAATACAGACATCCAGGTAGATTCTGTGCTTCATACATTCCTGTGTCTGAAATCACAGAGTGGATTTTTCTTGTCCATGATGCCAGGCATCAGACTCCCCAAACCAGAGCTCGAGCTGCCATTTTGATACCCCTCACTAGAGCCAGCAGAATGTTTCATTCAGTCAAAATAAGTTTTACCAAAACTGACCTATTTGGGCAACTGGATCCATCTGGATCAAGTTTTTCTGGGGAATACCATCGTTCCAAGAGGCTCAGATGTGAACCCTGAGCCTGAATTTTGATGTCATTCAGCTGCACAAGAAGCATTTGGAAGCTTTCCTTCTTCTCTCGCTGTGCTGGAAAGAAACTTCATTGTGTACGTCATTCAGCAGCTGCCAAGGAGCAGGACTGTCACCTTCCAGACCTCCTCTCTGTGAAGGACTAGCAACATATCCACATGGTATGCCTTTTCCCCACATGGTCACATACAGTGTTCAATGCAAACACAGTTAGAGGTTCACCCCATCTTTTTCAGTGCCTTTGCACAGCTGTATTTAGCACTGACAATGTCACAGGTACAGCAGGGCCCCAAATTCTCACACACCCAAGTAAGATCAAATGCCCTCTGAAAGGCAGACTGTTCCACATTAAGCCTAAGTGCACAAGCAGATACCTGTATTAATACTAACAAAAGGGAAACAAGAATAATACTAGTGCGAATTCTAGTTAATAAAAATGCTAAGAAACATTCTTTTTTCTATCAAAAATCTCATTTCACTTGTAACTTTGATTTTCTTGATTTGGAGAGAAGAAGAGGGATACTTTTTCTAGGTTGTTCTTAAAAAAAATCTTAAATCCATACTGAAAACTTGGTCATTTTCCAGTTTCAACAGAAACTTCCAAATACCATCTTTCAAAAAGAAAAGTTCAGATTTTTAATCAAGAAAAAGAGAGACACCCTGTGTCACAAGAACGTCATTTTCCCAGTGGAAAGCACTGCAGAGCTCCAACACTGCACAGCTCTAATTTTTGCCTAGATTTTTCAAGACTTGTTTGTCTTGCATTTATGTTGCACAGTTCACAACTATTCCCAGCAGCTTCAGGCAAACCAGTCATGGGGTAAAGTACAAATTAGCATGAATAAAGGGGGCAGGAGCCAGCCCCTGCTGAATGTTGGGGTTGTTCTAGGGTTACTGTCCGTACTGGGGTCTTCTAGTGCTGAGCCCGATGCAGCTTTACAAACGCATAGAAAGAACCTGTCAGATCTGCAATCCACCCATCATAAACCACATCAATAAAGAGAAGTACAGTACACTTGGACACGGACACACTCCAAAACACAGACACATCACCACAGCAAAGCATCCTGCTCACATACACTCTGCTGAACATACAGTGCTTCCTGAAACACAAACAAGATCTGCAAGCCAACAAACAGAAAATGAGGGGGATTGAGGACAAAGTCTTGAGTTTTTTAAGTTTATGTTTTTAATTCCTAGAGAAAAAAAAAAAAAAAAAAAGCCTTTTACTTGTTTTGAAGCAATTTTTCTGAGAAAATCTTGACACGTTTTTGCAACATCTTTTCAGGTTTTGACTATTGCCCCATGTTTCCTTTTAATGACAAATTCCAAATGCTAAGTTAGACACCCAGAATCTAAAAGGGCCTCGCAGAACACTGGTCTCATCTAAGGGATAATTTAAAATGAATCCTGAAGTAGAAATCTGCTCTAAAGCCTGAAAACAAGTTTGAAATTTCAAAGTTTCCCACCCCACACAAATAACAAAAGTAATGACACCACGTCAAATACAGACAGTCTGGGAAACAAACCCACCAAGGAATTATCGATCATCTCTTCACATGTCCTTAATAAAATCTTGGTCTAAAAATCTATCCACAATATGCCATCTGCCACACACTGAGATGAAATATGGTGTGTGCTCTTGGCATCTAACACTCTGATGAACCATTTGTGAAATCTCTGCAGAATTTCATTCTCAGTAACATAGTTTTCTAGGGGACTGATTTTCAACTTTATCTGTGGGCTCTTAAAATAAAAAGTAAAAAAGATGAGCATCTGAAGGGCTTAGAAACCAGTTTGTAGATAGTTGTACAGCTGGTTTGAACTTGCCTTTCTCAGTTACTTTTGCAGACTCACTTAAGAACAGCCAAAAGTCCCCAGGGGGTCCTGTGCCCCCCGAAACCAATATTTGCTGCTGTAAGGAAAGGCTATAAACACCTCTGAACAAAACCTGTCTCCCTCTCCACCTCAGAACACTGACAGCACTAAGAGATGCTTAAGCCGGACACTCGAGCAAGCACCTGCTTTCAAGCACCTGAGGAGTGCTGTTGGAACAGTGAATTCCTCATGTGCTGCAGGTCAGGCATGTGCGTAAGCTGTGGAGAAGTGGAGCCCTAAGCGGCCACCACAAAGCTGCTCCCACCAGCAAGTGCCACCCAGCCGCCAAAGCCCCCCACAGAAGGAGAGCACCTGGATAGGAGAGGACTTAGCTCCACAGCCCATGCACTCACGTCAGCACCCTCCACTCCCAGTGAGACCACAAGGGCCCATTTATTCCAAGATATGAAATTTGTGTTGTTTCTTTATTGTGCTTTAATGAAACCCTGTTTATTCTAGGCTTTTAATTCTTTCCATCTATTATGTTTAGACAACTCATTAACAATCATTTGTTATCATTAGACTTCAATTTTAAGCTCCTTTTCCCAGAGGAGGCAATGCGGTGCTTTTAAACATATTTGCATCATAAACAATTTCAGGGCCCTGTGTGCCATCTATTACCCTGGCCTTTCCCTGCTTCTTACCAGCCCTACTTACCCAGGCTGGAAGGTGCTGAAAGAGCCTTTCTGGGATTTTGGCTGGGTCCAGGTTAATGCACATTTTTCCCCAGGCCATGGAGGGCTCGACATGAGGACAGCAGCCTGGTACATTAATAGCAAACTCTTGAAATCCCAGGTCATGTAATGGTGAGCTGCTCTTTCCACTGGGATTAATGACTACATGCTGCAGCTGAATTCATTAAGGCCTGCTAAAGATAGGATGCTAGCCTGGGATAATGCGTGGGTTTCATTCTGCTCATTTATGGTTGTTCAGCTCCACCGGATTTAGTGAAGTCATTCCTGATTTGCAGCAGGGTCTCTCGTGTGCATGCTAGATAAGCACTACGTCACACTTTGCATTCATTGACAGCTCCCAGTGGGCAAAAGTCTGATCCCCGTTGGGTCATGTAAATCCAGATCAACATTCACTGAGGCTGCAAGGCATCCTTTGGATAGGAAGTGGCATCAGCATTCATAGAGTGTGGTTTGCAGGATGAAACTTGCTCTGATAGAAAGGAAGTCCCTTACGTTGTATAGAAAGCAGGAGAAGAGTTGCCTTTTTCCTCTTGTTTTTTCTGTTTTGCTTGGTTCTGTATTCATCATATGCTGCACATCGCCAGCCCCAACCAGTAAAATACAGTAGAAAGAAAAAAGAAATCACTAACCTGGAATCTCTTATGTATGTTTTGATCTCCAGAATCCCATTCCAAATCATGCTCAAAAAATGTCGCATATGCCAGCCATACCCCCTCTTTCCCACATCCCAGTGAGCAACCCTATGACACATCTGTTTAGAAGGAGTGCATATCTTATTAGTAGCATTGCTAGATCATCTCTGTCAGCGCCAAGTCCTGTGCTGGTGCTAATGCATTGTCATTGTTGCCTTGGTAAGCTGGGATTTGGCTTTTATAGCTCATCTGGTGGTGCTACCCCATGTCCAGTAACATGACAAGAATGCATATTCTGGAGCTATTGTGTTTCAATACAGCCCCAGAACTTCTGAATGGCAGTCCAAAAAAAAACCTGCTGCCCAAAGGCCTCAGTTCTGCATAGCATGTGCCCAACTTTAAAGATTTGGAGGCCATTCAAACGCATTTCATTTGTTCAAAAGCCCCTTCACACCACCAAGTGCAAAAGAGGTATTGCATGCAGTCAAATTTTGCTGGCCAGAGTGCACATGCAGAGGAACAGCAAGCTGTGCCACCACACCTATTATAGCTTTCTATGTGGATGTCTGTAGCTTAAACAAAGATGAAAAAACTCTATGCCTGATATTGAGAGCTGTTCATGGAGATTTTACACCTCTGATGAACTCTATGACCTGTGCTAGAGATAATGACGATCCCAGCTGCAAGGCTCCACCCTATACACTAAGTAAATTCCTGTAATTTTCTATGCTTCCTGTTGTTATTTTGGTCCAATTAAAGACATTGCAGGTAAGTGAAAAGTCACGATTGGCTAATTGGATTTAGGAAGGCAGAAGACCCATCATGGGCCAGGTTTAATTTAGGTTGCCTTAAAATTTCTAAAGCCACTGGCAGACTGGGAGAGGTAAGCTCTATCCTTGGTTACCTCCAGCTTAGAGAAAAGGGATTAGGTAGTTTTTTAGTGAGCTCCCTGCTGCCTTGCATCCGCTGAGCTTTCCCATTCCAATGCCTGCATCAAAATATCTCTTTTTTGGGAATCTGCCTGCTGCAATGGTGTCTTTTACAGATCTCCCACATGCCCTCCCTAAGTCTCTTGTCCCCAGGCTGGTCCTCCACCATTCACCACTTCTCCTGCTTTCTCTAAATATCTGTGCAGTTCCCTCCCAAAAAAAACATGCGTTCCCATGGTTTTGAGGGCACTTTTGTGCAAGTCACATACATGACTGGACCTGCACTGCTGGATGTGGGATGGGACTCAAACTCCTTTGAAGTCAAGTGGAAGTTTCACACTCTGGTTGAAGAGGTTCAGCACGTGGAGAGCTCCAAACACTTCTTCACATGCCAAGGGGTCAACTCCTTCCAGGTGCCCTAGACGCAGACCCCTGGGGGCTCCAATCATGCAGTGAGGTGGATACAATAAAAGATCGGTTTCCATGGGTATTTTGAAGTGACCTGAAGCCTATGGGCGATATTTCTAACATAAGAAGTTAAAAAATGGTGTGCCATATGTGCTAAAACCAGAAGGTTCAGTGAAAGTCATTAAAATACTTTGTAATGTCATAGACCCTCAATACCTTCTTTAAGCTTCTTGATTTGATTGACAATTTTAAGCTTCTCAGGCTATTTAGTCTGATTTAATGCCCACCTTGGACATAGAAACATAGAAAAGATAACAAAATGAAAGCACAACTGACATTGTCATATGCTTACCTGATTCTAAGGAGCAAGGAGTTTCAGAAACTCAGGAATTTTCATGAAATATGCAAGAAAAAATGAAGTTACTAACATTACCATCTAAATGTACAATGAGCCGCTTGCATGAGAGCAGTAACAATCAAGAAGTGTATCCTAACAAACATCAACAAGAGTAAACGGTGGTTGAAATCGAATCTAACTAAAGGACCCTTTCAAAGTACTTCTGTGATTTTTGGTTTAGCTTTTTATTCTTTTTTCCTTTCTTCTTTTTAAGATCATGTCTAAGCATTTAGAAAACTCAGGCTTTTCCAATCTTGCACTGAAAACACAAGACTTTCAAGATCTCCAGCCTTGTTAAGAAGGCCGGCTATTAATATTTGTAAATATTTGTAGCATTCAGTAGTGGGAAGAAGAATCACTTAAACCATTACCTGGCATACTTCTGTTCCTATTGAAACAGGCAAGATAAAGAGGATCTCCTAAAGCAACAGATCCCTCCTACCTGTCGCATTTTTTTCTTTTAATAAAACATTATTTTTCCTTTGGTTGACAGCTGCAGTGGAAATATACTCCCTGTCTCACCATTTCAAACCCCTCTGAGGATTTTTCAAGGCTCATTTCAACTGAGTCCTTTTTGCAAGCCTGGCCCTTCCCCCCAAAGGATGTTTCTACTCAAAAAACTTTAACACCATTGCTACTTTTACGCAAACGTCTAACACATGCTTCCTTCCCTGTGGTCTTGTCAGTATTGGACCATAAGCCAGAAACTGCCAGGACCCAAGTTCCCAACTCCTCCTGATCTTGGCATTGACTGCCTTTCAGAACCCAGCCCCTGAGGCTTCACAGTTGGCTCCTGAAAAGCAAAAGGGCCCCTTCTTAAAATCACAGTCCGTGGAAGTTTGTGTCTTCCATGAAAATTAACATGCTGGACAGCAGATGGGACAAACACATGCTAGAGCCCAGATCCTTATGTTGATTACACCAGTATCATTTGCAAACTTAAGGGGATCAAGGGCAAACAACAGAACTAGGGCAATTTACGCGAGCAGTAGGTCTACCCTTCTGCTTGCTACCAGTAACAGTTTGGATTTTCAGACAGGGGCAGGGAGGGAAGAAAAGAAATAAATACCTTTATATAAAATTCCAACCCACTACAAAGCTTTCCTAAGAGGACCATGCTGTGACATTTCCTAACCTATTCAGGTGCTTTAAAAATAAACAAAGAACAATACACCACCATACCACTCTGTCAAGCAACAGGCTCCACAACTGCCTTTGGAAATTCACACTGTCCCTAGAAATACAGATATGACTTAATTTTCCCCTCTCTGCTCCCAGTGTCTGATTTATGCCACTTAAAAATACCTACTTATGAAAATTATCATGGCGCAGTCTTATGCAAGTTTCCAGCAGCATCCTGCAAAAGAGCAATGCCCACAGTGTTCAGACAGAGCACAGAATAATGGTGCATGACACCTTGCAAACAAAATGCTTCCTCTTTAGAAAGCCTTGACTTCTTTGCGTGGAAGACCCAGATCCTGGACCAATATTCTCCCCTGTCCCCAGCTGTCCTCTTCATTCTTGGCCTCATCAATTTAGGGACACTCATTCCTTCTTACAATTTCTCTTTCCTAGATTTTGTCTGGGCAACCTCAGGGCCAGAAGGACCATGCGACTTTGTGGTTCTACCTGAATCCTCCTTTCTTCCTGGAGTTTTCACACATCCTTCTCTTTGGAATACAACTGCTTCGGTTCCTTCCACTCAAGCTATATGTAAACACTGTCCATTTATTCCTTTGTGCTTGCCAAAGGGACATTGGCACTTAACATCTTGAGGAGGCTGTGAAAATGCCAGCTGGACAAGTAGGAGCAGCAGGGATTATCTGTCTAGATAGTCAGACCTGAGAGACTCTCTTGGATTTCTGATAGCAGTGAATTCAGAATAACCACCTCTGCTTTTGGATCCTCCAGCAAATGTAGCACAAAGATTTCTGTGCTCCCAGGTCAAATGTGTCTCCTTCATGGACAGGCTCTCTGGACACATCTGGCATGTCATCAAAGTAATTTCCATTGAGCTTGATCCAGTGTTCATCAAAGTCAATAGTGACATTTCCTGGGTCATGCCAGAGGTCCAGTAATGCTCCATACCTTCCCATATGTAATCATTTAATTACCTCCCACTAATTACTTCTGCAGGGTGTTCAGCCTGCAACACCTCTTCCTGATGCTCCCTGGATCAAGATTTTGCCCAGGAGAAGGGGTCTGAGCTGACCCATGTTAGAGGAAGGGTTCTTCAGGCCCCTCATTGACCCACAAAAGACTCAGCAGGAAGCAATGAAAAAACACACTATTATTACTTCTCTTGATCAGAATCTACTTTCTGAAGGACTCTTTGAAGCAGGAAACTCTGATCACATCTACATGTACATTCACACATGCCTTTATGTATGTCCAAAGACAACCAACCCCAAAGGTCAAAGAGGACTGCTACTCTCAAAAACAATAAAGCTCTCAGCTCAACTTCGAGGAGGAGGCAAAAGCAAATGATCAGAGAGAGCAAGAAAGCAAGAGAGACAGAGATAAAGAGAAAAAACCAAGGGGAAGATGATTTTCTATCAACAAAACAGCAGGGATGAATTCTAGTTCATCTCATCGGAAACGTCTCCTTCGTGTGCAAACACCGCCTGGAGCCAGCACTAATCTCCCAGATTAAAGCCTTTTAATAGCAATTAGTCCTCTCTGCACTAACCCACTGGACACTCCACTGCATATTTGGGAAAGGGGGGAGGCTGGAGGGAGTGTCACCAATAGTTTAACTCATAAGTGCCCTGATGTGTCTGAAGGCTTGTCTTCCACATGCACTTTTACGCACAGACCGGGACACTGTGGCAGTAAAACATGTTTGGATTGCAGCAGAGAATGGGACTACAACAGCTAGATCTTGGTGTTGCATGTGTAAATATTCGGGCAAGTCGGATCAAACCCAGATCCAGGAGATGGAATTTCAGAATGGCATCATGGCAAGCCATCATTAGCCAACTAAAGTAAGAAGCACTGACCAACCCCCAGGTCCAAGGGCTATCCCAGCTGGCAACAAGAGACAGCCAGAGGCCACAAGATGTCCTTAGACCTACCTTCATGCTACCAGCCTGCTGAAGCAGCCTTGGTACTGCTCTTCTCAAGTACACACTTAGTACTACTCTTCCCTTCCACCATCCCTGGAGTAAAGGAGGAGGAGAGATTTTTGTTTTAAAAATTGATTTTCACTGGTTCATCTTTGTATCCCACCCAAGGCTTTGTGTAACCTCTCTATGAGTGTTTACAGGAAGCACGAGCTGGTGCCCTACTCGGGTCTGGCAGAGGGAGCAGCTCCAACCCCCTGCACAGAGCGGAAGGGAGCCAGATCGCTACACCAGGAAACACAGGTCCTACAGAAAGGACCTCAGATTGCATGTCAGCCCCCATTCATAAACTAAGCAGCTTGGCTGAAATGGCTGAGAGGGGGAAGAGGAAAGTAGAGGACACTGGTGCGAAACAGCAGTCTCTGCACAGAGACTCTGAACTTCCCCAATGACAAGTCAAGCAGAATTTCTTGGAAGGAGCCACATTATCTGCCCTTTGAGCCATTAGACCACACAAACAGGACAGAGAAAAACCTTCCATGAGGTGACTGTAGGGAGGGGAGAGGAAACTACCCTGAGCTATTATTATCCTCTCCCCTACAATCAGTGGGAGCTGCCAGAACCCCTGCACAACCCAGTGGTGCCCCCCACCCTCTAACACACACACACAACATCCATAGGGGTAGTGCAATTACTATTCAGGCTGGGGGCTGAAGATAGTCTCCTGGCCCTTCTTCTAATGTAAGGTTATTGTAATTGATATGAAGGTAATTGATAATGTGTTACGGTGAATAATGTCTTCAATTTTCTGCTAAATCCCATTTTTGTAGCCATCTGGGCTCCTCCAACTGCCCCCCTGGGATGCAGAGTAATAGATAGTAATTATTCTCAAGTCATTTACTTTTTCAAAGTGTTTAGTGCTTATCTGTTTTACAATTAAAATGGAAACGACCCTGATTCACTTCCTTTCTTTTTTATTTAAATAGCATTCACACACACACACTCTCCTACACGCACTGGAGCCTGGAGGGTGTGTGCCTGTATGTGAGAGCGCATGTGTGCGTGCATATTATTGTCATACAGAACCACACAGGACAGAGGTGCGTAGTTCATCATGCACTTTCACTCTGAGGCGCTGTGAGTGTACAATCACACAACACTAAGAAATACAAATTGTGTTTCGTCCCCCTGCTCATCCCCATGGTGACGCTCAGAGTGAATGCCTCAGAACACCCCACAGAAACACCCTGGGGATGCACCCAGCACACAACATAACAATGCAACCCCTCACAACATACCCCAGAAACACATCACTAGATACACTTACCTCACCTAGGTCTGGGGACCAGACATTCCCACAGGATTAGCCTGATGCAAGTGCATCAAAGTGACAGCATTTCAACCCAATACTGGTAATCTGTATAAAGATAAAACTGTAAGTTTTAACAAGAGATACATTTATATCCAAATACATTTAAGCACATAAATGCAGAGAGACATATTAATATACAGTAGAAGACAGAATATACATGTAAATTGGCTAATATAAGCTATTAAATGCACCACCAATGAAAAGCATACCTTGCACAGCAGCTAAACCTATTTCAGTATATGATCCAAACCTCCCCAGCATTAGCAGAACCCCTTCAGGCTCTGCCTCATCTTGTGGTACGCCAGGTGACACGTAAACAAGCATATCCATGATGTTCATGGGGAGCCACCATGCTAGGTTTAAGGATTACTGTAACAGTTGTAGCCTAAGCCTTGGTAACCAATGCACAGGAACATCTGCAGCTGCGAGCTACTTCAGTGAAACTCCTAGCAAAGAGGGCTAATAGGAAAATGGTTCAGGAACTTTCCTGGGGCAAACACTTCAGTGAGAAAATCCAACTCATTTGAAGCCAAGCTCCGACATGCAGAAATAAACCCAGTGGAAATGCTGCTGTTTCTATGATGGTTTGAGAAGAAACTTGAACCAGGGACTGTGTCAGACCCAGGCAAGCGTGTGGCCTGTAGGACTTCAGAATGAGACTCTACAACCAGTCTTCAGAGTCAGTGCTCTGCCATGCTCTCCTGTCACCATTTCCATTAACAGTCTTCAGGCTACTCTGACTGCAGCAAAAATTATCTCACTGCTATCTTAAAGTTTCTGCCTTTGCCCAGAGCCCTAAAAAGATATGTTCAGGCAGGAACAGGCTGGTGTTGAAGAAGCAGCTGAGGGAAGTGAAGATGGTAAGGATCCTGGGACAGCCCTCCATAGTGTTTTACAGACTCCTGGTTGCAAGCACTCATCCAGAATTCAAAGATCAAGCCTTTAAGAGATGACTGCTCATTTCCAATTACAATTCAGACCCAATGAGTGGCTGGCATCTGAAAGAGCCATCTGAAAGAGCATCTCAAAACAGACTCAAAATTTAGGCAGCTAGTTTGGGAAAAATCTTTGTGGTACTGAATTTGGATTATATCTTGAATATATTTAATCTTATATATATTAGATCTTCCCAGACCAGACACATCCACACCCTTGAGCTCAAATGATGCTGGGAGACAGGACAGGATGAACCAGGAGCTCCATCCCACTCTTTTGCTCCCTAGCTAGAGCGGTTGCTAGCAGAGGCTGATACTTCCCCAGAGCAAAGTGAAGGGAGAGATACTGCCCCCAGAATGGGTATCTTGCACACTATTCCTTCTCCAAAAGCCAGGATACAGAGCCACTGCCTATTTCAGCAGACGAAGGAGTCAAACTTGTCCAATAAATCTAATTCTGGTGGGCTTTATTAATTTTTTAACATGAACAATCAGATAACACCTTCCACAACCAGCCCCACAACCCATGTCACCAATGCCCCAGCAAAAATGCAACCAAAGCCTTCCTCCCTTCACCCAGTAAGCCACTGGAGCGCTGCTGTCCTTTGCCCTTGGGTGAGGGTGTCCCAGGGCTTTGAGCAGGAAGATTCCATTGTTCTTTTGTTTGAGTTTGTAACTGTTTGGGGCTGTTCAGTTAATCTTTTTTTTCCCTCTTCCCTCTCTTTCTGTTTCCTTTTTAATTCTTTTTAATGACTTTCCCCGATGCAATCGGCAGAGGACCACGCAGAGACTGCTTCCCCCTGCTGAGAGGGAAACAAGACTGAGGGAAAAGGGCACCAAGGGAACTGTTCACATCCTCTATTCATCTCTGCCAGCCCATATTCCCTGGTGACTAGCCCAATGCAGCCTGACTGTGTGGAGCTAGCATGGAACGAAGCAGAACCTGAGCCAGGAAAATCTCACACCACAGGGTCTGGCTGTTTCAGCCATGTCAAAGAATGGTGTCTTACCCATAACTGTGGCCCATATGGTCCTACCACAAGGGCAGCAGTGTGGGCTGAGGAGGGGAAAAATAGGCTGTGGTTTGCGCAAGTCCCTAGACAGTGAGAATGGCTAGAGCCCACAGCTAAGCTATTAGGGAACACACATTAGCTCTGCAGCTTTGGAAACCTGCTGCTGGGAAGCCAATGAACTTGGCAGAAGCAAGCTGAAGACTCCTACAGTACTCACAAACTTCCTAGTCCAGGAGCTCCCAAGCAATGCCATTCTTCGTTCCAGCAGCTCCCCCAGCTCCAGCCTGGGAAGGAGCTTGGTAGAAGCCAGATGGCTCTTCCTCCATCTGCTTCCTGGTACTTTGCTGCATATACATTGGGGAGCAGGGTGACCAGCAGGGCAGGCAGAAGTGCAAGGTGGAAGCACTTTGCAAGGAAGCAAAGTTTGCTCCAGTTGGTTGCCATTTGAAGACCACCCTCCTCTGCCACAGGCTCCATCTCAGCCAGTTGCAGGGAGTGCCTCGCCTTGGCAACAGCCCTTGCTCTGTGCTGCACACGGGACAGCTCTGGAAAAGCAATTGCTGCCATAGCAGGCTCTCCGGATTGCCAGGCTGCTGCTAACGAGCCACACACAATGACAGGGCTGCAGAGAGAGGGGATGAGCTCCGAGCTGCCAGTGGCATGGGCTGGAACACAGGAGCTGGTGGCTGGAGGAGCCACCACGTGCATACTGCACTGCCCCTCTGCTGGGGATACCTGTCCCAAAGGATCCCTCCCCAAGGAGGTGCCAGTTTAACCCTTAGTTTCCAGCATCAGAGAGAAGCTGTGATCTCTGTTGCACTGTGTAATAGTTGTTTGATAACCAATCATCTTCCAACCAGGAAATTTCAAAGCATTTAGGATCAGATAGCTAGTTAGCTTTGCTTTCTTTTGGGGGAATGCATAGCACATGCTATAGGCTTTCATTGATTCTGGAGGTTTTCCACTGGGAAAAAGGAAAAACCTCAAAGTATAAATTCCTTTGAAGTTCCCACTGCCCTGTCAGCTTTCAGGCAGATGAGAAGGGTAGAGAGAAATGCATAAACACAAGCTGGGGAAAAGCAACACAATGACTCAGGTACCTCCCTGTTGAGACAAATACATCCAAACCATCCTTGGCTGACATACTCTGAAACACCTCCAGCCAAGATCTCAGCAGCTGTGTGGTAATCTCTACTGGTTCTTCTATGCTCCATGAGTTAGCAAGGTCTCTTACTACACAGTCTCCCTCCACTCTAGGGGTATCTCTTTATGCTTATCAGCAGGTGGGCACAGAAAATGGTTATTTACCTGTTTCTTGATATCGTTCATTTATACACTGGGAAACCAAGTATTTTACACCCATAGTCTTGTCATCTACATTCCCACAAAGCAGTTCCTTAACCTTTTCTCAGAGACTCTTGTTTCCAGCTCTTTGGTAGCCTTCAGCACCAGACAAGACTCCACTGCAGTACACCAGACAGCTGCAGAGACCTCTTGGGTCTGAGCAGTGACACTGACACTGATACACTCCAGACTCAAACATTTCCTTACTGCAAGAGTGCAATGTTACTGACTCACTCTCAGTCTGAGATCTCCCCTCCCTCCTAGGCAGTGCACCAGGTCCTCCATTCCTTAGTCAAGCAGGCCTTTTGCATCTATTGCATATTACTTGCCTAATTTTAGTTTATTTCTCCAGCATATCAAGCTACTTTGATTTACAGCCCTGTCCTTCAATTGACTTGCAACCTTCTTCCAGCTTGCTGCCTTTCTGGTTGGTTTCCATTTTATTACCAAAATCACAAAAATATTCATCAGAAATAGGCTCAGGCCAATCCCCTGTAAAAACTCTTCCCTTTTCAAGGCATAATTAGGTCACGGATTAGGACCAAGTTGTGTTCAGAAAGTAGTGACTAGCATGAGTAAGAACCTGACCTGTGTTGGTGCCTGATCTAACCACATCCAGAATGAGGGCAAAGGAGGTATTATAATGGGGGCAGGGTGTGGAAATCAGCTCTGAAAAATCAGAATAGATGTTCAGCCAAGAATGACTCATAGTTGGAAACTGGTTTTCAGCTCAAGCTGGGGTAAAAATCTTGGGAAATCCCAGGACTACACTTCCAGATGAAAAACTTGTTGACTGCCGTTCCCTTTCTGGCCTAATGGACTGGAAGAGAGGAACAGAGAGAATCTGAAACCCTCAGCAGATTGCTTCCAGGTCTGGCTCTTCTCTTGCAATACACAGCGTGTGTGGATGCCAAGCAGCAGCAGGGGAGATTCAGAGTGGTTAGATTATGTGCTTTCCTTCTGCTCTGCCATCCTATAGCAGCTGAAGAAAACCAAGAAAGAAAAGATTTGAGATTGATAAAAAAAATAGAAAGTGTATATAGTAAAAGCTGAAACTGCTTGGGAAATGCTTGAATAAAAGTGTTTCTAACACAAGAATATGACACCGGCTTTATCAGAAGCAGTCTGCACAATGTCGTAGCTAAGAAAGCACGTTTTTCATTTTAAAAAGTAGTGGAAGTATTGGAGGAATCCTCCATAAAAGCAATTCAGGACTCCCAGGTACAGTAAGGAAGTTCCCTGACCTCATCGGAAAACAGGGGGGAGAATAAATTTTTGAAGTGTGAACGGTTCTCTGCAAAGATACCTAAACACTGGGCTGAAATAGCAGCGCCACAACAAAGCATAGAAGGGTATTTACAGCAAGTGACACTCTTCTCTGCTCACTGCAATGTATTCACCAGTCAGTCTTCCCCTTGGTATGTGATGCAATCCCTGGGTCTCCTGCAGGAGTTTTGGGGTTGCAGATTGACAGACTGCTCTAGGTGCAACAATTACAAATTACAATTACATCCAATTACACCCAGGTAGATACCACACAACCCAGAGCTGCACAACCCCATGGGCCTGTCCAGAGGGAACAGAGACAATGGCAGCACAAATGCTCCTTGAACAAAGCAGCAGGGAGATTTGGCAGACACTGGTGCAGTGACATGCTGGCTGGTAGCCAGAGGGTCTGTGAGCCTAACAGTTCTGGTCTGTGCAGTACAGCAGTAACCAGTCACAGTCACAGATGATAGGTTTGTTGAGGCTTTTAGAAGCCAGATAACACATTCTTCCCTTACAATACAGGACAAGCCAAAGCTAACCTATTAGCAGGCCCCAATGAGCCAAAAATCAAAAGGCAGGGAAAACATATTTAAAAATATTTGCATTGATCTCTTTGTTCATAAATATCCACAGATAGCAGGGAGTCTCCACTTACCTGTCTTGACTTACCTGTGGTGTGCATATATCTATAGGGGTTTGAAACTAACTTTAAGCAAGTGTCCCACTCAATTTCACAGTTCTCTCAAATAATGAAGCCCTCACTTCTTCCCACAGATTTTTTTCTCAAGCCAAAAAAATACCTTTTCAGTGGGTTTTTAGAAGACTCTAATACAGAACAAAAAGGGCAAAATCTGTCGTTAAAAATAATAAACCAAAACACCCTAAAGAAATATTTCAATAGACTTGACCTAGTATGTGGGTTAGTCTGACCTGAGAGTCTTCTCCAGATTTTTCTCCTGAAGCACTGTGATCAAAACATCCTTAGAGAGTGTCTGCACAAACACCACCTGGAAAGACCACCTTTCTCCCACAGAATGTGTCTGATACAAAGGAAACAAGGAGGATGAAGACCAAAGAAAAACAGCATGGAATACAGAAGCACTACAGGCTGCAAGTTTTGCATGACCCAAGCTAGGCCTTCAGAAGAAACAAAAAGGAACATGTTCGTTGCTGGAGACCATGCCAGGACAAAGCTCTTATTATCACTGGACCTCTGGTGAGGAGCCCCTAGTTTCAGCATGTCACATACCAAACAAGGCAGGACCAAGGTCAAGCTGGGAAGTCAACACATACACTGGGGTCTGGATTAACAAGACCCATAGCAAGTACACCAGTGGCTGATCCAAAGACAGACACTCCTCCAATATTACATAGTCAGAGACTGAACGCCCAGGGGCAAACTTAAATAGAGCCCAGGCCCATGTGTCGAGGTCCCAGGTCAGAAGAAGCTCAGCAAGGACCAGGAAACCTGAAAGAGATTGTTCCTTTGCTGGGTCAAGGTCTATCTCTGGTGTCAAGAGACAATGGTGAGAAGACAGTGGTGTACTTCCACAGGGGAATACAGGGAATTTGTAGAGTCTGTGGAGCAATCTCAAAGCTGGCAGTTCCTAAGTTGTCCAGCTTTGGGCACAGTCTCATCATCCTTTTCCATGTTCTTTGGTTTCCACAGCCTAGCACATGGGATTTCATGGGATGCTGTCAGAGTTACAGTTCACCACTACTACTTCAGAGAGAAATGAATGGTACTACTAGGAAGAAAATTAACTGTATTCCAGCTGAAGGCAGGACACTCCATGTGCCAAACTGCACCTGTATGGCCTCGAAGGGGTGAAAATCTTGGCAATGTCACCTTTCTCTCCAGTCTGGTGAGAGAGACAAGATGTACAGAAAGCTGAGACAAACTGCACCAGTCAATTTGTGCTTCTGCCATGTCTCATTCCACCCAGGACACCCCGTTTACAGGTTCCCCGAGAGATGAGCCCTCCACTGAAGTACCTTCATGATGAAGGAATGGCAGGTAACATGAACACAAACCCTGCCTCTACTAACACTTGTTAAGATCAATTCATTCCTTGGAGCCATGTCCAGCTCTAGAGCAGCATTCACAGCCCCCAGTGGATGAGTCCAATTCAAGCTCTCTCCCTCTGGAGCCTACTACAGCTTGCATTGCTCCTGAGAGCAAATCCCAGCATACAAAAGCCACACCTTCAGCCCAGCATCACTTAGAGGAGCAGGGCAGCTGCGGTGGTAGTTGAGGCACAGCACTGAGGTCAGCTGAGGTTAGGCAGGAGCTGAGACAGACCAGGCCCCCTCCCTTGCCAAAGGCTGCACACATCTCTGCTCCTTCCCCAGGCAGGACAGCATCCCAGAGGTCAAGGTGCTTTCTCACAATCCGTTTCCCCTTGACCTCCTCCCTCCTCCACACCCTGCATGGCTGTGGACACATCATCCCTGTGTGAGCCAGCTGCAGCAGCAAGGTGGGTACCAGTCCTGCCCTGCTGCCTTCCCTGGCTCACCTCCTGCCCGCAGCCAGGCAAGCCCGCTTCAGCTGCCCGGGGTGGGTGAGCCCAGGACGAGGCAGGTCATGTATAACCCGGGGCGGGGCACGAGACGCGTCCCCCCAAGATGACTTCAGCTGCATTCCAGAGAGCCTGGCAACCTCCCGCACACACAAATAAAAGGAAATGAGAAACTCGGCAACAAAGAAACTGGCAGGGAAGCCACAGAGGCACACAGGAACGGGAAAAGAGATTAAACACAGGCTCAAGAGCCCCAGCGTGATGAGCCTTCCTCTCTAAAGCCTCCCTTTAACTTTGATGGGGGGGCACAGGCGTCTTCTTTTCACTTGAAAAGGTTAGAGGAGGGGCTGGATAAAAGGGATCCAGCATTATCCGGAATTGAGAGCACAAGTACGTTTCAGGCTTAAAACAAAAGTGCAGGCACCCAGCTTCCCTGCATATCTTCCTTGGTGGAAATCAGGAGCTGGGATCTGAAACTGGGCAGAGGAGAGATGAAAGTGAAGACGTTACAGGAGGAAGTTTAATAAAACTTCATGCAAAGTAGTTTGGTGAATCCTCTTCCCAATTTCCTGCTGCCTTATTTTTAGTTATTTTTTTTTTTTTTAGCAATAGGATAATGGCCATTTGAAGCCCTGCAATTTATAATGGCTGACACTGATTTGTATTGATACTATATACCATCTAAGATTCTATCCCAATATACTAGATCACATAATTGTGCTTCTATGTGTTAGGATAACTCATAAACATGCTATGGTGCTTAGAATTTTGTCTTGGCAGTGGAACTATTTAAATCAGTCCATTGCAATACTGAGCTGGACTTCATCTGCAGAACATACTCCAGAATCTACATTGAGGTCTGTGCTAAGACCAAGTCAGAGCCATGTGCTTTGTACATCATTAGCTGTGTGGTTTCCCATACAAAGTATGTATGTTGTGGAGCTGTCCAATCATGGATGTAACATCTACCTTGCTCTTCACGCATCATGAAACCTCAAGCATTTAGCTGGACCAGAGTGGGGAAGAAGACAACCCTTTTCATCAAAGGGATAGATTGTTTTCTGGGAAACACCCAGAAAAGCCCCACACAAAACTCTCTCTGGACGAGAAAGGACACGCTCACTGTGCAAATTCATGGCAGTGCAAGACAACAGGCAAAGAATTTGCATCAGGCCTGAGTAAAGTCCAAAGCAGCTGCTCCTTCGAAGCTAAAGTCTGATTTCTTGGATGAGCTAGTTTCCCCTTCCAAAACACCCTTGGATGTCAACATGATTGTCAGTAGAGAACAAACGCATTCCTTCCAGACACACATACATCACACACTTGGAAGACAATCTTTCTTCATGTTCTCTAAAGAATCATAACAGGTAGCAACAAAACATCAAGGGTACTCAGAAAACATATTGGGACTCAGAAACCCTGTTCCAGGTCTGAATACCCTGCAATAGGCCTGTGTAGCAGGACTCCGAGAGCTAACTTGGAGGGCCTTCTCGCAAACAGACACCATACCAGGAGCACTATCTCCCAATGATTCAAAGTGATCTCAGTTCAAAAGCAGTCTATTATTGTAGATGCCTGGCTGAACATCCACTATCATTGACCACCTTAGCAGATAGACTGAGATCATTTACACCAAAGAGTAATGAAGAAATAGATTTGCACCAGGGTAGTAAGCTCTACAGGGACTTGAACAGAGCAGATTTACTGATGTCTCTCCCACTGTCTGGCTTTGAGGGTCAGAGCCAGTGCCAAGGAAGTGGGGTCCCAGCCTGCTGGGAGAAAAGGAGACACATCCTGGCATGCTTTACCTGGCCATTTTACACAAAGGAATGTGTCCTGCTTCAAAGGGTGGGAAACAGGTCTCTGTTCACACTCCATATCAATCATTGGTTCATACAGCATGTCAGAGGTGCCACTCTCCCCAAGATGTTTGAGGTCTATACCCAAGCTTCTTTGCTGAAAAGAAGGGAAAATGCAGAATGCAAATTTTTCTATGGAGTCTGCAGCATTCAACATCAGATGAGGAATTTTCCTTCACAAGTTCATTCACAAAAAAAAGATGTGTGGTCCTTTTTGTTCCTTTAAATCTCAACCATTTACTAAACTCAGATGGATTTCGAAGTCAGAGGGCGAATGGACAAGGGAATGTTTTCCAAAGTAGACATAAGTTGGAAAGTTCAAGCAATAGGATAGTCTTTTAAAGACAGCATGAAGTAATCAGGATAGAGCTGGAATACTTCTCTCTGGTTTTGCTACTTTATCTTGGTGAGCCTCTAACCTGCTCTAGACTGATCTTCCCCGCCTGCAGAATGGCAAATGGTTCCCTGTGCTTTAGGCCTGGTCCCTAAGTCTATTATGCCCAAATCCCTATGGGAATTTGCATCCACCGCAAGTAGATTTTAGTGACTTTCCATATTCCCACCATCTTTCATCAGGGCCCACATGCAGGTCTGAGTCCACCTGTGCTTGGTCCCACACCCAGTACCCATGCATAGCTATGTCCAGCAAAGCTGAGGGGCAGGAGCTCAGAATAGAAAAGAGGAGAATCTGGGTCTCACCTCCAGCTTAGACCCTCTACAGGATGTTGGTGCAGAGCTCCAAAACACTCAGTTTTCCTTTCTGTAGCACAGATGAGCTATACTTTTAACCTCTCTCTGCCAAGGGGGTAATGCCTCCTCTCCTGCCACTCCAGTCCCCATAGCACGCACTAGAAGCCAGATGGGCTGAGAGCTGGAACTACCCTGTTGACAGCTTCTGGACCACTACACATCTTTCTTAATGTGCAAAAATACCGACCTAAACCTGAGCTCCCTGGCCTGGAAAAATGAGGCTATTGGAGCTGCCCTGGCAAGGCTGTGTGGCAGTACTGTGGCATCACATCTCTGTCCTCATAGGATGTGGGCTGCAAGCTGACTCTGCTTAGAGAGAACATTAACTACACCTCTTTATTATTGAGAAGAAATTTATTGGAGACATCCCTCCCTCTCTCCAGCTTCTCCTTTACCTTCGCAGAAAAGTAAACATTTAATTTTTTTTGTTGTTAATAGATTTAATGTTCATTTGTCGGTAGCCTAGGGGCAGGAACGCGTGACATTTCAAATAATTGTTGTTTCGGGGGTATCCTCTGGAGGAAAATGCTGCAAAAGTGTGGAGAAGATTTAAGTAAATTACTGTGTCAGCTTCTATTTATTCCTTACATGATTGCCAGAGGCAGGGCTGCGAGATAACCATTAGAGGCCCAGCCATAAAACAGGGAAGCAGAATTTCAAAAAGCCGGAGTGCCATTACCGGGAAGTTAGTGTGTAACATGTTAAATTATCCCCAAAGTAGGGGGAGGTAGAAAAGGGGGAGGCACGTGTCTGAGAGTGAGAGAAATAAAAAAGAGGAAGAGGGACTGTGAGAGTGAAAGGAAGGAATTGCTCCATGGGGAAGAAGTGAAAGATATAGATAGGTATGTAAGTAGGTAGGTAGGTACGTAGATAGATAGATAGGTAGATACATACATACATACAGGAAGAACAAATGAAGACTCAGGGAGTCCTTGAGTCCAGCTCTTGGTGCTTGAGGACCTTTGGAGCAGGGTGTTCAGTTCTGGAGTGCTATTTGAGGGATTGAGGTGTCATGAATGAGGAAAAGGAACAGCTGGGCACAATACACTTGAGATGTTTCAAATCTATATGATGACTCAGCTGAAGTGGAGTGAAACCACTAATTTTCCTACAGCCAGAAAAGGTTGCAGACCTGGCAAATACGGTTGCCTCTGTGTAAGCAGCAAGCAGCTTGGGCCTAGTTCCCTCCAATTTTATTCCCTTCACCCCTCTGGGGCACAATCACAGGCTCTAAAGAGAGGAGAATTTCCCATCTATTAAGGCATCTTGAATTTTGCCTTTGCTTTTCACTTTTCTTCACTTTTTACCTCCAAAAAGTATTCCATCATCCCATTTAAGAGGAGTGCCCAGTTTGGTCTTGTGTTGGGTGCAGTTCCAATCCAAGCATGACTGCTCCGCTTTGACCCCATATACCAGCACTTGTGGTTCCACCAGGAAAGGTCTTTGCACTGGGAAGAAGCAGCAGGAGCAGAAAGGACTATAAAAATACTGTATGTTTAAAAAGTATTACCCCAAGCCAATGAGGAGAAGCACAGAGCAAATACACTTGCCCAGAGCAAACTGCTTTCTCCCCACATGCTTTTTCTACCAGGGTGGAGGCCAAGGAAGAGAAGAAAGAGGTAGTCACCAAGATGCTGGCCCGTCATGGGCCGATGTGAAGGAAGTACATCAGGAACCCAGGACAGTATTCCCTCCTGTCCTGTCTCAGCCTTTTTCTGCCTGGCTGACATGCTGAATTCTTTGAGATTAAGTACATTGTGCGTGGAGGCAGAAGAAGTGTGGGGAGATGAAAGCCTCAGCTATGTCAGCAATCTCTAGGATACCCCAATAGCAGCTAGATGTTGTTGGCTGACTAGTAAGAAGGCAGTCTCACCACTCAGCAAAATCAGCTTCACGCTTTCCTTCATCAGATCCTCCCCATCTCCCGCCATTCAACTGTGGGACAGTGTATCACTTAAAGGACCAGTGTGGGGCAGCCCCAGCTCTCCTCAAGACCATGGACACTGCTGCAAGATGATACCCTGGCTCGAAGTTAAGCAACTCTCGAAAACAAAAGGAAGGAAGCCTGCCTGGGAGGAATGGGAAATGCTGACATTCTGACATTGAAGCTAACGGAAAGGGACAGGAGCCAGCTCATTAGCCATTGGGGGCAGGAGGAGATCCCATGGAGCAGCAGGCAGGTTGTATCTGCCACGTGCAGGATTTCTGTTGAAGTTTTTAACACAGCAGGAGAATGGCCCCGTGGCCCTTCGCTGTAATCAGGCCTTCCAGTGCTCTCCCAGCTCGGTCATCCCTTGGCTCCCTGCACCTAACACTCCCTGTCGTTTCCATTTGTGCTGCTCTGGCCAGGCCCTGCCTGTCCTGTACCAGGCTCCCCAGCAGGCTCCCTCCACTCTTGTTTATTACTTACACTCTATAGCTCAGCATTGCCCTTTGACTTACTGCCCAGAAGCTGCCTGTTCTCCTCTTCTTTCATTATAATTTATTTACATCATGAAAAACAATGAAGTTCCAAAAAGTCTTATATCCCATAGATCTGGTTTTATCTTCCCCAGCATCTCTCTTCATTTGCTCCTGCCATTGCTTCATTTTTCCTCACTCTTTTGTCCAAGGCAAGCTTGGCTCTGTGGGAGCCAAGGGGCCAACAAACTTGGGACAGGAGCCCTGCAGCTCCAGCGTCTCCAATCCAATGGCTCTGCTCCCACCCTCTCACCCAAGAAGATGGGAGTCCAACCACACACTCCACAATAAATAACCAGGGAGATTTCTTTTTTTAACGACTCACAAGGAAGACTTGCTGGTTAAATCATTGCTAACTCTCAACCTCCTCAATATTTCTTTGCTAATAGACTTCAGGTTTAATTGAAGGATCTTCTCTGGACTCTGTCTAAGGCACCATTTTCTCTTTAACCCCACCGTTCACAGCCTCGCAAAAGCCAATCCATTAAGGGTCTTCATTAGTTTGAGCACCAGCCAACCACCCAAGCGGCAAAGGTCAAACACAGTCACCTGTCACAACATGGCAGTAAAACTACTAATTGTATGGGAACAAATGAGATAAAAAGATGGTACTATTATGCTATTTGATTTATTTTGTTTCCAAAGAGTCATTTAAGTCTAATTTACTTTGCAAGCTATAGAGTGGGCCTGTGTGGATACAGATACTTGTGTGAGCAAATGTGGGCGTGCACATGTGCACATGCACGTATATCATGTATGCATATACATATATGTGTGCATACAGGGGTCTGAAACGCAAATCTAGGGAACCGTAAAGTCATGGCACCATAAAGACTTACATTTAACCCTTCATACAGGCAGAGCCTCACATCACACTGAGATGGCTCTGCAGAGTGGCACAGAATCACATCTGTCCTACCACTGCCAGCTCAGTTGTCCATGCACCGTTCCTCAGCATCCCAGCTTGGCAATGGCCAAGGCAGTCGGTGCAAGGTCCCATTTTGGAAGAGCATGTGCTTTTGGAAACCTTTCTTTCCCTTTTTTTGTGCTCAGGAGGAGAAAATGGCCCACATGCCCTCTGGTGGACAAATGCCACTTAGCAGTTCTAGGTTCCCAATGGAAAGCTGGAAGTGGCCATATTTGTAGAAACAGAAAGTCATCTCCGTAAGAGTTTTTTAAAAGCTTGCTTTCTCTCCAGCTTGTTCTGGCAATCATGTTCTGAGCACACGTCTGTAGCTGCCACCTGAAAAAATCTAGGCTTTCTGAGGCACAAAAAAACACAGCCCATCCTCACCTCTTCATTGAAGGCGCCAAACCAACTTGGACATCTTCACCAACAGCTCCCATTACCAGATGGGGGTATAATTTTTCTCGTAAGAAGATGTGAATAGTACATCTCCTGGAATAAAGACATTCTTATTCAAACACAGGACCCAATCTCCTGCTGTGTAGTCACTCTTCAGCACAACAGACCAAACAGCTGGCAGGATTAGGACGAAGTTTCCATGGTTTTTGGATGAAGACACTTCATGCTGATCACAACTTTGACATTGAATATAGATCACTAAGAATTCTCTGAGTAGAGGTGAAATGTTCAGTGGCTTTTTGAAGAACAGTTCTCTCCATGTTCATGCATTAGGGACACTGCCTTGGCTGATTTGTGGTTAGGATCAACTTTTTCAGGGTGATGCAAGGTAAGACAGTAAGAGACCACAAGATCTTGCAACACACAAATGCAGTGAGACATGACTACATCATAGCAATAAGATAGCTTCCTCCTGCACAACCAACTGTGTGGCATGATACATAGCCAGATTTCATGAGTAGAGCTGTTGGGAGAGTGATTATATTTTCCTGAATGCAGCAATGTCATTTCTGCTTTTCTTTGAAGTCTTCTGACCGTCTCTGTTCATCAGGGAGTCATGTAGATCATCACAATCGATACTTCCTATTACATGTTGCACAGCAAATAAGCACTAACAGTAAAAAGGAAAAAATATTCACTTGAAACATTTCAGACCATTATGAAGGCTATTTTCGAAAGCCTACTTGCACAGGCAAGCCCTTTAGTTATGATAAACCCAACTGAAGAGAGCTAGAGAAAATCAAGACTAGGAAAAAACAATGGGCAGATGGTTCCTGGGTGACCATAGCTGAAAAAAGAACCCAGGGAAGGTGAAAGAAGATGACTGCATGGTCACTTCCAGTGCAGATAGCAGCAGGGATTACACAGCTGAAAATACAGTTAGGATATTGGTAAGATCTGGCTGAAAGTGGATGCAAGTTCCCCTTTGAAATAGTAAGAGCATTTCTGCACACTTCAGGCTCCCTTGGTTGTGTTCACCCAGTACAGCCCAGCTGTTAAGAAATGACTGCTTTTCAAGGAAGAATGAGGGTCATGCCTGTCAAGCTCAATCAAACATGTCTTTGAGTTCACTCCAGAAGCAGATTAGCGAGATTTAAGTTGTTCTTGGCATTATGGAAGACCACATGGGCGTCTGTTAAAGGTAAAAAGCAATACACACCATCTCCTCCTGCTCTGATGCTCCCAGAGTCCAGAGATCTTCTTGTCCTGTGTTTTCTATTCCTGCTGAAAATAGGGAGGAGCTTGATCACAGCTTTCTATGCCAACAGTGAGCATTTAGATTAGCTAATAGTACCATTAGGGACCTGAGCCACATGTCACATGTGCTCTGCTCCCTTTTTCCTCATCTTTTCTCAGATTGTTCCCAACTCCTTTTTCCTCACCTCCCCCGCCTTGCACATCACTCCCATCTCACTTCACAACTCCTCCAGTGCTGAGATCAGCCGTACCACACTGCTCATTTTCAGCAGTCATCAAAGTGTTACAGAGGATCCCAACAGCCCAAACTCATTAGCCTTTAGCTAACAAAGGGCTCATGAGAAAAATATATTCCCTCAGCCTGTATTTAGAAAAAGACATTTTCCATCGTGGGTGAGAAACAGACTCCACCAAGCTTGTGACGCACACCACAGCTACAAGCAGGACCCCAGAGTGGAGACGATTTCTGGGAAGAAGGTAAAATCAGAAATATTTTGCTGGCCATTTGCACCATGTGAATGTACGCAACCAGCTCTAAATCGGCTCCAGAACTGGAAGAAGGGGAAGGGAGGGAGACAACAAGCATTAAAACACTTCTCCCTTCTTTTGCTATTCAAAGGTTACATTTCAATTCATTTTGCCTTTTGTAAAATCTGAAAAATAATAAACCACACAGGGCTTTTTGAGACTATTCCTCCCACCCCTAAATTTTCCCACAATACGAGAGGGTGAGCAGCATTTCACAGCTCCAGTGGAGTTCAAATTAGTTTTTCTGGCAACTAAGTGCAGTATCTCTTTCACTATGCACACACACACACATCGCTGCCTACAGCATTAACAGATCCCACCTGAAGCACAAACCTAAGGAACCAAAAGAATGCGATGTCAGAACTGAAACTGCCTTGTAGTGTAAAAGCCCCTAAATACACATTGCATTATGTTCTCAGCTTCAATTACACAATCTCAACTATATTTCCAAGGAAATGGCTCCTTAATCTAGGGTTTAAGATGATGTTCCTTTAATAAGTGGCTTTGCCCTTAATTTATTTTCTCTTTGTTCACTGATAGGTGCTGTTCATGGCCCAAATACTATGTTCAGGGCACAAACCTTTTTCTGAAGAAAAAACTACACATTTCTTTCTCCTGTGGGTTTATTTTTTTATGGTGTTCATTACAAGAGCGGTTGAGTGCTTTTCTGAGTTGAACCTGCTTATCTTCAAAAAACCGGGAATTATTTCGATTCTAGAGACAAGAAACTGATGCGCACGGGGATGGGGATTCAAAGGCATCTGTTTTGTTTTGGAAACCCCTTATGTTTTCATTGCACTCTGTGCAAGAATCACAGTTCCCATTATATTCAGCAATGACATCTGTGACTCAGAGCCACACCTCAAGATAAAGCAGGGGGAAGCATGGCACTAAAAAGTAGTGAATTATTACTGGGAAAAAGTGATTAATCCAACATCTCTTTGGAACTCCCTTTTCAATAACCATGCAATGAGCATTTCTTCACCAAACCCTGGCTCACTGCAGGTACAGTAAGTAGAGGCAGAAGCCATATGGTCAAATGTCTCTCACTCTGCTCCACTCCTAAGCACATCCAGGTTGAGCAGTGAAGGTGATGGGAATACTATTTAAAATGTTTGCAACTAAAGACTTGTCTATAAGGAATACAGACAGAGGTGCATGGCAGAAGTGATCAGATCTTCACCACAGTAATGCTGACCACAATGCAAACAAATAAGTAAATAATTGAAAAAAAATATTTGTTACTACTTTTTTTCCTGTAGAAGAGGGGAAAGGCGACATCCTTAGCTTGCAAGAAATGTAAAAAAAATAAGAAAACTACATACTGCCATCCCCCCCAAACTAGACCAAAAGAAAAAAGACCAGGCACCATACTGTCAAGAATAATTGGCTGTGCAAACACAATTTAGGAAGCAGCAGATTTGCAGAAAAGTGTCTTGGAGTGATGATGAATCACGTACATGAGTCAACTATGTCAAGCTTTTCAGGAAAAAAATAAAAAAGCAGCTACCACACCAGGATTATGAATGGTAGTGTCCTTTGTAAGACATGTGAATTACTCTTCCCACTACAATCTATCCCAGAAAAGCCTCCTTTTGTGGGCTGCTTTCCATATGGGGCAATTTAAGCAACACGCAAATTTACTCAAGACTCTGAGTCCTCAGGAATGGGGAACAAACGATCAGAGATCTATGAAGATCAGATGGAAGACCAAAAGAACTGGAATTGCTCAGTTGAAAAAAGAAAAAAAGTTTGAGGAGAAACATGGCACCAGTTTACTATTAGGTGAAAGAGGGAAAGAATACACTTTTTTCCACATCACTGACAGATACAGAAAGAAGTTACAGGCCTAAAGTGCAACAAAAAAAAAAAAAAATTAAAAAAAATTATCTTGGACATTGGCAAGAATGTTAGAGGAGTAAGTACTGCAATGGATTTGACTGGAGAGCGAAGGCTGACTTCACTGAAGATTTCTAGGGATGAGTTAGACAAATATCTGTCAGAATTGCTTAGATAACTGTGATCTTTTCTTGGGAGCAGAGGTATAGGCTAAAGATCTGTTGAATAAAGCTCAGTCTTCATCAAAATCCAACACTGTGATACAGAGCAGGGAATGCTAGTTCAGCTTAGAGAAACAAATAATATGACATTATTTAAAATTAAATGTTCCCCAAAGGTATAAATTAGTTAATAAGTGTAAAACTTCAACTGAGCAAACACTTAGCCTGGAAGATCTCAGACAGTGTGGTTAATATTTGACAAAACCATTAGGAACAGGGGATGATAATGATAAGTCTGGGCAGATCCTACCAGCAGCTGGTACTTTCTGTCTCCGTCGTGACTCACGAGGTTTGAACCGCCAGCAGCAGCCGCGGCCGGGGAGAGGACGGGCGCCTTCAGCACCGCGGAGAGCAGCCCCGGGCCCGCTGCGCTAGGGGCCGGCTCCGGCAGCGGAACCCGTCACCGCGGTAATCGCCACACCGAACCGCCCAACAGGCGACGTGTTACGGCGTGAAAACTCGTCTCGGCCGTGGTTGATTAAGGCTTACACGTAAACCTGAATTATAACCAATTCCAAAACAGAACTCTGAATTGTAATCTAACTTTGCGCTGATTTTTGATCTGAAATTATCATGTTGAATAAAGGTGCTGCTGCCATTCATTATCTCCGGGAAGGGGGGGGAATTACATAGCTCTGTACTGCTGAAAGGAAACGTCCTAACATCATTTTGTTTCCATTGTAAATGGCATCAGGTCATTAACCAAGCTAGTTAAGTAACTCACCAATTTGCTAGCCATGCTGCCAACCAGAAAACCAGCCTGTTACTTGGGCAATCAGATAATTGCATTTTACATTTTCAAATAACCCTTAACAAGCAGGAACTAATTAATGTCCATAAGACCCCAATGAGCTATGAATGCTTACTTCTAACTTACAGCTAGGGAAACTGAGGCACAGATCTTTGTCCTAGCCTATGAAACCCAGCCAGAGAAAAGGAAGAGCTAGGAGAAATTCCTGGCTCCCAGCCTTGTATTCACTCCATTCCCTGGGAAACACATGAAGGATGCATTTACCCATATGATGAAGCTACCAGCAACCACTGCATCATCAACTAAACCATCAGTCAGCCTAATAATTAGCCAATTAATTAGCAACCACCCAAAACAGATTCATTTACTCAGGGCTCCATCTAACACTATACTAGCAGAAAAGTTGGATGGGGGAATCTAAACAAGGGATGAGGAATAGAATAGCAGAGCTTTACCATACACAAGGCCCTGGCCAGCTTGCTGACAGGAAACAGTGGTCAGCTTTAGGGTCTAGCACTGCAGCTAAGTTTCTTGATGGCTGATGCACACAGGTCCACATTCCCAGGTCCTTCTGGAGAAGAAGAGGATCCTCTGGCCAGGGAAAGGGAAGACAGGGAAGACAGGAAAGCCAGTTTCAAACCTGAGTCCCAGCATGCTTTCCAGGAGGGCAGGGGCAATGTACACCCTTCACTGTGTACAGGGACCGGGCAAAGTTTCAGTTGTATCTTCACAAACTGCATCTAAGTGGTACGCTTTCAGTGCAGTGCAGTGCACTGCTGGGAGCGTGGCAAAAAAAGAATCTGTCACACAGCGCTCGGTGTATTAACCATCTTCCTGTTCAAGCCCTTCTTACTAAATCCATTTTCCCACATGGAAACTACTAGATCCCTATTAAATTAAGGGGGACATAAAAATATTAAGAACAAGGAGAAAATCTCCCAGTAGAAAATATGGCACAGCAGGGAAGGTTGGGTATTTCTGTTCAGAGCGGCTGGGAATTACCAAGGGCCAGGGTTACTCACCCAAGCGGTCTGGAGTCTGAAAGTAGCTGTAAAAGTCAAAAGGTCTGTATGAGAGAAAAAGGTTTTCTTTGCAGGTAAAGCCTTCAGTGTGAAGCACCTAGAGAGTTTTTTTGCAGCATACGAGACTGTTATTTTAGCAGTTGTTGTTTTAACTTCTGGTCTTACAAGAAAAAAAAATTCCTGCCTTCAAGACCACTCGATCAGTTAGCCAAGAGCCCTTAAATGTCCAGCTAAAAATGTTTGGGTCTGTTTAGAATGGAGTAAAAAGGAATTAGCAGTTAAATTTATACTTAAAGCTACTTTAGATTTAGTCCATGCCATCCATACCAGTGAAAGCCTAATTGGTAGTGCTGGGAAAGAAATTTTTAACCCTGAGAAAAATAAAACGTGGGTGAAAACCAGAATCCTGTGGCTACCTTGATGCAAACTTTTCTTCAACATTTAAGGAATTTCAGTACAAAGTTCTTCCAACAGAGAAAGAAGAAGGCCACACCAGCAGTAGTTCTGCAGGACTGAGCAGAGTACAATGTTGTACATACTCTGCTCCCTCCTCCTGACAATCAGAGTGAACTTTTCCAAGTGCCTGTTGCAAAAAGCTACTTTCTGCACTATTTAGCTGAATCAAATAATTATTTTCCTTCTTCCAAAATAAGATGTTTTATGCAAGTGTTTTGATCAGGTTTGAAGATGTAAGTCCAGGCCTACAAAGGATAATGTAACTACACCTTAACCGTTAGCTGAGCTCTGAACCCATTTTTAGCCTCTGCGAACTGCAGAGTGAAGAGACACCATAAAGGTGGTGTAAGCTAGTTCATTTTGCCTCCTAGCTGGTGCAGGCTGCAGGTGGGGCTCCCAAACAGCTACGTGGGCTTAACTAATAGAAGATAACTTCTTACACTGTGATGCACTTGCAATAGTGACACCAAGTATTTGCTTTAGGCTTACCCCTCATGCTAATGCCATTAAAACGGTGTGGCTCAACAGTTCCCAAAGGGATTATCATGAGCCTCCATTTGAGGAGCTCCTCATTTGACTGGCTCCTGAGATGCAACTTGATCTGCAGAATGGGTGTTAGGCTCACCAAGTGCCCGGTGGGGTCACCCCCACTCTCAAACTGCTTTTCCTTATGGAAAACCTTCAGCCTGTTTTGCGAAAGAGGGTGACAAAAATCCTGACACAGATTCTGTCCCCTCTCCAGCTTTCAGAACTGCCAGGCAGTCTCTTGGGAAGCCCAGCAATCTCCCTGCACCTCCTAGGCCCACAGAGCTGTTTGTCCCTAGTGCATGAAGAGCAGGCTAGTAAGGAGGCCAAGAACCATGAAGTGGCCTCCTGCAGCAGAAAAACCTGTGTGAGGATATGTGAAAAATAACCCTGACTCGCTAATCCTAGCTGTGAGCAAACAATTAGCAGGAAGCAGAGGCAAACAGGAAAGCTGATTTAATTATGTGACACTGATACAGCCAGTGAACTGGAGGGGAGGGAAGGGGGGAGGCAAAGGGGGGGCCGGGGATGTGGGGTCAAAACAGTTTGTAAAAATCTGTTTCACAAAAGCTGTTGTTCCCCTCGGGGCAGAGAGAGATTACCGTGGCTCAGTGTCTATCAAACACGGGAAGAGAATAGGGCCAGGGGCAATGAGACAGCTTCCGAGTATGAAGGGCCCTTCTTCTTCTCCGCAGCAACCAGCAGCCTGCCAAAGAATTCCTGTAAGCTCTCGGCGGCTTTGTGTGCCTGCCCGGGCTGTGGGCAGCACTGCAGCAGGCCTGCCTATTGTCGGCAGGGCTCAAAGGGAGCAGGGGAGAGAAAAGGGGAGCTGGGGGGAGGAAGAGGGCTTAAGGGGGCTTGTTATCAAAGCCGCAGAGGTTATTGTGCTGGAGCAGAATCACGCTGCTTCTGAGCCCCTCCAGTGTGGCTGTTAATGGAGGCGCTGCAGGGAGACAGAGGGTGGGATTTGCTCCATGTAAACTCGCCGGGGTCTCCCTCTGCGTGCACTTTGCTTGCTCACACCTCTGGCTCAGGGCAGACATGTGCGGAGGAGGCAGGTGGCCTTGCACCCTCCTTTGTCATATCCACTGGCATCCAAAGGCACCAGCCAAGGGATCCGGGCTCACCTATGCTCCCACTGATGGACATGCTGTAGACACATGCTCAGATGTGCCCAGAGCAAACACAGAGCTTGCACACAGAGATGCATCCACTGGCTACTCATGGATTCAGAAGTATACACACACATCCAGAGCTGCAAAGGCAATTGAAGATGCTGAAGGCATCTACAGCTGGACACAGATATACCTGATGGTTCATACGCATGCCCTCAACATCTGGGTGCAAGTTCTTAATCAAAACACATAGTCAGGTAAAAGCATGCACAACAGCATGCAAACACACTTCTCCTGGCATGCTCAAATGAGAAAGTCTCGAGGCCACGTCTCAGAGATCATGAGCACATGGTAGATTTAGCAGAAGGGATGTTAAGCCATGTTGTTTTCAAAGCTTCACCTACATCACAGGAAAGGAGAAGCTGAAGGCCCCTGGAGAGTGAAATCCTCAGGAAGGGGCTCGTGAGCAGAGGTCTGTTGTCAGTAGTTCTGCAAACACTGATGCCGTGTGTCATGAGCTAACCATCTCTCAAAACACTGTGCTCCAAACACCCACTAAACACCCTGACTGAGCAGAGGAAGGGCCAGATACTGAAACTGGGACATGTCCCAAGGGTCCACAGAGTCAGGGTGGACAGGGCGGAAGAGCCAGATCCTTCTTCAAACTCTGGCCTGATTTGGACCAGGGACAAGTAAGCCCTGATACAAAGACAGTTCCCCAAGCCCAGCACACGAGTCCCACACACTCCATGATCCAACCTCCCGCTGTGGAAACCAAGCCATTGAATCACAATAGAAACTTTTAATGGGGACCACAGCCTCTATCTCCTTATCCAACTAACTTGCCCAGGTGAAGTATCAACTGGAGCCCCTCCAAAGCACTGTGCCAGAGAAGCATGCATATCAGACTCACAGCCAAGACCCTGGTGAAAGTGGGAAATCCCAGAGGCCTGGCTGCAAAAGGAAATCACTCTGAAAAAACAACAACAACAACAACAACAACAACAACAACGAAATCAACAAAGCCTCCTTCTTTCTGGATCAGGAAATTCTCTTCATGCTCATGTCAACCAGGCTGGTAGAAGTTTTGCTCCACAGCGGCCAAATCCAGACCTGACCACAGCTCTGGTCAAAACAGCCTTCACTTGCTGAGCGTGGATGGTGGAGAGCTGGTGCATCACACAACAGCCAAACCCTCTCCTGTTCCCAGGGTGGCTCCACATATGAGTCCCAAGGGGACAACTCACCCTTTGGCCCAGTGCTGATTCACCATGCTGGTGCTAGTCATACCCTGCCAGACTCACAGAAACACTCACATCTAGGAGACACATTCACACACACGCACTCACACACGTGTGCACACACATATGGGGTGAGAGTAATTCAGCTACACCCAGCACCTTGTTCTTCATCCCTTCTCCTCCCACTTCCACCCCATTGCCCAGCAGATGCTGCTGAGCCAGCCCAGGAAGGCAGGCAGGGAGCTGGGAAGGGGAATGAAGAGGTACCCCAAGAGGGAGAGCGGCAGCTTCCGACAACCCTGGTAGGAAAAGTAGGGGGGCTGAGGCTATGGGGGAGGGGATGGAGGCAAGGCAGGGAGGGCTTCTCATTGTGAGGGAAATTTTATTTTTAACAGATGCTAAGGCAGATGGCACAGAATTAACAGAAAATGGGAGAGGAAAAAAGAGGAAGAACATTACTGGCTCCAGAGAGAGTGGACATTAAAAAAATAAAGAATAAGGGAATGAAAACAAGTTTAAGTACTCTCTCCAGAGGAGGGGGGGAGGGAAAGCGCGAGGCAGAGCAGGGACGAAGCAGCGTGATAATAACCAAAGGCGTGAAATTGCAAAAGTAAAATTTGTGGCACTCGGGAGGGGCTGATAAGGCCCCAGCTTCATTGCAAAACTCACTCAGAAATTACTGATGTGATGTTTTAGCCTTTATCATTAATAATAATCGAGAGTGGGGAGGGGGTGGGGGTGCCTGAAACAAAGAGGGAGAGAAATCGCATGAACATCTGAAACCTGGGGAAGGAGGAAGAGGCAGCAATGGGAGGGCTGAGGAAGAGGAGAGGTGCGGGGAGGGAGAGAGAGGATCAGAGAAAAGGGTCCAAATGAGGGAGAAAAGGCAGGAGAAGAGAAGGGAAAGCTGAAAAGGGAAAAGGAAGCAATGCCAGCCAAGAGAAAAAGAGGAGGAGGAAAGAGACAGAAGAGGAAGGTTAAAGGACATAGGAGAACAAAGGGGAAAGGCAGACAAACAGGAGTTGGGGAAGAAAACGTCAAAAAGTAAGGGGCGGAGGGGAAAGGCAGCTGGAGGGGAGAAGAGAGTGAATGAATGGAGAAATTATAGCAGAGATGAAAGAGTGGGAGAAGACAGACTGCAGGACAGGGAGTAAGAGAGGGGGAGACAAAGAGATATGGCCCTGCCACTCTCCTCCCAAATTAATCGAGGATACATCAACCCAAGCCACTAAAACAGAGCTATTATGGATGGGTTAGTCACAGGTGGAGTTAAAGGCCTACAGAGGGATATTAGCCAAAATTGAGTGGCTTTTAATTTCTTTCTAACGAGAGATTGTGGCTGGGGAGCCAGACAGTGCCTCAGCTTAGCTAGGCCTGAAGGCAGCTAAGCACGGGAGCCGGCAGCTTCCCACAGCCACGCTAAACCACAGGCGAGCTGACCTGTGCAGTACACGCAGCGAGGTGGAAAAGGCACACGTGAGCTGACCTGCCCACTCCGTGCAACGAAACGGCAGTGCCACGTGTCACAGCACAGGGACACAGACAACAAAGCTGGCAGGGACCCACCGGACCACTCTGCCTCCTCTCTGCACCAGCGCAGAGCTGTGCCGACAGACAGACAGAAGGACTGAGCTCCAGTGCTTCACAACCCATCAGTGACTGCGGGGCATTCACCCTGCCCATCAGGGCTTTGCTTTTTACTGGGAGGAAGATCCCCCTCACTGCAGCCTGCTCATTGCCCTCCTGGAGAGACCAGGGAGCTTCAACACAAGACCAGGACATCTGGGTTCTATTTCTGGCTCTGCTGCTGGCAATTCACCACATTTCTCCATTTCCCCATCTGCTATCTGGGAATAATGCAGTATTGTTAAAACTAAGCACTTAAAAATGATGAATCAGACCATCTCCCCTTTCCAAAATCATGAGATTGCTTTAAAAAATCATGACACCTTCAGCAGGGATAGGGCCACGTGCAGGAGGATTCACATGCCTTCAGAGAACCTCGTCTATGGGACTTAAGCTTCCATGCTTTTCTACAAGATTTAGAAAGAGATTTCTTTCTTTTCCTGAGCTTAAAGCTCACAGTTCATCTGGCTGCATGATGTTGGGATGGTGTGGAAAAAAAGAAGTCTCCAGAACTGGCAATACTAACAGGATTTTTTATTCTCTAGAGCCTTGTGCAAGTTTTCTATGAAAGCCTCTTACTTCCCAAAACGTTGATCCATTAAAATCAAAGGGAGGGTTCAATTTCTAACAACTCTCCCTGAAGCAGTTTCAGGGGAGAGGGAAGAACACAATGGAAGTTGTGGAACCATGGCAACATCCATCTCTGACATTTTCTAAACAAAAACATTTGCTTTATGATTGAAAATTACTTTTCATTTTTAAGTTCTAGACCATTTAGGCTTAAAAAGGACTTTCAAATGGTAAAAGGTTGCACTGGGAACAAAATATTTCATTTGATCCAATGCAAAATTTTGGGCATAGCGGGAAGGAGTTAGGGTCAGGATGAAAATGAAATTATTCCTTTGGGAAAGCATTGCATATTTTTACTTCTTATCCCATTTTGGAGAAGTACTGGCATTTTACAAATTCTCATTGAAAAAAGGAAATTATTTCCTGCCTAAATCCAATTTCCATCATATATATATAGAGGATAGAGATGTTTCAAGGACTTCAGATTGTATGTGCTGAGTATTCTTAATTTATGCATTTATTTCATCCATTGCCCATATGATTCAGCCTGAAAAAAATCCCACATACACCTTTACTTCGTTACTGTTCAAATACTCACACATCTTCCCCTTTCCAAGTTGAATCCAGGCTTGCTTGTGCTGGTTATGGAATTCACTCAGGAGTAGATGTGCTTTCAGGTAAAAGCCACAAACCAGATGAGCACATGTGACCTCTGAGCCAACAAAAACACTTCTGCAGAATATATGTGAGAGCACTCCTGCAAATCAGGGTGAACTCATGCGACAGTGGCATAGAAGCACAGTGGTACATGTGATTACACAGGCAGTGCTCTTTATAGAACATGTGCCAAGAACATTATATATGTGCTAAGCCATGAAACCCCATAGAAGCTGCTCTCAGTGCATGGAACATCACATGGAATCTGGTAACAGCCATGTGTAATGAGAATTCAACTGCTAATCATCTGCTAATTCACCTGAGAAGAAGTCTTAAACTTGAGAGACAACCAGTGTTAGTGGCTAGGTAAACCCATATCACTTCTCTGGATCTTACTGAAACTTTATTCTTCCAATTAAAGAGTCTGCAAAAAGAAGGGGCAACATTCATGCAAGGGTATCACCCTGTGCTGGGGGCAAAGGACACAGAGGCAGGGCTGCTGGGTTCCAGGCTCAACTTGGCTTCAGGGCTATGCCTCCAGCCCCACCAGGTAACAAAAGTAGCTGTCAGGTGCCTTTGAAACATCATAGGCTATCTTTCTTTTAAAGACACAAGAGAAGGATCATGTGCCTTCTCTTAGTCAAGTGGTGAGTTCAACTGCAAGAGGTCAGCAATGCTGGTGTCTGGTTTGTCCATCTCCTGAGCCTCCTCCATACCTCCAGCTAGAGAATCTCCTATCTATTCATCAGGAAACAGACCTATGGCATGAAGTTCAGCCTTCAGGGAGAATTTACTTTCTCACTGAGATGGGGGGACCTTAAGAAATATTTCACTGTGGACAGAAAAACAATATCCTAGGGTATGGATATGCCAGGGGATGGAGGAAAGCAGGCATAAGTGATCAGAGCACATGGGAAGTGCACAAGAAACAGAGAGGAGAGAGACAGGGCCTCAGAAATCAAGCACAGAATAATTCCAGTGTACACCCTTACTCAGAGGCCTCAGACTTCCACGGGCAGGTTTTCCACCTCTCTCATGCACTGGCTGAGCATCCAATGTTTCCTGTTGATGATTCTTCTGCCTTGTCTGTCGGCACGGAGCAAGGACCTTTCCCCCTGTCACTAAAGCTGTTTTCAATAGGCACTGTCCCCCCTGGGCTGCCAGCTGAGGTCACTCCCAGGAGAGCTACACCCCTCTCGGAGTCTATTAAAGCTCAATTACAGAGGGCTGACTGGCCTCGTTGTTTGGCAAAGGGAGGTAGGATGCTCCTCTCTCTCTCAGGGTCAGGGCTGCTTTACCATAGCCTGGCCAGCTCACATCTATGTATCAATTTAATAAGATCACATCAAGTACAAGAGATGAGGAAGGCAGAGTGAGGATAAGCTGCAAGGCACCAGCTCATAAAGCCACCAGTGCCTGCTTAGGCAAGACTGGCTGGCCCGGCAATTGACAAAGGGTGTGTTGCTGATTTACACTGCAGTACAATGGAGCTATCTTGATTTACACTAGCAGGGACCTCGTGGCCCTCCTTGCTTCACAGACTCCGTCTCACCAGCATCTTCCCATGCCAGCTCAGCACAGCATCTGACCCACTGGTGCTTTCCCAGAGACTAAAACCATTCTCTCCAATGTGTTCCACTTCCATCCTGCCACCACCCTGCTCCCCAGGAGGTTTCGCAGCTCCAGCAGCTAAGTCCTGGCCTTTCCTATATATTCGCAAAGAGCTGTCATCAACGCCAACACAAAAGTTTCTATCAGGGATGAATAGCTTCCCTCCCACCTACACCCTCCCTCCTTGTATGTGTCTTCTGGGGTTTGAGTCCATAGGCAGAATTATACAAATAGATCAGTCATACAGATAGCAGTCGTGTTTCATTTGTTACTCAGAATCCTTACGGGCAAGCAAAATAAGAGAAGCTGAAATAATGTAAGAGCATTTATTTCATTCCTCATCCCTAAAGGATCCATGTATTCCAAAGCTGTTTACACCAAAGAAGAAGGTGGGGGCGAGGGAAAGGAGGACACACCATTACACTGAAGGTCTAACTTCAGTTTAGCATGTCTCCATCATGGTCCACAGGACTCTGAATGTCATACAGAGATCAAGGGGTAAAAGCCTCAGGTGCCTCTGGAAAGCATTCTTTATCCTCATCACACAGACAAGGAAACCGAGGCAGGGGAGAAGCCTGGCAGCCATTTACAAAACCTCCCAGAGATGTGCCTGAGAACTGGAGACAGCAAAGCAGGGTCCCCTAAGCACCAGGCTGCCTGTCTTCCTTGGTACACTGTGACACCTGCCACCAGCTTAGGAACACGGGAACAGTAGGGGGAAACTCATAAAATGCAAACTATTCTCAGGCATCACAGAACAGAGACTCCATCCAGAAGGGTCCCCACAACATCCCATATCCAAACTGCAAATCATCACTCACCTTCAAGACAAGCATGAGACCTCTGCTAGGAGGCACATACCCAGCACATTGAGCCACAGGGCAAGAGTAGGCCCTGCTAAAACCTCCCCTAGTCCCTGTTTCTGACAGAAGTCAGGACCTGTGGGAATGCCCTCTAGAGCTCTTCCTGAAAGCCCATCTCTGGCACTGAGCAGGGAGAGCAGGATGAGCAGTGCAGAGAAGCACTGATGGTCCAGCTCACAGGTGCACAGCAGAGCAGGGCTAGCATATTCCTTGTACATCCAGGAGACAAGAGTTCTCTTGGGTGCAGAGGTGAGCTGCCAAGAAAATACCGGAACCCTAGAGCTCCTCTTGCTTTGGATTAACAGAGCATACCATGCAGCATGGAGCAGTGTCAGGACCTGGCCAGTTCCACAGAGCAGAGAGGAAGCGTGTCCTCTGCTGCCAGCTGCTCCAGGCCTCCAGCTTTCTGCCTCTTGGCACAAGGACAGAACATCCCTTGCTCTTCTGCAGCACTTTCCTCTCTATTGCCCTCCAAAAAAATTACCTACTTTGTGGCCAAGAGCAGTGAGGCCAGCAGGAACTGATACTTCCTCACTCCCACTGAACGTGGCACTTCAAACTGGACAGAGGAGACATGTGGGTATTTGATCTGGTAAAGAAAACATGGGTTGGGTGAGTGTCGTTGTCCATGGATGGAGTGGAAGGGATGGGGGAATCGATATGTATTTCCACGCAGGCTGGGCACCAGAGATGATGGTGACATCTGTCCAACCCACACTGTTTCCACTGTGATCATGCCTTCAGAGAACATTTCCAGAATGGCCTGGTACATGTCTAGATCCCTTCAAGGTAGCAACTTGAGATGGCTACAGCTGCATAACCAGATCCCAAGGAGAAAAACTGAGCTTCTGTGTGCCCTGTAATTCACATAGGCAGCCATCTCCAGAGGTGCTGGCATTTTCCGTTCCTTGGCAGCACTGCCACACTGGGCATACCTACATCCTGGCTCCCAGGCACACACAGTACACACAGCCTGAGATCTGAGTAAGGCCTGTAGAGAGGACACTGCTGTCACAGCCCCTTTAGACCTTAGCAAAAACTGGAATGACTGCTGCAGATGCCCACTTTCCTAGCTTTGTTTTGGGTCTTTTAATACTTGCTGCTCCTCTTCAAACTCCAGCATCTAGATTTATGACAGATAGAGAATGTTCACTTTAAGGAAATGGATTTGGAGGGGGAGGTGCCAAAAGGCAGAGATTCAGCTGTCCTTCAGTGGAATAAAACTTAACAGATTAAAAAGCCCCAGAAGGCAATAAAAATAAAAATAACATTATGCCAAAGCAAATTTTGTAATTTACTGGCATTGGCTCTAAGCATGCTTGAACAAAACCGACCCAAACCTTCCACCTGCACAAAGACCACAAAAAGTCCCACACGTGCGTAGACTAGAAGCAGCAGAAACACCTTGTCCCCTTCCTATTAAGAAGCCCAAAGTGGATCCTGCAGTCTGAGTTCAGGTTCATCTGCTTCAACCAAGAGGAATTGTACTGGGCTGGTGATTCACAGAGAGATGAGCCTTCAATTAAGAGAAGTCTTGGCTTTGTGCCGTCTCTGGTTTATAACCTTCAGAGCCTCAGAGGTGAATGTGTTCTTGCTGAAGAAAGAGAAGAGATAGGGCCAAAGAGGAAAAGGTCAAGTCTGGCACATGCTGCTGAGGGAGACCTCTATGGAGACAACATGCACCAACAGAGCTGCCCATGTCTGAGCAGCCACATAATTGGTGTATTGAAACCCTGCTGAAGAGTGCCTCAACTTGCAGTGGAGTCAAGCTGTGATGGGAAACTCCAGCAGCACACCAGTGCAGGCACAAAGCAAAAGGCTCTGCCCCATGGCATGATAGGCAGGGAAAGGCAGGTGAAGTGAGGTGAGGTGGCTCAGGCCCCCCAACAAGCTGATGGAAAAGAAGGATTGAATATTCCCTCATGTGCTGCCCATGCCCATTGCTCCAGCTGCCTTCTGCTGAGATAGAAGGATCTGACACCACAGAGCACCTTATTCCTGGCACTGGCATCTGTCACAGCCAAGATAGGCATCAAATTTATACTTGAGTAAAACCACGGCATGATGCACTGCCCAGGAAGCCCTCTGTGCCACTCTCCCAGACAGACCTTTAAGGCAGCCCCTTTCCTGGAGAATCAAGGAAAAATATCCTCCCTGCTCCCATCCCCAGGCATCACTCACTGGAGCTTTACACCCAAAGGACCATAGACACGGGGGGAGGGACAGGGACACAGAGAGAGGATCTCCCACCAGAGACTGGGGGGAGGCTTAAAAATCAAAAAGGGGGAGGGGGGTAAGGAAGAAGAAGAAAAGATGGAAGAGAGGCAGTGAGCAGAGGCAGGGAAAGAAAAAAAGAAAAAGGAGTGGGAAGGGAGAAAGTGAGAAAAAGAGAGAGAGTGAGAAAAATGACAGGAGCTGAATTTTCGGCGCCCTCACTTTAAATCAAGATAAAAGACTGAAATGGAAAATAACAGTCCAGAGAAACCCCTGGACGGCTTTGGGCGTTAATGGAAACACATGGCTGAAGGCTGTAGTGTTGTCAGCTTCCCCGTGCTCTGACATTCCTTTCTGATAATCCGGCCTGCCATAAAATTAGAATAGCAAATACCTCCTGACAAAGATGCATGTTTCCCTCTATTGTGCCATCATAAAAAAAACTCCGCTGGTGACTCGAGGAGCCGCAAACTTCAATTTAAATTTACAGTGCGGCGGAAGGAAAGTGATATGCACTCAAAAATTTTAATAACCTATTAAGTTACGACTTCAATTTCATTTTATGAATATTTTCCTTGGGGAGCAGTGCTATCACAGAGAAAGATAGAAATTTAAAAAAGATAAATAGTGCCATTAATCTCCAACATTTCTCTTCCATTATCCTTGAAAATTAGGAGTTATTTTTGTTCAGATCTTCATGTAATTAGCTCCCTACACTTGATTCACTAGCCAGAAAATGACCATGTTCAGAAAATTAAAAATTTGTCATTAAGTGGAATTTAACATAATATCATTTATCTTTATCTATTCCCCAGCTGACAGCAGGAGCCTTGGAACTGATACAGGCTCCTGTGTCAGAGAGTAGAGGCAAGTCCTCGACATGAGAGGGAGAGCGCGGGAGTGTGGGGGGGAGGCTCTAAGGATGTGGGAGGGTAACAGGAGAGGGGGAGGGTGTGAGACAAAAAGGAAGCAGGAGCTGGAGTCATGGGAAGAGGGAGAGAAAAGAAGGAATGGGGCATGGGAGAAGAGGGAAATGAGGGAGGGAGTTAGAGGAGCAAGGCAGACAGCCGGGTGGGCGAGGGGTAGAGGTGGGAGCAGGAGGGGTGAGGAAGAGGAGGGCAGGGAAGGCTAGCGAGGTAAGGGTTACCTGCTGGGCTCAGTGACAGAGCTCAGAAAGGGCTGCCATGAAGCCAGCTGGGTGTCACAGTGAGAACAGAACTGGGGCCTGGTGAAATCCTGGCAGGACCCCTGAGTATGGTTGCTGGCTCAGCTGGGCTGGATGGAAACCAAGGCACTGGTTTCCAGCTGGTAGCCTTCTCTAATTCTTCACCTGCCCCCAGCCCAGCAGTCCCACATGAAACACAGGGTGGGACCCAGCAGAAATCCCACCAGGGTCACAGGAAGGCTTTGCTGCTTATTAAAGACCTAAAGCCTACATTGGTGACAAGCTCCAAAAGAATATTGGCTGGTAGCAGACCTCATCCTCTCGAAGTGTTCCAGAGTGATCTACCCAGTGTCTTCCATCAAGTCATTATTCCCCTGTGCAGAAGGGAAATCCAGACACAGAACAGGTCTTTGATTTTCCCACAGTGGTGGGACTGGAAGGAGGGCTGGGACCAAAACCCAGCCCAGACTAGCAGACCCTTTGACACCTTCTGCTCTAACTCTCACTTCACACTCCCTTCCCTCAACTAATCCTGTGTGCACACCAGAGACGCAACAAGTCCAACCCTCCAGCATGAGCTGAACTACAAAAAGCCTCTTCAGCTTCTGAATCCCTCTCATGGACCAAAAGCATTAGCCTCCTAACCATCTCATTTAATCGCTGTCTCTCGTACTCTCAGTATATCTGATAAAATATCTCTCTGGAGAAAATGAAAGAGATTAGGTGGAAGGAAGGAGAAGAACACCATAAAGCAAACACTATGGGCAGGAGCTATTTTAAATAACTGGCTAGCTAAAAAAGCCAAGGACATTAGCTACTCAGCAGTTCCACCACAGGAGCTTGTGTTATTTTAAGCAAATCTCTTTGCCTCTATTCTGGTTTAAAGTTTGGGGATTTTTCCACTCCTCCCAGAGAAGTTTGTGGGAGTTTCATTTAGCTGCATTAGCTTCTCCTGTATCTCCATTTTCAAACTTTGTGCATACATTTTATTCTTATTTTGTTTTATAAGTACAATGAAATGTGCTGGGAAGAAAGCCATAAAGATTTGCACTTCATCAGAAGTAAGCTCAATGACCTTGCATCCAGCTGTATATTTTTCTGTGCAAAACGTCACACAGATTTTTGCACAAGTATTTACTGGGCAGTACATAGTACGTTATAGATCTGTACAACAAGGTGGCATAAAACAGCAGAGGAACATTCCAGTGCAGGCACTTATCACCATGCTTTGTGGCTGTGATTTTTAATGCAACCTAGGGAGTTAGGTACAAAAAAAATATCTCTCACAATAGCATTCTCCCCACAGGTTCCTGCAAACCACAGCTGGTGGCCACAAAGTACCAGCCCATATGCATCAACCTATTTTTTTCTACCTATAAATAGACCAGATGGGTTAGGGTCACTGTACTCATCCTGTAGCTGGACACATGGAGGTGTTGAAAGTCCCTAGGTGCTACAGCAAACCAACACCAGAGCCAGGCATGGAACCCATGAAGCTTCCCATCACCAGCTGGGGTATGCAATGCTGCTTTATAGCTCAGGAAACTTCTTTTTCTGGTGCACAGGTACCTGGAGCCAACAGCAGGGTTGGGTCAGCATAAGTCTGTCTACAGACTTTCACTAGGTTCTGGGTATGTCTCTAGGTTGGATCTTTAGCCAGAGTAAAGGAAAGTAGCATCTACTGTAGTCAGTGGAATGGAGGGCTGTCTCTAGGTATCTGCTCTGAGACCCGTTTTTTTGTCTCAAGTCTAATGCAGCCATGTCCCTATCTGGTCTGAGGGCAGAGTGGAAATACTGACCACTCATCATGTGCCACAGCACTGAAGAGTAAACTTCCTCCAGCTAATGATCTGAAATGCCAAGAATCACTTTGTCCCTTCAGCAGGGCATCTCCAAACGGCTGCCTGGGACAGCCCCTGGAAGGCCCAGGCTAAAGAGAAGGAAGGCTGAGTATGGAGGCATAGAGGGTGAAATGGTGATCCTTGATCCTTGTGGGACAACCACCCATGGCAACACCAATCTGACCCACATAAAGGTCTCTCCCATGAGACCTTTCTCTTGTCCATTCTGGAGCAGGCTTGTGACCATTGATGGGGGAAATCAGGAATGTGATTTCCTCTCACTGCCCTCTCGCTCAAACCTTTTTGCTGGGCACCCCATAGCATGTTCTTTCCACCCTGGTTCTCAAATAGCCCTTTTCCCCTGGGTCTCCTCCCTCACACCCTCCCACTTAGCCTCATGCTCCTCCTCTCCCATCCCTCCACACACGCTTCCTTTTACCCTTTCCCTTCATCTTCTTTCTTTGCTCTGTGTCCTCTCTTTTCTCCATGTCTAGAGCTGTTTGATTCACAGTGGTCTCAAAGCAGAGGCTAAGCCTCCTTCCTCTCTTACCCACTTATAATATGATTAAACAAAGTGCCTTCACTTTGCTCCCTCATTCCTTGATGCAGTGGCTATCCTTGGTGCTCCCCTTAAAATTAGCTCTGCTCATCTTCCCCTTAGCCCCGCACTGTCTTCCTTTACCCACTTCAACTATTTTTTTATATCCTTCCAGGCTAAGGCAAGCTGTTCTCTTCCTCTTCCCCCACACAGCCCCTGGCCCACTCCCTCCTGTCTCTCCCATCCCTTTCCATGCTCCCCCTCCTCACCAGAGCCTCAGCACTGCAGCCTTAAAGCAGGATAAATGGATATGGATATCATACAATAAAACCTTCAGAATGGAGAGTTTTGTGCAAGTGAACAGCAGCCAAGCCTGAGAGACTGAAAATTGGATAAAGGGATTAAAACAGTAGCACATTAACAGGAGATTTAGAGTGTAATAAACTCATTTCATAATAATATGTGCGTTGGGGCTGGTAATAAATCATTGCGGGATCCCTGCCTTCCGCAGTGCCGGAACGAGGCAGTGACCCGAAAGCAGGGTAGGATTTCAGCAAGATGTGGATTAATTTCACAGGGTTCTTGGCCAGGAATAGAGCGGCTGTGCCATTGCTGTACAGCTGCTGCTGCTGCTACTGCTGGCTTTCTGCAAACACACCACAAAAGGCAAACAAGTGAAACCAAACAAGAGGACTTGCCAACACTGTCTGGCACATGTGTTTCTGGAAGAGGGGTGGTCAAGTGGCCTTCATCAGAGGCCAAGCATCAGTACTTCTCAGTCATTTCCCTGTACAATGTCCTGCCCCTTTCCGTGCAGGCTTGTGGGGTAAAGATGATAAAACAGCAGCAGGAAAGAAACCAGCTAGACAAAACTGCCAGGTTAAGTCACCATATTAATGGCCCCCATAACTTTGCCTAGGATACTAAAGTCAAAAGAATGTAATAACCACATGCAGTAGGCATACCAGGCTGGTGGGTATCCCAAAATGCAACCTTATGAGAGGTGGGGATGGGGGAAGGCTGAGACCTCAACTCACATCTGCTGCACAAAGCTCATGAAAAGTTATAAAAGAGATGAAGCATCAGACTGAGAAAGGGAAGACAGCAGCATGCTGGAATGTTCCCAAAGAAAGAATTCAGATGGATCCAAGCCATAACGCAATTAGGTGAGGCAAGGACTTTGCAGCAAGAGGTAATAAAGGAATAAAGAATAGGAAAATGCAGTACCAGTGTCCTGGAATAAAAAACAAAGGGCTTGAGGAGACCTTGGGCAGATGGGAGAAGTTGGTAATTTCTTAAGGAATATTAAGGAGAAAAAAAAAAAGCTTTCCAAAAGAGGAGGTACTGAGAAGCTCACGACAATCAAGGCAGGGGTCCAAAAGACAGGGGAGCTGGGCTCTACTTCTTGCCACTATAGCTATGAAGCTTGATTGGAGGTGTGGACCTCAGGAGAGGTTCTGCCTTGCTTTACGATAACTCATAAGTGTGTGGTCCAATGTCTACAAGAAGAATATATGGGACATTTTGATGTTGATGCAACTGGACATGAAAACAAGAACTGTATTGAAAAAAAGATAGGATGGGCCAATCTCCAAGAAAATTATCTAAACATAAGCCAAGGCTAACCTGACACAGAAAAGGGAAGGGTAAATTCAAATGAGAGGAATGGGACATTGTGAAGACCAAGGAGGAAGTGAATGGCTAGCAGGACAAAATTCAAACCTCAAAGTGAGACTTGAGGGCTGAAAACCTGCAGATCATGGAGATTTGTCTTTGGTGGTACCCCTAGGAGCAGCACCACCACACTTATTTAGTCAAGGCCAGAGCCACAACTCTGGACTTCCCTTTAAATATTAACCTCTATGCTGTGCTACCCAAATGCGGTGGTAATAAAAAGTCATCAGCTCACAAATCAGTCATCTACCTGTGTGAGCAGATTGAGGATGTTGAAACCAGACAAGGCATATAACTGTTCCTCAAAAGGAAGGTTAAGCCTTGCAAGAAGCCTCCATCTGATGCAGAAAGCTACATTCATATGTAAGTTTCTTTACATGTGTGTGGTGGCTGCTGACAACCCACTTACTATGCACAAATCCCTCAAGGAAACCCTATTTCTTTAACAAAGGCAGTTTTGCAGCATCATGCAGGTGTGTGCAGAAGACACAGCAAATACCTATGACTTTTACAGGACTAGACTGGGAGGTAGGTTAACATGGCATGTCTGGATTTTTAAAGAATCATCACATTGAAGGAGGTTTTAAGGGAAAAGTCAAAACAAAGAGAAAAGCAAGACTGCAGTAAAACAGGGAAATGACCCTTCACCAGACAGAAGGGCTGAGTGTTTCAGAGCTGTTTGAGATTCATTCAGTCAAGAGACAAAGAATGAGCCCCAGCACTGCTTGGAAAGGCATGCCCACAGATCTCTAAGAAGAAAGCAGAAGAAAGGCACAGACAAAACATCAGGTCTCAGCAGACTGTTGCTGGAACTCCCAAACTTCTTCCAAGGAAACCAAAACACCATATTTACAAAGTGTCACAAGGTTTGGATGAAAGCAAAGCATTTCGTAGTCATTGCAGTGCAGAGCAACACAGGTAGCCAATACCAGGTCAAAGGCCCACCTCTGACCTCAGTCCAAGGGAGGCCATGAGCCTGGCTTGTGGATAAGGATCCTGCACATCAAAGATAGTTCAGCCTGGGCTTGGGCCAATTACTAATCACTGACACAGACTGGAATAGGTCTAACAGAAGTGATCTATACCTCCACAGCAGCCAGAGTGTCCCTTTGGAATGGAGAAGGTGTATGGCCTTATTCATACTTACTATACACCCCGTTTTTGAGCTCAGAGGACTAGCCAGCGTCACTGACAGTCAATGGCCCAAAGACCTACAGCTTGTTGCTTTTCCTTATCACACACCCAGCAGCTTGTACTGTAAGGCAGGAGTTGACTTCTTACGTTTCAACATTAGACAACAAAAAAACAAAACACTACTCGAAAGTAAAACATGCAGTAAGCAAAGGGTTGGGGTTTTTTTCCTCAACAGAAAAAGAACTGATTTTAAAATACATTTTGTAAAAACACGTTTCAGAGATCAGCTCCAGACTATAAAGGCCTGCTTCTGCTAATTAACACAGGAACCAGTAGATCCATGTTTTGAAAATGCATTGGTTAAAACAAAATGAGTTTTAGCAAGTCCCTTAGGATTAAAAAAAAATATATTTAAAGAAAAGTCTTCAGAAACCAGAAATTTTACTCAAAATATTTTTTGGTTTTTATAAACACTAGAAAATGTGGTCAAGAAAACAGGTCAGCTTGGCTGCCAGAACACAGTAGTAGGAAAAAGGGAAAGCAGGAAGGAAAAGCTCACTTTGATACTTTTTTTCCTCCAGTAGTAAGGGATGATCCCAGCTCAGCAAGCTGCAGAGTGGAAAGATGGGAGTCGCAAGACACTGCCCAAAGCGGTCAAAGAGGGCACCCAAAACTACCAGTGGCACATCACCATTACAGACACCCACTAGCAGGTGATGATCCCTGAGAGAAATGCTCAGAGCCCAGAGCCTTTCCCACATACCATGTAAACAGCGTGTGGACCTCATGGCAATTTCAGCCAGGTGGGAAGGTGTCAAGGGGGAAGCGCTAGCAGCACTGCTCTTCGTCTAAGCTGGCTTTCACTCATTACCATAGCTGTTGCCACATCACTGAAGTGTAAATTCACTCAGTAAATCACATTGGCTTCACTGCTGCAAAATAGTACTCAAGAAGCACTAATAAAGTGGGAAAATTGGATTTGCACTGAAGTCAACCTGCCACTTCAGCTGTCAGTCAGTGCCCATCAAGAGCTGTAAGCCCCATCCAAACAGGCTTCCCAGTAGCAAACTGGCCATGGGAACTTGAGAAGCCAAGAAGCAGAAGTGAATATACTCAGCATAGGACCTTCATGTAGGACCACACACACACACCTCACAAAAACCAACAAGATCAAGCCTCTGTAATAAAAGCCGGTGGACAGTGAGCCACAACTAAGTTACTCTGAACTGTGAATGAGAGCACCAAGAGGCTGTAAAGCTCCTTGGTTTCTCTTCTACTGGATTCAAGGGAGATATTTCATCCCACATTCCTACCAGGTGATATTTTAAAATAAGGAGAAAATTCCAGAAACCCTACAATCAATTTGACAGACCATTTCCTCTGGAAAATACAGGTAGCTCTGAAATAGCTCTGAAAATGCTGAAGGACCCAAGTTCAATGTCCTCCAAACATTACTTCCTGGCTATGAGTCAAAACTACTTCTTTGGGTAAAAGGGGACAAACTTGAGACAAAAGGCTGAACATGGCTAATACAAAAGATGTCCTTTTTTTTTTTTTTTCAGTTAAAGGTAAAGGCTTTGGTTGCCCCAAAATGACATTTTCATGGAAAACGAAAGGAATGTGAGAGAAAGGAAGAAAAGAACTATTTCAAAGTTTGAGGGTTTTTTGGTCTGGTGGTTTTGGTTTTCATTTCATTTATAAGTTAAGCAAAGCATAAGGTATTTTTTTACATGAAAGGCTGTGGCTGTTTCACAACATCCCCCTTCTTTACTAGGACAAAACATCAAAATAAAGCTATCTGATTCATTTCCCCACAATTGGGATGGAAGTGCAATGACCTGCAGCAGTTTCAGGGTTGTCCTGTTGGAAAGAGCCACCTTCCAGGGGTAACTGCAGCTATATGGCTGATGAGCTAAGGCACGCATTGATTTTTTTTAATTATTATTGGTTTTGGGTCACAAAATGCCATAGCAATGCAGTTGCCTGATACTGTGCTGGCCAGAAATCACCTTCAAGACAGTTTAGTGGTATGACATGGTACATCATCAACTGTAACCTGGGCCAGGAGGCAATAATCCATTCCAATGCTGATCTTTGAAGACATCGGAATCAATTAAGAGCCTGCTGTTAATCATGCTACATGGCCAATAGACCACCTTGTTCTGTAGCCTTCTATGGTTTTATTAGCTCATAAAGAAGCTAGTAGTAGGTTGATTTTTGGATAGGAGATCTGCAAAGACCATCCACTGTTGACAGAAATGGCATGGCTATATTCAATGTCTGACTCCATTCACAACAGACTGACCCTAAGGAGTTCTAGTGAGTGCTGCTCAGATAATCCCTGGATAGGATGAGAAAATTGGGGCTGTTCAGCCTGGAGAAGAGAAGGCTGCGTGGAGACCTCATAGCAGCCTTCCAGTGTCTGAAGGGGGCCTATACGGATACTGGGGAGGGACTCTTCATTAGGGACTGTGGTGAGAGGACAAGGGGTAATGGGTTTAAACTTAAACAGGGGAAGTTTAGATTGGATCTGAGGAAGAAATTCTTTACTGTAAGGGTGGTGAGGCACTGGAATGGGTTGCCCAGGGAAGTTGTGAATGCTTCATCCCTGGCGGCGTTCACGGTGGAGTTGGACATAGCCTTGGGTGGCATGGTTTAGTGGGAGGTGTCCCTGCCCATGGCAGGGGGGTTGGAACTAGATGATCTTAAGGTCCTTTCCAACCCTAACTATTCTATGATTCTGTGATTTTTGCAGTCACAACACTTGCCACATATTGGAAAGATCAGCCACATTTACCAGTGTGGCATTACTGAGTTCCTGCAGGACAGTTCCTCACTATGTAAATTCCAACTGGATGGCAGAGGTGTAGCCTTCAGTTCCTGTGCAAAGGAGTTATTTAACATTTCCTTGGACATAAATGAATGCAGACAGAAACAAGTTGCCTTGCTTAGGCAGAATAATTGATATCACATATATGGGATCAGGAAGAGCAGCAGAGGCAAAAAAACTCAACCTGAACAGGAGTTTCAATGCAAAGTTGTTCTGAAAAAAAAGAAAACACAACTCACGGACAGTTTAAAGAAGACCACAGATGATCATACATGTTGGTATTGTCTTGGTCAGGTTTCAGATGGAATACTGAATCTAGGTCTGGACTCCAGCATTCAAGAGATATATTGGCAAATAAGAGCTGTTTGTGAAGAGAAGTAAGATTAGTCCGAGATCTGGAAAGCATGACCTGAAAAGCTGGAAAGAACTGGAAGTGTTCAGTCTGGAGATGGGAAGGCTTTGGAGAAACATCTTCCTAGTAGGTCAAAAAAAAAAAAAAATGGGCAAAAAGGAAGGCAATAAGCCCTTCTTCATGTCGACACAGAGAAGAGAAGAAAACAAGGCTTAAACTGAAGCAAGATCCAATTAGGCAAGAGGACAAAGGTTCTAGCGCTCTAAGCTAGTGCTAGAGGCTAGTGAAGCGCTGGAGCAGGCTGCTGTAGGGAAGCCATGATATTTCCATCACTGAAATCTTTTAATAATACAATAGTAGTTAGAAAGTTAGAAAATACCCATCTGAGGCAGAACGGATCTTGCCCAAGGGCAGGGAGATGGATCAGATGATCTCATAATGCTAATTCCAGGCTTAATTTTTCTGATAATCGTATTCAAATTAACGAAACTAAATCTCAGTGAAGCTGATTGGTATGTTCAAGGCCATACATTAGACCAGCAGCAAGACAGCATTAAGACCACCAGGAACTGATACATGCACATCAGTGACATTTGCTTTAATACTAGCTGCAAAAAAAAAAAAAACAGTTGAGAAGCAAAGGGGGAGAATGGCAATTTGCTGCGTCCTAAAATATTTTCAGAATGGCCTTACCAAAAGGCTGTAACATGTATATCTGTATTTGCATAAGTAGAAACATATCCCTTTATTAAAAATTAACTATTTTATCTTCTTGAGGTTTTGTGTTTGTTTTGGTTTTTAATGTTAAGAATCAAAATTATCATTCTCTACGAAGCAGTACTTTTCATTAAGGAATACAGACATATTATTAAAAAATAAGAGAAAGTACAATCTTTAGACTTCTTCAGAACTTCTTTCCCTGAGAAAATGCAGCCAAATCCAGATGTTTTCAGGTCATTCCATATGACCGAATCTTCTCCTCAGAAATAAAAAGAATTGAAAAAAAAAAAAAATAAAAAAGTGTTGTAAGCAGATTACTTCCCTAATTTGGCATTTCCGGATCCAGATTTCAGAATTATTCTAAGCACATCTGTTGAAGGCAACAGCAAGATTTTTGGGATCCTCAGATATGTGGAGAGGCACAGGGTTAACAGTCTTGGTGCCTTTGTGGTCAAGGAGCAGTGGCACTGCTAGTGAGCTTGGGGTTTGTCTGGTTAGCCTGGTGTTTGTCCCTGTCACTTAAAGCTTGTTTCCTGTGTTGCCTTCCTGCACAGGGAGAGCTATGTGTTGGGGAAGTGGCCTAGGCTACTCAGTCATGTCGTCCCCCCTGTCCTGGTTAAGCCATTCCTTACGTGACAACTATGCCGTTATACAGTATAGTGCACTTTGTTTACTGCTCAGCAGATCCCTACTTAAACTATGCGTTCACTCACTGACACTCCACTTCCAGAGTACACAGATGTGGTCCATAGCAGATGAACTTTCTTACACCTTCCTAATACGTTAAGCAATTAGTTCCTTCTCCATCTGAATTTGCAAAATCTGCTTCTCCTGCTCTCATACGGCCAAAATCTTTGGGGCAGAATGGCTGTCCATTGGTATTCACTGATGCTGCCCCTGGCCCTGCATGGTCCTGTTATATTGACCTGATTTATTTATTTATTGTGTGTAGCTGGTACAATATACACAAATCCAAGGCTATTTCCCAGGACTGCATAAACAAGTCAGCAAAAAACTTGTTTCAGAATGTGCACAGGGCCCACTCAGGTTCTTTCACCAGAGCACGAACAGTGTCTACAGTGAGTGCCAGTGGGATAAGGAGAAATAACATAAACTGTGAGCCATTAAACCCTCCGCCTCTTTTCAAAGACAGCACATATGTTCACCCAAACACAATCTATACACTTCACTACAAACAGGACTGGTACAGGTTAAACTGCGCTGCCCTGCAGGCCCAATTGCCCCCTCTGGGCCACATCCTTACCTCATGTAAATTGGTGTCATGTAAATTGTGTTATTCCCACAAAGCCCTGTTGGGTTGCCATCCACCATACCCCCAGCTAAGGATGCGGAGCTTTCCATCCAGTGACAAAACTCCACGTTTTTAATACTGCTTGGTTGCTGTCGCCACCAAATAAGAGTCTGTTCATCACTTAGTCTGCCCTGCCCTTTTGTCAAACAGCAATAGAGGAGTTATTCTCATTTCTCCCAAAGATCCTGTGCATACTGATCTTGCTGTGAAGCAGGGAACATACCTTGTCTGAACTTCATGGGTTTTATCACCTGAGTATTAGTCATTTTCCATATGTTTCTGTTGCATTGATGGAAAAATATGGGAGCCCTCCGGTGGTAAAAATAATACCTTTAATTTCCCACAGATGATAAGCAGAGACTGTAACCTAGCAGATAAAGTGCCTACTTCAGCTTTCAAAGGCGCAGCTGTGAGTTCAGAACTGTATTTTCAGTACCTTCTCTGTTCACTTTATTCCACTCATGCTGCTTTAATTTAGTTAATACCCACTTATTTAGCAGGACCATAATAATAACAACAACAGCAGCAGCTCCTGTCACCAATGGGTCAAATTCAGACATGCAGTATGATGTGTGAATGCTGTAGGAGGAAGAATGCACAAAAGGTAAAAACTTAGAGCTTGTTTTAAAGAAGAAAGCTGAACCATGGTGTAAATGCACTGATTTTCACCAGAGGTAAAGTATACCCGATGACAGTCAGCTGAAACAAATTAAAGTCTCATCTTCAAAGCAAAACTTTATCCCTCATAGGTACAGTCTTAAAGCTACAGACACCAAACAATATTCTATCAGCAATGAGGACAAGAAGGTAAAGAAACACCTAGATTCATTCAAATCCACTTTGTGATGCTACCTGCTGTCTCGCCCCATAGATTTCAGGTGTAAAACCACGCCCTTACCAAAAAATTAGTACACTGGAAATGGGGCAAAAGAGGGAAGAAGGATCAGTGTAAGTTTAGTCTTGGCAAAATTAAAAAAGAAAGCATTTCACAGCGACTGAAATGTACCGATTTACTCCAAGCTAGTCCTTGTAATTTGGTATTAGATTTTCTCTATATAATTTTTTAAATTGCACTTAAAATAAAGCTCAAAATAACCAAATTAATGGGAAAAATTCAAGCTTATTTTGCTTCTAAATGTTAGAAGTGAATGTTTTAAGTTTTGTTGCATCACTGGTTTTGGTCAAAAATACAGTTTTAAGCCGAATTCACATGGGATGATAGTCACAAAGGGGTAAGAGTCAAAAGAAGGCATCATACAGCAGAGCTACAAAGCCAGCAATGGAAATCACTCCCTTGTTTTGCTACACACGCGAAGCCATGTGAAACACTCTCATAGCTGTCCCCAAACCCTTTCTGTGGTGTTCATAATTGCAACTGAAAGACACAGAGACTTGATGTGATGCCAACACATACCATATCCTCATTTGAGAGACAAATCAGCTGTCTTCTTTCATCACCCAAAACAAAGCAGAGATAGGGTCACTGGTAGTGGGGAATTCTCCAGAAGTGGCCAACCCACCCTGCAAATAGCTGCAGTAAAGGGTGCTCCTCAAGGAGGCACCCCATCACTTTGCCAATAAGTAGAAGCTCACGGTAGTAGTTTGCCTTCATCACATTACAGTCCCATCAACTTGCAATGCTGGAGCAGAGGCTTTCCTATGTGTTGCTCATTCCTGGTGGTGGTCATTCCAAAACACCATGGACCACAGTACTTAACACAGCCTATTGTCATGTAACCGTCCATCACATTTACATGCCTCCTTATTCATGATCACAAGGACCAAGCTCCTTGAGTCAAGATCCAGCCTCATGTTGTGCAGCACACCTTCCTCAGTTTCACTTTTCAGTTAGCAATAAGCTACAGTTATAACTACAAGGTACAACTCCATCTCAGAAGTCTTTTAGGACTTTGCCAAGGTACTTGTGCACTTGTGCACTTCAGGGAAAGGAAAAGTAGTTTGGGTAAGAAACAGAAGTAACAGATGCTTTGGAAAATCCAATACATGAATCAGATTGGCAGCAAGAAGAGGTTCACCTAAAGCACACAAGGGTTAAAAGTATTTCCTTACCCAGCACAGCAACTCACAGTTCAGAAAGCATGCTTTCCTCAGGCCTGCATGGGGCATGGCTCCGAGAGATGAACCTGCCCCCTCAGACATGCAAGGACCTTTCATCAGGAAAGCAGAAGGCAAGATCCACAGTGCAGATCTGAGAGCAGAAAACGTCATGGCCCTGAGCAGCAGCTGTTCTTCCTGCTAGTAAATAGGCTCAACTCACCCTGACTATCTTAGGAGCCAGTTGCCTGATGCAAACACCGCAATGTTTTGCATCAAGGTCTTGCTTCTGTACTGTGCACAGCGCTGGAAAAGGAGTTTCCCTCTCCCCCAGTCTTTTCTATCTGTGCATTGAGCACAGAAGAAAGCAGAGTAGAAGATGCTGAGAGAGTTTTTGGGATTATTCACCCCACTTTCTGAATTTTCTTTTAAATGCTTCCTTTGTCAAGTTTTTGTGCCGTTCTCACTGATGATTTAGCTGATGGTATTCCATAGAGGAACGAGAGGGCTCATGCTGTCCCACAGACACCTTAGATGCAGAGGTCAGGCTTTCTGCCAAAGCCCTGCCCAAACATCACCCACTAGTTGTCTGAGATAAAAATTGCCTTCCTTAGACTTCAGAATTAACATGTCCGAGATGAATTCACAGCTATATTATGCCTTAGTAGCCTTTGTTCTACTTTTATGCTATTCTGGATTTATAAGACTGGAAAAAGTTAATTTAACCACCAATAGGGGAGGGCTCTCCAAGTGCAGAAGACTTATATAAATGGCCTAGAGTTCATAGCCAACTTTATACCATCATCTCTCATAATCAAAAATGTAGCCGTGGAAAGGAGGAGAGGCAAGGCAAAGAGGAAATTTGTCCTGCACACTACTGCATTGTGGGTAGTCTCATTTATGGGAAATGGTCCCAGAGCCAGTCATGAGCTGGAAAACCACCTCCAGTCTCAGTTTGACTCCCCATGAACAGGACACAGCTGTGTAGTGTGGTATCTTGAGTCTTCAACCACATGCAAAAGGTTTTAGAAATAATCTGGGTTTCACTCAATCTCACAGATTATTTTCATCATCAACACTGACCAAAGGCGAGCAGGATAAAAGGCAAATATTTCTGACTGCAAAAGAAATCTGCCAGATCTCCTGTTCACATGAAGAACGCTTGTGTTAACTTCATTTACCTCAGATCCAGCCCCACATTTTGAAAGCCATTCTTAATAGCTGCGCTTTTAATCTGTTCAGGTAAACACTGTGCATCCTGCTGCTTAACAGCAGTCAAGCATAGCATTAATTCCAGCACTTCAGAGTTATGTGCTGCACCTACCCTGCACCATCACCTGCTAACACTAGGGGAACACAGAAGAGAATGCGTGTACACAGGGAACACCCTTGACGCTGACTGCACAGAGAAATGGATTCACTCTGCTGCCATTCATGGTGCTGGGGGAAGATATGATCAGTTACAACTACAATGCAACGCACAAGTGTGACTTCTCGTGAGCAAAACAAGCTGTCTTCCCTTCAGTTCAGACCTCTCCCAAAACATTATTTACTAGAATCCAAGCAAGAAACTCAGAAGCAAGCACGCATTTCTGAGCCACCTCTTGGCACTGCAGATGGAAAGACTAACTACAGGTTTTCCACTCCCTCATATTTGTTTCTATGACTGTCAGGTCAAACACACAGAGACTGATACACCCCTGCTTTTCTCATTCTGCAACTGTGTCTATCACTGGTCTTCTCTCCAGAGCTCTACTTCCATTATGTCCATATGATGGTCTTCACCCATTTGGAAGATCTCCATCACCAGCTACGTAGATTGAACAGTATTTGCCAGTAATGGGAGCAATATCCAGCTTCCAGGGCTCATCCCAAACCTCATCTTTAAAGCCCCACAGGAATAGCAGAAGACCACCAGAAAGCAGCTGTATTTCACAAAGACTGTGCTCTATTGTTCCCTAAAGGCTTATAGCAAACATACTCTTTTGGACATCCCAAACACCCTAGAAGATTACCACCTATGTTTTACTGACCGACTATTCCAGCTAGGGATTTATTTTGTTCTCCTCTCTCCCTTTTCTCTAAAAAAAAGACAAAAATAGCAAAATCCAGCAGCATCGCAGCAGGGCAGCCACCACTGCCGCAGCAGCTCCATGCGAGTCACATCAATTCCATTCCCAGGGGTGCGAACCAATTTCTCTTGTTTTTCCACCCGTCTCTCTGGCTGAACCTCCAGCAGCCTTCAATCCCATTAATCCAAGCACTGCTGGCGATGACGAAGACTGATTTCACCAGCAAACGATCAATTTGTATCTCCCCCCCTTTTTTCTTTTTTCCTTTTTTTTTTTTTTTTTTTGGTGCGATGTACAAAATATCATGAAAAAGGCGGTAGTGGTGATAGTTCCACAACAGTGAAATAATAGAGTAATAAGGCAATCCACTTTTGACCTTGCAGGACAGCTAATTCATCTACCCATCTATCTTAATTATTCCCTGGGTTACAAAAGAGAAACTGTACAATTCATTCATTCCACGGTGACAATTCCATTTTCCACCCCCAGTAAAGCATCATCCTTTCTCTGCAGTGATACTGCCATAGACCACATCCCTTCTCAGCCTACTCACCCCAGCCCACATGCAAGCAGCCATTAAAGGCCTGATCCAAAGGCTGTTGATCAAGTCAGGCCCTTATTGGCCTCAACCACTCTAGTCTGTGCCCTTCCATACCTTCCCCTCACTCCTAAGCAATAAGAAATCACCCATCTTCATAAGCCTGTGGGATGACTGCAGAGTAGACAGGTGTTCAGGCAGCCCGACTTTGCCCTGGGAGCCTGATCTTCTCTCATGTTGATGGGAAGAAGCTATCTTACAGAAAGGTGTGTATTGACTCGGAAAAGACCATAAAACCTATCTACATTGGGTAAGAGCAAGATAGGATCTCTGAATTAGGAGAGCACATTGTGGTAACAGAAAAGACATAGGCCAGACAGTGGAGAAGATTCAAAGAGCATCTTCTCATGCCATTGTGCTAAATTCTGCTATATATCATTTGCTGAATATTAATATCTAAGTCTCAAATATCCAAGTCTTACATCACACAATCTGATCTTCCTGCTGCTTCACCTTGGAGGTTGAATCCTACAACCTACCCTTTTTTAGGCTGGCATCTACAAGTAGACTGCACATGACTCTCCAACCTGCAGGGAGAGGCTGGTATGAATGAATGTCTTCTACCATTCTCTGAAAGAGCCGAGGTTAGTCTTTACCTCCAGTAGGCAAAGGCAGCTGTCAGCATTTGCAATGCCAAAAATTTCACAACACCCTTTACGGCCTAACAGCTGCTAAGAAGAAAGCAGAGAACTGGCCACAAAAGAAAGTGAGGAAGGTGTTTGAAAGGGAGTAGTAACTGAGAGAAATCCCACTGACTCTTGGCTGTTCCTCCTGTGAGTTAAGTTGAAATAAAAGCTGCAGAAATCCCCACAAGGGACAACTGCCTCTGCACAGGTCTTCTCCTCCTGGGAGGAGTCTTGGCTGCTGCTGAATCCCTGAAGATTTGCACTTTCCCTGCATCCCACTTCTCTGCAGATATTCTCAAGGTCCTCTTTGGGCTCCACGGCTCACTCTGTTCCTCTACTCAGCATTTTCAGATCCCTTTTTGGCTTCTGAACAAGACAATCTTTTCTGCTTCTCACTCTCATCTGTCTCCCATTCCTTTATTCTTTCCATACTGATCAAGCCCATATCACTGTTTGTCTTTCCTACTCTCAGTTCCCCTTTTCTAAAATACACACCCCTCTCTTCCTTAGTGCCACCAGCCCCAGCACTTCCTTTCCTCCAACTGTAACAGGTTGTCTTTGCTTAATTTCCTACCTGGTTTGACCATCTCTGTTATGTTTGTTTCCAGTCTGTGCTGCCCTACTGTACCAAATCTATTCCCTTTTAGGAAACACCCCCATCCTCCCACCTCCTGGTCTCCTCTACATGTCTCACAGAGTCCATTCATATGTTTGATTTGTATTAGGAAGGCAACGTAATCTTCCACCAACTTCACTCTGCTGATACATTCTCTGCTCCCTTGCCTTTCCTCAATATTTCCTTTGTCTTCCCCTTACTGTGTTTTATACTTACTGTGGTCCTTGGCCCATTATCTCACCAACCTATTCTGCTTCCTCCTCCCCATAATCCTGTACATGAGTAGACATCCTATTTCCTCCTCTTGGGTCTAATTTGAGACTGTAATCTCTTCACAGAAGTGAGCATATCTTCTTATATGAAGTTTGTACAGTACCTTGACAACATACAGTGTTTTGAACAATTATTATTAATGCATTACGAACACAAAGATACCACTTTGGGCTCAGGTATCCCTGAGACACAGACTGCTGCAAGCAGCTAAGTACATCAAAGGAGTATCACAGCTGCTTGTCCTTTACTGACAGTTTTGCCCTAAGTCTACCCCAGCAGCTCCTGTCAGGAACAAGATCCTGGGTTGAAGTGTAAACAGAGAGGAAAGACAATACCCTACACATCTTGGAGAGCAGAACTGAAGCCTAAAGTCAGGCATACACAATGAGGTCACCGCACTAACAAAAAATACCCAGGACTCTGTATAGCTGTCTTCAGACCCCTTAGCACAGAAATGCCTACTGACATTAGCTCCTCTGAAGACCCAGAGTCAATTGATAGAAGCTGACACAGAAACATGGGTGGAATTTAGGCCACCTGAGTACAGCCCAGGATGCCACTGAGAACTCAAAACAGCAAACCAGAGACCCCTAGGCAGAGCCTGGACCAGCAGTCCTGCTTCACTGCCACATGTGTGCTATTGTGCTTGGTGCCTCAATGTGCATTTCAACAGAGCCTGCATAGTATGTCCATGCTCCTGGGAAGCTACAAGTAGACACAAGGTCTACAGTGAGCAATGTTATAGCCAGACACAAAGATCACGTGTGACTGGAAGCACCAGGAACAAAACAGGGCGAGCTGATGCACAGGCATAGCTGACACAGGTTGCTGTAAGCTGCTACACTAGAAATTAAAAAGCTACTCTAGCCTGTATATAACTACCCCAAGTCCCAGCAAAGCTGTAGTGTGCAATGGTGCAGAGTGACACACAGCTGGTTTCCCAGTTAAGACACTGGCTGACAGATGAGGAAGATGCATTTCAGTCCCTGACTGACACAGGTTCCCTGGTTGACCATGATCAATACATATTACATGCTATGGAGTCCATCCTCACACAAAGATGGACCACAGACTTTCATCTGCTTCTTGGCATTGTCTGGACAGGATGGTAAATGTTGTCTGTGGCATGTCCAGTCTCCAGCAACCACATGAAGTTCACATTCTTCTTCTGCACAGCAGTCTTTTTGGTTCCTTGAGCTTGCTGTCTCCCTGACCCAAGACCTTGGAGTTTTCCTAAGCTACAACCTGACCTGTGCCATTTCCCTGAAAGTCCTCTTCCTCCCAGTTCCCTCTTTTTCCAGGTTTTTCAGCAATTCGCTTCTTCCCCTTTTCCTCAGAGACTGGTGACCACTCACCAAACCTCTAAGAGTCCAATCCTCCTCTTACCTTCAGCTGTCTTTAAATACAATGGTTGTGAGGTCCTAGGTGGCCAGCTGCTCTGTTAGCATGGTTACAGGCTGACAAACAGGCTGGCCCATGAGCCCTGGCATAATGTGATTTTTTTTCAACAACGCAGAGTTCACACGGGAGAAGCTTCATTCTTCCCTCAAGAATTAACCTTTCTGCACCTCCCTCCCGCTGTGCTGGTACTTGTGGTATGCAGGAATATTTCCCATCTCAGGCATAGTTACTAGTCGCTTTCCTGGCACTGGCTATAGAGTATATCTAGACAGCTGAATGCTTTGATCTTCTTGATGGCTGGTGCATGTACAAAGCTTTTGGAGTCTTGAACTTCCTTGTTCCCCAGGAGAGCAAAGTTTCTAGCTCAGCTGAAAATTAACTTCTGGGGTTGCACTTACTTCCTCCTAAGCGACCTGAAAAGCAGCTCTGAAAGCAAAGTACTACACTCCAGGGATCCCATGACCAACCTTTCCCAAGCACTCCTCAAGACAAAAAGAAGAAAAGCAAGGCAAAGGGAAGAATAGAAGGAGTGGCCAAAGAAGTTTCAGAGGAGAGAAAAAGCAAGAGGGGATGAGAAGGGAGTGAAGGAGAGAAAAAGGAATGGAGGGAGAGAGGAAGCAGCAATAATAAGGTCATTTGTTACAGGAGCTACTTCTACTCTGTGTGTATGTAACACAATTTGAGCTAATTGTATTGCCCTCACTTCGGGGACGCTGCTGTCTGTCTCTGAAGCTTTTTCTAATTTCCCCCCTTAATGTACGATTTCAGAATCTTTCATTCTAATGATTTTAATGCAATCAGCAAAACTATGCATGTAATTGTCTTTGGCACAGCACTCGCTGGAGTGGCACTCAGGGACAGCTCCCTGAACCCAGGACTCCGGCAGGAGAATGCAAAACAGGCCTGTTTTCAATCACCGCGGCAGAAGGCAGCCGGCAGCGTCTGCGAAAGGCTGCTGAAAAAAAACATTTGTCGGAAGACAATGACAAAAAAGGGGGTCTCAGCTCGGTGCTATTCAGAGACAATTTGTAAGCACGGCTGTTGAAGTCGATCCAAAGGCTCCGGAACAGCTGGAGCTTTGCAGTGATTGATAAGTGCGCCCAGGAGAACTTCATTTCTGCCTGAATGAAGACAAAAGCCCCGCGATGCTGGGCGGATGGGTAATGTCACTATCATTAAGTAGTGAGAGTGGATATGCCAGACCTTCAGATGGGGACACAGTCAGGGCTATGAGGAGAGGTCAGGGCACCCTCCCTTCCTTCTCATCACCGCCAGCTCTCTCCCTTCTCTGACTACCCCCTCCCCACACACACACTTTCAGCACAAACACCCCTTTTGCTAGTTGTAATGCCCATATAATAAAAGTTCCCATAGCTTGTAAGTACCACACCATAGGTCTCTACCTCTCATCTACATGAGTGCTGTGTACACGCTCCTTACAGTCCTACTTGTCCAGACTACACAACACCTAGTGGAAGGTGTCCCTGCCCATGGCAGGGGGTTTGGAACTGGACAATCATTAAGGTCCTTTCCAACCCAAACCATTCTATGATTTGGCCAAGGCTGGTTCTGCCAGTGAATGCTCCAGGCCATCCACATGCACCTTGTCCATGAACAGTGTCACTCTTGTTCATGATCCCACACTCAGAAAACACCACCCCTGAAAGCCACCTTTAGTACCCATGCTTGGATGACTTCCACTAACAGCTGCTTGTCTGCTTCCTCCATGTATTGCTCACTAGCATCTTCTGAAACCCAAAGCTTGCTTTTCTGAAGTTGAGTGTAGTTGAAATTTTTGGGCAACCCCATGAAAAGAGAGCATCACCACAAGAGAAAAGAGCACATAAAATACTAAACAGATCACGCTGGAATTGAACTGGCATCTATGTGCTTTGCACAACATCTTTAAGGCACGTCTGGTTTGGGATGTTTGCTGGCATGCTCTCTTTTCTCCTGCAGAGTTACCAGATCTCACATGTAATAGTCAGTGAGAAGAGTATGGGAGATGAGTAAATAGCAAACTCAGCTTTCACTTTGTGCTTTCCTCATGGCGAAGAAAAAACTGGAAAATACAACCCAAGTTGTTCTGAAGCAAGAAGCAAAATTAAAGGAACTTCTTCTCATCAAATTACCTTTGTTGCTTCCCACAATTAATCTCATTCAGTATTTGTCTACTCAGTTTCTACATATTCAGTAGTCAGGACACTGGACACCGGACACCTCTAAAACTCTGCAGCACAGTTAGGACTCAGTAGAAAACAGAAAACAGTCCACAGCAAGGGTGACAGCTATGCAGGAAGGGGAACAAACTGCCTGAAATTGCCCTAAGCCTAACAAATCCTCAGATGATTTAACAACCCACCTCAAACACTTGCTCTTTCCACTCCAAGTCCTCAACCTACCTCTCTTCTCCTGCTGTCAATGGCCAGCCCAGGCAATGCTAGAGACAAGTCAAAGACCTCTTTCTAACCCCAACAGAATCTTTCCTTTAGTGAGAAGCATCAGTCTGTCACCTTCTAGAGTGCCTTAAGGAACACGAAGGCAAAAGAAACAGGACTGGAGAAAGAAGTTCTTACTGGCAGATAGCCCATAACTATTTTGTTTCCTGCTGATGTTTAAGGACACCCCCGCACACATAATACAGTTAATTCTGTTCAGATGACGCAGCCTAAAGAGCACAGAGCTACAGTTCTCTGGTGAGCATCCTGGTCCAGGATTCTCTCACCCAACCACAGCTGAGTGACTAATTCCCAAGGGAGATGAACCTGTAGAAAGATGAGAAGTTTCTGAGTCAGGAGGTCTGGGACTGTTTTCTAACTCTGTTGGTGACCTGGACCCACTCTGCTAAATCTCTTCTTTCCCCACTTCTCTGCCCAAGAGCTCTACAGTGCAGGATTCAGGCTGCTGTTAAGCTCTACAATGCCTACAGCAACAAAACCCAACCCTGAGCTGGGGCTGTAACCAGCCCCAGCAATAGTATTTCCAAGAGATCCTACCTACCAGCACCCAGCATGTTCCTGCCATATTGCCACTATGTCAGAAGCTATAAAGCCAAGTTACTCAGGGAAAGCAGAAACTTCAGTCACCAAATTACCGCTCTTGCCCTCTGAGCTGCAGATCAGACCCATTGGAACCTTTTAGGAGGTCCACAGCCACCACCACTCCTGTGATTCCCATACCCTTCACAGATAAGCGCCTCTGAGGGAGGGAACCGAGAAACCCTAGAGATGCCATCCTTTGAAGAAGGTGATGAAGGCTCGGCTCTAGCAATGAGTGTTTAGAGCCCAGGAGGCATAAACCCACATTTCTCCTCCTCATTTTGATGCCACCTGTGTCAGCAACCTTAGACTGCTAATTCTTTGGGAAACAAGCTGTTCTTTGTCCTGTGTCTGTACAAAACCTACCATGTGCCCAGGCCTTTCTACCACCACAGGAAGCAGCAGCAGCTGCCATAGAACTCCAACACACACACAGAAAGCTGACCGTCATCCCTCTGTGGTTTCTGCTGGTGGTGAAAGCAAGGTCAGCTGACATTCCCCTTATCTCCCTCCACTTTCCAAACTCCAGGAACATTCTGCTGAAGCCACTCTCTTTTGTTTCTAAACTGACTTACACCCAGCCAACATCTTGCTCTCTCTGCCGGGTGATGGAATAGCACAGGCCAGTGATCAGCAGGAAAGCTGGTTTCCATCAGCCTGCAGAGCAGCACCAGCCCCATGATACTTCAACATGCTCTCTGGAATCTCCACATTCAGCACTGTCCTTGACAAAGCCGCCTCCAAACTGTGCACGTTGTTTCCTAACATCGTGATCCCCAGAGCTGGCGCTGGCTGATAATTCTGCCCTCCTGCTCGGACAGTTAAATAGTTGTGCAGAGCACTGCAGGGCTGGGGGGATCTCGGGTCTTCAGCACATGCTTTGGGAGGCCCCTTGGGTACATGGCAGTCCTACTGGCTGCACCAGGAGAACTGCTTCCACTGAGCAATGCTACTTCAGCATCTATACCTCCACTCTGCAGGTAGCCATGCTGATACAGGAACCTACTCCTCAAGGCAGAGAGACCTTTTTTCAGGACCTGCCCATTCAGCAGCAATGCAACCAGTAGCATGTCAGAGCAAAGCTTAAGCAGTGAACGGAAGCAAGATAACCAGCTGTAACGAGCTAATCTGGATCTGCAGAGACTTTATTCCCACTAAGTAAAGATCCCCTCAAGTTCAGACAGGCCTAAGTCTCCAGCAGAATGACTATCAGTTGCAATAACATGTTCCCCAGAAGACACTCCATTTCTCACAGCTACCAGATTCCAGTTGCTGCTTCTTAGAGAAGAAATTGCCCAAGCATCTCACTGCTACAAGACTTCCTGTTTCTGATTTTTGGTCACCAAAAAGGATTCAGCAAAGTCTCCGAATATATTTTCCACTGTCTCTTACACCAGTCTGGGATGTCTGTTTAGCCTGGTTCCCCACAGTGACTGTTGTCCACCTTTCAGTTGCCATCTTTTAGCACAACTAACAATACTATCAAGTCTAGTATAACTTTCACATGCAGGTAAAGCAACGCTGAGCATCAAATTCCTTGGATTAGTTGCACTGCCAGGTACAAGACTCCAAGGTCCCTCCTTGGCTGCACACAGCCTGCATAACATCCTTTTGAGCACAGGAACCTTGGTGTCCAAGAGCACCAGTCACAGAAGCTCATGGACAAGCAAACTGAGAAAAGCTGTACTCAGGCCACAAAGAAGGCATTTATAGGGATTGTCATGAGGTGGCCTGTGCTTCTAGACCCATACAGATACAGCCTTTGTTCCCCCTGGGAAAACACATGGCAGAGCCAAAGGTAGTTCCATGATCATTCTGACCTAGACCCAAACAGCAATGGTACTGCTGGCAAGATTTGGTCCCTTTCTGGTCCTCTCTGCTCTAAGCCATGATGGCAAGGCCAAACAGAACCCAAAATCTCCTCCAACACTCCTTTGTCCCCGTTCCAATCAGTGCAGTAATAACTAGTGATCAGTCTTGACAGAGAGCATTCAAGTGTTTGGGATGCTGTGGAGGGCAAGGGCAAGGCAGTCTCTTCTACGAGAGATGATCCCTGGCCTGCCTCTTTTGATGACCCCAGAGAATTCCCACCGCCCTGCTCCCTCCTCTTGAAAGGTGATAACAAAGGTGTGAGTTTCTAAGCCTGACTGGCTCATGGAGTTAAAACCCAGTGAACCTGACCAGATCAGTGATAAAGCCAGAGCTCTGCTGAATTGGTCATTCTCTTGCTCTCTCCTTCTCTTTCCTGACCCCTCTTTTGCATGGTTCATAGAATCGGCAAAACTCCTTGACACAGAAACTGGAAGACACTCGATCTGTCGGTAACAATTTTCAGCGGCTTTGACAGGAACAGGCAGAGCACAGGAAGAATAAAAAAAGGGGGGGAAAAATTCCTCCTGCCTCCTATTCTTCCTTTCTTTTTTCCTTTGGCTTTCTCTCTTTCCTGGTGCTGTGTGAGCATCTCCTTTTCTTTGTCTGCTGCTAAACTGATGAATACAGTCCAGGGGCTGCAGGAGGTATCCCAACCTGAGCTATGAAACAGACTAATTCATCATAGAGGAAAGACTGTCTGCACACTGAAGGGTAGATGAACATCTCTTACTGTAAAGCCCCGACTGCTTTTGCAGCATGCTCATTCCCTATCCGAGCCTTGGGTTGTCCACACTGGCAGGAAGGCTTGGAACAGGTAGGAAGGTCAGTGGAGAAGACTGAGTCAGTGATAATTTATATCCACATGCCATTTATATTTTTTAGGTCAGCTTTGCTGGGAGGGAGGTTGCTTTCAGTTTATTCTGCAGAACGAGGTGTGGTCTGGGACCATCAGGGTGTTTTTACCTACTAGATGTATGGTCCAGTCTTTGACCTTTCCTGCTCTCACTGCTGTGGCTTCAAGCATGATGCATAGTAGGCTTCACAGAGGATGAGGGGAGGATCTGTGAGCAGTTAGGATATACAGACCAAGACCTCTGCAGACCCTTCTGGGCTACACACCCGACCACAGATTGACAGAATCACTGTAGGAGACTGGACTCTGAAATCCAGACACAGTTCTTTCTTATCCCCAAGTTCTGATGTTCTTCCTTCCTCTAAGCCATCGTCCTCCTGACCAAGTGCCTAGGGAGATACAAGTACACAGTATTATACCTACCTCTTCAGACAATGCATACCTCAGTCTACATCATAGAATCAGAGAATCACAGAATAGTTAGGGTTGGAAAGCACCTTAAGATCATCTAGTTCCAACCCCCCTGCCATGGGCAGGGACACCTCACACTAAACCATGCCACCCAAGGCTATGTCCAACCCCACCTTGAACACTGCCGGCAATGGAGCATTCACAACTTCCCTGGGCAACCCATTCCAGGGCCTCACCACCCTTACAGTAAAGAATTTCTTCCTCATATCCAATCTAAACTTCCCCTGTTGAAGTTTGAATCCGTTACCCCTTGTCCTATCACTACAGTCCCTAATGAAGAGTCCCTCCCCAGCATCCCTATAGGCACCCTTCAGACACTGGAAGGCTGCTATGAGGTCTCCACGCAGCCTTCTCTTCTCCAGGCTGAACAGACCCAGCCTTCTCAGCCTATCTTCATACAGGAGGTGCTCCAGTCCCCTGATCATCCTCGTGGCCTCCTCTGCACTTGCTTCAACAGTTCCATGTCCTTTTTATGTTGAGGACACCAGAACTGCACACAGTACTCCAAGGGAGGTCTCACGAGAGCAGAGTAGAGGGGCAGGATCACCTCCCTCGACCTGCTGGTCATGCTCCTTTTGATGCAGCCCAGGATGTGGTTGGCTTTCTGGGCTGCAAGCACACACTGCCGGCTCATGTTCATTTTCTCGTCGACCAACACCCCCAAGTCCTTCTCTGCAGGGCTGCTCTGAATCTCTTCTCTGCCCAACCTGTAGGTGTGTCTGGGATTGCTCCGACCCAGCTGTAGGACCTTGCACTTGGCATGGTTAAACTTCATCAGGTTGGCATCAGCCCACCTCACAAGCGTGTCAAGGTCCCTCTGGATGGCATTCCTTCCCTCCAATGTATCAACCGAACCACACAGCTTGGTGTCATCGGCAAACTTGCTGAGGGTGCACTCAATCCCACTGTCCATGTCACCCACAAAGATGTTGAACAAGACCAGTCCCAACACCGACCCCTGGGGGACACCACTCGTTACTGGTCTCCAGCTGGACATTGAGCCATTGAGCACAGCTCTTTGCATGCGGCCATCCAGCCAGTTCTTTATCCACCAATTTGTCCATCCATTAAATTGATGGCTCTCCAACTTAGAGAGAAGGATGTCATGTGAGACAGTGTCAAACGCTTTGCACAAGTCCAGGTAGATGACATCAACTGCTCTACCCCTGTCCATCAGTTCCGTAGCTCCACCATAGAAGGCCATCAGATTGGTCAGACAGGATTTCCCCTTAGTGAAGCCATGCTGGCTGTCACCAAGCACCTTGTTGGTTTTCATGTGCCTTAGCATGCCTTCCAGGAGAATCTGCTCCAAGATTTTGCCAGGCACAGAGGTGAAACTGACTGGTCTGTAATTCCCTGGCTCATCCATTTTCCCCTTCTTGAAAATGGAGTTATATTTCCCTTTTTCCAGTCGTTGGGAACTTCACCTGACTGCCATGATTTTTCAAATATGATGGACAGTGGCTTAGCAACTTCATTTGCCAGCTCCTTCAGGACCTGCAGATGGATTTCATCAGGTCCCATGGACATGTATACATTCAGGTTCTTAAGATGGTCTCGAACCAGATCCTCTCGTACAGTGGGCCCAGGGTCTTCATTCTCACTGTCCCTGTACCTGCCTTCCAAGACTTGGGTGGTGTGGTCAGAGCAGTTGCCGGTGAAGACTGAGGCAAAGAAGTCATTAAGAACCTCAGCCTTCTCCAAGTCCAGGGTAGCCAGCTCTCCCGATAGCTTCTGGAGAAGGTCCGTGTTGTCCCTGGCCTGCCTTTTATTTGCAATGTACCTATAGAATCCCTTCCTGCTATCCTTAACTTCCCTAGCCAAGTTTAATTCTAAGTGGGCCTTAGCTTTCCTAACCTTGTCCCTAGCTTCCCGGACAACATCCCTGTATTCTTCCCAGGCCGCCTGACCTTGCTTCCACCTTTTATAAGCCTCTTTTTTCCTTTGAATTTTCCTCAGCAGCTCCTTATCCATCCAAGGAGGTCTCCTGGCCCTCCTGCTGAACTTCCTTCTAGTTGGGATGCATCGCTCCTGAGCTTGCAGCAGGTGAGCCTTGAATGTCAACCAACAGTCTTGGGCCCCCCTGCCCTCTAGGGCTGTATCCCATGGAATCTTACTGAGCAGGTTCCTGAAGAGGCCAAAGTGTGTTCTCTTGAAGTCCAGGGCAGTGAGCTTGCTGCACACTCTTCTCACTGTCCTGAGGATCTCAAATTCAACCATCTCATGTTCACTGCAATCAAGGCTGCCCTGGAGCATCACATTTCCAGCCAGCCCTTCCCTGTTGGTGAGGATGAGGTCAAGCATGGCACCTCTCGTCAGCTCCTCTATTACTTGCAGAAGGAAGTTGTCTTCCACACAATCAAGGAACTTCCTGGATTGCTTGTGCCGGGCCGTACCGTCCCTCCAACAGATATCAGGGTGGTTGAAGTCCCCCATGAGAACAAGGGCCTGTGAGCATGAGGCTGTTCCTATCTGTCTATAGAGCACTTCATCCACCGAGTCCTCTTGGTCAGGCAGTCTGTAACAGATCCCCACAGTAATGCCACCCATCGCTGTTCTCCCTTTAACCCTGACCCACAAACTCTCTGTCGACTGCTCAGCTGTCCCCAGACAGAGTTCCATGCTCTCCAGCCTATCCCTAACATAAATAGCAACTCCCCCTCCATGCCTACTAGGCCCACCCTAGCCAAAAATTATATCAGTGAGAATTATGGGTAGTGGAATCTGTGTTGCATCTTCCAAGCTGCATATTCTTCATCTCCCTCTCCCACTGAGGGAAATGTTTTCAGAACAGGTGATCTTTTGAAGGAGGTATGTGAGATGATAGGGAGGAGAAGCCATGGCTCTGGTGAGCCAATGGCCAAGAAACAACAGTATCTGTTACACAGGACCTAATTTTCATTGTGATAAAACCAGAGTGTCATATTTTCATACGAGCTGCACCTTCAGATAGCACACACCCTTGAATGGGTCCATGTTTGAAATTCAGACCTTGCATGACACAAGTCACCTGTACAGACAGAAGTTGAGAGAACGCTAGAGGAGAAATAAGAGTGCTGGCAACAGCAAAGATGCACAGAACATTCTTGGATAGTGAATCACAGTAAGACAGGTTTTTACATTTAGCCCAGGCACCACACGTGAGACATCATCAGGATATGACACAATGGTGACATCCATCATGATGCCTTTTCCTTCAAAAGACAAAGCACATCTGGCTCAGAGCCTACACAGTATTTCATGGCCTAGATGAGACCGGGAACCATGAAACCAAGACACACAGATTGATTTACTTTTAGATCTTGACACACATGGAAATTCAAAAGGAAGTTTTACTCCTTCCTCCATGGTAGAAACATCATCAGTCTGTTTACAGCAGGAATTGGACCCAGAGTTGAAGAGAAGGCTGAAATCTAACCTTGCAGGTGACCAGTACTCAGAAGGTAGTAACTTGTCCCTTCGCTGTGCCAGGATCAAGCTTTCATGGTGCCCAGCCTCATTGCCTTTGAGTGTCATGGCACATCAACAGAAGGAAACCCGACAGGCGAAGTTGCAGATGCCCAGACAGATGATCAGAGCCACGCCAAAGGCAATTGCTTGTCTCCTTCTCAAGAGATAATTATAGCAGCTAGAAAACACCATTTGCCATGTTGCTTTTAATTCATATCAGCAGAACTGACAGTTCCAGCCACACTCACTCAGGGACTGCAGGTAGAAGTCTGGGAAGGATGGAGCTGCTCCAGCTTTGAATGCATAGGGCTGGGAGGCTTTCGTCTCAGCACCCACTGTCACCTCCCTTTGCTTTGTCTTGATCTCCTCTGCCTTCTGTGTCTGCTCCACAAACAATTTAACCATCTGTAATCAGCCGTTGCACCCATTGCTGTGAAGGGAAGGATGACCTTGTGCTTCAGACACTGCTGCTGCTGCTTTCAGAAAATTGGGAGTTCAGGTCTGCTGCGAGCTCCCCAGCAATGTCCTGGGGAAGCCACAAAAGTTCCCTTGCTTTTGGTCGTTACTTATCCCCAGCTAGATACAGTGCAGGTACCATAACCACACTGATGGCCAGGTGGTGTGTGGAAATGCTCCCACTGCCAGTAAGGCTGCAGACCAGCTGAGTGCTCCAGCAACTGCCAACAGACTGCTTATACAGCCAGACCTGGGTTAGGAGGGATGAGGGGTGGATCTTGCACACCACAAGCTAGAAATACCTGCTGCTCATTGGTGTGACTGGGGAGAGCCCAGAAGTGGGATACACAGGTTCAACAGCAAAATAAAAGAGAAAGAGACAGGTAAAATAGGCATCTCATAGGAGCAAGCAGGAAGAGGCTGTAACAGATCCCCACTTGAGAAAACCTGACTACCTTGCAAACCAGCCACATCCATTTAGACTAAAGACTGCAGCCTCATGTCATGCTTTGCACAGCACCTAGCACCACAGACCCCCAGGTGAAATAGGGCGACTGGGCCATGAAAGCAGCAATGAAAATGCAACCGACAAACTCAATTCATGGAGCATCCCTCAAGCAGAAACTACACAAGATTTTTTCTAGTGCCTCTGAAAACAAGTTCTCTTTAAGCTCAGAACTGGCCCAAATTGTCTATAATTATACAGACCGATGGAAACCATGAGTGACTCAGAAGCTAGGTGGTCTCAGCCATGGAAAATCACGGCAGGAAAAGTGAAGAAGCAAACCAAGCTTTCTCTGTACAGCTGCAACCTCTTGCAAGTCATCATGCAGTGGGTGCTTTAAGATTGTCCATTGCAACGACACCGATTTTGGACTTATGCCAACATGGCTGTTTGAACAGTCAGGTAGCTGAATACCAAGGATAAGCAAGATTTCTGCTAATCCTGCGTTCACAGCAGGATACTAGAAAATTTAGCTGACCTTTGTTAAATAAGCTCAATGGGTCCCTTGAGAGATGGTGAATTACTATGAGCAAGCAAAGAATGTTTGCCCCAGGCCATATTCTGCAGAGGGAGGTTTTCCCTGCACAAGATGCTGCAGTCCACCCCCGTCCCTGGACAACATACTTAGCTCATGCTAAGGGGAATAGGCCAGCCTAACCTACTGCAGAGCATGCTAGTTGTGCTCCAACTGCAAAATGACTCTTGGCAGTATAGAACACAATCTGCACCATGTAGTTTTTGAGCTGCAGCACTGGAAACTCTGTTGAGCTGCCAACAGAGCACCTCTTGCCCTGAGATGTCCCTGCCATGACTGCCTGGCTCCCTGCTCATGGGCTTGCCCTCTGGACTACCAGCACATGTACCTGCATGAGACCTTCAGGGGAATAGAGGAGGTCAGGCAGCAACTTGGATAGAAACCCATCATAAACTTCAGTATTGCAGGGTTCCTTTACTGATATACTATGAATCCATGGGCACAACGTGGACCAAGAGAGTACCATGGCCAGATGAAGCCTGACTAAATTTCATTGCTACACATCACATTTCTTTCTGGAAATTTAAAACCTTCAAAAACACCTGTTCACCTCTTTCAGCTTGACTAGCTGGAATTTAGGCCATGTCCTCTGGCTGGCTGAGGTAGAAAATGAGATAAGGCAGAGCTACATGAGGCTTTTTCATCCATGTTCTTGCTGAGGTGGATTTGACGAGACACAGAGGTCATACAGGGTGACATCAGCTGAGATATTAATATGCTACATCATGAAATGCAGAATTTTTCTTTTCCAGGAGTTATAGGACAAAAAACAGTATTACAAAGGGTGCATATAGGGACTTTCACTTAGCATCTGCACAGCTGGAGTGGAAAACTGATCTGGGCTAACCCCTCCAGAGTTAACTGACTTAGGACAACTCCTACCTAGCAAAGATATGTCCAGAACTACATTTCTGGGCATCCATAACTGCTCCAGGTATCATTGATGCTTCCTTTCACACATTCAGGTAGTAAAAAGTGGCAGGGAGGAGAGCAATCATAGAATCACAGAATAGTCAGGGTTGGAAACGACCACCAAGTTCCAACCCCCCTGCCCCGGGCATGGACACCTCACACTAAACCGTGTCATAGAATCATAGAATAGTTAGGGTTGGAAAGGACCTCAAGATCATCGAGTTCCAACCTCCCTGCCATGGGCAGGGACACCTCCCACTAAACCATGCCATCCAAGGCTATGTTCAACCCCACCTTGAACACCGCCAGGGATGAAGCATTCACAACTTCCCTGGGCAACCCATTCCAGTGCCTCACCACCCTTACAGTAAAGAATTTCTTCCTCATATCCAATCTAAACTTCCCCTGTTTAAGTTTAAACCCATTACCCCTTGTCCTCTCACCACAGTCCCTAATGAAGAGTCCCTCCCCAGCATCCCTATAGGCCCCCGTCAGATACTGGAAGGCTGCTATGAGGTCTCCACGCAGCCTTCTCTTCTCCAGGCTGAACAGCCCCAATTTTCTCAGCCTATCTTCATACCCAAGACTCCATAAAACCTGGCCTTGAGCACTGCCCCATGTGATCAGAAACTGCTTTTTTACACACTTCTCATTCTTTAAGCAATCTCTGGTTATCTGCATAGACAAATACCTGGATTGCCTCCTCCTGGCAAACCATAAAGACAAAAAACAGTGCTTCAGGTTGGTTTGAGCTCCCTCTATTTTTATCTCCTCCCTCCTCTGACCTCTCACAAGTTCCCAACTAAAGCAGATCACAGGTTCTAGTGTCCACAAAAACATTAACATTTCTATTTCAGGTTTGAAGCCTATTTCGATGACCCTGCTGGGGCAGCGGATAGGGAAACAGGATCATTCATCGTGGCTGAGCAGCCCAATTCCATTTGCCAGGCTCCAAAATGAGAGACTCTCTGCTGATGAACTCAAAAAAACAAAAAGCTCCCCTGTGCCATTTTTCTCCTTTTCCCCCACCCCAAGTCTTCCTTTCCTTTTTCTTCCCCCTCCCCCCCCAGCCTTCCAGCAGGCTCTCTGGAGACAAGGGGAGAGAAGCAGAAAGGTTGGTGTCTCAAGGGAAACCCACACCACTCAATATTCAGAATATTGAATATGAAATGTCAGAGGAGTTATCAATCTTACTTTGATGGCACGAGGAGCTTCATTTGTTAGCGCAGGATGTGAAAGGGGCTTTTCAGAGCCATTCACTGGCTCTTCAAAACACATTTCACCATGGAGGTTTGTGATTGCTCATCCTGCACAGTGTCCAGGTAGGAAGGAGAGCCACATCCAATCCTGCCAATCCATCCTAGACAGCAAGGTAGGTGCAGACAAGTAGAAGTACATACAATAGCAGCAGTGTTGTGCAGAGCAGCAGCATGAGGTGGAAGCCAGTTCTTAGCTGGTGGGAAGTCACATATGCTACTTCAATTGGCCTGTAACGTACGATGATGCGGCCCAAAACACGCAACGGAATTAAGCAAACCCTCTGCTAACACCAATGACTACAGCAGCTGTGAAATCAACTGAGCCTAATCCTTTCCCTCAACTGTAGGCTCATCCCTCGTCATCACTGGCATGTCAGTGCTCTTCCTCACCACCTCCCTAATCCTGCATGCAGAGAGAAGCCTCAGCAAGGACCAGAGAGCAGGATAATTCTGAAATATGCCAAGCAGCCCCAACTCAACAATCACATACTACACACAGCAGTATGCAGAACTGGGTCTTTGCTGACAGTAGAGCAGAGAAAGAGCTGGTATTAGGGTCCAGTAAGATCATGGAAAACAATACTGGTAGGGCAACTCCTAAATACATATATGTATATATATGCACATATATTTATATACACATACATATGCACACAAACACTGTCAATACTACAGAGTTCCCAAGTGAAAGACAGGTCAGCCATATGACAAGCAAACACAGGGGGCATGACTACTCATTCTATGGGCCGTAGGCTACAGGTTATACATTCTGGTCTGGGTGGTTCTCTGGCTTCTCCTAAATCCTGCAGTTCAAGGGCTGATATTTCTAAACCTCACCTATTTTCTGCATTGTGTGATCCACAGCCTTCAAGTTTGCACACAGATCTAGTTTGGGCAGCCAGAAGGGACAGGTTTCAGTCTTCCCCTAATTCATCTTCCCAACTATTCCCTGATTCTTCCTAAACATCAGTGGTTGTATTTGGGGCTGGCCCAGGTAGCACGTGACCCAATTCTCTCTTCACTTGCTACTAGCTACTGTAAATTTCAGACAAATCAGATATGTGTAAAGTCCAATGATCTACAAGATATCACGTACGCTGCACTCTGACCAATATTTTCAAGCCTTGGAGAAAAAATTGTACGTTCTCTACCAGTGAGAATGTTTTGCTGATCAAAAGTTAGCGTAAGAAGCACACCTGTACAGGGGGTGAGACTGAAACCCCACAGTATTCAGTGCCTGCCCTTGCATTCAGGACCAGCTGGTGGAGATAAGTAAAGCCCCCTTGATTCCCAAGGTGCTACAGTGATTTAAGCTAATTCAAGGTTCAGACCACAACTTCTATACAGGCAAATTTGGAAATGCTGGAGTGCTGCTGTTTCCTGCAGAGCCAGCATGTGGAAATGAGGTGCTGTTGTTTATGGCAGACCACTGTGAGGGAAAAAAATGTCCTGGTCTCACACGTGACCTTTCCATCAGAGGTCACCAAAAAGTCATCAGTGATTTCATCAGATATCAACCAACTCAATTGCCCTTACGTGCACACATAGCAGTAACAATGTACAGGTCACACTCATTTCCTTGTGTGAGTCAGTCACTCTGAGCCCAAGGCCACCAGTTAGAAGAAAGAAAGATCGTCTGAGATCCTGAATTAGGTTTCTGCTGCTGGCTCAGATCTCATTCTCAGAAATATGCCTACTGAGTGATTACAGGAATTATACACCCAGTTTAGTATTACAGGAGGGTGTCCTAGGGACAACGCATGAATCAGTGTGGCTCTACTGACACCCGGGCACCTCCACTCAGACTGTGGATCTGCTCTGGTACATCTACCCCATAGATTCGTTTGGCTGCTGTCTGATGTGAGCATGGGAAAGACAATAAAGAGATGAAAGAATAATACAGACATGAGGGTGAGTATTTTCCAAAGAGGAAACACTTGCTCTAGCTGTCAATGATTTACAGGGTCGTGCTGTTCACTGTTGACATATTTTATTGTCATTATTTACCACATTCACTGCTGGAGCCCTAAGGAGCTCTGCACAGGAACTTGGGCCATGTAGTGCAAGGTGCTGCACAGATACAGAAAGCTGTCAGGGGGGTAAAGGCACCGGAGTCCTGCCAGCTGCTGCCACTGCAGAAGATACTGCAGATTCACAGCAGGATGTAAAAGAAGCAGTAGGGGGAAGATGGCAGGTGTCCAGAGTGCCAGATTATTTCTCAGCTCAGCACAGAACAAAAAGATTCTCTTCACTCCATAAGGTTTATAGAGTTAAGTTCACACATGCTAAATGCTTACATCATTTTTAATGCTTTCTTACTGGCCACAAGGCTGTCAAAATGCAGAGGAACTGCTTGCACAGTCAGAATCCTGAACAGGAGATTACCCAATAATAGTAATTATTATTGGTATTATTACCACAGATTTATACAGGCTGCCTCTATCAAGAGAGACATTGTATTCTCCTTGTGAAATAACATTTGCTTTGCTCTTCACAGAAGAATTAGAGGCTTTACAGTCAAAAATATACTGGCAAGCTACTCCAAAAGCACTCTGAGGGAAGACAGGGGTCTACATCAAATATGTACATTTGCACCTGCTTAGCCTATGATCAGATTTGCAGTGGTGTAAATCAGAAGCAGTGTTCCTGGAGTCAGTGCACCAGACCAGACGCTCCACTAATGCAAATCAGTGCAGATCACTGACTTTGTATAAAAACCTCACAGACGTGGTACAGGCAAGAGAGCGCAATCAGGCCCTGTCCAAGATCACCCCGTGTCCATATGCTGTTATTCATTACAAAGTATGATCTCAGTGCCTAGGGGCTCCCAGGAAGGCCAAAGTCCCCACTCTGCTACATTCTGCACTCATCAGTAATGACATATAGTGCCTGCTTCAACAATTTGCAATGAAAGGAGACTGAAACCAGGTATATTCTGGATACACTCTCAGATGATGAAAATACTGCCAAGTCTCATAATTATATGGTGAGACCATACAAGCCCACATTTTTCTTCAAGCCTCTGTCCCAGTCTAGTGAGTTGATGAGATCTTAAAGAGAAAGGCTTCTCTTTTACTTAAAGAAGCCTTACAGCTGAGACCTTAAGGCTGGCCTTTCTGCCCATTTCTGGTTTCCAACTGCATCTTCAATGCATGGCACATTAGCCACTGGCTGGGCTGGCTCTCAATCCTATTTGTGCTAAATCAGTCTAGAAGGAACTAGAAGCCTAAGGAACAAAGCAAAAGAAAGCAAAGACTGGGTAACAAAATGCCAGTACAACCCCTGTAAGTCAAAATTGACACAAACTTTCCAGACTGAGTTTTCAATGTGCTTGAAATGGAGTCAGAATTACCAACTCGACATGCACATTTATTTTACTTACTTATTATTCAGATCTAAAGAAATCATTTATCTTTGTCAGGAAAAAAGTGAAATACCAACACACACTAAGAAAGAAAATAAACACACCACTGCTCCCAGACAGTGGTGTGGGAGCTATACAGAGCTGGCAGCCACAACCCTCGTGAGAAACAGTGTGTTTCCTCCCTCCTCTGGCATCTCTTGACTGTTATTTAACCATGCTATTTTAGTTGAAGGGGGTAACCTGTGTCTCCCAAAGAACAGCTGCCACTATTATGCATACATACAGTTACTAACAAAAAAAGAAACATAGGATAAGAAGCTGTGCTGGCCCTCCAGACAGCACAGCACTTGTAGACCAGGTGGGAGGAGAGCCGTGGCTGCTAGCTGACAGCCTAAAGGCCTCTCTGAAGTACAGCATCCTTCCTAGACCATGTTACAGGTCCTAGAGACACCTACAACTCCACAGTGCTGCCCAGCTCCCCATGTCAGAGACTTTCAGGTCACAGACAGCTTCAGGGCCATGCCCCACAGTGCCTGTACCAGAAGAAGGACGCTCCAGGATCTCTTTAAGCCTCTGTGAATTAACACAACACAAAAGTCATAGATTGGATGAGGTGGGAAGGGACTGGATACTGTTCAGTTCAACCACCCTGTTCATACCAGGGTCAACAAGACAAGGCTGCCCAGGGCTGTGTCCAGTCATGTTTTAAGTATCCCCAATGACAGAGATTCTACAACCTCTTTGGGAAACCTGTTCCAGCGTTTGACCACCCTACAAAAATCACTGGTACATGGCTGACATGGAGATATTCAGCCACCTCCTAGCCCAATTTGTCCACCATGTGTCAGAAACTAAACGGAATAACTCCACTGTCCCTAGTCAGCGTGTACTGTAACAAACCTACGGCAATAGTACTTAGAGCCCAGCTGGAGCTCAGGGCCCCATATGCTACATCTGTCACACCATGAACAGACAAGACAGAGTGAGGAAGCTGGATGCAGAGAGGTGGCATGGTTCAGTTTAGCTCACACAACACACAGAACTGAAATCAGGGACTCGAAATCCTCTGTTCATATCGCAGCATCAGAAGAACCATGCTAAAACATCCACAACGAAGCAGCTTTCTGTGTTTCACTTTGTCACCAACTTGATGATAATTTTCATAGTGAGTACAAGCTGTTACAAGCTTTAAATTTTCCTGTTCATAGACCTGAAAAGGAAGGGCTTCCCACAGACAGCTCCTTGACTGACTATTCCTTGCACAGGGAACATGCTCAGATCTCTACTGGAGTGATTCAACTTCTGAAGAACTTTCATTCCTATGTAAGACACGTGACGTCACCAAATTTATCTGCTCCTACTACTGCATCATGGATTAACCATGGAAATAGCAAATAGCCACAAAACAGATTTTCAGATGGACCAAAAGCCACATGTGTCTACAGGACTCTTACAGGCCTTAGGGGTCTCCTCCTCATTGAAACAATCAGCTGCAAACACACACCCACTGTACTGTGGTCTGTGATCATACGTTCATAGGTCTGTGTAACTTCTCCATACAGGGCAGGGGTATGCCTTCCCCAACAGTCACCACTTTTTCCATTTATTGCCTTCTGCTGGCACTTTCCTGGTTAAAGGCAGAGCAGAGAGAAAGTTAAAGAGCAGCAGCAGCTGCTCCGGTGTCTTCCCCAGATGTTCAGCTATATTCAGCCCATTAACGGTTTGAGAAATCATTCCTCAGCAAAGGTTTTGCTGCCTTGCAGGCTTAGCTCTGAAACAACATGGCACTAACCAAAAGAAGAACTTGCTCTCACCCTGCCACACTTAGCACCTAGAAACCCTTTATCACTTCCTGACCCACCACACTCTGCATTCTCTCTTTGGGTTGTAGAATTTATTTAGTACCATGACAGACAGAGATGCACAGAGGCACCCACCCAGTTAAGGCTGCCTGCATGCACTCACAGAAAGCAGTCTGAATGTTTCATGAATAAGAAAAGCTAACCCAGTTTTTTCAGGTCCTGTGCTCCAGCACATCTTCCTGCTTGAGTGCTGTCTTCTGCTGATTGTCATTCAATTACTGTTATGATCCTCTGCTACAGGGATTGATTGCAGAGGGCAGTAAAAGGGAGAATTACAGGCAGTGTTAATGTTGAGATCAGGGTATGTTTGAGATCGGGGGGAGCAGAGTGGCTCATGTCTAAAGTTATAGCGGTCAAATTACAAACAGCAAACGGTGGTTTACGTAGGCCAGTGTTAAGACCTCTTAACACCAGGTATCAAGGACTTGGAATTGAACTACAGCAACAAGAGCTAATTGCCTGAGGGGTACAGACAGGACCGATTACAAGTGTTAACTGCCAATTAAAATGACAGGGCCAATATCAGGGCGAATACAAAGATCAATTATGGGATTACAGCAAAGGGCCACAAGTAGATAACGAAGGCCACCTACAGCCACGCAGAGAAACTCAGATGAGGCACTTCCAAAAGTGGGAGAAAACCTTTTTGCCTTGAGGCCACTGGAAGACAGGAGTTCAGTCTCCCACAGCTGGCACAACTGAGGTTCAGTGAAGTTCGGGAAACAAGCCTGATTTACTCCAGCTGGGGTTTCAGCCTGGAGGCCTTCAGCACTGGTAGGAGCGAGGTAAGATTAGACTTACCTTCTCCATGGTGTTAACAGTGTCATGGTTGTAAAGAACTACCAAGAGGAGCAAGAGACAGCTGCATTTACAAAGGGCTCTTTTCAGGAGCAGAGAACACAGCTCTATCAGCCTGAGGAACCAGCCAGGTGTGAAATCCTGACCTCCTGTACTGCTTCTTTGCTAGTGTTAACACCAGTGAAACCAGGATCAGAGGTTTTAAGCTCAGTCTTGCTCTCTCCATGCTTAATTACCTGCCTATCCATAAGCACATTATGCAGTGTGTGAAAGGGCTTTCTCAGACCTTCACTAAACACTCCAGCTGTTTCAGAGCAACAGATAGAGCTTTAAGAATAACTGTAGAGGTTTTCCCCTCTGCTTGCAGAGCTCACACATTGCTCTTAGGACCTGACCCACTTTCTCAGCTCACATAGACCTTCTCATGCACTTTGAAGGCATCTAGCCACACCCCCAGCACCTCTGGAACAGTGCTAAAAATATACCATCTCTCCTTTACCCTCCAGAGCCATATAGGTAAAGATGGAGATCAGAGCATAAGGTGGACAGGCAGAGAGGCCACACTGGGATGGAGAAACACACATGTGGATTTTCCGGGGGTCTGAACTTTGGTTTGTTCAAACAAAGATGCTCAGCATCAGGCATATTTCCTCCAACTGCAAAACTCTGTTCCAAATTTGCTCTCCCCTGATATCAACCCATCAATACTCAAATGATCCCAGCTTGGAACAGATTGCTAACTGCCAACAAAGACTGACCACATCCACCTTTGGGGAAGGACACGTGCCACCCCAGAATCTGTCACGTGTGGAGGAGACGGCAATCCTCTGCATGCCAACCTCGCACAGTCCTGAATACTACAGAGGCTGCCCAGATTCCTTTGGAGCTGCAGGGCCCGCAGCAACCAAATTAGCTGCAACCTCACAGCGTGCCTGCCCCTGCAGCATGACCAAGACAACACCAAAACCCCATCCCAAAAAGCCTGGCTTTCTTGTCAAAGCCCCCACCAGCACACTGCCCAGCTCCCAAGCTACGCTGAAGAACCATTTGCCCAGGCTGGAAAACAACAGCCCTTTTACCACTGGACAAGGTACCCCGAATCCTGCGCCGTGCAGAGGCAGCCAGTCAGAACTGCGCTGCCTCCAAAGCTCACCTCTGAGATGCTGCTGTAAATCCAATGAGAGAATATCTTACCTGCCACAGCCTTACCTCCTTGACTGCCAGCAACGGCAAAGGGACTGGTGAAAAATGCTGTAAATTAATTAACATCAGACCTCTTGTAGCTGTTTGTTACTGTAAACAAACATTTTAATATGCAGTAATTAATTAAATCTGCCATGCTGTCCCCCTCCTCCCATTGATCTTTCTTCAGCTTTTCTTCTGCTCTGCCTCATCTTTTTCGCTTGGTGGAACAGATCACTTGCAAACAGAGACACGGCTTTCCCAGTGGTCCAACAGCAGCGACCCAATTCAAAGAGATCACTTTCCTCTTCTCAATCAAATTCTGGCTCCCTTTTTTGCCCACACCTACAGAGTTTTTTCTCCTCCTGTGTGTGCTCTTTTCTCCCTATGGCACCTTCCTTCCCATTTATCAAATGTAAATATAAAACTAATTTTTTAGTAAAGATTTAAACACTCCCTCAACACTCACCAGTTGTTCCCTGGGCAAAAAAAAATAAAAAACAAACTCTATTAGATTATATATATTGGCACTACCACTTTCCTTCAGCAGAATATTTCCAGCCCCATCCTGCTACAGCTCAGCTTTTTCTATACTCTCAAATCTGAGCCCTGAGTTTCCTCTTAAGCTGCAGGCAAGCTGTCCCAAGAGCTGCTCAGACAAGACAAATATCCCAGCTAAGTTTTTCTTGTACCTCTAGCTTATATTTGATAGCCCATTAACAGCCCCACAGCAATACTGCCCTATGCTTTACCTTTCTGCCACCCCTAAACACTAACTGAATCCAATTGTAACTCTAAAATTTCTGCAGAGCTGCAGACAGAGCCCCACAGTCACCACCCACAGACCTGATCACTTTGAACCTGAAGGGTTAGGGACTAAGGGTAAGAGAAGGAGAGAGCACAAGACAGCAGTTGGAGTAGGGCTGAAAACACATGGCAAACGGAAAGTGGGTACTGTCAGGAGATGTCCGGAATGGGAAAAATGTTCCTACTGACCAGGGCTCTGGGGATGTCTTCTTTGACTAACCAGAAAAACACAGTTTAAATAAAAGAACCACAGTTACAATAGTTACAACTGGTAGAAAGAGCAAGCCCAGCACCCCAGTCAGAGTAGGTTGAACAGCCACCCAGAACACAGAGAACAGAGCTGCTTCATGTCAGAGGATAAGCCAAGAACCAAAGGCAGCCATAGTAGAGGCAGCTCTCTTTAGATATTGCAAAACTGCACTCTGAACAGGACTGCCAGAACAGAGCCCATCAGCATCCCTGGACTTCCCACACTCCCCTTGAATTAAGTTCAGGGTACTTCTGGGAAGCCCAGTCAGGAGCAGCATGAGATGGTGCTATCAATAGGACTGAAGGCAAAGCTAAATTTGGTCTGAGATGCTTTCACAAGACAGACCCGAAGATGGGTGTGCCTAAAACACATGCTAAGGAAGGAGTGAAAGGCCAGGCCTCAGATGAAATGAAAACTCCCGATGGCCAGAGGGGTGTGGGTTCCAAGTGAGGTTTCTCAGGCCAATTAGTGCACCAATAGCTCTCAGGATCCTGACAGCTTCCCCCTATCAAGGTGTGTTTTTAGACCTTACAAAGACCTGGGTACCAGTTAGGAAACTATCTAGTTACTGGGGATTCACATGGGGCTATTTCAGTGGGCCACAGAGCCAAGGCAGCATGGGGGACTTGGAACTAGGTCACAGTTATGGGAGGAACATGGAAATGGAATAGGGATGTGATGTGAAGGATCCCAAAGACATTTGGACCAGTTCCCCTTCCCACTTTCACAACAAATATCCATTTGAACTGCTCCCATCCCAGTCTACATTCCATTTGGCATGCTCACCTCCTGATTTCCATGCACCGAAAATGATGGTAATACTTGAATGGCAGGAGCACATGGTTTCATTGGATAAGGACTGGGATTTCAGGGTGACTCTGTATGTGTATAAAGAAGGAAGTGAGCATATGAAAATGAATTTACATATAGTTATGCTTGTGATATAAATGTTATGGCAAGGTGTGGTATTTGTTGAACGATTGTTCTCATTGATAGGTTGTACTGTCTTCACGGTTGTGCAGTATCTCCAAAGACATCCAACAAAATTTTACTCCTACAAAAATCCCTGTTAGTGTGAGTGACGCTAAGCCAACACCATCTGAAGCAGGAGGCAGCTGGAGCAGAAATCAGTTACAGTTCCTCACCGATAGTGGCTTATACTGCCGCAGGCAGAAGTTGCCTTCCCTAGCAACCAGAACTACCCAAAGAACTGGGCCAGGGCCAGGAGCAAGGCCCAGGAGCAGTGAACACTATTCTGCTATCCTGGTCACTTGATGTGATCCTTATTCCTTCCAAGGAACAGAATTTCTGCAGATCAGGCAGGTCAGCCAGCAGCACTTCATGGGCAGGAGACAGGACCTGTGCCACTGCAGCGGGAGAGCTCCCTAACCCCCATGAGGCTGCCAGGGTGTACAGGTCCTAAGGTTGCCTTGTACCTTTCAAATTATGGGCTTCACCATGAAAGCTGATGCCAGTGAAGTCAACCAGAGTCTTGAGTACCCAGCCCCTCTGAGGAGCAGGCCCTGCATTTGCAGTTTTATTATCCATTTTTCTTTTAATGTCCTGCACACTTGAGAAACCCTGTGTGAGAGACAGAATGAGACAGGGAAGAGAGAGAGAGGGAGAGAGCAAGCTCATCATGCCCATAAAAGGGACAGATTCTGATTAGCTGAAGTTATAAAAATGATTTATACTTGCAAACATTATTTCTACTTGTATTGTTTGCCTGCAAGCGTTTACATCACGTCACGGACACTGTAGCCAGACTCAGTCATCCCTTGGGACAGGACAGATGGCTAACATCCCCTTCCTATCAAAGAAACCCCCAACGCAGAATTGGGGTGACCAGAAGAAAGACTTTGCTCTGGCTCATCAGAGCCTTACAGGAACATTCATCCTCATGCAGCCAAAACAGTCCTAGGCACTGAGAAGAGCAATCCTGATGTCAGCTTCTCCTCTCTGCTTGGCATTTCCCAAAGCACGCTGAGTCCTGCCTATATTGTGTGTTTTCCCCGCCTCCTGCCAGCCCAGATCTGGGTTTATTTCCTCATCCGTGATTATTGTAAAGAGGAGCAGAATGAAATGCAGATGCAAAACATGCTCGTAAGAATTTCCTCTCTCTCCCCCATCTGCCAGAGAATAGATTTTAATCTTTAATCCATGAGCAATCAGCGAACACTAGCGAATTGCAAATTACAGATGTTTTACTGTCTTTGGCATTTTTAGCTTCCTCGCTTCCCCACTGCCACTCAGTGTCTTTCTCACATCCTCCCCTCTTCTGCATTCATCGAATGCCACGCGCCATCACCAAAACCATATGACACTGTCATCATTTGGTAATTAAACCTTTACTCACTTTAAATACGCAAAGCTGGCTGGGGTAAGCAGCACTTAACCCTTTCTTGACAGCCTCTGTGCATATATAAAATGAAGGGAAGCAGGGGGGAAGTTCGGCAGAACAGTAGGTGAGGGGAAGCCCAAAGTTTGAAATCATGTCCAAGTGCTGATTGCTTTCCTTGAAAGTATCCATGCCCTCAGAAAGGCCAAAAGAGATGGCAAAAGTCTCTGCTTCTTTCCCTTTACCTTGTTGTCTGGGCTGTGTGGTACCACTGACAGAGAGGAGTGTAGGCTGCTCTGTTAAACTCCAGGGGCTGCTGGAAGATACTAAATCCCTGATAATTTCCAGAAACTGCCCACTGCACTTTTAACCCTGTATCACGCTCTTGTATTATGCAATTACAGACTCAGCCCTGTCTGTTTCAGGTTATTAGCACAAGCTGTCCCAGTCTAAGGTCCTTGGCTTGACTCTGCTTCCCAGATGGGGACCTCTAAAGAAAATCACATGCAAGGGCAACAGGTGTCAGATGCAGGAACATGGACAACCTCTAAAGAGGAGTGGAAAGTAAACTTTAACTTACTTTAACCACCCTTTCTTTGTCCTTAACCCAGTGCGGTCAGCACAGAACACTGTGCGTACATCATTTGACCTAGTTCCTGAGCGTATATTTCAGCTACAAAAGACAAGGAAGAACTTTTACACTGCCTCAGTAGCAAGTTTATAGAAAAAAGACAAAGCAGGGCACAAAATGCCTTCAGTGAGAGCTGCCATAGTGGCATGGGTCTCCTCTCTTAAGGTGGCCTCCAGCAGGGGTCACGGCAGGGTCCAAGGCACAAGAGCGCTCATCCCTACCAGTCTGGGAGTGATCTGAACTCCCAGCAGAGGTTACATCACAATTCTTTATCAAAGGAGTCCAAGCTAAATCAGAGATGAAGAGAGGAAGACATGGCAAGAAAGAGAGGGAGGGAGGAAGAGAGAGGGGAGAGAGAAAGGTGGCTGCAATTATTCTGCCATAGATTGGCAGGGCCTGCTTTCCCTGTAAAAAGACTGCAACATTTGGGGAAACATAAATAACAGTTGACAAGAGACTGCACTGTAGAGACAGGCAGTAATTGTTTCACCTCCCTCTGTGCCCTGTCCACTGTAGGCTCCCAAGGAACTACCTTTGTATCTTAGCTTGAGGCAGCAGCTCAGGGCCCCTCTGGACCAGGAACAGCAAGAGCCTTAATCATTTTCTACAAGTTTGTCAATTTAACAAGTGTTTGCCCAAGGGGCATCTGTCTTCCTGCCTTCCTTTATTCCTCTGCTTGCTTGTTTGTGAGCTGGTGCATTCTGGCTGCTATCACCAGCACACCAGCTTCACACAAGCCTGGCTATAAGCAGGATGCGGCCAACACTGGAAGCAACGTGGTTAACCCCAGTTTCAGAGGTTATTAACTGGTATCCTCTCCACTTTCTGCCTTCATTCCTTTTTTTCTTCCATCTCTCCTTCATGTATGCACAGGCTGCTGCAGCTGCAGAGAGAAGCAGTGATTCTTCCCTCTTTTCCTGGCTGCTTCTCTGCATCCTGCACAGGAGACTCAGCTTGCCCCATGGCAGCTGGAGTAGAGCTCATCTAAAAGGCTGAAGACTGGCTGTCCTTGAAAACGCTGCCTTTCAGCTAAGACCCCACAGGACCTGGGGCAGCTCCAGGAGCTCTGGTTCTTCAAGACATCCTGCTGCTGGGCGTCTCAACTGAAAGCACATGCATGTCAGGCTAGGAGGAGGAGGAAGGCAGGAGTGAAGACCAACTGCTGATAGGAAGAGACCGCACTCCTTTCCCTGCACCAGGGCCCTGGGTTCTATCAGAGTGAAATAGTTCGAAGCACAGAACTTGAGAATTTCCATAGTACTTCAGACCACTACAAAACAAGTCCTGAACCTGCTTTTCCTTTTTTTCCTTTGAATGCAGTAATAATGAAGTTTCCATGAGAAAGGATTTAAGTGCCTGATTTGAAATATATTTTTTTGTTTCAGATTTCTCAGGGCAGGGCTACTTTCACAGACACTGCTCCTACTAGCCATAATCCTCAATATCATTGTAACGTTACATCAGAACAACTCAGTGTTTTCTCAAGAAAACAATTTACTCCCCCTCACGTTACTCTCAGCTTATGTTCTCAGAAAGCACTGGACTTCAGTGCCCATGATTCCCAAGCCTTGGCCTTAACCATAGCCCAAAGCCTAGGCTTAGGGGCTATCAGCCATCTCCACAGCAAAATAAAATGTATGAGAGAAAAGTCCAGAGGCACCAGATCTCTTCCTTACTGTAAAGACTCAGCAGATGCTGGCAAAAAATGGGACTGTTAAATCTTTATATTCTGACCCAAAACCAAGTGATAACCAGAACTGTCACCCCTGTAGCAAGAGAGATGAGGCACCAGCCCTGGTGAGAATCAGGTGTCTAAGGATGATGACCCTGCAGAACACATTGATTTTTGTTTCCTCAACCTAAAACTTCCTAACACTGGGCTCTGTCTCTTTAGGAGAGAGCTGTGTTTGATTGGCAGCATTACAACAACCTTTGTTGAATTACTTATATGGATTTCATTGGTTTGACATTTCAGCACCAAGATCATTTTGCAGATCCCTTCACAATATCTTTGTGACAGTTATTACTCTCTTAAAGAAAGGGTACTAACACAGAGTAAGTTCAGCTGTTATCTCCTACAACACTGAGCAAAGCCACAGACAGGATCTAAACCTCCTGCATATTCCTATCCTAGATTTAGTTTAGGCCTAAATATTACATACATGACCAAAAGACCAAAGTGTTCAAAGAAGTCATTAAAGATGGGAGCAGAAGGACAATGCTGGCATTTACTCCCCCATCAGATGGGGCTGGGAAGAAAGGATAGAATGCAAAATACACTTGTGACTCAGACATTGCTTTTATTATGGAGGTAAATGGGAATTGCTCAGGCAATTGGACATTACTGCAGGCAGGCAGTAGCCAAAATCCCAAGAAACCTCCCTGCTACTGTCAGTGTTTGGTTTTTCTTTTACACTGAGGCTGGCATTGAGCTTTGTACTTTCATCAGACTCTCACTGATTACAAAGGAAGGCTTCTCTGGACCATGATCCGTTTGAGGAAGGCAAGCAAAAGAATATCCACTTTGCCACTTGGATTCACAGAAGGCAGGTTACGTCTCACAGAAACCATTAAAGGCAAAAAGTTTCAAGTCCAATGGAAAATCTTCTAGGATGCTCTCACTTCTTGGCTTTTCTTGATCTTTGACACAGTGAAGAAATGCTTTACAAGAGCCAGAAGTATCACAACAGCTACTGCTAACATTGTCACCTCTGAGACGGTATCAGTGTGAATAACAATGAGCCATAGATTCCAGTGTTTCACTTCAGCTGCAGGAAACCTACAGCTGACAGCAGAATTTGTCTCTCTAAGCTGCCCTGTGCTCTCTCCATGCTTGGAACTGCATCACAGCCTCTCCAAGACTTGCTGCCTCCAGGCCCTTCATATGCCAGCAGTGGTTTAGAATCTCAGGCTCCTCACACTGGCAGGCAAGTCTTTAAGAAAAATGGGTGCAAAACCCAGGAAATGTGTGTCCTTATTAATCACTGTTAGGGCTGACAGGGGGGAAGCAAGTACTGGACCATATCTGGATGCAGCAGGGAGAGAGTGAGAACTGGAAAGACCACTCCCAGAGCAGAACCCAGAGTGGCTCAGATGCAATCAGAGAAGCTGGATTGTGTTTAGAGGTTCTCTCCAATCTAACGCAAAGATGGACAGGACCAAAGCAGACATACTGGGGCATTTCCCACCTGCCACTCTCATTGAGAGAAGTCTCTTCTGCCTTTCCCACCCACTTCTTGGAGACAAACACCTCCCTGGATCATTTATAATGAAGGCGATGGATTTAAGAGATGAGCAAACACAATACATGGCGCATTTGCCAAGTCCTGGTAAGAGGCTAGAGAGGCAGAAATGCAGCCACCCTTTCCATCAATCTCAACTCTTTCTCCAGCAGCCATAGCCACAGTCTGCTGGGTGCCAGAGTCAGAGCTATTTTTTCCTCTGTGGCACTTCACTCTTCATGTCATTGTTATTAGAGACTCCAGGCAAGACAAAACAGGGATGGGATATGCACTTGCTCAGCACTGTCCACAAACACATCTACCGCTGTGGAAATAACAAGGAGATCTGTGAGGAATTTCTGGGAAACAGATCTGATTAGCCCTGCTCAGCCCTTCTCACCTCCCTTCAGTGGCTTTGTCTGATCCACTGACATGTCTCTTTCAAGTCTTCTACAGCTCTCCAGCTCATCTAGCCTGTTTCACTGGCATAGACTCTGCCTGTAAGCCCAAGAACTGCTCCAGGGAGTAACATGAATTTTAAGTCTGATGAACCTCCCCTGACTAAATCTCTGGCTCTGTTGACTATAGATATCTCAAATATCCAGCACTCTAGGCGAAGAGATTCAATAAGACATTTTGCAGGGATGGTGGCTAGAGTTGAGGTTGGGCAGGCAGAACAAAAAGGAGTGAGAATGAGTGCTGTAGAGCAAAAAGGCATTGTACTTAGGTGGGTAGGTAAAGATGCAGGAGAAACAAAACCAAAATAACAACAAACTTCAGAAAATCAGTAAGTGACATACACCAGTCACACTGCGGAGGTTTCATTTGTACCAGTTTTCCTCAAGCCTAATGGCAAAGCATGTCCCATTTGAACCCGGCAGGTAACTGGAGTATTTTAGTGCAGGGCACTATATCTATACCCTCCTCTCTGGAATTGCCCTAAAAGATCATGTAGAATAATGCAGCTGCCTCTTTGCACACTGCTTCATAACACCACAGAGCAGTCTACACTATGAATTGCAAGAGAAGATGTAGACATTAGGCTAAAGCATGGACATGCAGCCCAGATGAGTGCCATGGAAACAAGTTGGCTAGCCTGGCTCTGCTGGGAGGAATACCTGCCCTAGGCCAGCAACCCAGCAGAGAGACTGCACTGTTGAAGAGAACAGCAGCCCATTTCCAGGCCACTTCTTCCATTCCTCCTGCCAGCTTCAGCTCTTCCCCTGGTGTGAGGCTTTGGCAAGGCCCTTCCCATCACAATTGTTCTCAGGATCTGCTTTCCATTTTCTCCTGGCCACAGTAGCTGAGGTTACATGGGAAGATCCCAGAGCGAACAATATATTGCTTAAGAGCTTCAGACAGCAACAGTCTTTGATCTTGGAGCTGCAGGTTGGAAAAACCAAGGTAGGAAAAATGTTCAGGATTATTTAACCTGGCCTTCTAGCAAACAGAGGCAAGAAACTCTTAGAGTGTGCTAGCGAAGCAGCACAAGCCACTTCCCTTCTCAGTGCCTTTTTTTCTCTTCTCAACTTTTCTCCTTCAATCACCTTACGCCCCCACCCCAGCTGTCTTTAGATGTATGTGCTCCATGTTGTACAGTACCTTGCACACAGATACACTGGCCTCTGCTGAGCGACCTGGCTCCACAGCAGTAACAATCAAACACCATTGACAGGTAGTCCACAGGGGACACTGGGAAAGGTCTGGAACACAAATGAACTCGTATCAGTACAGAAGGGGAGTGTGGGAAGTCCAGCAGTACTGCAGTAGCCTTAAGAAAAGGGCCTGGCAAAACCCTAGTAGGAAAGCAACGCCAGATGGGCTTGCACAGAGCACCATCATGTGGACCAAAACCTGGCTGATGGCCCATAAAATAAAGGTAAGATAACATGTTAAAGATCCGTAGAGGGGAGGGAATAGCTGAGTTTGGTGTCAGGCCAATTCACAGGTTTATTAACGATACAGAGCAAAGCATAGCAAACACTGTACTAAATGGTACTAAAGTCTCTCACTTGTCAGCTCAGCAGCTAAATCAGGGCAAAGTGAAGACTCTTCACTCATTTTATGCCTATGGTCTAACACATATAAGGTGGTCTACCACAGCTATGGCCACAGCACCCACAATTTGTTGATCACTTCCCTTTCATGAATGAAATAAACCTCAGCCTGTTCAGCATCCAAAAGGATAAGGGATCAATCCACCCAGCAAAGCTGAACGCAAGTTCATGTGCTGGGAATTACATGAGTGCTTGATGATTAAGTCACACTATACTTAATCATGATAAAATCCCAATACAAAAGCAGACAGGGCATGAACACCAGCAATACCATGACAACTGCCCATGGGTGCTTTCTAATACCTAGGAAATTAATAGTACCTTAGGGTGGTGGCTTTTTTTTCCCCTTTGGGGAGGGGGGAGAAAATGTGGGGTGTTTGCCCTCAATGATTTCGCCTTCAATATGGAGTTCCACAGAACAAGGACATGCATAGAAATTGCCTGAAATAGCCAACTCAAGGCACGTCCAAGCTCATTTTACCCCATGGTAACTTGTTTGGTTGAATCCTGAGCAGCCACAAATAAGAATTTGCTGGTGCCTGTTACTCTCTGTGGACATTTGTATAACACTGTGCCACTCACTCCCAAAAAGTGACTACGAGGCTGGTTGCCAGGACCTGTGCAATCAGCACTTTGATTAGTTTGGCTGTAGGTCTGCGATAAACACATGCCAGTCACAGAACAGGCAGGTAGCCTCCCACATGGCTATGGTGGCATCAGAGAAACCAGACAGAAGAAAAACGAGGAGGAAGGGGGCTTTTCAGAAAGCAGATGGGGAAGATAGGTTCAAAAAGACAGCGAGCTAGCCCTCAGCTAGTGTACAAGTCCCATAAGCAAATAGGGGTTTAGTTCATGAATGAGGAAAGGAAGAAGAAGCATCTCCACAGAAGATGCACCAGAAACAGAGGATGTCTCATTGGATGCAAGAGGAGTGAAGCAAGCAAAAGTCAACTTGTAGTTTATGTGGAAGTGACCCAAAGAGAGAGGGTGGAAGCTTTGGAATTATTTAAGTGACTTGAAACTTGCCTGGGTAAGGCATCTGATCACACATAATGAAGAATAAGCCTCTGCTGACCATCTAGGGAGGAATAGCCAAAGGACCAACCCATATTCCCTATGCAGGAGTGGTGCCCGTCAGGACACAGCTGATGAAGCATTCAGCTATCCCAGAGCACTGCCCAGTGAGTATTGACGCAGCCAAATGCAGGCAGAGCAATAGTAAGGGCTCCTCACAGGCTCCCAAATCAGTATTGGGAAGTTTGGCTCATCATCAGCCCCTGATGCAAGTTCCTTCCTTTGCCCGAGCAGACTGCTGATTAACTAGGAATTAAGCTGGCATGAGACAAGAGCTTGTTGATGTCTCTATAATGCTTCAGCTGATAGACAAAAATAACTTTTGTGTTGTCTATTCTGCTTCATCTCCTGCAGACATACCTGGTACTGCCAGACTGTCAGCCAAGGTGCTCTCAGTACTGCAGTTTTATGCTTGTAGTCAGCAGAAGATGTGCAGCTCGCTCACTCTACCTTTCCCACACATATGTATGTTCAACCATGTGCAGAGTCACACATTCACTCATGCCCCACACATGCATACTCATGACTCAGACATCCACATATGTGTTCACATACAAGAGTCCCCAGACAGCCTGCATATAGGCATCCACCAAATGCTCAGGGCTACAGAGGTAGCATAATATAGGTAGAGCCTACATTGTGACATAGAGAAACACACTTTCCCACCTACCTCTCAGGCACAGCCATGTCAATATAAAGGTGTGTGGATACTTGAAAGTGCCGTCACTTAAAGGGATTTTTTCTGTACATTCACCACCCAGGCATTCACATACACCTCAGCACAGATACCATATGCAAATCCAATATCCTTTACATGTGCTAAGACATACTTACATGCAAGACATATGCATACAACATACTTATTTGAGCATGCTTACAAAAGAACACAAATACACAAAAAGAAATACTTTAAAATCACATTCATGCATGCACATGTGAAGCAGCCTCACTGAAACACTAATTACTGACAATTCTGCAAGGGGAAGAGTTGTTCTTTAGTAAAGAGCAAATGATTTGTCTCTTCACAGTTCATTATGATGGCAGAAATATGGAGCAGTTTCAAACTGCAGATATTTGTTACCATCATTCACATTAAAGATTCCTCACAAACCAGTTTAAGAGAGAAAAAAATTCTGCCCTGTTCCCAGCGTAGAGTCAGCTCCAGTGCCACCACTGAGACTTGTATTAAAGCAGTACCAGGTCCCAGGCGAGGGACCAGGAGCCCATAGTGCTGGAGCTGTATAGAGGTATTCCGACTTTATTGAGTTTATAGCCAACATTCAAATTCCTCCATGCCCCACAAAGCATGAGAGCCAATTGCAGTGGTAGGGCCTGTTTTGCCTGGGCGAGCAGGGCCTGCTTCACTTTCTCCCCTTTCCCACCCTGCACTTACTTTCCCTATACACACCTCTGCGCCCCCGGTTTCTTGCCATCAGAGCTGGCTTCCCCTTCTGGACTCACCAGCAGGCACCCGGTTCTCACTAGCCTCCATAGAGAGTGACAGCGCAATGGAGAGAAATCTGCACAAGCACCAAAACAGGCAGCAACACAGACACAACAATGCAAAGCTCAGTATCAAATGTGAGACCCTCCTGACAAGTGAAGCACCTATTAAGCTCGGAGTCCAGGTTGGACTTATAGTTGACTACAAACAATACCCAAACTAGTCAGTTTAAAGCCAGATCAGGCATGCCCACATGGTCTCTGACACACATTTACATCATCAGCACAATCACTCATTTGTGTTGACAATTTGAATTTCCACCTGCTTAGGAGAATATTTTCCTCTCTCCAAAGCTGCCAGTTCATCAGTTCTGATCTTTCCAATGGGAAACTCTGCCCTAACCCTGCCTCTGAGAAGTGTAAGACACTAAGTCCAAAACTGCTGGCACTTACACAGAATACATTTTGGCAGATCTGCTTCCAAATCACTTCAGCAGTGATGAGCTAGCTTCAAACTGAGTATAAATGTTTCCAAAATTAAGCCAGTGGGTTTGGGGAAAAGGAAAACAATTACAAGGGGAAAAAACCTTCCCACTATAATTCAGTTGTTAGAATTAAGGAGTTCAAGTTAACTTTGCATTTCATGCCAATAGCCAACATATGGGGGCTACTGCCCCAGGCTAAGAGAATACCAAGTATTAGAGTCAAGAAATGCACATTTTCTTCCAGGGTTGTGTGAGTAAGGGCTCATGAGCAAGCAAATACAGTCATCCCAGAAAGGCATCTAGCAATGCATTCTCAGTTTATTCTCACAGGTGTCATGAATAAATGGTACTGACATATACAGACATTAAATGGGAAACAACAGAATAAAAATTTAAGTTCTCTATAAGGAATAAACAGACTGCAAAGGTTTTGACCAAAAAAGGTATACAAGCTGAAGAGGGAAGGAGAAGGGAAAAGGAACCGTTCTTAATCTCTCCATGAGGTTTTGTCTGACCTAGAAGCCTTCACTAGCCATAGAATATGGTTTCTGAAATACTGATTTCACAGACAGCAGAAGTTAAGAGGGACAGATGCCCCTCTGCCACCTACTCACAAAACATTAAACTCTTACCTTGCAAGTATTTATTGAGCTCTGATGGCAAGAAACACTAGGGAGTACAGGCTTTCAGCTAGCCTTCTGATTTCTTGACTGCAGCCAGGATATGAATAAACAGCAGCAAAACGCCCCTCAACAAAGCCTCCAGGCTTCTGCAACATCAGCTCTCACAAACAAGAGTAATTTTCAACAGAAAGCACAAAGGGCTGCAGCAGCTCTGTGGGACATGCACAGGCACTTCTCAAGGAAGAACATGGGCCAATTGTTCCACCAGGAAGGATGAGTTGAGGCTGAGGACAACCCCTGAGCAGGCACATGATGCTGGGGCAGTGTGGCACAGCACCTGAGCACAGCAAGCAGAGACAGGAGTCAGCAGCTGGCTTCATCAATAGACCCAAGCAAAGCAAGCACTGAGCAGTGCAAAGGTGACATCCAGGACATGAGCTGCCTACAATGCAATACCACAGCCTGGCCAAAGACCTAAGAAAGAGACACACCTACAGCACAGCTAAATCAATGCTCATGCCTGAGCTTAAATGGAACTCCAGGAACACAGCTCATCAGCCAGAGGGTGTGGGGCATCTAGAGGCTCCAGGTGAGACTGATCAGGGCCATTAAAGCCTATTGTGGCATTCATGGCCCGTTTCTCAGGAGAAAGCAATCTGTCCAAATAAGATGTGATTGGCATAATCCCCAAGCCCCGCTCAAAACAGAGTGCAGCATAGCCCATGGTGCTCTACAGAGGCATCTTGAGAAAGAGTACTCAGAGACCCCCGGAGCACTTCCACAAAGGATTCAGGAAATCTGGTGTGACCTGCTGGTCTCTGAACAAGATGATCAAACCTGCTCTTGATTTTGCCCAGGCCTGAGGGGACAGTTTAGACATTTTATTTAATAGCACTTCACTAAATTAGCAATGACTTAGTTCCTAGCTCTGCTGCTGTTTTCCTTTGTGTCTCCTATCTCCTTCTGCCTTTGCTTCTCACCAGTAATACGGAAATACTGTTCTCCATTTTTCCTACTTACCTGCTCTGTACTAACTCTGAAAAGCATCATGAGAGGTTCTCAGGTTCTTTGAAGAGTAATAATTCTTTCCTAAATCAAGAGCTTAGAGCAAAGACTAGTTTGTGTTATGTCTTTGCCTTACAAGGTGATGCCAGAGTACCAACTAGTTAACTAATTACATTCCTGTTAAAATAATCTAACCCCTGCACCTTTTTGTGGGAGGTTCTTTTAGAGAAATTTGCACCTAACTTGTTCACCTTAAAACAAAACACAAACCAAAACCACCAAGAAGAAGCAATAGCAATGAAGTTATAATACTTGTTTAAAAAGTGTGACTGAGATGTAAAAAAAACCCTAGTTGCTTTGGGGATGTGTGTTTTGGTTTCAGGTTACTCTTTAACCCTGGACTATAGGAAGTAATGTGATTGACCATTGATAGACTTCGAAGAAAGGAAAATTATCTTTATCCTCTGAAATTACCAGAAAGCCTGCAGTGTGTTTTTAAAGAAGGAAGCTGGTTTGATTCATAAAATATACGAGCCCCATTGTCTTCTTCAAACATTGTACCACTCGTGAATCAGTTACAGTTTGAGATATGAGCAAATTAGCAATAAACTTTACATCCCTTCTCTTTTGATTGTGAAGTTCTGAGCTAAGCTTTTCCTTGCAATTATCTTAGGTTCAAAAAACACCTTTTAAAAGACATGAAAGCTGAGAGTTGCATAGAACCACTTGACTCCAGGAGCTGAGATTGCAAGAATTTCCTGTTAGGATAATCTCAGGGACAATATCCCAAGAGCTGTCTGGGCAGCTTCTGGGAGGTAGCTGGTAGATAAGTAAAGTATGGAGGCAGTTCTTGCCCGTGGCCTGCAACAGATATTCAAACCCTCCAATATTTCACTCATGCAAGACTCAGGCTGAGCCTGAGAACAAAGTTCTTAAATGCTAACAGTGACCAAGGGAAATAATAATAACATCCAATCCTTGTTCAAAATACACTCCCTGGACTAAAAGGCACTCAGCTCATTACTGCTGTTATGATTCCTTTTTCTGCTGGGCGTTGATCATTTGCACTTGCAAGTGTGTTTCATTTGTAAGGGCATCTAGAGGTTGGGGAGTTCGGGGTGGCAGGGTGATTTCCAGCCTTATTTATCTCGAAAGGGATATAATTCATCACAAGTCCATCTGAGTGCATCTCCTGCATATGTATCTCTGAGATCCACTGCAGACCATTCAGCAAAACAAACAGCTAGGGCTTGGGCTCCTCTAGCCCAGCTGAGGTCAACAGAAACCAGGGAGTGAGCTGAGCTCAGCTGACTGGGGCCGGCAGGACTTGATCTAAGGATGCTGCTCCATGGAGCATCTCGGTTGACGCACAGACAGAATTACAGAAGAAGGAAAAGAAGTGACTAGCTTTCCCTTCAGTGGGCAGCTCTGAGAAGGCCACCAGCTCACATATGCAGCACAGCCAGCTTCCAGGCTGCCAGCACAAAGCAGCAGCAAAGGCTGGGGGCACAGAGGGACAGGGCTGCACAGGCCGTGCCCTCTACCCCCAGCAGGGTGATCAGGGCTGAGGAAGCACCACCCCAGCCCAGCTCCGATTCAGCCAGCAGCACACTCAGGGTGCAGCATGGGGCAAGAGGGCTGGAGACTCCTGAGGGTCACCCCCTCCCCGAAAAGGGAGGCTGAAATAAAAGGCAGAGGGAGCCTTGTGTGTGTTTTTATTATTATTATTTCTGATTAAAGAGGAATTCATTTCATCTTTGCCTCCTGCCAGGGGCTGAGGTGCCGCCATTGAGGTTAACGGTGCGGAAGAATACAAAAAAATTTCATTGAGGAGGATTATAAAAGTTACTAGCTGGAACATTAACAGAAGAGTAACTTGTAAAAAATGCAATATTACAATATTCACAAGGACGGTAGAGCGTGGTAAAGCTATAAAATTCAACATTAAAATCTTCTACAGCCTAGATAACCTAGTTAACAAACATTGTATTGGAACTACTTTTTTTCACGGTGCTGAAGGGGCGCGGGGCCAGGGCCGGGGGGCTGGGGCCGTTCCAAGGCGAGGACCAGAGCCCACGGTGAGGGGCAGAGCCCCTGCGTGCTGTCGGTCCCTCCCGGAGAACCGCGATCTTCAGCGGGGATAAACCCAGGCGCGACTCCAGCCCCTGCTTCAGCGCTGATGAACTTTTTGTCATTAGCAAAGCGTGGGAAGCGATTTGTCTCATCCAAGCCCGCAAACAGGAAGCACCGATTCGTGTCATTTGTCACGAGCACCAAGTGCTCACATAAATAACAGCCAATATATTTCCCTGCGCCGATTGCTTTCTGCAAGGCAAAACACCGGCAGTGGCTAAATAAATAAATAAATAAAAACGGAGTGGAATCAGACACTACTATTACTATTTTTATTATTACTATTGCTGCTGCTCCTAATAATAACGTTCTCATGCAAAGACGTCAACCCTAAAGATAAAGCGATGCCACCCTTCCAAAATCGGCACGCAGAGTGGGTTGGCTTTCGAGTCTCGCTACACCAGGCGAAACTTATTTCCCTTGCAAGAGGTGGGGATGGCATTTCGCCTTGTTGTGTGTTATTTTAATATTGTTTGCCGCCGCATCCTCCTGCCCCCCTTCTCTCTGAGCCCTCGCTCCCTCTGTTCTGGGGGCTGCGGAGCCGGAGGAAGCAGAGAGTGTGAAAGGGCCGGGAGAGAGGGAGAGGGAGCGAGAATTGCTCTGAGCGACTGCGGAGTGGAATTCAGTTCCCTGGGGAGTTAGCAGACAGTTTGTGGAGATGTTACTCCAGAGTTTCAGACTATGATAAATATGATAATTTGTATAAAATTTGAATGGGTTCTTGTTTTCAGGGAGAATGCCTCCGATGATGAATGTTCATGATTTTCAGATAGATGGCTGATAAAAAGTGTATTGAATTGTTGAAAGCGATTTTAATTTTAATTCTCTACCTGCAGATGTCTGATAATAATAATGTCTCCTAATAAAATAGGAAGGTGTCAGTTTAAGCAGCAGTATTTCGCTTCACTTCATCCTTCCCATCCCCAGACTGTGGCAACATTAACCTCTTCTTATAAAAAGGCACATAAAATTATTATAATTACAGAGTTATTAATTTTAAAAAGAGGGTTAGCAGGATTTTTTATTATTATTAATAGAGCTCGCACAGTACCCCTGCAAGTAAATCCCCGTGTGAAATCATGGATCCGATTGCTAATTCTATTATTAGATATTGCCTAGGAATTGCCTTTCGGGTTTTTAATTAGAGTAATTGAAACTAGAAGAGGCGGGGCTAATTATTTTTATTTTCACCCTTCGTTATTATTTAAAAGTCATTGATAATACTCCCTGCATTCAGATCTCGGCCGCAGAAGGAGACTTACAACAAAGCAACAAAGGGAAAACAGGGAGATCCCGGGGTCTGGACGCTGAAACTCCCGAGCCGGCAGTGCGCGTTTTAGGATCATTGGGGTTTGGGGGATCCCATAGGATCCGACACAGCGTCTCCTGCCCCTGATCTGGGCTGATATGTCATGTCAAAAAAAAAAACAGAAGGAAAAAACCCAACAACAACAACAACTCCAGTAACATGAAATCAATGACCTGGCAGTTACACTCTAATTAGCGCCTCCTGCGAAGCAGCCCAAAGCCAGCCCAGGAACATCACACGCAGACACAGGCACACGCACCCCGGGGCGGGAGGCAGGCGCTCCCCGCCGCGGGAAGCAGCGCCGCTCCCACCCGCGGCCGCATCTCCCCTACTCACAGGGGAGGGGAGGGGGGGAGAAGAACAGCGAGGGGCGGCTCGGCTCTGCCCGGCGAAGGGGGGAGCAGCCCCTGGGGTCGTTCGCTTTTGCCCGAGCTGTTTTTCTCTCGCTCTGAAAGGAGCGGACAACATTGCCCATCCATCAGGCGGGCAGGAATTTGGTGCTTTTGGTTGACTCCGAGCCGGGTAATTCCGAGAGGAAAGAAAGCTGGATAAATGACTCGATAGTGTAAACTAGTGCGGAGGGTGTAAAGCGCCTCGCAGAGCGGTGTGGGTTTATAAACAGCATCATCTGGCAAAAGGGTAAAGGACTGTGCAAAGCTCGCAGCTTTTCTAAAGCATCACGGTGATATTTTATACATGTACAAGAGGGGAGAGGGAGAGAGATACATATGATATATGTGCATAAACACAGGCTGTGCAGCACACGGGAGTGTTCTCTTTCAAATCTCTGCACAGGTGCATCTCCCCACATATCAAATGCTCCCTAGCTGTCTCCAAAAGAAATGGTTATATGCAATAAAATATAGATAAATTAAAGTATCTTCATTTTGATATAGAGATTCGTGTTTGTGTTATACATTTCGCATATATTGCTGTGTATTCCTCTCCGCAGACGAATCTATTTCGGGTGTATGCGCGTAGTGGTGAATGTAACATATATAGTTATAGTTACGCAGGGAATCTCAGAATTGGTAATACGCCTGGCAAATAGAGAACTCATTAGATATATAGTTGCATAAAGGATCGTGTACAGTTACATTAAGTCCCATTAAGAGAGTGAATGTCGGTCTCCACTGTTTCGCACACGAAATGACAATTAGAAGTTCCTGGCTGCAGAGCGGGAGGGAGCCGACGAACTGGGGGGGGGTCCGGTCCCCCCCCTGCTGCCCACCACCACCCTCCCGTTGGGGAGCTGGGGTAGGGACCCCGGGGTGGAGGAAAGGCATTTATTCAAGGCAATTAGAGGGCAGCTACCGCTTCAAAAATGGATTTATTAAGGGGGGAAAGAGTTGAAATTATTGTTTAAAAAAAATGCGCATAAACGAGTCTAACAAAGTAGGGAAGCAGAAGCAGCTTGGCGTGTAAGGTATCACCCTGGAACTGCTTCTTCTTCAGACCTCGGGATTAATCAAAGAAATCGGCGCGGCTGATGAGGAGTTATTCAGCAGCTGAGCTCTGGAAAACTGCATCCCTGCTTTCTTTATACATTTTATTATTTTCAATTGGGTTGAAAAATTAGGAGTGTTTAGAGAAAAGAAATACACATTTCTTCTTCCAGCGGGCTGGAAAGCTTTGATTTTCTTTCTCCCCCTGTCTTCTTATCTTTCCTTTCCATTTTCCCTTCCTCCCAAGTTTGCAGAGGGGGCTGCAGGGAAGGATGCCTTTGAGAAGGTCAGAACTGAAGAGCTTTCCCGGAGGGGACTGTCCTCCTCCGCCCCACCCCAGTACTGTGGCTCCTGCCTCCATTGACGAGCCCAGCCCTGGAGCCGCCAGGCAGGCAAACGGGACAGACCTGGGCTCTCCAGGACAGTTTTCCTTTATCCTGCCCTTAAACCCCTCCTCGGCAGGACTCGGCAAATGCGTATGTGTCTCCCTTTCCCATGGTCATTCCTCGATGGCAAAACTTTCTTAGGAAACTTGTGGGAAGACCCAATTCTTGGCAATCAGCTGCCAGAATTGTCCCTTGGCATCACCCTTCTGCAACACTTTCCACTTCCAAAACCAGCTTTCCAGGCTGCCCATCTCCCCCTCCGTTATTTTTAACTGCAAATCTTTAATGCTGTTGAGCCAGAATCTGCATCCGTTGGCCAGTTTGGAGGCAAAGTTGACCGGCCGAGAGGACGGTGGGGAGGGAAAGTTACTGACACGAGTGGGACCAGGCAGGGGCGGCAGCAGCCCTCTGCACCCACCCGCTGGAGTGACAAGACCGTGGCCCGCTCGGGAGAGAATGCCCCGATCACATCTCTCCCCTGACGGCCGGCAGTGTATGACGGTGTGGTGGAAGAAAGCAGGGAGAAGGAGTCTCAGGCCAATTCATCAGTTATTAAAGGACTCTTCCTGGACCTACAGACCTCAGGGGCATTCCTCATCTCAACTCCAAATAGAAGAGAAAAAAAAAAAATGTAGTCAGCTATCTTTAATCATTGACTCGAGGGCACATTTCACATCATCTCTCAAATCTGCATTTTTTATGAAGTGGCCAAAACGTGTACTGTGTGCCTAATTTTCTCTCCCTTATAGGCGTTAAGAAGAGTAATGAGAAATCGGCTGGAAATTAACTTGCTTCTGCCCCTGCAGCCTTCTCCCCTCATGAGAGACTGGAACTTTTATCCCCCTCGCACACACTTTTATATCAACCAGTTTGTGGCCGAGGACTGCCGGGGTGGCGAAGGGAGTGGGGGCACAGCGGCGTGCGAAGACAGACCTGCAAACTTCTCTTTTCTCCGCAGCTCCCAGACCATAACGGAGATTCTTGTCACAAGGACAATGGTTGTGTTCCCGGGATAAGGTGAAAGGCACACGAGTTACATCTCCCCCGGCTTTCACTCTTCCCGTCAATATTCCTCCCCTAAACCTGCCCGCCCCCCGAAACACTCTGAAAACTCAGCGGGTCCCAGAGATCGGGTGACCGAGGAGGACCGGGTGAAGGACGTCATTCATTTACTAGATTTTAATATAAGGAAAAGCATTATCATTGCTGGCATTATTGTTCCTCTTATCATTATTAGTGCCTGGAGTATCGGAGTTTTCCACCGAGGTTTGGAGTTTTCCACCGACGTGGAGGCGGCGTGTGAGGACAGGCTGCCTGGGATGGGAGAGCCACTTCGCTTCCTCACTCCTACGCACCTTGAGGTCTCTCTTTTGTTGTTCCCGCAGCCATTCCCCAGCTCCCTCCCGGCAAGAGCTGCAGAGCCCGGCGGCCTGGACGTGGGGCCGGCTTCCCCCTCCCCGGCCCAGCCCGGCCCGGGGACGCCGCGTCCCGGGCCAAGAGCAGTTCCTTCCCCTCCCTCGACGTGCCGGGGAACTGTTGCTCCTTCCCGCCGGGAGCCGGGAGACCCCGGGGCGGGAGGGCCGAAGCTGCCGCGTCCCCGGACGCGCAGGGGCGAACCCGCTGCCCACGGCCCGGCGGGAGGCACTTGCTGTGCAAGGGGCGTGCGGAGCCCAGGGTCGTCGCTCCCCCTGCTCCGAGGGGCCCGCGGTGGAAATGGGAAGTGAACCTAAAAAAGAAAAGTGCGGGGAAAATAATTCTTACAGTTCAGCACAGCGCTAGGCTGAGATTTAGGAGCTCCATAAAATGCCAATGGGGAAATCGCCTCGGCGCGGGCTGCCATAAATGTTTCTGCTTTTCTGTTCTAATTCTGATGTCTACCAACTGTTTGACAGCTCTTTAAAACCTTTTTCACCTTTTATCTTTTCTTTTCTTTTACTTGTCTTTTCATTTTATTTTCTTTCTTTCCCCCCTCATTCCCTTCTTTCTGCCCATGAACAGTAGAGAGGGTTTTTTCCCTCATTTTATCTTCCCCTTTTTTCATATTTTCTGGGTTTTTTTGCATTGAAATTTTATCTCTATTCTGTCCCTCCATCCTTTCATCTTCAAATTAGACCTCTCATTCTTTATTCGGTCCTTTTTTTTTCGCTAATATTAGTAAAAAACAGTGTCTATCTGTCTATTCATTCATCCTGATTTCCATCATCTCACCTAGTTCCATTCTTCTTTTATTCCCCCCTTCTTTTTAGTACAGGGCGTGCTCTGTGTCTCCAGCATCTCGGCTTTTTAACGTGATCTTCCATTTACCCCTTCCCTTCCTTCAGTTCCGGCAAAGGCGACCGAGTGTCCCCCGCCTGCGTGCCCTTATCCGTCCTCGTTCCCCACATCGCCAAGGCCTGTAACAGCCCCTGGTCCCTGCTAACCCAGACTGTCCCCAAGCACTGGGCACCAGCTGCCGGCCCCCCTCCTCTTTGTAACTTGTGTTGAACCACACAGGGAAGGAAGAAGTGACCCCACCGACGTCACCTGAACCTCGGGAGAGCTCTGTTGCTGCCGCCCGGCCTCGGCGCCGAGCCGGACCAGCGCTGGCCCTGCGGTAGCCCGAGCCCCGGGAGACCTCGCCCGGTTCTGCGAGCTGCAGCCTCCGGCCGAGGAGACAGGACGGAAGCGTGTAAGCGTCGTGGAAAGCGCTCTTGAATGTGAACCTCACCACAGGCAGCGACCGGTTAGAACTCCCGATACCCCGCTGCGGCTGGGGCACAACTCCCTGTCCGGGCCGAGGCCAGAGCCCCGTAAGCCTCGTTCCTGGCGGGGCCCGGCGCTGCCGATCTGCACTGCCCCCTCTGGCGGGACGCGAGGCCAGGCTGCCCCGCCAGGAACGGGAAGAGGGCCGGGGCCGCCCCGCTGCTGGGACGCCGGGACCCTCGGGCCAGCGGGGGTGAGCACACACACAACAACCCCCGCTCCCTTCGTGCCGGTGCCGGGGACCGGAGTCCACGCAGATGCCCGCCTTGGTGCCCATGGCCGGCCCCGAGCCGCCCGTCCAGCCCGTTCCTTTCAACCCCGCGTCCCGCCCTGGTTCCGTCGGGAGCTCCACGCCACAGCTCTGACGGCTGCCCCGTGCCCTTTCTCCCTTTCCCCATGCCAGCATCTCGATACGCGGCCGGAGAGACCCGAAGGCGGGGGAGCCCCCGCAGTGCCTCCTGCGGGCAGCCCGTTGGGTCCCGTCCGGTGCCGGCCACGGCCTTTCCAGGCACTGCGCCCACCACACAGTCCTCGCAACTCACTTCCCACAGCACTGCTCTACCCCTGCCCAGCCCCCAGAGGCGAAGCCTCTGCCAGCGCCAGCAGCATCTCTCCAAATTCGGTGGTTCGAGGTGCTCCTGTCCATCCCACAGTCTCTGCAGAGAGCCCCGAGCCAGCGAGGAAGCCCGCTTCTTCCCCTGCGCCTCTCCCGTGTGTCCTCTCCAGCTCCACCATCACCACCACAGGGCACCAGGCACCCCAACACTAAGGCTGCGGCAGGGACATCCCTCGCCACTGAGATCACCCCGAAACTCTCGGAATAGGCCGGGTCTGCCCGAGCTCGGTTGCCGGCCGGGCGGAGTGCAGGGGCCGAGCCCCTGCCTGTGGATCCCCTTCTCAGCAGGTCCCCTCCTTAATACCCTCTCTGTCCTTCTGAGCTCACCCTGCCTCGGAGAAAGAGAGAAGAGACCCCGGACGAAGGGGAAGGCACCACTTCCTCAATTCCCACTTCAAGCCAAACAGCATGCGTTTCCCCTCGCCCCTGAAAAGCTGCCCTACTCCCCTGGTCGCTGGTGTCTGCCCTATTACCTGTTGCAGCCACTTTCTGTCTCGATCTATGGGGAAAGAGCCTGCCTCCCTCCTGCATCCCCCAGCCCCATCGGGAGTCTATTCCTTAAAACACCCGGTCTCGGCTGCTTTCCCCAAACTCGGGAGGCAGAGGACCCCGAGCCCGCGGTGGAGGAGCCGAGAGCTGTCCCGGGGGTGCCGTGGCCGGAGCGCTGGGTGAGGCCGGGGCTCGCCTTACTCCTCCGCCTCCTCATTTCCCTGGGAACTTTCTACTCCGAAGTTAACTATTAACTGCAGGAAAGCAGGCAATTTTCTTCGGAATGCGAACTATTTCCTTTATCCAGCAGATAGATGGGGTGATTAATTAATATGGAAATCGATATTAAAATATGGGTCGTAGGCAGGAACACTTTCCCTGTAGTCACAGCCACACGGCTACAGCTGCACGGAGGAACAGGCGTTCAGGGCAAGCAACGCACCCAGCTACTGCCCAGTGTCTTCCTGATTGTCCAAGAAAGGCTTTAATTGTGACATACGTGCGGATATAATCATAGCAGCTCACATTAATACGTTCTGAACAGTGACGAGTGAACAGGCACATGGGGGAGGCACAGAAGCACTCACCGCTGGGGGTCCCGCCGCAGGACAGAGAGGTGTTTGGATAATGCTGTGGTCACCTCGGAAGCAAAGGCGGGGCGGGGGTCCCACATGCTGGTGGGGTCCGTGGATAAAGAGCAGAGAGTGCAGTACGTAAAGATGCTGTATAGCAAACAGGTACCTATAGCCAATTGTAAGGTACCAGCCTGCTGCAAGGGAGAAACAAGAAACTACAGGAGAAAAGTCTGTAATTCTAGGCTCGAGTTAGGTAATACTTCAGCACAGCTCTAAGGTGGGAAGAGATGTCTGTCCGCAAATGCACCCACGAGCCTTCCCTCCTTAATTGTTCACTCCTTTTATCTGCGGCAGCACTTGCGCTCTCTGGTTAAGGGTCGAAGACTGACCCCAAAAGGAACTGTTACACCCCAGCAAGGCGGGAGAAGCCCGCTTCCCGTTTATTCCGACCCCACCATGTGTTGCTGTTCTCCCTCGGCCATCCCCGTTCTAATCAACGGGCCCTTCTTTTAATTAAGAGGAGGACTCCCTCGGGGGCGACCCCCGGCTCTGCCCCTCAGCCGGGCGGGACCCGCAGCCGGCCCCGGCCCGGTTGCCCGCAGGGGTGCCTGGCACAGGCTCCTGCTCTTCCCGGCCCGCTCGGCTCAGTCTCCTGGCTAGATTTTTCACCCTTCCCCCTCTCTGCCCATTCACATTTTATGTTTTTTGGTGGATCCTCCCTCCTTCCCCTCTCTTTATTCCGGGGGGGGGGGGGGGGGGGGGGATTTTCCAGCCTTCTTTGCTGCTTTTCCCTGGGCTCGCCCCTCTCTCCCTTTCCCTCCGTTTCCCGGCCCCTCGCCCCCCACCCCCCCGCCGGCGTTTGTTTGTCCCGGTGCCGGGACGATCATCGCGGTGTATGAAGTTCTAACTGGTTTGTGTCAGGCAGCTCTCTCTAAGCAGCCTGGCGTAACGGATTAAACATCAACTAGTTAAATAAAAATTAATATCAACTGCCTCCTAACTTCTAATGTCATGTTGTTTATAACTAATGAACTGATTAGGGGATAAACACATCAGGAAGACATTTCTGCTTCCCTGCTCTTTCGAGAGAGATTTGCAGAATTCGAAGTAAATCTTCCAGAGTCCCTCCTGGGTTTTTCCCGCACGGGTTTGGGGGGGGAGGAGGGGGATTCCGTGGGGTTTCTCGGGGTTAGGTCGGAGGAAGCCGGTGCGTGTCTGAGGGTCAGCTGGACTTATTCAAACATCTCTCCGTGGAAGCAGGTTTCCAAGCGGTAGCAGCAGGGCTAGGGCTGCAGCGAGGTGAGGGGCCGCTCCAGACAGATCCGGCGGCTGCTGCAGAGCGGGCTGGAGACCACGTCTTAGAAAAATACTCCTTGCTGCCATTATTGACTTTTGCCGTCCCATTTTAATATTAAAAATTAAACTTTCTTTTTTTCCTCTCCTCTTGCTTGAAGCGACAATCGATGATTTTTAAGTGTTATGAAGGAAAGCGCTTCCTCCACCTTCTTTATTTTCGCAATGCTCCGCTTGTCTGGGGCATCCTTTTCGCCAGTCCGCGTTGTTAACATTTTCCTAAACACTTTAGAAAGAGCAGCACATGCCCAACAAACCCCCCAACAGCCTCATCTTGGAGAGGTCCCAAGCTTTTAAATACTGTTTGCCCAGCACCGCCGGCTCTGACAAGACAATAATAACAGGGGAAGCTTTTTAAAACCAATTTAGCAAATGCAGAAATGTAATTTTAATGAAGAATCGATAGCAGAATGGTTCATTTTTCCTGGGACTCCTTGTTGGAGCTGAGAGAGACTTTCAATCAATGGGGAGATGGAAGAGGGGGGCTAGAAAGAGAGAAAGAAAAATATTCGCTCAGTGATGTCTTTAGCACTGGGAATTTTTCTTCTTTTCTTTGGAGCTTTGTTTTATGTATTATTTTTTGTCTCAAAGCCTTTACCAAAACGCGCCCGTAGAAGCGAGAAAGAGTGAACAGATAAATGGATGGGCAGATAGATAATCTTGCAGAAGCACAAAGCCAGGCGCTCACAGGGCAGACTTCACAGGACTGCCCCCCGCTGCCTCAAAAGTAAACGCCAGAGTCCCCGACCCCGCCAACCCACCCGGAGGCTGCAGGGTCCAGGCGGCTGTGAACCCCCCCGGGGTATCCCCCCGCCCTGCCCCGGCCCGCTTCCCCCGCAGCAAGAGCCCACCGCCTCCCTTTTCAACTTGGAGGAAGTTCCTCCTCTGTCCCGCGTCCCCCCTCTCCGAGCACATTTTTATGGTAATAAGACAACAAATTAATCTGCTGTTGCAACAAGACTTCCCTACAGGTAGCCAGTTTGCGGGAGGGGGCAAGGGGAAGCAGATTCAAAGTCCAGACGCTACCCCCTCCGCCAAGACCCCCCTCCACAGCCCCCTTCCTCCCCGACTGCACAGCCCTGTACACTGGAGCAGGTGAGTCCCCCTCCACTTTTATAAGCAGCATTTGCTTTGCAAACGCGCCGCATTTGCTTTGATTGTTATTTATTTTCCCCTCCTTTTAGCCTGTCCCGGCTCAGTAGAGCGGCGTTTCTTTCTCTGTGGTTGGCTATTTTTTTTTTTTTTGGTGGTGGTGGTGGTGCTCTGGTGTGTGTGTGTTGTTATCTAAACCGTTTAGTTTTGGGTGGTTGCGCCTAGATCTCGAAAGTCAGCGGGGGAAAGCAAGACACCCAAGCGGGGAGGAGAGAAGCGAAGAAAAGGCCGCAGCGGATCTACTGGTTTGCAGCCGTCCCGGGGAGACGGGCCATTAGGCAGCGGAGCCATGGCTCAGAGCTCAGGGAGAGCAGGTAAGGGGGGCGGGGGGGCGCTGAATATTCAGCAGGGAGGGATGAGACCGTCACCCCCCAACTCCCTCCTTTAGCAGGAGGCAGCCTGCTTCTGCTCTCCTCCACACGCACCCTCCTTACCTCGCCAGATTCCCCTCTCTAACACTTGCCATCTCACCTGCTAAATGCCCCCCTTTCCTAATGGGCTCCTGCTTCAGCCTCCCTCGAAGGGCCGGGCCCCGCCGTGGTTACCGTGCGAGCTTCTCAGGGACCCTCAGTGGAGCCTCCAGACGAGAGCGGGCGCTGGGCCGAGTCCCGGCCCCCCTGGCCCCTCCGGCCCGGCCGCTCTGCCTCGCCGCCCCCCGCCTCCCGTCCCGGCCGCTCAAGCCGCCACCGCCCGCCCTCAGCCGGATTCACGCTCCGGTTTTGGCGATTTGCCCCATCCTCGGAGCTCCCTCCCGTCAGTAGAGAGTTCAGGGGATCGCCCAAACTCTTCTCCCACCGCCTCCCTCCCCACCCCGTGGAGTTTTGCTCTCTCCGGTGGCTCTTTCGTTCCCGGCCTCGCTGCAGGGCTCTCTGGCAGCCCGCGCCTGGCCGGTCACAGGGGTGCCGGGGCCGCGCCGGTGGCTCTGCGCCCCCAGCCCTGCCCCGCGGGCGGACTGGGCTCCGGGTCGACCCCCTCCCTCCGTCGTCTATTTTATGATTTGCAAACAAAGCTTCAAACGAACCCAGCCGGAGAGGACAGGTTTGGTTTTCCGCGGCGCTGCCGCTCGCGGTATAAAAGCACAATTACGCGGTTTGGTTCTCTCAAATTACGTATAGAAACGGAGCTTCTAATTTGGGGATTTGGGGGGACAAAACGCACATGGAGGCTTAAAATGCAAGCCTCGCCGACTGTCAGCACAGAGCGGTGGTGCCGCCAAGCACTTGCTGAAGGGAAGGCTTGGAAATAAAGGCTCCGGCGGCGCTGGGCACCGGGCTTGCAGCTCTGGTTTTCCTTTGTCAGCTCTGGCGGAGTAACAGGGAGAAATATTCCCGATCTAGAGGTGATTGAGGTGTACAAATAGGGACACACAGGGGAGTCAAGTGAAAACACCCTTCCTTCAGAAAAACACCTCTCTTTTCTGTCTATACGTTCCTCATATATAAATGCGTGTGCACCAGCTCCGTAAATCTTACTATTAAGTACGTTGTGTGTGCGCATATATATGTGCATTTACACACTCACACGTGCGAGCATATATTTTCATCGTCGAATCAATTAGATCTATTATATATGTTGTATATGATACATATATATTACAAAGATTCAGCAAAGCTTAAGGGGAAAATATAAAGGCAACGAAAACGGCTTCATAAAAGAAAAGGCCACAGCGGCTTTTTTTCACTGTTCTGCACCAAAAATCTTCTAAGTCAAAACTGAAAAAAAGCATCACAAAGTTTGCAACCCCCTCTGTTCCTTTTCCCTTCTGTGTTTTTAAAGGATCTGCCGAAGTCCCTTTGCATCTGAGGTTTAAATAGGGAGATCAATAGAAAACAGTTGTAATGATCTAATTAATTATGGCAAAATTAAAAGCGAGTAGAAAATCAATCTCTGATGGTGTTGAAGATGGAATTAAATTGATAGTCCATCTGTTCACCTCCTAGACCGTATAAATATGCAACCCAAGGACGGAGCTAATGGGATCAAGCTGCCTGGGAGACTCTCTCAATCTCTCTCTCTTCTTTTCACTTGGTTCCTCCCGAAGTTGGGCCCTGAAGCCCCGGTCGCCCGTGCCCCCCTCTCAGCGTCGTGTTTCCCCATCGCTGCCCCACTCGCCCAGACACGCACAAGGCGCTTGTGCCAAGCCGCCCAAATCGCCAGCTGCAGCCGCAGATCCGAGAGTAAAACCCGTGTGGCTGGGGTGGGGGGGGAAGAAGAGGCTGAGGAGACAGCGTTCGGTGACAGCGTGTTCCCTCTCGTGCTGGGTTTAAATCAAGCGGACAGGGTTGATGATGATGATGATGATGGCTACGGAGCAGTTTGAAGATGCTCTCCCTCTCTCCAAGCGTCTTTTTCACATCGCTCGGGGTTTCAGAGGGCAGGGAGGCGACACTTTGAATTAGTTTTGTTTGTCGGGTTTTTCTGACTCTGGGAAGTTCAAAGGGCAGAGACCTAGTGGGAGGACCCCGATGCCACCTTGTCCCGTCGCCGGCCCCGGGCTTCCCCGGCCAGCGCCTACCCGCCGCGCTGGCGTTCGCGAGAACAACCAGTAAGAAGGAAGGAGAATCCGTGTCATTGCTAAATTAGAGGGAGACCACGGAATCCCTGTATTTTCCCGTTAAAACCAACAAAAAAAAGTAATAAAGAATCCCCTTTCCCCCCCAGTTCAAGCTGGTCTGCAGGTGCAGGGCGCTCGCCAGCAGCAGAGAGCCAGGAGGAGCTGTCAAGCTGGAGGAGTCCCCTCGCACCCGACCCGTTTTTAATTGTGAAAAATGAAAGCTGGGTGCTGCGGTTCCCTAGAAAACAACCGAACAAATCCATGATAGTACCTGCCCAGGTTAGAGCTGCATCGGGCGGGACGGAGTGTGGGGAGGGGGGTGTCGTTTAAAGTGAAGCCTAAATATAAATCAGCCAACACGGGGGATCCGAGGCCCGGCTCTAACCGCGTGCGCGCACCCCCACCGCCGCGCCCTGCCGTGCCTCTGGCACGACCATATCTCACCAGGTTGTGTTAATTTACCTCTGCCAGAGCCCGAGAGCCGACGGGGAGAGTCCCGCCGGCTTCGCCTGCCGCCCCCAGTGCCGAGGCTGGAGCCAGCCCCGCGGCCCAGCGCAGGGCCGGAGGAGGAGGAAAGGGGGGGCCGGGCCGGGCGCTGCCAGAGGGGACTTCCCTGCCAAAGTTTCCTTTCCCTTCACACTTCCCCATCCGGCCAGAAAGAGTGCCCGGGGAGGGGAGCAGCCTGCAGCACCAATCGGATTTATTAATTGATGTATTGAGAAGGATTGATTGACATCTCCTAATGGAAATTACAGCCCCGCTTTCCTGCTGCACGCTGCCCTCCCGGCTATCCCTTCATAAATAAACCCTTGAGGCGAAAGGTAGATTTTAATTTAAAGTGCCCCCGTCCTCAATTTCACAGATTAGATACATTTTAAACACAGACACACATATTGCAAATTAGAAGCTAATTTAATTATAAATCAAAACTGGGCATAAATCTGCACTCACCACAAAGGATCCATTTAGCAGAATGCAACCACCTCCCCTAACCCTGCAAAACTGCCTTGCAGAAATAACACTGTACATACACATTGCCAAAGTTATGGATTGTGCACATTTCAAAGAGATCCACGGGAGATATTTTTTACCCACGCTGTGGGAGGGGTACAGCCCCGCGTGTCAGAAATTAGCCGATCACATGGTGACAATTCCTCTTTCTCCCAGAGAAAGGCATTCTCCGATAAACAAAAGTTTGCATAGATGTAGAAGGTTGTAATTCTGAACTTACAGGCTGGGAGGGAGTCGGAAGCGGCAGATTTTTGAAGTCCAGCAGGTCAGGATCAACAAACACGCTCCCACACACGCACGCACACGCACACACACACGCACCCACAGAGCCGGGGGTCGTATTGATTGGTGACGTTGGGTTTGCAAACCTCAGAGAGGAAAGAAGGAGGGAAGGTACCGAGGTGCGAGAGAGAAGGCGGCGAGACAAGCAGCCAGGAAAAGGGCTCCGCGGCTCGGAAGAGCTCCCTCCCTCCTTCCATCCCTCCATCCCGGCTCCACTCATCCCTCCTCTGCTGCCCGCCGCTGTCCCTCGCAGTTGCTCCCCTGTTACGCTCCCCTCCGAACCCCCCCGTCTGAGGCAGCCAAGGCAACCGGAGAGGAAATGTGGTGCCGGCTCACAGTGCAATCCTTCCCCGCCCCCTCCACCTTAGAGCTCCTCTTTTTAAGTCAAAATTCTCCCTTTCCGTCTTTCCTTTAATCTCTCCTTCTCTTCCTCCACCAAGCTTATAAAATGACCCCCCCCTTCTGTCAGCCCCTCCGTTTCCCCCGACGCTCCATCCCCCTACCTCTCCCCCTGTGCCTTCCTCCTCAGATGCACTAAACTCAGAGGCCATTAACTGCTGATGCTAAAGAGGAATGGCTCTTCCTGCCACTCTTTCTAATTAGGCGCCGAACTTGGGCTTTCGCGGCTCCCAGACAGGGAAGGGAAGGAACGAGCCCCCTTATGCAAAGAGGACATGCGGAGGGAGACTTGAAATCGCCGGTTTCCCAGCTTCCCCAGAAAGAGGGGAGGAGGGAGAAAGTTTCCCCACCAACTTAGGACCTGTTCCTCCTGAAGCCCCGCAGACAGCACCTCCTCCCCCCACCCCCACCCCCCCACCCCCCCCCCGCGCCTCAAGCAGTGCCTCCCAAGCCGGACTCCCCTGCCCGGCTGGGCAAGCCCCGGCCCTCACCTGCGGCTCTCGCTCCGGGCGAAGGGGCCGCGCCGGGTCCTTTGTTGGTGCGTTTCCAGCCTTTGTTTAGCGGTGGAAACGAGCCTGCCTTCCTGACCCGGATCCCGGGGAATCCCCCCGGCCCGAAGAGCCGGCCGTGGTGGGGGAAGAGGGGCAGAGGCTGGGCTTGCTCCGGGCCTTGGGGAGAGCTGTCAGAAACGCGACTGGGGCAACTTGCTCTGGGGAGGTGGATTCGTGTGTGTATGGAAACTGTTCGGACTCAGCTTGGCTGGGAAGGAAGATAAGAGCGGAAAGGGAGAGGGGAAGGAAGAAAGTTGGAGAAAGGGAAGGGAAAGGGGAGAAGAGGAGAGGAGAGGAGAGGAGAGGAGAGGAGAGGAGAGGAGAGGAGAGGAGAGGAGAGGAGAGGAGAGGAGAGGAGAGGAGAGGAGAGGAGAGGAAAGGAAAGGAAAGGAAAGGAAAGGAAAGGAAAGGAAAGGAAAGGAAAGGAAAGGAAAGGAAAGGAAAGGAAAGGAAAGGAAAGGAAAGGAAAGGAAAGGAAAGGAAAGGAAAGGAAAGGAAAGGAAAGGAAAGGAAAGGAGGAGGGAAGAGAGGAAGGAAGGAAGAGGGGAAGGGAAGGAAGAGGGGAAGGGAAGGAAGAGGGGAAGGGAAGGAAGGAGGGAAAGAAGGAAGGGAGGTAGGGAGGAAACGAGGAAGAAAGGAAGGAGTGGAAGAGAAGGAGAAGAAAGAGAGAAAAAGAGAAACGGAGAGAAGGAAGAAAAGTGAGACTCGCGGCTTATCTATCACTTTCTAACGCTTTTGAGAAGTCTCTCCCAACTTCCCCCGCCGGCCGTGCGAAGGGAGCTGAGTGCAGCGGCCGCCCCTCTCCCCGCAGGTCCCTTTGTGCCATAGGTTTTGGAGATGCGAATCCCAGGCAGTCATTACCGCACTTTGCCCCTCTGACTGCTGGAATTACCCTTTCCGGGGACTGTAATGGGGAAGCCATAGGGTTTTTCGCTGATCCGCAGCAGTTTTCGCTCCCTCCCCGTTTTTATGGGTGTATTATAGTTAGGGGTTATATAAATGTTTTTGCGCGTGATAACTGTAAATCCTAACATTTGCAAATCGCCCAGAGGCAAACTAACCTTGGACGGGCAGAGAGAGGGAGGGAGGGAGTGAGGGTCTCCCACTACTGCTGATTAAAAGGAGACTTTAATAAGCGTCTAATTCACTCATCGGGAGTTTTATGGAGAAATTAGAGTAGGACAAAAAAAGAAAAAAGACATCTTCAGTGTAGGGGGAGGAAGCAGCAGAAGGGGGGGGGGGGGGGCTCTACCCCAGCGGCAGCCCAGGGCAAAAGGCAGAGGCAGCTGGGCCTCGCCAGTGCCACAGCCTCGCAGCACGGGAGGGGCAGGAGGGTTCACATCTGGGCCAGCTCCTCTGCTCCCAAGGAGCAGCAGCATGGTCCCCCTTGCCCTAACCACCCCCCATCCGAAGCTCCACCTCGCCGGGGCAAAGCAATGAGCAGGCAGAGGCGCGGAGGGGCCCGGCGACCGGATGACATCCAAATGGACGGAGACGTGGCGGGGGTTTTGAGGCGAACGGGCGATGCCACCTCGCTGGGAGCCAGGTCCGGGTCTCCGCTTGCAGCGAGGGCTCCCCGGCCCGCGGGCAGGGGCTGGACCGCGGCCCTGCCTGGCGCAGGTAGCCCCATGCCCACTGCCCCTTGGCTTGCCCAGGCACGAAGGGAGCTCGGGCGGCCTGCTCCAGGCTGTGCCCTTCCCCATGCGCCTGTGGCCCGGGAGGCCTGGAGCCTCGGCCCAGCGCCGTCCGGCTGCTGCGCTAAGAGGCGGCTTTGTTGCAGAAGTGTCTCTTCACATTGTTGGCTTTTCCCCGCTCTTTTTTTCTTCCTTTTTTTTTTTCCCTCCTTTTTTTTTTTTTTTTCCTTCCCCTCAATGAGGCTGCAAAAGGTCTCCGGCTTGTCTCGTTTTTGTGGCAAACGCTCTCGTAAAGAGGAGAGGTTAAAGTGTCGGTGACTGAATAAAGAGCAGCACACGTGGGCTATTACCATTCAGGGCAAACAAATGCAGAAAAGGGAAAAGCCAGCAGCAGGCAGGGCAGGGGGAGCGAGGCCCCCCCGGCGCACACGGCCCCCGCCCCGCTGACAGGGCCCGTCCGTCGGCCTCCTCACGGCCCCGGCGTCCCCCAGACATGCAACCCACCCATGGCTCACAAAAGAGCGAGAGAAAGAGAGAGGGGGAGACATGAGGGGGTCTTAGATGGGAAAAAAAGAAAGTAGCTTTAGGGGGAATGTGCTGTGGAGTGTGAAATTGCAGCCCGTGGTGCTCCATATTGTACCAGAAGCTCTCCAAAAACTCATCCTCCAACGTGACCAGAGGTGCTTAGAGGGGGAGAGAAAGGGGGAGAGAAAGGGGGAGAGGGGCTAGGAGACACAGGGGGAGGGGAAGGATGGGGGTCTTCTATTCTTTTTGCGCTCTCTTTATTATTAATTGTTCGTTTAAAACCTAACTTTGTGTTTATTTGTTAAACTCGGCCACCAAGAGCAATACCGGGTCTCCTGGGCAGAGCAGATAGGGGAGCAGCGAGCGGCGGTGGGGCCCTGTCTGCTTCGCCTTGCTCTGCTCGGCCCAGGCAGCTTTGACCCCGCTCGCTCATCTTCATGCTGCTGCCCTGCACTTCGGCCTTGCCCCACAGCCCTCTGCCCCCTGGGAAGATCAGACCTCGGAATCCCTATAGCCAAGGAGTGACCCTGGTCCGGACACCCCTTTCTCCTGGATTCTCCCTAAGGAGAGGCAGTGCGATGTACCTGGCAGAAATCGCCCTGTACTCAAACAAAGCACCCCAAAAGTTGCCCGGGAAGGTTTTATCAAAGCACGCCTTTCCTCACAGACCCCTCTCACAGTAGCACACATGCTGACTCCTTCCCTTAAATGACACATTCCTGGGCTTGGTTTTGGGGGATTTTGGTTGTTTGTTTCTTTATCTTTTCATAACCAGAGATTTCGCTCCCGACTTTCCCAGGCGAGGTTAAATTAGTTGTCGCAGGTCAGCAAAATACATATGGAAGGTGAGCACAGATTTATCCTACAAATATGGTGGTGGGAAATATTAAGAGCTGATCTAAACCCCCTCCAAACTATCAACATTTAGGCTACGAGCGCTCGCCCGCTTGGCAAGGGGAAGAAGAGCTGCGGTGTGCAGAGACGAGGAGGTAGCAGCAACTCGATGTGTTGTTGTACAAATACAAAACACAAATATAACCACAAAACTTCTGGCCCCGCAGCACGCCGCAGGTCGCCTTTAACTGGTTCCCAGCGCCATCAGCAACAGACAACCCATAGAAAACTGGGAGCCAACGTGGGTCCAAGTCCTGGCTCTGTAGCCAAGGACGATCGCAGACAGCGCAGTCCCGGGGCTCCCTCCCAGGCGGGCAGCAGAGGCGAGGAGGCGGGTGCCACCAGCAGTGGCTGTTTGACCAGCGCTCCGGGGATATGGCGAGATCGGCGAGGTGTGGGAGAGCCAAATACACCTCGGAGACCTCGCGGTTATGTGTATTGGGGGCGGGGGTGGGAAATGGGATCAATGGAGAAGATTTCGGCTTGATCAGCTGGAGAAAGCCGGCTAATGAAGCAGATCGAGAGATGGCTATCGCTGCAACTCCCCCAAAAGTTTATTTTTCTTGAAATTTCCGCAGAGAGGCGGCCGCCTCTTTTGAAGTGTAAATGCTTCCAGCTTGAGGAGGGGAGGCTGGGTTAGCGAAGAAGGGGGAGATCCTCAGATCCCCTTTGAGAAAGAGTAAAAGAAATAAAAGGAGAGAGGAAAAGAAAGAAAAGAGGAAAAGCAAAGGAAAACGAAAAAGCGAGGGGAAAGAAAAAAAGAAAAGAGAAAAGAAAAGAAAAGAAAAGAAAAGAAAAGAAAAGAAAAGAAAAGAAAAGAAAAGAAAAGAAAAGAAAAGAAAAGAAAAGAAAAGAAAAGAAAAGAAAAGAAAAACAATACAGAAAGGGTCGTTTAAAATGGGATAGGGAAAAGAGCACCCAGAGCTGGTGAAGTGGGGCTGGTTGGGGAGATGAGTGTGGAGCCGTGGCAGCAGGAGGAGGTCTTGGCCCGTGGTCTTGGCCTCTCCTGGTCCTGCCGGGCACACGGACCAGCCCGGGGCCGAGAGGCAAGGCCTGTATTTCTAATCGGGGCAGACAGAAATTGTTCTGTGGATTTAGATGTTGACAAAGCAATTCTTCCTGGAAGTATGGTGTGGGAAGGGGCACCAGGTGATACTGTGGTATGTGTGGTGGGGGAAGGGGATGGAGAGCGGGGAGCTCTTTCCTTCTTTTTCCTTCTTTTTCCTTTTCTTTCTTTTCTCTTCTCTTCTCTTCTCTTCTCTTCTCTTCTCTTCTCTTCTCTTCTCTTCTCTTCTCTTTTCTTTTCTTTTCATGTTTCTTTCCTTTTCCCCCCTCCCTTTCTTTCTCAAGAAAATGGTCTTGTTCTGCCAAGCTCGGGGCTTCCCCATTTTCATAGGTGCCCTCCGCACCTCGGGACTCAAGCTTCACCTTGCAGAGTGCTCCTGTTGTGTATTTCTCGAGTCTGTCATTCCTGCCTTCCTCTTCACTGAGATGGGGAAAGAGCAACAGGGAGTGAGGAAACTACGGCAATAGGCATTCTGGGGAGGGGATTTGGGGTCCGCCGGCTCCCCCCGCCACACTGTTATCTCCTCGCCATACAGTCAACAGTTATAAAGGCCCAAAGCATCTCTGCGAAAGACAAAATGAACTCCCCTAGTGCTTTTGAGGGCCCAGAGCGGGAGGCAGCGAGGAAGTTCCCTGGAAGCAGGGGCGGGCGGGGAAGGCAGTTACGGAGCCGGCAGCTACATTTCCACCGGCCACTGCTGGGGCTGTCACCCTCTCAGCCCGGACTCTGCCGTCGCCGTTCGCCTCGTCCCGATCCGGAAGGCGCGGGGCGACAGGGGCTGCCTGGGGTAGGAGGCGGGGAAACGCTGCAAGGCGAGGGGCGACCGAGCCCGGTCTGCGGAGGGCAGTTGTGAACGGCGGTTTCCAGGCACGGGGGGTACCGGAGCTGCGGCCGTGTCAGCGGCCAAGAGAGCGGTGCCGCTGCGGGACCTAGCGGCCTCCAGGCCCCGCCGGCAGGTGCGTGCGCGGAGCCAGACCTTGCGTGGGCCCCGCTGCCGCCGCCAAGCCGACCGGAGAGCGCCATCTAGGGGCCGCGGTGGGGCGCGCTGCCACCGCCCCGCACCTGCGCTCGTCTGCCCCTCCGCCCCTGAGCGGGGCCTGCGCTGGGCTAGCGGGGAACGGCGGAGGGGGAACGGCTGATAAGAGAGCGGGCGGGACAGATGGGTGCGGGCACCGGTGGTCGAGCTGCGGGCGGCGGTGATGGGGCACCCGGCCCGGCGGCGGGGCAGCCCGCGGCAGCTCTCAAACTTGGCGTCCGGCGGGAGTTCCGCGGGAGGCGGGGAGTGAAGTGAGGAGAGGCGAGGTGGCTTCTCCAGCTGGGCGGCAGCGCACGCGGCTCCTGGCAGCGGCGGAGAGCCCCTGCTCCCGTGGAAAAGTCACCCTGAGTGGAGAGCTGCCAGGGGCTGCGCTTGCATTTCGGCTGTGCCCGGGGAGCTGAGCGCTCCCCTCGTGACATGAAACCCTCGGCGGCGTCAAAACCGAAAGGGATTCTTTTTTGTTCTTCCAAATCATCCTTTCTGCACAGAAGGGAAAGAGAGGGGGGAGAGAAAGATAAAACATCAGCTGAAGTGCCAGAATGATTTATGAGACAGTGGAAAATATTTCATAAAGATGTCTCAGAGATTCTTCACTTAAACCAGTTAGAAAACAAAGGGGCTGGTGACAGACAGGCAGAGGGATGGGGAAGGAGAAAGGAGGAAAAGAGGAGAAGAGGACAGTATATTCCAGGTGATGATAAACTCGCAGACCGAAAACCAAATCTGAGCTCAGAGCCAGTTCTACCCCGTGTCTTTACCCCCGGTTGTCACCCTTTGAAGGCGCTGCTCCCACGCTCTCTCTTACTTCGCCACATCTATTTTAGCTGTAGACTTACTTGTGAAATATTTTTTAAATCCCAACCGAGCATTGAAAAAGTAAAAAAAGGCAGCAGAGATGTGGAGAGAGGGAGGTTGGATTCGCTGTTATTTCCCCAAATGCGTGTGAGGGGAAACTTTGCCATGACTGAAGTGGGCCCAAGCTACCAGGTCAGAGAGGGGCAAAAGGCTCGCTCGTTCTTTCTTTCGTTCTTTCTCCCTCTCTCGGTCTCTCCAGCCTTTATTTTCTTTACTTTTTCTTGTATGTCTTTCCCTCTCGAGATCTCCCTACTCTCCCTCCCCCCTTTTCCTCTCTCCCCCCTCACTCCCTTTCTCTCCCGCCCTGCTACCACCCCAGCCGCACACCACGAAGCCCCAGTGTGTATCGCTCCCGTTTCATCCCGTGTAAAGTCTCCGCAGTAAAGAGAGGGGCGTGAGAAGGGACATGAAACCGCCGAGCAGCATGTGTGTGCGTGTGTGGGTGTAAAACACGGGAGTTAAAGGTCTAGAGTCACAAGGGACAACAAAGCGGGGCTCGGGTCCTCTCCCGCGGGCCGGGCAGACACGCGTGGCCCGGGGCGCTCGGGGCGCGGTGCCGGGGCTCCCCCGCCGCCAGGTCCGAAGGCGACGCCCCCTGAGCCGAGCGCCGCCGGCCCGGCCCTCCTCTCCCCTCTCTTCTCTTTTCCCCTCTCCTCTCCCCTCTCCTCTCCTCTCCTGGCCGCGCTCGGCTCGGCGCGCTGGCGAATCAGAGAGTGTCGGAATCTATTGCCTTTGTCTGACAAGTCATCCATCTCCGGGGAGGCGGGCGGGGGGCTGAGGGCGCTGCGGCTTTTAGAGAGACACACACCGGGAGCGGAGGCTCCAGTCTCCGGCCCCAGCTCCTCGCAAGCACTTCCCACCTCGGGCGAAAGTCCGCCGGGCGCCGGATCCTCCGCCCGGCCGAGAGGAGGGGGCGCGCCGCTGCTCGCAGCTTTCCCGGGAATTGCTACTCCGCTTTGAACTTAAATGAACTAGCCCCGGACCGCGGGAGGAGGAGGGAGAGCCGCGTCCTCCTGCGCCTTCTGCCGCCCGGCCGCCGGCCGGCCCTTGCCCCAGCACCCCCTTCCCGCCGCCGGGGATGCTCCAGGCCCCCCCAGCCATGACACCCACCTGCCCCCCGGCGCCGCCAGCCCCCCGCTCCCACGGACTCTGCTGACTCCGCCGTCCCGGCCCCAAAGCACCCCGGAAAGAACTTCTCGCCCCGCTCCGCCGGGCAGGGGGGGCAGCGCTCCCCGCCGCTCCCATCCTCTCCTCTCCTTGTGTGTTTTTATTTTTTTTTTTGTTTGTTGTTTGGTTTGGTTTTTTTGTTATTTTTTTTCTCCCCTAAGTATTGAAGTTGAGTTTTAGAGGCGACACGGCAGCTTCAGCCGATTTCTTCCCCTTCCTTTGCCTCCCCATGGATATGCACTGCAAGGCAGACCCCTTCTCAGCAATGCACCGTGAGTACTGGAGCCCGGCTCCTTCCGCTGCTCTCCCTTTCTCATCCCTCCATTCCTCCTTCCCCAACCATTCTTCCTCACCTGATCCTCCTCCAGGTTCATCCCTTCACCGCCAACCTCCCCTCCCCTGGCAGAACCCCGGCTTAGAGAGAAGGCAGGACGGGCATTCGCCGGCCGAGCGATGGTGCTGGTCAGCTCGGGCCGGGAGCAGCGCTCAGTGCCGCGCCGTGCCGGGGCAGGGGCCGCGGCCGGGACGCCCATCCCGGGCCAGGGGGCTACCTGCGGCTCTGTCCGTGACACGGTGTGAGGAGGACCCCCCCCCCCCCCCCCCCAAACCAGACCTCTCCTCCGCAGCGGCACTTTCCCCATCGCCCCTCAGCCAACATGAGTTTATTTAGAGTCATGTCAGCCCCCGGGCCGGACCCTGTCGCTGTCCCTGATCCAGAGGGCCAGGGCTTCCCGCAGCCCTGCGCGGCCCTGGACCCCCTGTTACTCTAATATCCGATGCTGTTCACTTTGATTTCGGGATTCAGTGTCAGAGAGGGGAGACGTCAGGTTCAAATTAATGGCGGGTTGGTCGGTGGCGGTTCCGTGCTTTGGTCTGGTTTGGTTTGGACTGCGGGAAAAATAGGACAATTGTATGGCTGGGAGATCTTGTGGCATCGGAAGCTCCCAAGAAGTCACCGTCCCTCCTGGTTTATTTACCAGCTCCCCAGTGTGCATTTTAAACGCATTCCTGGCAGAGAGGGAAGTGCATTCGTGATATATTTTCACTTTAAAGAATCTCTCTAAAAGGGGGACCGAGGAAAGCGAAAAGACGCCTTTGCCAGGGACTGTAACAAGGAATTTTCAGGGATTTTAATTTCACCGCACGGAGGGAAAATAATTCTGAGGTTTAAATTAAAGAAGAAAAAAATACAAATAGAAAGCCGAGATTGAGAGCGAGCTTCTCGAGTCAGGAAATGAATAATTAAGAGCAATTTGTAACTTTTGACACCGAAACTTTTGAGGACACGCCCTGCCCGCTGCAGCAAACCCAACCGAAAAATGGAAATGCTGGAAGTTTAAAAAATCCCGATTTTTGCCGTGAGAAGGAAGGCGCAGAAACACAAACCCATCCTCAGATCCCCAGACGGGGATGTAGGCAACTGTCTTCCTGTTTCCAAATGAATGATTTCCAGGATACAATGCTTAACACGTAGCGTTTAATTTTCGAAGACCTTTACCAGAAAACAGCTTCGTGCATTAGACATGATTTTTAGCTTCCAGCGGTGCGACCCGCTTCCAGCCGCGATGGCAATAATTCTGCCTCCGGTACGATCGGAACATGCAGCCGAAAGGGGCTTCTCACTGCCGCTGCTTTCAAAATAAAACTCCGGTGAGATCCGTGAACAATTTTGGGTTCCGATTAAAAAAATTAATAATAAAATCACGTTTGATTTGTTCCATTAAGTGTATTTGTAGAGCGACAGACCAAGATATTAGTGAGCAATTAAAATACATGCAGGCACGGGCTCCTCACACACAGAACACCATCTGTACGGGAGAGGGTGTGTGTGTGCACAGACATCGACACTCACAGGCATATAAATGCACACAAATATTTCGCTGCTCCGATAGAAGTAACCTTAGAAAACAACGGGACAGAGCAAAACAAACTCGTGTGAAAAATATCCGGGCTGCGAGAATGTGAATTATTCATTTTTAATCTTTTTTGCATCTGTTACCTTTTAATACTTTGTAATGCGAGTTATAAAAGGTGCCTTGAATTATTTATCATGGAGTTGCCGAAGAAATTGCTGTCCTGTAACTTTAGAGGCAACATGTGCAGAAGGGGTTCTGAACAAATGAAGAAAACACACGGCAACATACACCCGCGGTTTTCAGGAGAATAAATATCCCCCCTCCCCACTGAACCCCTAAATACGTTTTAAGAAAGACTAACAAAAGGGTGTAGCGAATAAGCCCTGCTCCTGGGGAAAGCACAGGGAAGGCAGCCGGCGTCCGGCAGAGGCGACTTGGAGGGTGTATGTGGAGGTGTTACTGCAGGGGTGGGGGAGATGGAAAAAACTCTATTTGTGAGAAAAGGACTTGGATCGATCGCAGGGCAATGAGAGTTTCCACTAAGTTCAGAGCCAATAAGTCAGTGTCAGAAGCAGGGGATTAAAAAAAAAAAAAAAAAAAGGGAAAAAAAAAAAACCCCAAACAAAAAAACCCTGAGCGAAAATACAAACAGATCATTTTTCAGCAAACTGCAAAACGAACAAAGATCTCTTCGCGAGGAAGATGCAGAAGGTTAGGGTTGTGTGAAAGGAAAGCTTTAATACAGTGTGCGCTCCACAGCTTTATCAGCTGGCTCTTCGGAGATGATAGAGACGCGCAGGTAGCAGTTCCAGCGAAGCTGCACCGCCTGCGAGAGAGCATCCACCCATCCGTCCATCCAGTCATGCATCCCTCCCGCTCGGGGAGGGCGAACCGCTCCCATCTCTACCGCTGACCGCCCCGGTGGTGGTCCCGCTGAGCCCCCACAGGAGGTATTTCCCTTTATTCCCTCTCTCCGTTCCCGTGCCCGCGCTGAGCAGGTGGCCACTTATTATTTTTCCCCCAAGTCATTTCTCGAAATGGAGAAAGACAGATCGGAAAAAAGCGATCATAGCAGTTCTGTGCGAGAGAAAGCGGGGTTTTGCCTGGAAAGAGGGAACAGAGGAAAATGGAGCATTTTTAAAATTCTCCCTGAATTAGGTTTGTGTGAGGGAAAAAAAATAATCTATAAAAAAAAAAAACACACCGAAAAAAGACAGAACCGCACGAGTCTGTTAGAATTATAATTTATTTTTACTGGAGGATTTTTCCTTTCAAGCTCGCAAGCTGAGTGAGGAGAGTGAGGGTCTGTCTGTAAACGAACATCAGCCGCGGGACACAAAATATTTTCTCTCTCCCTCCCATTTCCTACATTTCTTTTCCTTTCTCTTTCTCCCTCTGAATCCCTTCAACTCGCATCCCAAAATAACGAGAGAGGACGCGGTGCATGGGGGACATGCCGCGGGGTGAGGGAGGGCGGGGTTCGCCAGTAACTCTAATTGACAACGTGATAGAAAATCGTGAAAGAAAATGAACGGAGAGAGGAAAAGCTCGGGAGCAGAGAGCAGGGGGCTGTGGCAGGGCCGCCTGCGCCGCCGAGCAGCCGAGCTCGGGAGCTGGGGCGCACACCTCTCCCCAGCCCTTGGGAGAGGAGCAGCCGGGGCGCTCACCCCCCTCGCCTGCCGCTCCGAGCCAAGCAACCGCAGCTCCGGCGGGGGCCGCGGGAGGGACACGGGCTCTCTGGCCCACGGAGGGAGGGAGGCGGCATTCGGCGGACAGTCCCCGGCTCGTGAAATCCACTCTGCCTTCTCTTTCCTTCCCATCTTTCCTCCTTTCTTTCCCTTTCTCTCTTGCTCATTCTCCTTTCTTCTTTTTTCTTTGCCTTCTCTCTTTATATTTCCTTCTCTGTGTCTTTCCTTCTCTCTTTCTTGTTCTCGTTATCTTTATTCTCTCATTCTCTGTCTCTTATTCTCCCTGTTTTTATCTCTTCCTTTCTCTCTTTCTCCCTATTTCTCTTCTCTCTCTCCCCCATGTCCTGTCCGCCCCCCTCGACCCCGTGCCATCACCGCCATCCATCTGTAGTGACTGGAGATTTTGCAGTTAGGAGTGGTGAAGAGCCCACGACTAACGGTGTGTTTCTGGTGTGCGTGGGTTGTTGTGTTTTTTTTATTTCTCTTTCCCCAGCAGGGCACGGGGGTGTGAACCAGCTCGGGGGGGTGTTTGTGAACGGCAGGCCCCTACCTGACGTGGTGAGACAAAGGATAGTGGAGCTGGCTCACCAGGGGGTGCGACCCTGTGACATTTCCAGGCAGCTGCGGGTCAGCCACGGTTGTGTCAGCAAGATCCTGGGCAGGTAAGGACAGAGGCAGCTCCTTCTCCTCCCCTGGGACGGCAACGGTGCGTCCCTTCCCTCTCCGGTGTGACCTCCCTCCCCGAGCGGCCCCGGCACCTCAGCGCCGCGGGAGCCCGGGGCTGAGCAGGGCCCCCGCCTCCAGCCCCCAAGGACGGGCTCCCTCCTCCCCGGTTGTGTTTGGAAACTCCTGGGAAGACAGATAATTTGCGAGGGGTGGGCGGGAGGGCGGGAAAGAGAAAGCACGGGGGGGGGGGAGAGAGAAAAAAAGAATGAGGGAAAAAAAAAAAAATCCTCAACAACAACAAAATCCCCAACTCGCAACAATCCGCGAGCGGCCTTAGCAAACACACGGGTAAATAAACACACAACGGGGCAAATAAATAAATAAACACCCGCAGTAACCGATCGGCGCCAAATGTGGTGTGAAAAGCCCGCAGAGCAGGCTGGGGGGGGGGCCGGGCGGCCCGGGCCCTGCGGCCGGGCTGCGGAACGGTGTCAGCAGGCGGCAGAGCCCCGGGCGCTGCGTGCGGCTGCCAAGAACCGGCCAGAGCAGAGGGCAGAGCTGATGGACACGGGGAGATGGGCTGCAGCTGCCCGCTACGGGCACCCGCTGCCGAGGGTCACGGGGAGGCCTGGGGATGGATAAACTGTGCTCCCGACCCGCAGCCCTGCCAGCGCCTCGAGACGGTAAAGCCGGGGCAGGGGAGGAGGTGTGAGCCCGGCACTGCTTGCACCCCCTCCCCGGCCGCCTGGCCCGTCCCCGCGGTCTGCGGGCCTCGTCTCCGGCCGGCTGCACCGGGGCGAGGGTTTCTGTTTTGTTTCCCGATGCCTGGGCCTGAAACGAGTGTGTGCGTGTAAGGCGGGGGAAGGGAGAGGCAGCGAACAGCCCAGCGCCTCACACTTATCACACATAGGGGAAAAGAAAAGGGAGAAAAAAAGGTGGGTGGAGGGGAAGGAGAGCGGGAGCGAGCCCTGCAGAGGAGAAGGGACCTCCCCAGCTTCAGCCCAGGCGGCTCGGCACCCCGCTGAGCTGAGCCATGCGGCCCCCGAGCCGCCGCGGCCCGACGCCGCGCTACGGCGGGCCGAAGCCAAGGTGGGGAGCAAGACCGGGGGCCGCGGGGCGCTCCTTGGGGCTGCCGGGCACCCGGTGCTCGGGGGCGGCGGGGCTGTTCCTAGCACAGCAGGTCACTGACCGTCCTTTGTGCAGGTATTACGAGACGGGGAGCATCAAGCCCGGCGTGATCGGAGGGTCCAAACCCAAAGTAGCGACCCCCAAAGTAGTGGATAAAATCGCCGAGTACAAGAGACAAAACCCGACAATGTTCGCCTGGGAGATCCGGGACAGGCTACTGGCCGAGGGCATCTGCGACAACGACACAGTCCCCAGTGTCTCCTCCATAAACAGGTAAGGGCAACCCAGCAGCCCTGCTCGCGACCCAATCGCCTCTTTACGGCCCCATAAAAACCCTGCAACAGCGTAGACTGCCCGACCCTTCGTCGGTCAGGTTAGGTCCAGACTGCTCCAGCCCCCGACTCGCAGCGGGAACGCGGGGCACGGCCCTCCAGCCCCCGACACCAGCCCACCGGGTTCTGCCCGTCCCCGGCAAGAGCCCCGAGCCCAGGCCCGGGCAGCAGGGGAGCAGCTCTGCTCCGGGGCTCGCTGCTCCTGCCGCAGGGTTGCGGCTTGCGGCTCCCGCCCGGGCCGGGGCGAAGAGCGGTGCTGCGGGAGCAGTGATCTCCCCGCTGAAGAGCCCGCGGTGCCGCAAGGCCGGGGGGCAGTTCAAGGTGACGGGTGATGGAGCCAGGTTTTCGCCTGTTCCTTTCAACACCCGCCTCAGGCGGTCAGTGACAGCCAGCTTTGCCGAGGTATCAAGGCTCTGAACGAGCCGCTGCCCTTGCCGCTGCCAAGCCGTGCCTACAGCCCCGAGCCGCTGAGCGCTGGAGGGAGAAGGCTTCCCTTGCACCCGCTTCCCCGGTTCACACCCTATCTCTATCCCGAGGTAACGGCTCCGCAGGCACGACGGCCCCTTCTCCCGGCGGGGAGCGCTGCTCCCTGCGGTGCTGCGGCTCCGGCCGATCCCGGCCCTCGCAGCGCACTAGGAAGCAGCAGGATCGATTCAGCACTGGCGAACAGTTTCCCCTCATCTCCTTCCCCAGATGCTAGGGTGCGAGTTTTGTTGGTGGAGGGAGCCGGATTTGGTCTCAGATTCGAGGTGACAAAAATAACCATAAGACAGGCAAAAAAAAAGGGTCGATGCTGGAGAGAAAGGCCGGTGATAGCTGTAATCAGGTACTAACACACGGCAGGGCCGTCCACATGCCTGCACATGCAAATGCGGCATACATCGGATCTTCACACTCTGGCAACACACAAGACTCTCATACAGACAGTAAAAGTAATCACGCTGGTTTAGTGTAATGCAATGTACAGATACCTTGGCTATGCCCTCAGGAATACAACCTCCAGAAACAGAGTAACACAAGGGTATTTGCAAAAGGTACATACATAGGTGTGGAATACCTCACCTGAGCAAGAACACACAAAATTTTGCACGCAATCCCAAATATACAGTGCTTCCTACTCAAATAAATGTATATAGGGTGTAGGTAAATATGCGTGCAGGCTCTTGTAGTGTCTGCATAGATAAAACTGCACAAGTCAGTATATTGGCCTTTTTGATATATAGTAAGTTTAGCCAGATCTTTTTTTAAAACCTGGTGTATTTATAGCAAGGGAAGCAAAAAATAAATAGCCAGGAAAACGCAGTGGTATTTTTTTCTTGCACTTTCCATGGCAGATTTATCAAAATATGTCTAATAACTCAGACTGTGTATTTCTAAATCTGGCATCCTATATAAATGGGTTTTAATATTTTGCAAATGATATGGAATTATCCCAAATCATCTTGAAAACAGCAGGTAGAATTAGCTAGTGGAATGTACCTTGGCTAAGAAAGATTCCCTCAGACATACTGTCTCTGTAATATACTGCTAGGCTACCCTAGGAAATTATCCCTGTGTGTGCCATCTGTATTAAAATGGTTATTAAGTTATGAACAGGGTAACATAATACTGATCGGCTAATTATACACCCTCCTAAAAAACCTCCAGGTCTCTGTTACTCTCTCAGTCAGGTATTGAAATAATAACAGTTTGACATTCAGACACCTTACAAAGGCAGCTGTGGAAGGACAGCCAGCTATCCCTGAGAGGAATTCAGCTGGTGGTACAGAAGTCCAGAGGAATGGCTCTGGGCTCTTCAGAGGAAGAGCATATTACAGACCTGATGCATGTGCATACTTCAGCTAGCTCAAGGGATGTTAGCAGCCAAATGCTGCTGAAGTCCCAGCCTCATCCCTGGGTTGCGATGTCCCAGGCAGAAGGCTGAGTGCAGATTTTGCTTCTGCCTTTGCTACCAGTTTGTGCCAGGGCTTTGGGGTTTTGTACCTCAGTTTCCCCACACTGTAACTGAAAACTGATCCTTCTCAGGAGCAGGCAGCAATAGATGTCAGATTGTGCTTATAAAATGCTTTGAGAAGGACAAGAACTTTGTAGCTACAAAGTGTTATTACATTAAAGAGGCTCAGCTGTGACCCACCATGTTTGATTCATACTGCGATGGAATTTGAGTGTATAGTCACCAAGGCACAAGAACATTTTGGCTTCCTACAAGGAAGTCTCCATTTCTTTTAAAAATTCAGGCCCCTACTTTGTATGGGGCTCCTCAAAACTCACGTCTGTGAGAAAGTGAGCACATCATATCACAGCTCATAACATTTGCAAGTCTGTGCTAGGCAAGAACAGGACAGCGAACCACAAAAAAATTCAGTGGAATAGGAAAGAGCAAGTATATGAGGGCCCAATCCTGGTGCTGCTGAGAGTAGCATGAGCTTCATCATTCTGGTGCCTTTTGTGACTCCAGCTCACAAAACCCATAAAACACAAAGAGGGACTAAATTCACAATTTAAATACACATTTTTTCTTTCTCCCACTGTCAAAATGGACATACAGAATTGGGTCAATCTCTTGTAACAGCACATCCCTTACCAGTAGGACAATCACAAATTGGAGTTAATCTAACACTCCAAGTTTCTGAGCGGTTTTGGATAGATGACAATTTAAAATCCCAACCTTCTAGAAATATCTGTCATATTATTTTTGCAAAATATGGTGTTTCCAAAGCAAAATCTGCACTGGCCCAGTGTCCAGAACTATTGCTGCTCATCCACGAGCGGTTTAACTTCTTGAAACCATAAGTGAGGCATTTATGGAAATACAAGTTACCTATGTCCTTAGATAGACTGGTGAATATTGCGCTTCAAAACGGAGATCCCTTGTAGACAGTAACAAAATACTTTTGGTTATTTTAAGATTTTCTGAAAGTATTAATTACATTTTGTTTTCTTTCTGGGGATCCATCTAACACAATAAAGGCTTTCGGTGAGTGCCTGCAAAACAGCAGTTTCAATTCCACTTTGAGTGTCTCCCTAAAACATTAAAACATCTGTTTTCTATTAATTATTTTTGTCATATATGAATTCTGTGTGCCTGTGTTGCACTGATCTGCCAGTATTGCACTGAGAATATCAGGAAGCATTTGGGATGGCATGTAATTCAGTACTGAGATTCATCAAACACTTGTTCATACCAAACTCAGGCAGATAAAGGCTAGATGCAAACTCTAGTGAAAATCATGACTTAACTACCCTGTCAAGAGTCAGGAAAAAAATTTAAGTCTTCTGCTATGCAGTAATTTTCCTTTAATTATGGCAAAAAAAGTCTAGAGAGTATACCAGTTAATAAGCAAAGCGCACCAGAACTGACAGGATCAAGACAGAGCAGTTATCTCTGTACTGGGAGCTTTCCTGTTCCCGCTTCATACATTCAATACCATACAGTATAAGCCTGTTGTGTGTGTGTAGGTACACACACATATACACGTGTGTATATATATATACACACACATACATGCACTATGTAAACACACATATACATAGTGCATGCAATTGAGAAGCGTGCAAGTGACAAGCTCTTAATTCCTTGGTAAGCAATTCATTCTTACTTTAAATCATTTGAGCACATTTCTTCTTGAGCACCCTGCCAGCCCAAACTTTTCCTTTGTCATATGAATATAAATGAGTTATCTTTGGCCACTTTGGGTTAGAATATTTCAACTGGACTTAGCACCGCTGTGAGCCTTGCAGCGTCTCCTAAGTACAAACTCAGAAGCAGATGTCAGTGAGAATTTTCCCATTGTTTTGTAGCATGTACAGTTAGTTTAAGAATGCAGGTTTCTTGAGATAATAATCACCCCACAAAAATCTTTTGAATTAGGTGGTGTACTTTAGTGGGATCAGGATGGAACACATAACGACATGCACTCCCTGTTATGCAGCAGGTGATGCAATTGTAGTTTAAGCATTATTTCCTGCTTCTCTTCTTTACAGGCCCAGAAGGGTAAACTCCTCCCACCCCCCCTCCACCCCAACTTGTCTATCTCAGCTCTCCTGTGGCTAGGTTTGGTACCAGGGAGCCCCAGTTAGTCCTTATCCAAGGAATACTGAAGGCAAAGTATTACGGAGGCCAGTCAGCTGAATTGGTACACTTTGGACCCTGAGTTCCTGAGTTTAACCCTAATTGATGCCCCACAGCAGAGAACAGAGTTTAGTGGGTATATTATCTCAGTCAAGCCCTTAGGTGTTTTTCAGTCTTCACTTAGGTATTGGACATACATTAAATTTCTGGTGTTAAGTGCTTGGTTTGGGGAGATGTTTCTTCTTTCATTATACAACAATCGGCTAATGATTCCTAGTTAAAGTCTCCAATAACGATGTGCTTTTTAAAAACACATGTGGGAAGACACACACACACACTGATTCAGGTTGTAATGACCAGTGAAATATACTTGTACATTGAAGTGCTATTGCTCATGTGGCCAATTCCGTGGCTGTGGGCACGCCTGTAGTTTAGGGCAAAGAATGGCATACTAGGAGACCAGATTTCTCTTACCACTAACTTTCTGGTTGATCTTGGGCCGGTCACACAGACTCCTTATGAGGTTGCTTTGACAGCTGTAAAATAAAAATAACAGCATTTAGCTACCTTTGTAAGACTCAGTGTGACTTTTCACTAAAAATGCCCATGGAGCTCAACATGTAACGAGAAAAGGTTCAAAACTGGATCCAAGGTTGTTCTACATCAGCTGAGGCTCTAGCCCATGCAAGAATCGAACAGAACCTCAATTCAGATAAATGTAACATCTCAAAACAAACAACTGAGTCTGGCAAAAGGCAGGTGATTTAGGGCAGGGGCTGTGTCACATGCGGAAGAAATCAATGTTATGCAAACAGCTTTCTGAGTCACTCTTGCTAGCCTCCCATGAGAATTTCCTCAAAGGACACCCTGGCCAAAGTCACTTGTGAATCTCACCCTGTCTTTCCCACAGAAAAAAACTGAATTCTTAGGGGACAGGTAACGAGTCTAGGGAGAAGCTGGAAGAGTACAGAATATCTCTAATAGCACTGTGTTCATAGGGACCAAAACCAGTGACAGCTGCATGGCCCGCAGTGAACACAGGGGGAATCACACAGTTTTAAGTGGCAAGCGTACGTGTGTGTCACACAAACCTACCACCACCATCAGTATTTAGTAGCTGCAAGTCAGTTTTCTCAGTAGAGAGGCCAAGGATTAGACTAGCCATGTAGACTGGATTAGTCTCTGAATGACCATGTGTTTGCTGGTGTAAGGCAGGGATGAAGAAAACTTGTCTGACACTACCCAACAGAGTTCACCAGGCCTCATAAGGTGCCACTTCCTAGCACACACAGAAGAAACTCAGGATGCTATCAGGAATCCTCTCCCTTAGTTGATGCTAAGTTTAAGGTTCCTATGAGGTTTCCTGCATCAGAGCATGCTCTCGAGGTAGAACACCTCTACTGCCAGTTGCTCTCAGCTGAGCAAAGAAAGCGATTGGGTCACACAGGGCTTCATTACAAAGAATATGCTCCTTTAAATTCAGATTCTTTTCCATCAGACACAAACCTGGCATTATCTTCTTTTTATCATTGCAAATAAAGGACCGGCTCATAAAGCAGAGGTTACAGACAATGTTACTGCAGCTGAAAGAGTAAATGAATGCTCACAGCATTTCTCTTTGTCTTATTCCTCATATCTGCCCACTGGAAGGTTGTATGGTGGGAACTACAATAAGCTAGCTGCATTTTTTCTGGTTTTCATATTGCAGAGATATTAGCTCAACAGAGGTAGTTAGCAAGTAAAATTGGTTGTGCCTGGGAAGTTTTGAGCTCTCTGTTCTGTGAACCTTGAAGTTCAGAACCACATTGGTCCCTTTATCACCTGAAAATCCCAGCCCTTCTTTTTTGCATGGATGTATAGAAAGCTTGTTTTTTGTTGGAAGTTAAACATTTTCAAGCTTTTGCATCTACTGAGTGGTTGCTGCATTCTGCCACAGAGGTAGCTGCATTTCAGTGCTGGGTGAGTGAGTCTTATGGAGCTAAACCTCATTTACCAGAATCACTATTATGTAAAAAAACTCATTTGATTTTGGGAGAAAAGAGGAGAAAATATAAGTGGCTTGGCCAAGCAACGATGAAGTGGTGAGAACAATACAGTGGTCTGAAGGACACAGTTCCTCCAGCAGGAAAGGAATTATTAGTGTTTAAACAAAGCAGTTTTGCCAGGAGTGAAGAGAGGGAAATAAGAAAGGAAACATTGAAATGGTAGCAGAAGGTGTCCTCTGATAGGGAGGTCCATTAAGCTGTGGAATTGCATCCCATAGGAATTCCTGATTTCTTGGAATATATGTAACTAGATGGCATTAATAACAAGCAAACATACAATAAGAAATAATCTTGTGTTGGCTAAAGAGATAGATAATGGTCTAGCAGGCCAGCTGGACCATTTATGATATGATGACATGATGCATACAAAACAAAGTCATGTTTTCAGCCATATATCAAATATCCTAGAAAACCTGCCTCTGATCCTAAAGCCCATTCAAACAAAAGATTTCCATATTACTTGAATAAAAAGACATGACTTCTAAACAGTTGGACAGGGCTGAGCTTCGCTTATATTCCATGGTCTTCGAATTCAGGCATGTTGAAATTCAAATGGAGTTTAGGCTCTCTACTTACAGTTGGAAAAATATTCAGGGATCCCACTTTTGTGGAGGGTCTCTATAAATGCAAAGGTAGAGACTTCCAGAAGTGTTTGTCACTGGCCTGATATCCACACCGCTAACTAGGGCTTTAGGAAATCCCATCTGTTTGTAAATGGCTCAGATGATGAATACTACTCATGAAAGCATCAGAGAGGTTTGAGCTTTTCTCCCAATTATTCTTTAAATAGAGAGCTAAGAGGAATGAGGATTTTTCCACTGTAATCGCAATTAATCTATTTGACCCCATACACGCATGGCCATATTTACCACTCCCAACTGTTTAAAAATGCCAAGGCACTGCCTAAATCATGCAATTGGCATAAAAATCACTACTAGTTGTAATACAATGTGGGTTTGTTTTTATTTGTTTTCTCTTTTCTACCATAAATTTTAAAAGGGATTTGCATATCTGACTCCCATTAAACAACTTTAAAAACACCTTAACAATACAGCCCTTTGAGTCTCCAGAGAGCTGACAGGCCCCTTTTCAAGCCCCCCCAAGCACTGGAAACATACTTATTAAATGAGAACTGAAATTCTCATGCTATCACTCGACTATAGGAGCTGGAAAACCCACAACAAATACTGTTAGGCTCGTGATGAAATACTAAACAGTAGGATATTCAGCACCAGTCTCTGATTTTCTCTAGTGCCAGTAACTGAGAGCTGATTTTGTAGAACTTATATGGCTATCTACCCAGCTGAAAATCACAAATCTAACCACTCCGTTTCCAAACTCCTCAGAGTGCACTTACAAATATTCATTTCCAATCAATTTGCACCTGCTAATACTTCTCAACGCTCACATGTGATGACAGAGTCAGAAGCAATACCAGTGCTTACTATTTCTATTGCAATAGCATAAAGAAGCGCCCATTGTCCAAAACAGGCACAGCATAAATAGGAATTTCTTTTGAGAGGTTCTTTTAGGAAATCTCTATATACACACATCTTTCTTTACACCATTGCCTTAGCTTCTACTAGGCTCATAATTCAGACAGTCCGCAAGGTTTCAGGGATCTTGCAATAAACATCTTTGTTGTAGGAAATGAGACATCTGGCCAGGGCTCTCCCACCAAGCCCAAGTCTAGGTAAAAGGGAGAGCAAAACTGGAGAGCCCTCTTCTTTGGGCTCATATCTGACAAGACGGAGGCTGAACACTAGCCAGACTGCGACAGCCTCCCCCCTCTTCCCCGATAAGTAGGCATATAAATAAATAAATAAACGGCATCCTAACTGCACTGAGAACTCAATAAAACAATCACATCAAATATGAGGAGGTATAAATCTCATGTCTGCACAGGTAACCCACTCAATTGCTTTTATTATGGCTCAGCCTGACTCCATTTATTACCATCCGTGGCCTGGGTGAAGGATGTTTGCATGGAGGGTGGTCTCCTAGTGAAATCCTATCCCTGGAGCAGTGACAATCAGCCCATATAGAGGTGGATTTTGGTGGGGAGACCAAAGGCAGATCCATCTGTCTGCATGAAAACCAATCAATAACCCTGTAACTAGACCCCTTGTCACTGGGAAATGGACAACACAATAGTTCAATCCTGGAGCCATAGGAGAGGAATAGCTGTGGTAGAGGTGTGAAGAATGACAGGATGTACGTATGAAGTGTTTGCGACATATGGACAGAAAAAGTCTGTCCATATAGACATTGAGAGGGAGTGATGGAGTAAGAGGACCATAGAAGGTACATTTATATTTATAGTAAGCAAATTTGAAAGTTTGATGTGTTAAGAGGAGGGTATGGGGAAGGTAAAAGCAGAGTTATACTGCATTTTTTTGTAGGACATTTACAGGAGGACTGTGAGCACAATGCAGATAGGCACCTTTGGGAAACTGCGCCTGATGGTTGGAGACTACACATGAGCGGATCAGTATATGGCAGGGAACATGTCTCTGGGCAGGTACATAGATGGTGACACAAAATGCTGGTAGGCTAAAGGAGGCATATGTGGGAGTTTGATGTGGTTGGGAAGGATATCCCTTTGTCCTCTGTCTGGCTTGGGATTTATGTGTGTACTAGTTTTGACAGAGAGGAGGAAGAGTGATGTGCCAAAAGCCTGAGTTAACGGACTGTGAGTTCACAGATAGGCTTTCCAGAGAGTGCTATGTATGAAACATTTACCCAAACCTCACTGTTAAATCAGGAAGTGAGATTCTGGTGGCTTGTCTCTGCCTGTATGAAAAACAGAAATAGGACATTTCTTGCTGCTGTCATCCCTTAGCTCTGCAGTTCCTGTAGCTTTTCTAAAATCTGCACAGCATATTGTTCCCTAGGCTTCCAGCAACTCCCCCAACACTCGCACACATGCATACATACAGAGAAATGCTTGACTTTGCCTCTATTAATTGTTCCTGCCTGGGGGCCAATTTAGTTTATATTCTTTCGGCTCCATTTTGAACAGTTCCTCCTCCTTCCAAGATAAGCACCCTTCCCTCTCTGCAGGGTCCAAGGCATAGGGTTGAACACCCATCTCTGGTTGTGAGGCAAACTGCTTCAGTGATTGTTATCAGCTCTGCTCAAAATGCCCATCACTGTAGTTCAGTTGAGAGGGTGGTATCCATGTTTTGCAAGGCAGATTAATGTCTGTTCATTAGTTTATAAAGGAAAATCAGAGACTGTGATGAAATGACAAAGTCACAAAAGAAACCCTCACATACCTGTCAGACAGGATGCTCTGCCCACCTTTAGTTTCAGGGTAGTTTGGGTGGTTCTGGTAACAACCCAGTCCCTCTTTGGTCAGGGAGGGTTAATATTGCAGCCCTTCAATTCCCAGACCTAGTCCTCATTTTCTTCAAGCTGAGCTGAAATATGAGGGCAACCTCATTGCCCCACCGCCCATTTTCAATCTTTCACTTAAAAATTGTGGTAGTCTTTGGGCACTAACATTTGGGCACCTCTTAAAGGGTCTATTGCCTTTGAACATACTCATGTTTCTCTAAAAACTCTTTTAAGAACAATTTTTGGTCATCTGCCTTAAAAAAGAAAGGCCACAGAATAATGTAGCTATGTAATAGCACCTGCTTTAATATTTGCTTAAATTTAGGACCTTTGTTGGTTGTTTAAATTTAGATTTTTGAGCTTGAAAAAAATATACATAAATACGTAAATCATACACAAAAATATATACACATTTATTAATAAAATCAATATGGAAGGGAGGAGATGTAGAAAAGGAGAAGAAGGAATATGATTTCTGAAGAAAAGGGCATGACGTTTACATACTAAGAACATTAGGGAAGCATATTTCTGGGACATGCTACGTACAAATGGGCCAAATGAGCAGAGTGGAAACTGCACAATGTCACAAATTCCCTCTCCCTACAGAACAAACACCAAATGTAGAGTTTTAAAGAGGCAGTATTTGTGATACTGAAGGAGGAGAGAGCAGGAGGAGAGCTGGGTGGAGTTGGAGGAGGAAAGGATAAGGATGGAGTGAAAGGCTAAAGCAGATTTTACTCAGATACTGTCAAAACCAGACCGCTGCGCTTTTACATAAGGCAGCCTTGGCCACTGTGCCAAACAAGATGCAAAGTCATCCAGTACTGATATCCAACTCCCTTATGTGGCTTTAACAACTTTGTGCTCTGTGTGTGCCTGAGTCAAAGGTCTGTGCATATGGAGGCAGCCAGAATGGGGGACACAGGAAGTGTATTTGGCTGTGTGCTAATTCTTGTGAGGTGCAGAAGCTGGTAAGCAGGGGGGAACTGCAGAGTGATGCTGTGTGTACATGAGAGCATATGTATAAATTTGTAAAGATGACTGCCATAATTCTAACCCCTTTTGCAGATTACATGCATTTCTGTGACCTCCAAATATTTAAAGAAAAATATATGCCTCTGAGTGACTCCCCCATGGGTCTTCGTGCCCAGTGGGCAAAACTGGCAGGGCTAGTGGGACCAGGAGACATGGAATGGAAGGGAGTGTGGCCCATTTCAGGTGGATGTGTATACAAGGAAATGCCCCTGCCACAGCGAAAGGCAGTGGATAAAGTGATCCTGGGAAATCCAGCTTTTAGAAGAGTGTGAGAGGAGGATGCCAGCCCTGTAAACGAAGCCCTTGTGCGGCTCAGAGCACCACCTTTCCAAAATGAAAGCATCTTCTGCACCACTTGAATGTGCTCTGGGATCACTGGGCACAGTGAGGTAATTTGAGCATGGAAACCTGGGTGCATTTGTGCAGATAGACCGCTGAGTCTCTATTGTTCCACCAGACAATCTTATCTGTAATAGATATTTGGGCAAGACATGCCCTATACCCCATGACATGTGTATGAGGAGGAGCATGGGCATATCACAAGGGCAACATGTCCAACTAGTATAGACTTACAGCAAATAGGTATTACTGGTCTGTGTAACAACTAAGAAAAGTCTTATCCATGGAAACAACATCGTAACTCTGCAGTTACATGCAGGGAGTCATAGAGGTGAGCAAAGGCATGGCAATATATGTCTTGGAAGCCTGTTTCTGTAGGGCTCTGCATGGGATCCTGCGTAACTGCTTCCTGATGGCAAGGCAGTTGCATGAATGCACTGATGAACTGTGGCTGTGATCAGGTGATTGGGGAGCTCCTAGCAGCGCTCCTCTCTTTTTGTCAGCAGTTCTTTTGGTTAGACCTGAGGATAAGGTGCTATGGCGGCCATACCACCAACATGCTGAGGAGAATGCAGCTGGTGAGATGGGCAGCGTCAGTCATATAAATGTGTGTGAGTGTGCATATGGCAGGGTGGCATCTGCTGAGGTGTGTGAACACAGGAGATGTGTGGCAGGATGGGTACAGATACATACACGCAGAGGTGTCATGTACAAATGTGGGAACATGTGCCTGTTGAGGGTACCTAGTGCATCTGAGGGAATGGGGGGTGTATATGACATGATACATTTGTCAGGGACTGGATGTGTGCTAGTTCATCTGATACCTGGGGATAGTGGGGGCAGAGGGGTTATGTTAAAGGAGATATTTCTAATGACAGCCATAGTTTAATGCACTGGACTCTGCCCTCCCTTCCTCTCCACTCCCCTCCCTTCGCACTCTTCTCCTCATTACCCAGGTTATCTTGTTTGGGTTAAGAGGCCAATTTCAACAGACTATAATTGAAGAGTGAAGAGAATCTGATAAGATAAGGAAGGGACATCATTCCTCAAGGGATCAATAGAGGTTTCATGTTCCTCCTTCCCCTGCTGTGTCCCTAACACGCTAACACTCTGTGTCCATGGGCCTGGTTTATTTGCTCTGCTTGTCTGCAAGCCCAGAAAGGAAGTGTGGGAGCAGGGGGGGCCATAGCCCCATCTGTCACACAGCCAGAGCAGGCGAGGGGGCAGAAGGAAGGGACAATGGGGACACTGGTGGTGATACTGTCCCTTTCACCTCTGGGAGCCAGGAGGAGGCAGGGAAGTGACAAGCCTGATGCCCTCCTGGCTCTGGCAGGGGTATGGGCTCACATGGGAGGTGTTCACCTTTGGCCTTTTATCTCGGCGTTGTGCTCTGCAAGGGAAATATATTGATAATTTGTCTAGATTTAGACTTGCTTTTCCTAGAGCCCCCGTGCAGACAAGCCCAAAGCTTTCTGTATGCACTCATGGGGTGACTGACCTCCTAGGACCCTGCAAGGTAAGGGAGGTATAATTACCCCTACCACACGGAAGGTGGTAGCTGCTCCTGATTAGGTTTATGTTAGGATCTGAGGTTCAGGCTTGACAGCCCCAGTATCTTACAAACCACATTTGGTAGTTTTTTGGACCAAACCAGCATTAGAGGATCCCCTTAAGAAACATGGAGCTGTCTCAGCAGTGAATAGAGGTCCCTTCATGACAGGGCTGCCAGGGCTCCCACGCTGCACAAACTGCTGAGTTTGTTCCACTCCTGCATCATGCTCCTCAGCAGGAAGATGTGTGTCTCACACAAGCAGTGTGAGGTCCACATGAACCCATTCTCAGAGAGCAGTGCTGCCTGGGGTAGTACAAAGACACGTCTCTCCAGGAGGCCCAGCCTCTCGCATCAGGCAAGTGCTGCGGGTGCTCCTCTCTCCCCACAGCCAGCATAGGGATGTTTGGGCATGGGGAGAAGAGCTGTCAGGTTAGTACAGTGCAGGATCCATCCAGATCCCATACAAAAGGGCTGGGCAAGTTTCTGGAGAGCCTGAGACACAGAGGGGTCTGGGGCTGAGATATCTTCTTCCAGCTGATTTCTCTTTTATTTTTAACACCCAGAGAAACAGATGCTGCAAGCAAGTCAGTCATGCAGTGAGCATGTGGCAGAGTTGGGAATACAACCCAGATCCCCTGACTCCCAACCTCAGGCTTTAACCACTAGACCATGCTTCCCTCTAAGCCACCTTGAACTTTCCTCAGTGAGGATGGGGGCTACTAAGCCTCTGTGGGCTGCAGTTTACCAAGCTGTCAGGAGTGTGCTCACTGGACCGCCTCACCAGAGACAGCCTTCCTCACGCATGCTAAAAAAGTTGAAAAGAAATTCATTTCATGGCCGGTGGTTGCTTAAAAAAGGCGATTCCAGCATATGTATGTGATAAATGTTAACTGCGCATTAATCGCATTAAAGAGGACCCTATAAACTTTTCATTTCTAATTAAATTCTGGACGGTGATTCTGGCGAAGCCAGCACACTCCGGGCCTTTGTTTATGTGGAAAATTAAAATGCAAATACAATGGAATTTATTTCCATTACTAGAGTGATATGCTGGGCTCCTCTGTTTAACAGCCTCCAATTATTTTCAAACAGGTCTCTCTTCCTCTCTTACCACCTCTCTCCCTTCCTTACTCCCTCATTTTTTTCCTCCCCCTATTACCCTGATGCTGCTGCCCCAGTGTGAGAGGTGGGAGCTGGTAAAGCAGTGGGTGACCAAAGGATGGTGTCATTTGTTCAAGGTCAAAATGCAGGCAGGAATACCAAGTGGGGGGGGGAGAGAGGGAGAGCACAAACAAGGGGGTAGGGGAAGTAACAAGGCTTGAGCTAATAGAAGGAGGAGTAAAGAGTTACCTGTTAGCAACCTCAATGAGAAATACAAGCTAAACTTACTGGCTTGCTAAATCACAGCTATATAGATGTCCTGGCTGAGAGAGGTCATGGATCTTTGCCTGATGGGATATTTTGGTGAGAGGGTACAGATGAGAGCTCACTCTGGAAGTTTCCTGGATCTTTCACAGCTTTTTTTGTAGATTTTGCCTGGATGTGTCTGCTGCTGGGCCAATTCCTGATGGCTGAGGAAGCACAGAACAGGCCCAATGCCAGACACATTGCCTGCACAGAGCAAATAAATCCATGCGGCAATGACACATAATCATCAGCTGAAAAATAACTGAACTCTCTTGTTCATTTCCAAGGGACCAAATGTGCTACACTGTCTTAGGGCATTAGTGTACAATATCCACACAAGTCAGAAGCCATTGCACAAACCTAGAGATTCATTGTACATTTAAAATTTCTTAGCACATATATTTACCTCTAAATGCTGCTGACACAGAGCCCCATTCTTTCTTACATATATAAGAGACCCAGGTCAGTTCAGACATGGGAACATTGCCAGACAGTCAAACACAGATCAGAGGCATCTGCTAACTGACACGGCTGCCCTTCTATGCATCAATATAGAGAGTCACACAGAAGACCCTTGCAAAGGCAAGTGTGCACTTCACTGTAGACATATGTTGTCATTTATAGATCCTTTCACACATGCAGTCAGATCTATTTGAAACTGCACAGTATAATCTACTCTTGGATATATTTGTGAAGAAACCCAGCATATGGAGACTTATCCAAAAACATAACTGAAAAGTCTTATCAAAATCCCTGAGTGCACCAGAATGTGCGCGCACATATAAACATGTTCACATAGCTTTAGCTATATGCTAACACACAAGAAAATGGTCATTTGAGGCATGCAGCTGAGAATCAGCCAGATGTGCCATCCTGTGTGTCACACACACACATGAGCCGTGCATCCTCAGCACACCCCGCTGGCAGGGAGAGCTCAGGAGCCAAAGGGATATTCTTTTAGTGCATGTGAGCATCTTAAGGAATCACCCAGTGTAAACGATCCTGCCCCAGCCTAGACAGGGAAACAGGAGAAGGACACATTCACTTACAAGACTGAAAAGAGGCCATTACCCAGTCAAACAACCCAATCCCTGACATCATTATTCAATGCACAGGAGCCCTGAAATGCGCACTAACTCAGTCACAGAGACACACGATTACAAAATACTGATGGAATCAATGAGACAGACATGCGGTCATACAAAGCATGCCCACCCTGGTGTTAATACATAATAACAGCCACCCAACAAGCAAATACAAACCAGCCGTTCACGACCACAGTGGCAAAACATGGGCCTGCATTCTCAAAGGAGATTTGAAAACACTGGCACCAAAACCCACCCTTGCCAGAAGGTCTTTGAGCAAAACTTGAGGTGTGGGCAAAATCTGGCTGTTGTCAGCCTAGTGAGTAACAAATAGTAAAAGCCTTGGCGAGGAGCACACTGAGCATGTTCATGTCCTGGTGAGGCTGGTGGGCACCCAGGGCACTCAGGACCACGCAGGACTGCACTCATAGCTTTCGAAATAGGCTGGTTCAGAGAAGTGACACCTTTGCTCTGTGACCAAAAGCATCATGCAGTCACCCTTAACCACATGGATGCATGACTCACCATAACAGATACCAGCATAAGAAAGTGAAACCTGCTGAGTATCAGAAACACAACACATCCATGCTATGGATAGATGAAAATGCAGTTCAGCGCCCAAAGCCACAGAACAATTTCACAACAAGCCTCTGCAGAACAGCCCAATCCTCTTCCCAGACCACAGGAGCACACCCAAAAGACACAGCACTAGTGTCTTTTCTGAAAGAAAAAAACTGAAATGCCCACATAAAACATGCTCATAATGGCACAAATAATTGACCTTCCTTGCACCTTGCAAAAGGTGCCAGAGCATGCTAACTCAAGTACTTAACACAAGGCCCAAATGGCTGGCTACTGCGAATCCTGCCTGATCTTCTTGAGAGAGAGACAGGGAAACTGGACTCCAAGACCTTTCCCTGGCACAGGAGGCACCAGCACATACCAGGCTGTGTGCACCAGAACATGCTATTATTGAAAAGCCAGCAAGGCTGGGGAAGACTGCTGTGGTTGTGTGTGCCTGTGTGTGTTGTGTGTACAGGAATTCCCCTTCCTCTGCCGAGTGCCGCTGCTTGTAGCCATTAAAAAGCCTAGGTCCTCATGCTGGGTGTTCAGTGAGTATTGATTCAGTCTGCAAGCAATTTTAATATTTCTTCAGGGACTTTCCAGCAACAGCACAAGTCATTAATTCACCCTCCCAAATTGCTTATTCAATAGCAGGAACATGGCTCCTGAATAAAGTCCCAGAATTTATGTGACTCACATGAGTCAGGAGGTCAAACAACTGTTATGGAGCGAAGTTAAAAATCCAAATAAAATATTGACACTTTTTTGGGGAGCGAGAGGAGGGGGAAGGGAAAGAAAAGGTATTTAAAATAGGGTTTTGTTGCAATGCCCCCAGGATAAAGAACAGAGAGATTGAAGACAAGTTAGAGTTTGTAAAATCAATGGGATTTATTGCATATCCGCTTGGCATTTAATAACTCCTTCCTTTCCACCTCCCCCTGCTGTGTGTGTACATGGAGGAGATAAACTCTTCAACAAAACTACAAATAGCCAGCCACAGTGTGCGCAGATGGACACCCAAACACCAACAGTTGAAGGCAGGCATGCAGGGATAAGTATTACTTGTAAGGCAGTGGTAGAGCATCAGAAGATCTTCTCAGGACCCATGGTTTTGACTGTGCAAGAGAGAGCCCACCACATATGCATTACATATGCTCATATAGTGGCAGTCAATCTACATCCACAGTCTTTGTAAAAGAAAGATAAGAGGGAAAAATGAGGCACAGGATGGGTTAAAAGAGCCCATCAGCAGGGTGGCTTGATCAGGTCTCCCAATGCTCAGTGTTTTTCACAGTGAAGGCCACTGCCCTTTACGGGAATGAAAGCACACACAGTGACCGAGATCAGACCACAAGAATGCATCCCTCTCACAGGAGGGCCACACAAACCACACAAGAATAAATGCATTCACAGACACCACAAGCCCATCCGTATGCAGATAGACACACACACTGATACAAATACATACATGCTTTTACTGAACTCATTGCTATTCAGAGAGCACCACAGCCAGATTATACACAGAAGTAGAAACATACCTGCAGGCAGACATACACACAAATGCCTGCCTACAAATGCACAAGCACATACATGCACACTGATATACTGGTATAGCCTCATACAGCTGTATATCCACACTGAAAAAGTCATACAAACTGGTGTGTTGCTACAAACCTAGATTTTACGTATAGTTGTATCTTTCTACCTAGCCACACATAAATGGGTGCCCACACACAAAAAAACACGTTCTGCACAAGCATATTAATGTATAGGATTGACTCCTTATTATATTATACTGGTAGCTGCTTCAGTGAACCTATGCTAATTTTTTACCAAAGATCTGAGACTGTAGCAGCCATCAAACAACATTTATTCATTAGCACTAACTCCATAAAACCAAGCACACAAAAATATAGCCTAACCATCTTGTCCTAGTCAAATATTACTTGATGGCTTGGGATGTTTAAGTGGGCTTTCTTTGATTTATTTGGGCTTTTGTTTGGCTGGTTGACTTTTTAGCAAAGATTTAGGGCAGGTGCTTTCTCTGAGCTGAGATTTTCTAAAAGGCAATCTTTCAAGGGCTTTTTTTGCATTGTGGTAAAAATAATGTTCAACAGTATTTTCCTTCTGTCCTTTCCTAATATGTCTTTTGACCAAATGCACAGTGTGGTTTTACAATTAAGCAAGGTGATGAAAACTTTGGAATTTCCACAATGATGGTCAAAAAATATCACTATTTTTGCATTTAAAATATGCTTCTGTGTTATTTCTATGATTGTTTTTTCCATTATTAATTTCGCAACTGCCCTTTAAAAATGGGAAGATAGAATCTTTGGGACACTTTATGCTACCTCCTGTCTTCTTAAACTACAGTATATTCAAGAAAAAATGTAAAGATAGTATATGTTCATAAATAACATTGCCCGTGCTCCTCTGTACTCCTCTGCCTATGAATCCTCATTGCATCTGATCTTGCCCAATCTAAGGTAGATCAAAAAATGAAATACATGCTAATTTACACCTGGAGGTGTTTCAATTCATTATGTGAACAAGCACTTAATTCAGATTAAGGGACAATGTTTTGAAAGAATGGAACTGGATAAATCATTAAAATTCTCTAGAATATGATTTTCAGAAAGAATATCTTGAATTTGAAATACAGTATTGCACTGCAAAAGCCTAAACTGAAAAACTTCAATAATTATTTATAAGTCAGGTCTTCAGATAGTGTTAACTGCTGGACCTCTTCTCTGCTTACCCCAGCTAGTGCCTAGCTCAGTGTGTCAAGCTCTGGACAAATCAGTCTTAAAGATCACTAAAGCTCACAGGGAGAAAAGTTGCCTGCATAGGGATGTAGGGATGAGGAAATGCTTGCGTGTGTGGGAGGATCATTTAAACTGCTGCTCTTGGGAGTTGGTTGTCAATTTGGTGTTGCTGAAGGAGTCTCAGCTGAGACAATTTCATTGACAGGGAATAGGCAACAGGCTTGTTTCCATGGGCAAGTGAGAAAATTAATCTGAATTAACTTTGCCGGTGCATTGGTTAAAAGCATTAAAACATTGTTCGGATGCTCATTCAAAATTTGAGTGTCCTAAATTAAATTCAGTTTACTCCATTTCCAAAGTGAATTAAGCTAAACTAAATTAAAGCTGCCTTAATTCTAAACAAGGGAGTCAGAGGTGTAATGTAGTTTAACTAGACCACTCTAATTTCACACATTCAGTTAATTCACATTAGTTATTTTGTGCAGCCGTATGTAGGCAAACCCTTAGACTGCTAACTCCTATGGACAAGGACAGTATTTATACAGAGACCAGGAAAAGGGGACCCAAAAGCCCAGTGTACTCAATCAGCCACTGTGATAGTGACAGAAAAAGATAAATATTATGGGTTGCTGAAGGCCCACAGAAACCCACAGCTCTGCAGCTAACCGGGTCAGTACCAGATACGAGATTTAGAAATAGAGCAGATCTGCACTCACAAACTTGTACAACTATGCAAATATATGCACAGGATAAGCTTATAATACAGCAAGGTTCCATATTAATTATGTGTCAGTGTTCAGATATGTTAGATATTACATCAGGGATATTATAGCCTTGTTATGGATGAGTTCTAGGTGGTTATGACTTACTATTTGTAATAACTGTGCTTGGTGCTGTACAAAACCATCTAAATAGCTAGCTGGTGATGGTCACAAGCCACAGATCTGAATAGCCTATTTGCCTATTAAACTCAGTTAAAAACTGTAATGGTTGAATAAATATTTATTAATTCTTCATGGGGTCTGAATACCTAATATGTGACCCACATATCTAACTCCATATAGCCACAATTGTAAATGCAGACCTATAGCCAGAGATAAACAAGTATGTACATTATGTGATAAATTAAAACATACTAAGAGATAAATGCTACTGCATTTGCAAACACAATATAGACATATAAACAAACATAGCTCATATTCTCTAAGCATGAAACATGAGAGTGACTTACATGAGCCAAGCAGACTGGCTACAGATTTGGCTTTTCATTATAAAAGATGGTTTTGTCCTATAAATACGAAAACTAGACTGTCTTCTGCAGAGATGGGCACCGACTTTACGCTGGGAGCCTACGGGGCACCCGCACCCTGAAGTGCTCGTCTGTGTCTGAGTCCTTAGGGCAGCATGATAAAGCAAGGAATAAATAATACAAAGAGCAGTGAGGACTTGAACAGAAAGGGAAAGATTCAGGTTCTCTGTGGAAATTTTTTAACTTCTCAATGTGGTTTTGGATCAGAATGTTAATAAAATTCTACAGGTACATTTCAGTGTAGCTGGAACCTGCTCTTTCAATAAAATCTAAATATATTATTCTAATTTTTATTTCTTTTATCACAGTCTCTCATTCACCCTAAAAAGGTAATTTTAAAGGGAAAAATACTTTCCATTCTGCTAAGGCTTGAATTCTCACAATTTTGTTAATTTCTTTAAAACCCAAGATTAAAATAAGATTAGATCTAAATTGACACATTCCCAGCAGAGTTTTTCTTTTGGTTTTGGGAAAACATCTTCTACTCGTATGGGTCCACCATGAAATTTCACCAGTTCTGACAAAGGTAATGGAGGCACACACAGCACCACCCCTGTAAAGGAAACAATTTACTTAGCCCGCACACACAAGTGTATACTGCAGCGCAGGATAGAGATAATACACAGTTTATACACAATGCTGCCAACCCCATCAGTTAAAAAGTTTTGAGTTGATACCCTCCAAAAGATTGTTCTAAAACTCACAAGGCTGTAACTAAGACTGTATTTGGGTTTCATTCCTTTGCCTCCAGTTCTGGCCCCTTGGGAGGCAGCCAGGTCCCACTTCCACCTGGTCTTTGCAGCCATGAAAGCCAGAAATACCTCGGTATTAAATGAAAGCTGAAATAATTGCTTACCTTCAAGATCTGAGGTTTTACATAAAATACCAGCTATGGCATAACTTGCAAGAGAGTTGAGAATGTTATCTACATTTATCTGATTCCTCCTAGTTCAAGACTCCTTTCCTAGTACACACGTCTTCTGTTAATCAAAATGAATGTCCACAAGGAATTCAGCACAGACTCCTGAATTTTAATAACTGGAAATGGGCTCAAAGCAAAGCTTTCAATTAAAAGTTCCCATGCTTCAGATTAAGATATTTAACCCTAGCAAACCCATGTGTTTCTGTAGGTCTTCCTTACTCACCTGCTGGCACAGCCGCTGTTGTGACAGCTCCGGTCCATGCTGTGTGGTAGTCACCAGTGTCCTGGCAGCTCATAGGGCTGTACCCTTCACCAGCTCCACGCTGCTGCAGCGGTGCTGCTAGCAGGAACCAAGCTGTCCAGTCTGTAGGTTACAGAAGATGTCACTTTGAACTGCAGTCATTGTAGCGTAGGTGTACTCTGAGGAAATATAAATACATATTGTAGTGTAGGAATACACATTGTAGTGTAGGTGTACTCTGAGGAAATGATTAATTCCTAAGAGCTCAAAAATTTCTTGGCATTTTTGTGCAGAAATCTCTTGTCAGTGAAGGGGACCTAGCCACCGGCAATGCTTCTCTCCTGCTTTCTTCATGTGGTTTGTCATTCTTGAAGCTTTTGGTCTTTTGTTGCAGAGATTATGAGTTTGTCGATGGGGAATGGTAGGAATGTAGCTGCTGGGCTGGATACTTTCATGGGTGCTGCGAGTTGAATGTCTGTTTTATGGTTGCTTATGACAGTAGAATTTGGACTTGATGATAGTGATTCCTCCCAGGACTGTGTTTCTATGTCCAAGACCAGCAGAACTCTTTTTGTCCGTTAAGATTTCCTTAATTCACCTTAAACCCAGGATGTCAAACATCTAAACCCAGGATCAAGTTTGCTTCTAGTATTTTGTAAATCGTATGACATCTTCTAGATGTTTGGTTTTTAATGAATTTCTGTCTTTCCTGACTGCAAAGAAAGCCTTCCAAACGTGAACTGAGTGTAATAAAAGTAGAAACACCTGCCTGAGGACATTTCTATGCTGCAGTCACTGCTTGTCTGCAGCTCATGTAGATATACTTTAACCAGCTTTAAGCCAGCCAGCCTGGGTCCTGATTGCTCTGTAGCCCCAGCGTTACACAGCACAGCAACTATTCAAGCACACCTTCCGTTTCCCAGGTGGGGTTTGCACCTTAGCACAAATCCACATGAATGAATGGGAAAAATTCTTCTTAAAACCTAATACTGGGAGTTCAGAATATGCAATCAATACAAATGGGGCTGACCACTGCCAACCCCATCAATACCAGCGGCATGAAGTTGTCTGTTACTGCCCAGAAAAATGTGTTAGCAGGCCAGCTCCTGGCTGGCAGATCTCCACCCTCCCAGAAGGCAAACATCTTCGCCTTTGTTTCCTGCCACCCTTCTTCCTTATGTCTGGACTAGTATCATGTAGCACAGCAGAACTGGAATAGGCAGAGATGTGCTAGGAGCCGAACGTTAATGCTTTGCTCAAATTAAATGAAATAAAACCATATGGTGTCATCATGGGTCACTGATTTAAAACAACAACAAAAAATCCTAGCTCATCTCTAAGCCCTTCTGATAGTAAAGCTGCTGCTGTGAATTCTGCCTCTCCTCAGAGTGCACCCAAGAAATGCAGAGAGAGAAAAGGGCAGGACTGGGCTTTCTCTTGTGTTTGGAGTGAGCAGGCTGACCTGGAAAAAAGTGACACTTTTTTCTCCATGTCTTTGGGCATGATGTCGGTGGAGTTCTAGCAAAGTTGATGGACCTACACAGATTAGCAGCAGATAAGGAGTCAGATCTTCTCAGGGAGAGCTAGGATTGTGTTTTGAGATATGAAAAGTAGCTCCATTTTGACCTCTCATGTATTTGAAAGCTTCGTGAAAATAGATCTCTCTTCAGGCACCTTTTAGGACTATCAATCTATCTAATCAATCTAATTAATCTGTCGTAGTTGTGCTTATACACTGACGTAGTACAAGATCACCCTTCTCCTCTTCACCTTTCCAAAAGGTAGGGAGAAGGAAATGCAGTTTTCATAGAAGGAGTCTGAATGCGTGAACATTGCTCGTGGCCCCTGAATATGGCAGTTTGAAGGCATTCTGCTGCGCTGGCAGGGAGCACCAGAGCCTCAGGCCAGCTAGCAAGGAATCTGAGTCTGCTGCTCCTGTCAATGTCAGCTGTTGTTCTGAGGGTTGCAAGTGTTGCGGTAGGTTCTGAGAGCAGCAGGAGAAGCTACTGCCCCCCTCCCCCCCCTGGAAATTATGTCGTAGCTTTTGGGGGGGCAACTGCAGCTCTGATCTTCCCAACTGCATCTGCAAATGCGAAGGCAACTACCAAAGCCAGTGCAGCTGAAATACAGCCTCTGTTGCCTTTGCCTACCTTCCCCTCACGGACAGCCACTGTCAGCAGGGTACATGTCACTTCTGCTTCAAGCAGGAGAATGAAGCCAATACTGTGCTACAGCTCGCTGAAGCACTTACTTGGCCCCTGTTATTAGAGAGTCTGAGCCCTTCACTCCTCCTTCCAGCTGTCCTCAGTGTGCCCCAGGTGGCATGGCAATGCTCCTATCTTCACACTTCAGGCAGGAAACAGAGCACAGAGAGAAATGCCATTTGTCCAAAGTCTTGAGAGGTCCATGACAGAGCAAGGAACTGAAGCCCTTTCCCTGAATCGGATTAGGCTCTAACTATCAGACTTTCTATTTCCCTCCCTTCACTCCCCAAATCCCTTGGTTGTTTTTCCTCACCATGCTATGAAGCTTGCTTTGTGCAGAGAAGACTTTTTATTCCTCTTCTTTTGCTCAACTGTGAATTCAGCTGCATCTTGACCCATGCACAGAAACACAGGACTCTCTCCTATTTGTTCAGAGCTCTTTTTACCTGCACAGCACCAATCCGCAGGTAGGATATTGTTGGCACCATAGGGGCTGTCAACAAGGAGCCCAAAGCTGCCTCTTTGCATCCCAGGCTCTCCCTTTTTTCCTCGGGCATGCTTTGGCACTAGCGTCACTGGGGTGGTCATGAGCCCTTTTGTAGGAAGCAACCTGATGCAGGGGAGGCATCACTGTCTCACTTAGCCCTGCACCAAGTCCCCCGCAGGCTCCCTTGTCTCTGCCGCTGGCACAGCCTGTGGGTCAGCAGTGCAGCCCTGTGCCAATTAAGCCACGCAGCACAGCAGGGTGTGTGTTCCTTGGCCATCACAGCCTCCCTTGGACACTGCAGAGAAAAGGCTGAGGCTTCGCAATGTTAGCCTTCCAAGAACCGCTTTAATTGCCCAGTAATGCACACCCTGGGGTCTTGTAATGTGCTTCTAATACGGAGCATTTAAAATATGAATACGTCAAAACAATTACAAGGAATCTGGTGCTCTGCTGAGTGTATCCTTCCACTCCGAAAAATAATCCATGACAAAGGAAAATGATCAAAGTGAGGCTGCCAGGGCTTTCTGAAATCTGTCAGGGTCTCCCGGTGGCAGCAGGACACAACACTCTTTCACTTAGTGCAACTTTACTCTGTTCTTCCAGGATTAAAAGAATCACTAGATTTGGGCTCCAGATGGTTCAGACCTACCTCATCTCCCTCTGATCAGCCCTAGCATAATTTTGTTTCAATTTCAGATATTGTCTAAGGGCTCTGCCAGCAATAGTAAGAAAGGAGAAACCACAGAATACGTCAGGCTATAAGAGAGTTTGGATAGAAATGTCAGAGAAGCAAGGGGCATTTCCTATGATCTGTTTTTCTTTGGCAAATAATTTCTGGACAGGTTTAGAAGTGATCTTTTAGTTGCTTATTGACAAAGAGTGAAAGAAAGTTCCGCTTCTCAGGAAGGACTATGGCTTAGCTAATTTATCTTCCAGTGTTTCTCTACATTCTTTACCAAATTTAGTTAGAGCTTATTACAACGGTCATACTCGGAGAGATGTTTTTTGTCTGTCCATCTGTATTCAGAATCAGCAAAAGGAATTGCATTAAAACTGCTGAAAATGATGAAATAGAAATCAAACATCAGAAATTCATGATCTAGTGCTGAACGTTTAAGAAAGTTGAAGGCATTTGGAAACAGGCAGTTAGTTTCAGCTGGAGCTGTATGCAGTATTAACTCTAGAAAGAGTTACTACAAGCCAACTATGGTAACTCATGTGTTTCAGGAACGGATGTATAATTCACAGTATGATACTATGTGCTGTAATGACATTATATGCCATTACTTAAGATAATATTGCATATTAAATTCAGATTGTGAAATGAAGTTCAGTTGCTTTACTGCAATCGAAGATCTATAAGTGTCCTGTTGCTGAAACCTCAGAAGTATTGTATTAAATCTGTGTATGTTCTCTGAAATTCAAAGTAGACAACTTGTGCAAAAACCTCCCACTGGAAGTGAAAAATGGGAATTTGCAGTAAGTGCCAGTTTGTGCCCCTAATTAAACACAAATGTGGTTGTTGGAGTCACTGACTGTTATGGAATTGGAGCAGATATGAATTTAATACTAAGTGACAATTTCTTTTGGAGAAAAAAAAGGCGTTTGAAATACTGGCATTTACCTCAAGAAATCAGCCCTGCTGACTGGTGTTCCAGGATTTGTGTGCCTAATACTTTTGGGAAAGGCTGAGGAAGCATTCTGCAGAAAGGCTTGTCTTTCTCCAGTGTCTGGAGGTAAGAAGAAGCCATCAAAGGCAGCAAGAGGTGAGCAAGGTTTTGCTCCCTCTTACACAGCAGTAATCCAGAAATCCGAGGTTTGAGGCAGCAGAGCTGGCTTAGTGTGTATTTCAGTCTCCAGTAAGGGTGAGAAGCTTTCAGCAATCCCCAGGTTTAAAGACAGCATTATTATGCTGCGTCTGTTGCTACATGACCAGGTCAGCTCTGTTCATCTTTCAGCTGCTGTTTCATTAGGTGGTCTCGTGTAGGACAGACACACTCGAAGCCTCTTAAAGCAGCAGCAGCGATGCCTAGCTATCCTGCTGTTTATCACTGTTCCTAAATGAATTGATCCAGAGGGATGCACTGCTGTATTCCATACTGAGTGTTAGGGTCCTGAAATTTCTCCTGTTTCCTTACAACACTAGAGTTCAGTCACAACTATAGGGCCAAGGAGAACAGCTGGAGGGAGCCTCTTCATGACCTGCCTCTTCTTTTAGTCATAGGAAATACCTTCTACCTGAGACTTCATTAGATTTGCTGCGCATTTGATGCCAAGAATTATTTGACCTAAGACACTGGAGGTTGCATAACCAGAACTGCTCCCCTTTGCTCACTGTTTCCAGACACTTCCTCTTGACATAAAACCAGATTCATTCTTGGGAGGGGAATGTTTTTGAACAGAGCCTTTCACTTCTGGGTCACTAGCTGAAATCTGGCCCTGGTTGGTAGTGACCAAAAATCATTACCAGCTGACAGCTACTTGGGGAAATGAGATGGTGAGTCTCATTCCAGTTCCTAATGGACACATCTCAGCAAACACAGTCACAACTGGCACTAACTGGCATTCTCAGCTGGGAGACCACAAACTGAACAGCAAAGGAAATTGAACCTTCCTCTTCATCCCTTGCCTGGGTTTCTGAAGCATTATGGACAAGCTTTCCATACTACCGTTGTTTCACAGGCTGGGTTTACTCTAAATGGCTCTTCAAAACTTTGCCATTTTTGTGCAGCATGATTCAGCACAGCCTGATCAGCCATCCCAATATAATTAGGCTCAGTAGAAGCTGAGCTGCTTGATGCCACCTCCCAGTACGAATGGCAAATCTGATGTCATATCTCAGTATGAACAGAACTGTCTGATGTCACCTCAGTGCTAACAGGACATTTTATAATATGACATCTAAGGCTGCAGGGGAGATCTTCTAATCCATTCACTGTGCCACACTACGCTAGAACATAACACAGCATAATGTGTAGGTTAACTTAGGCACCCTCAGGCAAATTTTGGATAGATGGACAGATGGATGGATGGATACATTTATACAAAATATACATACATTATATCACTCTATTGATTTTTAAAAAGTTCCAGGTCTGCCTGGCTATAATGAGATTTTTGAACTTTGTGTTGCGATCAATGAGGGGAATATTATTGGCCTGGAGAATTGATATACCCGCTCTCTGTGGCTTGTTCTGCTCCTGGACTGCCCCTGCCCCCAAGGTGTACGATTCCATCAGACACTTAACCTCTTTTACAGTGTCATCAGGCTAAAAGGAATCTAATAGTGACACGGGACTTGTGCTCAGCACTCTGGCACTATTGCTTTCCTGTCACAAATAATTTATAGCTTTCTATTTCCATCCCTTTGCCTGCACCCCATCCCCTTTTTCTGTTTCTCTGGGCTGGGGGAAATCAATAAACTCACACAACCAGAGTGGCACTTGAGGGGGTTTTAGGGGGAATGTGAGAGAAGAGAAAAGAAAAAATCAGAAAAGAAGAAAAAAAGTTGTATTATTTGCCCTAGCACAGACTTCTCCGATCAGTTCCTCAGTTAGTGCAAATCAGCAGGACCTCAGAATTTGGCCCTGTGAGGTCCTCAGCAGCCCTGTGAGGTCCTCAGCAGCTATAGATTAGGGCCCCTCGTACTACTGACCTATACAGGGTGAGGACCTGGACCTCCCTCCCCAGCTAGAACCTTGATATTCCCTGTCTCCAGCTATGTCCCAGGCAGCCTCTCTTCCACTCCAACAACTGCCCAGGCTTCATTACATGTGTATCAGAGTTTTGTAACATACTGAGGTGATACGCTCTGAAATACCTTTCTTTTCCTAAGAAGGTTTCGCTTTCAGGAGTTGTGCCCTCTCAACATCTCTGCCTATCTCTATCCATTCCATACCACCCACTAGCCCCACATGTGCTCTTTGAAGTTTTGCCAACTTATTCTTTAGAATGAATCTTTAAGGGAATCTCTCTCTTGTGTGGAAAGGAGTAATTTGTTTTCACTTTCTGGAGAGATTTTGGGGGAGAATTTAAAGCTAATATAACGCATGGCTGAGAGTTCCAGAAACTCAGGCTGGAGAACATCTGCAGCCTTCACCCTAATTGGAAAGGCTCGTTTTAATCTCAAAGGAATTTGGTCTCAATGGTCTTCGCAGGTCATGGCTTATTTGCGAAGTTCCTTGGTGAGGCAGTTGTGCCTGAGTCACAGATACCCACACCTGCCAGTAGGCAGGGACCTTGCAAGTCAAGTACTAGGCGCTAGTGATTTTCTTTCACCACTGACCTCAGCTGGGTTTAAACGGGTGGCCTGGAGGTGAAAGATTCATTGTAACAAGAAATAGAGCACCAACAATTACAGGTCACTTTATTTTCATTCTGAGCCGCATTATGAGCTTGGTGGGATTCACCGAGACACCTGCTTTAGTTCCCATGCTGAGTTCATTCACCTCTGAATACAGACCAATTTTTGCCCTCTTTGCTGGAGCTTCTTTTTCCTGGTTGACTATATTCCATCACCTCTGCCTATGGATGCCCTCTGCTCCCACCTTCTCATTTCTGAAGGGCAAGGGCTTTGGGCAAGTCTTCCATCAGTTCAAAGCATTCAGCATTCAATTCTATGCCAGAAAGATATTTTTTAGGTACACAACAAAATTAAATCTACACCACTAGTGTAGATTTACACTAGCAGATTTTACACCACTAAGTCTACACACTAATCCAGCAGTGGCTCTATTATCTGCAAAGACTGCCTCGTGTTCATGCTGGCAGATCAGGTCGCAAATGGTAATGCAGTTGCTAACACACAGGACATCCTAGCTTGTTACCTGAGCACCACAGTTTTGCAGTGAGTACCCAGGTTTGGGGGAAAGATGACAGAGCAGAGCAAGGACAATCTCCTGAGAAGTGGACCATTGAAGCAGTAGAGTCAGGAGTGTAGAAGTCAAATGAAGTGACTGCTGCACCCAGAGCTCAGGCCAGACCTTCAGGTTCTGAGCTGCGATCTCGGGTATGCAAAGGCACGGAGAAGTTGCAGTTGAGTTCTGAACATGCTCTGCTCTTTTTCAGGATCATCAGAACCAAAGTTCAGCAACCTTTTCACCCAACACCAGATGGGAGCGGGACAGGTGTGACTGCACCAGGACATACTATCGGTAAGAAGACTGGCATGAGGGGTGGTGACAGGATAAGTGGAAATGAGGATGATGCTTAGCTGAGGGAACAAAGTCTGACAAGCAGATGCTAAGCAGAGCAAAAGTGAGGAAGGGTGGGGGGGAAAGGAGCCTCAATGGAAATCAGAGGTTTCTGCTCTTCATTTCCCTCATTGCGTTGCAGAGAAGGGAATTGTGGCAGAGAAACCAGCCCAGGGTAGGGGTTTGCTCTGCCTTAACATCCATTTCATGTTCACACTCTTTCCTTAGCTCCCCTAGGGAGAAGTATTTGCCACTACCCTGTTTAAGCATCAGTCTTCAACTGTTGTCTCCTTCTCACTCTGACTCTCTTTCCCCCTCTCTCTCCCAATTTCTTTTCTTGCTTTTTTGCTGGAACTGGCCCATTTCTTAGAACTAGTAAAAACAGACACGGGTAAGATATTCCTGATGCCTCATAGCTGAGTTCTTCATTGTTCTGGCTCTGCAGCCAGGTATCCTAGGGGTGTATTTCACCAAGAAAATGCATTTTCTGCTGGGGGAGATGGGTTTATCAAGGGGAGCAGAAGATGGAGGCTGTAATAAAGTGACCAAATGTTGTGTTTAAAGGTACTGTGCTAGATGTGCGACCAGGTACTTTTCACTCTGTGGGCTGTATGGTGCATATGTTGTTGCAGCTTTATCCAGTAATAATTCAGAGCAGGAAAAACCATGCAATATTTTGGGATACTGTGATATACATTGGCCTAAGACACTTTCGGAAATACTGTTGGTTACTCAGAATTAGCTGTGACACAAGGATTTACTGGGGAATACAAAGATTTACTGGAAAGTGATGGTCTACATGGGACAGAGCTGGCAGACACAATTCTGTACATGAATTGTGTTCTGGAGCACAGTGGAATTAATGAGCCAGTATGGAAGAGCATTTCTGGATGCCCTTTTAATCCGGACTTGCTCATTGGACTGGGAATCACTAACTACAACAGATGGAGCTGGCAGATTTTATTCCTTCTTGGAAAAGTAGTGCATGTCTAGGGAAAGCATTGGCTAAGCTGGGATAGTGATTGCAAGTGCTGCTACTGGAGTGCCTCATTGCTCTGGGATGTACTGGGAAGTGTGGGTCTATATGTGATACTGTTGACAGGTTCTGCCCCATCCTGGAAGGCTTGTACTGGAGGTATTGATTGCTTCAGGACACTGCTTTATGAGTTGAATGATGTATAGTGGCCTGCAAGAGACTTGGGATATTCTCCCTATTACTGGGACATGCTGGGACATAATGGGCATGCCTACTGGATGCACAGCTCTACTTCCTCTGTACTTGAAAGCCCTGATTATCATGAAGTGATCATTTCTAACCCGTATGACTTGTCATTTCTGATATATTGGAAACTTACAAGCAGTCTTGGACAGCCCTGAATGGCAGGAGGAGTCTGCCTGTTGACATTGGTTAGTACAAGAAGGAGACACTAGATTTTTATTAATCTGGGTTGGAGTATGTATCCCCAACTCACCATTTGGTCCAGTAGGGAACTGAATATATTGGACCAATACTGAAGTGCTTCTAACCCTATGCCAAGAAGGTAATTTCTCAATGGGTGTTTTGGATGGACATGTAAGAGGCTGGTCTGGCTAAGACAGAATGTGTGCAATCCTGGTGGAAAAACACTGAGAGGAAATGATTGGCAAAATGTAGATGGACTAGGAAGCCACTGGAGAATGTCGGCTATGCAACTCTGTTACTATAGCACGCACCGGGAAGCCTGCTCGGAACTGGGATGTAAAAAGGTTTAGTTAGCTTCTTGATGGAATACACTTGCTTGTTATTAATGGCCCTGTACTGGAAGGCTGTTGAGCTATGGTATAAGAATGGCAACGCTGGGATGCAGCAATGTTAGCTGTAGAATGAGTCTTTCAGTGTGAGGGACTGGAAGTTTACTTAGTGCCCAGCTTTCCTATGAGACTGGTGGCATGTGTAGGTTTCAGCTGCGAGATCCCTGAGTGCTGTGCTGCTCTCCTCATGGCCCTTTTTCCCTTTTCCTTTTGTCCAGTGCCCAGCACAGCATCCCCTCCCGTCTCCAGTGCCTCCAATGATCCAGTGGGCTCTTACTCCATTAACGGGATCCTGGGGATTCCTCGGTCGAATGGCGAGAAGAGGAAACGTGATGAAGGTAGGGGGAGGGGAGAAGCTCATCCTCCCTTTTATATTCTTTGTCCCCATGTACAGGCTCCAATTTCAGGCCAAGGTTTGCAGCTGCTCCAGGGGCTAGATCAGTTTTAGCAACAGAGACCAGTTCCCCGCCACTGCCCTGCTGGCTTGGAATGCTGTTCTTCCGAGGCCCTTTCATGACAGGCTGCATCTCCAGACATCTGCTCGGCAGGCAGAGAGCCGTCTCCATTGCTGGAGCTGATCCCAAGTTCATTCACTGCTGGAAACGGCTGGAACTGAACTCCCCAGGTGCCAGCAGGTGCCCGGACTTTGAACTGTGGGTAAACATGGTTTCCCCGACTCACTCGTTTCAAACAAAATGCCATCTTGGAGAAGCACCAGCAATGTGGGAGTTATCTTTAATTCCCCTTGCAAACAAGATCCTGCCCTGTGAAGTGCCATGAGCTACATTAGCTGGTGACTATAAGGGCACAGTTTTCAATGGGTAGCATCTACCACAGCAGAATTGCCATGCTTGCAGCAGTCTGAAAGCAGAACAGGAGGTCTTCCGAGTACTGTGGCCCTACGGTTGTTACCTAAGACTTTCGTTAGGGCTCTAAGGAATTAGGATTAAGCTGTCTCCTTTTCCTTTCTACCTGCTGGGGAGGACTCAGAGCAAAGTGAAATGAGCCAAAAGTAGGAGCCTCAGGTGTAGACAGTCTGAGTCAAGATGGGTAGGTAAGGTCTTGGTGCTCTTATGGTGACTTTGTAAGCTTTTTTTCCTTGAATCTTGTTCTTTTAATTTGATGCATTCAAAAATTCAGGGCCAGGAGGTGACCTTTTCCAAGAGTAGTGCCTGACCAGTTTGTTCAGTACAGTCCTGCCTTCACTATGTTGTCTTCCACTGTTGCCTGTTGCATAGGGAAAACCTCTTAGCAGCACTGGTGGCTCAGTGTGCTGTGTGTGCTGTAAGCCCCAGGTTGTGTGGCACAAGAGAATATGAGGGTTCCCTGTGTGATATGTGGTGAGAAGAGAAAGTTCTCCTGAGAGAGATGCTGTATTTTGGGAGTTTGCTAGTGATTTTCTCAGCATTGGTTCTGGTGAGGTTCATATCTGCGAGTTTTTTCATCCAAACAAGCACAGTAATCCTAAGGAAAAAAAGAAAAAGGCAGTCATCGTGTCCCCTTTCTCCCTAATACAAGGTGAAACTAGAGGCAAGGACCCAATCCAGCTTCTGTTAAAACAAATGGGAAGATTTTTGCTGATGTCATTGGAAATTGGATCAGGCCCCAGAGGAAGTTCCATTTCCCAGCTAGATGGCAGTAGGGCTCAGCTAAGAGAAAAGTGTAGCAATGGAAGGGCTGAGTCAATGCATCAAAGTCAAAAAATGTCAGGAATAAGAGACTGCAAACATTGCAAACCCCTCCAGCATTTCCCATCATTACATATACAGCAAATAGTGACATTTCAAACTGAGTGACAAGTTTCTTTAATGTTTGTGCAAATCTCTTGGCAGCTATTTGGGGTTTTATTGAACCCCAGTTCTCACACAGTCCAGAGTGGTGATCACCAGCTCTCAACATGGGGCCTCCATATCTCATTTTGAAATGAAGCAGTTCAGTCTGGCTTTGGTGGCCATTCTTTCCAAATACCTGGAAAGATCATGCCACTTTAGATGCAGCCGCACAGTCAATTCCAGCCTCAGAACCTGAGCTTTTCTGGAGCAGTACAATTAAATACAGAAATAACTGAGCAGCCATCTAAGACTGTGACACTTCACGATGACATACTGACAGTAGGAACAACTCTCTGCTATTGCCTGTCCTTAATTCATCCCAGATTTGATTTATGAAGGGAAAGCAATACTCTGCAACTCTCTGCTGTTGACCAAGAGCCCATATATCCCATTAGGAATCAAAACAGTACCAGACAATCTTGGAGACATTGCTTGCCTTTAGTTCTCAAGAGTTTTAGGCAGCAGCTACATGACACAGCTGCAACTAGCTTAGAGAACAGCCTTCCTCTTGCCATCCCAGATACCTCCTGCAAGGAGATGTCACACTCCTGTCCCAGAGAAACCTCACACAGGACCCTCTGCCAGCTTCTGAACACCCCTAGCCAAGGGTTGAGTTATCTGGGCTCACACTGGCCTTAAGAAACGCTGAAAGACATCATCACTTTGCAGGGTTGGGTCCTAAGGCTAGAAGGGTCCATAGGGGCGTTTGCACAGCCAGTGACCTGCGCTCACTCCTGGGCAATTTCCCTTCTAGCAATGAGGACTCTTGTTCCTAGCTGAGACAGGGATTAGGAAAGCCTGGCAAGAAACCCAGTGCAGGTGTTTCTTTCATGCTCTTGCAGTATTTCCCAGAGCTTCTGAGCACTGTTCTGTTGCAGTTTCTTAACTGCAGGGTTTACTTTTGTGCTGAAGAGCCCTTATGAGCTCTCAATGCACATCTGCTTTCCCAGCATTTTGGAGATGGCTCTTCCCCAAAGAAGGCAGAAGAACCAGCACTGCCGTCTCTTTTTTTTCCACTCCATTGGTCCAGCTCTGCTGCAAGGATTCCTCTGTGAGGAATTAAGTTCAGCAGAAAGGGAAAGTACCAAGCTGCTCCAGAATTCCTGGTTCTGAAAACCTTGTTAGCAACCTCTGTGATGGCTGGGGGGAGCAGGGTGGGAGAAAGACAGAGGAGCCTCTATCTGAGCACACCCCCTCCCCCAGGTCCTCCTTGCTGCAGCTGGTGCCTACATTAGACGGTAGCTCAGATGATTAAGAAGAGGAGAGATAATTATGTGTCAAGATGATGTAGCAGAACTCCCGAGTTGGACAGAAGGAGCCAGACGGTTGCATGAGGTGGGCTCAGCGATGGACGCTGACAGCCAGGTGTGTCCCTCACAGGGAATTAGAGGGAAGAGGGAAAATCCCAGCCTACCAAATCTGCTGGCTACAACTGCAAGGGTAGCCTGGGAAGACTATAGCTGTGAGAGAGAGCTAGCAGGGAGGTAGCACTGAGTGTCTATTAGTCAAGACAGGGAACTCTCAGATCACAAGTCTTTCCTCAGAATTCAGTGTGTTTTTCTCAGGTGAGTGCCTAGGAAAGATAGTCAGGATTTGCCCTGTTAAGCCTATGTATTCCTTTTGTTTCTGTTTTTGACCAGTGGTTGTAAACCCTCTGACTTCCACGTCAGATCAGACAAAGGAGAGAGTTGGTCTCCTATGATTATAAAAATAATTTGGCTAAAAAAGTTCGCCACCACTTGTCTAGCACAGTGTATACCACCTCATGCAGTCTAAGGGCACTGCCAATGCTGCTGTTATTTCCCCCTGACCTTCCCCACCATTTACACACACCATCTTCTAGAGGCAGAAGTGGCCCTGCAGCATGTATTGACTTTCCCAAGACCACAAAGGGTCGTGCAGTATCAAGCTGCAGCTGGAAACAGGAATTCCTGGCTCTTCACAATCCTAATGTGGTATTATGCTGTGATAGCAAGCTAAGCTCAGCAGGGTCATTGTCAGACTAAGAAGCAGCAATAAGAAGTCCAGAAGGATAAAGGAGAAAAATAACACGCAAATACTTCTGTTGTTGCATAACCCCATAACCTTTAGTTGATAGCTAAAAGGATGAGAATGGGGATAGCTTGGAAGCACTAACAAAAAATAAATATCATTCATACCATAGTCTTGAGTACTGTGTAAGGAGAAAAAGGGAGAGATTAAGAGAAAGGAAAGAATGGATAGATAGATGGATAGATGGATAGACAGATAATTAGAAAATATGAAAACAGTATTTCCAACTGTCCTGGCATACCACAGGATCTCCAGCTGGGTGAAACTTGGGATCTTTACAAAACACTCTTACTAGAGATTAGAGATAGCAATTTTCTCTCCATACCAGTCCACAGACTTCCTCTATAGACTCAAATTCTCATTTGGGATTCTTCTTCCAGTGAGGCTGGTGTTGTAACATTCTCAGCATCATTAATCTTGGTCCCTGACAGTATCTGTAGTATTTGACAGCATTACTGGCAATAATATCTGCAGTACTGACAATGGCAGAGATAATATCCCCCAGTATTATTGGCATTAGCAGGGATCATATCTGCAGCCTGTTATTGGTGGGAGCAGATATAATGTGTCCAGTATTATTAGTATCAGTAGTAATAAAACTCATAGGCTTGTTAGTATGATCAGTGCTAATATCAGCAGTAGGTTTGTGGGAGAGGAGGGGATGGAGTGATTGCTACTGTAAATGGTAATAATACTCAGGCTGTTTGCAGTAAAGGAATCCCCAGTGGAGATGGGGGAGCAAACCTGGGATAGCAAAAGCTCCTTCTTTCCTTTCTTTCCTTTCTTCACCTGGGGATCTGATGATCAGACTGATTTACATTGAAGTAAGCTATGCAGGGCTGTGTCAGTGCAGGAGGACAGTAAAGGGTCACCAACATTTTGTCAGGTATGTGATGGTGATGTTTTCCAAAGAGTGTCAGCTGTATTGGTGCAGGTAGTTCACTCTACACTTCAAAAAGGGGCTGAGCTACGCAGAATAGAGTGCTGCCTACTAGGAGTGGGAGCACTTACACTGCTAGTCGTGTAGCTGCAGGACAGTCAGCATAACTGCCCTTTTTATTGGTGGTACACACATAATTTTCTGCCATTACTACAACACCTCTGCTGAGAAGCACTGCTTTTGTTACAGGTGGTTTTCTCTTCCCTCACTCCGGATGGGAGGGCTCTGACTGTAGGGCAGGGGTTTGGCAGTGTTCAGCTTAGGAATTCTCCTGCATGGCCATGATCTCATTTTCCTACCAGGAAAGCAGAAATGTCTCCTTCAGATGGAGCATGAGGCAGGGAGATCGGCAGCAGTCCCAGTCCCGAAAGTAGGGCTTTTTAAAATACTGCCGCAGGACATAGACTGTCTTGAAGAAACTCAACTGTTTAAGTGGAAAGTAGTGCAGAAAGATGTGTCATGTGTTTAAGAAGGTCTGAGGTTGTGAGCAGATACACAGCAGCTTAGTGTGCCACTGCAGGTATGATCCTATTTGTGCTGTTCAGAGCGGCAATGATAATACAGTTTTGGAGATATTGTGACATTTCAGGTGACTTTGTGTCATTGTCAGTGGCATCAGTATATGTTTGCAGGCGGCGTGGCTGCGGTTATCATGTTGTTGTAACTGTATCACTACAGGTTGTGGGTTTGTGATACTAATGATGGGATTAACTGTATCAGTGCTTGCTATGCTGCCCCATTACACTCAAGGCCATTTTACTCTTCACAGGTGGTTGTGAATTGTTTCTGGCGGTATGTCTGCATCATTGCATACAGTAATGTTGTTTTGATGTGGTAATTGTTGGTACACTGGTGCAGGCTGTACTGTTATTGTGATTGCAATTAATATAGTTGTTACTGCAGCTGATGTAACGTATTGATGGACAACAGGCTGTCACCTGGCCATGAGTGAAGTCAATACAGCCATGTCACTGCAGCACTGTGTTGAGAACTGTGTGTTTTCACAAAGTATGACCATACTGCTCCACAGCATACTGGGGTTGTTTCAGGACATACAGCATGCTTATGCTGTCATCTGCAGTATGATGATGCTTTACCACTGCTGTAGCTGTACTAGGGCAGAGAGGGTCTAGCCCTTAACTGTCCTGTAGGGAAATACACTCATTTTCTCATGCTGTCTACATACATTTGCAAAGAGTATGAGTGAGTTATTTCACTTGACTGTATCATGGCACCTGATGTATGTTCATCTCTGGGCATATTAGATTTATATTTGTTCTCCCAAAACTGTTGCACTGTTGAAGACAACAGAATGTATTTGGACCCCTGCAGGTGACACAACAGCACTGCTGTCTCTGCTGTGGCTGAGTTGTTCCATGCTGCGATTTCTTGTCACCACAGCTGATGTGTTTGTGTTATTCTATATGACTGCTTTATTGCAGGTCAGCCATAGCCTTAATGACACTGGAGACACATGCAGTTACATTGCCCCAGGTGCTAACCCTATGTTCCAACCATCACGTGCATGGTTGTAGGGTGTGCACCCAGCAGTTTATGGCTGTGCACAGGGAGTGAGCAGTTTCTGGAGTGTTTCATGTTCCCACAGTGTCTTCCTCCTACTTTCCCTGGGACTGTGCTGTTGCATGCAGTGTAGCTGAGTTTCCAGTGGCTGTCAGCATGCAGCGACAGTGTATCACTGCAAAGCAGTGGCCACAGGGGACATCCAGTCTCACTGTGACTATACACACAAATGTAGGTAACACTCCTTCAATTCTAGATGAAAATGTAAATTGAAGAGGCAGTTTATTCTCAGCAGCCACTCACTTCTCCCTGTGGAGGGTCTTTGGCTGGTGAGACTCCTAGGAGGACATAAGAAAGGTACCTGCTACTCATCCTGCACCTCTCTAAATAAACTGCAGGAGGACGGTAAGAAAAGGGAGAGTATGTGTGGGAAAAGAGAGGAGAGGAAGACTGGATAAAGGAGAGGATGATGAATAAGCAGCACAGCACTATCAGAAATGTGGGCTGCTGCATCACATATCTGGAGGTCAGTCTGTAAGCAAGAGAAACTGTATGTATGTGTGTCTGCACACATCCTGGGAGTTGGGGGTACGTATTGCTCAGGAGCACTTCAGGTAAGGGAGAGTTAACAGCTTACATCACAGAAAGCAGTTTGGACAGAAAAAGCTCTGCTTCTAAAGCTTACAGTGCTGCTTAGTTTGGCAGGGTTTGGTACTAACTGAAGACAAGCTGGTCTGGCTTCAGCTGCATTTGTGTGCATCTCTGCTTGTGTATTGGTGTCTCTAGGAATGCATGCCTGTTTGTTTTTGTATTTATGTGTTAGAATCACTTATCTGTGCTTATATACTGGGGTGAGTGGCAGGTTGGACCCGTATTTTTGTGCATGCCTATGGAGACCTGGAAAATGTGTATGTTAAGCTGTGTATAATATTGCCTAGTAGAAGAATACATCCTGTGGATCATATGGATGTCTGGGCATGTATGGCTCAGTATTAGTGCTATGTATTTTGATGAATTCCAGGTATTTGTATTCACATTTGGAACATATATGTGAATATTGTATATTTGTATGTACATTCTGTGTGTATGTGTTGTTACATACTTGGAGTATCACTGTATCTTTGTGGTTGCTGGATATGAATATGTAGCCTGTTAGTGCTGTGCACTTCTGTATATAGTTTGTACAGATGTGTATTTGCATTGGGGTTATATATTTGTGTGTTTGTTGTATATATATATATCTTGGTTGTTCTTGCTTGTGAGAAGGTTGTTTATTTATGTAAATAATTTGTATTTGTTCACATAATTTAATTTTGTATATGTGAATTTAAGGAATTGACTTGGAGTTCCAGGTTTTTGTTTAGTTAGTGTCTGTATACTTTTGTAAGTTATTCGTTTATTCAGAAATTACATTTAATTGACACGCACCTGCATTAGTACCTCCTTGTGTCCCAGCCCACATTCTTGTGTCTTTAAATGTTATCGGCTAGATTGTGTGAGTCTTACCTATGCACAGAGCTTCCCTTTAAGTTTATTTGTGTGAGTGCCATGAATATGTGCTTGTCTGTCTATTTACAGTTATTTAATTTGTGGTTAGATCTTCCACTTTGACTCATTTCTGAGAGGGGCTGTTGCAGCTAATGTGCCTGCAGGAGTCAGGCAGAGCCAACTCCTCCCAGTGTCTCTGCCTGCTCTGCTTTCCACCTGAGCAGAGCCTGCTCCAGAGCTTGGCTGGTACCTGTCTGTCTCTGCATCTCCTTGCTCACTCTAGATGAGTTGCACACTGGGTCTTGCCCACATTCAGGGAGGTGACTTGCATTTTTGCGTGGTTGTAAAGAGCATGGGAATAGGAGGGAGCATGGTGCCTGGGTCCATGAGGATTCCAAGCTAATACACAGTGGATGACAGAATAAACTGCTAAAGGCATCAGGAATAGCTGGCACTGTGCAGGCAAATGGTATTTTAGAGGACTGTTGGTGACTGGTATAGCAGTGCTTCAGGGTGCCATGACAGAGGAAGACAGGGATGACACTATTTTGGGGTCAGGCGACGTGGCAATGAGACATAAGAGCAATACTGCTATGGAATTCAGGTGACATGGCGCTGAGGCACAACAGGGATCAAGGTGACATGCCAATGACCCAGGCTGATCTATCAGAACAGGGAAGGCTGTGAAACCCCCACTGGGACTCAGCTGAATAAGGCACAGCAGAGCAGGAGGAGCAGGGTGAAGAAGATTGGAGGCAAATCAATGGCCTGTACCATGGCTGTAGGAGCCAGGTCACTGGCAGTGTGGGACATGCAGTGTCTACACAAGGAGATCAGTTGCATCACAGAATCACACAACTGCTAGGGTTGGAAGGGACCTCTGGAGATCATCTAGTCCAACCCCTGCATCCTGGTGTGAAGAGCTGGGGCAGTCTGTTAGCAGTGGCTGTTCACATCACAGTGATGGACAGCAGGGATAACACAGTGATGACATCAAGTGATGGACATATCCTGTGACGGTAGCCATGGACCATAGGGACTGCATGGGCAGGGGCACTATTCCCAGTTGCTGGAAAAACAAAGAACCTAACGGGCAGTAAAACAAAAACAAAGGAGACTTGGAAGCACCTGACAGCACTAATTCATCACAGCCCAAGATTTTTTTTTCCCCCTCATGTTCCCATTATATTTGTTTGTAAAAGTGGAAATCAATTTTGAAGGTAATTTTCTGGAAAGAATGGAAGGGAGGTGGGAGGGCCGGATAAGGCAGAGATGGCAAGAGGAAAAAAAAATTTAGGCCAGGCACAGCCCAGGGGCAGCTCTTGGCAAGGTGAAAGAAAATTGCATATTCAATCTCCATCCATGAATCTCCCTCGCTACTGCCCGCCTCCTGCTCGAAAACAATGAAGGCTTTCTCCCCTACGCTGCACAACGCCTGAGTATCAGCGCTCACTTTAACTTCAGGGTCATTAATTCACCTGATTATTGCAGGAGAGGAGAGGGTTGCAGAGGCATCCGTTCTAAAGAGCCCTCCCTTAGCTTATCCTTTGATTAGTTTGGGGTGGGGGGAGTTGAGATAATGTGTTGTCTTGGACTCAGTTTAAAACGGGAGGGGTTGAAGGGGGGGTGGAAGGAGGTAGAAGTGGAAAGGGAAAGATGTGGCCCAGCTTGCTGTGGAAGGGAGGGTTGGAAAGCAGTCATTCTTGCGTCCCTCTGCTGTGGTGTTATTGCAAATTAAAAGTAGCATGTTCCACTCCGTAGCTATCTTTCATGGAGGGGAGGGGCATGGGTATATGTCGGCATGGGGATGGGGGGGATCTTATTGCTTCTTCAGCAGCCCAGCATAGTGTCACCCTGTGAGGTGACATTTGAATTTACAATTCCGCTGAGAAAAGCCATTAATTCACAAATTAACATTTCTCCCTCTCTCTCTAGCTCTCTCTCTCTTCCTCTCTCTCTCTCTCTCTCTCTCTCATGGATGTGCAAGCAATTGAAAAGACAAAGGAAATAGCCTTAAGGAAAAGACTTTACTGCTACTCTGTCTGTGCAGAGATTGCTACTACTGCTTCTAGATAGATAAACCAATTACCTGAGCTGCTCTGCTCATGGCAGCCTGCTATTACCTCCTTTTGTAGAGCTGGCTCCATTGCTGGATTACACTGTGTGTATCTCATTAATGTAAACCAGCACAATACTGGGTACTGTCCCTGACCCTTCTTGCCAGAGCCCATTGCTCTACAGTGGGAGAGGGAAGTGCAAGAGGAGTGAAGAGCAGAGGTGATGGTAGGCATAATGTACTTCCTAATGCACAGGACCAGGCCACACAGAGAACCTGCTTAGAATAGCTGTGTTGAGCTTAGAAGAGATGGGGGCTTCCCTTTTATAGAGGAGACAGCATGACATTAACCCTGGTCTCTTCCATGTCTTGGTGAGCTCTGAGAGTGCTGCACAAGAGGGCCAGGTATAGGCAGCCCCTAGCAGCTCAATTCTCAGCATTACTCTGAGTATGAAATAGAAATATGCACGGTAGGCAGATGCAGAAGTGTTGAGTACAAACGTGGAGTATACATAGCTATAGGCAGATGCAGCTGACTGCATCCAGGAGCTAACTGACTCAAAGAGGTACACAACAAACCTCAGAATAAGAAGCAAAAGTAAGCCCTCTATCTTACAGACTGAGAGGGTCATTTTTCTCTGTAGTGCAACTCCACTGAAAGCCAGTCAGTGATGCCTGTGGAGATGTTCTTGTCAAAGACTGCATGCTACTTCCATACAGCCTCCAGTCCCGTTCTGATTCCATTTTGTTGCACTCTCTTGCCCTGTTCTTTCTCACATGCTTCTGCTGTCACTGCTGCTATGGGTGCTTGGACAGCACGTGTGTACAGTACACACACAGAGGCACTCAGTCGCTTGCTGGTGTCAGCCCAGGCACACACGTGTGTCATTAGCAGCCTGCCTGTGCATATTCACACCCCTGCAGGCTTGGCTTCTCCCCACCTCCTCTGCTGAGGTCCCTATGAGTGGCTCCAAGCCTGGCTGCTGGGGTGCACACTAGCCAGCAGCTTTCTGAGCACCTTCTGGTCCTCTCTGCAGACAGCCTTGTAGGAACACGCCTGGCTACTCCTGTCCTTTGGCTGGGTCACACAGCTATGTGTATTCGGGGAGAAAATGTCCTAGCAGTGTGTTTTACATAAAGACTCACATGTTCGTCTTTGCTCACAAAGCATCCTATGTTGAATTGGACAGAAATGTTCAGCAACAGGTTTTTCACCCCATAAGGGTTTGATAGGCCCTGTTCAATCTATTCTCCTGGCTTTCGTGAAGGGGAGAATCTTACAGGGGGCATTTCTCTGGGTAGAAGAAAACAAGATCAGAACTGCTGTTTCTAGAAACCTGGTCTCCACATGCTCAGCGCATGGAGTACAAGTCTTTCCTCAGAACTGTCTCAGTTTCTTAAACCTTCCAAAAAACTTACCCTCGTAACAAGAGCATCCGCCTCTCTGGCATTCCTTGTGCCCCACACCGTGCACAGCACATGGCTGGGAGCAGCATCCTGCAGCCAGTGCTGGAAGACAGATCATGATCAGTGGAGGAATCAGCAGGCAGTGCCAGTAATTCAAACCATCCTGACCGTTCAGTGAACCCGAACCTGCTGACCTTGACAGCACTACACAGCAGAGGCCTCAGGAATCCCAACCTTTAGAGAGGCGTTGGTGGAGGAAGCTTCTGCTCCCTCCCTTTCCTTTCCTTCTCTCTGTCTCCCTTTCTAATCACATCCTAGCAGCCAAGGGGGCCCAACAGTCAACCCCCAGTGCACCAATTAGCTCCTAATTTGGCTATCTCTGCACTCCCATGTCTATGTCAATGTAATGTTAAGCATCGCTTGCTGTTCACAGACGTAAATAATTCCTATGGAAGGGTGTCTTCTTGTGCTAAAGGAAAACTCTAAGCACCTTGTTCTCAGTCTGGGCCAGAGAGAAATCCATCCTTCTCCCAAAATGAGGGCTGCTGCTGCCTGGAAGGAAAGCAGAAGTTCTTTGCTTTTCTAAGTGATAGCATCAGATCCTCCAGCCTTGTTTCACTGGATCCCAGGGGGGAAGCAACAAGATCTTACCAAGTGATTAGCGTGTGAGAATCCTGGCTGGATAGATAAGGGGTACGGAGGCAACTCAAGTGAAAGGGAGAGAGAAAAAAAAAACCCAACCCAACAATTTTGCTTTATTTTGCCACCAGAACTTGCATTAAAGAAAAATGCAGTTTGTGAACATTTTAAGACCCTTCCAAGGAGTACTGGATTTACTCCAGCTACCTCTGTAGCTGCAAAGCAGGACCTGAAACAAACAGCATTTTGTGTTGGCCTGCAGAGGCTAGGCTAAGCTCTAAGACCTTGCATACGGAGGACAACTGTGTTTACAGTAGATGGCCTGAAAGAAGCACTTACAGATGCCTATGTATCTATCAAGACACAGCAGACATGTCTGTCTTCTGTCTCCATCCATAATTCTTTGAAGGTGATTTTTCCATGCATCAATCAAATAAAGTAAAGAACACTTTGAATAGGCATCAAATATGATTCATGCTCATTTCAAGTCTTTTAAAATGCCAGAGTTTTGTCAAGTGCCATAAAAATAATGCTTAGTTCCACATTTCTCCCTGGCTTTTTTGTCATCCATCCGAGCATCCTACTGCTTATATCCCATCAGGTTCAAGGTACAAAGTCCTCTTCCCACACAGGTCAACAGCTATGGGAAAGCACATAGGGGCATGGTGCCAGAACAGGAGCTAGGTCATGGGTATCATTATTTCCAGTTAGATGTGGTGTAGGTCAGGATTTCTTTCCCTCACTGCCTCTGCCTTTTTTGGGAGCTCAGAGAGGTTATTCTGCTTTTCAGCTAGGGGATCTGCATTGCAACAGGTTTGTAGGTGTCTGATTAAACCTTAATGAGGTGGTCATTGTGTATGAAATGTCCATCAAGTCTTGAGTGTCTTCTAGTCATCTCCTAGATGCTTTAGAAAAGGCTGTTATAAAGGACAGGTACACTTCCATGCTTGGTTTCCCAAAGGAGCTGTTGTTTTTTGCTTTACCTTTTGGCATCTAGTATAGGAAGAGGTAGGCCTTGAAGAGAAGAGTTGACTTTGCAAGCAGATCAGAACTATCCTAGAGTTTGGGACTTTACCAAATCCAAGCAAATTGAAAAACAAAAAACCAAAAACCTCCCCTAGCTAATCCTCAAAGACACTTGCGGCTCTTCTCTGCACAGCTTCTTGTTTGTGAAGCTGATTGCTAGCCATGACTGGGCCTCCTCTTGTTTGGGGACTAGCTCTTACAATTTGGAACACATCTCCAACGTACGTCTTACAGAGGTCGTATCAGTGTAGGTTCCTTCATTTACCAATAAGGGCCTTTTCATGAGCTCATGCAGAAAGATGCCAAAATGCTCTATCAGTGATTTACAATTATTATAGAAATGTGCATGCAAAAAAAAAAAAAAAGACAGTTATCATGGTGGCAGTCTGAGCAGACTGCTGCATGTTGCAAGCCTGTAGCTCTTTCATTGCATGGCATTCTGCAATTACCCATCCCGTACCATATATTGTATATTAACCTTCCCATTCTTAAAATCTCATTTACCGCTGAAATGTGGCTGACTCTCAGGTGGACCATGGCAGATGTTGAAAAATACAGAGCATCAACTGTGAAATTTTGCTGTGCCATGTCCAAATGAAACCACAGGAGAATTAAGATATGCTGCGGGTAATCACTCAGGCTGGATTTTGTTCAGGACAGCCAGGTTAATGTCTGCACTCTTGCAAAAAATGCCATGGGAATTTTAATGACTCTGAATGATTGGAGTCTTTGTTTTATGGCACGTCAAAAATGGCAGCTCTAAAAACACTCTGCTTGAGCACTGGTTTAGTGCTGACTCAGAAGAGCTTCCAGTAACATGATTCACTAGCATGTTGGCTGAGGGGCAGGCACAGCCTTCTTTGACTTGTGAGGTTAAAGTAAAAGAGTGTATGAGGAGAAAATAAGGCAGAATGAAAGGAAGGGGAAGTCTAGAGCAAGGGAAACGTACGCAAAGGAGGTATTAAGAGGCATGTTAGTGGGGGACCAAGCCAATGGAGCTCAGTAGAAATTCGTATTTTCTAGACAGTGCATTAGAGGTGTCCACGGCATGATCCAGTTCTGCGAGCCCTAGTGCTGGTGGCCTCTCAAGTGCCAGTGCGCTCCACTGAAATCTCAAGGATCACCCAGAAACTAGGATATGGGTCTGGATGGGGACAGCCCAGCTCTGTGCTTCCTCCCTTGTCTCTAGCAGCCCTCATAGCAGTGTTGATTTGCATGTCAGGCATAGCACTGCTTGAGAGGAAAAAAAAACCCTCCGAGTGTGGCAGTGTCAGCGCTCGCTGTTGTTCGACAGTGTAAAATTAAATTAATAAAGCCCCCAACACAGGAAAACGTAACAGGAAATTAATGGCCTTTACTGTCGCTCTGATGCAGTCATTTGCAACCCTGCTTTCCGCACCAAAGACTTCATAAATGCAAGCAGTTTCTCTAAACAAGCATAGTTAGGGCTGCATGCGATGTAATTTTTTGCACTGCTTCTGTCCTTTGGAGCTAAAAAAAGCCACTCTTTTTTATGTGCTCACCAAGGGGGATTCTGCCAAGAAGTAGCTCCCCAACAAATGGGCTTAGGAAGATGAGAGGTGGGAGCTAAGTCATGCCAGTGATGCTAAGAACATGTTCTGCCCTGGCAGAGGGAACAGCACAGCTCCTGGTGCCCTTCTTCCCAGCAGCAGCAGCTCTCCCTGAGGGCTCTGTGCAAAAGGCAGTGTTGCAAACACCACAACAGCATAAATTAGGGTAACCCTTCTGATAACTTTCATGATGTGTAAATCAGTATAATCACTGAATGCAAGAGACAGATTTACACTAACTAGAGGATCTGGTCCGCTGTATGACAGTGCTGCTTGCTACCCTGCCAACATGAACAAAGCAAGTGTATTGGGTGCTGGAGGCAGCTGCATCTCTATCTGGCTAACAGTCAAGCCTAACAGTGCTAGCAAGAGATATGGGACCTACACTCTGTCCCTCATTACAATGGTATAAATCCCCAGTGCCTCTTCTGAGGTAAGGAAATTGTGTATCTCCAGCAACCTGGCTGAGAGCAGAGTATGTCCACCCACCTCCAGCATACCCAAAGGTCACAAAGCTGTGCTGACTGCCTGCACAGAAGCCACCAGCCTAGACTACCCAAACCCACACCTCATTTGCACACCCATACATGCTATATGTAGCACATGCTGCACACACATCTGAGGCAGCTGCTTGCATCCTAACACCTGGAAAGGCCTTGACTGATGTATTCAGTAAGGCTGGACATACAAAACCTAACACACAAACCTGAATCTGTTCAGACTTAGTTTCCCAGATGCTCTGGGCTGAATTTACAATCATACACTTAGATGCCGTAGTAAATACATATGATTTTCATATGCATACACACACTCGCTTCCTTAAATGCACTTTGTATGCTCCCATGATAATCCAAGACAGATCTGAGTACACACTTCATTACACATTTGCACACACAATTCATTTCATTTACATTCTCATTGAGCATTGCCATTTTGCTCATGTAAGCCCTGCATTTAAAGCTGCACTGCCCATTCCTGCTTCATCTGAGGTACTCTGTTATACACAACCCCTGTGTTAAAAGCACTGCAGACTCCAGCTGTCAGGCTCCAGCACAAATCACGCTCCTCGGTCAGGCACGCTCACTTCCCCGCATGAGCAGCCTTCCTTGCTCACAGATTCCTCATTGGAGCTATACCCTCGTTTCAAAACGTAAAATCCCTTTGTTTCTGACCCTTTCTGCTCTGAGCCCGAGCATGTAAGTAATAAATACACACAGTTCATGTGCTGCTGACACACTTAAATTACAGAGACGCACTGACCAGCGCAATACCATCAGTTAGCATACTCAAATTCAGGCTTGAGGATTCCCTTGAGGCAAATGGGCACAGGAGTCTGAACAACTGTAGAGTTCATGAAGGCAGATATACTTCCTTGAGGTGATATTACTCCAGCACTCGTCTCCCACTATAGCTACTTCTTCAGGATACTGTAAATAACTTGAACTTGTACTGTATCTTCTTTCACTGCCACAACATAGACCCCTGGTAACGCTCCTTCTCTATGCACTTCTGAACCTTGCCAGCCTCTTCCGTGCTCTGTCATCAATATCCTGCACTCATTTGGGATCATTTCCATCTGTATTCAAGGTTCATCTTTCTCCTCCCCATTCAGTTACCACAATCAAAGCCCTGCCAATTCTTGCAGCATCACTACATGCTGAACTACAGAACTGACCTATCTGGAGATGACACCTTTTTTCATGCTGCCCAAAGGGCTGCAAAATGTCTTCTGGAAGGAAATGTAAACCAAATTTTACAGCCTTCCTCTTCCAAACCCTACTGAGTAGGGCAAGAAAGACGCACAGGTGAAAAGATCTCCAGATTAGGACTGCCAGTGCTTGCCCTTGTCCCTAGTGTGGGGAGTACAGTATTAATTTAATAATCATTGAGGATGCAAAAGGAGTCTCTAGAAACATTGTGACCATCAGACTGGATCAGCTTATGCAGACCAGGACATCGGTACCAGACACTTCTGAAAATGTGTGATTAGCTCCCTCAGCCAGGTCTTTCTCCTTGACCCCTTGGCTGGGGTCAGCTCAGGCAGGGATGCAGGAGGTCTGCTATGCCCAGCAGGAGCTTGATGCCAGGGTCTGAAGCCCAGATCTGATAGCACTGGGCTCCTTGCTGGACCCGTGCCGAATGCAGTGTGAGGGTCTGCACAGGGCTGGCTGCCGTGAATAACAAGCACTGGCTATCGATCGCGTTCTGAACTCGGCCCAGCTGATAGAAGGTAATTAATGACTCCATTTGCCTCAGTACCGAGGAGAACAATTGAGTTTGAAACTGCAACAACTGGCGGTGCAGGGAAAGGCCCCCTGGGACGGCCAGGAAAGCTGCCTGACAGGCCTGGGCTGCATGGGGACATGAGGAAACATCAGAGGGGAAAAAAGAGAAGGGAAATCGGATAAAGGAAAAGAGCAGTCTTAACACAAAGGGTGACTTGAGAAAAGGCAGCACATGTAGCCATGGGTGCCTAGAGAGTGGGATAGGGCTGCTCTAGATAAAGCACTGCAGTGGGGACAGTGACAAAGGAGAGGACAGGGCTGTCTCCCTGGCACAGAGGGATGGCGTTGCAGCAGCCGGCTCAGCACCACTGCGTTAGACAGATGCATTTCCCTTGGAGGCTTTGACAATTAGATGTGTTCTGCTGTGTCACCTGGCTGGCAGTTCTCATGCCAGTCACATTCGCTTTTATTATGACTGTGATTTTTACTGATAGTGCTGCAAGGCCCCAGCTGAGACCGGGGCCCTACGAGGCAGCAGGCAGAGATGTCATGGGGGTGGTAATAGCCCCTACCCCAAAAGAGAACTCTACCTCCATGTTTGCATGCCAGCTGCACAGCTCATGATCTTTCTACATGTTTCTGTGCCACAAAGGTCTTCCTGTATCATCAATACTTCTGAATTATTTGTTGAGACGGCCACATCCCACCCTGTGCAAGAGTCCTCTCTGTTACCTGTAGCCAGGGAAGTAACTGTATTATATTGCTTTGTGCTACATGTACATGATGGAGACTTTGTTTTGCAGCTATTTAACAGGCATATTTCCTGTCGCAGATGTAGTTCAGGTTGTTCCCGCGTCTTCTGGCACAGCATTTCCTTGTTATCTGTCAGGATACTTCTGTGACACCCGTGGAGCATTTCTGTGTCTTGAGTCGAACGTTTACACTGAACATGAGCTGTGCGCTCTCCTTTGGCAGCCCCCTGGGAGGAGAGATGTTTCCTGTCACATGCACAAGGCCAGTCCTGATCACGCTGATAGCAACTGCGTGCTCTTGTAAGGGACATAGTGACTTGAGGCCATGGTTCATCTCTCAAGCTCTTTGTTGAGATGCTTCTGATTTGAGAGGAACGTGTCCCTGTGTCACAGTACCACAGAGGTTCCCTTGGCAGTAAAAGGGAACTGGGAAAGGTGGTGATGGTACCTTTGCACTATGTAGCGTATAAATGTGCACTAGTAGCCCATTTACCAAGGTGGCATCCCCAGACTCATTCTGCAGCTGAAGCCTTGCTTCACCACAGCAACCCTCCAACAGCTGCTTTCTTGGCAAATCCCCATCCCTTAAGCTTTTACTTCTAGCATCAATCTTCATCAGTTGAAGTGACTGTTGCCCATCTCAGTGGCATTCTTCATGGGATCTGCTAGTCTTTCCCAACCCAAATTTTCCATGTAAGCCCCCCTTCACTTTCATCCACAGCCGTTTGACGGCCACCATCTCTTCCTCAAAGTCTTCTGTGCTCCTTACTGCCACCTTGCTCAAATGCACACAGTTGTCAGCTCCCATATTTCGTGTATTATGATATTTGAGGCTTCTCCTGATAGTCCAGCTCACAGCCATATGCTGAGATGTGAACTGCAGTTTTTATCTAAAACCAGATATAAGTGTCTGTCCCTTGCAGTTTCAGGGAAAGAATGAAAATGCATCCTCTATAGGTTTTGACACCAGAAAACAAACACAGGAGATTTACAACCCTTTGGTTTTGAAGAAATTATAATGATCCGTGACTGTGAATGTCTCAGTGTTAGCAACACAAGACATATAAATCTGTCTTTCAGGATCATCTGTGTGAAACTTTTTCTGCTTCCTAAGTAAAATCCATATGCACAGCTCATATTATTGCTCTATGAAATTTGGGATTTGTGTACCCTACCGTTAAGAAGTCCAATACTACTGCAAGCTGTTCAGGCAAGGCCCATTGTAAGGTAGCCTATAGACCTCTGTCAAAAGTTTCTCTTTTTTTGCAGATTTTAAAGCCCAGGCCATGGCAGAGCCCCCCCCACCCATCCAGAGCTCCCACCTAAAGTGTTGCCTTTCTCCTTACAACTTTTCCACCTCTCCCTATCATTCCCTATCTATTTGCTTGCTTTGATCATTCTGATTTCTTATCTAACCCTGTTCCTTCCATTTCTCCTCCCTTCATCCCTTGCTTTTATTTCCACTGACTACACAGGTCTTTTCTTATCAGCTGGTCCTGAGTCTCCCAAATACACATACGCACTTATGCACACACACATACGCTGACACAAATAAATAAATAAATAGAAAGGTCAGTGAGCAGAGCAGCAATAACCCCTAAAACAGTACTATCAGAGGGACATGATTGATCAATTGAATTCCATAGCGGCTCAAAAATGTGGGATTAAGTAGTGTATTATACGCACAATGAGTTGAGGCATGATGTTCATTTCAAGTTCATTTCGCCAGCCCTCTGCCACCAGATCAGGCAATCAATAGGGGCAGCAGATATCATATATCACCTCTCTCCGTGCTGGGGAGAGAGCACCATAATCTCTCGCAAATTTAGAGTGACAGATTTGTCAAGAACTGAAGGGCCCCTGAATAAATGAAGGAAAAGAGACTCCTACAGCGGCTTGGGAAAGCTGTGGTTTCAGCTTCTTCACACAAAGGCATGGCCTGTGCACACCCAGGAGACACACGTGCACAGGGCTTTGCAGGCAGACAGGAATTGCAAACACATGTGCATGTATGCACTAACCTGTGTAACCACCCAGGGCAATGCACTCTGGTAAAATTCGGTTTAATGACAATCAACAGAAGTTTGACAGGATAAGTGAGCACCCGTCCCTTCACACCAAACACCATGCACGTTGTAGACCTGCCATTCTGGAAAATCAAATATAGCCTAAACCAGTCGCTGTGGACAAATGGCTGCTCAGGCATGTACGGTGTTGCAGAACCTAAAGAATACAAGCACAATGATCTGCTGCAGAAATTCCCACGTGTATTAGCATCGTGGTGTGCACAGTCATGCACACTGACTGATACACATGGAAAAATCCTCAAAGACAAAGAGCTTCACAGGCTGTAGACAGGTTGCAAGAAGGGCTGATTCAGAAACATTTGGGTTTTTTCCTAAGCCTGGACCCAGTTGTTCTGTGCCAGCTTTCTGCAGGGAGGACCAGAGGGAAGCTCCTACTGGAATTGGGAGCATGAGCCTTGAGCTACCCTAGTCCTTTTGAAAGCCACCCCCTGCAGCACCAGCCTAGTCCATCTAAACCACAAAAACTGCACTGACACAAACAGCGTGCGGTCCACCAAGCCTGGTCTTTGCTTTGTTTTCTCTTAGTTGAACCTGTCATGAACTCCAGCTTTCAGGAACTTGAGAATTTTCCCTCATGCAAATATGCCTAAGGAGAGGACAAAATGCCAGGAATCAGTGCCAGTGAACAGCTCTGCTCTGGCTAGTGGAAAGGAAAACAGAAGAGGCAGTTCGAGGGAAGGCTGCTGGCTGGGACAAATCAATATGTAATATTTTCTATGGTCTTGCAAGTGGTACTGTACTACGTTACTGTATATAATGTACTATTGATTATATCATATCGTATAATCACCTATAAACGGATATATCTCATAGCCAGAAGGCAGCAGGCTCAGTTATAACTCTGGTCCACTAGTCAGGCATTACTGTGCCAGGAAAATACCCCTTGGCACCATCCACAGGCTAGAAGATGAACTGGCAGAGTGGCAGGATTCTTTCTGGCTGTTGCACAGTGAAAGCCACACCAGGCTCCTGGGAGCATCATGTGCTCATGAGCATCTTACAGTTGCATGAAGGCGGGAAAAGATCTATATAGGTCCCTCAACCACTGTCTTGACAGACAGCAAGTTTCCAAGATTCACAGACTGAAAGCCACTGAGGAAAGCTGAAGTATGAGGAATAATAGTGGAAAAGCAGGCAGGTAATCACACTGCCAGAGTGAGAATCTGATCTTAGGTTAGAAAGGGTGATAAGGCAGTCAGAGTTGTGTCTGATGAAGCACAGTAGGTAGAGATTCAGCATGGAGGGTTTGGAGGTATATCAGCATGGATGAGACAGGGGATTATAACCAGTCTCACCAAAGTTAGGCTGAGAGGTGACAGCAGAAAGATACTCAGCACAGTTGGAGAAGATTGTAATGAGCAGACTTGCCTCAGATGAGATGAGGGATTATGACAAAGGAAGATTCACTTCAGCTGGGACAGGAGGTTATAACAGACAGACTCACCTTGGATGTGACAGATGCTAATAGCAGGAGACTCACTCATTTCAGATAAAAAGGCGTTATAACTGAGACAAATGCACCTCATTTGAGGTGGGGGAATAACAGGAGAAGAAAAAAAAAAAACAACCAAAACCAGGTGGGTGATAAGGCGGTTTATCCCAGGGACAGATTCACTTTGGATGGGGCAGGGCATTTATAATGGACTCACCTGGGAGGGGTTAAGTGGGCTGTAAGAGTCAGGGTGTGGCACAATAGAGAGACACCTGGAACATGGCAGGAAACACTGCACTAAGATTGGACTGTGTCAGAGGGCTATTGCAGGGACAGAGATGTAAGGCTTCTACCAAAAAATAGGCTTTTTTCCTAGTAAAGACAAAGGAACACCAGGAAGGCCAATTCTTACTGAATAGGACTGGATTTTGTAATACAATAATTCAGCTTGGATAGGAAGGTGGACTGACAGAGACAAAGATTCAATCTCATTTTGGAGAGAATTTTATAACAGATATATGAGTTGTGATAAATCATGAGCTACACACAGGAGAATGGGACAGAGATCATAACAGAAACCAATGTATGCTGGATGGGACAGACACTCCACAGAGAAAGACTTGTCTCTGGTGAAATGTGGAGTCAGAAACAGGATCAATTGTGTTACCTGAGGGGGATGAGAGAATGAGATGATCCCCTTATACCCTAGGTCCCCATTACCTGGGCCATGAGACAAGATACAACTTCAATTGGGACTGGGGAGCTACAATAGAGACTGACTCCCTTTCAAGCTGTAAGAGAGCCCTCTTTCAATTCCAGGCTTCCTCAGCCCTCTCCAGTACAGGTACATCCTCAGCTCTCTGGTTTCTCTGTGAGCTGCCTCTCCAGTAGCCTTCTAGCGATGCTAATCACTGTGCTTTGCTCCCATTTTATGCTCAGCAATGGAGATTTGGCAATTTTTAACACAGAAAATCACTGGAACCGAAACTCATCTCTGAGCTGAGCTCCATTCTCCACAGCCTCACTTATCCTGGGCAACAGAGTCCCACAGAGCCCACGGGAGCAGGCTGGCTGCCCCAGCAGGCAGAAGGGGGCTTCCCTCTGGTCCCTGCAGCCTCCTCTTCCCACAGGCGTGGCACAGCTCCCTGGGCGGAGGTGGAGGGCCCTCTCTTTCCCACTCTGTCCTTTTCCTGCATCCCTTTCTGATCCAAGCCAGGGTGGTGCTAACTCCCTGTTTTCTCTGTGCCCTGCAGATGTATCCGAGGGCTCAGTTCCCAACGGAGATTCCCAGAGCAGCGTGGACAGTTTGCGGAAGCACCTTCGAGGCGACACTTTCACCCAGCAGCAGCTGGAAGCTTTAGATCGAGTTTTTGAGCGTCCTTCTTACCCTGACGTCTTTCAAACATCAGAACACATCAAATCTGAGCAGGTGAGGGCCTAGCCTGGTATGGGGACCCACAGGCACCCATAGATGATAGCAGGGAGATTCCCTCACCGAAATCACTCTCTCCCTCTTTGCCCCTTGTTCTCACCCTAACCTGTTATTGCACATACATCACATTTACATTTTATAGCACCTCCTATTTCTAAATATATCACTGTGCTGATACATGTGTATATATGAGCTCTATCTCCTCTTGTGAACTTGACATACACGTGCTCACTGTGCTCTCCCTAAATCCCCATGTCTGCCTTTCCCTCTGCATGCACACCTGGAGGTGTGCAGGTGTGTTCTTGCCATGACCATGCAAACACTGCTGTGCCTGTTCACCGGCACACAGCCCTGCTCGGAAACTCCTGCACTCTCATATCACACTGGGGACCAGTGAGCCACGAGGTTGGGCTTTAATGAAGCATTTTCCTTTATGGCCCAGAGCTGAGACTGATCCCATCTCCAACCTAGTTTTCTGCACTTCTGCAGCTCTGCTACCCTTTCCCTTACTCCCCCGCTCCCTTTGGCCTTTTATCCCAAAAGCTGTTTGTCTTAATAAAATGAAAATCAAAAGTCTTTTTAAACCGCCCCAAGCCATAAACCAACAAAGGAAGAGAAGGAGAGGCTGGCTGTGGACTCCCTTCATCCCAGAGTCCCTGGGTTTATTACAATGAATAACCTTTATTTACTTTCATTAGACTATTAAGCACCAGCACAGTCATTTTTCCCCCTGAAACTCTGAGCAGGGCCCATAAAGCAAATCCGAAGCCTAATTGAGTTCATTTTAATTTCTCTCCGATCACAGCGAATTACTCTGGTGATAAATCAGGGGGCAGGCTCACCCCCAGTAGAAGGCCTAATTTGCAGCTAATTACAAAACTGATTTCTACAGGAAGATCAATACAAGAAGGAATTGGAAATGACTAGGCAGTCCTAGCCAAGCAGGGACAGGGGTGGGGAGGGGGCAGCGTGTGGGGAGCCCACTGGAGGAGGGGGAGATGTGGGGAGGGTGCCAGGGAAGTGCATGGAAAAAAACAGAGCAGAAAGAGCAGAAAATCAGATTTAATTTAACGTAATATTAATCAGAGCAACTTTTCCTGCTGTTTTGTAGCCTTCCTGGTCTCCCCAGCTCCTGCGTCTGGTCCGGAGGCTGCCACAATAAAAAGGCAATTACCAGAGCCTTTCGGACAGGACACCCTTTCAGATTCAATGGCTCTCCCCCTCCCACCCTTCTGTTAGCCATGTGGCTCCCCCCTCCCCAATTTCATACCCCAATGCACAGAGTGACAGAGGCAGGGGATGGGGCTTCTTTGTTTGTTTTTAAAGAGCTAGGACAGAGGTAGCAGTGGAGGGGGGGCAGATGACTCCACAGACAGCCTGGTTACAGTGGGCCAACACTGGCTGCTTCCTACATCCTGCCTGCTCCAGTCATGTCACTGCAGTCCTTGTCACCAGGGCAAACACCTCCCGGCTCAGCCAAGAGGAGGGGACATGGATTTCCCCTTTCTTCTCTCTTGAACTGGCACAGACAGCCATCTCCACAGCACTGAACGAGGGCTCGGTCATCCCATAGATAAAAAGCAGGATCCCTCACTCCTGTTCCCCTTCACAGCAGCACACTGGTGGGTGGGATAGTTCATCCCAGGAGCCGCCCACAACCCTCTTGTCACTTCATCTTCTCTGTTTCCTCCTCCTCCTCCTCTTCCATCTGTGCAGGGGTTTGCATCTCTTCTCTTCCTCCCCCCCATCTGTACACCCTTCCCATTCTCCCGGTGCATCAATAGCGAGCTGTCTTTCTCCTCTCTTCCCCAGGGTAATGAGTACTCCCTCCCAGCTCTGACCCCTGGTCTCGATGAAGTCAAATCAAGTCTATCCACCTCTGCTAACCCAGACCTGGGGACAAATGTGTCAGGACCCCAGACGTACCCTGTGGTGACTGGTAAGCTGCCTGACCAAACAGCAGAACCAAGCTTTTTAATTTCCCTCATCACCATTAGCTTCTGCTTTTTCTGCTAATGCAAGATATCCCTCTGTGGCAAAAATGGAAATAGAAAGATTGTGGAGGACATAAGGGCTCAAGAGAAGCTTGATATTCAGAGTATTGGCAGTTTCGGGTACAACTAGAGGTGTGACCCAAAGGCAGGCAAACCCAGGCATGCATTGGGAACTTGTGTGCCGAGATGGGGCTTAGGGATGGACGTTGGTGGAGGACAGATATGTCCAAATAAGCACTGTGATTTTTTCCTTTGTGTCTGAGAACAAGAGGGTCATGGCTTACCCATGATCTGAACTTGGTTTTGGAAGAAATAATAACTTAAGATTTATTCAGCACTGGCATTTGGAAGGAACATTTGCAAACTAAATACTGAGGTCTGCTGAATGGTGACTGCTAAACTCCCTCTTCCTCAAGCCCATGAGTCTCTCATCCCCCATGTACCTCAGGGGATGTTATATATAAGGAGTATATAAATGTCTTTTGCCAACAGCAGCCATTCACAGCTTTCCCCCCTTCCCTCACACGTGGGGACATTAAACTCAGGTGTGCCTGGAAAAGTAGGAAATGAGAGCAAGTGCATGACAGCAGAGGAATTGGGATACACAGAAGGAGAAAGCAATATCTGCAGAAGCTGCTCTTTGCTGGTGTCAGCATGGGGCTGTCCTGGGGCCACAAGCATGCCATCCTGGTACTGGTGTTAGACTGCCTGCCCTGTGCATGTTTACAGCTCTGAGGAGACATTCTGGTGCCACAGACCTTGTTCTGAGACTTTAGTTGCTACTGGTCCCTGCTCACACAGCTACCATAGATTGCACATCTCCTCCTGGGTAGCTAAAGCACCTGGCAAGGCCTGAGTGACTTGCCCTCTTTTGTATATCCCCCTTTTCCTATAGTTGCTGTGGCCCCTTTGGAAAACTCATGGTGTAAGCTGACAAATAACTCATGACAAAGAGGTGAAAGTCCTGTAAGCAATGGAAGGAGCTGTTGCCTCTTGGCCAAAAAACTGTTCTCTGATGGCAAAGAATCAAGAGCACTGGAGCTTGCATCTCAACATTTTCTTGCAGAAGCCCCAGCTAATAGCTCCTCTGGTCAAAGCAGTTCATGGCCAAGGCAGGCAGTCATTCATTGTTCAACAAACACTCAACAAAGGCATATTGTTGCATGCAACTTTTGGCTACCAGGAACTTTGGGACTGGGCATCAGTAACAGTTATGCGAAATACAGAGAAGATCCAGTGTGTGGTCTGTAAAATACCATGGAGAACCACGGGAAGGTGAACTGCATATTTAGGGAGTGTCCAGAAAGTGTGACATACCCAGGCTTTCACAGCTTTTCCTGCTATCAGACTTGACCCAGGATCCTTGTAGCCATGTAGTTTCTTAGCCAACCAGAAAAAAATGATTCAGCTGTGGCAAAACTGTTCCACCTTCCGTTATATTTCCGTTTGCATATGCAAGACAAAACTCAGCTGGTACCCATCTACTATTTAGTAGATCTCCATCTCTCACAGGAAATACTTTATGGTCTATGGAGGGCAAAGCCAGTTGGAGAGCAGTACTGTCCTTCCTTCATGGCAGGCAGATCCTCATAGCTGGATGTGAAGGTGAGGTGCCTAAAATCAGAGTTTAAGATTCAGAGGGGCATTAAAATAATTCTTTTTAGTCCTTCTGCCTAAGTGAAGATGGTGCATTCTAGCCTGTTAATAATTGGAGCAGAATTCCTGAAGGCCTGGGACACTGCAGAAGCTTTGGACAAGACTCTCACAAGGGGACAGCAGGAGACAGATTGGGCCTCACAGAAGATGCTGTGGGTTGAGACAGAAAATCTTCTTCATGTCCCCCCACCCTGCGCCTTCCCCACTCTGTTTCCTGCAACACTCCCAGCTCAGCTCAAGAACATCCCCATCTGATCCATCTGGATCCAAGAGTGAGAAAAGTTCATTTCAGACCCAGCTTGACATTCCCAGGTGGCAACTTAGCACTAACATCTCAATCTGTATGCGACATTTCAATCAGTGCAGAGTAACAAAAGCAGAACTATTAGCGCTGGGAGCTGTTCACTGGTGGTAATGATCGGGAAACTCAGAAACTGGAAATGGAAAGGGGAAAAAAAACCCTCAACACCCTGAAAGGCAGCAGGGGAAGAGGGGCAGAAATTTTTTTCCTCTACACTTAGGCCAGTATCCAATGTTTGGATTAATGGTGCCATTACCCAAGAAAGGACTTCAGATAATGCTCATTCTTAAAATGTTTTTGCTGGCAATTAAATGGTTGCAGTTATTGATCTTCATTGATCTGATGTCCTCAATTTGCATAATCTATTAAAGATGAATGATTCATGATATATTTGCTGTGGGGCTGGGCAATGTTTTCAGAACCAGAGAGCTGAGGAACTCAGTGTTGCCTCCTGATCAACCCCAGCCAAGAAATTCAGGAAGAGGATAGGAGCAGGCAGATTTCTTTGCTATCACCCAGATCCCTCTCCCAAGAAGGGATATTGGAGTAATAGCTAGTGCTGAACTGCTGGCTGCCTGTTTTGCTGCTATAGTGTCATCTTTGAAATGCCTCTTTGCTCTTGTCCCAGAGCAGTCTGTGAACCCAGGTGGTACCTGAAACAAACGTGAAACAAGTCTGCCCATGCAGAGTACAAACTCCATGTGCAGTCACTTCAGGATGTAAATTTAGCCTCAGTCTGTAAGAAAGTCTTCCCAAGTCAGTCTTCCCAGACAGAAAAAAAGTATCACTAGCTCTTTCCAAACGAAAGCTGTCTGGCACTGGATTCTTGCCGTCTGTGAAGCCTTCAGAGAAAGTCCTTCCTTAAAATCTTGGAATGCAGTGAGACAGTTAAGTACAGATGTTGCTGAAGTCCCTTGATCTGTCTGTGAGCTCCCTAGAACCGACGAGCTAGAATGCTGCAAAACAGGCAGCCACCTCCCTGACGTGCAGGAAGGTCTTCCTCAGAGTCCTGGCATTTATTAAACAGACAGCTTAGCATTGCACTTACAGTGCAGCCTTGCCCAGTGCCACCAATATCAAATACTCCCTTTCAGATGATTATTCTAACACACCTTAGATGGTCCATTTATTACTCTGTCCTGGGTTCACCTCCTAAAGCAAGTAAACAAAAACATTTGTTTATTATAGAGCACACAGGTCATTGTTATTTCTCCCCATTAAGTGTCTGCAAAGAATTCCCATGAACAAGCCGACACTTAGGGCCTAGCTGGGCAGCAGGCTAGGAAACATGCTCCTGCTGTGCTTCATATAGAACAATGTATACATTTTCAACTTCCTTGTGAAGTAGCAAAGAGAGAAAGCTCTGAAGAGCTGCTGACAGGATCACCTCACCGCTTCCTTCACACAAAGGCCGGCGGACTAGCTACATCTTGCCTTGATGCTGCACGGCCATTATAAAGTGGTGTAGATCCTTGACAGTTTCTTGGACAGCATCTTTGGACACCAATCAGATTTCCTAGAAACAAAAATCCAAGCCTGAACATTCCAAGACAAGGCGAGTACATGCAGTTGAACACCAAGACAAGAACTCTGTTGTTCAGAGATGTTCCTCTTCAATTATTTATATTGAAGGTGAACAGCCCAAGCCCGAATATAAATCTACACAGGGCTAAGTAAACACAGAAAACTTCAATAGCTTTCTTTTTGGTCAGCAGTGTCCACAGATCTTTGGGTCTGGAAGGTACTCAGTAGCTAACACCTGAGAGGTGGAGAACCTTAAAATTTTGACACTGGCAGCAGGAGTCCTCTACAAGCACAAGGTTGTTCACAGATAAGATCCTTCTATAAACACTATCAGAAGTCACATATTTTGGAATAGGTGTGCATGGAAGAAGTGAGATGTCTTCAAAACAGGTTCTGAATTCCAGGGATTTAGATTAAAAGTTTGGGAGCAGAGTTCCAACTCAATTATCTAGCCCAAAAGTTGCTCAACAGAGAGCAACTATGGGAAATAAAACACAATGGACTTTTAAAGCATGGTTTGAAACTTGCTTATTAACAGACTACTAAAGGGGAGGATTTACCTACTAGAGGGATCGTAAAATTACAAAAAAGGTAAAGAAAAACTTCCCTTAATTGCATCTTAGCGCTTTTAACTAAAGGCTTTGTTTGCCAGCCCACTACAGTCAATGAGATCTACAAAGAGAAGGTAAAAGACAAGACCAAGAAAACCAGGGCAGACAAAGCACTTCAGGAGCTTCCACCATTGACTGAAATGGGAGTAGGTATCCCCTTCTCCTCCTGTGAGGAGGTTTCTGGGTGCTTCTATTCTATGGTTAGCACCTATTAACAGGAATAGGTGACTTTGAAAATCATCATCACCCACCAAAGCAGCTACCATGTCCTGTATAGAAAATATTTCTTCCTTCTGGGAAACAAATTTTTCCCTAAACCAATGAATATCATTCAGGGTGAGAAGTCTTGATGACAACTCATAATGCTTCAAAAAAAGGCTCCAACAAAGCACAAACCCCATCAATCTCACTTTCCTCCAGACCTCCCCTCTCTGGCGTGGGGTCAGATTTTTTTCAGTGTAAGTTAATTTTTTTAATTCATACATGGATGTATGCAAAAAAAAAAAAAACCAACAAACCCAAAACAAACCCTCAGAATTACTGACATAAAGGTTACTTTATGTATGAAAGACATATAAAAATTGTACTTAATCGGCACCTGATTTCTATGAAAGTTGTGATGCTAAGGATGGGGAAATCACTGGCTCCAAACCTGGATCCAAAGTTTTTCTGAAATGATAAACAATCTTTGGAGAACTCCAGCCTCCTGCAAGGTGAAAAGATATTATTTCCTGCGTTTCAGCTTAGTGAGTGAACAAAGAGAATTTTGTTCAGTTCAATAACCAGGTTGTTCAAAAGTAAGAAACAAACTAGGATTTGAAAAAGCAGGAGCATTTGTTTCCTCTGTCAGTGAGTGAATTAAGCTTGGTGTGAAAGGATGAGATCTATTAGTTCTAAAATCGGATTTTGAAATCAGTTCAAATTCCTCTTTATATATTCCCTTTTCCTTCATTTAATAAGTCATTTTTAAAGCAACCTTCTTAGGAAAGCTTGCTTTTTCTGTTCCAGTATGTTTAGGAAGTCAGGAACTTGTGGTCATTTTATTTAATTAGCATGAATAATTACAAATACTGTTTTAAATTTAATTCTAATTTCCATCCAAATATAACTTGACACAGATCACAAGTAAAAAGTTGATAATCTAATAAAACAGTAATAATATGGACTCATCATTCACTGTTTTCTCATATTATATGTAAAGACAAATTATATTAAGCAACATAATTGCTTGAATAAATGTGCACAGATGCACTTCATCTACTTAGCATAAGCTGAAAAAAACACGTTCAGTAAAGTTTGTATTTGTCAAAAATACTTGCTACCACCCATAAAATTTGACCTTTTAGAAAACAGCCTCACAGAGCAAAGGTAAATCAAGTTGATCCAGCTTGCTGTTCTAAGTCATGATTAAAATTGATCATTACGTTCAGTTGTACTTATATCACTATGCTGAGAGGGGGAGCATTTCCTTCTCCTTTTCTTTGCTTGTAGTGGTGAAAATTCCCTGTCTCACTCCAATGTACTTTAGCCTCTGACATCAGTGAGCAATGTCCCTGGTCAGGGCTTGACTGAGCTGGCTTAGGAAAATTTCTTTAACAAATGGCTAGGGGCCCCAGATTGGCTTTGGTGATGGCAAATCCTGCAGATCCAGACCCACAGGTGCCAGCAGTCCATCAGCCTGTTGGGCACATCTCTGGATGCCCCAGCGCCATGAAAATAGAATATGATAATAGTTCTTGTGGCTGCCACAAGGCTGTTACTGTCCTGCCTCATCAAAATGAAGGAGGTTATTTTCTGTGAGCAAGCCTCTCCTCTATTTAAGACAAGGAACTGGCAAAAGTAGAAGTCCACAGGACTTCCAAATTTCATCAACTGTTTCCCATCCCTAAGAAGAGATAGTATCTTCTTATCTAGTCATGGAATTTGGAAAGGCAAAAGGTGTTACTACTCTTCCCCAGGACCAAATGGCTGAGCGTGATAGACAGTCAGATGAATGATCCCTAGAACAAACAGGAATAGCGGGGGGAAAGGAATCACATAAACTATTTCCATGCATCCAGTGGAAGTTTCACTGATAATAACTTTATGATGCTGAAGAAGGCGGTTTGCAGGCTTCAAAGGCTTATCAAAGTGAGGAACCCAGAAATGGATGGGCCTGAAAAAAATAATGTCTTCACCTTCTTTAAATTAGCATTTAAGTGAACAATAGCAGTGAATTACAATAATGTCATATAATGACAATAGCAGTGAATTGGCATTCCCAGTCTGATTTCCCTCAGCACGGGGACAGGACTGCAGGCTGCCACACATTCTGCTGCCAGACAAAAGTGACTCTTTTAGAGAAAATAACTTTATCGTCTTCCCAACAATTCAGTTTTTGCCTTTTCTCTTGAGGCTAAATGAGGGATCCAGTGAGCATGGCTGTGATGAAAATTTGTGTGATGTAGAATTTTGCCCACTGAAAGAAAAGACTGTGCTTTATATCTGAGCTAAGCAGCACCTGTCAGCAGATGTTAATAACTTTTGATCTCCAACAGCTATACTGGATTTAACCAGGCCAGCTGCTTGTACCATTGAAACTGCCCACTGCAGCCTTTCAGAGAAATTGAGACCTTGTGGCAATCTTTGGCCCTTCTTTGTAGATTTAGGATTACTGTGGGCTAACTGGGAAGATCTATCCTACCTTATGATCAGTGGAATATCATTGTGATGAATCCTTGGAGAGATACCTGTAATGAGGACTGTGTGAAAAACTACTGCGTTCTAACTATGTTTCCCAGCATATATTTCAAAAGCAGTGTCTTTAAGAGGCAACATTCAAGTTCCAACCCACCAAGGAATAAGCATATGCTACAGTTTAAGGCAGGAAGTAGTTGCCCAACCTGATGGGCTGGGATTCAAGAAAGAGGACAACAATGTGAACTCAGCTGAACCTCTCTGCCAACTACACAAACTGCACATCCCCAACCCCCAACTTTAAAGTACATCTTTCTTCATTAGTTCCATTTCAAAGAAATGTACTTAGAGCCACTTGAAGCTGACTTCAGTGGAGTTCTCAAGTGATTAACAGCACTCAACTTAGCCTCAAAGAATGAGCCCAGACTATGAGTCTACTGGAAGCTGCATGTTTTACTCTGTACGAAGAGTATAAAGTTTTTCTCTCTAAAGTAACACACAGTTTACCTGGAGAGCAGCAGTTAAGACAGATCTGATCTTAAGTTAGATCAGACACAAAATCTAGGTTTATAAAATTCAGTTGTATAAAAAATGGGGCAAAGAGATTTCAGAACTTGCCATCAGTGATGTCACAACAGTTTTGACTCTTAGGGGAAAGCAATCCAAGGTTGTTTCTTTAAACGCGTCCTTCAACAGCCCGCAAGTAAAGTATCGGGCTAAGAATGTGGATGGATCTGTACAGAAACAGAAAATAAACCTGAACATGCAAGACTCATTCTCCAGTCAGCAGGAATACAAAGAAAAGACAAAAAAGGTACGATGAGGAGCAGATTAGTCTTTATACACTTTTCAGTTCCATCAAAGTTCTGTTATGATCACAGAGAAAGGAAAAAAAAAAAAAAAAAGGATGATCTTCAGTACAACTTGCACAATGCTTTTGCAAAACAAAAGCTAGAAAACTGAGAAAGGAGAGAAAATGTGGTTCTTCTGATATGACAGAAAGCAAAAGTGAAAGATATGGTGTGCCAGTCCATGGTTGTGGTCTTTTTGCATGACATCTAGGATTTGAGACAAGATTCTCATGTGGGACAAAGTGATATGGCTTCACTGGCTCTAGCGTAAACTCACCGCTTTATGAATGCTCAGGAGTCAGTCCTATTCTGTTTGCCCTAATGAAACTTTTCTAAGAAATGGAGAATGCAAATATGGAGAAAGATGTTTCAATGGTGCGCACAAGCATAGGATTCAACCCACCTGAGATATGATTCAGCTTTGGCACAGGGTTCCTACATGAACACAGGTACATCTTCTCTGGGTTCATTTCCTCATGGATAAAACACTGATCCTTATGGGATGCTGTGTGGAGAAGTGTTCTAAAGAGTGAGGCATTGGGGCATGCAAATAATTGATAGCTACACTAGGAAAAGATGAAGAACGCTAACCACTGTCAAGATGGTGAGCAGTGCTGTTAAGTGGGTGTGTACAAGCCACCCCTTATGCAGGGATGTGCCATCTTGGTATTCTTTGTTTACTGAAAGATGCAGGTTTACTGGATGCAGGTAGCTTATCCTCCAGGAAGCCATCAATGAAAAACAAGCAGCTTATCTAGTCCTGCAACCCCCACTGCTTCCCTTCCCTTCCCTTGAGCAGCAGAGAGCACAATAAAAGCTGAGATGAGTCTCTGTAGGAACCCAAAGCTGTGAATCTTCCTCTCAGTCTGTCTGGCCAAAATCCCTTCATTTGCAGGGAGAATTTAGGCCAGAGATCACCAGTTCTAGCTCTCCGCCAGAATAAAAGAGGAGAGGGTTAGAAAGGAAGGAAAACAGCCATAACTCAGCAAGTACAGTCAGAAAGAGAGGAGTAGGAGATGCACAAAAGACGTAGTCCTCTGCTGTGTTTCCAGGTATATCCCCACCCTCCTGTCCCTTTCAAGTTTTCCCCCCCATGACATTGAGTGGCATTTTATTGTCACCTGTATACAAGGATATTGTTTCCCGTTTAGAAGAAGAAAGGAGCCTGGGATAGAAATAGATTTCTGCTGCTTTGGAAAGGGGTTGCAAATTCATTCCATTCTCATTATATTACAGATTGGTATTCCAGCCTTAGGAATAAGACACTGGCAGATACTCTGGGGTTCCCTGATACAGCCTTACTGAGGGACGCTCCCCGAGACACAGACAAGCCAGTACAGCACTGCTCCACAGCTTGCAAGAACCAGCAAGACTTGGGAGAAGAAAGGGCAAGTTCAAAAGTATGAAAGAATTAGAGAATAGAGAAAAACAGAGGTGAAAACAAAAAAGGTGCAGCTGAAGTCTGAGGTGGTTAAAATGAAAAATGGGACTGTGCCATTCACAGGTGGGTAGATAGATCAATCAATTGATCTCATCTACACTGACACGCTTCGGAGCTATAATTCACTGCTGGGGCAATTATTCCAACATAGCAGTAGCAGGAGTGATATGGGAGACAGAATTCAGGGGCTTTTAGTCAGGGGAGAGTTGGACAACAAAGGAGTAAAAAATGCTAAATGTCATTCCCTAGTAAAGATACATGGAATATAAGTTATGACTGTGCAGTTGCAGAGCACAGAGGGAAAGATGGACAGATAGACAAGTAGACACATAAAAGTCTGAGTTTTAGTTGTGCAGTCATTTGCTGTCTGACCTTATCCTCCCCTCCTCTCCATTACTCTTAGAGAGAAGAGTGTTTAGCATTATTGTGTCCCAGTCTCTTTGCCATGTTACTGTTGACTTCTTTATCCCCCCACACTAAGTAAGTGGTGCTGCGTGTGGAAGGTGCGAGGAATTTTTCTTCATAAGCCTTGATGTGTTCAAGAGAGGGACGGGCTCATCTCTGCCGTGAGCCTGACAGGGGCTTTAACAGCCTCACAACACTGGGACAAATAGCTCCTGGTCCCTTAACCCTTCTCAGCTTTGCAAGGCAAGGCCTAGCACCGCTGTTCCCATTGCAAGGGCTTTAGAAAGTCTTTCACGCTGAAATCCTCTCCGTGGTGGCTGGGCAGAACGGAAATCCAGGGGCTGGATCAGATTGGCCTAATGCTACAGCAGCTTAAGCAGTCTGTTTTACCAGAGATTATGGTTTCACTTACACAGAGCGCCTGAAAAATGCTGTGGTTTAGGAAGGATTATAGCTGAAAATTCCATGCTTTAAAAGAGAAATAAAGCAGGGGAGGGACTAGGAAACTCAGTGTGCCTGAGGGCTGTGCAAACAGGATTAACCTCTGCCCATAGCACCTCTTGCTTCTGCCCACCCATGCTTCCTGTGTCCATCCCCTTCCCTGCCCTTTCCTGCCCAGCGGCTCCCAAACCTTTGCCCTTTTGCACAACACAGATGGATGAGAAAGGAGCCTGGAAAATGCCCAGGACTAGAGTATCCCTAGTTTATTCAGCTATGACTGTCACATGGCTTCCTTGAAAAATACCACTGCACTTGCAGCCCCTGAAAGCCAGGGGAACTTTTGGCCCCCTTCCTGCAGATAGATCCATTCATCTAAATTATCTAGTATCAACGTTATTTGGATAAAGGCTTCAGCACTTCTAGGCTGCTGATGGTGACTCTGCCTGTCTGTCCTTAAGGTAAATCGGTGCACTCCTTGCCATCTGATGACAGAGAATGCAGGAGAAAAATAGCCCTGTGGGTTCTCCATCTACAGAGACCAGCAGGCGAAACCTCAGTTGGTAGGACTGTAGGAGAGTATATTGGTGCCGAAAGCAAAAGCTGGGCGCCGATGTGCTGTTTACTCTGGTGTTTTTAATTAACTGTGCAGCAAGAACCAGATACTCCAGTTTCTATTCCCCATATCCACCACAAAAGGTCTTTGCCAAACAGAGCTCCCTACAGCAAAAAAGGAAAAGAAATTACAATCCTTACTTAGCATACCAGAGACTTCATGTAAGTGAGCTAAATAAAGAGGAACTGTACACTTTTTCACCAGGACTGATCCCTCCAAGTCATCTGAACTATGAACATATGTCTCTGCTGCAAAGGCATCTCAGTGATCAGAGACTTTTGCTGGCCATTCCGGTTAATAGGTACTTGGAGAAGAACACAGATGGCAAACTATCATTTTTGCCAGGTAGCAAACCTTTAGGAAACAAATGCCTCAGGATAAAGAGCATTCGCAGATAGAAACTGCCCAGCCCTTTATTGTCTAGGTGAGCACTGCAGCCTGGCAATAAGGTGCCTAGAGTTAATTAAGCCAGTTCTATATTAATGAAGTCAGATTTATGACCTAATTATATGTCACATTTATATTTTTCTGTATAAATCAAAACCACTAGAACTAACTTATTTCATAGGCCATTGGCAACACTTGTCATCATGGCAGAGAGATGACTTTCCTTTATTGACTGTAATTTGTTTACCTGAGGGTGGAGAGTTTGATAGAGAATTTGGATGGGATCTGATCATATCATCCATACTTCCTGTTCAGGTGTTCAAATACAGGACTGTATAACTGCTGATCCAACCACAGTGGGTGTTCTGGAGTACCCATGCTTTAGATCACTGAGCTCTCCAATTCCTAAGCCTCTCACTTGTCTGCCAAGTTAGGAGCAGTTGCGAACCTGTATCTATTGTGCCTATTCAAATCTGTACGTCAAAAATGGAGGTCCAATGCAAACAACAATATAAATAAGACCTTTTATAAGTCTCACACATTTCCTCTCCTCCATTTTATCTTTCTGCCAAGGTATCTGTCTGGCAACACTATACTGTAGGAACAACCAGAGTCAGTACTGACTGCTTTTATGGTTACAGCTCCAAAGTGTGCCACTGTGAGCAAGATTAATTGATTGATCTGTCTACCTACCTATTAATTACACAGTCCCATTCTTACTTTAACCACCTCAAACTTCAGATACACCTTTTTTGTCAAAGCTTTTATGGAGTTTGGTTTGAGAAGCTTTGGCCATTACCCTGAGCATCCTGTTTAATAGATGCTCATAATAATGCTGCTCTCCTGGGGAAGGTTACCCTGGGTTGGAAGAGACAAAGCAGTATAATTCCCCAGGTCAAACTGTGCAAGTGTAGCATCTTCACATGCCCTTGGCCCACGAGAGAAAGCAGCAGGAAAGGGAGCACAGAAGCTTCTGAGCATTCTTCTCCTTCCCAGCCCTATGCTTCCTCCTGTTCTTCCTCTCCTGCATGTCCCCTCCCTCACCTCTCCTTTTCCTGCATCCCATTTCTCCCATCTGCCACTGCACTCCATTCTACTCATCTCCTGCTGCCCCTGCAGTCAGAGCCTAGCCCCCGGGTGCATTTACTGCTGTTGTCTCAGCACTGGCTCCTCTGATCTACTCCTAACCTTTTTATTTTTATTTTGTTTTTTAAATTAATTTCCCTGTAGATTTTAACCACTCCATTTTCATTTACCCATTTTGTTCTTCCTCTCCTCCCTTCCCCACCCTCCTCTTCCTCCCCCTGTTCCCTTTGTCTGTCTGTGTCCATCCCTTACCCTACCACAGAAAACCTCTCCTCTCCCCTCAGTATAAAGCAAGAGCCTCATGGAGCCTCTCTCACCCCTTTCACCCCCACCACGCCGGTCGGCTCTGGGCAGGCTGATCTTCAGCCCTTCCACATGGCCCTTTCAGACGATGCGTCCACGCCTTGCTACAGTGCCTTCCTTCATCATGGTGCCCACTTTGGGCAGTCCAGCAGCCAGCCTCTGATAGCAGGTAACTGGCCTTGGCCACAAACTCAGTGGGGATGCTGCAGAAAAGGGGTTCAGTTTCGCCTGATGGGGAGACCAGTAAATGCTGCAAGCTCTTTGAGTGCAAGTGGGAACCAGAGCAGCCATGTTCCAGTTCTGCATATGCAGCATGTGTGCTCAGCTCCACGGAGAGTCACAGAAAGATTTCGTGCTAGTCCTTAATTTTTTAGAATAAAATGGGAAAAGAAGCTGTAACTGCTTAGAAGGATGTCCCAGATGTATGGGTCTGGGACTTACTATAGAAATACTCATACAGCAAAATCCTGTGTTGCCTCAATAGCCATAATGCCCCCGAGTACTGTGTCATTAGCAAGGGTACTGTGTGCTAGCCTAAGGTAGATGATAGCAGCTTGAACAACCTAGCCAGCTCTAGGATTGATGGGGACATTCAGCATGGGTTGTACAAACTACTAAGCTAGATAAATATACCTGCAGTTGGTGAGCATTGTCATAGCTATGTTGTGACAAGTATTTGAGTCACCTGGTTTGAGAGTGAGAGTGTCAATGTGAGCTGGTGCCTTCACACAGCAGACCAAGTAGCTAAGGAACAGAGCATCATATCTGAATGTCAGGACCAGGAAGAGTGAGTAAGAGGCTATAATGCCTTACAGCCAAAGGAATACAGGCCCGGAGTAGGTGGCCTTTAATGGAAGGAGACAAGTGAAGAAATGGGTTGCAGAAGACGGCAGCGCTTAGGAACATCAGGCTGGAGGGGAGGGTTTCATGTAGATATCAGGGCAAACTCGTGCAAGGTGACTGAAGCAACATTGCAGCAGAAGCTCAGGGGTGGCTTGGATGAAATGGTGGGTATCATCTCAGGTGACCATTGAGGCTGTTGTCACTTCATTGTCAAAGAATATAATTTGGGCTTTTTCAGAACAGTCTTAGCCCAGACCACAGTTTCTAATGCTCAAGAAACGCATCTTACCTTTGCCTCCTTCATGTTCCTATATTTTTTTTCTCTTTTGACCTAACGTCCTCCCTTTGTCTTGTCAGGTGAGATTTGCATTTCTAAATCTCCCTGTAGGAAAGCAGCAGGTAACAGCAGAGAAGACTTTAGTGTTCATAACACTGTCTTGGTCCAATCGTACTGCAGCCAATATGAGTCCCTGAGTTCTGGGCACTTCCTAAGCCAAGGAGTCTCATAACAGACTCTCTCCAACAATATAGTTCTCTGAGGATGCAGTCATATATGACTGCCCTCTAGCCTGGAAGGCACTGTGTTTCAGGAGAGGCATCTGCCTTAGGACCCTTATGGAGAGTTAGACATGGGAGAAAGTGTTCAAAAGCTCAAACAATGCCATAGTGATGAAGGTGCTGTTCCTCACTTGGAAGGCTCTTGGGGAGGGGAGAATGGCTGGAGTTGGAAGCATGTTATGAGCAGGATAGGTGCCAGCTTTGTCATAGCCCTGGAGTACAAGAATTTAACAATCCTGTCACCTGTTGGTAATGACAGGAGGTAATGGAAGGGGCCTGCTTGCATGTAACAGCGTTTTGAGAGTCTCTGTGAGACTCATTCATGTTGCTGACACTGTACTTGTTATCTTCCTTCTCAAGATTAGGATTTTGACAGATGATCGCTTTCCAGTGAATTTTCTACACTGAATTTTGAACATCAGCCTCTGTGTGCTCATGTCTGAATAAAAACACAGGGGCACATGTGCACAGATTGGGTAGCAGAGTGAGTGTGTATGTGTTCCCACCTGACCTGAAGTGTCAAAATGAATTAATTTTGCCTGCTGCTACATAATGTTCTCTCTAACTTTTCAGTAACACTGTTTTCTCACTCATCCCCTGTTGTTATTTCTCAGGCTAGTCAATAAATGAAACCTAAAGAACATGAATTTTAAGCATAAAACTTTCTCACCTTTAAAGAATGTGAAGGGAAAAAACCCTAACCTACATGTAGGAGGTGTTAATCATCTGGTTTAACACACAGCTACCAATCACTAAAGAAATGAGGGTGATAAAAGAGTAGAAGAGTGTAGAATATAAATCCCTGAGGCATTATATATTTATTTTTATCAGTATTGGGGAGTGGCTGAAAAATGGCTCAGCCATGAGACTACTCATGGCTGGTCGTTCTGTCCCATTATCGAAGAGCAGGTGAGACAGGAGCATCAGCCACTGATTAGGAACTCTTCAAGGAGAAAGAATGAATTTGCATTTCTTTTTTCTTGAGCAAATCACCTCAGGAATCTTTAGTCAAGACCTGTGAAAGCAATGAGGTGGTTTAGCCTACCTCGTCCCAGAGTAACTTCCTCCCTTCAGGTTAATGCTCCATGTTGATCAGTTTTTGTTTTGCTGTGTAATTGTTACTTATTTCTGATTGCCCAGCAAAGGTTCATGCTTGTTGCAGGGCCTGCTTTATCAGTTATCATTCTGCCATTAGTAGAGCTAAACCAATTCTTACTCTTCTTTCACTGGCATATCCAAGCATGGCACAAGTGACTCTAGTGATGTTAATACTTAACCTGTCACTTCTAAAGGTGATCACACTCCAGTCCTCCTGTTAGAACAGACAGGAGAGACAAAATTTAACAAAGGAACAACAAATGGCACAAACTTCTTGGTGAGCTACAGGTCACCTAGGGAATGTGAAAGGCTTTGGATGCCTGCAATAGGCTGAGATCTCAGTACGCAGCGTTGGAGGTTGAGTTATAAATCAGCAGCTGTGGGGGAAAAATGATCTTAATTTATGTAGCCTTTTTTTGTTTGTTTTTGTTTGTTTTGGTTTGGTTTGGTTTTTGTTTGTTTTGGTTTGGTTTTGGCTTGCAACTCCCAGCAGCTTCTGAGATTATTTTAGTTCATTTAAATGCAATAAGCGCTAACAGCAAATGCCCTTCTGGCTGGCCCATTTTCAGGCTAACAAGTCCAAATGAGGAAATGCCTCTGGCACAACCAAGAAGCCTCCAGCTGCACTTCCTAAGAGATGAAAAATAAACTACAACCATCCACCTGGTCCACACCCCTCTTTACTTCGGTGGAGAAAAGATATCACTTGTACCTGCGATAAAAATGAAGTGGGACTCAAACTAATTTGCATGATTCTATTACAGTATATATTACACTAACACCTGGAAGGAGTCCAACCAGTATTGATCTAATGCTAAGCACTGCAAAAATGTATTAAGTGTGCCCTTGCACCAAAGAGTTTGCAGCATAAGAAGAAGCACAGAGAGGTGAAGTGACTTGCCTAAAATTATCAGCAGGTGAATGGCATACGTGGGAAGAGAGACAGGCACAGAAAACTCTTGGATCACTCTCCAATGCCTTGCACATTGATCATGCCCTAAAGCAACATCCTACCAGTTTTGGAACAGCATCCATTGCAGATAGACAGGACTTAGCTACTCTGGCAGAGGATATGCCACCACCCTCTATGTAGCTCAGGGCCATTTTGATTTAGTTAAAATAAATCCAAAATCTACAATGAAACAAATTCTTTTCAGCCTCACAAAGCTAAGTTTTAACATCCATCCTTACAGTGTGAGATCGAAAATGCCACAATCTTCCCCCAGAATTTTCAGTGGATGAACAGCACTTATGCAAAAGAAGTCTGCACAGCATTTGCCTATCAAGCTGCTAGCCATGTGACAGTGGGAAAAAAGGTGATATCAAATCAATATTGAAAGATCTTATCCCTATTGACCCCCTGTCCTGATTCTTTTCCTTTCTAGGTCGTGATATGGCAAGCACCACCTTGCCTGGCTACCCACCCCATGTTCCCCCAACTGGACAAGGCAGCTACCCAACCTCAACTCTTGCAGGAATGGTTCCTGGTAAGTCAGCCCCCAGACTTCAGTAATGCCGCACACGTTTAAACAGTATACTAGTATTGTAAAAGCTTTCACAGTTGGCTTTGCTATTGCTTTGCTGATATCAAGGACTATTCTTTTCATACAGAAATCATCAGGTGCCTATAACCACTGCAGCTAACAACACTTTTTGTAATATATCTCTTTCTCCCTAGTAACTGATTCACTGCTGCTGTAGGCAAGTAGCTATCTATAACCTGTGGCAATTAATTGGTAATTAATTAACCTTAGTATTCATTAACTAATGTAATTATTTTCCAACAAGCCATGCAGATTATTATTAAGTACTGTTCATGGCTCAGGATATTCAGCTATTCACTAACTTAGGGTAACAACTCACCTTCCACCTAAAGACAAAGCATCAAACTGAAAATCATCAATGGTAATTTAATACCTGCAATTTTTGGAGACCCACTGTCCATAGCCTAAACTAGCTAAGAACTCAGCAATGATTAACAGCATTTCAGAAGAAACAACTATTCACTTTTAACAACCGACTACTTACTCACCTCCTGTTTGTAAGACTGTGCCTCCAACCCAAGAAACTATCTACCTAATCCTGCACCTAAAGGCAAACTGTTTCTTTGCTACCCAGTATCTTTGGAGAAATATCTTCTATTTAGGGAGAAGAGAGGACCATTTACCCTAGGGCAATTGAAGAGTTTATTACCCCAGGCTCTATTCCCCATTCCTCAGATGACAGTTATCCCCAGCAGATAAATTAAGAGGTAGGATTTTTATTTCTCAGCCACGGTAGCTAGAACTCAGAACTTCATCTGCCACTGACTTCTGCTTCTGTTACTGCCCTGGGTTGTGAGTCTAATGAGCAGGTACACAGTCCATTCTGCAACCTCTGCTACTGAAGGGATGACTCCAGAACCAAAGCAGCAGAAAGCTGAGGACAGAAAGCTCTTAAATCACTATGATGTGATTTGCCAGGGCTTAGGAGAAAAAAGCCTAAACACCCTCATCCAAATCTTAGAACAGCTAGCTAACTGAACATATGCTGCAGCAACACAACTGAAAATATCACTGACAGAAATGTTTGCAGGTTTAAGTCTTAACGTCTTTAAATGACAAATCACTGCTCATATACCACAAAGTACTGGCTATTGCACATGGTCACATTCCACAACTAACAAACTGTCTACTGCTTATGATCCTAAGGTACAACAAAATCTCAGGCTATGCTGTGAAGATGATACAATTGATCTCTAGATCAGGAAAAGACAGTGGATTGATCCCTCTCTCACCTCCACTTTAGTCCCTTGGTATAGCTGACCAGCTTGCTGAACTGGGGTGGTGCAGAGGTGGCAAATTCTAGGGCATCTCCTTCTACACTAAATCTTTCAGGTAGATGGTTTGGCTCCAGAACCACAGAAGCAGTAAGACAATATAGATCAGTTTAAAAGCCCCACATAGTAACAACAGGTAGACTCAGTTGTCAATGTTAAAGTCAGTTGTAGGTCAAAAGTTAGAGAAGATCACAGCATACAGAAATTATTAATGACATCAAAGTAGCTGGCTCTTTGAATAGATACTTCTAAAAAACAGGCTCTTCTCAACTTCTGACTATTCTTAACTCTTCAGTGACTGCTATGCAAGTTTAACATCCTCATCACAAGGATAATACTGAAATCTAAACTGGGACAAAAAAAATAAGGCCACTAGTCACAAGGGTCAGTTATCCAAGAACAGGGTATTTCATCTCCTTGATGTGGAGGCTACTTATCTGTAAGACAGCAGTGTCCCTGAAACCACACAGATGCCCCCAAAAAGAAAAGAAACAGGATGACACAGAAAAAACTTGAGTTACACCTCAAAGAAAAAAAGATTCTTCAAGTCAAATGGGTACCTTTACATTAAATCTGATGTCAACATGCAATTAAAAGAAGTTTTTCCAATGGCCTACTTGGGCATCCTGCAGTAGTTACTGCATCTTTTCACAAAGCCCTTCCTTCTATTCCTGTCTTCGAATGTGACTGAAGGCAACAAGCTGGAGAGATAAAGAGGCTTCATGACAAGGAACAGAAGATTTGGCTTTAACGGGTCATTCTGCAGATCTCTGCAGCTACAGCCCAAAAATGAATGTCTGGGGAAGATGTAAGAATAGAGCAAATGTATATTGGTACTTAACCAAAAGATCTCCCAGCCTCCAACAAGTTGCATCTCAGAGACTTCCTAAGCCACACCTAGTATCTTTCTATTTAATTATTACACACCCTCAGTAGGTTTCCCCTTGACAAACTTGAACAGTGCCTCTTGAACCCATATATGCCTTTAACATCTGTAGCAACCTATGGCAAGAAGTTCTGTAGCTTAACTACATATTGTGTGAAAACGACCTCCCTTATTTGTTCTGAACCTGCCACCTGCTAGGCTCACTTCATGCCTCATGGTTTCTGTATTAGAAGACTAAACGTGCCAAGATTTAAATACAGATACCAAGAAATACTGTTAGTAAAGGTTCCTAGAGCACAGATTGCACAGAATATAGGCCTCATGAGACTGATCCCCTGTGCTTGCTTGCAACCTCTGTTAAGACTGCAGATTGAATAGAGAAAACAAATATGATGTTGCCAATAGTTTGTCACATGCCCCCAGGCGAAGAAAGATCATGGGCCAGTGCTTTACCTACACTGGAAACAAGAAGGCAGCAAGATGACCACCCAGGGAGTATTTTTAAGAAACATACTCACATGCAAACAAACCTTATTGTCCAGGTGTGAGCGAATCTGAGAAAGAGCCTCTGTCTTCTCTAGATAAATGTGCAGAGATAAAAATAGAACTGGTCAGAAACCAGAATTTCCAATCCATACAAGACTCTGATTCTTTGACATTTGTTTTCATCTTGCATTGGTATGAGGAGTCAGAATCTTGAAATAGTTCAATTTGCAGACATCAGGATCAAACATTTCAATAACGTCAACATGTTCTCGACGTCAAGACATATTAAAATAATGAAAGAATTGAAAGGAAATTAAATGAGATGAGAAAGGCAAAATGAAACAAAACAAGAAAGTTGAAACATAATACTTTGTTTCAATTTGCAATCATTTCAGAACTTTTCTTTCCAAAACTCCATTGAAGCTGACAAGCTTGTGCAAAACATTTTCATTTCAATGAGACAGCACTTTCCAGTGGAAAACTGTTTCTGAGAAGATCGTTTGACCAGTGCTAACCAAAGCTTCTCTGCTCTATCCACGACAACCTTTCACTAGACTTCTGCTTGTGCAATGTAGAGAAGAGCTTGTCTCCGGTAGCAGCACATCCATGCAACATGGCCAGTCATGCATGCAAATATCTCAGAGGTTTATGTGGATCATGTGGTAAGATACATATCCTGCATCTGCCCTTGCCTGTAACTGCAGGTCCCAGGCTGTACGACATGGATGAAAGCCAGTAGTCCCTGAGCACACACTTGAAAAGGCAGGGGTTAGTCACTCAAAGAAGGATTAATCAGGTACTGTGCTACACACTTAACCTGTGTGTCTAAGAGAGGTTTCCTGCACGGGTAACAGAGCACCTTTGCTCCCTGCCTCAATTCTTCCTCTTTCCCAGAAAGGCCATCAAGTTTCTGCAAACTGTTTTGGAGAAGTGAGCATCCGCTAAAAGGGAAGTGCAGCTTTCCCAGAGCAGCGCAGAGCCTGCAGAGGGCTGGTGATGGCAACGGCAGGGAGCCGTTAAACAGAATCCAATGTTGATGAGGAAATTACACTTGTTTCATTAGTGATCGAGGAAAGCGATAGCTCAGTTCCTCTTGGTCACAGTTGAGCTCAAAAGCTCATTATCCTGCTGCATGCATGCTTTCACTCCTCGTCAATAAACACTGTTTCCAGTGGCTGCCCTCCCTCCTCCCCAGCTCTCCATAGCTGGGGCTCTTTCTCCTCTTCTTAACCGGTGCTTTAGGAACACTTGAAACAGTTTAGGGTGACAACTCAGAAGATGGTGGGAGAGAAGCCTTGAAATATCAGAACTTCTTCACTCCGTGCAGTGAAAAGATGCTTATATGAGGCATTTCAAAGCAGAAATTCTCATTTGGATGGGTTTTTTTTTCCTTCTTACTGGGGCAAGCTCATTCCTTTATATCCCACAGGTAAATTACTTCAGTAGAGATTAATTAGGATTACACATTGCTTTTTGCCTTTGTATCCTATCCCACAGTGTCTTGGTCACCTTGGCAGGTTTCACCTATTCCTTCCCAGCAAGCTGTCAGAATTTTCAGTGCAGGATGTTCTAGATATGGAAATATGCTGAGTTATTATCTTTAAAAGAGTATTTAGCAAGGTCTATCACACAAAATGAGGTTTTATGCTGAAGCTAAAAACTGCTGCAACCAAAATACTTTGGATGGTGATTGTTTTTGATACATACACCTTTTCATACTGACTACTCTATTACCCTGAGTGTCTTTAAAAATCTTGTTGGACAGATTCTCCTCAAGTTTAAAGCAGTGCAAATCCCGACTTCAAGACTTCATTTCCACCATCTGAGAACCTGTGGTTTGGCTTTAACTCTCCAGTGAGGGGAGATTTGCAGAGATTACAGTATAATTAATTGATATTTCCTTGGTAATTGTATCACAGGCATCCAGCGGGTCTCTCATTGCCTTCTTTCCTTATTCCGTGGTATCTAGCAGAAACCCCAGGTGCCTTCCAAACACTTCTGTTGTAACAACTCCCCCCCTTGCTCAGGGCAGACCAGGAGCTAATAGTCACACTGTCTTTTAAGTGCATAATGCCATTCAGATCACAGTAATTGTCCTCAGTCTGTTGGTACTAGATTAAATTATGATCAGGTTATGATCAGATAATGGCATGGTTTTACTTAGCAGAATCATAAATTTTTAAGTTTTGGGAGATTTATTTATTTTGAATGCAGCACCACACCTCCTCAGTTACCCAATATAATTCCTTAGCCCTGCACAACCATCTATAAAACAAAGAGACTCAGCACTTTATGCACAATAAAAGTGAATGCTTAAGACCCTAAAATGCTCAAATCTGGGGTCAGAGTCTGATTAGATCACAAGTATTTTGGCTTCAATCCGTTTTACTGAATATGAAAAAGGGAGCTGGAGCTCAGTTTGCCTTTCAGATTCAGAATAGTATCTAAAGCAGTAATTATTAGAAAATTATTTTCTGGAACTGGAATACAGCAACTTTTCTCTGTAACTCACTAAGCACAAAGGTGGGGTTAACGATACATGAATCAGTTTTCTGACTAACACCATCTATATAGAGAGTAGGAAAGATTCATATGTTTTTCATTTTGACTTATATTTAAGCCCACCTTATTCTCACTATGTTCGTAGAGAAATTACTCTTCTCCACAAATACATCATCACCTGCAGTACCCTACAAACAAAACTTAGCAATACATATTACTATCAACAGCCCTCCTAGTTCCAGTGAGTTTATTGTGAGCTTGTCCCATCAAGCTCCAATGCCTGCTGTCTTGACTCTACTGCAGAATCTTACATTTTACTTAAAAGAAAGCTGACAGTTAATTGCAGAAAAAAGCTTGCACGCGCTTTCCAATCTTTCTGCAACCTGGGAAACAGAAGTTGGAAGGCAACAAAAAATAAACCACTGAAATTATTTATCTGTATTATTGAATTTCATTATTTTAAACTAATTTCTTGAGTCTGAAGAGGCCAATCTTATGATTTTTTTAATTGTATGGGTAAGCAGCATTGCACTGAATAAATACAGTGTCCTGAAGGGCACAATCCCAGCTGACCAAGGAAGCTACACACACTAGTTTTTCTGCTGGCATACGATTCAGCTTGAATACTAGCTTGATGGAATAGTAGACACAAAGCTCTTAACTGTATTTCACACCTTCCTTGGTTTCTTCCAGGGAGCGAGTTCTCAGGCAACCCCTACAGCCACCCTCAGTACACAACCTACAACGAGGCCTGGCGGTTCAGCAACCCTGCATTACTAAGTGAGTATCTCTTTCCCACAGCACACCCCCAGCCTCGCGCTCCTTCTGTTTGTCTCTTTGTTTTATTTTATTTTTGTTTGTTTCTGGAGAGGGCTTTCAAGTACTCAGGCATGTGAGAGGCCTTTTTCCTCACTCTCCAGTCCAGTGTGTAGATGGGTATATACCTCGTGTGTTTTGTTCTGAAGCTGATTCCTCTTTCCTGAGACGGTTCAGAATTCCAGTTCAGCATGGGCTTCTCTGTGAACAGTCTATTGCAGATTAGATCAAAAGTTAAACTCAGGTTCTGCTATTCTCTCAGGCTGCCATCCACATCCATTCAAGGTATGATTAAATTTCCAGATGAGGTTTCACTCCTCTCTCAAGCTAAACCCAGAGTCAGTTCCTGGGGATCTGGAAATCCCACAGAAGTTCTTCCTATTGGACCAGTTGGAACTGTGTCCAGGGTGGGAGATGGGCTTTATAACTAGATTTGTAATAGCTGGTAGAGTTTTCTTGAAGGGATATATCCATCCCCAGTACCTAATATGCCTAGAAATAGTCAGGGTTTCTTCAGAGGGGAAAAATCCTCCTATAAGACTGTACCTTCTAACACAACATTCATTTGGAAGGGAATAGGAAGAGATTTATTATATGTAAAATAAATCAGCTGTGATTATTACCTGCGTATTTACTGAGGTTTAACAGCTGAATAGATGCACATTTTATTCCAGTGTTGTTAAACCTCAGTAAATGTGATCTTAATAATCAATCACTATTTAACACACATTCAATAACCATCTAGAGAGCTTTCATGACAAATATGACCAAAATCCCATGCAATAAAACATTGTAATTTTGTTTCATTTCTCCGCTCCTGGTTTTAAAAGTGACCCATTATACCTTGTCAGGTATGCTCAGATCATCTGGCCCTGACACTTTCCTTGTGGCTGCAGATGAGGTGTGGAGTATTTGTGCTGCAGTGCTCATAGGATTCCCTCTCAGTAACCTCTTGATGGTCATAACTTATTGACAGTCAGAAGGAGCAAAAGGATTTCCTTCCCATTGAGGGGCTTCAGAGCCAGAGGCCACAGTAGCATCTCTCCACTGAAATGCAGTCCTTGGCTGCCTCCATTTACTGCATCCCCCTAAGACAATTAAGAGCCGAGTCCCCAGGTTTGTTCTTTTGGTTCCTTTCGTTTTCTTCCTTCCTTTCCTTTCTCTTCTCCTTTGTTTCTTTTCTTTGTTTGATTTTTTTGTTTTATTATTTTTTTTTTTACTGTTTGTCCTTTCAACCAGTCCATTCTTCTCCTGTGTTAACTTTCAGGTTCCCCTTATTATTATAGTGCCACATCCCGGGGCTCCGCACCTCCCACTGCTGCCGCTGCCTATGACCGCCACTAGTTACCATGGAAACCACATGAAACTGCAGGGCGACAGCTTAGGCCTCCACATTGTACCTGTCTGATCACCTCCCTCCACCCCTGGGAAGGGTGAAGAGACTTCCTCCGTTCCTCCCCACAGTGCAGGTCCTTCCTCTTCGCCACAAAGGCGCCAGACCAAGCGCTCACCACACGAGACTGAGATCCTCACCCTCCCCTTGCCCTCCCCCACTCCGCTCCCCCCATGCCAGGAAGAGCCTGCGGCCAAGTGGCTTCTCCTGCCGGAGCCCTCCACCCTGCCTGGGCAGAGTGCAGCCACACAAAGGCCCCTTGGCTTCCAGGACTTCAGGGGGACTGGGAAGCAATGCAGCTGGCAGCCACTGCCTCACAGGACCCCCTTCCAGGAGCGGTGAGGGCCAGGGGAGGCAGGGGAGAACACCGCCCATGAAACACTGTTCCCCAAAGATACGCTCTTCTGTGGTGGACTCTTCAACGTGTGCAACGCGTGATGCTCACCCTGTTTCCCAGGACAGAGGGAACAGTCTGGCTAGAGCAGAGACAGCAGTACAGAGACCTGGCCCATCTGGCAACGAAGAAAAGGACCAAGTACCTATCTGCACCCCATGAGGGGTTCTCTGTGCACCTCATCCCCACTCTCCAGCATGGCTTCCCCCATAGCTGGCTGCACCTCACACGTGGTGACTTCGCAGGCCAGACTTGGGAGGAGCCTCACACATACACCCACGATTTCTGTGACACACAATCAGCTCAGACAGGAGGATGGAGCAACATTTACAAACCAACCAACAAAATGAAGAAATATATAAATAGATATATAAATATAACTGTGTTTTTATGCTTTGTCATGAAGGTCTGTAAAAAGGAAAAAAAAAAAAAAGAACAAATCCCCAATTTTCTAAAAAACCCAAGCAAACAAAAACGACAAAAAAACCAAAATAATTATTAAAAAAAACTACAAAAATAAAACTCCAAGTCCTGTCCCTCCCCGCCACCTGAATGGCAGACAAGTTCCTCTGACTGTTTGATGCTCCTCTTTCACTCTAGGGTTTTGTTTCTTTTCTGTTTTGCACTACAATGGGATGGTGGTATTGGAGAGGATTGGATGCCAGCTCCACCCCTGTTGCCTCCTCCTCCTCCCCCTTTCCCAAATCCTGTCTCTGGGGAGCAGTATGGACAAGTCACATCTGACAAAGTTACCAAACACATCAGTCGACAAAAAAGCACTCTGAGTCAACAAACGTTTTCCATGTCACTGGTTGGCAAACAAAGAAAACAAGCCCAGCTGCGCTCTAGCTGCGCTGTGTGGTGGAAAGTGTGGGGCTTCATGTGGGCCCATCTGATTGCCCTCTGGACAGCTGAGACTGAGATGGACAAATTCAGGATTGGCTGGGATTATTGCTTGGTTCCCTAGCCCTTAGCCTCAACTCCTTTTACCTTAACCCCCTGTAGCCGAGACGACTTCAGTTCACCCACATCCTGACTTTCGCAATTTCAGATATGTCCAACACCCATTCTCCAGATCCCCAAAGCTGGTGATAATAGCCTCATTATTCTGTGCCCAACACCTAATTTCCTAACCACCATAGCCTTGCTATATGGGCCCCTTCGTTTCCCAGTCCATCTGCTCATACACCTACTAATTTATAGGCCTCCATTCAAAGCCGTATGCCTGCATCCCACCTGCCAGTCCCAACATACAGCCCCATCTTTTCATCTTCAATCCTATATTGTGCGTCCTAATATTTACCCCTTATCCCAAATGCTCACCTGATGATTCTCTAGGGATTCTCTGCTCTTTTTGGTTCCCAAGTGACTGGCAAACACTGTTCTGCAAAAGGCTGTCAACAGAAATGCTTATTACTCCTGTATTGTCAGCAAACTCATAAACTGTTCCTTGCACTGACACTTCCTAAAAACTACTCAAAGAAAACATGAAGGCAGCTATAGCCTGTCCCCAGGGCAGCGAGTCTGCCAAAGTAGATCCTTGTTGTTTTAAAGAGGTTTCAGATAAAACTCATGGGCTACTGTCCATGGACAAAGACAGGATTGAAAACAAAACCCCCGAAGGGCATGAAAGTGAACAGCGGAGCAATCTGTACAGCCAACATTATGTATAAAATCCAAAGTTCCAAGCCTCAGAGGAGATGTGGTTGTGGACTCGGTATTCTGTCTCAAAGTTTAACTTGTATGTATTAAATCCATCATCAGTAAACAGCTGTGTTGATCCCACAGGCCCCCTTCATCTAACACTTTTAGCCCTTGCATGGCTCTAGGTGATTATAGGTCTGTGTCTTCTTTAATGGGGTGCCCAAATGATAATGGTGTTTGGGGAGATGTTTACATAGAAGATATAGAACTAAAATCTGTTCCTGTATAGAAGAAAATCAAAGAGGTTACTCCTAGCTTATTAAAAGTGTCATTCTGCACATATTACCTCTGAGTAACCTGCTGCAAAGAGCAGACACCAAGACCCAAATCTGGCCAATTATCTCATCTTACGTAAGAAGAAAATTCTGAATAAATTCTAAAAAATCACTTTCACCACTCCTTCTGTTTCCCGCCACAGACAACAGATAGATGCGGGACCCTGTTAGTAAAGTCTCCCTTTTAGTCTCTCAGTACAGCCTTTGCTCTACGTGTGCACCACCAAGTTTCACTCGGCAGGTGGTCAGAGCAGAGGCACTAAATCCCAGGAACCTCACGAGGAGGCTAGAGAAGACTGTCACACACTTGACAACCTCCAGTCCAGGGGCCACCTCAAGAGAAGCTAGCAGCTCAGAAATGCTTATTTTTATAATGGTGTTTCACTAAACTTGAGACATGAGCTCGGATATGAAAGCAGGGTGTGGTTGGCTTACTCATGGCTGGCTTGATTTGACCCTCGGAGGGCCAATTCCATTGGTGGAATGTTACTTTTATCAGTAACTCCACTGATAAAAGAGAATTTCTACCAGGCATGATTGGTCTGGAAAGTTCATAAGTAAGGCACATAGTTTGACCAGAAAAATGAAAAAGAAAGCAGAATTATGCAAAGGACTGGGCAGTCTAATCCTCTTCCACCACCATCTGTAGACCCCCATGCGAATGTACTGAATTACATTTGCCAAAGAGTTTCTTGTGTTGGTTGTTTTGATTTACAGTCGGTGGATGCATTGTAAAGCAGTATTATAGCTAAAGTCTAGTAGCTGACACAGGGATTTATGTGGTGATATTATGCAGAAGAAAACCATCAATATTCATATAGATTCCATTAGACTGGACTATGCAGGAAACGCAAAAATTCTACCAATTATTTAATACTATGTTATTTGCAAAAACAATTGCTGCTTTGTAGGAAGATAATGTGTGTAATGTGAAGGCAATTCCTCTTGTAAATAAGTTCATCTCCATCTTCATCATGGTAGTTATTAAAACAGCCTCGTCTCATCCTGTAGATAAGGAACACGCTGTCTGTACTGTGCAAGTCTCGTTGTGCTCACTGAAAACAAAACAATGTGTTCAATAAAGCACAGCACAAATCCAGAACCTGAGGGAACAGCCAAAACTTGGAAAGACTCCTTCCCCAACAGGCCAACAGTTGCTTTCTTGTAGGTGGAATTGTTTATTTTTATTTTTATTTTTTTTTTTTTTTTAAAGGTTTCACAGAAAAAAAGTGAAAAAGAATTGGAGGAAGAAATCACTATGCAAAATCCAGTGAAGTCTGTGACTCACATCTCTCTCCTCCATTCTGCTGCCTCTTCCCTCTCTCCCATTTCTTTCTCACACCCTCTTTCCACTCCAGTTCTATCCCTCTCTTTTATTGCTCATTCCCAATGCACCTTCCTATCCAGAGAGAGAACAGCATTACTGATACGAGAGCAGGTATCTGGGACCTCAAACCCCCCAGTTCTCCTTGTGACTCTAGAGAACCTTTGTCAAGTCCAATTTCCCCCCTATGCCTCAATTCAAATCTCTGCAAAGGGGGGTAACAGTAGTTCCTAGTTCACAGGGCGATTGTGCAGCTGAATTAATTAGCACCAGCTCAGTGCTTTGAGATCCTGAAAGAAAATTCTATCAAAGTGTTAAGTATTATTCTGAATAATAATTAATGTTTCCATTACATTTCTCTTTTTTCCGTTTTCTCACAAATCATTCTTTGTTTCTTTATTCTTCTTTCTTAGCTCTCCCTTCACTTCCTTCTCCTCCTATCATTCATAGCTCTGCTGCTATGTTTGCTTTATCTAACGGACCAAGCAGAAATGTTGTGTGACTGGATCTCCTTCTGTCACCGTTTCTTCACAGGGGAAGAATCTTGTGAGTTCCCACATGTCATGCTTCCCTGGAAGCAACAGGGACCATGGCATTTAAAACTGAGCAGCACTTTTGAGTCCTGTTCTCTGAAGCTCCTTTTGGCCCAATGGGATGTGGGGAGGGTTGCACAGGACAGATGCATTAAAGCTGACATCCTTGTAACCTGTAAATCTGTTGGGGAGGGTTGGTGGCAATGAGCCCTGCTGTGGAAACAGAGAGAAGTCTGCATGCTTCAGACTCAGAATTAATCACAACACGAATGTGAGGATGTTGAACAAACAACAAAAGGAAAACAAAAAACCCTGCACCTCTTTCTCCTCTTGAGTATTATACATGCACATAAACATTTTCCTAAAGGAACCTTAGGTTTGCTGAACTGTTGGAAAACCCTCACCCTTTCGTCCCTAAGGAAAAGCAGCCCTCTAGGAAAAAAAATTAGAATCATAGATGCCCCCACTGGCACTGACAGAATGAGGGCTTCTGAGGGACCCCACAAATACCACAGTGTGCTTCTCGGCTGGGCCCAGGACAGTGGCAAACTTGCAAGGCAGAAGGAGGGACCAAACAATGACAATTACAGAACTGATGACAACTCAAACCCTAAGCAGCTCTGCTGATGCTCTCCAAGCTAACTTAGACATGAGAGCGTGGACAGCAGGAGGCCAGTGCCAGGTGCAGGGTCACATCCATTCTAGGCTGCTGCAGCCACTCTTGGCTTTTCCTCATTGCTTCAGTTCTGTTTGACTCTTTTCTTTTCTCTTTTTGTGCACATAAGAAATAAAACCAATTTTTTTTTTGTATGTCATTTTTGTGGCTTCCGGCTTGTTTTTCTTTCCTCTCTCCCCCCGACCTCAGTGCTTCTCTCTCCAGTGGATTCCCCTCCAGGTCTCCAGGATGTTATATTTGCTACACCTAGCGCCCTTCGGGCACCATGTAAACAAGACTATGATTGCTAACAACCACCACACTGCGTGATGGAAGGCACTGCACAAGCTGCAACACTGTACAGCGCAATCCAGCCTCTGAGGCCCCACCAGCCACCACTCCTCTCCTATTCATTGCCAGCAGGACTCCCTCTTCTATTGATCTCACTCAATTGACTCCCAATGATCCATAACACATCAGGTGCCCCCAGGTAGTTCAGAAAATCAAAATGCCGTTGGGTAGCCACAACATCAGAAAGACATGGGATAATCCAGAGCCCCTTCCCCTCTGTGCATGTTTCCTCATAGCCCCAACTGGGCATGAGTAACATCAGTGCACCTCTGGGAGGATTCTAAATCTTCCCAACTCAGCCCTGATGCCCCATCAGAGCACCAGGTGAGGTCTCAGGGAGGGGAGGGTAGCTGACAGCTCTTACCCCCACTTCTCTGCTCCCCAGCTTCAGTTTCACAGGAGGAACTGTCAGCCTGATGTTTTATTATGACTTGCTCTCTCTTAATCTGCCTTGGTCAAGTGGAGGACAAAACCAAATGCTAAGTTATTTATAACCCATTTTCCAAGCTATTCATCGTCCACCTAATGAAAAGCGAGGCATTCTATTGAGGTATGCAATCATAGAATCATAGAATCATAGAATAGTAAGGGTTGGAAAGGACCTCAAGATCATCGAGTTCCAACCCCCCCGCCATGGGCAGGGACACCTCACACTAAACCATGCCATCCAAGGCTATGTCCAACCCCACCTTGAACGCCACCAGGGATGAAGCATTCACAACTTCCCTGGGCAACCCATTCCAGGGCCCCACCACCCTCACAGTAAACAATTTCTTCCTCAGATCCAATCTAAACCTCCCCTGTTTAAGTTTAAACCCATTACCCCTTGTCCTCTCACCACAGTCCCTAATGAAGAGTCCCTCCCCAGCATCCCTATAGGCCCCCTTCAGGTATTGGAAGGCTGCTATGAGGTCTCCACGCAGCCTTCTCTTCTCCAGGCTGAACAGCCCCAATTTTCTCAGCCTATCTTCATACGAGAGGTGCTCCAGTCCCCTGATCATCCTCGTGGCCCTCCTCTGGACTTGTTCTAACACTTCCATGTCCTTTTTATGTTGAGGACACCAGAACTGCACACAATACTCCAAGTGAGGTCTCACGAGAGCAGAGTAGAGGGGCAGGATCACCTCCCTCGACCTGCTGGTCACACTCCTTTTGATGCAGCCCAGGATACGGTTGGCCTTCTGGGCTGCAAGCGCACACTGCCGGCTCATGTTCATTTTTCCATCAACCCACACCCCCAAGTCCTTCTCCGCAGGGCTGCTCTCAATCTCCTCCCCGCCCAATCTGTAGCTGTGCCTGGCATTGCTCCGAATAAACACACCAAATACTGAGGTATTCACTCGAGTTTTCCTCAGTCAAGCACTAGTTTCCTGTGAAGTCAGATGCAGTTTAAGGTCATAGAGGCGGAGTAAAAGCGTAGTAAGGAGTCAGGCTAGGCTAAATCAATTCTGCTTCTACAATTTTTAGTAATTAAAAATATTTTCACAACAGCTCATGAAAACCAGTGGGCCACATTTTCTGCCAGTGTGTGTGTATCTTAAGGAAAGCTTGAGCAGAAGTGCTGTCATGAAATCAAATCCTTTTATGAAGCGTTTGCTCATCAAGAGGGTTAAAACATTTCCTTTTGTTTCAGTTTGTATCTTTCCCTGGCAGTATTAATAGAATAGGCTGAAAATCCTCCAAACAGGGCATCTTCCATAAGTGAAAGTCAATTTGCTGGAATCCAAGCAGTCTGTAAAAGCAATTTAATTTTCACAACACTGCAGCAAAACTGCCTGGCAACTATCTTGAAGTAGGAGGCCTTGGGTTTCCAGGGTCTGCTGCCTGTGAGACAGACAGGCCTGGGGTGTGATGCAGCGACAGGCTTGAACTCAAAATCAGAACAAAACTGGATTCCAAAATTCTTAAGTCTTTCATGTATCAGAATTATCCTTCTCTACCAAAGTTCAGGTGATAAGAATGAAACAGTGGATTAACAGAACCACAGAACCCACTAGGCTGGAAAACACTTTCAAGATCATCAATCCAACCACCACCCCAGGACTGACAAGTCCACCACTAAACCATGTTACTAAGAACCTCATCTACATGGTTTTTGAACCATGATCTATGGGATGGTGGTAGATGAGATCCTGGATGTTAAACTGACTGGAATCAAAGGAAATAACTAATGTACATTCTCTACAAGATGTGAAAGACAGGCTAAGAGAAACAGACATATGTGCCAGAAGAAAGCGAAATGCATGTTCAAAATTCATCCCGGCAAAATACAATAGAAGAATGATTTAGGAGCTAGCATAATTATTTAATTTGTATCACACTCAATACAGCCCAGAGAAATGCACCCTGGCACTCCTGTGTAGGTCTCCTTAACTGATAGCGGAACTATAGCAAAACTTTTTCAACTTCCAAGAACTTACATATCTTGCAAAAATAAATGCTTGCATGAAAGAGCTATTTCTACCATTTCAGCTAGTATTATGTTCCTTTAATTATCCTGCATAATTAATGGCAGTTCTCAGTGTGAAAATGTTACATGATAAAACTAAAAAGAGCACCACAGTCTGTTTCCTAATAAGCAAAATGATGTTGTAAGAGATCATCCAACACTAAGTAAAGAAATCTTTAAGATTGCTCTGACAAGACAAAGAGAAGTTTGAACTTTCTGAGATGAGGACAACCTTCTTTAAAAATAAATATGTTCTTTAATGAGGTGTAGGCAAGAAAAGGTAATACACACCTGAAGGTATAACTGAGGTCGTAGATGAATTTGCTGGACACACAATCAGTACTGAAAAATTGTAAGGACCTGGGGAATGATGAAAATGGAAGAACAGCAAACATGGCACCAGTAGAATCATAGCATCATAGAATAGTTAGGGTTGGAAAGGACCTCAAGGTCATCTAGTTCCAACCCCCCTGCCATGGGCTGGGACACCTCACACTAAACCATGCCACCCAAGGCTATGTCCAACCCTGCCTTGAACGCCGCCAGGAAAAAAAGTACCCTCAAAATTATCATCTTGTAAATCTACACAGTGCTGCTTGTATCCAAAGGAAAATACTTTAAAATGTTAAGGGAAGGATTAGCTCACTAAACACGTAGCAGTTAGTGAAGATATGCTTAATAAACAGCCTGTACATAAATTCCTGTCTGCAGCGAAGCAAAGGAAGTTTGCTAGAGCCTTGTTCTCTAAGTATTACATACAACAATAAGTATTGCCAGCTCCTTGCACTTGAAAACCATGAACCAAGTACACACAAAAATCACAACACTGACTGGAAATAATGTAATTGGTATATAATGCCAGATACCATTGTGTATCTATGTATATCTATATACATGTATATAAAATAAAAACAAAAAAACTTTTATTTGACTTCTAACTTTAGTGTTCTCCAGACATCTACAGCTACATTATGAATTGTGCCTCTTCCACTGTGAGAGTCAGAAATTAATTTATTGCAGTGAAAAGTGAGCATCTCACTGCATCACAGGGACCCTGTGGCGTAGTGCTTTTGGAAGCAGCCCAAATGCCACAAGACCTGGAAATGGCCCTGTAACTCCTGGCAAGGCTGACAGAGCTTTACAAATACAAAATATACAAACAAATAACAAGCTTGTCAAAGACTTGGGGTTTTTTTCCTGCCTTCTGCTGTGTGACGTTTTGGTGGAGCCTGTCCATCCAAAGCATGTTTGAGCATTTTGGATTCAAAGTCTTGTGCTTTGGTTCTTGTGTTGGTTGATGAGAAGCTCAACATGAGCGGGTGATGTGCCCTTGCAGCCCAGAAAGCCAGCCGTATCCTGGGCTGCATCAAATGAAGTGTGACCAGCAGGTCAAGGGAGATGATCCTGCCCCTCTGCTCTTGTGAGACCCCACCTGCAGTCCTGTGTTCAGCTTGGGAACCCTCAACATAAGAAGGATGTGGACCGCTCGAGCAAGTCCGCAGGAGGGCCATGAACATGATCAGAAGGCTGGAGCACCTCTCCTATGAAGGCAAACGGGGAGAGTTGGGCTTGTTCAGCCTGGAGAAGAGGTGGCTTCAAGGAGAACTCACAACAGCCTTCCAATACCTAAAAGGAGCCTATAGGAAAGCTGGAGAAGGATTTCTTACATGGGCCTATAGAGACAGGACAAGGGGGAATGGCTTTAAACTAGAATAGGGTAGATTTAGATTAGATATTATGAAGTTCTTTACTGTGAGGGCGGTGAGACGCTGGCGCAGGTTGCCCAGAGAAGCTGTGGATGCTCCATCCCTGACAGTGTTCGAGGACAGGTTGGACAGGGCTTTGAGCAACCTGGTCTAGTGGAAGGTGTTCCTGCCTGTGGCAGGGGGGGTGGAACTGGATGAGGTTTAAGGTCCCTTCCAACCCAAACCATTTTATGATTCTATGATGACTTTCAGCCTGAGACCAATTTCAAACACACCCTGTTGAATGCTTCTGAAAGGAAGACAAAAAAACCTACACAGAAAACTCAAAGGGTGTAAGACTGCACAGTGTGAAATTTCACACAAAGTGAAATTCTGTGAACAAAAGAAGAAAGCATTTTCCTCCATGTCAGCCTCCATCAGCCTGCAGTTTTAGCTACAGACCTGCATTTGGCACCTTCTTAATACGCCAGCAATGGTTAGTTATAGCGCCTAGCTAATAAGCAGCTTCCACGTATACACTTTTGAGACTCATACATGAAAGTCAAATCATCATTAACAAGCAAATCAATCCAAAGCCCCTTATTATCATGCTCCTTTCACTAACATCAAGACAAGCAGTTTGCAACTTATGTTTTTAAAATCTCCAGTTTATTTTGAAGGAAGCTGCTTTTAATGTAACTGGGAAAAGTGAGCTTATGGACCTAATGCACTATACTGGCAGCTATACTTCTACTGATTGTTTTTTGTTCTTACTGTTTGCTAATTGAAAAAGACTGAAAATCACTTCTCTACATAATCTTCAAATCTCAAAGCATGACATAAAATCCAGGAATCCAAATTTCTCCCAAGCAACGTCTAGCTAATCGTTAGCTGTCTAACCCATCAGGAAAGTGTATATATCCTACCCCCCTTTTAAAACTGAGTAGAAATAGGATAGTAGCTTGCTAACATTATCAGCTGAGACAACCTTTTATCTCAAGCAGATACGGTCCACACTTGGTAGTCCAGACAGACTCTGCACAGAATCATTCTCCTGAAACGTCATGGATTGCCTGTTTTAAATTGAAAAGTCCTAGAGAAAAAAACACCAGTAAAAGAACTGAGCCAAGGCTGCAAAGCTGGGTGCCCAAAAGTTAGCGAGTGCCATAATAGAGGAAGACTGGGCAGAACTCTGCAGGCAACGTGCCAGAGGCAACAGGAGAGAAATTGAATGAACTTGTCATACTCTTTGCTCTCTAACTTTGTTGAGTCTATTAGTAACACAAGGTAAGATTATCACAAGAGGTTCATACCACCATGAACAGAAACCCCACCCTTGGCACTGGTACCCCCTAACACCCACCTTTGTCCAGCAATCTATTTACGCCATGCAAGTGTAATATGATAATAGGTGAAATTTGCTAATAAACCAGGGTGTAAGCACGTTATACCTACTTAGTATTCAGTTTGCTTTTTTTATAAATGATTTGGTAGAGAATCAGGCCCTCCTCTCCCTCTCTAGCTGACTCTCATCTGATTCTAATTCAATTTCTCTGCCTATTGTTTATTTCACCGCTCCCCTGTGAAGTGTCAAATGCTGATGTTCCGTCAGCCTAGAACTGTCGTTTATATTTGTCATTCAGTCCTTGTTAAAAAATAAAACAGGACTGCGCCTGCCTTGGAGCGCTCTGCCTGGGAATTCCCTGTGGTAAAATTAGTCCATTTAGATGGAAAGTTTTGTGTCACTCCCCTGTCTAAATTGGCAGATCTGGCTCTTTTGCAAAAACCAATAAACTGTGAACCTTGATGCATCTGTCAATCAAACTCATCTTTCGTGAGCAAAGCCAGATGACAACAAAAGCTGGGCAGGCTCCTCCGATTGGTTCTTCTCATTTAGGCATATCAGGAGGCACCTGTCACTCCTCTGGCTCAGCATCGTGCTCAGAGGGACTCCACGGAGAGATGAAGCCTTACTGGGGGCTGGGTTGGGGCTGGGATGGGAAAGGAGGAAGGGGGAGGTTACCCTCCTCACTTTCAACACAACCTGCAGCTCGATTCTTTCCTCACAGCTTTGGAGAGAGGCAGGAACTGGCATCACCTTTTCTGGTGGACACGTTTGGGGTTTTTTTTCACATCTCAAGTAAAGGCTTTGATTTCTTAAACTATGCATGTTTTCTGGTGGTTAAAAGGATGCTGCAGGAGAGGTAAATGTGATATGCTACATCCCTGGGGCTCTGGGGGCTGAGCCACAGTAGCACAGAGGAGAGAGCGGACGTATTCCAAACCCCTTTCCAAAGCTGCTGGGTGCACCCTGCCTGTCTAGTTACCCACTGAGGAGAAGCAAGAGAGGGTATTTCTACCTCTCTGCTAGGTAAGGAGGGGATCACAGACTGACTGAACAAGGCCTTGCATGTCAAGGGAAGCATTTTCTATAAAGGCATAAAAAAGGAAATAAAACGGCATCAAAGAGCAATAGCTCACACCATGGTACCTGAGAGGAGCTGGGGCTCTTAGGGGCTGATGATACCTGTGGCAATGATCCCCAGAGAGATCAGACTTCAGCAGAAGTCTTCATCTCAACTTGTCCAGTTTTCACTGGAAAATTCTGGACCGTGCTGTCTGCGCCAAAGAAGGGTGCCACATTTTTATTAATTGTCTCTTTTGCATTCAGAAAGAGAATGTAACCTATTTTCTCAAAGTGTAATCATTTGCATATTTGCATTAGGTTGCCACTGAACCATTCAGGAAATCTGTCCTTCCATGGAGCTACTGCTTGTTGATGGATTTCTGTTGCCTCTAAAGCACCCCATCACAAACCTCACCTCAGGCACCTGTATTTTCTCTTTCCACATTGTTTTGCTCAGAACAGTTCTGCCACCACGTCACACTGTTTGCAAGTACCAATGTAACTGTCTTTGGCAGTGCAGTTGCCAGCCAGTTGCCTCAAAACCAGAATATGGTACATAACATTCTCACAGTTGCCTCACAAGTTCTCATTAAAGTTTTGTGCCTTTGCTCCAGTATCAGGATATATGATGCAAGATTAAAATCTCAGCCTTCCTTAAACAGTTGTGAGCTCATTTGGTTCTACCATCCAGTTTCAATTACAGGCTCAAAAAATACAAGATAAAGACCTTAAAAACAATGAGCAAAAAAACTCCTTATGACATTAAAGCACAAGTCATTGCTCTTGCAGGTGGAGGAGAGCAATTCCTACTTACTGAGCATTTGAGATTTGCCAAACTGAGCAAAAAACATCAAAACATGATTTTCATGTGAGAGATGAATCAGGTAAAACACTGACCAGTTGATGCTGGTTTCCATTCATATACACGTATAAGGTCAAAATACAATCTGCATATCATTGGGGTCTTGAAAAGACTGCTGAAAGATAGCTTACAGCAGGCAGCTTCAGGGGTACAGAATGAGTACAAAAACAGTCCCTATGTACTGTGGATATGAACCATGTTATATCACCTAGAGATACTGAGACAATGACTCTTGCGTGTTCTATACTGTACAAAGTAAGATATCATTCCTGTCCTGACCAACCTACTTATCATTAGACAAAGCAGAGAGCATTAGACAACGTGAGTCATTCAGTGCTACTCACCTGATCATCGGCAGAAAGGGAATGACACACAAATCTCACCAGCCATGCCAGCACAGTGGATCCTCCTTCTTATGCAGGTATGAATACAAGCAAAAGGGGACATGACCAATTAGCCCAATTAGCAGAAGCATGCTGGGAAGCAATCACATTCTAGGAAGAGACAAGAGGTGGCTGCTCAGACCCACCTCACTGACATGCTTTGAAAGGTTTGCCAGATTCTTGAGAAAGTAAATGAAACAAAAGATAATGAATCTTCAACACAGGTTTTCTACCTGCTGCATCCTTTTATGGCAGGGGAATACATACACACGATGTACAGAATGTCTAAGCAAAAGAGCTGGAAAATGCTGTGAGAAAATAGAAGAGAAACTCTAGGATGCTACATAGTGGAAAGTGCTAACAGGTAGCTCACAGAAGCACACTGATAGCCCAAAGAAAGGCCATAAAGTCATTACTACAGGGAAATACTTGGCCAAGATTCTCAAAAGCAGCTGTGTAAAACGCAACCCATATTCAGGGATCTAACCAAACACCACAGCTTTTCCAAATGACCAGCACTTCCCCAGTTCATGAGCCTCTGTGCTTGTTGCAGAAGCACTCAGGTGTGGAGTGAGATTTCCTTCCATGATTTATTGCTATCCCAGTACTCCGCTTTGAGGATTCACTGGCCAGTGACCACAAGAACCTGGCCGGTATTCTGAACTGCATAATCTTTTGTTATTTGGGTTCACATTGGTCAGAATATTCCAAAGGCTCAGTTTCTACAGTTGTGACCAGCTCCCCAAATGGCTCCAAATGTGAACTAAGCATGTCCATACGTACAGCTCAGTATTTTTACTAAACGGCTTTGAGAAGTGTTTGGGAATCTCAGCTCTGCATTACACACTGAGCTTTTCTGAAAACATTTGTAACAACAGCTGCTTAAGATCCCTGAAAACTTACCCAGCTTTTTTAATGTGTCTAATCACACCTCAGCTTTAATTAATGAATTTATTTTAACTTGCCCTTCTTTGAAAGTCCATAAGGAAAAAATCTCCCTTTGCTCTTCTACCAGCCAGGATACATACTGACCATCCAACTTCTAAGTTTTACTATAAAGCAGCAGGAACTTAAATTATACCCTGTGCTCCAACTTTTCCACTGTGCTCCCCCTTCTGCCTGTACCAGGTGATCACTCTCACTAGACGAAGGTTATTACTGTCTGTAGCAGGAATTCTCTTACTGCTCTGTGTTTGCACAGCAGGTGATGTAGTGGGCTCCTGGCACACACCAGAGGTCTCAAAGAGCTACCACAAAGTAAACAGCAATATATAGTTTTTTGTGAAGGCCACAAAGTACCACTCCTGGGAAACATCCTGGCGATGTCAAACATTTCTTCTCCTTGGAGACAACTTCTCTGACTTCCCAGAAAATCCCACTCTGAGTGAAGGGGCCACATGAGATGTTCCCACCAAAAGCAGGGGAGAGACAGTGGAAACAAAACTAAATAAAGAGAACTCAGAACAGACTTTGATTCTGGAAACCTTGCACATCTTTATTCAGATCTCCAATATTGTCTTGTGTGTCTTTCTATTTTTAGAGTATGACTTGCCTATTTTGACCCATTATTGTTTGTTTATTCACATGCTTTACCTCTTTATATGTATTTTGCTTGGCTGATAAGCAAAAGAAAAAAAATCAATTAACATTTTTATCTGCTCTCAGACATGTTTGCCCTCACAAACCAAGAATGAGCACAAACATCAGATGCACCCTTAGAAGACAGAGAGACACCATAACATTCAAGACCCATGGTGAAGGACGTGGCGGGGAAAGGTAGATGCTTATGTGGCTATATCACACGGCTGGGCTTCATTGTTTTTGTGCTCCATTCAAAGCTGACTAGGAGGAAAGGAGACAAGGCTTTTTGAAGCCCTTCCTTCTGAGTGAGTCATACATCAGCGAAGGTGCTAGGTTTGTGTCATCCCTGAACTACAAGGGCTGTAACACAGGAAAAGCAAAATTCTTGATATACCTCTTCCCTTGCGCAGCCACTCAGAATACAGAGAAGTCAAGAATGGATTATTTGATTCCATATGCACAGAACTGTATGTTTATTTTTTAAGCAACACGTATCTATCTCAGTTAATCCTACAATATTGGTATGACAGGTTACTTGTGCCCTGCTAGAGACAGAGATGTACAAATATCAGTGAGAATATGTCAGTTCTGTTTACGACTGAGTATCCACTTGCCTGGGAGGTTAGACCCCTGAATTTCCTTCTACATAGGCAGGCTTGGCAAAAGACTAGTGCCATCTCTAACAACATATTGAGAACTCCTGCTTCTCTCCCAAGATCAGACACTGGTGCTGTCTCTTAGAATGCCTCTGTTGGGCACTTGCGGAGCAACAGACTTCCCACAGCTTCGACTGGAATCACAAGCACACAGAAGGCACTCAGGGATCTCTATCTTCAAACAGCCACAATAGTTCTTCTTTACAAGTCTCACACAACTACAAAAAGCTCTTGTTTCTGATCAGACCATCTACAACTTTTGGTAAACTTCCAATTCAGATTAATCACTACATAATGAGGTAAAGCATTATCATCACTGTTAGAACACTAAGTATACAAGGATTTTTATCAAGCTCTTTTGGGCTCCAGGCAGAATTCTTAATAGTACCATTCACTCGAAGATCCTTCCAAATTCAAATCCCTTTCATGTCTTCTGGACTTCTCTGTTCTGTTTTACAATTATGTCTTTTTCTTACCTTTATCTGTCCTCCATGTGGTCTGCTGCTGCGCTGCTAAAGACATTCTTTGACCTCTGCATCCCCTGGTGTCAGGAAGACTCTTAATTGGAATTCATCAAAATGGTTCTTGAACACTCCCGAGAAGGCAAGCCAGAGGCGTCCTTTGCAGCACCAGACCCTGCAGGTCACAAGAACACAAGAAAAAGATGACATTTGATTACATTACAAAGCAGCAAATTCAAAGGTTATTAAAATTCTTCCCTGACATTTTGTATTTTGACCAACTGAATTTCTAACCACAGGGAATTACCAAGATTCCAGAGAAGAATGAAAAGTTCAATATGCATTAAAAAATTATCCAGAGTTACGATCATTCAACAAGCATTCTGGAAAGATATGAACAGTAGTGGGATTAAGCCAACCTGCAGATTACTTGAGCTCCTAAAAACTGCCAATGCTTCCTGTGCTTACCCATTGCGCAGTTCTGCCTCCCTCTTAAGAATCTGGTCAGTCTACTGCTTGAGATGGTACACCAGACAAAATATGAGCTGTGGCCAGTCTCACAAATCCTATACTCCTAAACCCACAGATGTAGCACTCAAAGTGAGGAAACTCAGTCTGCAACACTGGCCTATATTTCTAATCACAGCCGCTGCTGCAGGAGTTGCATATTGAATAACGTTTAAGTCATCTGTCTTGCCACCTTACTTACCTATTGTACCCTGGTTAGTTCTGAATGTAACCTGCTTGGAGCTTATGTTGGTCCATTTTGTCTTCCCTATTTCATGCAGACTTCATTTTTCATTGTCTTTTCAACTACAGAAGTTTTTCATCTCCATTTCACAATGCAGGAAGATTTGTATTGTTTCAGGTTTTACTCTCGCTTTTCCTTTTTTAAGGATTATTTTTATAAAAATACTTGTGTTTCTGTCCCAAAGGTTCAGTGACACAAGTGAAAATACGCCCATTTACGCCATCAATGTGTCCTATGTCATATTCACCTGACTGGCTCAGGTCAGTTTGATCATAACCATTTTTCTCAGAAGCTTGATTTGCCTTCTGTATCCATTACTGTCAATCAGAGGTCTGAAGTCAAGAGTTACACTTATGTAAACAGTGCGTAAGTGAAACTGGAATTGGGCATTGACTTTTAAGATAGCTGTTTTCAAGTTCATTGCCACAGCTACCCTGGAGGAGACTCCCAGTGCACTGTGATCATCTTGTCTGGCCTCTGATATGAGCTACCCATAGGTTGCTTTGAATTAATTCCTGCTACAGGCCCAATAGCTGGGGTTGAGCTGGGGAAATCTGTTACTGAGGAACATTTGCTACCAAGTGCTAGTAAACACAGCGAACACCAGCTAAAATACTTTGTCAGGTGACCACCTGCACTGTTGGAAATATGTACATTATTTCTGGTTGCATTTACCTACTGTCAACTTACAGCTGCTGGAGCCTGTCATATCTTCGTACACTGTGCTGCAGAACTTTTGTTACCAAACTGTATGTCCTTACTTTTGATTCATATTTATAAACTGTAATATTACTGACCTTGGTTTTAATGAGGAAAAAACCCCTTCATAACCTATATTTAGGCTTCATGTCTGTGTGGAGGCCCTCTTTTTATAAAAAGACACAACTCTTATGTAAGCACCTTCTCGTTAGCAATCAAAGATGCTTCTGTTCTGTGGGATCGTAACCAGCCTCCAAAGATGCCCCCAGTTCCGGCTGGTCCTTTCCAAGCACCACACACATCCTTCAAGTTTTCCGATTAAGCTCTGTTTGCATGACTTACATGCAGAAAAAACACTGCTCAGTTATTATTGCTACCATTGGCAATTTGTGTATGTTAGTTCCTATACGTATTTTGTTGTTTAAGCTACAACTTAAAAAACTTCTGTTGTCTTAAACTACAACAAAGAGCAGGTCCTCTCACTCAAACAACTTACATTTTAAGATCCCAGATAAAAAAATTGCAACAGTCATGTTTCCTCCTTAAACATCCCATCTCAAGTCACAACTGTTATCTGCATCTGCTCATCTCTAATGGGAATATTTCTAGGTTTGATCCCCTGCAGTACAGCTGAATCTCAGCTTTATTTATCTGAGTAACTACAATGGAAAACTGTTACAGAAGCCTTGAAAAGGAGCTGCCTCCACCATTTCCTTGGAGTGAGCATACGAAGAGAAGGAAAATGAAAGTGTTTGAAAATAAATCTTCCCTGTATCCAGCACGGCTTTACTTGGTTGTCTCTTCCTGTACGCTTACTCTTAGTGCAGTAACTTCAACTGGCTTTCAAGTTGGCAGTAAACTTGGTGGCCCTAAAAAAATAGTCTCTCATAAATCCTCTGCAGTTTGACTGTGCCAGCTCCCTATTTCCTGCATCTCACCCTACCTGCTCCATTTTAGCACTCCAGAAGATCTGATGCTCAGATGTTCTCAGATAGGATGCAGGCTAGAGGTTTCACCAAACCCAGGGTAAAAACAAGAAAGACAACCATAAAGAAGCAGTCAGTCTCCCATATGCTCGGTTGCACCATTTTTTACCAGATGAGAATGACATTTACATTTGCATTGTATCTGACTGAACAAACTAAGAGAGAAACCATCCACCACTTGTGTTTCACCACCTCAAGTTTGGGTCTTGCCACTAAAATTCAGCTCCGCCTCCAGATTGTTTACAATATGGACACTCATTTTGTCAATTGGAGACTGATGAAACCTTTGGTCCTAGGACAAAGCTGATGACTGAATGCTGGTAAACTGAGCCACAGGGCTCTGAGAAACAAAGGCAGGTCCTACTAGCCTGCAGCTAAAGGCTCAGGATGGTAATTTCAGGAGTGCTGAGCCCTGACTTAATGTTGTTCCCAGTGAGATAAGCAGGAAACCTACTAGTAACTCTTCCACTGATCTCAGCATTGAGTATTATGGAACATCCCACTCACAGTGTAGGGAAGGCTGGGAGAGGACACAGAGTTGAAAATGACACTGATGGAGACTACCCTCTACACATGGATGCCACCAACATTTCACAGACACACCTCCCCCGATCAAGTTTTTAGTACACTTCTTACGGTCGCTCAAAGATTCCTAGAAAAGACATCAATTGAAGAACTTATTTAACCTTTATTCAAACACTTTTGTTTCATTCAAACTGACTTTCTTTCTGGCTTTGGTTAGTTTTAATGTTACCCATAGTGTGGCACATGCACGTGCACATATATCCACACTTCTGCATTCCAAAGCTGTGAAGTCAGAGGGACTAAAATGATCACCTAGGTTGCGCTGACTAGAAACTGAATCCATACACCAGAGTCATGACATTTTAATGACATGCAATTACAATGTACTTTTAATTATTTTGGGAAGTCCCTCATTGTCCCTATCTTGGATGATGTGAAATGTTGTTTTTGATGAGGTGAGATCACCAAAGGAACATATGGGACCAGGGACCTCCTTCTGACCTGTAATGAGGGTAACTGGCAACCCAAATCACTGATGTTGTTTTGTAAGATGTGATTCCTTCTTGGCTGTCCTTGACTAGCAGACACAATGGCAGACACCAGCACACTGCGAGGTGCTGGATACCACTCAGTACCTACTGAAACAGGATTTGGGGCGCATATCAGTATTTTGAGGGTTAACCAAATTTGTCCCTCACTTCCCACGCACTGTAGTGTGAGGGAGAAGTAGATGTGGACATTGCATACGAAGGCTTCTGGCTGAGCCCCAGAGACACCACACAACTACTACCTTTTGCTGTTGGTTGTTTTGGGGTTTTTTTGGTTCATCGGTTGGGCGGGGGGCTTCCTTTTTTTTTTCCCAAGCCATGGTGCAAATTGTGGAAAAGCAGCATCCTGACTCCCATCATGAGACAAGTGGCACTCCCTTCATCTCCACTTCTTCTCCCCATCCCTCTTGCGCATTAACCATCACACTGAGTTGGACTTGAGGGAGCCAAAGAGGAACAGAATTTTTCCTCTCTCCTTCATTATATTTTTTTAAGCAATCTCCTCCTCTACCTCCCCTTTCTTCTACTCCTCCTCTTCTTCATCCTCCCACCCACCCCCACCCTGTCCATCTCCCCTCATCCCACTCACACACCACTCCCCCCCTTTACCGGTATCCAACACTGTCAACCCAAACACATGATAAATTGCCCTGTCAACAGAATTCATTCAGGGACCAATTAATTCTACAGAAATGAACCAGGAGCCATCAGTTGCTGAAAAACTCCAAGTGCAGGGAGCGAGGAAGCTGGCTTTGTGAGTGAGAGAGAGAGAGAGAGAGAGGCTTGGGAAGTTAGTCTGACAGAAATTGGTCATTTAATGCTTAAGTGCACCGTAGACAGCCCTGTCATAGCAGCCAGCATGGCAAAAACTCCCCCAGTGCTTTATTTATTAATTATGTGGAGCAGCACGGGGGTCACTTCACTGTCTCCATACAGACTCATCAACTTAACTTCTTGTCACTGGAAGAGATCCCACAGCATGTGGGATAGAGGGCCAGGCCTTATCCTGGCTCCGTCTCCTGCCATCCTGCCACGATACAGGCTAGAAGGAAGTTTGCACAAGCACCACCGGTGCCCTCAGAGAGTGGGCAGCGGCAGGCAGGGACACAACAGCAGTCAGAAGTGGGAGGCAAACCATTATCCTGCTGCCGGCCAGCTCTGGAGCAGAGGTGGTGGGAGCCTGGAGATTTCATTTGCAAAGCTTCCTCATTATCCTCCTTCAAATTCTCCTTAGCCATGATGCCTGCAAAAACCTGACAGCAGTTAGGCTGCTGATGTGTTATGAGTACTGCCTATCCTGCTGATCAATAGCGTCTCATTGCTCCTCACTGCATTCCCTCAGCTGTCCATACTAGCCATTGCTTCTTGACTCGTATTTGTAAGCTCTCTAAGGGCAGGACCATCTTTCTCTGGCATGTGAGTACAGCACCAGGCAATGCCAGATTCTGCTGTGAGGACTGCTCCTAGAATGGTTGCATGAGAAATAACAATTCTATCCTTTTACAGAATCAAAGTCATACACTGCAATTCCGTCTTGGAAAACAGCTGCTGCTTTTACTTCTCCTAACCCCACCACAGTCAGCTTTAAAGAGGCAAGGAATCCCTGCCCTGCCTGTCACAGTACACAGAGAGGAGAACAGACCTAGCAGTTCACATAGACCCTCCAGCACATCAGATGGCACATTAGATTTAGTTTAATGCCATAAACTATAAAATGCATCCTGATTTGGCGCTACCAGTTGGATCTTTCCAAAGCTTGGAGAACATCTTGGAGAGATACCCTAGACTGCTCCCTTGCACCCATCCCTATCCCAGAGGCAACCTTCCAAGATCATAACTCCACAACCACCTTATAGCACCTTGGGTCAGCTGACAGACTGGAATAACTGCCATTTGCTCTAAAAAAGAGATGCTTTACACAAGCCAGCGGAAGATACCTATTCTGTCCTCAAGACCCAGCAGTATCTCCAAAGAGCATATCTTGAACAACAAAAGCCAGGAAGCAAACATCAGATCCAGTGACAATCTCTATTTATGTATTTATCTGTATCTCTATTTATGGCTCCACTCTCTCAGTGTTTATTCAGTAACAGATAAGTCTTAGCGTGTTACGGAAGATACAGGAACTCAGTTGACAAAAGACTATTTAAGTCACATGAGATCCCTACTAGCAACCGATGTTTCATGGAGAAATTTAGGTGAAAAATGTTTTCTGTTCCTTAGTTTCATGTGAGAAGAGGAAGAGTACCAGCTAATGAGTACCGAACACCAACAAAGGTGGGTTTAGCTGATCTACAGGAGGTATAGTCTGCAGTGATCTTTACCACTGATTCTTTGGTAACTGCCTGCAGTGTACTAGCATGCATGCAGAAATAGTAACCACTCCCTTCACTTTTTGTCATCATTGCAATAGAATAATTCTATGTAATAGAAAAAAAAACCCAGCCATTTTGCCATGGAAAAAACCTAGATGCAATAACCCCAGAGACCCCGGCTCATTCTGTTCATTTAATTGCTGTGCTTCATCTGAAAAGTGATGGGAAAAACAATGAATTTACAAAGTGAAACTCAGGTATACAATTGTCATTTGTTGGCCTTTAAGAACTTTGCACTTCAGATATTCAGAATAGGGATCATATTACAACGTAATTCTCTCAAGTTACAGTCAACATTCAGAATGGAACATTTGATTAACATATTTTTCACTAGATTATAACTTCCTTGTAACAGAAACTGAGGATGACAAAACCACAAAAGTAACGCTGAGGTCACTCAGATATTGTAGTGACACCATAAATAACCAAAATAACAGGTAAATATATATATTTTAAAGTGTTCCTAGTTGGGGTGAGAACCTATCCCTTCACAAAGCAGGCATGACAGGAGAAATCAGATATGAAATAGTTCTGAGGACCCAATAATAATTAGGTCAAAAAATTTACTTTTGTCTTGGGATAGACTTTCTTAGGGGGATGCTAATCTCCTTTATTGTCTAAGATAGACAATATAGGTAAAACACACTCTGTGGAATGAAAGGATATTTTGTGTTTCCATTTGCCCACCCCAAGAGACATCTCCATTGTAGGAGCACCCTGTATTCTGGTGTTACAAGTTTGTTCAGTGCTTTGCCCTCAAGTTGCTCACTCTGCAGGCTGAATACCTCATTTAGCACATTGCTGTGCTGCAGCTCTACTGTGGACATCATGCCTTATAATTGCTTTCTCCCTGAAGCACGTATTTTCCTCAAAGCATCTTCTTCTGGCAGTATGTGGCAACTTTCCTGCCTAAGCTAGAATGCAACAGGTCATCAGTCCTACTGTGAAAGTGTCAAACCACTTCACTGTCTATTGGGGAGTTATTCCATGATGCAGCTGATGATGATTTATGAGTGAGGGCCTGGGGCATTTCAGCGGGTACAGACCACCACCATCTGCGGTTAAGACACATCAGGGACACAGGCCTTGCAATACAATCAGCACAGACAAGCAGGAAAAAACATCATGTGATTCTAGGAGAGCAATATGGGCTATCATAGACACTGGTACCTTTTCTTGGAGCCTCACTCTGTAAATCTCTAGGCTGTTAACTTAGTCAACTGCAAAGGACAAAAAGTGGGATTTGGTTGATGAACTTTCTAGTGATGGGGGTTGCTGGCTGCAAGTGTTCAACAATTCAGAAGACAGCCATAAAATCTCAGCAAAAAAATGACATGAATAACTGAGGGTTTCCTTCTCCTTTTTAATCCTTTCACCTTCTCAGCCACATGGTGAATAAAGAACAATTCTAAAAATGAAAGTTACTTTTCAATGTAATAAGTTGTCCCCTGCTGCTGGCAGTTAGAAGAAAAACATCTAAGAGATTACAAAGGCATCACAGTTGATAATGTTGGACTGAGTAATCGCAGCCTTGGATATGCAGGGGGCTTAATACGCAGAAAGTGGCAAGAAGATTGTAAGTAGTCTCTCCTTGTAAGACAGCTGCATCTACCCATGATACCAAAACAGCTCTTCTAACACAGGGATTGCTGGACTCACTCCCCAGAAGAGGAAGCTGTTGGTAGCTCAAGAACAGCAGACAGTTCTGACCCTGCTTCACTTACGCTTCTCGAGCCATTTTTTAATTCTCAGCTGCTGGGTGGCACTGTCTGCTGTGTGCCCCTCCTCTCAGTGTGAGGTGCAGTGCTGGCGCCCCATCACCTCAACCAAAAGAGCACTCAGCTCAGTGCCCTCGTAGTCCTGGAAGTCTCAAGTTGTGCTATCTTACTTGATTCCTTTAGTCTGAACCACATCTTCTTACCACCAATACAGCTGGAATCACTCAATACCATGCAGGTGGGTTTGCCATAAGCTTTTCCTAAGTGCACCTACTTCCACATACCCAAAATACTGGGGAAGGCAGTAGCAATGCACCAGCACAGGACTGCAAGGAAGGGCCCCGTTAGACACAAAGTACCTACTGAAATCTGTAAGGTCTGAAAGCCCACATGTTCAAGGCCAGTATGCAAGAGGCTGGTGTAACAAGAAGAGAGAACTCCTGCTACAAAGGTGGCAGGAGCTGCTGTCTTTGTGTGAGCAGGGGAAGCTTGGTTTGGCCCTAGAGCTTACAACGAGTGCTTGTTTTCCACCAGGTAAAGCCAAGCTGCCTTCACTTTCTGCATGATGAGAGTTTTCAAAGAGCATCTGAATAATTCAGGGAGGTTTTGATCTGAGTGCAGACGGACACAGGCATAAACTGTTTCCAGAGCCAGCTGCGAAGCAGTACTCCTGGCACTTCTCACCTTCAGCAACTTCTCCTAGACATCTGACCCTCGACCAGCAGCTCACCCCAGTTCTCATTGTACTGGCATCTCAGTGACGTGTTTGGTGTCAGTGGAGACCCCACTGCTCTCTCAGTGTCTGATACTCATTTACCACTTGAGAAACATGATGGGGCATGAGAGCACACGCTGCTCCACAGGTCTCTTTTCAAGGACGGATGAGATTGCTCTTTGGAGAAAAAAGGCCAGTATGTCCACATTGCTGCTTGGCAGAAAAAGCCTCTCTGATCCAGAGGTAAAGGTCCTGCAAGGGATACTCAAGGTCTATTTTTGGGTTGGGAGAGAGTCAAAGTTGAGGTAGGTGTTTTGTATGCAGCCATGACAGATGAGAAGAGCTTTTACTAAGCCGCTGTGGTCTCCTTGTTATTCCCTTCCTTTTTATATAATTCTGCATCTTGAGTCAGACTACATTCAGCCTGTCAGGGTTCACCCTGACCCAAACAAGACCATCTGTGATTTACATCAGCCCAACCAGGAAAGAATCTGGTTCTTTAAAGCTACAAGGTATATGCCTTTCATAGAGCATTTACAGTTTCTGGTGTAACAGTGACTTGATGCTACACCAATGACTTTATTTTGTTCAAGTACATGGAGAGCATATGTTGAAAAACAGTTTTTTCATGTTGACTTTAACAGACCAATCCTGGATTTACACCATCATGAGGAGAGTGAGAATTAGTGTTAGTGTGAGCAGCTGCGCTCAGTGAGACAGAGTCACTTTCCTCTTTCAAGTATGCTCTTCTCTCTCCGACTAACCTATAAACTACCACAGGAGCCATGAAAGCTTTTCTGATGTTGCTGTATCTCCTTGTATTGATTTGTATGCCTGGACCTTCACTGCGCTAAGAAGCCAGTCTGCAGATCTACCTTCTACTGGACGGTGTGCATGTTCTGACCCAAATGGATGGGGATGAACAGAATAAAAGCAGAAGTTACTATAACCTGAGGATCACTATGCAGTTCTTGTGTCACGTAAAAGCATGCCTCTGTCACACAAACAAGACACAATACAATTCTTCTTGCTCAGAGTAACTGCCTTCCTAGCAGCTTACTCAGGACACATTTGAATGGATTCCACCACCACACTCTCTCAGCTTTGCTCAGGCATTACTTACTTTGGCCTCAAACTAACGCAGGACTACCCAGGAACACAGAACCATGCCCATTTTACAGCTGGGAAGCTGAGGCATAGGAATTAATTACGGTGTGTGGTCACATTGCTGCTTGTAGCTCAGCAGAGAATCGAAGTAATGTCATTTAGATGCCACTTAATGTCACTTAGTATTTGGTCTGCTAGACTGTTCTTCCCACAGCCGATCACCCTTTTGTATGTAAATCAGCCGCTGGAGCTGGAGGATAGGCACTGTGAACTTAGATATGGAGAGAAGGAAAGAAACTGCTGGGAAAAACGTACCTGGCAGGTTTTGCAAAGGGAAGGAATATGCAGGGATTAGCAGCTGAATGAACAGAGGTACGGAAACTTCCCCTTGTAATGCTGATGGCCCTGCTCCCTAGAAATTTCTGTCACCTTTCAGGCAAGCAGTGATATATGGCTGTGAATACAAAAATGGGTTCTTTGTCCCAAGATGAGCTAAATGTACTTCAGGACTAGGAGTATATTTTTGTTGTGTATTGTGCATTGCTTGTGCAGTGGGGCTCTAGTCCTTGATTTTTCAGGAATACCAGAAGTGATAACTTGGACTGGAGGTAGGCAGGTTGGGTACATCCAGACCTGCAATTTCCAAGCCTCTTTTCTGCTCCTCAGTTTACTGATCATGGAATGACAAGTGTCATAACACAAGAACAAGAATAATGCTCTGTGTCCTGAGAACAGGTTAGGAGTAGGAGTTAAGGGATGGAACTAAAGAAGATAAACAGACCTGAGGTGCAAAGATGCTGGCAAGCAATATTACCTGAATGTGTTGTCCCAGTCAAGTCCATAAGTCTATTCAAAGGAGTATCATTACATACACAGTGTTTGCAAACTCAGGCCATGAATAAACAGCAATGACATGTCACAGCCTATGAAGGAAAGCAGTGGGTGCTAAAATGCTTAGCTGTTTTTCTTTTGAGAAATCAAGTGTGCTTCAAAAATAACAGGCCATGAAGACCAAGCTGCTACTGCACCAAAGGAGAAAAGCAGATGGAGCCACCAGCGCTGCCACAGACGAGTACACAGAGATGGTTAAAGGCTGGAGATTTTATCAGCTCTTGCTCAAGGAGGACTGTAGGTTTCAGCTGTGGAAGGTGAAGAGAGGCAAAGAGGGAAGGAAAGGGAGGAACGTGAGGTAGAAGGATTTCATTAATTAAAAGAGATTAATTAGCACCATAAAAGCAGGCACCATGGATTACAGCAACTGTCAGCAAGGAGCAGTGACAGCTGCAGCAGAGCTGGCCAGCCACCCCTGTCCCTAGCCAGTGGCTACCTCCTCACCTCAAGGCACTGGGGCAGTAAAGTGGATAAGCTCAGGAATCACAGAGTGCTCCCAAAATGAGGGTAACTGGGAGGATGGATCTCATCCTGACAGTGGAACGAGCTGGTGCTGGTTTCTTATACTTTCTATGTCACCTTGAGAAAATCACTGCTCTTGCTATGCTCCACTTCCTGAAATAGGGAGATATTTCTTCTGAACTGCCGATTTAAATTGTAAGACCTTTGGGGCAGAGAGTAAAGCACACCTATTATATTTAGAAGGGATCAGTAAGCATTAAAGAAGTGGTGCAGTAATGAGACAGTCATCTGGTAACCAGAGTCTAGATGCATACAGCTAAAGTTAGAAAACATGGTCATGCACTCCCTCCCCACCCAGTATAGCTTTCACATCAATAAAGTATTTCATCATCTCACTGTGTCTGAGGTATTTTTAAATTAAAAATCTAGAAGTGAATATTATCAGTTTATTTTCTGATAAATGCTTGTGCTTTTAATGAAAACATTTTCACTTCAATATTTTCTTCTATTTGTAGATCAGAATACAGAAAGGCTCTAATAACCACAGCATCTTGATTTTGCAAAAGGAAAATATTTACATTGCTCTTAAAACAACTGAATTCTGTTCAAACTTCCCAAAAACTCTTCTTGTTCTGGATCACACTTTTTGATGCATTAAAATTCCTAAGAAACTCTGTATTTACAACCATCATTATAACCACTCCCAGCACGTTCCACTGCAGCACCACCAGTAAACATATATTGTTCACATGTGAAGCACCTTTGTATTTGCTCTTCAGCATCTATTATTCCTGTAAAAACATATTTATTTAGAGGCCAAATAAAGTGTGCTACGGGGTGCAGTTCAATAACATATATGCACATCACTGGAAGATCTGATGTCCAGTAAAGGTCCCATTTACTCCTTAAAACCACAGCAGGTACTTCCATGTATGTCAGTAACAGAGACTAGAAATCTCAGGGGAGAGACTCCTGCTCTCAGCTTCCTATCTCAAAGACACAGAAGAGTCCTTGCAGAAATGTCTTAGCTTCTCCACACGCAAACTGAAGATAACAGCTAATACATCCTTACAATATGTTGTAGGGCAAACATATTTGTTTGTATATGTGGGGCACGGAGAGGCTTGGGAAGGAAGCGCAAAGCAACTGAAATGGAGTTGGTACCTCCTAGTATGGAAACCAACACACATCTTCTCCAAAAACCTGAATGCCTGAGGCAGACTCAGAATCTCCAAAGGCAGAAAACTGAACCCCAGCAATGAGCTACCTTGGTTTTGCCTTTTTCTGTGTTTCTTTTTTTTTTTTTTCTGGGGGTGTGTGGTGTGTGTTTTGTTTTGCTTTCCTTCCTCCGCACTTGCAAGTCACACACATCATCTGGGCTCCAACATGGGCGAAAGGAAATATGAAAACTGTGGGTCCACTGCTGTTCACCCTGCCATTTGGACTGTAACTCATGAGGGACATGTTCTTGGCTCCAAGCACTGGGTGCAGAACTAGGAAATGAAGCAGTAGATTTACTATGTGACATCGGGTGGACCACTTCTTTCCCTGTGTCTCAGTTTCCCCAGAAGCAAGAAGAAGAGAGAAGGAGGTGAATGACCTACCTCCTGGGATCATTGGAAGGATGCAGTTCATCTCATCCCAAGCACACAGTGTCTACCAGAAAGATGTGTCATAACCATCTTCTGACCCAGAGCCTCTACTACCTGTGGGAGCTCCCTTCTCCTACTGAGGTGCTGGAGCCAGCAGTCCTGTAAGGCTCTGTACCTGCCTGCAATGCTTGCAGCAGCCATCTCAGCACAGAGAGTCAGACTCTGAGCTGCTCCAGTCTATTTTATCACAATTTACTTGGTAACAGGTTACAAATGTGGCATCTGATGAAAATAATGAGCCTTGATGTCACTTAGTGCACGAGGCTCCCTGTGTGTGTGCAGGGAATAGCAAACAAGAGCAGGCTGGCCTCCTCACAGGTACCAGCACAACTGGTCCCCTGGCAGCATCCTCCCACTGCACTCTGTCTTGTGAGCCTCACCCACCAGCCACCTTCAGCACTGTCAAAGACTCACTGCAGCATCAAGGTCAAGCCCAAGGCAATCCACAGTGGGGCTTCTCTCTACTGTGAAAGGTCCACATCCCTTAGGGAACTCACGCAATGGCCAGCAGGCCAGGTCACAAGGGCCCTAGCTGTGTCCCCAAGTGCATCTATGTCCCACTTCCAGAGGTACAGGTCAGCCAAGGGCAGGAACCAGCCCAGCATGAAGAAATGGTTCCTCTTCTCGTTAGTTTGAGGAGAAAAATCTTAAATGGAAAAAATCCCACTGAAAATCTTGAGGAAGGTTACTTAGCCCTTAAGTGACTGAGTACTGCTGGTCTTAGGGGCTGGTCAAACCAAGCTGTACCAAAGACTTCATGTGGCCCTTTCCAAAGACCCTTTGGGTTTTGGAGCCTTGGGGTTTCTCTGCTGCTGAATGAAGCAGCACTGCTATACTCCATGGGATGGCCTTGAGGGTAGATCTGATAAAGACAGACTGAAGCTATGGACAAAGATAAAGGATCTAGTGGCTGGTATAAGCAGAGGGAGAAGAATCAGAGAAGACAGAATAACCATGGAAAAGAGTACAAAACAAAGGCTGGAGAAGAGTACAAAACAAAGGCTGGAGAAGAGTACAAAACAAAGGCTGGAGAAGATATCAGAACAGAAAGTAAAAAATGAAAAGGGAAGGGCTGTGGAAAAGAGCCAGGAAGAGCTCTTCAGTCGTACTCCAAGTTTTTGCCCAGTCCTCCCTCCTGCCCTTTTTTAAGATGGGTTTAACAGAGATTTGCAGTTCCTACTTAAGGAAAAAACAAAACGAAACAAAAACCCACCACCACCACCAAAAACTCAAACCCCAAAACAACCATCCCATGCCTTCAGCTAGGGAAGCAGGACTTGGTATTTTGGCCGCTTTGGCAAGGTGTCCTGACCAAATGTCTGACCAGATACTGTGTCTGGAACGGGTCAGATTTAGATGCTTGAAAGCCCCCTAGAGGAGTTACCTGCTCAGAGGAAAGGAGCCTTGTAGCCCCTCACATTTACTATTATCACTATTTACATTTTATTTCAATACATAGAAATACACTACAGCTACGTGCAGGCTCCTGGTCTCCTGGGAACAGGAGAAAGTATGGGGGAGAAGGTGGGTGGTTGGGGAGGGGAAATCACCATTTCAGTCTTTTCCTGCACAGCAATACCAATTAAAAGCTACCCAAGATGCAGAAGACTCTTCCAATACCAGTACTGGACTAAGGGGCACAAGGTGAAGGCTGCAGTTCTCATTTTGCTCTCCACTGTGGGCTCAAACTCCAGGTCGGAATTCCCTCTGTGTGAGGATACAGTCTTCCCAAATTACAGGCCATTTGGATTATAATGCCTCTGGGATATAATCTTCTTGCCTCTTTAAAACAAAACAACAAAAACCCAAGCAACACAAAACAAACCACAAAACCTATCATGACAAGGCCTCTGATCTCATGAGAGCCTTTCATTGTTACTGTAACATAAACACTAACCCCACTTCTCTCATTCAGATCTTGTCCTCTTCCCCAGAGCTTCAACACTGCTCATAGTCAGGTCAGGTCACTGCACATAGCCCATGTGTAAAGGGAAATGGCAGCAGGACAAGAGGGGGGACAAGGACATGCCGAGTACTTGTTTGTTGAACTGGTCACAGTGACACCTAGCTTTATTTCCTGAGTTGACAGCATAAGGCATACAAGAAATGCAAATCATAGCTTTTGGTGTGCACGATCTTGCACTGAGTCTAACATAGACATATCTGAACAGGAAAAAAACATAAACTATGAAAGAGCTTTTTTAATCTAGCAGAGAAAGACTTCAGAACCAGTGGCCTGGAAGTTAGAACACACAAATTCAGATGAAAAACATAGCCCCAGTTTCAATTTTCAGCGATTGGAACAAAGTGCCAACTGAAACAGTGCATTCTTACTCTCTTAACTTCATCTGTACAACATGTTTCTTACACAGGAGGGCAGAGCAGATGATTTCAAGATTCCTTCTAGGTGTAAATCCATTCTTTCTGTTAACTACCCATTCACTGCTGTCTTCAAGTTCTTGTCATCTTTCCCGATCTGGATCAGCATATCTACCTTTGTCACACCTCAAGTTCCCCTTCTCTTTGTTCATTAGCAAATATATTAACCAATGCTGGCATTGGTACAGATTGCCTGTTTTGCCCAAGTATTTCTTTCAGCAATGTAAGGGATCTACCAAATCCCTTGCCAGTCTGCTTCCAAATGGATTCTTGTATTTGGAGAAATTTTTTTCTACTACCACTTCAGTGTATGGGAGTCTCTAGGATATGGCAGCTTAGGCACTTTCTCTAAATCTCTGTCCACAGTCATTTGAGAGTTCCCCATCTGTAAGGAAGTCTGAGCATTCCTATTTTGCAAATGTAAAAGTATGCCACAAGAGACCAATGTCCAGATGCACAAAGCCTTTAAATGCCTAATTCTTACTGATGTCAGTGCTGAGTTACCCTCATGGATAAGAGCTCAAATGACTTCACTTAAAAATCCTCTGTCTTAGCCAAAGTGCTTTGGAAGCACAAACCCAGGCCCCAACCCCAGAGAGCCCTCATGCTCACCCATGCATGACATTGTGCAGTCAAGAGACAGACACACTAAGGCCAGCATGAGAAGCAGTTACCATCCCTCTTCTCTTCACAACACCTGCATAACCAAGGCCATCTCAACTCTGCACCCAGAGAACAGTCTTCTCTGTCTCTACATACTACAACCCCTAACCCCTAGGGCCTGCTGACTGCGACAGGTAGGAAAGCTCTCTGCAGCAGTGTCTGCTGGAATGTTTTTTAATTATCTCTGGAAAGTATGGACTGTGTATCATCATTAACTGGACTAAACACTGACGGTCAGTGAGTCAGGTACCAGTAAACGGTGCAATTAACAGCCAGAGGAGAGAAGTGTATTCAATCTGAAAGCTTTCTTTCTCAATCCATCTCCACTCATCACCCAAAGTGCTGAGCAGCGGACTTTTACTTTCAATTACATTAATCAGGTTAATTCCAAGTTAAAGTCAACATTTTAATCAAGAGGCAGCAAACGCGCAGGGAAGTAGAGGGCTAAGGGGAAGAAAGGAGGGATAAGAAAGGCAACAGGAAGAAGCAGCAAAAGAGAAGGAAGGAAGGATAAAAGGTGTGGGGAGAGAAACAAAGTATTATTGTGACAGGCACCACTGAAAGAATTAATTGTGGTAAATAAGGAACAACCTTTTATATTAGACCTCTAAGTTAAAGGGGGTTAGCGTTTTCCTCCTTTGTAACTTCGGGATACTGGGCTGCTGCAGGGGGAAATCTGAATGCAAATTAGAGCGGGCCCAGGCAAGGACTGTCCATAGGAGTATCTCTTCTAAAGAGTCTGTAACAATACGAGTCACAGACCCATCCCACCAGGACTTCTGTTTGCCCAGGATTAACTCTCCCACATGTCCTGTGATGAATAAAACAATTATATGCCTAAAAACCCTAACAAGTCCTTCAGCACACTGAACAGAAATCCTACCTGTACCTGCAGCCAAATCAATCACATTAACACTACTAGAGGACCCAGCAGTGTATGGATCAGATCCTAATGACTGAAGAAATATGGCACTAAGTGTTTCAAAGAAGCCTGCTCTGATGAGCTTTGTGTGTCACAGCTAGGGATTTTTAAACTAAGTGAAGGATGAGAGATGCCCAGCTTCCCAGATTTCAAAAGGACATGAGAGCCCTCTTTTACACACTGAGTGATCCAGACCTGCAAAGGATGCTGGAAAGTTCATCTGGGATAACGGTTCTCACTCTTGCCAGGGGAAACATAATGTGTGTGGGTAAGATGCAGAGACTTAGGAGTTCTGGTTCTGGCCCATCACACCCTTTCTTTCGCAGTTACATTAGCTCACAGTTCACAGAGGAAGTTCAAGGTGCAGCTCCTGTCCTACAGAGCCCTACTGCATCCTGACAGAGGAGCAGTCTCACTGTAGTGTTTCATGACTGTCTCCTGGACAATGAAGCTACCAGTCCTCAGACTGACAGAACCACAGAAGTCACTCATGCTGGGCCTGAGCAAACCTTGACAATCCTCACAGCACAATGCCAGTTTATTTTCCTAGAGGCTTGACCAAGAAATCAGATGGAGATTTGGAAGATGGGAAAACGGAAGCTGGAGGAAAACCCAATTTCTACAGACCATGTTGCACCTTTGAGCCATCCAGACAGTATTTTTAACATCTCAAAAAATACAGAATAATTATATGTTAAGAATCTGAAACAATAAAACAGTGCAAAGAGACTGAGAAGAACATAAGGGAAAGATAGATGCAAAGTGAGGAAAAGCCCACAATGGGAAGATGTCTGTATGTGTTAGTTACTAAAATTCAAGTTAGGGGTCTTTCAAATAGCAGCAGGCACTGTGGTTCTGTTCCCATGCTTCTGAGGTTTAATAACACAATGAGAGCCACGTGCCCAAACAGAGCAGAATGGTAACTGCCTTTGGAAGGGGGTGAGACAATGAAACACTGCCATCCATTCCCAAAAGCCATCAGGAGCAGAGTTCCAGGGCTTTCTCCCCAGCAGGAGCTCAGTTCCAACACTTCTGAATTCAAATTTTAAAAAGTTCCTTGCTGTTTCACTTGAACGGGGAAACAAATGATGCCAAAATAGAAAGTTGGAAGTAAATACAAGAAGAGCAAGCAGTTAATTAGTGGGTCTGATCAAGAATGCTCTGCTGCGCACATTCTTCCTCCAGCATTCCCCGCTCCCACTCCTCCCTGTGCTCGGTGCTCTGGGTTGCCTTCTCCCCTCACCTCTGCTCACCAGTTCAGATCTGCTTTACAGCACAGCTGGAGCCAAAACATCCCTCTGTGCCATTTAACCAGCACTCCTGAACACCAGTCTCCCTAGAAACATCTCATTCCTTCCCCTCCCTCCTCTCATCATCACAGGCAAGAAGCACAACAGGTTTCAGCAGAGGCAGGAAAACACCACTTTCTCCTAAAAGTAGGAAGGTAGGTAGCAATATGATGACTTAGCAAATTAGTTTGGGATCCTGATAGAACATGACCTGATAAGGAAAGATTCTACCAGGCCAGTGGAAACAGCAAATTCCCTTTGCCTGCAGACAACCTCCTGAATGTGAGAACCACTGCTCAAGTCAGTCAGGACCAGGAGAAGCAAGAATTTTGGCACATGGGAGCTGGAGCTCTGGGCACACGATTCAGCTCCTGGCTGCACTGCCGAGCTGCTGGTAAGCATGGCTCAATCACTCTGACACACCAACTACTGGTCTAAGTCTCTGCACAGACTTTTTCCAGGCTGCACACCTCTCATGGAGCAACAATTCTAGCTAAGATTTAAATCTTGATTAAGAGATGGTTGGAAAAAACACACCTGAAGATGCAGTAACAATGGCAAAACCAGAGTTATAACCATAGCTTGTTTCACTTGGATTCTGTAGGGAAGTTTTGCTTTAAGCTCAGTTTTGCAGCCACAGTAGAAATGCTTCACTGGTACTTTATACTGGTATTCCTACACCATTCAAATCTCTGCATGTACATATGGCTTTACCATATGCCTGCAGATAGCCCAGCTCCTGACAGACCAATTCAATGGGCTACTGAAATGCTACTAAGAATAGAGAACCTTCCTGAAAAAACCTAACCCATATCTTGAGTGCAGAGGAACAATCATTTCCACCTCCTTATGGCAGGGGAATGCCATCACATCCTACTGCAGGTAGCAAAACCAAAATACAGGAACAGGAAAAAGTGATTTTCATGACACTCTATTCTCCTGATCTCTTCTTTCTACTCAGCAGTCCTAACCATCAGCATCCCCAAAACAGGGTTAGGTTGCTGTGTTCACTAACCTACTTCACTGCCACCTATGCTGATTTTCACATTCCACACTGTGGCCTTCCTGGGGCTCAAATCTTCATCTTTAGCCCTACACATATACCTCATGACTTACACACCTGCCTGTCTGACTCTGTGCTTTGAAAACTGGATCCACATTGCCATGATGCCTGCTGATTCTTCTCATCCTGAGGCTCTGGGAAGTGATGTAGAGTGGAAAGCAGAGTTAGTGGTCCTGAACTGAATGGCAGAGCTCCCATTTCGATGTAGTCCAAGGTACTGTAAATCATAGTTCCCAGGGATGGAAAATGTCTGGGAAGTCACATTCTCCTCTGAACACACTACACCCTACTGGGGGCTTCAGGGCTCCCAAAACCCTATATTCCTCATAGTGATGTGGGAACCTTACATTCTTCAGTGGTGTGGGAAGTTCAGGGGAGAAGAAAGGAGAGTCTCCTCTTCCATTCCCCTTTCCCTGCTGAGAGTCTCTTGTCGAAGGACAGGCTATTGATTCCTCTCCCTCCAGCCTGTCCAGCAGCACGAGGGCTGGGCCGGATGGAGTCGGACTCAATCATAATTGCATTTGCATAATACATTTTACCTTTCTCTCCTGTGCTGTAGTTTTCTGAACTTGCCAAGTTGCAGGCTGACCCTGCGAGCCAAGGCATGATTAACTGAGAAATTCACGGCAGCGCCACTTTAATCAAAGGGGACAGAGGTTACAACAGCTCAATATTAGTGATAACCAGCCTTTGATCCACAGAGCTAGGCCAAGCCTGGCAGGCAAGCTGCAAGGAAATGCACCGTCAGGGCTTTTGTGGGGAAATAATACCTTATTAACCCCTTCATTTAACCTGCTGTGGGTGAGCAGAGAGAATCACCAGAAAAAAAGCCTCTTCCAGAGTCTTAATTACAGCCCACAAAGCTGTTCCTTTTTAAGTCTGTACCTAAAGGTGCTAGATCTAGCAAAGAATCATCTCCATCTCGTAAGACCTATAGATGGCCTTGTAAGGGCAATGACAGCTTCTAAATGCTCCTGCTTCTACTCCAGGCTGACCACTGATCTTGAGACCAGGGATGGGCTGACACACAGTGTGCAGTGCTGTAGTACCTCCCTGCAGGTCGATAGACACAGGCTGTCTTCCCAAGTCCACTCCCAACTGCTGTGCAGTCCCAGCCAAGTCACTCAGCTCCTGTGCCCTTCCTTCTCTTTCCCTGCTCCTGCCCACCTTCCCTGAGGTAAAGCCGTTTCTTAGCAGGCAGCTCCAGTAGTATTTAAAATAATGTAGTTCACCTGATCAAACCTGAACATGGCCCTCTACAAATAACTAAAGATCATTCTCATAGTCAGGTTGTGCCAAAGATAATATGAAGTCTAAACAATGGGAGAAATACCATTTGCTAAGAGATTTGTTAAATTCAATATGCAGACCTGAAACAGAAAACAGGCTCAGAATCCCTGGGGAGAAGAGAGCGCCCCAGTCATGGGATCTATGACAAAACTGAAAATTCCTTTTTTTTTGGAAAACTTTCCGTTTTGAAATTTGTTTAACCTATGACTGCCAATAATCCACACAAAAAGAAATGTCATCAAATGAATTCCCTGGCAGAAACAAATTTGGGTCCCAATGTTCTATTCCAATTCAAAAAAAAAAAAACCACCACACAAAAAAGTTAAAGTTCTTGTTTAAAAAACCCTTCTGAATATTATAGAATCAAACACCTTTCTGAACAAAAGTTGTGTTCAAGTGAAAATCCCCTTTTGCTTTCAAAGGAGTTAAATGGAAGGTCACAATCACACTGAGAGGCTTCTGTCAAAACCTTTTGTGAAACAAAATCTCAGTGAGACTGACATTTCAGTGCTAAGTTTCTGTTTTCAGCTGAACAGTCTTCTCTGGTGGAAAACACTCTTTTAAAAACAAACAATTCCCCTGATTATCTGTTCTTTGAGGGGACACAACTAAAATACAATGCCGCCTTCCCAAATGTATTTTATTCACCCACTCTTACCACCTTCCCTCAAACGAAGACCTGGCCAGAGGACCAGGAGGAAGCCTCACCTTTGCTGCGCAGACTGAAAGGACACAGTTTCCCAACCAAGATCTTTGTCCAACACTGTTTAAGTTGTACTCCCAAAGCAATGTCATGTGGATCTGAATTACTCTCCCATTGAAAGTCAGGCTTTCCAATACAGGCACATTGTAATTTTGGGTGATGGGTGTCTAAAACGACCTGGTCCATGTGTGAAGGACTGTCTTTAGACACCTTCAGGAGTCCTCATTTTTGAAAAGCGAGGGTCTGAGAACCACACAACTTTCCCAGACTACTATTGTGGCTGCAGACGGCAGCAGGCAACTCTCATTTAACAGACTAAAGCCTAGCAGGGTATGCAAAGGCACATACAACTTAGCTGGGGGAAGTCAGCATTGCAGTTCTACAGTCTCAGCTCCCTCCCCTCATTTTCTCATCATCCCTTCCTCATGGACCATTCTCTGCTATTTCCATTACTTCTAATTTTCTTCTTCCTCTTCAATGCATTGTTTCTGTGTCTCATTTACCTCTGCATTAGATGTCTCTAGGAATATGGAAGGGAACAACAGCAAATCTCATTCTGACAGAGTTAAGATATTTCAAGAAAGGCACACTGTACACCAAAAGCCTGCACTGCAGTTCCTATTCTCTCTCCTGTACCTTGGCAAAAGGAACAGATCATCAATTACCAATAACACGGACCAATTCTCCCACCTAACAAGTGTGAGCAGCCCACCTGTAGAGGATAACAACAGATATCACACCAAAGCCCACTCAGTACACTGACCTCTGCCTGCTTATGTGCTAGCACACGGTTTTGGCCTTGTCCCTGCCCCGTTCTTCTCCACCCCTACCCCCATTCATTAATTGATCCCTGATCATCTCACAAATATACTTCCCTCTTTCCCCAGGGCAGGTCCACCCCTTTTCCCTGTTCTCTGTCATGAAGATGGGTCTCACATCACCATGCACAGCGGCACACACACAGCTCCAAACACCTCAGGGCAGGCACATCATTTCCAATTGTGAGCAAATGCTGTTGGTTTTCATTAATCTGCAGACACTATATTTGCCAATTTCTCCAACTTTTCTTACTCACTCTCTTTTTCTGCTCCAAGGCAGGTGAGTGCATCAATTTTCTTCTCATCTGTGGCAGTTAAATTAAATGGAATCGGCCTGATTGCTGAAAATCAAAGAGAAGGCTGATAAAGCAATTAAATCCCTCTAATTCCTCCTCTTGAAAAGGTGCAGCTTGGCTCAGAAGCTAATTAACTTCATAATGAAAATCCTTCTTCACCCTTTTAGTCTTTCTTTCCTTCTTGTTTTTGGTAGAGGTGGTAGGTTGCCTGTGGAAGAAGGGGGGATGCTACAGTGGTAAACATGGCTTCCTTGGGCATGGCAGGTAACTAGGTGCACGTATCATGCCAGAGTATCTCCAAGGGCTGAATGCAAGTGAATTCTGCTATGCAGGGCAGAACACACCATGGTGTTTGCTCTGCAGTTTTACAAAAGCTCTCTGCATAACCTCGTTGTCACTATTTTTCAGGTTCACCCTGTGCCCAGCCCATGAAGACTGCCAAATCCAAATCCATTTGTAACAGCTTCAGCTACAGTAATTTCGATTTTTAGCTCTGGGATTCATTTGATAAATTTCTTATATGACAAACAAAACAGCAGCTTCACATCAGACATTTCAGCTTTATTGCAGTAGAAGAGGCAAGCATGGATCTTCAGAGCTATGCACTTTATTTCCTTACTCCACTTGTATCTAGCACCCAGCATTTGGATGTTTGCTCCTTGCCACTTCCCTTCTGCTGGGAGTTGGAAGGTGCTCTCACATCTAAGCAACAATCTTTCAATTCTCTTACTCTCCTAAGTGTCAGCCCACATTGGACTATCTTCTGCTTTTCTCTGAGCATGCTCCTCTTGGTACCAAAGTATCCTACACCCCGTCACAATCCAGTGTGCAAGTGGTATCATCCTCCCCCTGCTCCAGGGTGATACACCATTGGCATGAATCTCAGTCAAGTAATGTATTTCAGTACTCCCTGATGTGCTGGCTCTCTAGGCAGAGCCTGGTCCTTTGTGCAGCCTTAGTCCCTTTAATTTGTCAATGTGGGAGTCAGTAACTCCAATGAAAGTTAAGTGGACAAATCTATCTCCTTCAGCATTGTGCCACTTTAACTATATATAAAATATTACAAATGTGTAAGGGGAGGACAACTGGTGCATCAGCTTCCTCAGTTCAGGATACATCTCAGTACGCAATGGCATCTAACTTCCCACCAGGCAAATGTCTATCAATGTTTCTACTTTACAGACTTACTCCTGCTATTAAAAATCTGTGCTTCAGGTTAAATTCATACACCCTTTGTTGTAAAATCAGCTTCAGTTTTCCAGGTTAAACTTTTCCAGGTTAAACAACTCTTTACTAATTTTTGCTAATTTTTACCAAATACATAACTAATGTATTCTGTATTTTGCCATTAACTGAAATTTGGCCAAGTACCAAGGAAAGTATATATTCTATTAATATGAATGGCAATACCATATCACCCCGGTAGATGATAATTTTGCTGTTACTTTTCTCTTTCTGTAGAGAGGAAGAGATATGAAATTTGTTCAGAACTGAAGAGGGAATTTTGCTTCCTAAAAATAATTAACTGACCTGTCACCTGTCCCTGATGAATCTTGCCATGGGGTTTTTAATTACCACAAATGCTCTGATCAATGCTGCTGTGCTGTACGCAGAGAACAGCACTCTTAAAATAGCATAGAATGCCCAGCAAAGCCTCAAGACTATCTTTTGTGTGTACTGCAAAGAGTCTTGTTTTGGCATTGCAATTGGGAGCAGCTGATTTATAGGACAGAAATGCTTTACAGCATAAAGCTGTGATTAGTTCTGTTTTTTACCTAGTCTGGTATTTACCAGGACCTCTTAGCACTCTATAAAGTAATATTCTCTGCACTGCCTGGTGACTCCCCAGCATTTTCCCTGGCAGCCCTGGAGGTAGCATTTCTGAATGGACTCCAAGACAAATCCCAGTGAAACTTCTGTCCCATCCTGCTTGGTTTACACGCTCTAACCAGATCACATCCCAGGGTGGTGTGGCCTCAAGCTGCTGGCATCCCTGTGTTATCCTCTCTTTAACAAATGGTTTATTTTTGCTGTAGCAGTAAATGTGGCAGCCATTGTTTACTCCTCTGTCTATGCACTCATCAGCAGAAATGTGTGCAGCACTGCAGACCCCAAGCCCTGAGCTAACAAATGGCTGTGCACTCCATTAGTGCTCACCCTCTGCCATGGAGATCCCTGCTCACAGGCATCGGAAGATATGCAGAGAGAGCCTCTGACCCTGTGCCAGACAAATGGGGACAGAGGCTTGGGCTCACAGAGCCCAAGTCATCAAGCAGAGCAGCAGCCACTGCCTATTGCCCAGTCAAGAGGGCAGACCTTTTCAGTCAGATCCTACCATTACATCCCATTCTTTACTGACAGCCAGGGTTTTGCTTTTAACATCCCCAGAGATGCTCCATTACCTAAGGGAAATCCATCACATGCTTGTGTGTGATTCTTAATTGCATGTTTGGTTATCAGCAATGTTAATATTGTTCAAAAATCAATACCTTGTGATTGCCAGTACCACTTTAATCCAAGGATCTCAAAATGTGTTAGCAATACTTGCCCTTTGGCATCTCTGAAAGGTAACCCACTGACAGCTGGCCTTCCTGCAAATGAGGGAGGCATAAACACACAATCATTTGTCAAGGTCACATAGGAAACCAGTGGCAAAGTAAGGATTCAGGTGTCTTGATTCTAAATATTTGCACTAATGAGAAGATGAAATAGTTACACATTTAATGCAGCACAAGGTAAATAGGGTATGAAGACACAGAAGAACCTTATATAGGTATACCATAGTGAGGCTGCTTAAAGGGGAGAATAATAGATCCATCTACAGGCACATATGTGCATCTCTGCCTGATGCACAGTTACTTTCTACAGTTGTGATTCTGCACCCATTTTCCCTAGAAAAGCTATCACTGACTTTAACAGGGGAGGATCAGATCCTCCGTTTCTCACTGGAAAAAACAGTGTGTGTGCTTTAGAAAGAGCTGCATGTCACCAAGTGTATGCTGAATGTTCATTGTAGTTGTCCTTCTGACTTTCTACTTCCTTATTAACATGGCACCCTTCAGGTTCACCTAAAACTTCAGGGTTCCTTCTTGGGCCACTCTGCTCTGAGCAGCATAGAAGAAACAGACACAGTCAATCACCTCTCTGCGAACTGCAGGAAGGTGTCACACACACAGTGTTGTGAGACCTTTGCACACCTTTCAATATTTGTAAGCAAGAGACTTCTGAAAGCATGCTCACTGCAATACACATACATGACAGTGAGGCATAAATACACACACTCGTTGGCTGCATAAAGATGGGCACAGGCAGAAGCATACTTAAATCCAGCATACTGGACACACAGAAACAAGACACGAACACACAAAGTTGAATAGACTCACACACACAAACAGGAACACACAAACTCAACCCTCATGCACACATACAGATTCACAGAATGGGGCACACATACAGATTCACAGAATGGGACACACAAACTATTCACACACACATACAGATCCAGAACCATACCCAGACAGCACGGAGCACAGACTTAAGTCACAATGTAGCACAGCAAGAAATTCACAGCCACTTCCACTACCTAGCAATAAAGGTCTTTTTTTATCCTTTCTTTCACCATTGTAGGGATCAGTACATGGGATGCAGGATCCAAGACTATGATGAAGGAAGAAGAGTGACATCATTCAGCTGAGCAGCCTTAGCCAGGGCACTGGGGGCATCATAGTCTAGGTTAGGAGTTAGGGAACTCGACTGGGATGACTGAACAGGAGAAGGTTTGTATTTCAATAAACCAGGGCCTGTAACAGTCCCTGAACTGAACAGCTTAAAACCTTGTTAAAAGCAATGGTGCAGCATTCTAACCGGAGGGGCCGTGTTGTCATACAAATGAGATGAGTTTATTTTCTGAGCCGTACCATTTGTTCTGACAGGCAGGGCGGCTGTAAAAGCTGGCGAGGGCACAGCGGGGGGCCCGGCTCTGCGCACAGCGAGAGACTGAGGAGAGGAGAGGCAGAGCTGCACCAGAGTTTGGACCCAGCCCAAGTCCCTGCCCCTACCTTCTGTAAGCAACAGCCTAGCAAAGAAAAGAGACTAAGGGATGAACCAGCCGGCTGTAATATTGTGGAACAAATGCATTCTAATGAGAGGTGCCTGGCAGCCCCACGGGCACTCCACGTGTGCCCATCTCCTCCTGCCCCGCCACCTCCCGCCTGCCAGCTTGACGCTGCCCAGATCTGTTTTCTAACAGCCAAAGATGCTGCACAGGGAGCTCGGGCACACGCAGTGGGGAGCGCGCACGAGTCAAGTGCTCTCTTACGTTGCTCCAAGCCAAGTTGCTGTGAAATGTTTACCGACGTGCCACCTGTGTCTCCCTGCTGGAATGAGCCAGGGAAGTCTCCTGGATGCTGCCCGTGTCATCTGGGCTGTTGGTGAACCTGTGGCGCACTTCCTGTATCATAGAATCATAGAATCATAGAATAGTTAGGGTTGGAAAGGACCTCAAGATCATCCAGTTCCAATCCCCCTGCCATGGGCAGGGACACCTCACACTAAACCATGCCACCCAAGGCTATGTCCAACCCCACCTTCAACGCTGCCAGGGATGAAGCATTCACAACTTCCCTGGGCAACCCATTCCAGTGCCTCACCACCCTTACAGTAAAGAATTTCTTCCTCATATCCAATCTAAACTTCCCCTGTTGAAGTTTGAATCTGTCACCCCTTGTCCTCTCACCACAGTCCCTAATGAAGAGTCCCTCCCCCGCATCCCTATAGGCCCCCTTCAGGTACTGGAAGGCTGCTATGAGGTCTCCACGCAGCCTTCTCTTCTCCAGGCCGAACAGCCCCAACTTTCTCAGCCTGTCTTCATACGGGAGGTGCTCCAGTCCCCTCATCATCTTCGTGGCCCTCCTCTGGACTTGTTCCAACAGTTCCATGTCCTTTTTATGTTGAGGACACCAGAACTGTACACAATATCCAAGTGAGGTCTCACAAGAGCAGAGTAGAGGGGCAGGATCACCTCCCTCGACCTGCTGGTCATGCTCCTTTTGATGCAGCCCAGGATACCGTTCGCTTTCTGGGCTGCAAGCGCACACTGCTGCCTCATGTTCACTTTTTCATCGACCAACACCCCCAAGTCCTTCTCCGCAGGGCTGCTCTGAATCTCTTCCCTGCCCAACCTGTAGCTGTGCCTGGGATTGCTCTGACCCAGCTGTAGGACCTTGCACTTGGCATGGTTAAACTTCATCAGGTTGGCATCAGCCCACCTCACAAGCGTGTCAAGGTCCCTCTGGATGGCATTCCTTCCCTCCAATGTATCAACCAAAGCACACAGCTTGGTGTCATCACCAAACGTGCTGAGTGCGCACCCAATCCCACTGTCCATGTCACCAACAAAGATGTTGAACAGGACCGGTCCCAACACCGATCCCTGAGGGACACCACTCGTTACTGGTCTCCAGCTGGACATTGAGCCATTGAGCACTACTCTTTGCGTGTGGCCATCCAGCCAGTGGTCCACCTATCGAATTGATGTCTCTCCAACTTAGAGACAAGGATGTCATGTATCCAGTGCCTGTCCCTCCCTGAGGCTCTTGGAAGGCCCCTTCCACCTCAGGACAAGGAAACCCTTTGCAAAGAGAGTAACAATAACTTCATCCCTGCTTCTCTAATAGTGAAAATAAACTGCATAAAACAAGGTGACTAGTTTGAGATCTGACAATAGGCCAGAAAGTCAGGTCTCTTACTAAAACTACTAGAGAATATGTCCTCATTCCAGGAATATATCAATGTGGCAGCAATGGGGGTGATGCAGAGTACACAACAGACACTGGCAGTGGAGACCTGGAAAATTCAGACACCAGCCTTCCAGAGTGGTGGCTATAGCACTGGAATCACCTGCAAGCATTTAACATCGCAGTTGCACTTGCGAAGCGCCATCCGCATTTGAGACACTACTGACATTAATCCCGTGACAGAAACCAAGAACTTCATACCACTTCCCCTCTAGCATCTTGCCAAGTTCCCGAAGGAAAGCTTTTCCTTGCAAGAGCAAACAGATGCACTTTTCGTTTTGGCTGCTGGGACACCATGAAACCAAACTGCTGCCACTCCCTCCCTGTAACCACCAACAGAGACATGGCAAGGCAGGGAAGCCAGCCCATCATGGAGGCTGTTTTGTCACCAAAGCAACAGTTCCAGTTTAAGAACACACAATATAGTCCCTCCCGGATCTGGAAAGCAACAGCAACCCTCAGTTTCACTGGCTCACTCGGATCTTAGTCTGTCCCTTGTGGCTGTTGAAGTGTTAGTTTCACCATGTTTACAGGTCAAACCCCACACTCCTCTTCAGCTCTTTACTTCCTGCATTTTACCAGTTATGCTGCAGAAGTTGGAAAATTTTTCTCACTGGCATTAGGTTGTAGTGACAAGAAAAAAAATATTCCCTGTCCCATTACCAGTTCCAGGAGGCATTTAACCACCCACAGCAAGAAGCAGACAATAGATCAGGGATACTTCCCCTTTAATATATAATATTTTCTCTGTAGCCTCTTAATTGGGTAAAGAACCTCACAAGTACAGAATTTGTAAGTTCTGGCTGCAAAAAAAAATGATCCAAATCTTCTATAGGTGCCATATAATGAGAGCAAAGAGACTGCACTAAGAACAAACTCATCACTATGAGGATAGCCTGTCTGTTGGAAGTAGAGCTGGAGAATAACCATGAGATGGAAGTACATCATCCAAACAATGCCAGAAGTCTGAGTTCAGACTGGGAATACCCATGAAGCCTAAGGTATGCAGGCGTGAAAATCTCTTGGATTCTGATTCCTACGGGGTTCTCATAACAAACTATCAGAGCCCACTTGCAATATGCCATTAAACAGCTACAAATAGACTTTTTTGCTTTAACCCTTTTAACTACCCCCTTACCTATTAAGTATCTAGAATGAATTGAGAGTAAGCAAAATAAATGTAGATTTGGGTTCTTGTTCCTATTTTTATCAATTTCCCATGCATCTTCTACAGTACACAGCAGACTCAGTGCTGTTCCTAATGAGGAGTTAAGACCGCCCTGGAGCTACGCTATTCATGCAGCGATAGCAGCATAATCCTGATCAGTGGTCTGGATCAGGCCTACCTGATGAGGGAATAAGTGAACTCACCATTTTGGCTGCACTCAGCTGAGTCCAAAGGAGGAGGGGTTTTTGGATCATTTTCCTACTTGAAGTCCCTGGCTGCTCCATCTCCTCTTCTCACTGTGTGCCAACCCAACTTACTCCAAGGCTTGTGTTGGGTGGGAGATAGAAAGGAAGAACAAGGCAGACAGCCAAAAGGTGGTCTCAGTCCTAAGGTGTCAGAGTGTGACCACCTTCTTTGGCTAACACACTAGAAAATGAGTTCAAGAGCCTCAGGGCTAAAAGCACCCAGTTCAACTCTGACATGCGCTGGTGCACACACAGACAGTACCTGTGATTCTTACCCCACAGAGGATGAAGGTCATATGTGCTTCAGGCCCCAGATCTCTGGCTGAGCTGCGGCAGAACTAAAGCTCACAGTTAATATTTCATATATCTGAGATACAGCTCTCAACAGCCCTGTTGGCACTGAACACCTGCAACATCAAGCAGGAGAGCAGCTTATTTCCAGGAGCACCTCCCACCAATACCCAAGTACTCTTGGGGTCTATTTTCAAAGAGAGATAAATGGTGCTTTTAATTAGCACCTTCCATTTTCATTTGAGCCTCAGGGTTTTTGGAGCTGGTCCCAAGGGGGAGACCAGGAATCCCAGGAAAATCAATCTTAATTCAAACCAGTAATAAAAAGCAGAACACTTGCTCTAGAGGGCTCGCAAAGAATCTCTTCAGCGTAAACTCCCCTTGCATAACCTTCGGCCTCTTAATGCAGTGAGGAAGAAACCCTTACAAGTGCTTTCATTCTAGTTTCTTTTTACATTTCCCATCCGAGCAGGTGAAAACAGAGAGCAGAAGCCCAGAATGGTTACATCTGGGCAGTGAAAACTTCAGCAGGAGACCTGGAAAAACGAAAGAATAGTCCAGAGGCCTCTAATAAAACAGCAGCTGAGCTGTCTATGATGCTGTTTCTCAGCAAGATGATGAAAATGCTTTATTCTTCCCTATCTGTCCATCATTCAGGAAAAGCCATCAGATGACTGAAGATAATATAACTTAAGCAAGTTGGCCTTGTGAGAAAAAAACAGTAAAAAGATTTTGTGAAGCTTATCAGAGTAATACAAATACCTTTTTACTGATACAGGGCCAAATGCCAGAAGAGCTCAGCACACTGGCAGGTAAACTACTCCATGGACACCCTCCCCTGCTCTTCTTCTGCCTCTCCCACCAGTGCAGAATCTTGGCATATTACGCCCTTCACTGTATAACCCTGCAACCATCTCATTATGCAACAGCGCCATTTCAACTTTACATAGGAAGGACTGAGGTTCAGAGGGACTCATCTCACCAGGTTTCTGCCACATAAAAACTAGCCACAGTCCTATCCATACAGGCCCCCTCTACAGACAACGGAGAGACCATAAACACATCCATAAACACACCCAAATGGTAACTTGTTGTATCTACTGTAAGTATCCTAAAATCTGATGACTCCCAGGCATCTAAAGCAAGGTGAAACAAACCCTGCCCTGAATGGTTTTCTCAGAATTGCATAGGAAGTCTCTGCTCAAGAAATGAATAGCATCTCCTTATCCAAAGAGAGCATCCTGGCCACAGCTAACCTGCCACTGATGCCCAGCATACAGTGGGAACTGGCAGGAGTTATGCAGTTTTAGTCCATGCACTTTGATTCTATCTTTCTGGATGTCACCAGCCAGACAGACCTACCTAACAGTCTCAAGCAGTGCCCTCCTCAGCCATACAACTGGAGCCTTTCCAGAACATGACCCCCACAATCCTCTCATCTCTACGGGGCGTTTCAGATGCAGCTGGCAGCTACAGCCAAGCTCTCTGTATGTTTGGTCTTCTTCATTCTTAATGTCAAGGGAAGCAAATAAGTAAATCATGCAGCTCCAGAGTGAGTAAAGCTTAGCCATCTCAGATAAATTTTAATCTACAAATAGTACAAGATTAAAACCATCAGAAGAGACTGACAAGACTCCCAGAAGCCCATAGTCAAGAGCTGCTTGTTAAATTGAATGCCTCCATTAGGTCAACAGCACAGCAAATACCATCAAAAAATAAGTTACAAGCCTCAGAAGGAATATTTATTCTCAGATGCAGAATAAACACCAACATGCCAGAAAGCCAAACCCAAGGACTAGAGATATTACTACTGAAAATGAACACTGAAGTTTCCAGGCTGACATGAGATTCACAGCTCTGCAGCTGGGAAGCAGCAGCTCAGACCACAGACAGGGCTACATTCTGATTTCTTGCAGACAAGAAGAGAGGATGGGGTTGGTGTCATTACCCATGCTGAAAATGCGAAAGGTCTCTCAGAGGAGTTCAGATATGAGAACAGACCTTCTAAACTTGTTGGTCAAGAGTTTGAAAAAAAATAGGATGCCACAAAGTCCTCATTCTGGAGGCTAGCCAGGAGCTGCCACAAGCTCCAGGACTGCTGGCTCCAGAACCCACTCAGGATGCCAGAATCCTGGCTGTGCAGCCTGCCACATGCTTGCAGAAACCTGCTTCCCTAATTCGATGCAAGCTTGTCCAGTTTTGTTTCTGGAACCCATCCTGAGCAGCAGCCAGGAACTGCAACAGGGCCAGGCTCTGTGGTAGTGTTGTCTCACTGCATGTTCTAGCATGAACATCCGTGGCAGTGTTCAAGGCCAGGTTGGACAGAGCCTTGGGTAACATGGTTCAGTGTGAGGCGTCCCTGCCCATGGCAGGGGGGTTGGAACTTGATGATCTTAAGGTCCTTTCCAACCCTAACTATTCTATGATTCTATGACCACACACCAGCAGCATCCTGGTTCTCAAGCCTGCTGCAGATACAGTCAGAGTGCTGTTGGGAAATGCAGAAACACTGACCTCTGTTCATGAAGCTCTATATCAGTAAATATGTCCAGATCTAACAAGGACATCTACATTCAGTAAAAACATTATTTTGGAATTCACCTCCACACATTAACAGAAATATTTAAGAGGCTGCAATGCACAGCAGTACAGTTTGGGTTTTTTTCCCTCCAACCTTATTATTGTTAAAATTAAAGTGCAAAACCTAGAGATCCTGTGACTCTTCAGCAGAGAGTTCTAGCTGAGGCCCAGAGGTCAGATTCACACACACATATCCACGTCTGCCTCTAACCTGCTTAAAGAAGAGAATAGCAGACAGCACTGGTCTGAGATGCACTTGACTGGCCAGCCCTTGGGGCCTCTTCAATAGGCTTTAGTCCAAATGAGGTGTAAGTTTATTATAAAAGAGCCTGTGCACAGATCAGAAATCCTCAGAGGGTTGTGGCCTGTCGCTCTGGGGCAGTTTCTCTCCGATATGTGCACTGGGAAAAAGAAGCATCATGAGAAAGGAAGGCCAAAAGGAAAAAAGAGTAATATGATATAAAGAAAAATTTACATCTTAGTATCTTTACAGAGATCAGTAAGATGCAGTAAGCATCTGTAGGTCGGGACTTCAAAATACTCTCTCTTCCCTCGCACAACCTGCTAGTCCCATACCAGTCATAACAGGTCCTACGCTCTATCCCAGACACTCTCTCTATCAAGTAATACTCCATCCTGGCCTGGGGAGTACGAAGAATGGAGATGGCTTCCAAGTTTTTGTCACAGGCTGTTCATGAAACCAGAGCTAAGGCACTGATACAGCACCCACTACTGCTGCTGGTGCCTACTTATACTTCCACCACTTCTTTCCTCTTGCACACTACTGTACACACAGTGCACAACAAAGAAACTTAAAATATACACATAGAGAGATAAAAAGAATACCACTTGACACAGGTCAACGTCCAAGACAGAAGAGAGAGCTTCCTCTCCCTGGGCATTCTTCCCTTATCCCCCTCTATACTCTTCATAGCTTCCTGCTGTTGCTCACAAAGGCTGAGCCCCCAAACTCTGCAGCCTGTGGGAGCTGGCTGGGAGCAGCCTCCGCCAACACGGCTGCAGTGTTTTGGGGGCTGGGGCTCTGGTTGTGCCTGCTGACAGAAGGCACATTTATTCTTACACATTCTCCCTTACACATTTGAGGGAGACTATTGCAGATGCAGCTACACTGTGGTACCTAACCTGCACCTGACTACAGATAGCTCCACAACTGCAAAGTACATGCAATGCCAGCAGACACACAGAGAACTCCTATGGCAAATGTGAACACCCCAGTAAAGTGTCCCTGCTGCAGCTCCTGTGTGGCCACCTATTCCTCATCAAAGGCAGAAGGAGCCTCACAGGGCTAGGAAACATGCGAACTGGGGTTGCTTTGCCACCCTTGCCTGGCAAAGCATGGGTGACATAAATCAAGCTAGCCAAAGAATAATTTCCTGTTTCTAGGTCTCAAGATTTGTGTTTCTTCTGCACAGTAATGAAAACAAAACGTTCAGAATATGACTTTTGGGGCTTCCCCCCACTGTAAACGCCCAGCTGTCACTGGAAAAAAATAGTAATGTTTTCATTTAAGTAATTTTTTTCCTATCAGAGGAGACATGGGGCTCTTAACCTAAGTCAGAGCCAGGGTGAAAACTGGACTGAAAGTTGCTTATCACTGCAGGATATTTCCGCTCCAGTTTATTTATTTAAAGGAAATGACATTGAATCACAATTGCCCAGAGAAGCTCTAGGCAGAGGAAGCCAGACCAAAACCAGAGAAACCCTGAGGCTTCCCCAGGTGATCAATCCCGGACCGGGGTGGCAGGCTGCAACCAGAAAGGCATATGGCTACCTTTGCACTCCCATCCTGAGTTTCAGCTAAAGCAGCTTGGATGCGTCCCAGGATCAGCGCCTATTCTTTCTCCATGTATCTCCCTTTTTTCCCTCCCTTTCTCTCTCAGTAAATCCCAGCGGGTACATTTCCGTGCCAGAGTAAGTCTCTTTGTGAGGAGAGAAGGGAACGCACAGAGCCGCTCATGAGAACAGAACTGGAAAACGAAACCCCGGCCTGCGGGATCCCGCCCGCCTCCGGGCGCCGGGTGCGGGGCTGAGCGACGGGAGGGCACTCGCGGCGGCCCGGCCCGGGGAGGGGACTCTGTGCCGGGCGCTCTGGCCCCGCTGGCTGCCCCGCCCGCCGCCCGCTCCAACTTCCCTGCCTTTTTAAGGCAGGCTGCAGAAAAGGCAGCAGAACAGCCTTTATCATGCAAATAACAAGAGTAAATGGGCAAATTCCCCGGTGGGCACTTGAGTGAAATGCAGAGCTTCTGGCAGCGGGGAGGGGGGTTAGGGGAGGGGGTGCTTTATTTGCAGGTCTCTGTTCTAATTTAACTGCAATGGCAGCTAAAGGAGACACGAGGGACCTGCTCTCATCCTCGGCACTTCCCGCCGCCTGCCAGGGCCACAGGCAGGGAGCGGGAGAGGGGGGAAGGATAGGAGGCGGCTCCCGGCGCCGAGGGCTGATGGGCTCTTCACCAAGCACCTCCGCGCTCAAGAGCTGACCCTGGGAGAAGGGCAGGGAGGAGCCGCCTTCCTTCCGCTCTCTCCCAGACGTGCGGGGACCCCCGGCCCCAGAGACCTCCCTTGCCCCCTGCCCCTCACCCTGAACACTCCAGCCACTGCCCCAGCCCCGCGGGGAGGGGATCGCAGGATGTACAGCCCAGCAGGTACGGATCGGGAGCCACCTCCTCACAGCAATACAAAACTAAGCTGGAGAGCCAGTGCCTACTGCCGGCGTGACCCCCTTGCATGGCAGGCTGGGGAGAGGTGGCCAACCCAGCCAAGCAGCCAGGCCCAGCACAATGTGACAGAGGGCAGTGGCCTGGCACCCCGGGACCACACAGCTGGTAGCTAACCACTGACAGCCTCTAGCTTCACCAGAGTGAGAACTGGGTATCTTAACACTTCTCTGGGCTGGGACCAGAGACTGATGACCCCAGACCACTCTGTGCTGTGTTCTCTAATGCAAAATAGCAATAGTACCCCTTACACAGACACACAGGGCCACACAAGCTGGGTGGATATGAAATGTGTACTGGTTATTCCAAAAATACCTTTGGGAGGGCACCAGTCCCCAGAGAACAGTGAAGTGGGGGCAACTAAAATGCAGAAGAAGAGAACCAAAGATAAGGGCCAGCAGATGATGCAAATGAAAAGGAGCTGGTGTGGTCAGAGGCAGAGGGGACAGAGGGCATCGGAGAAAATCCACCACAACTTTCCAAACTTCTCCTGCAGCTTAGAAACAGACCTCACCATGACTGGAGTCATCCGCAGCTGTTTACAAAGGATCTCTGGGAGACATCCAGCCCATCAACCACAAAGCCCAGAGCTTGATAAGCACCCCCACTTTTCCAAAGGCTGGAATAGATGATGCCTTTTCCCATCCCAGTTTTCATCACAATCTGCTCTGTTCAAATCAGGGATCTCAAAACATTTTGCACCAGTTCTCAGTGTGAACCTTGCAGCTGTGTGGGATGTTGGGAAAATGCCTTTCTGTCCTTCAGAGAATGTAAGAAACTGAGACAGGCAGAAGCTAAGGGACTGAGCTAAGACAATGTGACACATTGGTGACAGAGCCAAAGCTATAAGGCAGATTTCTCTGCGTGAAGCCACCCCTTGTGATCCAAGCTGCAAAACTCTTTAAGCTCTGGGACCTAAGCTTCTCCTTCCCTGCACTTTATCCAAACAGCCCAAACAAGGGAGCACCCGTGCTGCCCACAGCACCTCCCTGTTCCAGTGGCTTTCGGGAGCGGGTGGGGGTGCCCCGCTGGTTCCCTCCCAGCAGCCCCCACCGAGACCGAGGGTCCCGCTCGCTGGCCTCAGGGAGCACGGGGTACAAGGCAGCAGCCACGACTCATTTGGCATTCTGAGAGGCTGGTGCGCAGCATCCCCATGCCGGCAGGGGGTAAATGAGAGCTCAGACATGAGTTATTGGAGCACTTACGTTCCCAGATTCTCCCAAACGTCGGGAAAAGGACAAACTGTTTAGTTGTAAAGAGCCTGGGGGGTGCGAACGGGGGGGGGGGGGGGGGGGGGGAGAAGGAGGAGGGAGCTGTGTCAAACTAGTTTCATGAAGCAGAGACTTTGAAATTGAACTCCTAAGAGCTATAGATAGGGAGGGTAGTTAGACCAACCCCCAAGGTTTACCCTGGAATCCCACAAACCTCCAGTGTGGATTCTGGCAGCAGACTTGGGATGTACCTATCACCCCTCACCACCAGTCAGTGGGATCATAAGGTCAGGAACAGCACAGTCCAGTCAACTGTTACCACGTGGTTGCCTGCTGGGCTGCATTATTTGGGAAGCAGCTTCGATTGTTCAGGAGAAGAAAAACCGAAAGCTGCAAAGAAGTAATTTTTGACAGAAAGGGACTGTTTGTAGGTACTGCAAGTATTGGAGTCACCCCAAACTTTTGGTAGAACTTAACTGCAACAAGCCTCAACCAAACAAGCAGCCTTTAACTAAGTGGTACCGGTCACAAACTAACCAGTTGCACAGTGGGGAGGTCCCAGCCACAGCGGCATGCAGAAATATTCAGGAGAACCACAGGAAAACGGAGGGCTGTGTCCCCAGAGACATGCACAGAACATTCTAGAGGAAACCTGGACCTATTTCAGTTTCTACAGTTGAATCTTCCAGTAATTAGAGATATACAACAGTGGTTTAGAGGGACCCAGGTTAGAGGGACCCAACTTTCCCATAAAAGAGCTATAAACTCCCCAGCAGCTAGCACTTGTCATGGCAATCATCACCATCCTGATTATGGTGTAAATCAGATCCACATCAACTGTTGGACTGATCAACACAGTGAGATGAGATGAACCATCCTGGCATTCCCCTGCTGAACAGTGCAAAGAGCACAAAAAAGCAGAGCCTGAAGGGGAAGAGGCGTTGGAGAAAGCTTGCCTATATTATAACAAATTCCTATGTGATGTTCTGACTTTTGCTTAGTATCATTTCACTGAGAGTGTGTCTTGTAACGAAATTTCACTAGTACTTTTCATAATCACAGGAAATACATTTCCCCAGCCTCACTGGCCAGTTCTTTGGACTCACTGAGGATTTTGGTGAGTGTTATTTTTCCCGAACCATAAGTGATGAGGATGCTGGTGTTGTGTTAGGAGAAATGCCTTGTCTAGAAGTACCTTTTCAACTCCTTCTGACCTCCTAATTTCTTACCAGGTTTAGCTATGCCCTCAGCATGCCACTACCTTATCACCATCACCTACTGAGGACCATATCTGTGCCTCTGAGGCAGCATCCTCTGGAAGCTGCCTTTTCTATGCTCCCCTTGGCACATTCAGAGGTAGATGCCCACCACAGAGTTAGTCCATGGAGGTACACTGGCTGTGCCTGGGGGACCTGCCCTGCTCACTGACTGCCAGGCAAACTCAGGGTCTTCAGCATTTTGCAGGATTACACCCTAGCTGGAAAACCATGGGAAGCAAAGGGCCAGCCTCCTCCCAGCTTTAGGAAAAGCTACATTGTAGAAAGCAATTTCACAGTCAGAATGTCCTGCCAGATGCTACCACAATTTTGGTGACAGTAAGTCATCTGCCATAGGAACTTGGTCATCACTTTCATGCTGCCCTTCTCAAGTTACCCCTTTCTCGCAGTACTGCACTGGTTACAGCACAGGAGAAGACAGTTCCATATGGTACATTTCCTATGACTTTATTCCTGGACCCTTTGAAGAATCCAGGCAAATAATCTGTTCTCTTGGTTTCACACTTTCCCCCTCTGTGTTTGTAGATTAGATTTTAATACACTTCCTAAAAATCTGCTACCATCTCCACCTTGCCTCCTGGTGGCATTCCTTCACTCCCTTCCCCTTAGCACCATTCACCCTATTTTTTATGTATTTTCTCTCCGTAGTTTTTCTGTCAAATTCACCCTGCTAAGAAACTCTCTATTTCATCTCTTGGATGCTCACAAAAATAGCACATCCTGACTCCTTCTGTCCCAGCTCTCCCTTCCCCATTTCACACACACCCCAAATTCCATCTCCCAAGAACACTCCCCTGGCCGCACCTTCAAAACCTCCACTTCCCACATAGGCACCCCACCCTGCTTGCTTATTCATTTTCCATCTGCATCTCTCTCCTCCCGGATTCTTCCCTAAGTCTCGGTGATAAAAGTGCCAGATTGGAGTTGCTGTGTAAAGAGGGTTCATTTGCCATTTGCCACCATATGGGCCCAAAAGCAAAATCGTCAGCTAAGCGATTAAATCAAGTATGTCGAACAAAATGTTATGAACTGACATTATGGGTATATAATTTTATGCCATTTGTTGCCATCTGTTTATCTAAACAGCCCCCGTTCCACACAAACACACAGAAGTCTCTGCCATGCTCACAAGGCTTCGGTGCAGGGGTCACAGTGCCTCCCTTTTCCTCCTTTCCTCTTTCTCTTATTCTGTCCTTCTATTCTGTCTGTTTGTCTTCATTCACCAAGGACTTGGTCTTGGAGTCTGGCCATAGACAGCTCTTCCACTGCATTCCAGCACAGATTTAAAGGAAACCACCCCACAATAATCGAGGAAGTTGCCTTTGAGAACAAAGTGTGCTCTCTTGCCTTCAGACTCTGCCCAAGTTCATTTCTATACAAGAAAATAAAGTATTGGAAGAGGGGAAGGAGAGACAGAGATGGGTGAACAAGTGGTAGTGAGCAGATGGGTGTTGTCTGCTGGCCCTCAGCTGGGGCAGAGGAGGGGCAAGAGAAGAACAGGCTCCGCTAGTTCTGTGCTCAGCCGAGCTTTTTCTCCGCTTCATTTTACTTTTTCCTGTGTCTCCAAGTGGATCATAGTCTATTTCAAGGTTAGGCAGACGTGGTGGCTGTGAAAGACTGCAGACTGACCCACTGACCCCTCAGCCATCGTGCTCTTTGTAGGAACATGAAGGCACTGATTAAAGTTCCTACTTGCTTCTCTAGCAAATGCTTAGTGTGTATAGCAGAGGATGAAACCGTAAGAAGTTCCCCATCCTGTGGGCTGAATTTATTCCTCAGTTTTAAGGTTGTTCTGAGAAAAGTAGACAGATATCAGAGAGACTATATGTAGGCAAAGTTGACCTCTTTCTTTCAAAAGGTGAGAAGCTACTGGTTCTACCGGTGCAGTCAGATCAGGCATAACATCCGTCAAATCCTTGGAAAGAGAATTCCCCAACTGGCACCACTTTTGGAACCCAAGTTTCCCTCAGCCACATCACTGGTCATGCAGATGATGCACTGGGCCTTCCTGAGGTCCACTAAGAAGACAAGTCAGGAATTATGCCTAAACCAACGTATCATGTCTGTTTCAAGGGCTACCTCAAGAGTTTAAGAGGGTTTTGGGAGCTGAGCAAGGAAGATAACTTCAACCATGTACCAGTGTGTCTGGCTGATGGAACTTTAGTGCCACCTTTTTAATGAACTAATGGTGTGTCTTTACTTTCTTGATGTTTTTAGTCTTCAGGGGAAACAGCATGTCAGTAACTGTCCATGTAGTTCCAAATGTGACAGGTGGGTGAGGACATTCAGCTTTCCTCCTTCCCAAACAAAACCCAGTCCACAGTATAGCCTGTAGAGATCCAGCTCCAGTTTGTTCTCTGTGAACCCCTCTTCCTCCCTCACATAATTTTAACCAGTGAGGGTTCTCTGGGGGAGAAGTGTTGAAGAGGAGAATACAGATCTCTCTTCACCCTCTAAGTCTCACATCCTCATTCACAGGGCTACTGAACTGAGCATATGTCTCTCAGCATGGTGTGAATGGGAAGGGATTATGCCTGCATTACTAATGAAAAAAGAGTGGCCAGGCATTTTTCAAGCATTTGGAGCACAGGTTTTGCTCAGAAGCCAGCACTTGGCCTAAAAAGTTTATGTATTTCCTAGGCAGTGGTTAGGTTTAGCTACAAAGTGATTTGGCTGTGAGGAATCCCTTTATCTTGGTTCCATTCACCACTGACAATCACAGAATCACAGAATAGTAAGGGCTGGAAAGGACCTCAAGATCATCGAGTTCCAACCCCCCCGCCATGGGCAGGGACACCTCCCACTAAACCATGCCATCCAAGGCTATGTCCAACCCCACCTTGAACGCCGCCAGGGATGAAGCATTCACAACTTCCCTGGGCAACCCATTCCAGGGCCCCACCACCCTCACAGTATAGAACTTCTTCCTCAGATCCAATCTAAACCTCCCCTGTTTAAGTTTAAACCCATTACCCCTTGTCCTCTCACCACAGTCCCTAATGAAGAGTCCCTCCCCAGCATCCCTATAGGCCCCCTTCAGGTATTGGAAGGCTGCTATGAGGTCTCCACGCAGCCTTCTCTTCTCCAGGCTGAACAACCCCAATTTTCTCAGCCTATCTTCATACGAGAGGTGCTCCAGTCCCCTGATCATCTTCGTGGCCCTCCTCTGGACTTGTTCTAACAGTTCCATGTCCTTTTTATGTTGAGGACACCAGAACTGCACGCAATACTCCAAGTGAGGTCTCACGAGAGCAGAGTAGAGGGGCAGGATCACCTCCCTCGACCTGCTGGTCACACTCCTTTTGATGCAGCCCAGGATACGGTTGGCCTTCTGGGCTGCAAGCGCACACTGCCGGCTCATGTTCATTTTTTCATCAACCCACACCCCCAAGTCCTTCTCCGCAGGGCTGCTCTCAATCTCCTCCCCGCCCAACCTGTAGCTGTGCCTGGCATTGCTCCGACCCAGGTGGAGGACTTTGCACTTAGCATGGTTGAACTTCATCAGGTTGGCATCAGCCCACCTCACAAGCGTGTCAAGGTCCCTCTGGATGGCATTCCTTCCCTCCAATGTATCAACCGAACCACGACAATGCTATATTTAACCTCCAGGCCATCTGACCACTATTTGCTGGAGCTACCCTGGCATATAGCAAGGGTCAGCTCTGCAGCCACACACTGGAGCATGGAAAGCCACTGATGCTTCTCCCTACAGAAACTTCACATGCCCAGGGAAAACTAAAAACCTACTTTAAAATGCTCAAGAGATTCCTACAGTTCTAGTGGGTTTTAGATAAGGCCCTAAACTCACAAATGATTATACAGCAAGCCCATGCTAATAAACAGAAGCTTCTTCCTTTCCAAGGCCATTGCTGGTCTTGTTTTACCTTGCAGCTGAGGAAGTACAGATATACAGCACTACCGAGGAGGTTCTCAGCACTTGGCAGCATCAAGCCCTCGATGTGCAGCTGCTCTGCTGGAAGCAGTGTAGTGCTATGTTCAGGCCAGCCCTAGGCTGAGCACAGGCAGCTGTCTGCCTAGCTGTTAATGCAGCGTTGCGCTGCATGTACATGCCTCTATCTGCTTCGTGCTAGGAGAGACACAGTGCAAAACCTCAGGGATCCCTGGAGAGCCTCGGTTAGTCTAGAGACAGCAATTCACCTGCTTAGAAGAGCAAGCTGGCGTAAGTACAGCCCACCTGTCCTCTGGGTACTGTACAAGGTTCCCATCTGCTCCCAAGTGCATCTGAAGGTGGTCATTTTAATCTAATAAGGTCTGATTACTTTTTCCTAAGAGGCAACCTCTCTGCCAGCACATCCCCAACTAGTGCCATTATCAGACAGACCCCAGTATAAGAAACAAGAGTTCTGCTAATTGTATTACACAGGCATGATCATGCTGCTGCTGCAAGGAGCTCTGTCAGCCCTGCTCTCCTGCAAGTGACATGCAGCCTCCTTCTACTCAAAGACCACACTAACCAGGACAGCTGCTAGATTTCAGGCTCTGCTACCTCTAGTAGTGCAGAACCATTGTGCGGCTCTGGATCACACCTTGCAGCCAAGAAGGCAGCTACCAGCAACAGGCAGGGAGAGGAAAGTGCTACCAGCAACAGGCAGGGAGAGGAAAGCACCGCCAGAACAACAAATTCCCCCAAGGTGGCATGGACACCATGATATTTAAGATGAATGCATTACTAGCTTGAGAACAATTGAGACATTTCATAGAATCAACGAGGTTGGAAAAGACCTTTAAGATCATCAAGTCCAACTGTTCCCCCAGGACTGCCAAGTCCACCACTAAACCATGTCACTGAGGGCCTCTAACAGTCTTCAGCAGGATATCTAGGCTTAAGCCAATATGTTGTCAATACCACCACAAATAACTCCTTTCAAAAGCCAGAATAAGAGAGGGGTGAAAAAAGTGAAGGCAAGATCATATAGAAATATCACAAACTGGAAGTCACACAGTTTTCAGCACTGGTCATCATCATGGGAAAGAGCACCCGATACTGGACAAAAAAAGTATTTTATGTCCTGGATATCATCAAGCAAATGTATTCACTGAAAAGCCAGGAGGCCAAACCTGCCAAAGAGTCATCAAAGATGCATTACAAGGACTGAGAATGAACACTGTAAGAAATACAAGTGGAAAAGCCAAGCTGCCTCAGATTCTGTGACTGCTAAATCAAAAGCTAAAATAAACTGGGAATCATAATGTAAGCAGAAGAATCATCAAAATGAGGAAACTCCTTGACTACTGTGGGAAAAGGATGAAGAGTCTTTTACTAATGTACAGAGCTAAAAGGTAACTAACAATGTAAAAAGGAACATATTTTATTGTCTATAAGAAGAAAAATATTGGAGAAAGACTGCCAAATCTTTTTCCACAGTGGATACATCAGCCAGATTCAAAAAAGAGTGCTCTCATTTGTGCAGACTGCACACTCCTTTAGAGAAATGCTGTTTCTGCAGACTGCCATTTGGGTTGTTACTAGAACAACAAACTGTTGATGGTATGGATACAGATGGCATTTTAAGCTGGGGTAAACCAGCAGAAGAAAATGATCAAAGGCTCAAGGCGATTGTGAAGACAGCAAAAGCTGCTGGGCTGAAACGGGCATGAAATATGTAAATCCCATTTAAGAGAGATAACATACCCTCCAGCAAAAGCAGAAAAGCATGCAGGTGGATCATGATAAAGTTGAAATCACCATCAGTACCCATCCTTCAGGATACAAAGGGGTACCAACATACTTTGAAAGGGTAAACTGTACAAGGAATACATGGCCAAACTAGCTGCATTAACCAGTGACCCCACAGCACTGCCCTGCACAACATCCAAAGAACGTCGGATAAAAATCTCAAAAGCAGTGACAAACTGAAAGAGGTAAAGGAAATGCCCCTGTAGGCATTAGGACAGCAAGCACAAAATTAATATGTCAGTGGACATTGCAGAGAGTAGTGACACTGTCATTTTACAGCTTAACATTGACTGTTGAAAGGAGCAGTATATGCCTTTTTGTCACTAACAAAAACTAGATGGATGCACCAAGCAGACAGTGAGACATAGGGCACTTCTGCTTCTGTCCCTCCCCGCCTTTTATTTTTCCTTTTTTAATGTAACTGTGTGCTCTCTGAAGTAACCAGTAATTCCATTTCGTCATTGCCCAGACAAGCCTTTAAAAATAGACACACTTTCAAATGAAAGCAGTGGAGAGTTCTGCTGGCCACTGACCCGATCTCCAGGGCATTCAACAGAAGTCCAGAGCTTAATTGTGTGCACATCAGTCTCATTTTTAAATTAATAACTTTGTCTCAGACTGTGGACAAGGATTTCCAGGAGGAAAAGCTGCATTTTGCCTGTGGTGATTAACACAGAGTGTGGGAAAGCATGCTTCCAACCACCAGTACAGTTTAAGGTAGTGCACTTATAACACTAGAAGGGGTTCTCTAGAAATGGTGATTCCCAAGATGCTATGCTTGGGTAAGGTCAGGATTACACTGGTCATCTGGGAGTTAAGAAATGTTAAAGGCATCCCTGAATTATACCACACACAGGTGAGCAGAATTTCAGGGGAGGGGGGCAACCCCAAAATACGCTATAAAAAGCAGAAAAGCTCCTGTGAATGACATGGAATAACATAACCTTATTGAAAAGTATTATTAATTTGAAGCCACACATTTCCACTTCCCCAGCTGAGTTTTATGAGGATGTACTAAAGCTACACACACATTGTCCTGGGTTCAGCAGTAGCAGTCATTTTTTCTCCTTCTTGGTAGCTGGTGCAGTGCTGTGTTTTTGATTTTGGGCCTGGGAACAGCACTGATAACACCAGTGTTTTCAGTTACTGCTTGGTGATGTTTAGGCTGGCCAAGGACTTTGTGAGTCTCATGCTCTGCTAGGGAGGAGGGGAAGCTGGGAGGAAGGAGAGACAGGACACCTGACCCAGACTGACAAAAGAGGTTATTCCATACCACAGCACGTCATGTGCAGGATGTAAAAACGAAGGGCAGAGACCCGGAAGGGTGGTGGGGGTTCGCTGCTGGTGGGGGTGCACTGCGTTGTTGGGCTTGATATTGGTGGTGAGGTGTTGTATTTTTTCCCTTGTATTTGCCTTGTCATTATTATTATTAGTAGTGGTGGTAGCAGTAGTGCTTTGTGTTATACCTTAGTTACTGGACTGTTCTTATCTCAACCCGTGGGAGTTGCATTCTTTCAATTCTCCTTCCCATCCCTCCAGAAGCGGAGGGAAGAAAGAGTGGGGAATGAGTGAGAGAGCGGCTGCATGAGTTTATAGACGCTTAAACCACGACACACATATCTTCAGTAATTTTTCTAATCCTGGTGTACCTGGCATAGTAACATCTGACAGGTAGCTGGCACTCTCTGAGGAAAGATTACAAGAATTCAAGCACTATACAGTAAATCACCAGGCAAGTTACATGATGCATAATCCTCCTCCAGCCCAATCCAGTTCTAAGTTCTGGAAAACAGCATCAACTTAATCAAGCACCTCCTGAAAAAGAGTGAAGAGCTGAACACCAGCCTGTGTTTAAGTTTGCTTTGTATTGGATAGCACTAGTAAACACTCTCATTTCTGCTTCTGACATTTTATGCAGAAGAAAGGCGTAAGAAAAGGAATGATGAAATTGATACAGGACCTCAGAATCACAGATGTGTGAAATACATATATAATTAATCTGAAAGCCAGTATGATTTCCAGGGAGATGGTTTTCATTAAATGAAAATTTTCATAATTTCAAAGCAATTGCAATAATAATTTCAGTCAAAATGTGAACAACAGCTCCCACAAAAATGCTGATAATATTGGCAACACATTGTGAAATGCATTGGTTTTGTTAAGCAAGCAGTAGAAAAATCAATAAATGGGAAGTTTGATTGACACTATCAGATGTCTTCTTCAGACAAACAGAAGATCACAACAGATACCAGCTCATACTCAATGGGTTTTAGGATTCTACCCTAGGCAGACAAATAAGGACAACAAATAAGGACAACTTCTCTTCATTATTAGCTACTTCAGGTCTTTGGAGAAAGCCCAGTTAACAGTAAAGAATTGATCACATACTTAAAGGGAACTTTCCCCAGACAGAGCACTTAAATTATAAGCTCTCTGGGACAAGGCTATATTTTATTTTGCTTCTATACATTACTGGTGCCAGGGAACCCATGACCAGGGCTCCACAAGTTACTCAGCCTTTCACAGCAGCCTAAGTGACAATGCTTTTGGAGACTCAATGAGCCCCCTCTTCTCTACACAGCATCCAGATTACTCCTGTTGATTTATAGAGCCACAAATTCCTTTCTCCAAATTTTCCTCTTCTTCCTAACATAAAGTGACTTATAAACCTCTACTTTACTGGTCATAACCTATCAAAGTGCCACAAATATGGAATGTTGGAATGGAAGGTTATAGGCTTTTTAGGAAAGACAAGCTGGGCAGATGGGAAGGGGGTGTAGATATTTATGTCACTGATAAGCTGGAGTGTATGGAACTCTGCCTGGGGATGGGTGATGAGCCAACCAAAAGATCGTGGGTCAAGATTAAAGGGAGAACAGCCACAAGGGACATTACTGTGGGGGTCTGCTACAGGCCACCTGGTCAGGAGGACTGTGTGGATGAAGCCCTCTATAGACAGATGGGAGAAGCCTCACACTCACAGGTCCTCATCCTCATGGGAGACTTCAACCACACCAATATCTGTTGGAAGGTCAGCATGGCAGGGCACAAGCAACTCAGGATGTTCCTAGAATGTGTTAAAGGTAACTTCCTTGCCCAAGTGATAGAGGAGCCGACAAGGAGAGGTGCCATGCTTGATCTCACGCTCACCAACAGGGAGGGGCTGGTGACGCTCCAATGCAGCCATGGCTGCAGCGATCATGAGATGGTCGAGTTTGAGATCCTTAGGGCAGTGAGAAGGGCATGCAGCAAGTTGATTCATTGTCCTGGACCTCAAGAGAGCAGACTTTGGCCTCCTCTGGAACCTGCTCAGTAAGGTTCCATGGGATAGAGCTGATGACACCAAGCTGTGTAGCATGTTTGACACACTGGAGGGAAGAGATCCTCAACATAAAAAGGACATGGAGCTGCTGGAGCAAGTCCAAAGGAGGGCCACGAGGATGATGAGGGGACTGGAGCACCTCCCGTATGAAGATAGGCTGAGGAAGTTGGGGCTGTTCAGCCTGGAGAAGAGAAGGCTGCGTGGAGACCTCATAGCAGCCTTCCAATATCTGAAGGGGGCCTATAGGGATGCTGGATAGGGACTCTTCATTAGGGACTGTGGTGACAGGACAAAGGGTAACAGGTTAAAACTTAAAAGATGGAAGTTTAGGTCAGATATAAGGAAGTGTTCAAGGCCAGGTTGGACGGAGTCTTGGGTGACATGGCCTAGAGTAAGGTGTCCCTGCCCATGGCAGGGGGGTTGGAACTAGATGATCTTAAGGTCCTTTCCAACCCTAACTGTTCTATGATTCTGTGATTCTATGAAACGTCCCATACTTCCTAATACAGCCTATGTTTTGCTTACATCCCACCTTTACCAGGAAATTCAGGTGGAATCTTTTGGATTTACATTGGATCTGATACAGTGGACCAACCACCTGAATACCTACAGCTGGCACTTGCAGTGGAGTGATATCCTGTGCTAGGCTTTTATAGCCATTTCAAAACTAAGCAAATAGCTTGTAGCTCTCAAAGTCTTGCTTTTCCTTCAAGCCTAGAAATAATTGTGGGGATTAAAACTCAGATCCTGAATTGTAATTTGGCATCAAACCAGAATGAAATGAGGAAGCAAGAAGCTAAGCTTAGGAACCAGGGAACACATCACCTGCCACACTTTGACAGACAAGCTGTTAGAGATCTTCATAAAACAAGTTTGAGTGGTGTCTACCATTCACAAGCTGAATGGAGTCCAGAAAAAATTACTGTCTTAGAAACTGGAAAGAACTGAGAGAAGGATCTGGATCTTTTTTAAGCTATGGCCTCTCTTCTAAAATGATGCAGGAAACACACCACACCAAGACTTCTGGGCATTTCTGTCACTCAAACCACCCCTGATATCAGAAAGAACTGATTCTGGCCCTATTCTTGCTTCTGAGGCACTGGCTGGCATTAGGAAAATGAACCACGCTGAAAAGGACTATATATTAGCCTTGCCATCAGTGTTACAGGGGTAGTGCAAAGAGCCTGGGCTGACATCTCACGGAAAGCAGGATCCTGGGTCCTCTGTTTACACAGGAGCAACTGAAAAATTCTTGCTGCATGCAGAGACAAGAAGATAAGCGAAGTTGAGTACCCAGATGGTGCCCAGAAACTACTACTCACAGGATTAGACCTAACACTGAAAGAGTAGACAGATCTAGAACGAGTGTTGCTTACGTACACAAAGTGTAGAGATGCAGGTTGCAAGCAAGACATCTTGCAATGCCTTTCAAAGATGAAGCCTTGCTTGTTCATCTCAGCAAAAGAAAGAATCCTCCCCCCTTGCCTTCCTCCAGATAAGGATGCATCTCTGTTGTTGCTCTACAGATGCCAAATGAATGCGTCACAAGTGTATCCCTCTCTCTTTCCAGTACAAACACAATTGCATCCTAGCATGGTAGGAACCCTAAGTGGAAGTAGGAAGAATCTAGTGGGACAGATGGATGAGCAGAGATATAATTCCAGAGGAAAGCTGCTGTCATGCTATTAAAGATGAGGTTAAAGGTAGCAGCAATGAAAGAGTGGGAGATATTTCACTGGGGGAAATGGAGTGGCACTGAGCTTTGAAATTGCACTGCGTGAGAATATTAATAAAAAAGTTAATGACGCAATGTGCTTTTTGCTCCACATTAATTACACTTTTACATTCCAGTTTTTAATGCATTTTGTACTAGACTTTATTTTACGTTCCAGGAAGGAGAAAATATAATTGCAGCTTTAATTTCTATAGCCAAACCCTGATAAGATCACAGCTGTGAAAATCTCATAAAAAGCTTTAAATTAAGTTAAAAAAACAGTTCTCTTCCCTCCTCCCCCTTCTCTTCCTGCATGAGGTGCCATCAGCAGAGATGGTGAAAGTCTTGGTTCAAGGTAGCGTTGTACCCTGGCATGGAGGCTTCCTCTGAAGTCAGCACCAGTTACAAGGCCTGGACCATCCAACACAAGAGGGCTCATCTACCTCTTTGTGCCACCAGTGGGAACAAATCCCCTTAGGTGTGTAGGACACCAGCTGTAACATACATAGCATTGCTGCTGTAACATACATAGTTCTGACTATTACCAAAGGCACAGTCCCTGTGCTGGGGCTGTACAGAACAGACAAGACTGAAAAGATCACACTGCTACAGACTGGGAACTGAGGCTTGGTGAAATAAGTGGTTTACAGAAGATAAACCAGATAGTCTGTGTGAATGTCAGGAATTCAGATTGTTTGAATCCTGTCAGAGATGCCTCCAATCACTGCAGAAATAAAGATTCTGTTATCATGAAAGTGATGTTTAAAGTTATGATTGTTGAAAGTATGATGAAAGTATGAAAGTTATGAAAGTTATGAAAGTGATGCAGCCTGATACTCCTACCTTCTTCCTTTGTGATGGACAGGCTCTGGGACTGGCCACAGAGTATCTTTGTAGATACAGTGACCCCTCTATGGTTAAAGTCTGTGTCAAGTCCAAAGAAGTCACTCCACATATACCCCTGCCTTTGACTCTTTGCTCAAAATTCCCTGTAGATCTCTGGATCCAAAACAGGCATCGTGCAAATCACAGCATGACCACAAAGCTATGTCACAGCCAGTTGTTTCATTTAGGACTGTGAAGAAAGGCCACCTCATCACTGTGCTACAGCCCTTAGTGCAGCTGAAGCAGCACAGCTGCACTGCGTGTGCATGGCACTCTTGCTGTACAAAGATAGGCAAGTGCGTATGTGCTCAGAGCAGTCTGCTGGTACAGCCTATCTTCACTGCTCTACCAGGAAATTGCTTTAGTTATGGAGATGAGTTAAGATCTTGCTTGCACCTGGACAAAACCAAAGGGGAAGCAGACCCTTATCTATTCCTAATACCAGTAACCTACAACTTGAAACAGCCAAGCAGCCCTTTCCATCAATTTCCTCTTTGTTATTGGTGCTATGGATCCTGCACCATCACTTTGATCCTCCACATCCTCATCCCAGGAACTCCAAGACAAGCCACTGACTTCGTCATGTACAGAAAGGTATCTCTTCTAACACAATGTCAGTGTTCCTAAATTTGTGGCACCCCTTCTCAAAATCCTTAACACAGCTACTGTATCATAAAAGTGAGAGATCAGATAATCCATCCTCCTGCCATTCGGAAGGATCACTTATACAAGGATCGTCCTTGACAGGTATTCATTCCTACATGGACCCAATGCTTCTCTTGGAAGCCCGCGACCTTGCTGAACGATTTCTTCTTGGACTCAGACCTCTTTCCCTCTAAACTGTCCAAACTGGATATCCCTGATTTTTCTTTCCTGAATTCAAACATGGTCTTCCAATTAGACTAATCTCTGTATTCCAGTCCACCTATGCCTGTTCTTGTGACTTTATTGGAGAGAAGAAATCTCACCCATGAGAGTTTCTGCAGTAACAGGAGGTAGTCACAATACCTCATTTCAAAACCCCATGCAGATGGGACAAAAAGAGCTAAGGAAAGGTTTGCTTCTTCATAAATGCTGAACCTCCTTCTGTGAAACCTCTTGAGCTCCTTCTCCAGGATAAGCTCCCAATTTACACCTCTGTAAACAAAAGCAGAATTCATCACTCACAGCCATATTATTTTCCTTGATTGTTCCCTACGTGCAAAAAGCAGAAGAGCAATGTGTTTTCACAAGTGAAAGAGAGGGAGAAGAAAATAGGAAAGACTGAGAGAAAGGAAGAGAGAGAGAGAGGCTCTAAAACCTCATTTTCCTGGTAATTTACTCTTCTATTCAGTTGAGTCCTGCTGCTCGTAAGCCTATTCCTGTTACAATATTAGATATAAACAAGTAAACTGTGTAATGGATCACATTAAGCAGGCCCTGCATCTTGAGGCAGGATTTAATTTGCATGGCAGATTATCTTGTCTGCAGTAGGAGAGGCACCCTGGGGCACTGACTGCATTAATAGGATCTAGTCTCTTAAAATCCATTAAGTCAATTGAGTGGACCAGTCTATAATCTCATTTCAAATCCAGCGTGAAAATGCTTAAACACTAGCCCTATGACACCGACAGCAGAGAAGTGACTAAAGGGACATTGGAGACTGCACTGTGCCATATTGCCTGCCTGCTGGGAGGGAAGGGAAAAGGGTAGGACTCATTCTCTTTCAGCACACTCCATTCAGAAAGATGCTGACAGCAGGAGTGAGGTGAGGAAAGGAGGCAGGAGCTATGTAAGGGGAAAGACTGCGGAGTTTCTCCCAGGTAATGACAGTGGGTTGTTGAACAATGTGACTTGGCTGATGAAGTTCGGCATACCTTATTGTTCTAACACAGTCAGAAATACTGGACTGAAAGAGGGGTATAATTACAGGGAAGTTCTACTATGAGTCACCGAGTATAGGGACTTTCAAATTGTACAGAAGACAGGATGAGTCTGGGAAATGTGGCATTGCAATTAAAATACAGGACTAGAACATGAGAACATCAAAGCTGCGGAAACCTAGTCTTGTGGTCTTTGCTCTGGACTGGCACCAGTGGGGCACACTTGCACAAGGTTATTATTGGCCTAGCTGATCTGAGTAAACTTTTCCCATTTGCTCCATAGGAGACAATTAGATAAAGGCTCAATTTATCTTAAAAAGCCTGGTCACAAGCTGGTAAAAACTGGTTTGGGTTTGGATATAGGTAAAATATTTAGCATAAGGGGTCTCCAGGCTGAGGTCTGGGCACCTTGACATTACACTAACCCTGTAACTGCAAATAGCAGTAATAGTAGTAGAGGACAGACCAAGACAGATATACTGAAAACAGACAGAGAGAAACTCGAAAGGAGTAAAAAAGACATAACAGCATAACCTAAAAATTGAAATAGTAAGAAACCTCCAGGACCAGATGACATTTATGCAAACACTCTAAAGAAATCACAGTATAAAGAAGTTACTAACAAAGATATTCAATTCATTGTTAAAAAGAGCCACTCTCCCACCAGGCTGGAGGGGAGCCAACACTGTGCTTCTTTTAAAAGAGGTGCTGAGGGCAATCATGGGAATTACAAACCTCAGTGAGCCTTATGCCAGTACCAGGAAAAATAGCCAAGAAAATCATTAAAGACAGAGTTATAAAGCACTGGGCTTGGTGAGTATAATGCGGTAAAGCAGCAGCTCAGCTTCTCCAAGCTGACTTTCTGACCTACTAGTGTTCCTTGGAAATGTCAGCAGCTCTGAAGCAGCAGTGATAGGAAGGAGTCACCTAGCTATTAAGGATTTAACAAAAAACACATTCCAAAATTTGAGGGCTCTACCCCTGCCGACATACATAAGCCCCAAAGTGGGATTTTAGAGCACACCACTGATTTGAAAGGAAGAAGTTCAACATCTTTGACGGTGACATGGAGAGTGGGATTGAGTGTGCCCTCAGCAAGTTTGCCGATGACACCAAGCTGTGTGGTTCAGTTGATACACTGGAGGGAAGGAATGCCATCCAGAGGGACCTTGACACACTTGTGAGGTGGGCTGATGCCAACCGGATGAAGTTTAACCATGTCAAGTGCAAGGTCCTACACCTGGGTCGGAGCAATCCCAGGCACAGCTACAGGTTGGGCAGGGAAGAGATTCAGAGCAGCCCTGCGGAGAAGGACTTGGGGGTGTTGGCCGATGAAAAAATGAACATGAGCCGGCTTCAGTGTGCGCTCGCAGCCCAGAAAGCCAACCGTATGCTGGGCTACATCAAAAGGAGCGTGACCAGCAGGTCGAGGGAGGTGATCCTGCCCCTCTCCTCTGCTCTCGTGAGACCTCACTTGGAGTATTGTGTACAGTTCTGGTGTCCTCAACATAAAAAGGACATGGAACTGTTGGAACAAGTCCAGAGGAGGGCCACGAGGATGATGAGGGGACTGGAGCACCTCTCGTATGAAGATAGGCTGAGAAAGTTGGGGCTGTTTAACCTGGAGAAGAGAAGGCTGCGTGGAGACCTCATAGCAGCCTTCCAGTATCTGAAGGGGGCCTATAGGGATGCTGGATAGGGACTCTTCATGAGGGACTGTAGCAATAAGACCAAGGGCAATGGTTTAAACTTCAACAGGGGAAGTTTAGATTGGATATGAGGAAGAAATTCTTTACTGTAAGGGTGGTGAGGCACTGGAATGGGTTGCCCAGGGAAGTTGTGAATGCTCCATCCCTGGCGGTGTTCAAGGCGGGGTTGGACATAGCCTTGGGTGACACGGTTTAGTGTGAGGTGTCCCTACCCATGGCAGGGGGTTTGGAGCTAGATGATCTTAAGGTCCTTTCCAACCCTAACTATTCTATGATTCTATGATACAAGAAGGGGAAGCACTTTTTCCCAGGGTGAACAACTGCTACATGCTCTGGAAAGAGGTAGGAGGAAATTTTCAGCTTGTGGGGTTTTTATTGCTGGTTTTGGGGCATTCCTGCTGCCCCTAAAGGAGGCTTGTGGCTTAAAGACACAACCAAGGCTGTCACCTTTTCTTAAACATACACTATGACACTCATGAACTGCAACTTGCAGAGCAAACCACATCATCTGGCCCACTCCCAATCACCCTTGTGATGACATGAATTATCACAGGTCAACACTATTCTTTTTCTTTGAAGGAAAGAGAGAACCATCAGCTGTTTGCAAACCACAGTATCATCTACCTCTCCCACACAAACCACAGATCAAAGGCCTCCCCTTTCCAAACCACAGAGAAGTCCCAGGGGCTCCAAGAACCAGATGTCTAGCAGTTTACTTGCTGCTAAACACACACATGCAGGACTGTGTAGTCTCTGCAACATGTGGTAAAAGGGAAAACATTCCCCCTTAGTTATCCCAGCTACACATACAAGATATACAGAACCACCCAGTCACTCATACCTGCCTGTAGGGAAGACAAAAGAGAAACTGAGGAGAGCAGATGAGAAGTGTTCCACAGAGCTAGTGATACAAGGTCCAAGCGGAGCACTGGCTTATAAATGCGGTGCAAACAAAGAGCAAGGATGAGAAGTTTGCTTCTGTACCTTGAAAAGCAAGACTCAAATTACAGCAGGATACACCAGGAATCATTTTAACACCACCGCTTCTGCTCTTCAACTTCAGCTTCCACTTTACAATGAAGTACCTCACCTCTACCCCAACCATACAGGAAAAATGGAATGTGTATGCTTCCTGAAGCCATTGCTACCTGCCTGAGTCTGACAAGACACTGAAACAACAGTTCCAACAAGCACAGACTGCCCTATTCATCTCCCTGAGTGGCTCACTTGCCTCCTGATGACAATCTGCTAAATATCTTCACTTAATTAGTTCGCTGTTCCTTGAAGCAAGTAAGAATGCAATGTGAAGATTGTGCTAGGACTATCTTTATATAAGCTACTCAAAGAGACAGTTCATTCTGTTGAAAATGGAGCTGGCAGGTTTGGGGGATACCTCAACTTATCTTTCCTTCATCAAGGAAAGATAGATTCAACAGGCCCCAAAAGATATGAAGACAGACAAACAAAAGGAAACTACAAGGCTCTTCACAGTCCTCTCCAAAGCCCAAGGCATGATTGATGTGGTGGGCTTCTGGTGTGCTTTAGAGAAGGATCTATTTGCACTTGTTTCTGAGAAAGATCATGAATTGCACTTAAGTGATGATAGAAGGGGAAAACATATAGTTTTAGGAGGCTAACATGACAAATAGTGAGATCTCCGGCTTGGAGAACTGAGGAACAGAGAACAAAGCAAAGCCAGTCTCTCTGCTCAATTTAAGTACGTATAGCTAAACGTAAGGAAATAAAATAAAGGATAAATACAAACATTTTAAAAATCTTTGAAAAAAAGTCAAATATTATATCGGTCCTACAACCTTATCCAGCACTGGCAAGTATGGTGTGAGTGTGCAGTGAAGAGTGTGAGAATAGACAGCAGAATTTGGCATTCGTGATGGGAGCTGTATTTAACATGAAAAAAAGATAGGTGTCCCTGTGCCTCAGCAAGTCAGAGATGAACTTCCATCCAATAACGAATTCATTAATTTTCCGTATCAAATGTGCTGAGCCAAGACATATCCCCCAACTGGGAAAAACTAGGAGCTGCCATGTCCTGGAGTATCACTATACACTGGGTGAGCTGCAGGCAATCATTAAAGCCTGACAAGGGTGTATGTGCAAAAGGACTAAGGACTGAGTGATCAGAAATTCAATCCTCTCTTTGGCAGCTCACTGCACTGCAGGAAAAACAGATGTGAAAGTTGAAGAGTATAGGCCAGACTCGTCGCTTGGTAGGTCCACAGAATTTAACTGACTTACCAGAAATGGCTTTTGTCCAGCATGTCTGTGACAGTCCAGAGTGGGCATGGCTTACACAAGCTTTGGCTCAAACCCTGAATGGAGATCATCTGGAGTGCTTTTAACTGAAATAAAACATGAAGATTATAAACTTCAGTGAGTGCAGAAAATAAGAGTCCCAGCCAGAAGGAGAAAGCAAAAGTGTTAGGAAAGGTCACTTACAGCCCATCCTTCATGTTCTGGATAGTGGCATTTGTTTCCCTGTTACCACAACATCAGTTCTTCCAAACTATATGCTACATCATCAGTAACAGACTTGCTTTTTCCCACGTATATATCCCCTTGCTTCCTCTCACACAGTGTACAGCTTCCATATCTTCCAACGTATCAAAAGCTAACCTTATACAGTGGATAGTTTATTTCAAAGAGAGAATTATGCTAGAAACTCTCTTCATGTGCAAGATGGCCTAGAAAGGTAACACAAAAGCAACATATAATTTGGGTTTATTTGCTTTGTAACACTGATAATTTAGCATGTACTAACACATTTATGTACTCCCAAGCTCAAACGGTGGCGTCTAAAAAGCATCCTGCTCTAGACTTGGATGTGCCCATCTGAGAGCACAAGCCCTTCTAGGTCTGTCGCTAGGAAGAATCCACAGCCCATGTGTACCAAGAGATAAGGCACCAGACTATAATTTGAGGAATATGAAATCATACGTGGGTAAGCAGCTGATGAAGGAACCCCACTCATTCCTTCTACTAGGTGGTGTGTCTACCTTTCTATTCTATGGTGTCTACAACATGCTCATGTAAACCTTGAGCCTTCCTTCTTCCCTAACCACAGACCTATAGACCCTGATGGTCACAAATTCCCAGGGAAAAGGATTTTCAACATGTGGCAAGGCATCAGGTGAAGGTGGCTAAGCTGTTTGTCTTTTCAGTGCTGCAGTAATTTCCCAGCTGATTTCTGAACTCAGAAAGAAGGACAAGGATGGAGGGGAGGAGGGGAAGCAGGGGAAACGATTTCATCATTCAACAAGAGTTTGTGAGAAAGAAGGTTATATTGGGGGACCACCAAACGCGACGTCTTTCATTGCGCCACCTCCCACAATGCAAAGGTGCAGTATTACCTCTTCTCCCACCCCCCCACCTCATCTACCCCCAAACAAAGTATTCCCGAGCTTACCATATAATGCAGTTTTTCATGGCATGCCTGCTTATCAAGCCTCTGAAACTATGTGAGACATGCATGCAGACAATGGGTCTGTCTCTCAGCCACGGAGGGCTCTGAAGGGATCCCTTTCAGCACTCACAGATTGCTCTGTGTTCCCTTAATTGACAGAGCCCGCCAAGTCTGACAGCAGTGGCGTGCAGCTGGTGTGGGCAGCTCTGTCTCAGGTAGGCCACCTTTCAGCAGGGAAATTGCTTTTGATTGGCTTTATTGGAAGCAGCTTCTCCTGTTCAGCTGGCAAAAGTCTCTGGTATTTTAATGGTTGACAGTTTAGGACCAAATTCTCTTTCCCAGAAGGTTACCTCTTCTCCCCATTTCGAAAGTTTCTTAGAGCTAAATAAGCTATCTTGAAAAAGAGTGGACCATAAAGAATAACTTTATTTGGTAAGAACTGGTAAGGATCTGAGATTTTCTGAAGCCCATTTTCTTTTACATCTCAAATCTCCAGGATTTGGCTGGAGCCTGCAAAAACTAAGGTCACAAAGCAAGAACAGAAGAGCTGACAAGTGCTAACAGGAACTTCTTTAGTACACACTCTGGAGCTTCAGTCTGGACTGCTCCTTTCAAGAAGGCCAGCATGAATTGGTCTCTATCTTCACCTAGAAGTCATTGGAGACTGGACATGAAATTCCACTCAGACTACTTTCAGCCTCAGGTATCTTACTTAGTAGCCTGAATCTGACTATCCTGTCTTTCCCTTCACTTTCTGGTATGCTAGATGAGACTGCATAGACTAAGACATCACATGGCTCACAGGCTACCAGTGCAGTCCCTACTTCTTTCTGCATTCAAGATATCCTGGTTGGAGAACTGAATAAGGTTCAAAGGAAAGTGTGAAAGTAATTTCCAACACCTTCTGCAGCCTTTCCTTTTCTGAAGTTTTGTTGGCCTTAAGATATATATATATATTTTTTTTTTTTTACATCTGCACTTGGCTTTTCATCGCATTTTATTACAGTCCTTCTGACAGGCTTTGCTTAAACACATACAGAACCTGGTGCAATTTTTAGGGGTCATTAGTAAAGACCACTTTGAGAACCTACTCAGAAACCTGGGAAAATTAAACTAAACTACTTTGGCACTCAATGAGCTATGCTTCTCCACAAATGATGACTCAGATGACCCAACCAACCAGTTCTTCAATAAAGGGAGAGACGAAAGAAATGGAAAGAAATCATGAGTTCAAATAATTGCCACTACACCTTTATCAAAGAACAGCAAGAAAAATTTAAAGCTCCCCTCTCTGATTTGCTGGTGCAGGAGTAGCTGGGGCAGGGAGCTGGTTCCTACTACCTACAGTAGCACACAATCTAGCGTGCTTGCACCAAGTCTCAGGATTCTGTCCTCTGCTCTCCCAGGCAGTAAGGTGGCATAGGGTTGCAGCTGACCTATAGGACGTGTTGCCATACAGCTGCCCCAGCACACTTCTGCCACCCATTCCTCCTTCCCTATCCGGTCTTGTTAGCCACTGTCCCCATCAGGCACTTCCACCTGGCCACTGATCTTCTCATCAGTTGCTCAGTTGTTGCTTTTGCATTTGTGTGATAACTGTGTTTTAACAGGCATACCATAACATTCACTCCACAAATTATCTGTATTGTTTGATAAAGACTTTTAAAAAAGCTTCTTTTCTTAAATACAAAACTTCTGCATTCTAGAGATGCAAGGTAGAATATAGACTCCCATAAGGTACCATCAGGCAATTGCTTTGTCCAGCTTCATACAGTGTTGCAACTACATAATTTCCCCTCAGTTATGACAGAATCTTTTTTAAACAGAAACAATGCAAATACAAAGTAATGTGAAAGCAGGTTAAAGCTGTGCCAGATCTTCACACAGATCCTTTCCTTTTTCTTTCTTCCTTGTACCAACAGGATGTCCCTGATCTTCAGGGCTCCGTTCTTCCATCTTCTTCTAGGAAACACCTTCTCTTGAGATATCAAGCTACAAGAAATGGGATCCCTGAGGTCCTGCCTGTTCAAGAGATGGAGGTACTTCAGAAGAAGGCATAGGTGCTGTTGCAGTAGCCTCCATGCTCAAGAGTCACTTCCTAGTTTAGCCAGCTGTGCCACCTCTGCTGAAGCCTCTACCAATGGTCAGCACAGACGATGACAGAGGGGACTGGCATCTACCATCAGATGCAACGACTGCTTGTTCATTGGCCTTGCCCTGTCCAGGTCTCAGCCTAGACACCGAAGCAAAAGGGAAGCTTGTTATGTGGTCAAAGCACTGGACTGGAATTTGGGGAATCCTCATTCCCTTTGAACAGTGACATAAGATGCTCTAAATTCCTCCTCACTTCTGTCCCAAAAAAAAATGCCAGACATTTCCCTGTTTTCACACCACACGTCTTACAGAACTTAAGGTTTCTGGTGCTTTTGAACCATGTAGTGTATTTGAAAACAGTGGTGTTTAACACGTCGTATATTATTGATACAGAGAGAATAGGAATTTGTAGCAGAACATCCACACATTAAACTATCAGAAATATCACAGTGTTGTGCAAAACTTCACCACAAGTTGCTCCTATCAGCACCTACCACTATAGCATCTGGGTACTTTCTTGTGACAGCAGTGAAATGCTTCTCTCTCTTCTGCATGCATCTCTGTACAATGTATTGGTTCTTATTGCTTGCTGATTTGTTTTACGCTGGTCTGTACTTTCCTTTGCTTAATGTTATCTGGAATGGTTGCTTGTACAGAAGGAGATGTGAAGTGACAGGTGGGTTTTTTTCCACAGAAGACAGTCCTGTAGAATTTTCTAAAGATGAGGAGAAACTGGTTTCATCTGCTCCCCAAAGTCTGATCTCCTTTCCAAGGAAAGATCTGCTGCATCTCACCTGTAGCATGTTCTGTTCCTATAAGCTGCAATACACTACATGCCAGATGAAATTCTTACCTTTACGGCAGGTAAGGCTTATACCTCACTATGGCCGAGATCTTCTTGGCTAAAGGCAGTGTCAATTAGACTGTGCACATGTACACCAACAGGGCAGGCTACAGGCTTTACACCATAGAAGCACAGGGCAAATGGTACAGGTCCCACATGGGATGTACCTAATCTCCAGGGAACTCAGTTCTGTGTGCACTACATAACACAGAAGGCAGCAGAGTTTCTGCTGGGTATAAACTATTGAGTCTGATGTTCATTTTTTGAGGCAGACAAGAATTCAGACTCTTGCTAGGTGGGCTGACATACTATGTGCTAGGACACACAACACAGGCACACCTGCACTATCATAGACAACCTTATCCTAATACTTATCATCACCCCTTTGGCAACCACAGGCTTCTAATTTGATTTATAACCCAGTGATCTTTCCCAGGGCTTATACACTCTTTCAATACCTGACAGCATATGCTGTCAGGCCCAGCAAGAGCCCTTTCTCTAGAGCCACTGGGACAAACTCAGAGAGTGGCCAGAAAAGCCCTGAGGAAGACACAACAGTGGCACAAATTCCAGTTGAAGGGGGATTGATCTGCAAGGCTTTTTTTCCTTTGTGAAAGCACTTCACTGGGAAAGTCTCCAAGCCAAAGAGGAGAGGCCCAGAGGGAGGGATGGCCAGGAGGCCCCGAGGGCAGCCAGGGAAAATGTTTTGACTGTGGTAGTTGACATCTGGGTAAATAGCAAACACTGGCATCACCTGATGCTACCTAGGGCTAGGAAGGTGACCAGGCACTAAGGGTCTGAAAGGTCTTCAACTTATTGTGCTGGAAAGTCCAGCATTTTCATCATGACCACTCCAGTGGGAGTGTGATCACAGCCATTTCAAGTAACTGTGCTCATAGCCTCATGTAAGGCTTTGCTAAGCTCCCAGTCCCAGCTGGCCCAGGCAAGGGCAGGAGGTCCAAGGCACATGGCTCATGAGGCAGAAGCTCTGGGCTCTCCAGTTCCTTGTGTCAGAGAAGGCAAAAGGCTGTGAAGGATGGAACATAGCGGGTGGCAGGGAAGAGAGATGTTCCAGGGCTGCATGTAATGATTGCTATGGGGCCAAGCACATAGCCAGGACTCTTGAGCAACCCTTACAGGGTAATGTCAGTCATTTGCACTGGTGGGGGAGGCGAGGAAGAGAGCTAGGATTGTAGCTCAGCTGCAGGAAAGCCACACAAAGTTGGTCTGTTCGGCTGCCTTTGTGGCACTGTTGTATTTATTGAAGGGAGCAGCAGTTTGTTCTGTCCTTTCAGTTACTGTACGGGACCTGATCAGGGTGCAGATGGGACTACAAAGCAGCCCTTGTTGTCAGTAATGTGACTCACATGTCAGGCTCTTATTTGCTGTCAGTGGCTTTATTAAAGTCTACAGTTTCAGACCCTAGACCCTTGCCTATTGTATCCGCTGGCCCCAGAGATTCTCTTAGGGAGCACTCACAATTACCAACTCTCTCACAAGAGCACACAAACACACTGAGCTGGCATAGCAACTGTGCACTCAGGGGTGATGCCCAGGCTAAAGCCAAGCTGGGGCGCTTTTCATCTTTAAAACTAATACATGTACAGAAGTGGACAGGACAGAGCAGAGGCTGTGTCTGGAACCAGATCCTTCCCTCTAAGACCACCTGGCAACATAAACATTCATTCACATTTATTCATTTATATGTTCTGCACTTGCAGATATGCTAATACTCACACTTAAGCTCACATATGCATTTATGGCTATGTTCTCCCCCATGGCAACACACACATTCACATAGTTGCTTGCTTACATGTTTGTGCACCAACATAGACATGCAGGTAGGCCTAACATGCACATCGCACACCACACACAGTTGTGTTGACAAGCTCCTGCACGAGTACTCATAGTCCTCCATGTCACACAGGCACACACGTGTCACACATTCTACCACTGTGTTCTCCCACTCAGCTACACACTGCTTGAAGACTGCAATCTCACATCGATGTACATATTTTCACAGTCTCAGCAGGAACTAGCATGCCAGCATCATCACTGGTACAACCAGATGGGAATTCCCACAAACACAGTCATATCCTTTCATTTACAATTGCTTCAAGAACAGAATTTCCACTTCAGATACCCAGCTGAAGAACTGTTTCCCAGACAAATCTTACCATAGAAGGCTCTGGGTCTGACTTCTATGTAAATGAAGTGCAATTTCTCTGACCTTACTAGACCCTAGGGCTGCCGAGAGCAGAATCCCCACTTCTGACATGATATTACCTTCCAGTGCCAAAGGGTTCTCTAAATAACCTTAAACTAGAAAGAAGGAGACTTGCCACCAGCCCTGCTGAAGTGCACAAAGTCTGTCCCTGAATCAGACATAGAATCATAGAATAGTTAGGGTTCGAAAGGACCTTAAGATCATCTAGTTCCAAACCCCCCTGCCATGGGCAGGGACACCTCACACTAAACCATGCCACCCAAGGCTATGTCCAACCCCGCCTTGAACACCACCCGGGATGGAGCATTCACAGCTTCCCTGGGCAACCCATTCCAGGGCCTCACCACCCTTACAGGAAAGAATTTCTTCCTCATATCCAATCTAAACTTCCCGTTTAAGTTTGAATCCATTACCCCTTGTCCTATCACCACAGACCCTAATGAAGAGTCCCTCCCCAGCATCCCTATAGGCCCTCTTCAGGTACTGAAAGGCTGCTATGAGGTCTCCACGCAGCCTTCTCTTCTCCAGGCTGAACAGCCCCAACTTTCTCAGCCTGTCTTCATATGGGAGGTGCTCCAGTCCCCTGATCATCCTCGCAGCCCTCCTCTGCACTTGTTCCAACAGCTCCATGTCCTTTTTATGTTGAGGACACCGGAACTGTACACAATATCCAAGTAAGGTCTCACGAGAGCAGAGTAGAGGGGCAGGATCACCTCCCTCGACCTGCTGGTCACACTCCTTTTGATGCAGCCCAGGATACATCTACAGAAGAAATCAAGAAACATGCTATCAATCAAGACTACTGAAAACTGCTAAAATAGGAATGGAGGAAACCAGGACAGCAGTCAGGAAAAGATCTTGCATAAGAAGAAAAAAGAAACCCCAAGCAACAAAAAAACAACATGAGTTTGAAAATGAGAATGCAAATGCTCAAATGCTAACAAAGAAGAACTTGTTTGGACATCCCAGGGTGTGAGTGGGAAGCCTTCCACAGACTTCTGTATTGGACTGGACATGGTGTTGCACTGACAGTTTCTATTCAAGAGTCTCTTCAGCAACAGCAATGAAATAACCATCACATGTGTTACGCACCTCACGTCAGAAAAGTCATATAAGCCCATGTTTATACTTATCTGTGTTCAAAAAGAGCTTGCACATACGCTTAGCATTAATAGCAAGCAAACTTCAACAAGAATCAAGTCCACGATTCCCTGCATAAAGCTCCGTGATACAAGGCAGTATAATTCATCTGTATTATGAAATTACCATGAGATAAATACATTTATTGTCCAGGTCACAGAACAGTCCTTCTAAGTCCTCTTCAGGTGACTTAACCACAAAACCAGCCTCCATTCTACTCAAGCCTCAATTCCACATAACCATGACAAAACTCATGGGCTCTGATCTACAATGGCAAACTTGACCATCTGTGGGCTTTACGGATCTTGGACACCATACAAAGATGGTGATGCTGGAGCATTGAATTCTTCACACTCCAGCACAAACCACATTAGCCAGTCACTTAAGTAGCTCTGAATGACTCACTAGCTTTGGTACTCTATTGCCTGCTGTTAAGTTTTTGTGTTGTTTCTGCACTGGTGTTCACTGGTATATAGCTCTTTTATTTGACCCAAAGAAAGGTGAATTTCAACGAGCAAGTGATGTCAGAAGTGTTTTAGATGTGAATGAAAACTGACATTTAAAAAATTGCCCACTGTAATTGTCATTATTGCCGCAACTTTAATCTCACGAGAGAAATCCTTTTCCTGCAGAATTTACATAGGATATTTTAAGCCAAAATACTCTGTATTTACAACTCTGGACATATATGTAAAGAAAACAAGTCCAAAAGAACAGTTATGTTGGTTAGTAAGGGCTCTGGATCTGCACAGGTTTATATCTACGTTTTATTTTGCACACCTAGACAATTATGCTGAAATCAAACTAAACACGAAAAAGAAATAATTTTCAGGATTGAAGCAAATAGATACATACCAGGGACCTGATGCTTCAGAAAAAGTCTGTTTCTGAAAGAATCCAAGTCTGTGTTTCTAAACAATGCAACTCTTGTCCAAAAATAAATGTTAAAATAGGGAGTGTAAAACCAGCAGAATTGTACCAAAATACAAGATAAACCCAACTCAGGCGCTAAAAGTCTATTTATTTGCCACTTAATATCATGTGGAGTGAACCACACAGATGGCATTATTATAAAACATAAGGATACTTTAAATCACCTAATTACAGAAACAGATCTATATATCTGACTTGTATATACTTATTTGATTTTATTCTGACAATACAAAGGCTGTATTTCTGTTTCTTTCTGGAATTCTGCATGCTTCAAAACAACCTTACGTTTAGTCACAGGACAAGCTGCATGGGAGTGGGTCTATACTGGTAGGAGTGGCTCTGTATTTGTGCCAGCATTAAGGAGAAGCTGTATAATGTTTGTAGAATGAGATCAAGCCTGTTGATAAGTGAAGAATATAAATTCAAGCAATACAGATGTGCCTTTGTACTATTACACTGTTTCTGTCAAAGGATCCCAAACTGCTTTGCAAATTATTACTGTTCTGCTATTGCTGCATGTGATGATGGCCCCAGTAGACTTCATCAGAAACCAGTATCTCCTCAAACTGGACCTAACAACGATGCTTCCCCTACACTTTATAGCCTAGCCAGAATTTACCATCTGAACATGCTAGAACCTGCTTCAAAACTGTAGTGTATTAAAACGTAGTGGTTTGGCTGCAATTTCAAGCTCTTGACTATGCAGATCATATTCAGGTCATAGCAAATTATAGGAGGAGCTGAAAACAGAGTATAAAAGCAGAGCCTCTAGATGATCAAAGACATAGCTATAACTAAGCAGTCCACATAACTACTAAGATTTATAGCCAACATCTCTCCGGCCTGGAAACTTGCTGTGTTACTTTCCTAGCCTACCTCTTAGCCAGCTGTCCTCTCTTCAGACCTCTCCACTGCTTCTTCTTTCTTTAACAGAGCAATCAGAAGCTACTTGTCTTCCCTCTCACGGACCTTCACAGCTATCTATGCTCTTAACATCTCTTATTTTGGGCAAGAAAAGAGAGCTCCACATCTTACCTGCCTCTACTCCTACACCCACTTCTTAATTGCTAGAACTCCAAATCCATGTCCTTATGCCTTCTCGTGGGTTGCCCCTTGTGAAGGAACAGGGTTCCTTATAAATGCCTCTAAGTTGTTTCATTGGTCTCCATCAAAAGCCAACTGGTAATGTCCTTTATAATTCTATTTTAAAAAAACTTAGTCCCATTTGGTTATGCTGCTAAAGCTACTTTAGACAATCTCTATATACTCAAGACACATCTTATTTTCATCACCAGTTATCTTTAATCTTACAGTTTCTTTCTGAATCTCTAGAGCAAAGACTGCCTTTTCTTCTGTGTTTTCAGCAGCTATTCAAGAAAAACAGCAAGAGTTTAGCAAATGAACTTGGAAACAAAGGCCCTACAGCTGGTTTCCAACTCCGCTGTTTCATTTAGTAACCCTTGTCATAGAATCATAGAATCATAGAATCATAGAATAGTTAGGGTTGGAAAGGACCTTAAGATCATCTAGTTCCAAACCCCCTGCCATGGGCAGGGACACCTCCCACTAAACCATGCCATCCAAGGCTATGTCCAACCTGGCCTTGAACACCACCAGGGATGAAGCATTCACAACTTCCCTGGGCAACCCATTCCAGTGCCTCACCACCCTTACAGGAAAGAATTTCTTCCTCACATCCAATTTAAACTTCCCCTGTTTAAGTTTGAACCCGTTACCCTTGTCCTATCACTACAGTCCCTCATGAAGAGTCCATCCCCCGCACCCCTATAGGCCCCCTTCAGATACTGGAAGGCTGCTATGAGGTCTCCACGCAGCCTTCTCTTCTCCAGGCTGAACAGCCCCAACTTTCTCAGCCTGTCTTCATACGGGAGGTGCTCCAGTCCCCTCATCATCCTCGTGGCCCTCCTCTGCACTTGTTCCAACAGTTCCATGTCCTTTTTATGTTGAGGACACCAGAACTGTACACAATATCCAAGTGAGGTCTCACGAGAGCAGAGTAGAGGGGCAGGATCACCTCCCTCGACCTGCTGGTCACACTCCTTTTGATGCAGCCCAGGATACGGTTGGCTTTCTGGGCTGCAAGCGCACACTGCTGCCTCATGTTCATTTTTTCATCGACCAACACCCCCAAGTCCTTCTCCGCAGGGCTGCTCTGAATCTCTTCTCTGCCCAACCTGTAGCTGTGCCTGGGATTGCTCCGACCCAGCTGTAGGACCTTGCACTTGGCATGGTTAAACTTCATCCGGTTGGCATCAGCCCACCTCACAAGTGTGTCAAGGTCCCTCTGGATGGCATTCCTTCCCTCCAGTGTATCAACCGAACCACACAGCTTGGTGTCATCGGCAAACTTGCTGAGGGCGCACTCAATCCCACTGTCCATGTCACCAACAAAGATGTTGAACAAGACCAGTCCCAACACCAATCCCTGGGGGACACCACTCGTTACTGGTCTCCAGCTGGACATTGAGCCATTGAGCACAACTCTTTGCGTGCGGCCATCCAGCCAGTTCTTTATCCACCGAGTGGTCCACCTATCAAATTGATGTCTCTCCAACTTAGAGAGAAGGATGTCATGTGAGACAGTGTCAAAGGCTTTACACAAGTCCAGGTAGATGACATCAACTGCTCTACCCTTGTCCATCAGTTCCGTAGCCCCTTCATAGAAGGTCACCAGATTGGTCAGGCAGGATTTCCCCTTAGTGAAGCCATGCTGGCTGTCACCAAGCACCTTGTTGGTTTTCATGTGCCTTAGCATGCCTTCCAGGAGAATCCGCTCCAAGATTTTGCCAGGCACAGAGGTGAGACTGACTGGTCTGTAGTTTCCTGGCTCATCCATTTTCCCCTTCTTGAAAATAGGGGTTATATTTCCCTTTTTCCAGTTGTTGGGAACTTCACCTGACTGCCATGATTTTTCAAATATGATGGACAGTGGCTTAGCAACTTAATTTGCCAGCTCCTTCAGGACCTGCGGATGGATTTCATCAGGTCCCATGGACTTGTATCCATTGTCTTTGCTTGCCTCTCTAGTAAAGGGCCTGCTTACCTCCAAGAGCATTTGCCACACATGCAAATTATTGTGAATTAAAAATTAGTTCCCACAGGCTTAAGCCAGTTTATACTCAAGCAAGATTCCCACTGTCGGAGAACACCCCAGTGTGTGATCCAATCCCAAATCACACCCAAATTATTACTCCAGAGAATCAGGCTGCCTATTTGGATTCTTATACCTCCACTGTCACCATGCAGCCAGACCAGCAGACTGGTGCAATTCAAAGCCTTTGGGGTAACTGTCTGTGCATCTCTGGTGGTAACTGGGCAAAACACTACAGGTCATCAGCCTGTTACAACCTCTACTAAAAAGCTCTATCTTCTATCTCATGTATTAAAAGATCCAAGACTGAACACAGGCAGCTGACAGCACATCCTCAGTATGGCATTATATCAGCTGTTTTAAATTGTGATTGTGGAAGTGCAAGAACTGCAGGATATTGAAGTGACTGGGAAAATGTAACAGCATTTCCCCTAATTCAGGCACACGGCCCAATCCTGTAGATATTTTGCCTTAAGGTTTTTATCTACCGACATAGCTTAGGACTGTGCTGGCGCTCTTTTCAACTTCCTATCTGCTGGCCCTGCTTGCTAGATAAATGGCTGTGCTCATACAGAAAAACCTGCACTAATAAAAACGTAGACAGCCAGAAATCTGCTGCCAACAAGCAAAATATCCTATATTTCACTGCTCTGCCATGGGAGAGTCATATCTCATTGAACAAATATACATTTCCAAACACTATGCTAATGCATGAAAGACTCTCCAACATATCTTGGCAAAATGACGGAAGAACAATCAGTCAAAGCTTCAGATTCTTCTTTGCTTTGTTTTGCCTCTCATCATTCCTCCCCATACGCTTGCAGCCATTTGAAGAGAAGATGATTTTAGATGTTCTCATGTGATTTTGTTCTTTAACTGTTCCCTCTCTCCGAATAGGTTGAGTGGAACAGTGTTTTGGCCTGTTTTTTGGGGGGTTTGGTTTTCTGGTGGGTTTTTTTTTAGCTGAGTTCAATCAGAAGCAAAAGCACTGGCTTCTCTAGTGTCAGTTATAATCATCTGATCAGGCCACAATCCTCGGTCTTAGACTGCTTTGAAGCAAGGAATCATCTTTTGTTTGTTCTGGATTTGCAAGTCGCATGGCACAGAGATGCTTGCCTAGGTAAGATGGATCCCTGGCATTCCAGCCATACGAATAATAAATGAGGCTTGCAGCAGCAAATGTGGAAGACGGTTTCCCTGATTTAAGTCAGCAAAATCAGAAATAGGTTATTTGTCCCAAGTCATAGTTGGACTCAAAGCTCTCTGGGACTGTGTTTTGTGACTGCAAGGCCTTTAAACACAAGGAGGTCCCCTGGTATAAATGAATACTTGGAAACAATTCAGCTTCTGGATTGCCAAGAATCAGGAGACCACCTCTGTCAAATAAGCAATAAAACCATGCCTTTACATAATCTTTATAGCTTGGGGCAAGCAAAGACTTTTTCTCTAGAATGACTAAGTTGCAAGGCAACTGTTTTCCTAAATTCCTTTTCTGATTTATAAAAAGTTAGGAATTCTTCTCTGCTTGCTCACTAGAACGTTTGTGTAATTCTGATGGACACTTTTAGGCAACTTCCACCTTCTATGCCAACAGGGGCTATATCTCTCAGAGTTTCTCAGTATTTACTGATGGCAGAGTCATATAATTGCATTTGTTCTCATAACTCAGGACGACAGTGCTTTGAGATCCTTCAGGATGACAGCACTACAGGAGTAATGTAATCAGTTATTATATGACAGACTGCATTTTGGAAAGATACTGACCCAAACACAGCTTGTTATAAAACATACACAGCCTGTACAAAGCTTCACTATCTGAAAAGTATGAGAAAAGAAAGGAAGCCAAATATTTCTTAAAAAAGCAAGTGTAAACTATTGTTAACTACTCTATCACTTCCACATCTCCTGCTCCTGTATGCACAGAGCTTTGCCAGGTGACATTACAGTAAATAATTGTTTTTTTTTAATCAGGTATGAACAGAACTGCTTGATATATAAGAGAAGAGGAGGAATGTTACACAGCTGGGATTAGAAAGGACACACACTGCTTACCTGTACCTGCCTCAGCCCCGCACCAGGGTCCTAGAGAGCTCAAGCTCCCACTGGAACAGGGTAGCCAGGGGCCATTGTGCAACATGGCTTCTCTGGAACTAGTCCTTGTCTTCCCTCGCCCCAGACTGTGCATGCAGCTGACATTTATGTATTTGGGGCAGCATTAAGAACACTTATTCTAACTCCTGTAGCTGTAAGTGTATAGCAAATAGCAGGATAGAGACTGATCTTGGGTATACTTAAGTAATATTAAAAATACCATTGCTGGGAAAGACTCAGAAAGTTCCTTTTCACGATTCAGTTTTTCTAGTGGAAGTTAAGGATGAAAACAAAGTTCTCTTCCAATCCCAAACATAATTTCCACTAAGAAACATGCTTCATATCAACACACACTAATAGAAAATGTTTTCCACTGCTCACATGAAACTGTTAGATGAAATATGTTTCTTGCCAATAATGACAAGTTACCTGTGGTTAAAACAGCAGCTAATCAGCTGTACTCACCATTAATGTGAAATGAACACAACGCTAAGACTACAAAATGTTGGATCTAAACAGCCATGGTGGTGAGTTGGCTGCACCAAATGATAGGTTCTTGTGTTCTCTAAGCTTGGCATAAGCACAAGTCTTTGAAGACTGCTTTGTTACACTAAAGCATCACTGGTGGAAGATGCTTATTCATATCTGTGGCATTCACTTGCTCTCCAACTTAACATGCATTTCCCTTTATTTTACCTTCCAGTAACACCAGCTGCTCATGGGGTTGCCCTGTACAGAACATGTTGGTGACCAACAGCCTCCCCCACTCAAGCCTGGCTGCCTACTGGAAAACAAATTTGAAGGCATTTCACTCCCCAAAAGTGAACAAACAAATTAATGTCCAGTTCAGTTTCTTAGTTCAGCATTTTGGTCCAAACAAGATGATCATAAATTTCATGTACATCAGCTGGCATTTTGTAAATGTCCTTTGTAAAATCTAACTTAAGTGTCTCAAGTTCCTTGCTATGGCCATTCATGTCACAAAGGTAATTTGCAGCACTGGAACAAGTCGTGATCAAACATGCCAATGCTATTATGTTTGCTACTGAATTAAACAGTCATTTCTTCAACTCCTCTGAGCACCATGATTCCTACCACATTCTCCAGATGCTATTCCCACATGCTAGCTCACACTCTCTGGCCAGAATAATGCACATACAAGCCCAGCAGAGGAACAGGGATATAGCCGAGAGCATATACTATTTATAGATCGGTCTTGATTTTTACTCAGCAAGGCTCTACACACTCTGGTGTAAAAGCACAGGAAGCCTTTATCCCTCATAGAAAAGCAGCACTAAGCACTTCCTATTGTGGCGATCCATACATACCAGACCATATCTATCAGCTGGCATAAGCTGGCATTGCTCCCCTTGAATACAAGGAAATTACAGCATTTATTCACCGCTCATGGGCTGAAATCACTTATTTTTGGAAAGCTGAATTTTCAGCTGTCTGTAGCCAAATCACTGAATACACAGATTATCCATACCAGAGTAACTCAGATAGCTTGGGTTAAGTAGTGTCGTATCTCAGGTGCAAGGCTCTCCCTTGACCATGCAAACACAGCGCTCTGGTGCCAGCAGACTCAAATTTCTTCCTAATTTTGAAGGAAGGGAAAAATATTTGGTCTGTAGTAAAACCGGGTGGTTTTATTAGGAACGAGATTAAAGAGATAGAGACCGCTGGATGTTTGCTCAGTTCTGCAGATAAGATAAGGCCAGCACAAGAAGATTCACATTGTCTGGTGGCAACAAGAGTATAGTGTATAATGCTGGTAGGTTTGGGATTTGAGTTAAAATTAGGGACAGCAGGATCTGAAGAGCCAAATTTATTACTGACCTCTGTCAGACCTGTAAAGGAAAACCAAGGTCTGACACCACTAGATGAGAATGCCAAATTCTGGGCTTCTAAGCTGTGGCCAAAAGCAGGATTAGAGTTGGGGATAGAGTCTGGAACAAGAGAGATTAGAGGGGCAAATTAATTGTCTAAATCTTTAAGACTCACAAAACTGGATGAAAGTTGGTGTCGCTACAGTCAAATATTTATTCTTACTTTTCCACTGGTGGCAAGTATCTGGGCAGAGGTCAAGGCAGGGTTAGGATCACAATCAGGCTCCCGCTTAGCATTCCAGAAATGAGGCTCTGCTAAACAATTTTTGTTGCTCAGTTCTGCCAAACCTGCTCAGGGATAAGTAGATTAAAATGTATCATTTTTAATTGTCAGACAGAATGGGGTTACTGAGCCATGATCAGTGCTGGAGCCGGAATGGCATCATTGCTTGAGGTAAGATAAGTGGTAAAATCAGTATCAGCATATTTAAACATCTTCCGATTAACTTTTGGACATAACTGAATTTCTAGGTCATCATCCGTGCCAGGAATAAAGTAAGGTCTAAAAGTAAGATTTAGCATACAGTTCTGTGCAGTCAGGTTTACTGATGAAATCTGTCCAGCCTCCAGGAGGACTGCAGCCTGCCTCAGTGATTCAAATTTTTCACAGTTACTGGTCAGATATCAACAAGTTCTTTAGTCATAAATGATGCTTTCAGTTGCTCACACTGAGGACTTGGGACAGCTCTGCAGTGTCATATGTCCACTGCAGAACTCTCCCAGGCCCCCAGTGATAAAGTAAAAGGCTGACAGTCTCAAACACTGTGTTTAATCTCTGGGCAGCACTACATCCGTGTGTTACAATGATCAGTAAGGTTATGGCTTGGCCTCAGGATTCACAATGGGAGGTTTTGGTGCTTAGCTCTGCCTGGTCCTTGAATTAAAATTAAGGGCCGCTGCTAGAACATTTAAACGTGTTAAGCTGAGTTCTAAGGAAGCCATGGATACCTAGGCTCTGAACAACCCTATGGTGAGAGATGGCATTCGGGTTTGGATCTGGAGTTGAAGGCAGTGTAGAGACATGCAGAGGTCTACTGATACATTTTCTTAGGTCCATAGTTTAAAGAGAAAACCCAGTATCAACAATTTTATACACCTCATTCCTAAATTTCAGACACAACTGAATTCCCACACTATCACAGAATCATTTAGGTTGGTAAAGACCTTTAAGATCATTGAGTCCTCCATCAGAGACCAGCATTTGGGAAAGCTTCAGTAGAGGACTTTGAACCTGCAGGTATGCCCAACAAGCCTTGTGACAGGAGCTCTAGTGGTGCACTGCTTCAGGGTGTTTCGCCTGAAGAAGTAAAACTGAGTGGTAATGTCAGCAGATTTTACTATCTTAATTTACAAGCCATGCTGGCTACGAAGAACACTACAGTTGGGTTTACAGGGATTACTATTTGGGATAGGTGGAAAAGGATACTCAGAAGTGCACAGGAAATTACTAAATTTTGCCTTGTTTGCTGTGTCAATTTCACACTGAAATATGGAAATCTCCTTAAAAAAAAATAAAACTGAAATCACCTCTGCCTTTTCCTGCTCACAGTGTAAATATGGAGCTCTTGCCAATTGTTTTGTTCTATTTGCCAAAATTTCTACTGTTGTCTTTGGAAATGTATTTCTGTTTACCCATTTCATCTCCATCTTAGCAATAACAAACCCACGTCTTCTGTTGAGAAAAACATACGTTCGTGCCTCTGTAGCCTCTTCTTCAATGTACAGCTGTTGCATCTCACACTTTGTGAAGGTCTTGTGAAGGTTTCACACATTTCACTGTGATGAGGCATTAGAGGACAGATCTATGCAGGGATCAATAGCAGTGTAGCTTACTGCTGGTTTAGACCTCGTTGTCTTGTTGAGACATATATTTTATTTTTATCTCACATCCTAAACTTTGTTCGGTTTGGGGTTAAGCGCTTCTTCCTGAGCAGCTTGGACGTGATGTAGCGTATTACAGGGGATTAGGAGTTCGTGCGGGTTTAGGTCTAAGCGGAGAGCGCCCCCCAAGCCCCGCGCCTCCCGCGCAAAACGCGGCCTGCGGCGCCCCCTGCTGCCCTTGCGGCGCCCCCGCGCCTCTGCCCCCCCCCGCCTGGTTGCCAAGCACAGATCGGTACCCTCCCGCCGAGCAGCCCCAGCCAAAACCAAGAGGAGGTTTAAGTTGGGTATTAGGAAAAAATTCTTCACCGAGAGGGTGCTCAGGCACCGGAGCAGGCTGCTCCGGGCAGTGGTGGAGTCACCGGCCCTGGAAGTGTTCACAAACTGTGTAGATGAGGCCCTCAGTGACATGGTTTAGTGGTGGTCTTCGCAGTGCTGGGGTGACGGTTGATTGATGATCTTGAGGGTCTTTTCCAACCTAGTTGATTCTGTGATTCTAACACAGGCCAAGACCCCCCAACTTGTCTGCATCATTCCCCCAAAACCCCCAATTTTAGCAGTGATAAAATAGCACGTTTGCATGAAAAACCCCACCTGGCCCCCTTTCACCAGATGCACAATTCATTTCTATTCCTTTTCATTCTTCACAGAACATGTTATAATCTTTGATCATCATTTGTTTAAATTGTATAAGTAATCTGCCCAGTTTTAATAGGATTTTTCTATGAATCGGCAACAAACCATGAAATGTGATATTTTCACCATGACCGACCCAGGAAATTAGTCAACTTTGTCCTTGATTTACATGGGACCTGGCCAACTTCTCACACATTGCAGTGGCAGGAGCTCACTGGCTGCTCCCCCTCCATTTCCACTCTTTCTTTATTTCCTTCCTCTCTCTAAGCAGGGCTGTATATACCACAGCTGCCCAGACCTGCCATCCATAAACAGCGCCTGAATTCAGAAGTGTCTCTGTGGCTGCTGGAGTAGCCCAAATTAATAAGCAAGGCCCTAGAAAATGGAGATGGGATAAAAACACCAGAGATTTATTATTATTATTATTATTATTATTATTATTATTATTATTATTATTATTATTATTAAACACAATACATTTGTGCTTAAGAATAGATTTGGAAGGTCTGGTATTCAACCTCTGTTTCTGATCCTTTTGAGGGGGAGACTATTTCCTCAAGTTTTACACAGCAAGTGTAAGAAAAGCAACCTTCCTCATAAGAAAGCTAAGATTCTTAGATGTGATGCTTTGTGCTAGGAGCTGGGGCTTGCAGGGGGGAAATAATCGCTGTGGTACTCAAACTGGCCGGACTTGGAAATGTTGAGCCACTTCTGGGGCTCACAGGAAAACAGCTGTTTGAGCCAACCCTTCTGTCCCTACATCCATCCATCCACGCACCTACCCACGCATCACAGTGTTTTACTTTATTTTAAAAAACATCCAATTTATTTCCTAGCCCCTACGAAAATCACTTCTTCATCATAATTTTAGGTTTGGGTCTTGGTTTTTAACCTCATTGTTTGGTGCCATGTGGACACATAAGCTTTCTACAGAAAGTGAAGTTACAAGGCAATAATTTGGCACCAAGACTGTGATGCAAAACCAAGCAGCGTGGTCCTTGCCTGGGTGACAAGTTCCTCAGCTTGGGCACACAAGCTCAGTCCTCCCCATGATGATGGGTTCCCATTTCTCATGCAGTAGTGCTCTGCTGGAGACTACAGTTGCATGGAGAAAGGTGTTATTCCAAACGCTCAAGGCTCATGAGCGACTCTCCAAAGAGCGTGAAGGCAGCCTGGACAAACACAGCACAGCCTACAGCAGCCTACTGCTGGCTATTTAAATGGGTGGGAGAAAGGAGAGAGCAGTCCTTCAGCTACTTCCCCAGGCAGCCGCAAGACAGACAGCACATCAATATCGAGAGAACACGTGGACATGTTGCCACTTATGCCCAGTGATCCCACCCCAACAGGCACCCAGAGTGAACATGCAAATACTAAGGTGTCTCCAGCAGCACCACATAAGTATTACAGCATTACAGAACATACCATGATTATATTCAAAGGTTCCTTCCCTCTCCCCGTGTGCAGTAGCACATTGCATTTGTTCTGGGTTCCACAGTGCAGTGCCTAAGCTGTTACAGCAGCTGGTCTGGTAGGTAGCTCATACCACACTGGGGCAGCCAGGGTTCTGGGCCACACTTTGTTCTTAAAACACCTCCTGACCTCACACCATCCAGTTTCCCCCACTGTCTATTTCAGGTTAAAACCTCTCTTGCAGACAAGAGCCGTTTCTCACCACATGCACGTGTCACACACAGGGTAGGGACTGACCAGCAACTGGCTCTTGAGGGGCTTCTCTTGTCCCTGAGCTTTCCTTGGCTTATCCAGAAAAGCCACCTCTTTCCTCATCGTTAAACTAAACCAGTAGAGCTGCTGTCCCTTCCTTCCCATACTTGGCCTCAGCTCCTCAGGGCAGATTCTATGCCCTGAAGGCATTTACGCCTGACTTTCCAATCCAGGCGTCCCAGCCCCCACATCCCATGCGATCTCTGCTCTGCTCCCCGGCCTGTGAACAGCCCCTAAGGTTAGGTTTTACATTTCTTACCCACTGGCCCCTCTACTCCCACCAAGTCAAACTTCAACCAAACAAAAAAGAAAACAGAGGGAGAGAAAGGAAGAAAGAAAGGCCCCAAGAGGCTCCCGGTTGTTCCAATCAGGTCACTGTTTCCATACCAATTAGGACAGATGCAAAGCACATTATTAAAAATAGGTCTGCAGCCCCATCTATGTTGATTATTGTCCTCCATTTCCGTCCCAGCCAACTCCGTTAATTAATACAGAAACAGCTAGGGAAGGAGGGGGAGAAAGGGTGGCAGGGATTCCCCTGACTGGAGCCTCCTGTTCACAGAGTTCAAGAGAGAAATTGGACACTTGAGCCCCTCTGCCATTTTCCATTGTGTGTGTTTTTCCTAATGAAGGGTTTAGTGATGCAGGGCTGGAAGTCAGCTTTACCCCACCCCCACTAACTACCATCCATCATTAAGTGACCCAGTAAGAGGCATTTAGTACTTAACCCTCTCTAGAAGTCAGACTGTTGTGGGGCTGGCTTTTCTCTCTCCAACCATCCCTTCTCTTCTCATCAGTTTGTCTGCCTCTGAAACCATCTTGGCATTTTTCAGAGGGGATTGCTCTTCCTTAGAGGAGCCCTAGAAAAAGGCAGCAGTAGCCACCCCAAAGTGAGCCTCTGTACAGGAGAGGACACACTCCTGTGGTGGAAAACCAAGGATGAGATCCGAGTTTTGTTGACATTGGTGGGGCAGGATTTTGCTCTCCCAGCTGTAAAACCATCGGCCTCTGAAAAGACAAAGAAGTTGATGGAGAGATGGCCCTGTAGTCTGTGCAAGGGATATTGCTGATCAATATACACACTGGTGATTTGCAAGAGGAGAAAGACTACATAGTCAGTAAAAGTCAAGGAGGGCTGTGAGAAACGTAAGTGATAGATAATACTTGCAACAGAGAGTGTGCTTGTCTCCTTCCAATTCTGCTAGCCCTGCAGGACTCTTCTTCAGCCAAAACTAATTTATCTTCATAACCCTTCCTCAAAAAGCAGGACAGTGTTATTAGTCCCATTTTGACAGTGGGGAAACTGAGTCAAGGACAAACTAACCTGACCAAATCATTAAATGAGTCAGACAGAGCTAAAAATGGAACTGTTCAGTCCAAGGATTCACAGACAGTGCCTTAGCTTTTAAGCAGAAGTTAGGGGGAGGCAGAGAGGTTAAATGAACCATTATCATAATTAGACTTGATGAAAGCAAACCTGTGGTTAGGCCCAAGACAGCAGATCACGTTTACCTTGAATGCATGTATGTCAATGCACCACCTAAAAATTCTCTATTAAGATGATCTTGTGAGCTCTGAGCCTGTGAGGCAGAAGTCCCACATACAATTTGGAGTGCATGATCTTGGTCACATCACTTGATCTCTAATGACCTCTAAAGGCTCTCGCCATCTCTCAAACAAGGGCTGTCACACCCTTTTGGAGTGTAAGCTATTTTTACAGGGCCTGTATCATACTAACACACTTTTATAACACTCATTTATGTGATATTGGGAACTGCTGATACTTCTGGAATAAGAACAGCTACAAATCGCAGCCATCTCTGCAGCTCTGAGCTGACAGGCAGAACACATTCACGAGCACAAGCAGGAAGAAGAACTGTAAAGCATAAGCAAAACACCCACCTGCAGATGCCAGCAAGGCTGTTCATCTGCAGGCTGACTGCAATTTCCAATTAAATACCAAGCTACTTTCACACAGGCTGTTCTTTCGTTAGACTGAAGGGTTTTGTTTTCCTTTTCCTGAGTCACTCTTTACTAGAGACTTTCCACATCACATGTTTTATTTTTCACAAGGGCTCTAATGCACTGCATAATAAAAACTCATGTCATGAGTCCAGAAAATCCACTGCAGGCTTCAAAAATACACACATAAAAAAGAGGTTTGGATAGAAAAGAGGTCTGGGGTTTTTTAAGCCTAATCATTTTTATGCCATCATCCGCCCAGCAAACTGATTTACTGGAAACAGATGATTGATTTAACAGCAAGGTACAAGAATCTGTTTTCCTACACAATAGAACAGAGCTTCTACTGTAGTATCAGGCCTACTATAATGGAGAAAGGAGACCATGAACAGACATCCACTTAGTCCAATATCCTCATTTCCGTAAGGATCATTAATAACTTAGGATGCCTATCATCAATAACCAGCATGGATACATTCCAAGTTCACCTGCAAAAACATACACCATGAGAACTAAGGTACTCCTAGAAATCCAGAGCTTCACCAAGATGCTTATAGAGGGGAAAGAGGTCTGGGAAGTGACTGCTGCAATGAGCTGCACACTGGAAGTGAAATTCACCTGGGCACGATGAGATACTTGTGTGTACATAGATGATAAATTGCAGCCAGTCATCCAGTCACAGAAACAAAAGGTACAGGAGGTCTGTATGTGGCAAGAAGCAGACTTTTGATCCTTCCGTACTAGCAACATTGTATGTTCATCATTTTGGTTTCTGCGGAGTACAAAATACATGCAAGGCTGAGTACTACATCTTCAATATCTACCTGGGAAGTATGCCAGCTTGGCCTGCACACCTTTGACTCAGCCAAGGATACTCAGAAACAGTACCTGTATTCTTCACGGGTCAAGTCCAGAAAGAAACCTGTAACACACGGAAGGGCCACAGAAAAATGGATTATTCTGTGTTCTGCCCAAAAAACATCCCAGGATTTGGCAAGTATCTTTTACCCCTCCAAACCTTTGAATCTGGCCACTGGAAGCAAAGAATGTAGCTGATCCCCTCCCTCATTCATGGGCTGCTGGATCATTCCAAAGGAAAACTCTCACAACAGCTTTTACTTTTTCTTGCTCCCACAAGCGGAGCCCCTGTCCTGTGAGTGGGACAGGTTAACCTTTTATTGGCTGTCCACAATGTGCAGGACTGGCAGAACCATGAGAGAAATTCTGCTTCCTTGGGAGAACTTTGTCCTTCACGTCATTTTTCCTGGATCTGAGGCCCAGCATAGCCAAAATCTGACCCTTAAATGAGTCAATAGGGCAACCCCATCCACTGGGCAAATGGCATCATCCCACCTTACATTTACCTTATGGAGCCAATTTCAGAGGCACTTCATTCCTGAAGCACTTTTAGGCCCTGGTACAATTTACGCAGGGCACACTCTGCTCTCCAGCTAAGCAAACATTGCTTTGTTTTCTTTAGCCCTTGAGAGCTCTTGCCTCCAGCATCCCCCCAAGGGGAAAGGAGCAGAGCCTCTTATGTCAGTTGAGTGCTCACATGAGAGGCTGGTAAAGCAAATGGTCCCTCTTGGCTCATGTACAGAGGAAACACAACTCGTGATGCAGCACAAGATATGGAGCTTATCCTGCTTCTGGACCTGCTCATTGTCTGTTTGCTCCCCTCCTCCTTTACCAATTTGTGAGCAAGTCTCTGACCTGAATGGAACAAACCCTTCAGTAGATGTTTCCCTAACTTACCAAGAGGCATGTTGGTGACTCCTTGTTGGAGAGCCCTTAGATTGGCCTGAGAGAATCCAAGTGAGTCTAAAGCATGCAGGAGGGCCCTTCAAAAACAGAGAGCCCAGCCATCCTCTAACTGCTAAATAAATATAAGCAGCAGTGACAGAAAACCAGCATTCCACAAAATTGTTATGGGATTTACCAGAAAAACTTAATACCAGGAAGAGCAACATAGTGCTGAGGGGGGAAAAGACTATTCATAAAGGGCAAGGGAATGCCAGGAATGAACAGTGCTACTGAGAAGCAAAAGAGTGCTGAAAAGGCAAAAGTTGGCAAGAGCAGAGATCTAGTAATACTGAGTCTGCCCCTTCTCAGCCAGCAACTTTTATACCAGCCACCAAAGAAATACTGATGAAACAGTAAGACAGAGAGAGGGAGAGGAAATAAAACATGTAAGCTAAGACAAGTAGAGACCATCCAGAGTTTACCTGAGATCTGGTTACTACTGTATTCCAGAACCAGAGGAAGAAAAGCCAGAGCAGGAAAAAAACCAAGCTGGAGAACTAGTCAGTATCTAATGCAATGGGTGGTACCACAACAACAGAACTGGACAGCTTCTGGCCCACTAAAAACACATTTGCACTGCTGTTCAGTGAGATACAGATAGAAGTGACCATGCCTTCATTCCCAAGATTCCCCTTGCACAGCACATGGGAGAAACAAGATGACCATTATCTGCTATAGTGTGTAAATTCATGAGTTTCCTCCTCTCCCTGTGAGTTTGCCTTCACGTCAGCACAGCAACTTCTATAGCCTTTGGCCTACAGTGCAAGCCTACTGCTTTCTCATCCAGAATATTTCATTATTCATAAAAAACTATAGATCTTCACCAGAAGCAGCTTCAGAAGCCTCACAACAGAAAACTTCAACAGCCTGGCATTTATGGCCTGAATCCATTTTTGAGTCCTGTATTCATACAGGGAGTCCAGACCTAAATAAGGAGATACTTGCAGCTATGAACTTCACATAAAAACAGATATCTCTCTCTCTCTTTCTCCAGATGGGAAACAAGTGCCTGTCAGACTACACATCCCACCATGCTCCTCAGCACCTCCTTACCTCTACATGTGCCCATATATAACTCAGATGTCCAAATTCCACTGCAAACAAGCTGCCTGGAAACTAAGCAGTACAAGGTCTAAGCTCTGTTGTGGATTCTGCCCTAAGCTTTGTGTTTTGTTTCCCCATCTCTGAAATGGGAATAGCAGCAAATATATATAGTGAAGTGTTCAGGTTCTGTTATAATGAACAAAACTCAGTAGCAGAGGTGCCAAAACAGAGTTTAAGGAAGGAAAAAATCAAAATCCCTATAAAAGCAGTCAGAGCAAAGGTATTCACTGATTCTTCAGCCACATCACAGCCTTTGCAGTTTACTGTCAAACCCCAATTATAATCCTCTCCAGCACTGCCTCTGCCATATACAAAAGCATCACACAGTTCCCCCCACTACTCCAGTGAAACTTCAGTAATGGGACAAAATAGATGGGAAGCCAGAAGTTTTACTGAATGAAATACTATGGCATTGACTCATGACTCATATTTATACTGCAGTCCACAGAAACCTCCAAAGGCAGCTGCTTTCCCAACATACTCACCTTTTCCAGAATCCAACACTCTCAATGCCACCTATGCCCCCTCACACACTCTCCTGTATGCTAAGAATACTCACCCTTAATTTCTCACTGTAATTTGCAAAATCCCATCTTTTTTTCTCTATAGAATATATAAAAAATATATGAACAAAACTGACCTCGTAGTCATACCCTGGATAGGATGTGACTTCAGAGCTCTGGATTCAGACACCCTGTGTAATAGCAGGCAGATGATCGTGTTTCAAAGCTCATCAGAGTTAACGGACATCCTACTACTATTTCAGTGGCTTTTGAATGAGACACTCAAGTGGTTTTTTCCACTCAATCTGAATCATGTATTTACACTGTAGGCTCCCCGAGGCAGAGACTGTCTCACATTTAACTGTGCCTTTTTAGCACAGCTTAAATGACACTTAACAATTACATCCTGGTCCTGCCGCAACATACAGACATAGGGATTGGGAAGGGATCAAAAGGGGGCCCATTATCTTCAGTACATTTCCTGCCTTGAGTCGGATAGCCTTATTTTTTTTTGTAACTAATTAAACAAATACATCAAAAAAGCAAGTTTCAAAGAGTGAACTAGAAGTCCAGTACTCCAGCATCTTATTCCTGTGTTCAGGCCATTAGATCAAGCAACTCCCAAAAGAACTCTAGGCTTGACATTGCTGCTCAGAACTTCAAGAAAGACCTGGAAGAGTCTTATAACAAAACCCATAGACCACAAGAATACAGTGCTCTTTGGTTATTATTGATTACAATGCAGATTCACTGCACAAACCATAGTGCAGACCTTGGAGGAAAAAAAAGTTTTGACCCTGTATTTGCATCTTTGCTTTTGCCAAAAGCATGTGCACTATCCAAGGAGAATTACCTCTCGCACACATCACCACTACTAAGTTTATTTACGTTGAAATAAACATTACTTTTCCTTCCTCCCCTGTGTTACACCTTCTGCTGAATCTTCCCTGTGTTCCTGCTGTCTTTCCTCCAGTAACCCCCCAAACACAGCTCCTAAAGTCCTGCCAGGAGACATGAGGCTCAGCGAAGCACAGCGCACACAGCAAAGCCCCAGAATGACTCCTAGGCTTCATCCCACCATCACCTGCCCTTGTCACCCTAGCAAAGCTGGTGACATTACAGCCCCCAAATCTTCACTAATTATCCTCACAGACCTCAATGTCCTCCAGAACCATTTGGAGGATCTTCCTAATTACTAGCCAGACAATGGTGAGTGGAGTTTGGTCCCTGGGATCCTCCAGCCTGCCAGTCCCAGCCAGGCATGTTCCTATTTGGCCTTTGGGGCCAATTGCTCTACATGGAGACCTTCGCCCCACACTCCCCCACTCTTATCTCCACCCAGCTCCCTCCCTGCCCCCACCATGCCACCCTCAGCATGTGGATTTTATGAATGAAACTTTCTGACAGTTATGGGGTTGGCAGAGGCCTATTCAGCAAGCTGGGGAATGTGTGAACATCAGGCTTCATTAGAGACTTCTCCCAGTCAGCTGATAGCTCATTAACTTAAAGTGGCCTCTTGTTTTAAAACCTCAGAGACCAGGAGATGGGGTGTAGAGAAGGGGGGGATGGTATTCATTGTTCCTCTTGCTTCTCTCCCCTTCTGCCCCCTGTGAGATTAGGCGCCCTTAGAGGGGAGAGAGAGAGGCTAAAACAACTTTAATTAGTTATTTTCAAAGATTTTCTCCCCCTTTCTTCCTTTTTTTGTGTGTGTGTGGAGCAGGGGGGGTCTCTCAGCTGGGTTTTTCTGCATGGAGGAGCTCACGTCATTATGCTTAAATCCAGCTCCTCCGTCCTTTGTCTCCTGGCCAACAATAGAAGAGGGCTTGTAAAAAGCTCCTTCCAAAACTCCTGGAGACTGTCTGAAAAGGAAGATGGTGTGAGGACTCCTCTCTTTCCTCCCTCGGGCACAAAAGTGACAGTCTGGTGCCTGTGCCAACGGTTTTCCTGTGTTAGAAGCTAGTACTGGGGTAAGTAGGGCAAACAGTGCTGATTCCTAAACTGCTGCTCTGTCAGATGAAAAGTGGAACCCAGACTTAAAACATGAAGTGTCTGGTAACTGTTCTCTGTGTGGACTTAAGGTCAGACTTAGGACTTTATCCAAAGCCCTGATACTCCTCTGGCCTTTGAAGGGATCATAAAATAAGAGTGGCAATAGGACAAACCTTCCTTGGCTCCCCTTCAGAAGAACCCAAAATAAACACCTAAATTACCATTATTGTCACCCATAGGGCTGGCTGAGGAAATTGGCTGAGACCAGCACATTTATTTCATACAGGCAATCAAACTACAAACCACAGTGATTTTCATGAACTCAAACCAGATGGAGTTTAGCAGACCAGAGGAGGTGTCATCCCCTCAGCTGTGGTAAAAGGAGCAATAGCAACAGAAAAAAACCACCACAAAACACACAGAAAAAGGAAAATGCGTTTGTTCCTTATTAGCCCCAAAGCCCAGAGCATTACCCTGCAGCAGCAGTTGCTACAGTGCCAAACTCCAGCTTCTCTTGCAGCTTTTATTTTAGTACTGCAAAGAAACACTTCTTCTGATAAATTCTCCTCATGCCCATCCACAGAAGAGGTGTGCTTCTGAAGAGGGTATCAGTTAAGTTTCAGTGAGTAGATGAGCATGAGGCAGAAAAAATCAACCACGAATTGTGATCTAGCCAGGACATTTCTACACTCTATAAAACACATTTAACATTACCTTCTTTGCCTGTTTAAATCAGAAGTTCCCTAGCATTTGGACTAATAGACTGGTAGCTCTCGAACTTTAGTTTTACATTCTACCACAGACACAAGAACTGATGAGTTGATGAATGCTGCAGTGGAAGGGGATACCAAGGAGTAGGTGCAGAATTGCCTACTATGGCTTCATGAATCAGACTCAAAACCAAGAGTTGGGATTATAGGCTTTTCAGGGGAAAGATTTCTACTGCAGTTTTAAGCACTCAATGCCTGATTTGGTCATCTTTCTTATGTGAAACTAACAGCTTCTGCAAGTTTTTAGAAACAAGGACCACCACTCCCTTGCATCCACTGCAAAAACATAACATAAACCCATCCCCTTTCAAGTCAATGACATTCATCTATATTACCTTTCTGGGGAAACAGAGGGTAGGATTTTGTTCCCATTTAAACACCTACAGGCCAAAAAGTGTGGTTTGGAGTCATTTGCGCTGTGATGCTGTCAGTCCTCATAAATGAAGTAAGACTGGCCGGCTCCCTGCTTCATAGTGCTCCCAAGAACTGTGCTGAATATAGCAGCGCTGCTAAAGCAGTGAGCTGGTGTCTGCTGTTGATGGTGGGAGGCCTCATGCTGCCGGACTTACAGATTTTCCCACTAAGACTGTAAACTAGAGGTGCTTGCAACATTTCTGCTGCAAGACTTTACAAGACGTCTCTGGCAAGGCTTGTAAGGATGATGACTCTCTCCCTCTATTGTAACTATTCTCTTTTCTTTCTCCTGACATAATTTGCCCCGTATCCTCTCTGCTTTGAGGGGATTTTTTTTAAAATTGAACATCTCCAACATCCCATCCTAGAAGTGGCTATTTCAAAAGTAGCAAACGTGATTCTTACATACTAATCAGAGGCAGAATCACATTCTATCATCAGTTGTCTAACGAGCCTGGCATCTTTGAATTAAATAAACTCTGCAAGGATTACTTTTTATTGTCCTTTCATTAAAGCACAGATAGCAATCCTTGTTGACTGCAAGGATTTTAAAACATAGACTCGTCTGTGAGAATTTCTATTTCTCTGCCCATGGCAAAATAGAAGCTGGGCAGAATCTGCAAAGCAGTATGAGAGCTCCTATGAGGCTAGCAGTTACAAAAGACTGAGCAAAAGAAGGGCCAGAGCATACCAACCAGTGGGCAACAGCAGTTCTGTGCATAGCAGAGGCATTCAAATAGGAATTTTCCAAAGACATACAGCACTGACATTTTAAAGTTCTTTCCCAGCATGAAGGTTGCACCATGACATGATCCAAATTTAACCTTGATAGGCTCTATGCTGCCACAGCTGGGATGCTCCCAGTACCCAAGGTAGCTAATGCAGGTTTTGCTGAATTGATTTATTTCTTGGCAATAATCAAAAGCACAAAGCACCTTCTGCTTCTCAGTCTAATGCACAATTCCTGCCATATGGAGACATCGGTTGTTATATTACTGTAGTATTGAGAGACTTCAGCCAATATGAGGACCATCCTCCCTGTGGGATGCACACATAGGAAGAAACACTTCTTACTCAAGAAGTTTGTGAGATAAGCGGACTGAACAGGAAAAGTCTAGACAAAGGGATAAGATAAAATGCCGTGGTCACTGAAGAAGACAATGTTATACCTAGGATAGGGCTTAGTTGCCTGGAGCTTCTGCTTCTGTACTAAGGTGCCCCCTGGAAAGGAGCTGCTTGGTGCACACAAACTATTCACTCCCTTGAAGATCTGTTTCTTAGTAACGTATCTACTGCAGGACAGTGTGGCACAATCATCCCCTTCCTGTGTATGCTGGGTTTGGCTGGGGTAGAGTCAATTTTCAGCTAGTACGGGTCTGTGTTATGGATCTGTGCTGAAAACAGTGTTTTAGTTGTTGCTGAACAGTGCTTAAAGAGTCAAGGCCTTTTCTGCTTTTCACACCACCCCACCAGCTTAACTCTTGTATGAGTTAACTGCCCTGACACTTGCTAAGGCTACAAGGAGAATGATCAGGGGACTGGAGCACCTCCCGTATGAAGATAGGCTGAAAAAATTGGGGCTGTTCAGCCTGGAGAAGAGAAGGCTGCGTGGAGACCTCATAGCAGCCTTCCAATACCTGAAGGGGGCCTATAGGGATGTTGGGGAGGGACTCTTCATTAGGGACTGTGGTGAGAGGACAAGGGGTAACGGGTTTAAACTTAAACAGGGAAAGTTTAGATTGGATGTGAGGAAGAAATTCTTTACTGTAAGGGTGGTGAGGAACTGGAATGGGTTGCCCAGGGAAGTTGTGAATGCTTCATCCCTGGTGGCGTTCAAGGTGGGGTTGGACAGAGCCTTGGATGACATGGTTTAGTGGGAGGTGTCCCTGCCCATGGCAGGGGGGTTGGAACTCGATGATCTTGAGGTCCTTTCCAACCCTAACTATTCTATGATTCTATGATTTGATTTGAGTTTTCTGCTTTCAGTGGGTCTCTGAAAGTGTCCCAGCAAGTGCTGGTTTCAGGTTTACAGATGCTGTCCCACTCATCTAACCAGGCATTTGGGGGCACTGAGTATCCAACTGCCTTCTTGATTTTATACCAAGATGTAACACACTGTCTTCCTTTTTTTCCTCTCCCTTCTCATTCAGTGATGCCCCAAAACCAAGTATGGTACCAAGCAGCACAAATCCTTCTATATCAGACAGTGCAATGCATTCATCTGCCCCGAAGATGAAAAAGCACATCTCATCCCAAATACTGGCTGGAGGAGGAAGATGCTCTGTTCAGTGGAGCATCTCCTGGCTGGTAGGAAATGACATGCATTCTGTGTATCCAAAACTACATGAGGATGAACTTTTGACTTCAACCCCTGCCAGGACTGAAGAACTTGAAGCTTCTTTGTCTTCTCTCCTTGTAAAACAGTCCCTTTTTACTGTGATGTCTGTGTGAAGGTGGCAACTAAGGCTCAGCCTTCTGTCATGGCCCATATCATTCCAGATTTAGCCTGACATCATCAAAGCTCATGCTGAACTGCCAACTTCTCTCCTTGTTTTCATCAATTTGATGCTTTTTTTCTAAACATGTCCATATGTCACAACTCTGACTGCATGTCTTTCCTAGCTGTCTTTTCCTCCTCCACTGTCACTATTTCATTTATGTATACAAAGATTCCTAGATCAAATACAGATCACTCAACATCCTGACATTCTCAGGAGCTGACTATGAACTCTGATTATCACGGAAAATTTCTCCTAAAACAAGTATCAAACAGTCTATTTTCTCTTCTCAGCCAGCATAGTCCCGACACGTGGAACTTCCCCATGCTCAGCCGCTGGACAATGCTGTGGCATAAGGAGACGATGAGTCACTGCTCAGAGCTTTGAGTTTCTGCAGGTGTGCTGCACAGGCAGGGAAAGGTGAACTCATAGCTAAGAGAATCTATGATGTGATAGGCAATGGTCAAGCACTACAAACCCCAACATACTAGTTAAATACAAAGCAATGGTATGTCCTCACTCCCCAAAAGTGATTTAGGACTGCTCAGAACATTTCAGAGGACACCACAACCCAACAGCACAACCCTTCAAGTATACAAGTGGTGGCAATCGCACAATCAAAAACCAACAATGGTTGGGTAAGGAAACATTTGCCTTTATCTGATCAGCAAGGTGGCGTGGAATGCTTTTTTATTTTACCCCAGTTCAGGCAGATTCTCACTGCATTTGGTTAGGTACAAAATTCTACAAGGCAAGAGGAGAAACTACTAGTAACAAGCCTGTCACCAAAGACAGCATAAGTAAAAAAGTACTGCCATGAGGGGGCACTGAAAGAAGGCACTAACACTGCAACTGGGGAAGGGGTAGGTAGAGGATGCTTGCAGCAATACCATTATGAGTGATCGGGAAGAAAAGGCCACCTAGTTGGTGCCTGTTCTGAAGGATGCAGTGTCATCAAGGAAGAAAGCAGAGAAGGAAAGAAAGAAAGAAAGAAATCAATATGAAGTTCTTTCGGGAATGCAGTGAACAGAAGAGGGTGCCTCTGTTTGGCAGCCCCAGAACACTTGCAGCCCTGGCTCGGATTGTGTGGATATGTTTTTGACTTGTCCTGGTCAGCAGATTAATGGCATTAACGAAGTTTCCATTAGCATCGGAGATTGGGGAGGAGGGTGAAGAGACAAAGGCGTCCAAGCGGAAAGCCACATGACTGCAGAATTGATAAGGCTAAAGATGAAACGGAGCTTCATTGGCATAAGAGAGGCCAGGAAATGCCACTACAAATTAGCCCCAGGCCTCATTTCTTTTCCCTTCATTATCCAAACCCCTTCAGGAGAAGAATGGAGGAGGTTATGACCCTCTCCCAACACATACATACACAGATATTGAGTGAGTCTCTCTCAATGAACATAGACATGGGCATATCTGTGTGTGTCTAAAGGTCTGTGTGTGTGGTATATTTGTGTCTACGCAAAGCTGTATTAATGTATTAAGTATCAAAAAAACATACCTGTATTTGCATCAATATGTATCTACCTATCTGTATAAATAAGGACATGTGTTCTCAAATCTACAATCTTTGCAGCTAAACCATCTAAATTTTTTTTTCATATTGGTGAGCTTTTACTGAAAGCAATACCATTGACAGCACAGACCTTGCATGATGCAGTGAAAGCTCCAGCACCTGAACATGCTGCATGTGTCCACAGTAACTCAAGTATGACTCACACAGTTACTGGGCATATCTAATTTTCTACATGCATATTTTCCTGCAGACTTACCCTTGTACCTGCTTCTGAACGCCTATATACAGGGTGTTCTCTGGAGGCACCTACACCTTCCCACATGTATCTGTGCACATATCCTCCATGTGTGCTTCTGTATTCCACCAGTTATGTAGTTGCTTGTCTCTGTGTCCCAGCTGGGTCTCTTCTGTGCCTAACTGCCTTTTCCAGAAGTCTGAATACATCAAAAAAGTTCTGGTCTGCATCTGTGCTCCTGTGTGTCCTTCTGATTGTGTACCTTTGAATATATGTGCATGGGAATATACGTGTCTGCAGTTGTGAAACTTTTTCTGTAAATTACATGTAAACTATTCTGTGTAAAACTGGCCAAGTTTTGCTGCCTGTCCCTGTACACATAATTTTTGAGTATATATAAAAAATTCTATTTGTTGTGACTGACTACGTATTGCACACAAAAATCAACTATATAGGTAAATATAACAGTGAATACGGAGACGCATTTGTCTTAAGAAACACACAAATTCCATTATATAGGTATGAGAACTAGCTAAAGAAAGAATGGAACAGAGGATGAGATCCATTTTAGCCATTCACTCATATCCAGCAAATTTAGGGTGAGGAAGATTATTTCCTGCATAGATTAAAGAATAACATTTCTCCAATCCTAATGACATCTATGTGTTGCTAGTAAGAAAGGTAGGTTCTCTTCAAAGAGACTGTTAGCTATAGGATACTAACACAAGAGACAACTTTGCCCAGGGGTAAACAAGAAAACAACTTCCTTCTGCGTTTGGAAAACAAAAAGAGGAGAGGAAAAAAGCCGGGGAAGGATGTGTAAATGGAGCTTTGTGCAATAGTGCTCTGTTATGTGAGCTGTATGTGACAATAGCCCTGAAACCCTATGCGAGCAAACTCATAAAAGAGGTCACTGTCTCTTTAATTAAAGCTCCCTGGTTTGAGGTTAAAAACAAACCCAGTGTTTTATGGCCAGGTGTGCGTGTGAAAGAGATGGGAACCCGATCCCCAGCCCAGTGGCAGAGCAGTGGAGAGGAGATAAGGGAGGAAAGCTTTTTATTAAGGTGTTGCTTGAATGCTGCACCAGGCAAGGCAAACACTGGAGAGGCAGGACACACAAGCCCCATGCGACCAAGGCTGCAGCAGGACAGCATCAGGCAATGGGAATGCTGGAGAGGCAGGAGAAGCCTCCAGGACCAAGCCTTCCAAACCATCAGGAACAGGAAAAGATCTAGAAGCGTCACCTGAAGAGGAAACACGAAAAGCACCAAGAAGGTATGGGGAAAATAGCAACCATTACTAATCTCTAAGACCTACAGAGGCAAGGACAACAATGATGGTGTGGTATCTCCCAGTTAGCAAATAACAGAGGAGCAAGAGCAACTATAGAGCCCTTGTTGGTAGGGCTTGAGAGGGGCCAACCCTTTGGTAAGCAGTCTGCAGGCAAGAGCCTCATATCATTGGCAGAAACAACAGGGACCAGACTTATCCTAGCATCTAATAAAATGCCAAACCAAGATAAGAAGCAGAGAGGTCGCACTCTCTTCTGAGCCCTTTCCGTCAGCGATGTATATATTGCTCCAGACATTCAAGCCCATGACATCATTACTGACAGCAAATCACACCTGGAAACTGGGGCTTCCATTTGCCACATAATCTAATCTAATCTTTAGGTCTCACTTCTAAAGTACCTGTCACTAGAATATTAAACTCTAATGAAGCGCCTATATCCCATGGGTCAATTTGGTTACAGGTCCTTTCTTCTCCTCCAGCTGTCAGTCCCTGTTCCTAAAACTTATCAACAAGGAAAACACCAATCAGTTTTCTCTTATACCAGCACTAAGAGCTCCAAATGCTCAACTTGAAACAGGAAACAATCCAAAACCAAGTCCCTGGGTTGCAGGCCACAGTCTGTCCTGGGTAGAAACACAGTGCAAGCCATATATAACACTGTCTCTGAGCACTTGACACAATCTGAATTCCAAGTTCAGCATTGTCATGATTATCCCAAAAGTTGAAGTGATGCTTACAAGACCCTCAGCAAACACATTTGCTACAGCAATTACTAAAAGAAAGTGGAAATGTAACACAGAACAAAAAACTTTGTGAACCTCTCATCTCATTACACAGCAGCAAAACATGTTCCTGAAGTGCAGCAGTATGAACAAATGTGTGTGATTTTCTCTAAAATTGTTTTAATTTGTATTTTTCTTGAAGAAAATGCACACACTATTTTAATACATACAATCAGAAGACAGTGGAAGGTCAGCACATTGTTTACTGCAATAAGTGAAAATCAGAGATGCATGGATGGGAAAAGCAAGATAAGACAGGCAAAACAACAAAAAGCCCAGAGGAGAGGGCCAACTACAAACGCAGAGTGATATTTTGCTCACATTTATCAGTCTTTTGCTGTGAACTTGAAGTTTATTTCCATATGAGATTAAATATCCTATCTCTAAGCTATAGGCAGGGAAATTAAGGGACAGAGAGGAAGTTTGACTACCACAGAATTAGGAACAAAACCAGAGTCTCAGCCTTGTTTAAGAAAAAGAACAAGTGATCACTTCAGCAAGCTTCCAGCAGCACCTTCTGCATTTCTTGAGACTCTCTGCCACAGAAAGATGCCTTTTTCCAAAACATGCCCGTTACTATGTTTGATCCTGAGTAACTGCATGAAATTCTACAGCCTGTGTTTTATGGCAGGCCACAGTATACAAGTTAATAGTCCTTCTGAGCTTGAAAACTAAGAAAACTGAAGATAAAATTAATCCCTTGTGTAAATCCACTGGAATCAACTGAATTTTGCCAGGAATGCATTTAAACCAGTTATGGTAACCTGTTTGCTAATAGAGGAGAGAGAAGGCCCTGACCTACAATTCTATCATTTTTATTCCCTTGCAATGCACACAATTCTCTGACATATTCCCACAGCCATGCCTGCCCCTCTTCTTTTTACACTCGCTACTGAGGTTGACTTCCAATTCCCGAAGTAGTGGCCCAAATTCATTGGTGGTGTAACTCGCTTACTTTAACGTTAAACAACAACTGAATTTACCCTTTCCAGTTTCAGTTTGTCTTTATCAAACGGTGCATAATGGTGTGAGCTGACGAGTCTTCTGTATATAGAATGGTTCAGAAGTAAGAACACAAGATGTAGAACAAGGATCTGTTTGTCTAAGATGGAATGATTGAGCAAGCACCTAAAACACACATTTACACTGACTGCAAATTTCTTTCAGAATTGTCTATGTCAGCCTAGAATTAATTTTCTGAAAATCCAAATAATTCAGTTTGATATGCCAATAGGAAATGTATATCCCTTTACACTCACAGCTTTGACGATTTCTTTAAATTTTTTTTAATTAAAAAGACAATGACAATAAATGCAAAAATTTCAGGCCTAAGAAAAAAAAAAATGTTCGTTTTAAACTGGAAGAATTATCCTCCCACTTTTTTTGATGCGGCAAACAAACCAACAGGCAAGTTATTGGGAATATCCTACTTCAACATCTAAAAATCCCTCTGGTTTTCCTTCACCTGAATTTTCTCAGCTTTGCTCACTCCTACTAACACTCACTCACTGCCCCTAGCATTGAAGCAAAGTGAGTGGAACCTGAGTACTGATGAGTACCAGTTAACAGGGATAACCACTTCCATTTACTTTGCGCCTGTGTAAATAGTCACATAAAGTGCGGGACTTGTGTTTATAGTCCCCTGCTGTGTTAGAGCATTGTCAGCACCTGCTTCATGACTGATGCTGAGTCTCCTACAACAAGATTTTAGTAGCAAGGGCAAGTTACTTCCTTGTTTGGCTTGAGGTGGTGTTTGGGGTTTTCCGGGGTCTTTTTTTGTTTGGGTTTTTTCTCTGCACAACTTCCAGCTTTGCTTCTTGCCTTTTCCACCTTCCTTCACAGTTGGCATTTGGTTCAATGTATTAACTTCTATATATATTCAGTACTTTTCTTGATTTAGAATTAAAATGCAGGTTGACGGCACAGTTCGGAGCAGATCGTCAGCCAGATCTCATGGACTTGAGCGCAGCTATGCTGATTTACACCAACAAATGTAAAAACTAGGTACAAATCTTATTGCCTCCCCCTCTCCCCTCACTATTAAAGTGATTGAAGAAGCAATACAGGCTGCACAAGACACAGCTGCAAAAGCAGCAGCTTCCCCATACTTTGTTCGCCAGGAACTATAGTTACTTGGAATCTTTTACATGTTTTTCAAGATGAAAAAACATAGATTCAAAGCAACAAAACATTTTTCAGAGAGTAAACACTTCTGACAAGCTACACTAATAAAATCATAATGAAATCGATATTTTAAGTTCATTATTTTAATATGAATATTCATAATTTTAATATTAAAAAAATCATTTTTATATTAAAAATATTCCCTATACTACAGGTTTTTTTTTTTAAAGTTGACAGTTTAAGATCATCAAAATCTTAAATTCTCTCCACAGACCCCAACCAGTGCTTGAGGTTTTCTCCCACGGCGACTGAATACAAAGTGCCCACATTTTTATTTTCTCATTCTTGCCCAAGAAGGAACAATTTCTCAGAATTTAGAATTTTACCATCCAGATTTACCAACACTTTATCCAACATTGCCCTCACTTACCAAGGTCTTAAAAAGCAGGAAAGTTTCTTGATGTATTTTGATACTGTAAGCTCAGAGGCACAGAACAGCTGTAAAGTTGTCCCCAACTTATAGCTGGCCAATCTTTAACATTTCAGGATTTTTCTAAAAAGACAGCTGTATAAATTCCCTAATGAAATCACAGGGACACAGTAGTGTAATACACTAAAACTGGACTGGATACTAGAGACTGATTTAAACTTTGAAAGTATCCTGACTACCATACTCACAGGATCTTAACTTTCTTTTTTCTAGCATCATCCTGAAATGGAGAGGTTTGCTTGGACATTCTTTGATTAAGGCTCTGAGAAGGGAAGACGTATCCTTGGGATTAAAGGTACCTATATAAGGCTGCAATATAAATTCAATTCCCAACTCAGCTACAATTCTCCAACAGTAAACAAACCATTTGCTTTGTTCCTCAATTTCCCTTATCTCAGATTTTTCTTTTTTTTTTTTTTAATTAGCCCTACCCCCATCATTTTCAATTCTTCTAAAGATCTTGCCATGCGCTTCTCAAATGCAACACTCTGTGTTTCTGTGGATCATTCTAGATGCTCCCATAAAGTAACTAAGAGTAGTAATAACATTTAGAAATATGTACATACATAGCTTCCTGAATCAGAAAGAGCTTTAAACTGGTATAGTGTGGTGGAAGAAGGAGGAAAAAAAAAAAAGGGGGGGGGGGAGGCTCAGAGAAGTGCAGAGGTGGTGGTGAAGCACAGTATGAAAAAAAAATAAGAAGAGAATGAAGAACAGGCTGAATGTGAGTCTCATGAGAGCAAAGAAGGTTCAAGCCTCCTACAAAATACCCCTAGTTAGCTTTCAAACTGGAGTGATCCAAGAACTCTGCTTCGTTTCATGAAAAAATTCTCTCTATTGCAAACTGTTCACACTATGGACACTGGGGTAAGATGGTTAAGATTCCTTTTTTCTATTTGTGCTTTCACATAGGTACCAATCAATCTGTGGAAGTGCCAAGACAAAACAGCAGTGAAATATCCTTCTAATCAAGGAGGGTGAGATAACGAAATGAAAAAGTATTAGAAGACCCTTGCGGATAAAAAACAATATACATGCATGGACGTGTTTTGCTGGTTTTCCTACCCTGCATTATAGGCAAAAAAGATTAAGGCAAGAGAAAAACAAGGTAGAAACTAACAATCCCCTGCATACAATTAAACAGAAGTAAAGCTCTCATATTTGGGACTACAGTTCAAGGAAAGCCGGTGGAAGAATCAGGGAACTTCACATACTCTGGAGAATGCAAGACTGGCTACAGTTACTCTAAGCAAGGGGTCTCTACTGCAGTGGTGGCTCCACACCCTCATGTCAGCCAGCTCGGGGACCAGGCTGGCATGTCCCACAGCTCCTTCCCTACTGGTGTGCCTACCTGCCTCCAGAGAAACTAGGGGGAACTGGTGTATGCTCACGCCTCAGCCCTCCCTTCCCGATGGGATGAAGGCACAAGTGAGACACGCTTGGACTCTGAAGCATTTCTTCAGCTTGCACATATCCGTAGCAAAGAAACTTGAGATAAGAGAGAGTGGTTCAGATACAGTTGTCATAGAGGCCACAAAAGGAACCAGCAAATTAGTCACAAACAACACCCCACAAAATATCAGCATCACTTTGCTGCTAGAAAATAGTGTCTGTTAGCTTCAGCCACTATCCATTCCAGACTCAAAATTTCCCCTCTTCGCTGCTTTTCCCTACAAAATAAAATTCATATAGTACCCTCTCCCCCTTCTAGAAGCTGACACACCATTTCCTTCCACAAAGCTTTTACCCTAGAAATGGCATTACAAAAATTCCCCTCTACATTTTGTCCAAGAAAGTGAAACAAGAATAAAATAAAAGCAGAAGCAGCACTAGGAAGTGACAGGCATTTACCTGTTCTGTGCTATAGCTAGTGCACAACACTGATATCCTGAAACTCTTCAGATCTAGATAAAGACCTGGAGAAGTCAATATACATATGAACCTGCACTGCTTCTATGCAAGGGAAAGAATGGCTGGTCTAATACCCCCTTCTGCATCTCTCATTCCCCACTCCTCACCTGATCCCATATATCCTCTTTGAATTATTTAATTTCACAAACTCTATGAAATGGAGTGAGACAACCATAAGCAGAATTTAAAGGTAATGTTGCCTGAAATTTCCAGAGAGCCAGGCTTCCACTCCCAGGGTCCACCACTGGCTTTTTGACAGTACTTCAACAACAGAGTAGAGGCTAACAGTTCTTATCCATGCTAGTACAAGCCCTAACAAGCCTGCTCTCCTAATAACTCAGTCCCCCTCTTCCTCTGTTCCTACCTCTTACTTTTTCTGCTACTTCTCTCCCATCCCGAGTTTTCTCATTCCTCCCTGTGTCTTTACTCTGCTTCCCTTTCCTCTCTCCCCCATTTCCATTCCAAAAGTTCCAAGTTAAAAGCATTGCCTGGAGCAAGATCACATCTCCAATAAGAAAGGCAACTTCATTACAGTTTAACATAAAAAGATCAGCTGATATCGACCCATAATTTGGACAAGTGCCATGCTATTGACAGGAAGACAAAATAAGTTAGAATGGCCATGTTTCAAAAATTCTGTATGTACACTCAATCACTAGAACAGAAATTGCAGCCGGGTATATAATAACACAGCCGTGTTCTCTATTTCCCCTGTAGATCAATGCTAATATGAGGAGGGCCATGGAAGATGGATGTTCCCGACAGAAAAGCTTGAAATTCCAGGTTAGGACTTGGGTGGCTTCATGGATAAAAAAGTGTGTGCACAATGGCAGCATAATTTAAATACAAAAGAGCAAACTCCTTCGTTACTACCTAAGAATGCTCTACTTCAAAGTAGTCACTTCTACATTCAAATTCAAGTTAGGGAAAACAGAAACAGATCGACCGTAGGGATTTTAGTTCTCACAGCTAGAGACCCCAGCTGGATTACTTAGTGGGATTAGACAACAATAGGATAATACACTTAACATATTCATAGATACACTGAAAGATATACATGCGCTTGCTCTACGTTACTGAACAATCACTCTGCTAGAAGATAATTTTTCCAGAAGGTAGATGGTGGCAGAAGAGACAGAATATTTATTTCCTTTGCTTTTTACTAGAAACCATTTTGCAAGGCTAACAAAGTGTCATGAAATTTCTAGCCCACACTGGTTATGTTTCACTGGTAAGGTTTATGACCCCCACATAACAGATGCTTAAGCTGGTCATCAAGGAGCAAACACAGGAACTTCAGCACCAAAAATACAATCCTCTGTCATGTAAGCTAACTCAAACAGATACTGACTGTAACAGATATTTATTCTTTGTATAGACCAATAGGTACAGAGACTAAAACAGACAAACAAGGCATTATACTTGCACTTTGCCAAGAGCAATTTTCTACTGTACCAAGGCAGGATCCAATCACAGTTCACATGGGAGGGTTGCAGAAGCCTATAGTCCACCAAAGCACTGCTGGAAGTCAGCACTTCAAAAACCTCAGCTTTGCGACATGCACCTCTACCGCTCCTGTCTAAAAACCTCCTGTAGCTAATAGCAGCCAAGATCTTATTTTCTCTAGAAGCCTGCTGTTTGAGACCAACAGAAATCACTTAGCAATGCATCACACGCTATTTCTGATTATGCAGGAATACCAAGTAATTGAAGAGAAATAATATGCATCCACAACTAGGATTTTTACCAGGATGTATCCATTCCTGTTTTCTCCAGATCGATATGTATTCATCTTCAAGGCTGAGGACTACAAGCCACACAGTTAACTTAAAACTCTGATGTTGAACTGGTAAATCATTCCATATAAAAAATATTTATCTTTCTCTGCTTTCACTACCCCTATTCAGGAAGCTTCTTCAGTACTTTAAATCAACATGTTCAAGTTGTTAACATTACATTGTAGAGTATTTTTTAAAAGATGTACAGTGTGGGTCATTCAGTGTGTTCACTTTCAAACAGCTCAGTAAAGCAGGCTAACTTCCCAGAAAAGATGCTGCCCCATCAAAACTTCAATTATTTCAGCCTTGATCTAAATCCAGATTCCACAACTAGCCTTTTATCTTGACAGCAAGCCAAACCTTTCTTCAGATACCCCTACATTTTCTGATCTGCACAAAAACCCATGCTGAGGTTTGTGACTCATACCCATTATTAGTTTAGTCAGATTATAGACTATTTTTGATGTCTGGTTCTCAGTACAATGCTGCAATGTTTAAGACATAGATGGGAATTGTGAAAGAGGGGCCTGTTAACCCCAATTTTATCATCACAGACTTTTACAGACCTGCCTGCAGAGGGTCTCTACCTGCAGAAATGCTGTAAGAGCCCCAGGTCTTCAGATCATCCTTAAACTCTCATGAAATCCCATCCAGTGAGCTACAACTGCCCTTTCACCTTGCTCTTCCTCCTTCCTTCTGAGCCCATCTGGCTAATAGGCCAGAAGTGAGGACACCTGTGCACAAAGCCATTGAAGCTAGGAGATTATTTACTAACTTCGGAGGTTTAGTTCCCATCTGAAGCACCTGCTGTGGCCCTGAATCCACTACCGGTGGCCCCTGATTCACCTTTTAGCTATTTGCTCTGTTAGCGCCATTGGAGGGGTATGTAATGCAAGGAGCACGGCCGGCCTGCCTCCCTCCCACACGTGGCTTTCCGGGAACTGACGCTCCCAGCGTTCTCAACCGGGGTGCTGCAGAGTTGCAAAGCCCGTACTGCGGCCTCAGAGCGGCATCTAGTGCTCAGCCACGGCACTGCTGTTCATCAACACTCCTCAGCAGTTCCCCGGCTCTGCCACAGTTCTGCACGGATCAGTCCACCCGCGGCCCGCAAACCAGGGTCAAGGACTCGGTCTTGGATAGCAAGCAAAATAACTGGGCTACCAGGAAAGAAAATGAGTGCCCTTCTGCCAAACTGAAGGATAAACTGATCCCATTGGGAAGTAATCAGTAGTATAGTAAAATAAAAATGGCAGTAAACTTACCCTTCTTGTTAAACAAACTGTGCTGTATGAAGAGGATAATTTCTATAATAAAGCCCAAACTACAAGAGGGCAAGTTGTATTTAACAACATTCACCCTCCACTGAACGCTTGTTACAGGAGTTTTACTAACATGTACCTATGGAAAGCGGATTGAAATTACTACACATTTCTTCAAAGGCCTGTTCTTACATACTGCAGCTTCTGTTCACTGCTGCTCACAACAGATTTATCTCCTAACCCTAATTTTTCAAACAGATTTTTCCTCTTCTTCTCTGTGTCAGTCAAATCTAAAAGCAGAACCCTTCAAGAGAAGGGCAGCAAAAGAAGACAAAGAACCTGATGCGCAGCCAGAACGTATTTTCCAGATATTGGAAATAAGAGCCATCAGAATATGAAAGACACAAATTGCTGGAACTCTTGAGGGAGCTCCTGAAAGCAGCATCCTTTTAAAAAGAAAAAATGTTAATTTTTATTCTGTGATTTACTGAAGTGTTATTTATTGTGTTCAATTCAATCAGAGTGTTCTGCAGGCAGGTACATTATCCCAGCCAAGTACATTTCCTCTTTTCAGTCTGCCAGAGATGAAGTGGTTGGGTATGTTAAAGAAAGGCTACATAATTACATGAGAAGTGTGTAGCTTTTTAATACACTTTCCAGTAGCAGATTTCCAAGTGCTTCAAGAAAAAAAGGCCAAATGTTGCTTATCTTCCTTTGTCTATCTGTGAAACAAGGATAAACATCTAAAGACAGAGGAGGTGAGGTTCAGAACCCAAACATCCTGAGCTCTTCCCAGTATAGAAATAGATTTTTGCCATTAAATCCAAACAAAAGAAATATATCTGAGCAAAAGAAATTAGAGATAGCAGTAAGACAGAGCGCTTAAACCATGTTCTGATCCTCTCCATATTTTAGTTCTGCCAACTGCAAAAGTGAGGCATTTGTTATGTAAATTCAGAGACATGTTTAAATATAGCTAGATATGTACCCTTATTTTCCAGTTCTTAAAATTCCTCTAAATTAGGGAAAGCCTTCTTCATGTTTGAATATTGCCCGTTACCTGCTATAAAAAATAGAAAATGAAAATATCTTTCACATATGACAGATCCTATCAATATTTTATCTGTAATACCCATGACAAACTAACAAGCTTCCAATAAATTAGATTGAAAAAACTTTGGCCTTGGCCTGGCAAACTGTCCAATACCTACACTGGCACATGGCTGAGAAGAAGTACTGTTGGGTCAGAAAGTTCTTGGCAGTATAGGGTACGCATTCACAGCTAAAATGCAAGAAATCACATTTTTAATGCTCAGAAAAGCTGCGCAATGTACAGTACAGCACACTGACATGATCTGCACAAAGGAAAACCATACCCAAGAACTCAACAGTCTAAAAGCTCCTTGCAGCTGTCAGATCATCTGATATTCTCCAAAGTTTTTTGCTGGGAAGTTTCTTGCTATAACTACTACCGACTTTGGAATTACTTCTTCCACTGGCTTAAGTACATCACCATCGTATATAACAGCACCAAGGGCCTTTTGCAGAACAAAAGCCTCTGCGGGGCTCTTCAGTAGCATCTTCTTATTGCAGCTTTACAGTTGGCAAAATCGAAGCAGCTCAAGACACTCTGGCCCTGTACAGACTGGCTTAGCCCAACATGTAATCAGAGACTGGAAAAACCCTTTGTTTACCTTTTCTAATTTTTTTCCCCTCCAACAAACGCTTCCAAGTAGCACACTTCTAACTGTAGGATGAGTCAGGGAATACAAATTCCTGATTCCTTTTGCTGGCTCTGACACAGAATTTTTGGAAACAGCCATCATCTTTCTGTGTTCCAGCCTACTGCATAGAAAATTATAAACCACAAATATAAAGCACGCTGAGTTCCCTGACAGAATTATAACAAATTATTCACTTGTTACTCATGTACTTTGCTATTTATTTTTAGATGAATTGCCCATTTCTCTGTCACAAAAAGAATAAGTTTTTATACCTGTGAACACTACAAAGCTAAGTAAGTCACAATACAGGAATGAAACAGACCCTTTTGTCACAGACAGCCTCAGAATCGTCTGTCATTTGACTACAAGACCTTTGTAGCTGTGATAAGATGTACATGTAGCAGTAAAAAACCAAGGAAATATCCGTGTAGAATCCTCCTGTTACTAAGGAAGAGTAAAGACAAAAAGAGTCTAATAAATCTGTCACCTTGAGATGCAGATTAATTTACCTGTACGACTCTGAAATTGTAACAGTATCTTCCCCAGGAGCAATGGAAATAAACCTCTTTGGATTTCAAATTAAGCACATTTGTAATCAACTGTGAATGGAATATGATAGTATGGCAATAGCATTTTCAGAGTTAATGAGTTACGCTTCCAGTTGTCTGCCTTCTCCAATACACCCAGCAGAGGGCTCCACGACCCCAATTTTGCTCGTTGCCCTCAAAAGCAGCAATCCCCCGAAGTGCCTGCGAAATTGGAGTTAAAGAGTTGGAATCTCCTTTGCCTGGAGATGAAAATTTGGGAGCAGTGTGTACTTTCAGAGGATTGTACAGAAGTTGTTAAAACTTCTGGAAAGCTCTGAGATTAAGCACTCACTGCTGTTTAGGGAAAAAAAAGGCCTTTGTTTGCAAAATAGAATCATAGAATCATAGAATAGTTAGGGTTGGAAAGGACCTCAAGATCATCGAGTTCCAACCCCCCTGCCATGGGCAGGGACACCTCACACTAAACCATGCCATCCAAGGCTATGTCCAACCCCGCCTTGAACGCTGCCAGGGATGAAGCATTCACAACTTCCCTGGGCAACCCATTCCAGGGCCTCACCACCCTTACAGTAAAGAATTTCTTCCTCATATCCAATCTAAACTTCCCCTGTTGAAGTTTGAACCCGGTACCCCTTGTCCTATCACTACAGTCCCTCATGAAGAGTCCCTCCCCAGCATCCCTATAGGCCCCCTTCCGATATCGGAAGGCTCCTATGAGGTCTCCACGCAGCCTTCTCCAGCCTCAACAGACCCAACTTTCTCAGCCTATCTTCATACGGGAGGTGCTCTAGTCCCCTGATCGTCCTCATGGCCCTCCTTTGGACTTGTTCCAACAGTTCCATGTCCTTTTTATGTTGAGGATACCAGAAGTGCACACAATACTGCAAATGAGGTATACACTTATTCTAAATTGCAAAAACTGGTGTCTCCAGAGGACTGAAGATAAACCACAATTAAAAAGCAGTTTGGTTTAGTAAGAAAGAAAGCAGTGGACAAAAATTAAAGCTATGCACTCATATTCGAGTCTTAAGAACAGGGAAGGGAAAATATTTTGAACAGTCTCAAGGACAAACTTGTGATAGGATTAACTACAAAAATGGGAAATAAAGCTGGAATATCAAAGAACACACCCCACTAATGAGTACCTTTCTTCAGATTAAGCCCCATCACTGAAGCCTTTCAAAGCTAGAGCAGGCAAAAACTGCAGAATACCCAGTATAGGAAACATGTCTGCATTAAGTAGGGGCAGAACCAAGTGGAAAGGATGCCTTTTTGTTCTCTAATTGAAAATCAAATATAAAAGAGAAGCACATGTAACAGTAAAATTACTCACATACAAATATCATCTACCCACATATTAAAATGCCACAGAACAAACTTATGTCAAATACATTATGCAACAAGGAGTTAATAATAAGCTGGAGAAAGAACAATTTTCCTCTGGCTCAATTCAACACACTTGCATTATTCATCACACACAAATCTGACAGAATGTGAATCCCATCAAATAATGAGATGGTGCGTGAAGCTCCCTGGTTCACAGCAGCCTGTGACTGACGGGTATAAGGACTCTCCAAGAGCCATTTCCTCAACTGTCGCTGCCTTCCACCAGGACCCTCCGGGAAGGGTGTGTTTTGTGTGTTTGTATAGGGAATCCCTGGGGAGTTTTTGTTGAGCTTTAGGTCAAACCCCTCTGACTTTAATTTTAAATTATGGAGCTATTATATGCCGTATTTGTTCCAGTATCTACTACCAGTACTACAATATTGGTCATCTTCCATTACTGTAAATGAAAACAGAAAGTATGCTAAAAGAGAGAGGTCTGAGCAGTTATAGGAGAATTTTAGTGACATTTTAACTTACTTAGATTCTCTGAGACTTCTGTTTCAAAGCCCATTGTGGTTTTCTCTTCCCTTCATTACCCCAGGATACAGTGCCCTGATCATCAGCCAGGTTGATGGTAAATTTTGAAGTATTTACAGTAGAAAAAATAAACACGACAACAAAAGCAAGCAGAGGTGCTGCCTGTTGTTCTGAAACCTGTGATTTACAAACCATACGATTTGTAAGGATTTACACATCATCAGAACTGGTGGCATCTGAGAACTCTCAACATTTCACATGAGCCTTGAGGTTTCCAAGCGAGTCAAGGGAACTACAAAGCAAGCTGAGGCAAGACAAATAACTCCTTCAATTCTGCTAACAAACAGGGTGCCACGAACCGCCTGTGGAAAAAGCTGGTAACCTCATATGCTCTCATAACATAGATAGTCCAGGAAGTTCTGTTTGAGTTGAGTCAAGAATTGAGGAGGAAGGTTAGGTCAGACAGGGTAACTGAATTTTTTTCTCTTAGCTTTAAAGACTGATGAATTTTAGGGGCTTTACATGCGATTTTCCTCAAAATTTCCTCTTCCACTTCACTGTGTTGTAATTCCATTTCTACTGTGTACCTGGCCCAGAAGCAGCTGCATTTTCATTGTGTCCTTTATATAGTGGGGGTCACATAAGTTGAAACCCATTCTAGAAACAGCAGGCTTGTGGGGAGATTTTCAAACTATTTTCTAAGCTAAGGTAAACCATAGATCAGACGACAGATAACGCTGCGCAGTTGATTAGTTTCAGTTAATGTATGGGTAAGTGCAGCAAAAAAAAGTCAAAAGCAGAAGAATTCAAAGACAGTGGATACTCCTACAATGGAGTATATTCACACATCAAGGGATGAATGTATATGCATTTAAATGGAAATAAATAATGGGAACAGCCTCTGCTCTTAATGACGCTGCAGTGAGTATGATGTTCCTTACCCAGCTGGTGTTACTCTGGATCTTTCCTGGTACTGCCAAAGGCAGAATCAGACTCATTTGTTTGGTATTTAGCAACACATTACTGAGGAGCATGAGTCAGAGAATTACTATGCCTTGCTGCTTTAGGACGTTTATGAAGGAGAAGCACCTGGCATCACAGAGCTACTCCTCCACAGCTGCTCCAGGAAGTACCTACTGTAGTTGTCAGAGCCGAGTAAACCCACGAGCAGCTCACCTGATGGGGGAAGGCCGATTGCAACCAGCAAGCAGGGCAAAAGCTGCAGTCCTGTCCCACAGCATGGCTCTGCTGTGTTTCTCCCAGAGCTCAAAAGCTGCCCTGATGCACCATAGTCCTCCAAATTGCCAGAGTAAAAGAATAAGCAGTGTTTTCTCGAGCATCGGGTGAAGCGGTTTTTAGCAGCACAGGAAGCTGAGCCAGGAGACTCTACGTGCAGTTCCCAGCTTCTGCAAAGACATCAACTTGGAGAACACCCTTCAGAAGGTGCTTCCCCTTGACAAGCGCTTTGACTAGGGAGAAGCCTCCTAGCTTTGCCGAAACAGCTGTATATTATTTTCATGAGGGAACACATCGCTTGCACTTGGAAAGGAGGAGAATTACACTTAAATCTGTATTTGGGTGACTCCACAGAGCACTGCCACGTTCCAGGCCTCACAAAGACACCGTTGTACCACAAGATCTGGGCATGCTCGCAGCGGCCACCTTGTGCCGCATTTTGTTTTCTCTCCGCCTTCACCGGTGGGCCCCGCACTCCAGGGCTGCGGCGCGGACACCGGGCTGGTCTCTGCAGGACCAAGACTCGGAACCGCCGCCTCGCACCCACCGCCTCACAGATCCTGCCCACAACCAAGATGGCGCCGCGGCGAACGCGCCAGCCCGACGCCGCTCTGTCCTTCCGCGCCCGCCTCTATGGCTGGCGCCGCGCGCGACCACGTGACGCTTTCAACCGCGCCGCGCGGGACCTGCGCGCCGGGAGGGAGCCAGGCCGCGGCGGGGACGCGCGGGCCATCAGGTGACCACCCTGACCTCACCCGCGGCGGCGGGGGTGACCCTAGCAAAAGCACCGGGGTGGCGGGGGCTGGGGGGCGGCCGCGGCCGCTGGCGGCAGTCCCCGCCGAGCCGTCCTGCAGCCCCCGCCGCAGGTGGTGTCCCCGCGGCGCCTCGGGGAACGCGGGAGCCAGGGGAGCCCGCGAGTTCGGCTGAACTCCGGGGTCCGCAGCGCGGGGACGCGCCGGCAGGTGCGCGGTGGGAGGTGCCGGAGCCGGGTGGGGGTGTGGGGGTGTGTGTGTGTAACGGAGGCGTCTGCAGGCCGAGGTCTGGGTACCGGCACCTCACGGCCGTCACCGGCTGCGGTACGAGCTGACGCGTTTTGCACGTGGGTCACGGAGGCTCGGTTGCCAAATTCTGTCAAGCCTCATGGGATAATGCTTGTCCGCCAGCGGGGGGGGAGCAGACCCCGTGGAAATCAGCAACGCACCAGAGCTGCTCAGCCGGTGGGTTGGGGTGAGATTACGGCTCCAGGTGGCCACCAGCCATTCATCCAGTGTGGGGGCTTGTGGTGCTGTGGCTGTGGTGATATGCCCAAGCCCAGGGAAGCTGCAGAGGGGAAGCCTGGCCATCACTTTCTGGTCTGTATGGTTATAGCCATCAGCAACAAGTTCTGCTTTCCAAGTGGCAGTGAGGCCACCAGTGCTTCTGGAATACATCAGTGCTGTTCAGAGACCACTGCAGGCTTTGCTGCAGAAACTGTGAGTTTTGAAAAGCATCCCAGCAGGGCAGCAGGTGTGAAAGCTGACAGATACGCTACTCTCACATCAACTTATCCTGTCACATAGTGCGTTTTATTGCAAGGGTTAGAGCTGTACCTTCTGTGTTAGGGGAAACAGTCACAAGTGACATAAAGCATAAAGACACCAATACACAGAGAATGACTTTGTTGTGCTCCCGCTCCAGCTCCAGCTAATTCAGCTTTCCTTTTCCATAAAGGACTTGCTCCCTCATTGATGGCTTGGGCCAAGCAGTCATAGGATGGACCCTTGACTCTTCCACAGGCACTGAAGTGACTTTATAAACACTGGTGGTGAGCTGAGGTCCTGGCATAGGCAATACTTCTGCTCAGTTAAGGGCCGTGTGTCAGCAGAGCAGCCAAGTGCAGTCCAGTGTAGATCTGGGGGGAGGGAAGAGGCTGGCCACTGGCATTGCTATCTTCTATTACTGCCATGTAGTAGGACTAAGTTATTAACAAAACCCTGGCTTTAATGTTAAAGCATTAGGTAGTTAATTGTGTTAACGTGCACAATGACCTCAGCCTGCTTTCCCATAGCAACCACACTGAAAATCCTTTCAGGAACTTCTTTAGCAAGCAAAACAAAAAATGGGAGCTCTGAAATTACATCTGTAAGGTGTTACTTAGCCCGGAAAGTTTTCTTCTAAGCCAGAAGAGTTTCAAGAGGTAAAATAGTTCAGTGGAATGCAGCCACAGTTCATGCTCTGGCTTTTGAGAGATTTCCTCTGAGGCTGTATATCTCAGGCTACACTGAGAGCTCCTTATATCCCAGGGATCCACGCTTCCCCGGGCACAGGCGTACACACACCGAGCTGTGTGAGACATGGTGTGTGGTTGGGCGGGGAGGAGATTCAGAGCAGCCCTGCGAAGAAGGACTTGGGGGTGTGGGTTGATGAAAAAATGAACATGAGCCGGCAGTGTGCGCTTGCAGCCCAGAAAGCCAACCGTATCCTGGGCTGCATCAAGAGGAGTGTGACCAGCAGGTCGAGGGAGGTGATCCTGCCCCTCTCCTCTGCTCTTGTGAGACCTCACTTGGAGTATTGTGTGCAGTTCTGGTGTCCTCAACATAAAAAGGACATGGAAGTGTTAGAACAAGTGCAGAGGAGGGCCACGAGGATGATCAGGGGACTGGAGCACCTCTCGTATGAAGATAGGCTGAGAAAGTTGGGTCTGTTCAGCCTGGAGAAGAGAAGGCTGCGTGGAGACCTCATAGCAGCCTTTCAGTATCTGAAGGGGGCCTATAGGGATGCTGGGGAGGGACTCTTCATTAGGGACTGTGGTGAGAGGACAAGGGGTAATGGGTTTAAACTTCAACAGGGGAAGTTTAGATTGGATGTGAGGAAGAAATTCTTTACTGTAAGGGTGGTGAGGCCCTGGAATGGGTTGCCCAGGGAAGTTGTGAATGCTTCATCCCTGGCAGCGTTCAAGGCGGGGTTGGACATAGCCTTGGATGGCATGGTTTAGTGTGAGGTGTCTCTGCCCATGGCAGGGGGGTTGGAACTCGATGATCTTGAGGTCCTTTCCAACCCTAACTATTCTATGATTTCTCGTAACAAGTTTTTGGAGAGAGCATAGTGAGCCACCCTTGTCCCATTACTTACTCAGGAATAATTACTGAAACTTGAGCTAAAGGAACCTTCTCAAGGTGTTTAAGTCAACCCCTCAGCCAGATCCGATTTACCTAAACTGTGTCTAACCTGTTCTGAGAAACATCCAATGCATACAACACCCATCTCCTTCCACTTGCAGGCACCTGAAGTCATTGGTAGGCAAATTTATGATCTCATAAAAGTTGATACGCGTTGAAATGGCAGTTCCTCTTGGCTCAGAAACACCTTCCTAAATTGCTGTCCTCAGTCTGTCTTGTTAACATAAAGTCCAAGGCACAATCAGTCATTCCCGTCTTGTCACATTGACATTTGAGAATGATTACTGACATTTGAGTTGAAAGAGCCTTCAGAAATGATCTAGCTTTATGTAAATGTTTCAGATTGTCACCATTTTTTTCTTTTTAAGGAAGGCAGATTAGTATGAGTTGTACAAAAAGACACCACAAGGATAACAAGGCTTTTAGAGGAGTATTATTTCTACAGCTGTTTAAGAAAAACAAGCCAAACAAAACAAAGCCATCGCAAAACCAACAAATCTGACATTAACGTGTTAGGAAGGAAAATGCTAGGGTGATGGAGATTACTACATTCTCAAGACAGACAGTAGGGTGGCAAACAGTTGAGCTGCTGGGCAAAGCAGCTAGTACAAAACCAAGTAATTTCCACACTTTTAAGAACTGATACAATTTTTCTCTGAGGTGAGGAAATACATATGCGATATTATGTGGCTCACTGCTGATATTTCAAACCAAGTCTATCTTAATGAGGTGACATACAGTGCTGCAGTGCTTTTTCACTTTTTAATAATAAACCCGGTGTTTAAAGACTGAAAAGTGACAGGGATTTCCAAAGGTTGAAAGTCTCTCGTTCTGACAGTGCAAGACTGTAATTCTCTAGCTATTCTCTAGCTAGGGCAGAGCAATAGCAATACCATTTCTTGACCATATGTTCTGAAGAAATAGATTCTGTGCAAAATGTTAAGCAGAGCCCACATTATAATGACAAGAAATGCAGAAGGACTTTCATAGGTGTGTTTGAATTGACTGACAAATACTGAAGTGATCTTAAAATCCTCATTGCAATTATAGCTGGAAGTTTAAAGCAGTGGTAACACTTTTCAGTAAAATTAAGTTCTCAGGAGAGTGTTTCTCCTGCATTTGGGTTTTAGATTGTTCTGTGCGTTATAAGTCGCTCCTTCGCAAAACTGTGCACTTAGGATAAGCCCTTCTGGTAAATCTCCCCCTTACCTGCTGCGGGTAAAAAACATTGGCATTTGCAGGTATAATGCATCAGGTGTGTTGGTGTCCTAAGTTACGTAATTCTAAACTTGGCTGTGGGGAAAGGACATGCAACAACGCCAGTTTATTCCTTGAAGAATCCATTTTAAAATGTTTTATGTATGTTTTTAACTTAGCTCTATTTCAAGAAAATACACACCAAATCTGAAAGGGCTGAGGACCTTCAGGATATGTCTTCCACAAACCTCTTTTGGGCAAGACCATTGTGCACTACAGATCCCCCCGGATGTTAAGTTTTTTAAGGACTGTTTACCATGTAATGAAATTTCTTGTGGCAATAAATGTTCAAATGCAAGTGCATTTGTCTCTCTTGGTGCCTTGGGTTTTACAGGAGTAGGGATGGGTTCTTCAGGTGAAAGGTCATTGTCTGACCCTTGAAGAAATACTTGATCACCAAGCTGCTTTCTGTCCTTCAGTGTAAGACTGTGCTTCTGTCAGTTACAGGGTTTCTTTCCACCAAAGGTAGTCTAAAGGCGGCAGCTAGCCTTCTGTGGATGTAAACCTTAAATCCAAGGGTGCTGGTGGATGGATTTCAGATGCCAAGGAGAATTTATGCCCAGCTGTTAAAATGTGCTGCCTTCTCTCCTCTCGTAGACACAAGAGAATAGCCTTTGTTCAGGTACAGCATAGTAATTCCACAGGAAAATACCTGAATATTTCCAAACACTTCACACCAGCATTTCTTGTGGTTGTCAGAGGTTGAGGAATGGATTCAAGACCAGTTAGTGACTGGCCATAGCTACAATAATCCTGTTGCTGAATTACTTTTTTCTGTGTTTCTCTCGTCCCAGTCTGACACTTGTCTGCAAGATTAAGGAGATGAGTGACTCTCTCTGTGCTATTGATCAGAATAAATTACCAGCACTTAATTTATGGACCTCACAAAAGTGCCTTTGGCATGGTGAATTGTGCTCTGTTGTTCAGGTAATTGGGTTGTCAGGAAATGGTATTGGTTACTATAGAGTTTTCTCTCATATAATATTGGCCTGTTTCACAGAAATGGACAAAATACTTTAGGCTTCCAGTTCCCAGGATGTCATGAAGACTAGGTGAAATAAGCGTTCTTCTTGATAGCAGTGACCATAGTAACTACATTTTGGCTGCTGTATGTAGATTTCACATCCCCGATTTCTGTAAAAATAGAAATTACTTTTCTTGTACTTGCAAGTTCAGGGGGCTCTGTAGTTGCCAACATTTGCAGATTCAGCTTAAAATGGAGCAGAAACCTGCTGCTTAGGACAGTATTCTTGTCAACAGTGAGATTCAGAATCCTGTAATTGATTTATTGATGTCCGAGAAGGATTGAACAAAGCTCACCTTTTTTTCTGGGTACATTGCAAAGATGACAAAGATAAACTTGGTTCTGTTGCACCGCTAGAGAACACCCAAAACACACAGAAACAAATGGGAGAGAAAAATGCGAACAAAAGACCCTTGTGAGGCTGAAAAATGAAAGCAGCTCAGTGGCTCACTTTAGGTGTGCATGAAGAGCTCCTACCTGAAGAAGTCTGGAATCTTGTTTTCCTCTAATGTGATTAGATGGGAATTTTCTAATTGAAATTACAGGAGGCAAAGAAATTTTTTTAGCTTAAGACAGAAACAGCAAACAATCCTTTCTGATGATGTTTTTCTCTGGCTGTTTCTGCATGTGCTGTGTTTGAATACATGTATGTTGGTCATACAGTGGTACAGCACTTCTAACTCACTATTCATTTCCCCAAGTGAGAGGGAAACGTGTGAAGAAGGTTTGCTTTCTCTTTTAGTTAGTGGATCTAGATCAGTGGGAGGGTTCGTACTACTAGCAGCTGCAGGGAAGTTTAGGTGATTAGATGGCTTCTGTGTTTTGCTTTGAACACAGTGAAAATTGGGGCAGTTCTCTGTATGTTTCACTGCTCGTGTCCCATTACTGTGAGGTTCTTTCTGTATTTGTCTCCTGCTGCCCCAAGAGAATGGCACTGACACAGGGATTCAGAAAAGGTAGCAAAACCTGCATTTGGTCAAAGGCTGGAAGTGTAGAAGCACACGGATTGGGAATATTTGATGGGGAATCACTGCAGGGAGATGTACTGTGTGATGCCATATACCCAGCAAAGCACTTTTGCACAAGCTTGTGTCACAGCTTTCTCCCTCAGGGCTGAGAGTCAAATATCTAGAACTTCAATACGGCTATAGCCAGGGGCCAGTCTGGCTGGCTTGGATGTGCTCATCTGGCCAGCCACAAAGAGAAGTACCTGTCCTCTCTTGGCACCTGCAGTGGCAGCCTGATGCAGCTTGAATGGGCACTGAGACTGGAAATGGACCTACCAACAAGGTGATGGGCTTTGGTTCTCTCTATGTCATGCAAGAGCAGTGCTGAGTGCCATTGGAGGGTTTTGTCTATATCCTGCTAGCTCTGGAAGTCTCAGGAAATGCCAAACCTTTTTGATTCCCATGGGAGCAACAATCCTGTCTTTCAGCAACCCACATGACTGCTCCATGAGTTCTGTGTCAAACAGAAGTGGTCAGGTCCTCTTGTGGTTGGAATGAAGGAGCTGCACTGGTGGGAGAATGATAACCTTTGGAAGCTCTCTGGCTGATGACCGCATGAGTTTCTCTTTATGCAGGGCTAGTTTGCTTCCTTGGAAGAACTCGATGCTTACACCAGGAGTTTGTCCACCCAGCAGCTTTGTAAACCCTGGGGAGGGAATGGTTAAGGAACAGCTTTTTTCCACCCATTTCAGTCCAGGCCCAGTATTGATAGCTGAAGGAAGGCTGTGGGCAGCCCCCCTCTGCCATTGCTTCTGTAGGAGCTCTGTGATTCTTAGAACTCCCCTGAGTTTTGGATTATCAAACGCCACTTGTTGCAGCTGCATCAACTTCAGAATGGCTCATTTACTGAGCAGAACAACAGGCTCCTGTTTGGGTGGGATTCCACTGGCACTCCATGCCTGACCTGGAGACCTTTGATATTTTGGCTGGCAGACTAGTTGTCTGTGCCCTGCTTGGTATTTCCCTGTAAAATATGCTCTAGGTTGTCCTTTCTTTAGGAGACATTACCCTTCCTCCCACTTGTTCCTGAGTCCAAGCGTCACTGCAAATGCTCTTGGCTGGAAGGTTCACCCTTCTGTGCACTGAACATACAAACCCACTACTTGCTGCTTCCTTGCCAGACAGCTCAGCATTCCAGCGCAGGAGGTGTCTCTGAAGTCCTGCAGCTAGACACATCTGCATTTCCAGCTTTCCTTCCTGAAAGGAGTGTTTTGAATGTACAGTACAACTGCATATTGCCAGCATCAACATGAGCTGGAGGGGCCCAAGATACTGGGACTGCTGTGGGCTTGTATTTCCAGTGGATTCTAATAGTGCTGCTTGTTGTGGTTATCTTTACTTAGTGTTACCCAGGGATGACAAGGAGGAGTTTGTGATTTTTTCTCATGAGAAGAATGCACTGGCCTATTCCAAGCCTACCTTTTGACCTGGTTGATATTTTGATCTACTTCTTGCCTTTGAAATTGCATGGAGTTTTCTTTTTCCTCCTCTTTTCTATTTTTTTAGAGGAAGAGGTTTAAAGAGACATGGAGCTTGAAAGAATCATTCGAGACACACTGACATACTTCATCCAGTCTCACATCCCTGCAGCAGACCTCAGGTATGTTGAGTTAGCAAGATGCAGTATCATTGCTCTAGATTGAACTCTGCATTAATTGTCCCTCTACACATTATACTGAACTCTGTAGTTTTCCTGTACTTTGTGTTACCTTTCCTTAAGTCAGATCCAGGATGCAGATAATTTGCACAGGCTCTGATGGGAATGCTTGAACAACTATCTAGTAATGTTATTTCTTTGATGACCAAGATGATTAATTTCCCGTCCAGTAATACACATTAGAATATGAAATTCTCTTCATTCCATAGGGCTCCCTGAGGGCTTTCTGAGAAGCCTAACACTATGTGAGAGCTCTCCCTATTTTGAACTCTGCCTGCATGCAGAGATATAGCCAACTTGAGGCTGGAACACAGCAGCTGGTGGCAGCAGTGACACAAGTGTGTGGAGAGCAGCAAGCAGAGAATACTGCATCCCATAGAAACAGCAACTTGACAGAATATGGTGACCCCACCTGAAACACCAGTTAGCACAGAAAAGTGAGGGTTTGAGCACTTGGAACATTTTGGTTAGCTCAGCTGAAGCACCTGCAGGAACACAGCATCTGGGCACACGCTGGGGCTTTCCTTCAGTGCTGCCCAGGACACCAGTGCAGTGTTTCATCTGTAAATGCTTCCCAATTGACGACTGACCTGGCTTTACTGGTGGGATCTGCCCAAGATACAGTCCACAGTGGTCCTTCTGCTTCTCTATTAGAAAGAGACAAGGTTAGATGGAATGGGATGGAGAGAGAGAGAAAAAAAAAGTGCCTGCTGACTCTGCTGCCACATCCCATTTGTCTCTGTCTCCAGTGGGATGGATGATGTTTTCTTCTCCTATATCACGGGTGTCCTGGAAGAGCTGGGCTCACCAGAGTCCTCTGAGGAGACTTTTGACATGGACACTTTTGTGGAAATGATGGAGGCGTATATCCCTGGCTTTGCAGAAATCCACAGGTATGTGAATGTTACTGCTTTGTGCGTGCACACCATGCGCTGGGGGCCTGAACTCAAGCCCCTCAGTATGATAAATTTTTTTGCTATACTGAGTTGAAGATGTATGAGTACCAAACCTGTGCTGTTGTGATCAGGTCGGTCTTTCCCTGAATACACAGATGCTAATCCCAATATAGTTTACAAGTAGGTCCTTTGCTGTCTGAAATGCCAGTTAATTTCGTTGGGCCGCCCAACAAGCCTTGTCTTTCTGTAATGAGGTAGCTAAGTACGATAGGCTACTGCTTTTATTCCTCTCACTAATTTTGCAGCTTCTGTCTCTTGCAGTGGGGATGTTTGTGAAATGATGTTCTCCCTCTCAGAGAGGCTTGGTGAAGCTCGCAACAAAGGTGAGTTATACAGACAGTTTCTGCACAAGGAGGTGTATTCTGCATGTGTTTTCAGTCTTAGTATTTGGAGTTGAGCAGTGTCACAGGATAAAATACAATCTTGTTTGCCACAGTTAGGCTCTCAAAAGGGAACCTGAATTGATTGACTTTTTTTTTGGTTTTATGTTCAATCGGGTTTTTGATATCAACACATGGGAGGTTTGAGTCATGTGGAATACTGTCCAAGACATACTAGGGTGAAAAACACTTGATCAGCTCTCCAAACACCCCTGTTGAGATCAAATCCAGAGTAATAAGGAAGAAATGGCAGATACAGTGCTGCTTGTTGAAATTCTACTGTAGGTTAATTCTGAAAGTGAGGATTTCTGCCTGCCTCTGTCAGCCATCTGCCTAAGCAACAGCACCACTGGGCAGCCCATGTCAGGTGCATCATCAAGTAGAAAATCCAGCTGATTGCATGTATCGCTTTTAGACTTTCAGCATCCTCAAAGCTCACTTCCTGTTCACCCGTGAATCCTGGCATGGCTGCAAAATCAGCAGTGATGCGCCCTGGCCTGCACAATGCAGGACTGCAGAAGACTGCGTTATCCCAGTGGCCCTTTCTAACCTCAGCATTCATGATCAGCTGGATTGCCATGTTAATCAGCTCCAAAGGTACTTCCCACTAAAGAGCAGACAGGTGAAGTGCTTGGACAGTAAACCTTTCAGGACATACCAGTCTTGGTTTTTGCTTATCTAGCAACATTACTGCTGTCTCGCCAGAAGGCTACACAGCGTAGAACAGACAGTCCTGTCTTTTATCTTACTTACTGCTTTCTTGAACTTGACAAAATCTTCTGCTCTGGTCCCCTACATCTTCCAAACACCAGATCTTAGAAATGTTAACAAAAATGCTGTAAGTATCCACAGCGAAGGCATTAGAGGGCCAAGAATTGACAGAATTGAATTCACAAGCAGCCTACATCCTGTAAGACCTGGAAATCCAGCATTCAGAAGCTCCAGCATGCGCTAGCACTGCTTTCCTGCAGGTCAGGATGAGCAGAGTAGCTGTTGTCTCTGAGGGCAGGAGGAACAGTAGTGCTTTCCAGTCTCGTCACTTAAGAAAGGATTTGCTTGGCACACGATGCGCTAGCAATCTAAGGGCAACAGAAAACAGAGCTCTAGCCTTAGTGGGACTGTTCCTCAGGAGATATCACTGTGTCTTTAAGAAAAACCTGGCCAAAAGGCTGTGGAAAATGGAAGTGAAGCACCCTCTGAAGACCTGACCAAGGGCCAGGAGCCTGGAGCTGGAGCCTGCAACGGGGAAGGGCAGTGCACTCTAACAGACGGAGCCGGGGCCCAGGTATGAGCACCCTGCAGAGGAGCAGGAGCAGTGGGGACAGTCACCCAGCACTAGGCTACCAGCACCACCTGAGGGCGTTTTCTGGCTCTGAAGGGAATGACAGCGTAGGCTGTGACAGCATCACTGGTGTCTGTGATCTCCATGGTATGGCCTGAGCAAGACTGCATAAATGGAAAGAGAAAATTACATGCTGACAGAAGAACATGAGCCATCACTCTTGCTCATCCTTTCCAGCCACTGGAAAAGATGAGCCAGAGCAATGGTTGAGAGAGCCTGTCCCAGTGCCCTCAGAGATCCCACAGCAGCACCAGGGGGATGCCTCTACAGCACTTCACTTCGCTTCACCCTGTTCCCCTTGCCTCACTTAACAGTTTGAGGTGGATCACCATTTCTCTCCCCAGCTGTCATACAGTATCTGCACAGGAAGCAGTCCCATCTGTCTGTGTGTCAGTCCTGAAGATGCCAGTCCAGACCCTCAATGACCTATGCTGTGCGTTCACAGAGCTTTACAGCACTGAGTCATTGGCCCTGCCATCCTGATCCTGCAGCACCATTCAGCATGGCCCGTGTCACAGACATTGTAGCACCTGGCAGACCCCTCCCTCACCTCCTTCCCTCGCACTCTGCTTGCTCTTCTTCCAGTACTTACCTCTTCCTTCTCTGCAGTGCAATGATTCTGCATCCACAGCCTTCTAGCAAATGCTGCTGCTGTGCTTCCTTCTGATGTAGCCACAGGTCACTGCTTAGCAGTCCCTTCCCTTTCTGATCAAAGCACATACAATTTCACAAGGTGAGCTGGAGCTCAAGCATTACACCACGGTGTCCAGAAAGCTGACTCCTACGGAGGCACATAGCATGGCCACAGATGAGTCCATTCACAGCAGCCCTACTTTAAAAAGTGTTGAAATAGAGGGGGAGAAGATTAAGGAAGAGTGATGCTTTGTCCTTGCAAAGATATGATCCCCTGTTGGGATGGTATTGGGAATGGTATTTAGCTTTGGGAATGGTATAGTCATATTTGTATGGAGAGAGAGCCTTCAGCTAAGGGCAGGCTGTTTCCTGACAATGCAAAACCAAAAAGGCCCTTTTCGATAGCTCACCATATCTCCACCTTACCTCTGTCTGTTGCTCCAACTAGGAAGGTAATAACTTGAAGGATGGTGTGGAGCTGCTGCTGGAGATGTTCCCGGCATGTACCTTGAGCCAGGCAGAGAAGGCGCTCGCCATGGCCTTGGGGAACTTGGAGGAGGCAGTGCAGTTAATTGTGGAGGAGAAAGTGAAAATTGGCCCGGCAGGTGCAAGTGTGAAGGTACAGTACTCATAGCTGGGTGGCAGCAGGCCAGGGAGCAGGGCAGAGCTCAGGGGCGCACGGGTGTCCCTGTTCTCTGCTGCAAGCAGCTTTAACCAAAGGAACTCCCTGTGCAATGAGCCAGGAGGATCACCCAGAACAACAGCCCCTCTCCCTTTCCTTTGCTCTGCCCACCACCGAGCCAGCACCCCAGTGGAGCTGTGGCTGGCACCCTGCTTTCCACAGGAGCTGGAGTGCTCCACCAGCAGCTGTGCTCACCAAGCTAGCAGGGATTAGGTGTACACCCCACATGTTGTGCCACTCACACACCACCTTGTCTCTTCCCAGGAACTGGCACGGCCTCGCAAAGTACCCAATCATGAGGAACTCAAACAGGTTATCCTACAGAAGTAAGTACGCAGCAGCAGAGAACCCCTAATTTTGCTCCAGATAAAGGAAGAGGTGGCAGTTTGGGGAAGGTCAGAATGACAGTGTAGTTTATAAAGAACTTGGGGTGTACGATGTTTAGTAAGAATGCTGTGAAGCTGATTTAGGTATAGCTGAATGCACCTATAAATAAAAATAGAACCATCATGATGCCAACCTGATGAAGTTTAACCATGCCAAGTGCAAGGTCCTACAGCTGGGTCGGAGCAGTCCCAGGCACAGCTACAGGTTGGGCAGAGAAGAGATTCAGAGCAGCCCTGAGGAGAAGGACTTGGGGGTGTTGGTCGATGAGAAAATGAACATGAGCCGACAGTGTGCGCTTGCATCCCAGAAAGCCAACTGTATCCTGGGCTGCATCAAAAGGAGTGTGACCAGCAGGTCAAGGGAGGTGATCCTGCCCCTCTACTCTGCTCTTGTGAGATCTCACTTGGAGTATTGTGTGCAGTTCTGGTGTCCTCAACATAAAAAGGACATGGAACTCTTGGAACAAGTTGAAAGGAGGGCCATGAGGATGATGAGGGGACTGGAGCACCTCCCGTATGAAGATAGGCTGAGAAAGTTGGGGCTGTTCAGCCTGGAGAAGAGAAGGCTGCGTGGAGACCTCATAGCAGCCTTCCAATACCTGAAGGGGGCCTATAGGGATGCTGGGGAGGGACTCTTCATGAGGGACTGTAGTGATAGGACAAGGGGTAATGGGTTCAAACTTAAACAGGGGAGGTTTAGATTGGATCTGAGGAAGAAATTCTTTACTGTAAGGGTGGTGAGGCCCTGGAATGGGTTGCCCAGGGAAGTTGTGAATGCTTCATCCCTGGCGGTGTTCAAGGCGGGGTTGGACAGTGCCTTGGATGGCATGGTTTAGTGTGAGGTGTTCCTGCCCATGGCAGGGGGTTTGGAACTAGATGATCTTAAGGTCCTTTCCAACCCAAACTATTCTATGATTCTATGTGGGAGAAAAAATGGGTTTGGATTTGTTTTAGAGCTGTGGCACAGGAATAGGTTACCTGCACCAGCTGGGTCACAGTGCTGGCTGGCTGTGAGGTTTCAGCCTCCTGCAGGTACAGTGTAAGTCACAGTACTGCCAGCTGAGGTCCTGGTTAAAAGTTCAACACACAAACATCACGCTGCAGCTCAGGTAACACACTGTGCCTTGTAAAACTACAGCAGCTCATTCATACCTCCATCCTTGGAGACAGTCCAAACAGGGCTAAAGATACCTTTTAAGAGACTGTGTGTACAGCAACATTGGGAAGATTAAATCTCACTTGTTGAACGTGTGAATTCAATGCATTTAAAGAAACCTCACTGAAGTCCCCCTGTGGACTTCGTAAGAAGGAAAGTGGCTTTAGACTGGTTTACCTTTATTCATTTCCAAAAGCATTTAATTTTCAGTAGGAGAACCCACATTGTGGTTTCATCGATTTGCTTTAAGATCTCAGCTTTCACCAATATCCTGTGGGCATGCAAATTGCACATGTCTATCCAGCCACATCTTTTCCACCACTTTATGTCCTCCCCAGTGACAGAATGGGGAGACAGTCAATGATCTAAGGAAGATAAAGCAAAGCAGAATGGCATCCAAGCAGAATTAGCAATCCCTGTCCTTGCCCATCTCCTGTGTAGGCCTGTGTCAGGGTGACAAGCAGGGGAACAAAAAAGCACAAGCTGGCATTTATGTTTCTGGGAACTTCATTTTAATGACATTTTGGCAACGTCCTGTACTTTAAACATCACTCAAGCACAGGTACAGAGAGCAGATTACCATAGCTGAAGGTACACATGAGCAACTATACTAACTACTGAGGGAGAAGTCATGGTCAGTTGTGCTGTCCACCTGCTAAGCCAGCACCAGTCTCAAGAGCAGTAACTCAGCAGTACAGCAAGCGAATGTTTGGGCCCTGATATTTCAGCCATATAGGGAATGAGGTGATGCTTTTATGAAGTTGCTTCCAGCACAGACCTGTTTCACAGTCAAGTAGTAGGTGAAGTATGAAAGGAACACCATCTTTTCAGGGCAGAAGCAGCCACCTTGGTCCTGTAATTTCAGCTGTCTCCTTTGGCTGCCATCAGTTGGGCTGAGAAGGAGCAAAGCTGCACCAGTGGCAAAGCACACCAGACCTCAGCACCTCTTCCAGTTCTGCAGTGCCCATCAGCATTCTCAGCAGCCCAAGCTTTCAATACCCTTCACATATGGCCAAGGATGCTACTCCAGGATAATCCTGATGGATTCTTTCCAGAAGGATGACAATGCTTCTTGCCCATTCCATCCAGAGGACAACATCAGGTGCACCTAGCTGCAATCTAGGTACGCAGGACACATTGTGCAGCCACAAACCAGCCAGGGGGAAAAGGACATAGGCTATGAACAGCTCCAGGCAATGCTTGTTACAGTGTTCACTAAACGTGTCTTGTTTCAGATATATGATGGTGGATAGTGCAGATGACCAGAAAACACATCGGCCAGTTCCACCCAAAGAGGTAAGAAGAGCAGTCCCAGCTCACCAGCAGTTTGAACATCCTTTGGCTACAAGGTTTAAAAATCAGGCTGCAAGCCTGGAAAACAAGGGCAGGACAGAGCAGGAGCATTCCCAGAGCCCACTAGTAAGCGAAGAACAAGATTAGCTTAGCTCAGGGGTGGCAGGGTCTGTCAGTTCCTTCCATTCCTGACTAGCATGGCTCTTGCTCCCCCCATCAGATAGCTTCCTTCCAGTTTTTCCCAAGATTCCCAACACAAAGGATGGGTAAAGCAGCCCACCCCAGTCTTCCTCTGTATCCTGACAGCACTGCTTTGCTTCTGCTTCTCACCTCCCTTTCCCTAGCAGCATGGTTGGCCACCCACTTGGTGTTAATATCTTTCCAGGCTCCCAAGAAGTTGATCCGCTATATCGATAACCAGGTGGTGAGTACAAAGGGAGAGAGGTACAAAGACATCAAGAAGCCTGAGAGCGAGGAGATGAAAAGAACCTACATTAGCCTCAAACCAGCCAGGAAGTACAAGTTCCACTGACAGCCAGGTCCTCCTGTTCTTCAGCCTCCACTTCGCCAGCCAGGCATGGCAAGATGGACACACCGCACTAGGGATGAGGGACTCTTCCACCTGCCACTAACTGGAACTAACCCAGGAGCCAGGACACTACTTTCAGCTTCCTCAACTAACCCAGCTGAGGGGAGATCTCTCCTTGTGTAGCTGTCCCTCTGCCCCCAGGGGCACACTGCAGTGGCTCTCCATGGCCTGGGCATTCTCTGCTATTCCTTGCATGGGACATTTTTAGATCTAAGATGTGGCTTGTGCTTTTGCAGCAACCTTTTTACAAGTCTGCACTGTTGCTTTAAACTGAGTGCCAGTATAATAAAGATGATGTGAGTTGGTGTGTAGTTCAGCTGGAGCATGCATATGCTTTGTGGACACCACCTCCAATCCCTCCTGGGGCTAAAGGTAAGAGCAAGGTCATTCTCCAGCTATTTATTCTCTTCACATTCACCACAAGATGTAGCTGCTGTTTGGTTAACCACTTGACAAATACAAAGGCTGAGGGTGAACTCCAGACCAGAGCTAGGCTCCCTGCCAACACCACCTGCAGCACTCCATAAGCTCCAGCTGACAGCATGGCAAGGGCGCCTGTGATTTCTGAACAGTATTGGATGCCAAAGCTGTAGCCGTGCAACATGGAGCAGGATATAATAGCTAGCCTGGGCACTACTGAAATCTTAAGTCAGAAACTGGGGGAAACAAATAGGAATGACCAACTGCTTTCAGTGACAGCAGAGCTAGGTTTGGTGTTTTTCTGTCAGTGAAACTGCAGTTAGGAGCAAGTTCCCCCTGAGAACAACTCTCACCTTGCACCAGCCCAAACCAGCACGCTAGGCCTGGGCCATGCCAGCTCTTTGGTGTCAGGCTGGCCAGTGGCTGCAGGCTGGAGCTGGACTCACTCTGCCCTCCTCCCACAGCACAGAGGGGCCTGCCCTCTCCCAAGAGCACAGCTGGCAGCTTTTCTCCTTCGCTCCAGCTGGCCTGGTGTGTTCCACAGCTCTGCTGGCATGCCCTGCGCAACACCCCAGGGGACAGTCCCCATCAAAGACTTTCCTCTCTCAGGACAGCTGCCATTTAGAAATTTAAAATACAACAAATAATAAAACCTATCAGCTGGCCTGGCCAAGGCCTGTTCAGCACCATGGTATTCCTGCAAGCCATTCGCTGTCTCCACTGCAAAGGGAGTTACTCTCCCCAGAGGCACCAATGAAGACCACTCATGAACACCCACCCGGTGGCTACTAAACAGTCCCAGAGGAAAGAGTGGGCCCCACTCAGGCCAGCCTTGCCAATGGGACCAACCTCTCCCTCTGCATATCTCCTAAGCAGCTGGTTCCGGCATCCTCCCGGGATCCCAGTGTCCTGTCAGTCCCCCCCACCCCCAGCAGCAGCACTTCTAGATCTGGAGGTTGATGAAAGGGGCAAAGCCAACCACGTCCTGCAGGAGAACAAGAGCCCTCTGCAGCGGAGGCTCCACATCCAGCTCCACCCCACGGCTTCGGAGGATGCTCAGGCTGGACTCAGCCACGTTGTGGCAATGCTTCACCTTCAGCGAGCGTAGCTTGGGACAGTACTCAGCCAGGACCCTGCCAAGAAAGATCACGTGCAAGTTGCATGCAAGTGCACTGCTCACCCTCTTCTCTACTCCCAGAAGCCCAGCTCTCACCACTGTGCCACAAGTACCAACCTTTAGGAGCAGTATCCTAGTGGTCTAAGAGAAACTCCAGGGACATAGTTGGGTCCCAGACCTACCCTCCATGACATGCTGGGAAATCTGCTGTTAGTAGCCTCTCTTGAAGGGCCTGTTAGTGTGTTCGCCCCCAGTCTGAGCTCATTGCTTTCAGCATGAAGAAATCCAACTTTTCCTCTTGGGTTCTCTTCTACTTCCCACCCCAGATACCTGCCATCCCCACGCCAGCTCCCCAGGTTGCTTAGTACCTGATGGAATCATTTTTCACTCGCAGACACCCTGTGAGGTCCAGGTGTTCCAGCTCAGGGCAGCACTTGGCAATCTCCTCAACCGCTACATCACCTACATTGGCATTGACAGCCAGTGACAGGGACTTGAGCCTGCTGCACTTCTGCACCAGGTAGCAGATGGCCTCATCCTTCAGCTGGCGACAGGCAGTCAGGTCCACAGCCTCCAGTGCCTTGCAGTGGTCAGCCAGGCTGCGCAGGGACAGGCTGTCTACCCACTCACAGTGGGCCAGGGAGAGCCTGCGTAGGCTGGGGCAGCTCAGTGAGATGGCCACCAGTGCATGGCGGCTGAGCTGGGCACAGCCCTTCAGCTGGATGTGGTGCAGGTGGTGGTTCTGCCTGATGACCGGGAGCAGCTCCCCATCTGTCAGCCAGTCGGAGCAGTTCTGGAGCGCCAGCTGCTGCAGTACTTCGTTGTCCTTCAGCAGGTTAATGAAAGCAGCTCGAGGGATGGGAGGTCCGATCTGCATGGGGAACCCAGGAAGAATGACGTGTCCCCCAGGGCTTCAGATCACCTGATCCTTACCAAATACTCTCTCCCCTCCTCTCTTCCACTGTGACAGTAGTGAGCAAAGACACTCCCTCTTCTCATCCCAGAGTAAACCCTGCTGTCAAGCTTTCCTCCCCTTATGCCAAGACTACTGCCACAAGCTAGAAGATGCTTGGGCTTCTCCCTGCTGCATCATCACCCCTGCATTTACATGCTCGTGATGAATTCCACACCTCTGCTCTTCAAATACTCTGCTAGACCACTCTGTCCTCACAGAAGAGCAGCTACTTCAGCCTTCCCAAATCCCAGGCAGTGTCTCCCTGGGCAAGCATAAGCTTTCCCTGAAGATGCCAGACAGAATTATTTCACACCAGACTCACCCTAATGCACAGCCTCTATGAGGAACAACAGGCTGTGCCACTCAGGACTGGCTTTCTCCTGCCAGCTGGTGCCCATAATGGCCCAGGTGGAGCTTCCTGGCTCACTCCTCCCAAGGCCTCTTGCTAAAGACACTGGCATTGCTGGGTCCTGAATCACTGCCTCTCCTCCCTGAGCCCATCTGTCCAGTCTGACACCCAAGCCATTAACCCAAGCTCCTGAGCAGAAACCAGCCTCCTTGTCGGGGGGTTCTTCTCCTCACATAGTCAGATGCTCCCCTGTTATCTCCAGATCAGTAGGACATCTGTGTCTCCCCCAGCCTCAGAACCATCCAATACCTGGCTTGAGTCAAAGCAGCGCATATTGGCCAGGTACAGCTGGATGAGTGACTGGAACAATTTGCTGACCCTCTGCAGGCTCAATAGCTGCTGCAGTGGCAGATGACAGAGGATATGTGGAACCAAGATGTCTTCCCAGGGCAGGTCCAGGAGGCATCCCCTGGAGGGGGTCAAACTCATCATCAGATGTCACGGAGCCAGGCTACAGTGGGAGCCAGGCTAGATGTCCTCACACGTACTGCCAGGTGCCTCTAGGAGGAACAGCCAGAAAGAAAGACTCAGCAGTGTCTCCCACCATCAGCCCACAGGGTAACACCCCTTGGCCGTCAGCAGGGCAGGCACCTGCCACGTGCGTCACCTCCTCCCCAGCCCGGGACAATTCACTGCTCTGGCATCCGCGTCCACCTGACTGCACTGCCCTCGGGGTAGGGACTTCCCACCAGCCTCCTGAGGCGTCCCTGTCCCTCGGCAAAGCAGCAAGAGACTGCTGCAGCATTACCGCATCACCTGCGCCTCTCTTCCATGGCTAAGCATCGCTCCACCTGGCAGCCCGTTCCCTGCACCCAGTGCCGAGCCACTCGGACCCTTGCGAGGGGAGAGCAGCAATGCTCCGGACTCCCCGAAAGCTGTCTCCCTCCGATGAGGCCATAGCTCGGGTAGCCAGAGGAAGGAGAGGAGCCGAGGAGGGAGCAGAGGGGTTCCGGCAGCCCGGAGCCTTCCGAGCTGCGGTTCGACACGACCCCAGCAGAACCCGCAGCTGGGGGGGGGACGACACGACGGGACACTTCCACTCAGCCATACCGCCCCCACCGCCCCTCGCTCACCCCCTGAACGGCCCAGCTTCTGGACTGCCGCCCCGCCGCCGCAGCGAGGGGGCCGCAGGAACCCCAGCAGGGCCTGCACACCCACCCCCCGCGCCCCCTGCCGCAGGCCCCCATGGCGATGCGGCTGCCCTGCCCCAGCGCCCCCAGATCGGTACCTGCCGCCCCCCGGCGCTGCCCCGGCTGCTCCATCCGGCTACACCTCACCCAGACGCCGGCGTCCAGCCGCAACGTCACGCCGGCGGGCGGAAGTACGCTTGTCCCGCCGCCCCGCCCCCGGCCCCGCCCCGTTACCTCGGCCGGCAGTTGCGGGCACGTTAACGGGGCCCGACAGCGGAGCTCGGGGCGGCTCGGCCCTGCCAGGCTGGGGCACCGGGCGGAGCAGAGCGACTCTGACCCCGCGAGAGCGCCGGCGGTTACAGGTCCCACCGGTGCCGCAGCGGCTCCCGCAGGCTGCTGCAGCGGCGCGGCTCTCACATCAGCCCCGGTACAACGGTTCCCCGTGCGCATCCCTTCCCCGTGCACACCACCACTCCCAGTCCCTCGGTTATCGCAGTTCCCCCGCGCACACCAGATCCCCAGTTCCCCGGTGTACACCGGTAGCTCCAACCCCGCGGCTCCCCGGCTCCCTGGTGCATACCGGCTGCGCCGGTTGCCCGGTCCCCAGCGCACGCCCCTGCCCGCGGCAGCGGATTGGCGCATGCGCAGCTTGGCGGCGCTGTCCGTTCAGCACCACGCGGAGCCGGGACCCGCCGGGACCCGCTGCTGCCGGTGAGCGACGGCACCGCCCTCGGGCCCCGACAGATCCCCCGGCCTGGCCCCCAACGCGCTATCGGGTCCCGCTGCTCTCCCAGCTGGCTCTGCCTCCCACTCCGCGCCCGCAGAGCCGAGGTACCCCCGGGAAGGGCCGGCCCCCGGGGCTCAGTTCTCACAGTACCCCCGACCGGCAGCCGTCACTAGCGGCCTGCCTCCCCTTGCCCCCTGCCCCTCCCCCGGGTCTGGGAAGGGACGGCACTGCTTGCTGCAGCTCGCTTACCCGGCCTGCATCCCCCCACTCTGCCAACCGGCTCCTCGCGCTTTGCGCCACCGGTGCCCCGCCTGTCCCCGTACCCTCGGGTGCGGGGTCCGCCCCTTGCTGGCAGCCCCCGCCGAGAAGCGGCCCGGGCTCCTGCCGGCGCTGTTGCCATAACGACTCGGCAGAACCAGACGCTGCTATTTCCCCTCTGCTGTCCTCCCCGCTGCCGGTCTGGGGGGCAGCCCGTACCCCATCAGTACGGCACTCTTACTGCCCACACCAGCCCTGGATGGGTGACCCCACCCCTGGCTCTGATCCGAGCCCTGCCGCCTTGCGCAGCGCCAAGCTGCAGATCACTGCTGGCAACAGGCACTATAAAAAGATCCACCTGCCAAAAAAAGCAGCGCCCAGTGAAGGAGTCCCACATCCCTGGTCCCAAATTCCCTGGAACAAGTCCCGGGTTCCCTGGAAAGCAATGACCTGTCTATGCACCCTTGTGTGCTCTTTCCCTCCCGATATGGAAGCATCCCCCAATGGGGAAAGGTCTTCTTACCCTATTGCCTGTCCTCTGGTGGTAGCTACCCATGTTACCTGTCTGCTCCTGGATGTGCAGACCCTGAGAGTCCTAGTGGCTCCCAGTGTAGACCCTGGGAGTCCCAGTAGCATGGCACTTTCCTCATTTACAGAAGGACAAGCGAGGCAGGGGTTTTCAGGTTTTTTTAAGGAGCTGAGAATGCCCCCAGCCATGGCCTAGGACAACGCTTCCTTCCTCTGCAGTGGAGGTGCAGAAAGCTCTGGGAGTGCTGATCCTGCTTCTAGACTGGGAGGGTTCATTTTGCCTTCAAGAGGTTTCAGCCCTATGCTCACTCTATTCTTGAGTTCCTGCTGTGAAATAAAAGTGAGACATCTGGCAGGGAGCGCCTTAATATTGCCCCTGACTGTGACTGAAACTGCCTACAAGAAGGCTTTTTGAAGTAGTGGTCTTGGTTTGGATAGAAGGTGAGGGAGCACCAGCGAGCAAGAGATTGCAACGCTCAATTACATCTGCCCTTCACTGTGCCAAAACAGGCTTGGCTGGGAGCCCCTGCTTGTGCTGAGTCCTTGCTCAGAGGAGCTGTGTTGTGGATTGCTTGTTATCCTTCCTGAGCAACATGTGTGCTGGGCTGGCACATGGGACCTGCCCTGCTCCCCCACCAATCTCTGTTCATGTTTTTCATTTTGTCTGATCCAGCTGGGCTGGCTGAATCACTTCCCTGGCACCCTGCTGGTAGCAGGGCTCAGAAGAGGGCTGAGAGCCCAGACAGATTCCAGGTACTGCAAGGAGGTTGGGAGGCACTGTTAGAATAAAGACAGAAGTGACACACAGTTGTGTTTGTTTGGCCTTTTCCCGGCTTGTGCTGCACATGGAGAAGGTGAAGAATCTCCTACATTTAAGATCTAGTGGCAAGGCAGAGCCTCAAGAATTGTTTAGTGTTGGGCCATCTCCACTGAGCCACTTATGGCACCACTCAGGCATCATACTTAATCCAGCTCACTTCAGCCTGCTTGCAGGACAGCAGTCACTGTGTCAGGGCTGGGGCACTGCAGCCAATCAGGCAGTGCTGTCTCTTTTCCAGATGCAGCAATCAGGGTCAAAATTACCCTGGAAACAACCATCAGCTTCTGGATCCCTAATACAACACTGCAGCAAGTGTAGTGTGGTGCTTGCTCCGACAAACCTCTTTAGCTCCTGAACCCAGAGCAGCCCTGAGTTTGCTGTCTCAGCATTTAGGGGAGTGCAAGCAAGGTGAGGAAGAGAAGGGTGAACATGCCAGCTGTGTCAGGGCACAACAACAGCAGCTGCCCCTGCAAGGGCAGGGGCCTCCCCGGCCAGAGACCAGCCACTCAATACCTGGCCAGTGCCCAGAGGGGACAATCAGGGTCGAGTACAGCTTTACAATGAACAAGCAGGGCCATGGCAATGGAGTAGGGCTGAGGTTCACCTAGGACATCAATCCACAGCAGAGGGTCCAGGTCAACGGTGCCCATAGCCCACCATAAGAATAGCTTAGTTTAGCTAAGTTGGAGACCAGCACTCCTACAGCACTGCATAACAGAAACCAAGAGCCCCAGGCTGAGCTTAAGTAGAGCCCCAGTCCTATGGTCATGAGTGGTGAAGGCTCCAGATGAGGCTGATTAGAATCACTACAGTTTACCAGCATCCTCAGGGTCCTGACAGCTGGTGGCCTGTGGAGGAGTTAGTAGGTAGGTAGGTGGTAGGGAGGTTGGTTGGTTTGAGGCTATGGCTACTGAGATGTAAGAGCCATGTAGTAGGAGTCATGGACAGTTTCCAGCCGTGAAATGCTCAGACTGTTCTCTTTCTTCTCCACAGGTTGACTGCAGATACAGAAAGAGCATCAGAGCCTGCTACTGCATTGTAGGAGTGTATGTGAGACACAGCTTTACACCATCAGGATGTCTGGTGGAGCTAGCAACACAGGAATACATCAATGGTAAGGATCCCAAACTGGTACTATTTTTGTGCTCATGCCTGTAAAGTTTTCCTATATGCAGAGTGGATGTAGTACAGCTGTACAGCACTGCAGCACAGAGCCTGGGTGATGTTATTCACTGTAGCTGAGCCATGAAGGGACAACTCAAAGCAGGCAAGCTTGAAGGACCTGAGCTTTGTTCTGCTCTGCTCAGTCAAGAGCTGTAGCAAGCTTCTGCCTTTCTGGTGGCATATGCTTTGCCTAAGGTGGGTCTGCATTTTTCTTGAGAGGTGTCTGGAAGTCTCCTTCCTAAGCTTCAACTAGATGCAGACAGCTGCAAACTGACCTGCCGAAGCAGCTTCCAGAGTTGACACTTATGTAAGGGAGATCCCTTAAGGCAAGGGGAATTCACCTTGCTAGTCAAGCATTAGGATGAGGGCAGACCTTGGGCTAAAAACTTCTTTCTATAAGCTTGGATAGCTGCCATCTTCTAGATTTTAAAGAGGATGTGGGAAAGATTATCACAACTGCTCCTGTAAGACCAACCAATTCTCTTCGTCTTCTAAAAGGGAATGAAAAGGGCTGTGGTCCTGCTCACATGCATATCAACCAGCGTCTGTAAGGGCTATGAGTTCAGTGGCAAGTGTGGTGGAGGCAGGACACAAGAGATGAGGAAATGGAGCTGACAAGAAGTTAACCCAGTTGATGTGGTTTCAGCATATGTCCTGTTAGCTCCATGGCACACTGTGAGCCTGATGCTGTACAGGCAGCTACTGGCTTAAAGAGGGTGCTCCTTGAAAGACCAATGGGTTGAGCTTGGAGATGCTTCCCTTCCAAGGGGGGACTGCATTTGTCATGACTCACCAGGCACATGCCCATCACTTCTTCTTGTGCCTTTCTAAGACATTGTTTTGGACAAGGTGTGTCTGAAGCTCCCTGTTCCCAAGAGCAGTGCTAGGCTGTAACATTCCTGGTGCTTGCAGGGTGTTTGAGGAAGTGTATTGCACAGGTACCTTTCACAAGCAGGGGACACCAGTCAGTCTGGTGGCTCTCCTGTTATGCCAGTGACCACTGGTGTCCTGTGAGGGAAAGCAGGGCTTCTGCATCAGTTCTTGAGCTGATCCGCAGTGACAAGAGACCAAGGTGAGCCCTGGGCAAGGAAGCAGATAAGCTCACAACTGCTGCAGCTTTCTTGTATATTCCCTGGAAACATATGGTGCTAGTTGCTCTCAGAACCAGGGCATGGCCTCAGGTCTCACTCTGATGGCATCTTCATCCTCCTGAACATCTCCCTGAAGTGAACGGAGTCTTCAGCCAGCTGCACTGCTGTGCTGGTACCTAGCTGTACCTGAGGAGTCTGGTCTTGACCTCATCCTTTGGGAAGCGGGAATGAGGTTTTAGGAATTTGGGCCTAAAGGCAGGGGAGTTTGCTGGCTAGAAGAGCTGACCTCAAGTCAGGAATCCCAGGCTTTGGTTCCCAGACGTGCTCCTGATTTGCCAGCTGATCTTGAGCAAGTCTTCCCTACATATGCCCCTTGACTTTTCCCTTGCATCGAAAATGCAGTTATTTCCATGTCAAAGGTTGGCTTTCTTCAAGCCTTCTGGGGTTCCTAGAGGCTGGTGCTGTGGGAGGGCGCAAGTTATTTTTAGGAGATTGGTATGGCGCCAAGCCAACACTAACCTTCTGTCTTAAGATCTATCACCTTGTGTGATGGCTGGCACCTTGCTGGCTAATCAGGGCAAACTCTGCTCTCAATGGGGACTGAGATTGTGCAGTGCCACCAGGAGTCCCTTTTAAGCTGGTGAAACAAGGACCCATGATGCCTTCTGTTCAGCTCTTCCCTTTACAGGGCACCTTCCCCTTTCTCTTGCTGAGAACATGCCTATATAGTCAGGGAAAAAATAAAATAGAAGTAAAGCAAGGCCAAGCTGTGCAAGGCAGGGTTGGAAGAGGACCATGCATGAGGAGCTCCCAGCTAGACACCAGTGCGGGGCTGTTCTGCAACATCCCCCTCATGAACCCACTGCTTCCAAGCTTTCAGTGTCTCCTTTGCATGTGTCTCCACACATCACCACGGTGGCAGGCTTCCCCCCCACCATGGTTGTAATTACTCCTCCTTAACTGACCACCTAGGTTTCTACACCTTTTACACATTCTATATGTGACCGTGTTCTCCCTGTGCTAGGTCAGGCTGCATGCCTGGGGCTTGCTGTCTCTTTTCTGCATAAGGTACTCCCTGTATTCATTGCTTTTCCTCACCCTTATGCCCTTTCACCTTTCCCATCATGTGAATCTTGAGGCTGAAGGTGGGGGGAAGGGATCACATTTTACTGTTGCTGAGTTTAGCTGGAAAGAAGCTCCAGAGATCCGTGCTGCAGCACAAGCCATGTCCTGGGAGACTACACCCAAGAGCTGCTGATTTGGGTTGATTCAGGCTAAATTGGTCTCTCCAGTGCAGTGACTCACCATGGTGAGCGACCTGCTGGTACCCAGGAAGCTCCGTCCCTTGTGCAGAGCTCACCCCACCAGCCAGAAATCTCCTGCTTTCCTCCAAAACCATCTTTCCTTTGAGCATCTTTTTACCAAGAGATACTCCCACACAATTGTTCCCCTAACTGCTGTGCAGGGAGATTATTTATGGCTCAAGCTGTGCTGAGGCCCCACCTCCCCATCCCCAGGACAGGTTTTACCATGCTGGCATCTCTGTCTTCATCTTAACTAAGCAGTGCTGGAGCAGGGAGAAGCCCGCTCGCTGCATGGGGCTGGGACAGCATCTGAGGGGATCTCTGGAACAGCAGATGTTCCCAGGGCGTTATAGAAATATTTAGCTACAGCTAGCTCTGAGGCCCAGCGCTCAGCTTCCACTGCCTCCTCACTGCACCTCGGCTCTTCTGAACCCTCCTGCGGGAGGGGTAGCCCCAGGCAGGGAGCTGGGACACCAGGCAGGGCAGGCAGAGCTTGCACAAATGCAGGTCTACACTGTCTCTTCTCCCTGCTAAGACATTTTGCAATCTGTCCTCTTCTGGAGAGCCTTTCACCCTGAAAAATCCTGCTGTGGTCCCACATGCCTGCCCCATGCAAGAGGCACAGGATGGTGCTGGTGTGCTCTCCCCTGATCCAGGTCTGCATAGAGTGGTGGTGGGCAGGATCTCCAGCACTGCCTATTTGCCCTGGTGAGCTGTAAAGCAGCATTTTTTTAACAGACTGTCAAGGAAGGGTATTTTCATCTTTTATCCTTAACCACCAGCCTGGCGGAATAACAGGTAAGTGCATCAGCCCATTAAAGACTTGGCTTATGCTGCAGTGGCTCTTTTAATATACAGCTAGGATGTGGTTGGGTGTTGGCACCGGGGGTAGAAGGCATTAATTAGAACCATGTAGTTAAATCTAGGTCCTGAGGGAATGCATGCAACCTAATTGGTTGCCCTGGAGCCCTCAGTGCAGGCACAGTGGAGGTTCAGCTTCCCTTGCTCTCACTGAGACCCATCTCCTGGGGGGCTGGAGCTGCTATTTGTGTGGTGCTGCCAATGAGCTGGGAGAGCAACACCCATCTGCCAGCGGAGTGACTGTGCACCCTGAGGCCAAAGCACAGCTCCACTCACTTTGTCAGCAGTGAGGCAGAATATGGCCCCTATGCTCTTTGCAGTGCCTTAAGCTCAAGCTGCACCAAAGGAGCCATCTCTGACATCCCCTCTATGCTCAGAGGAGCTGGCCTGAGGGGTACCAGGGTGTTTACTCCAAGTGGAGTGCAGCTGCAGGAGAAGCACCTTTCCAGAGTCTGATCTGTGCGTCTCAGGACACGCTGGCATCAGCTCCTCCTGGAGCCAGTGTAGGAATGGAGCTCTTGTCTAACCCACCCCACCCCACCCCACTCAATCTCATCTAGATCTGTTCAACTGCTGGGACACTATGGTATCCAGGTTGATCTCTTCCAAGCAAGTTCATCACCATTGGTCTACCCTGTTGACAACCCACACCCTTCTGGCCTCAGGTGGGAAATCTGTGTGTGAGGAGGGCTCGTAAAGATGAGCAGGGGCAATGCAATAGCTAGAAATCTCCTGGAAGCTGCCTGCATCTGGGATTGAGGAACCGGCAAAGCCCAGGAATCTGAAAGGGATGACATGGAATTCGGGTGGTCTCCATGCAGGAAAGATGTGGTTCCACAGGCAGGGACTAGAGGTGCTTAAGCGCTCAGGCGACAGTAAAGAGGGCTCCCTGTGCACTGCGCTCCTGGCTCTCTTTCTGAGCCCTCTAGGTTGATGCATGGGGGATTTTCCTTGTCCCCTTCAGTCATCTGCCAGATGGGTTCCCTGCTCCCTCTCCTCCGCATCAGCTGGGAAGGGATTCACAGCAGGAGTGACCAGGGGATCCAAGGTTAAATCCTCAACCAGTGGGGCTTATGTCAGCACTGGCCAGACCCATGTCAGTGGGCACATCCTTTAGGAGTTATAGGGCTGGGGGAAGGCAAAGGGGATATGGAGCAGAGTGTGGCAGGGAGAGCTACAGCTGCATAGTGGAAACATGCATAGTTTGGAAGGTGATGTGTTTTCTGTGGATGACCTGGATCTCCAGACAGGGTGGCAGGAGAGGAACACTCCCTTACCCTCTGCAGCTCTCAGCAGGGCTGCCTTCGAGTGCTGGGAAAGCACAGGCACAGTGTCCTGGCGCAGAGACACTGGGAAAAGCTCCCAGCTTTTCCTCTTGGTTAAATCTGTCACTCTGGCTGCAGCTTAGAGAAAATCTTTCCCCTCCCCACCCTCCTGCCATCAAGAAGCTGCTGAAGGAATCGGGTCGTTGATCCCGCAGCAGTGAGGCCCCTAATTATCCCAGCTTTCCGGAGCCTGCCGAAAGCCGGCTGCGTGCACGGCAGCTCAGGGACCTGTGGTCCCCAGCGTGGGGAGAGGGGCCCCACGCAGGCATGAGCCTGGAGAAGCAGGGAGAAAATGGCAGTGCCTCGATGCATTAAATATGAGGAGAGCCTGCCCAGCCTTGCTGCTTTTTACCTGTGTCCCTGTGCCTGGGAGGGGGCAAGGGGGCACACTTCAGGGTGACAGCAAGGCCAGGTGGTCACGGATCTGGGCTCACTACAGGGAGGAAAAGCAGCAAGGAGGGGCAGCTTTTCCCAGATTCCTCTTGCAGGCATGGCGTGCATGCGAGGCCCTGGCTCCCCTGGGCCCCTCCTCTCACACACATTTAATAACGATTACTGGCTGGGCAATAAAGTGCTGTTTAATAGTGAATCAATCAGGCAACCCGGGCGGGCAGGGAGCGCTGGCGGCCAGCCCCAGCCACTGCTGTGTGCAGCTCCAGTGCAGTAGCAGTGTGGCGGCTGGGGACCCTGCCACAGCACCCCTCATCTTGGTTCCCTGCTGTCCTGCACCCGCCTCTGCTGCCCGCACCTGGCAGGATGAAAAGCATGGGGGTTTTCCACCCTGTAGCATGAAGTGGTTTCCTCAGGCTGGGCTAGCATTTCCCATCCTTAGGGTGGCTGGTGACACAATGATGTCAAGTCCCTGGTTGCCTGGGACACCTTGGCACCTGTGGCCACAGTGTGCTTATTGTCAGGGCCTGCGGAGAGGTGACACCCCAGCAAGGGGCCTTCCTGGGGGTGGCCAGAGGCCCAGAGCACATGGCAGCTTTTGTCTTGTCCTCATGGTCCCAAGCAGTGGTGGGGTGTGGGGGCAACCTGTACTCCGCAGCACAGGGCTATGCATGCTCATGCATGAGGACAAGTGTCTGCAGTCACACAGGATCTTGTATGCTGCTGAGCAGGGACACACCATACACAGTGATGTGCACACTGATGGAGAGGCGCATGCTATGGATATGTGCGGTGCTTCACTGGGACATGAGCAAGACATACGGGATTGAATATGCCAGTGCGGGAGGCTGGGTTCATACTGCACATGGGGATGTGCACACCGGGGCACCAGACCTCCACGGTGTACACCGGGACACCAGGGCTGTGCAGGGTGCTACACCGACATGCACACTGGCACACAGGGACACGTGCGTGGTGCTCTAGCAGTACGTGCACAGTGCTACACCGGGACACGCCTGCCGCACACGGACACGCACCCGGGTCCGGTGTGGATCCGCCTGCTCCTCGCTCCGCAGGTACCGGCGCCACCGGGTGAGGCGAGGAGCGGCGCCCGGCGGGGGTTTCCCATTGGCTGCCGGGACTGTCAGTGGGGCGGAGTGACAGGCCCGGGCCGGGATTAGCGCGGCGGGGAGCGGCGAGCTGGGGCTGGTGGCACTGTACCGTACTGTACCGCACCGTAACGTACCGTAACGTACCGCACCGCGCTGCGCCGCGTCCGACGGGACGAGCCGAGCCGAGCCGTGCCGTATTGTACCGTGCCGTGCCGGCAGCAGCGCGGAGCAGCGGCGCGCAGGATGCGGCGGCGGCACTGCCGGTAAGGCGCTGGGAGCGGAGCGGGGAGCGGAGCGGGGAGCGGCGGGGGCCGGATGGGGCTGCAGGGGAGCGGGGAAAGTTGCAACAGTTGTTGCAGGGGCCGAGGCGGCCCTGCGCCCTCCCGGCAGCCGTGACCGGCGGCCGGCGGCACAGGGCTGCGCTAGCACCGGTGAGCCCCGGCGGGGCCGAGACCCGCCCGAAGCGGCCGGTGTACCAGTGCGAAGGGATGGGCTCGGGGCACCTGCCCGGGCACGGGGAGCAAGGCCGGGCGCGGCGGGAGGCTCTGCGGAGGGAGAGAGCGGCTCCGCCAGCCCCCCCGGCCGGGGAGGCTCCTTCTCATCCGGATGGATGTCACATCCACTCAGGGCTGATCCCGCCGAGACGGGAGGCGCTGGGCAAAGGAGGCCGGGCTGGGGCGGCAGGGGAGGGAAGAGCAGGCTCAGCCCCATCTCGGACGTGGGGGACGTCCCCTGCCTCGATAATCCCTTAGGAAAGGGTCTCCTGTGTCCCATAGCCCCAGGGCCGGGAGGCACCCCTCCTCGGTCGTCACTCTATCCCCGAAACTGCCCTGTGGCCCCGATAGTGCAGAGGCACCTCCTGGGGACCACCCTCCCCGGCAGATGGCCCGGCACCCACAGCCTGGTTGTCCCCATTCTCTGCCATTGCCTCTGACAGTGGTACCGTGTCCAGCACACAAATACGGCCCGTCGCGTGTAATCAGCCCCTAGCCCTGCACCTCCTGCTTCCTTTCCATCCCCGTCCCGTTCTTCGCCCGTTCCCCTGGCATCCTCCCCCGGTTCCTGTGCGTTGTCCCCACGCAGCCCTGCCGTGGGCGCGCTCTTCCCCCGCAGCGTGAGCAGCTCCTGCTGCCTGCTGCCTTCACTCCCATCACACCGCTTCACCAGGCAAGCGCCTGCACCGGGATGAGCGTCCCCTGTTGCACCGGGTACAGCAAGGGCTGGGAAAAAATCCCTGGATATCCCTTTAGCTGCTAAGAAGAGGAAATCAGGAGAAGCAAGCTTCTTGTGAGTGTGAGATGTTTTATTGAACAAATGAAATCCCCCACTGACATGTAGCTCCCGGCTGTCACACTGCAGCTCCCGAGTTTTTCTCTTTGAATGCATGCCCTGGGCTGCCCTGGCAGCCTCCCTATAAGCTTTCCTTCACAAGACTTCTCTGGCCTTCAGACAGTGAGATCAGCAAGCCTCCCTCCAGCGCATCAGTGCCATACAGCCCAACCCATTCATCACAGTGCTTTAAAGAGCATCAATTTGATTCACAATTTAAATCAGCAAGTAGGAAGCCTTAGCTCCATCACTGATTTTTCATTTCTGTTGCATTTTATGCTTTTTACCTTTCATTATTAAAGAAAAGCTCTCTCTGCTGGATGGTGTAGCCATCCAGCTTCAGTGGGTCGCAGGCACGCATGGCCTTTGCTCTGAATTTGATAACTCTCCTCTGCTAACCAGGACATGCTGTGCTTATCCCATTCATTTTAGCAGTAACTCACATGTCCTGAGATAGGCTGGGGTTCTGTAGATTTGTTATGTTACAATGAATGCCAGCTATTCCTAGTGATAATTTTTTTCCTTGGCATGTGTGCCAGTCTGCATTGAGATAAAAAGCGGGACTTCATTAGAAATATATAAGACCCACATCTTTGTTATTTATCAGTTAACTTCAGCAACCTTGAATGTGAACACAACCATAACATGAGAAAAAACTGTAAAACCAGTAACTGATATATTAAACAGAAGGGTATGTTTTTGTGAGTGAATTACAGATTGCTGCTGCTCAGCAGGAGACAGATATTTTTTAGAAGTGTGATAGTGCAGATAGATGGGTGCCTGCCCCACAGGGCTATATTATTAAGTTATGTCTCTGCATCACTAGAGCCTAAACACCATCGAAAAATCCAGCCCCATGTCCTTCAGGAATTTAATCCTGCCTAGTTTGTGCATAGTAACGGAGAGAAGAAACCATGCTTTCCTCTGTTTGCAACTGACATTTGGTTTCTCACTTTAAAATGATGAGATCTAAGTGAGGGACTTGGTACCTTGGCATCTGTCAGAAGGCAAAAGCAGCCAAGGCAAAGTCCTGTCTGCAAACCAGGAATTCAGAGAAACCCAGGGAAGGATGAATACAAATTACAGCTTCACTGGGAGAAACAGAACTGCCAGGAGCTCTGCCAGTGCCAGTGGGGGCTCCAGGTCCTGCCTTCCCCTGCAGCTGCCCGGCCGCTGCCATGAAGTGGCTGGTCTCACCTCTGTATAGAGGGTCCTTGAGCAGAGGCAGGCAGGCAGGTGAGCTGTGTGCAGGGCCATGTGCTCTGTTTCCCCAGGGCAGGATATCATAACCATTCCTTTTTGGATCTGCAGGTGCTGACAGCTCTGTCTGTGCCACCAACAGCGGCTGCAGCACACGCTGGTGTGACACACTTTAAACCAAGGCTGATCTCCAAAGGCAGAGGCTCTTTGCCCATGCTGGTCATGTTGAACTCCTTGGGCAAGTGTAATTGGAGGATGTCTCAGTGATCCAGTGTATCATCTGTTTCCCCCTTATTGAAGTAATTTTAGTAGGCTGTTGGTAGTAAATATTCATCCTAAAGCTGGATGAATGAAACCCACTTTAACATACACAGTGTGCTCTCTTGCTGTGCCTGTATGCTGGTCTGTGGGGGAAGTGACTGAGCACCCTGGCATCCTGGGAAGAAAGCAAACACTTTGGGTGCCTGAGGACTGAGCAGAGGACTGCCACACTGGTGCTGATGTGATGTCCATAGCGAACCTTGCCTGCTTCTTGCAGCAGGAGATTTGAAGGGGCTGTCTCACCTGGAGCATCTCTTTCTCCTGCCATGAGGGCAAGGCACCTTCTGCCTGTCCTCCCAGTGTGCCTGGCCTTTTTCTTGCGTCCTCCCTGCCCTAACCAGCTCTCCTCGCCCTTGTTTCAGGGCTGCCTGAGGATGCGTCTCCCCTCGGCCCGTCCATCATCTCAGGGGTGCTGGGAACCCACCTTGCTGTGCCCGTGCCACCCAGCTGGGCTCCGGACCTGACACCTCCGTGCCCCCCTCCATCGGGATGGCCCAGGCGGGGGGACCCGTCCGCTTCCACCCCGAGGAGGGCTGTGGCACCTCACCCCTGCCGTGCACCCGCGGGGCGGACCGAAGGCCCTGGCTGGCGGGGGGCAGCCCCGAGGCCGGGAGGTGCAGCCCCCCGCGCTGCCTCACCCCCAACCTCAACGCCGGCCGCCTGCACCTCCTGCGCAAGGGCCTGGCCCCCGACGCTCGCCGCTGCCCTCTCGGTCTCTACAACAGCACCGGCTCCCTGGCCCGCAGACCGGCCGAGGCGGCTCCCTTCAGCAACGGGAGCTGCCCGGGCTTGGGGCGCCTGACAGCCCCCTGCACCCCTCGGCGGGGCCGGCCCAGCCCGGTGGTCTCGTCCCTGGGCAGCCGCAGCCCGGCGGCGGCGGCAGCGGCCCTGGAGGGACGTAGCTCCGTGGTCACCTTCCGCTTCATCGAGAAGGCCAGCGTGCAGACCCTGGGCGGCCTGCCGCCCCGCCGGGACAACGGCCCCCGCAGCCTCAGCCGTAGCCTGGAGCTCGGCGGGGACGCGGGATGCCCCCGGCCCCAGCCCCAGCTCCTGCCCCAGGAGCGGCTCCTGCGCACGCTCAAGCTGGAGGCTTCCGCGTCCGACCCACTCCTGGCTGGAGGCAGGGCCCCGGGGGGAGCATGTCCCTGTGGGAAGGAGCCCTGTGCCCTCAACGCCGACTGCCTCTGCCGCTCCCTCACCAACGGGCTGCCGGAGGACTTCCCTGCCTTTGCCAGGAGCCCCCTGAAGCCAGAGCCCCGGCTCCAGGTAGGTGCCGGGGTGCTCTGCACGGGGTGCGGGCTGTGTCCCGGAGCCTCTTGCCCACTCACCGCTCTCCCCTCTGCAGGGCAGCGCCTGGCCGTACCCGCGGCACAGCTCAGCCCATGCCCAACGCATCGCCAGGGCCAAGTGGGAATTCTTCTATGGCTCCTTGGACACCTCGAAGACAGGTAAGAAGTTGGGGGGGACGCCCTCAGCTGAACCAACCTCTCCTTTGCAAGTCTAAATTGCTGCTGGGACTCCCCCTGCGCTGCCCATCCCTCAGGACTTTTTGGTGCCCAACAAGAGATCCCCCCAGGATCAGCCAGTCTGTGTCCTCTTGGGGCCAGATCCTGCACGCACCAACTTCCCCACAGATTCCCCTGTGGCCATCCAGTGTTGCGCAAAGGGGGTGACAGAGCTTTGACCTCTGGCAGCCCCCTGTTGCCTCTGTAGAAGGGCTTTGGGGTTCACGTGGGGGCTCAGGGCTGGTTGTGGGTGCACTAGCACTGATAACACCCTGCCTCTGCCTCTCCCACTCTTCTTCCTTCCGGCTTCCCTTCTCCATTCCCCAGTGCCCATCATATGTGTGTTGCTGCTCTTGGTATGAATTATGCCACAGGAGCAGCTCTCCAGTGCTCCTTGGAGCAGCTCCCCACAGCTCTGAGTGCTTGGGGCTACCTTGCAGGCTCCTCTGCCCCTGACTCCGCTCCCCTGGCTGAGCCCCCCCAGAAGCCCATCTGCCCGCTGCCTGCCAAGACACCGGGGTTGGTACCTGGGCACAGCCTGAGCCATGTGGAAGTGGAGATAGAGATGTCTCCTACGGGCAGCCAGAAGCCCGGCTCCTGCGAGACTGGGATTATAAGGAGGACGGTGAAGTACTCTGAGACAGACCTGGACACCGTGCCGCTGAGGTGCTATCGTGAAACCAACATCGATGATATCCTGGCTGAAAAGGAGGAGGTGGATTCAGCAATTGAGAGCCAGAAGGACAGTGAGAGCAACCCAAGCTTTGGGGGCACCCCAGGCAGGAGGAACAGCACGCCGGAGGAACCCCCCACCCCAGGCACTGACTGCCCAAAGGATGGGCTGCGGGACAGGGACGTGGACGAGGACAATGAGGTGTTTGAGGCGATGAGGAAAGAGAGCAGGGAAAGGTGAGGCTCTGAGTGTGAGGGCAAAAAGCTCCTCTCACCCTCCTTATGGTCCCCTGCGTGTTGAAACGGGTTCTGCCAAAAGTGTCTGAGTCAGAAATCCCAGTAGCTCCATGCAAGCTGCACGTGGGGTCAGGCGGAGTTCTGGATCACCTTGCTGGGACTGTGTCTGGGACTGAGACTGGGAGGGGGCCCTCACTGCCCTGTGGAAAGAGTAGGGCAGCACCAATGATCCAGCCCTGGGTGGTGTGCCATGGGCCCTGGTCCCTGGGGTGAGCCCTGCAGCTCATGTCGCCCAGCTGAGCTGAGCCTTCCTGGAGTGGGTACTGCCATGTTAACTGCATCCTGCCCTGGTTCTGCTGGACGTTGGGGTAATGGCGACGGGGTGCCTGAGCCCAGGCCGTGTCCTGAAACTGCTGCATGCTGGTGGGTGCTGCTGGGCTATCCTTCCATCTGCAGGCAGCTCTGCCTTGGTGGTGAGAGTGGTCCCTTTTGCTTGGCCTTAGTAGGTATTTGCCATGTTTGAGAAAGAGCGGCGGATGTGTTGGGCTAGAAAAAGCCTCTTGTTGTCTTTAGTGTTGTTTGTCACTTGTGTGGCAAAACACGCTGTGCTGAGGAGCTGATGAAGGTGACACCAAGGTTCAGTTGCCCACCCATTGGCAGCTAACACCATCTGAGCTGCTCTCCACCCTACGCTGGGCATGGGAGATGGGTGGTGGTGTTTTGGCCCAGCAGCACAAGACTCTGCCTATGGAATGTCCTCTGGAGTGGTGGTTTGACCATGAGGCATGACAGGCATCAATCCACCTTTCCCAGGAGGCACCAGGAGGGGAAGGAGCTCCAGAGCCCTCTGTAGGACAGCTGCCTGGAGGGAAAGGCCCTGGAAGGGGGTGGGAGATGCCGCTGCAGACAGTGGCAGCTGAGGGCATTTCCTGATGTGTACTGGCAAAGAGTGAGATAAGGAGCTCAGCATCATCAGCAAGTGCTTTGGAGAGCTAGGCAGAGTCTTACCGGGGAAGCACGAAGCTAGGGCAATGCCTGGGATGCCTGGATGAGGTTTTGGCAGTGGGAAAGGATAATGAAAACATAACCCCCAGTGGTGCCCCTGCACTGGGAAGGAGAAACCCAAAGGTGCTGAGCTGATGGGGAGGGAAGGTGTGTGTCCCGAGAGCTACTGGTCTCCTGCCAGCTTGTCCAGCCCTTGCATCTCTAGTGGAGGAGGTGGATACCTCCTGCCCTGCTGTCTGCCTCTGCCCTGGCCTCGAAAACTTTGAGTTCTAGAGAAAAGCTGAAAATAAGCCCTTTTTTGTATATTCTTTTCCAAACGAATAGTGATAGAAGTTTTGAGTAAGGTGTAAAGTTGTTATAATTGCAAACAAATTCCTCAAGATACTGTAAAAATTGTCTTACATCCTGATATTTTATTTCCACATATTTACCAGGTCAATACAAGCCCTATGAGCTGTAAGCCCCTCTGAGGCACCTTACTGTAGTTCCCCAGACAGTGCTGAAAGCTTGACTGTGTCCTTAAATGTATTGTTGCTCCTAAAGACGGTGCTGCAGGTATAATTACTGATGTGTATATAGGGGCATCATGTTCATTTTACATGGCTTCTTTGTAGACCAGTGGGTTTCTTGCTTTGCAGCCCCCTGAATATTCCCCAGGAAGGTGCAAACCCTGCAGACAGCATCTTGACAATCACAAGCCTCAAACCGTTCGCTTATTTAGCCCCTGCATCACAGCCCTGGGTTTTTGCTTACGCACCGTTTCTTTGCTCTGCAGCTGCAGTCCCCCTCCCTGTTTACCAGTCACCAGTATTGATGCTTTCTACTTCAAGCTTTCTGCTTTGCCTCCTCACAGGAGGGGTGATGCTGGGATGATTAAGAAGCTCCCCAGAGCTGGCACCATTCTGCTGCTGCTGGAGCTGCTGTACCCTAGGCCTGGGAAGGACCAGTCCTGCAGAATTACTGAAACACCTTTGGATGCTAATTTGCAGCATGTAAACATGTAAATCCCTTTGAAAATCTAGCCTTAACGGTTTAGCACCCTCTGTGAGGGGGATTTTGGCTTGGTACTATCTTGTTGTCCTTCATATTCTGGCCAAAGGGCATCTTCACATTGGTGATTTACCCTCCCAAAATAAGAGCCTATGCTAACAGCTGAAAAATCTAACACCAAATCAAATGAGACGTGGAAAGTGATGAAAGAAACAGTGTCTTCTTCCAGCAAATCCGCTCCCTGAATATATTTAGAGTCAGATCTACCAACCCTAATGACTAGTCTAAGCCTTTACTGTCTTTATTCCCATTAGTCCCAGAAAGCCAAGACCTGTCAGTGAAAACGGGCTCAATTCTCTTCCTCCCCGAGCACCTGCAGATGTGCTGGCTGACCAGGAGGCAGGGCTCGTCCCGCAGCCCGGGTGCCTTGGGCTGCTAAGAGGGAAGAGACTTTGCTCGGGTGCCCGCTCTCCCGAGAGCGGCAGCTCCCTTTTTGTCCCTGCGAGCAGAGCAGCCTTGCCTGGGAAAGCCGTTGGATCTGCTACCTGGGGAGCCCTTCCAGAGCCTTTGTGCTCGCTGCTTTGCTGAAAATGGCTGCAGGGCAAGCCTTGCTGGGGATTAAAAAATGATTACGGCCTCAGGTTCATCAGACACTTAAGTATGTGCTTAACTGCCTCAGTAGTCACAAGCCTCTGGTGTGATGTACTGAGGCTGAGCCTCTGTCCCAGAGCCCAGAATGGCCACAGAGCTGCAGCTTGGGGTGATACTCCAGTGTGACAGCGTGGATGTGGCAGCCTGGGGGACTGTAGTGCCCGTGGTGGGTACCTGTGGCTGAGCACAGGTTGGGGTTAGGTCTAAAAGCAGGCAGCTGCCAGGCTGGAGGAGGTGTGTGAAGGAGCTGGGGATGGGGAGTGCAAGGAGCTGCTGAGGCTGGTCCGTACAAGAGCATCGTTCAGACAGGAATAAAGTGAAGGGCTGTTGGGTGGTTCTGTGCGGCTCCACTTTCAGGCTGAGTTGAGATCCCCACACGGCGCCTAATAGTGCCTGTGTGGGCAGGAGTGGGGCATGGCTGGGACGGTCGGGGGTCTGGAGCATCAGAGGAGCATTTTGCAGACAGCGAAAAACGCTGACGGCCTGAGGAGAGAGATTCTCCTCTTTTGTCTCCCCGCTGGGGACTGCTCGGCTCTGCAGCACCAGGCGGGCAGAGCACGCAGAACCCCTTCTCCTTCGTCATCCATCGGGTGCCGCTGCTGAAGCCCAGTTGCTCAGACCCTCATGGTCCCCGCGGGCAGACCTTTGCCTGAAGGCTGCCCGCTGCCGGCTTTGGCACTAACATGCAATGCAGCGGGGCTGTTGGCTCTCGGGATCTGCTTGGCCCTCTTCCAGGGAAGGCTCACCGCCTTTCCTGCCCCAGCTCAAGGCTGGAAACCTATTTGCTGCCAGTCACCCTTGCACAGATGCTCGATTACAGCTTCTGCATCTCCTCCCCTTCTCTGCTCCTCCCACCTGTGTTTGTCTGGCTCGGTGACGGTGCAAGTGACCCTTCCTGGGGGGCTGGAGCCGGGTAGGGAGGGATGAGCAGTGCAGCAGCAGCTGATGAAGAAGCATCTAGATCCGAGCAGGAGTGGTGTGTGCCAGCAGCACTGCGCCCGTGCTTCTGTGACTAGATCCTTCTGGAGCTGAACGGCTTTGCACTTGGTATTTTAAGGTGGAAAGATTGCTTTGAGAGCTTCGATGATGTGGACAAAAGCGGCTGTGGGTTTTTTCTGTGTCTTCGGGCAATAAACACAAGAATAAGCCCAGCTCCCCCTCCTGGAAGCAAAGTCCCTTCTGTCTGCTGGCGTCGTTTTCCCCATTGCCCTCCTTGTGAATCTGAGGCAGAAAACAAAGTCAGCAGCGGTTAGCATGGTTTAGTAGCACACAGCTGGGCGGTAGGGACAGTGAATGCACATTTGCATCTGTAAAGCTCATTTTCAGATGTTAAAGAGGTCTCTTCTGCCTTGTCCTTACCAGAAAGGTGGGAATGGTAAGAGCATCAGTGCTGCGCAGCCATGATATGCTGATGGATGGGTTTGAGCAGCCTCCATCCTGCCTTGCTTACCTGTGCCTGGCTTTGCTGTGCTCCCTTGAAGCCCACTGGCACTCTGGGGGACTCAAGCTGCCAGCTCTTGTCCTGCTGAAGTAATCAGGGTGAGATTTTTGAGCAGTATGTGGAGCATAATGAATGAAAATCATTTGGTGCTTGTAACAGCAATGCAGCTTCTGAGCCCTCTGTACAAAGCTGTTTGTTCATAACAAACGTTATGACAAGGTGGAGCAGTTCCTCTCCTTTCATCAGAGGGCAGAGTGGCATAACAAGTGCTTTTCTGCTGCTTTAATAAAATGGTAGCGGCTTATGAGCAAAGTAGGCTTTTAGGGCTGTGTTTATTATGCTTGTACAGCTGAAGCATTGATGTTCCCTGGGTTGGAAATGCCTTGGTTGTCACATGCTCCGATGGAAGGGCAAGCTGCACTTCACCTAATTTACAGGACAAAACACTCAGTGCTCCAGGGTTAAGAAACTCTTATGTTGGGCTGGACCCAGATGTTTGTGAGACAGGCTGGGCCTCCCTGCACAGCTGTTCCCTGACAAGATGATGAGCCAGAACCGAGCCTGGCCTCTAGGACATGGGCTGGCTTAGGTCCCTGTGCCCAGAGGTGGGTGTAAGGCTCCCTCTGTTCTGTCTGGGGAAGACTGGGGCTCAGCATTGCCTTGTGCCAGGTCCCAGATATCTCCTGGGACCAGCCAGCAGACCTTGCAGGTAGGTGTTAGTCATGGTCTGAGCATGGCGCTCACTGACCGCAGTGCTCACTGACTACAGTGCTGTGTTCATGGAGGAAGGTGTCACGCTGTCCTGAGCAGCTTTAGGAGGAACCTGGTGGGTGCTGGGAGCTCTGAAGTCTTGTGGAAAATGCAGCCACTTCTAGATTTGGTTGGAAATGGAGCTGAACCACATCCTGCTTCTGATGCTTGAGCCCTTTATTGGATCTAAGCTCAAGTCAAATGTCTGGGAGCAGTAGCCATCTCATAAGCTTCTTATGAGGATGAGCCACTAAAGGAACAAAAGTCTGTGGCACATTAAAGGAGAAGCATATGTCTGGAAAGAGGCCAGCCCAGTCCTTCTTCCCATGATGTCTTGGGCAAACAAAGGCATTTCCTTGGAGGTCAGTGGATATTCAGGGGAGATTTCTGCCCTCCCCAGTTTCCTTCTGGAACAGCACATGGGCTTTTGTTTTGGGCTTTGCTCCCTCACTCCTCAGTGACCAGTTCTTCTCACTTTCTTTCCCTCTAGGATCATGGACCGAGACACACAGGGTATGCTCAAGTCTCCAGTGCCCTTCCTCCTGGGGCACAGCCTCTCCAAGGATGGCATGGACTCTTTCAGCAAGCATTTTGAGAGTATCATGGAGTCCCATCGAGCCAAAGGCACATCTTACACCAGCCTGGACTCCATTGACATCCTCTCCTCCCCAGCCCGCACCCATGGGACCTTTTTCACTTTTGACCTCCCAACCGTCACCCCAGAAATACAGGGACAGATCAAAGACAGCGCCAAGCTGATCGAGGAGAACTTTGCTCCTCTGGCTCACTTGGAGCCAGACTCTGGGACAAGTTCAGCTACAGATGCCCCCTGGACAGAGAGGGAGGAGGAGCGGGGGAGACGAAGCAAAGGTGCTTGGCACAGCCCTTGCCACTCAGAGGACAGCTTTGGTATTCCCTTGGCCTCCAACATGAGGTGAGTGACCAGAGTTGCTTGCTGTCCAGCTGGGCCACCAAAGCTTCGTGTGGGTCTAACGCTGTATGGACTGCTTGCAGCCAAGAGCCTAAACTATGTTGCAGGGGAAGAGGCGAAGGGTCAGGAGTAGGTTTTCTGTGAAGTTGCTGATCAAGCCAGTGAGCACCACAGTGTTGTGGTAGGCATGTTGGTGGGAGCACATCTCCTTTTTGATCTTGGCCAGCTTTGTTGATGCTGGAGGGCTGTGAGGTTTCCTTCAGCCTACCAAGCAGGGAGTCACAGGAGTTCAATCCTATGGTGGTTCCCATTGCAGGACAGTCCAGTATCCATAGTGGCTTTGAGGAGAGGCCAGTCACAAGTTGCGTAGTGGTAGGATTTCAACAGCCTTTCCCTCCTGGAGGCCAAAACTTCCTCGTACTGCCACGCTCCTCACCATCTGAGTAGCACCCTCCTGTTTCTTGAGGGCAAGAGTCTCATGGTCTTGCACGTATTGTCCTGGCTTCGTGAACCTCCTCAGGCTTGTGTGTGTTGAGAGATAGAGAGCAGAGATGACCACAGCCCACCAGAGGCTCTCTGTACCTTGCTCCAAGCCTGCCTGCTCCTGCCCCATGCTGGGGAAAATCTCTTGTGGATCTCTGAGCTGGGGGAGCTCAGCCTCACCACTTCCAACCTATCTCTGCGTGAGACCATGTCCAGGCTGAGACACTACCTTCCTGCAACCCTGTGCCTTCCAGCAAGGTCTTGGGCTGTGGCATTTTTGATAGGGCAGGTTGGCAGGCCTCATCTTCTCCTTTTTCCAAGGTACACGCATCTGGAGTGTGGTCAGGTTCAGGCTGGATGTCAGGTCTTGTCATGTGGTTCAGCTGCAGAACTGGTGACTCTTGGAGGACTTGGTGTCTCAGTCATGCCAGCGCTGACCTTCTTGTTTACATGGCATCCCTGCAAGGTCTCTCAGCCCAGTGGCCTTCCATGCAATGCCAGAGCCTCCTGAATCCCTCATCCGCTTTCTAGGCTTCAGTCTTTTCCATGCCATACTTCTTTGGGTTAGGTCTTTTCCACAACAAACTGATGACACCTTTGGTCACAACCTGCACCATCCTCACAGACTCATCTTTGGGTGGCCAGGTGGAGATTTGAGCTCTGTGTCCTCTCTGATGTCTGCAGTCCAGAGAGGAGAGTCAGGTATCACATATGTTTGTGGTCCCTGGATCACTCAAAGGGCATTTTGGGGCAGAGGAGTGCTGGGTTCAGCCTTCCCTTTCTTTGGTACCCAGGAGCCAGGGACATGCTGGCACAGAGGCCAGGCAAGGTTTGTGCGGTAAAAAAAGTGATGTCTGAGAGGCACGAGACAGCGACGGGTGGCAGTATCCAGCCATGATCAGTGCTCTCTGCAGTAAGAATTGGCTTTCTATTGCTTTGACAAGGCAAGGGACCAAAACAGAGCACCCTGGAGAAACCAAGAGGACAGTATCTGACTTATCCACAGACTGCCATAGTACCACAGCAACGCCACTGCAGGGATCTGGGGAGGTGTGAGGGTGCAGAGACACAGCAACGTAGTGTCTTAACAGAGGTTTTTCCTCACTGATTTATAGCCAGTGGAGCACAGAGTGTGCTGGCAGTGCACACAGAGCGTGGCTGCTGGAGGTTTCAGAGCAGTGCTGGGCTGTGGCACAGGCCATGGAGGCATGTTGTGTCTTCCCCCAGCTGCCCTGCATCTTTGCTGCCACCTTTGCTGAGCCTCTTCTCCTCTTCCAGCCCTCACAAGCAGGCATACCTCTGCTCTGGTGGCAGGGGAGCACAGGGGAAACCCAGCTGCAGCCCTCACTGCACTCCCAAGTCCTTTGAGGAAGAATCGTAGAATAGGTTGGAAGTGACCTCAAGGATCATCTGATGCAACCTTTCTAGGCAAAGCACGACCTAAACAAGATGTCCCAGCACCCTGTTCAGCCAGATCTTAAAAGTGTCTAACGCTGGGGAGTCCACCACCTCCCTGGGGAGATTGTTCCTATGGCTGATTGTTCTCATTGTGAAACATTTTCCTCTGGTGTACAGTTGGAATCTCCCCAGGGGTAACTTTGTGCCCATCACCCCTCATCTTTTCTGTGTGACTCCTTGTAAAAAGAGAATATCCATGTTCTGTGTAGCACCCTTTAAATGCAGGAACATGGCAATGAGGTCCCCCCTGAGCCTTCTTTTTTCTAGGCTGAACAAATCCAGTTCTCTCATCCTTTCCTCATAGGGCAAGCTTCCCAGGCCTTTGATAATCTTTGTGTCCCTTCTCTGGACCCCTTCTAGCCTGTCCACATCTTTTTGTATAGCAAGGACCAAAACTAAACGCAGTATTCCAGTTGTGAATTCCATAGCTGATTGCTTAAAGGTTCCCATGAGCCGGAGCCAGTGGCTCCAGGTGCCTGGCAGGGTTGATTTGCTCAAGCAGGGATTATCCTTGTGATGCTCCCATGAAGGAGTATTTAATAGAAATTGCTGGGGAAAGGAGATAGGGAATCTCTGAAGCCATTATAATACAACATCACCTATGTCAGCGGGGCCAGAGCTGGACATTCACCACTTCCCATGGTCACAGGCAGTACAGACTGATGGCCATCAGCTCAGGTAGACTGGGGACCTGCGGCAGGGGGGCTCTGCAATGAAGGGTGTGCAGGGCTTTGGCTAAAGGGTGACTGGTGATGAACGCTAGCAGGTCTAGGCTTGTGTGCTGCCCTGAGGCTGTCCTCCTTGTGTCCGCCAAACCTTTGGTATGAATTGTTGCCGTGGTTGGAGTTGGGTCTGTCTGGGGATGGCCTTGCAGCCTGTAACCTTCTGTCTCTCTTGGTGGTGATGGCCCCTGCATTGCAGGGGAGATGTGGTGTTCCCCGCAGCCAGCGGCCTTGGTTCATGCAGCCTCAGCTTAAATCAAGGTTCTGGTGTCCCTTGGCACGCAGTAGTCTGAGACCACGCTTTTATCTTGACCTTGTACATGGGGAATGCGTCTGAGTGCAGACCCAGTGGGGCTGCCCCTGCCGCTGGGATGCCTGTGCCTCCTCTGGTGGCCTTGGTTGAAAGGGAGAGAGCAGTGGCTGAACAGCAAGAGTCCCACTGTGGGACTCCCTCCCTGTTCCTCCACAGCGGGACACCCCATGGCACTCCCAGCGTGGGCAGAGGCTCTGTGAGTAGGTTGTCACCTGTCTGGGGGAGGTAAAGGTGTGCGGGTGCCTGCTCTCGCTGGGCAAAGGACTGCACTTAAAGCCGTCTGTCCTTGGGGAAGTGATGGTGACCCACAGGGTGTGTGTGGGGGCAGAGCCCTGCAGGGCTGGGGAATCCCTCCGGTGCTGGTGAGACGGTGGGGTGGGAGGCAGGGCAGCCCTGGGGACTGCAGGGCTGTCACTCCTGCTGTGGCAGACAGACTTTTGCAGCTGCAGGTCCAAATAGCCAGCCGTAGCCACGCTGCTGGTGCAAGCGGGCGCCCAGAGTGCGCCCTCCCTTGCTGCAGTCCCGCACACCCTGCGGGCCGTCAGCCCCAGCGGGACGCAAATGGGCAAACTGCACCTCCCTGGGGGTGCGAGGCCCCTGCTCCGGCCGCCCATTTCTCCTGCCCATCCCGCTCCTCCAGAGTCAGCCGTGCCGGCTCCTGAGTGTGCCGGCGGAGGGAGGGGACGTGAGTCGTCCCCTCGCAAGAGGCACCGGAATCGGGGGCATTGCCTGAGGTGGGACGGGAAGAAGGGCAGGAGGAGAAGCGGCAGCAAAAAAGGGGGGAGGGGGAAGGTTGCAAACAGGCTGGTGAAAAGGGCCAGGTGTCACGGTGAGGGGCGGCACGCCCGCATCCTCGCTAGAGGGAGAGCTCCGCACTGGCTCTGCGGCGTGAGGAGCGCAGGGAGCCCCGGGCGGAGGATGCTCCGGGAGGCAGACCCTCTATCCCAACAGACCACGGCTGCCGGCGGCTCCTTGAGCGCCGGGCTCCCGCCAATAAGCTCTGCTGTGTTTCTTTACAAGGTCCTTTTTGTTACTGCAGCAGTCGGTGAGCCGGTGCCCCTCCCCTTCCCGAGCCCAGCGCAGGTCTGTCAGCTGGCCCGAGCTCCCAGTTGGCGCTGGGGAAACTGGTGAGATGATGCCTTTGAGGGCTGTGCCCAGTTTGGGGCCCCGTCGGATGTATTTGGGGGGTGATGTGGGAGGTTGGGGGTGAGGGTGAGCAGAGGAAGGAGGGCAATGAGGAAAGGGAAGGAGGAGCAGAGAGGGATGGGGTGGGAGCACAGGATGGGGACATGGCTGGGGCAAAGGATGAAGAGGGCTCTCCACAAGCATTGGCATGGCAAAAAATGGGTCACAAGCCTGAGGGGAATTTTCCCCCAAGCATTTATTTCCGTGTCAAGCTATGAAGGGCAGCAGGAGCTGGGAAAGAGGACACATCAGCTGAAGGATGGGGGCAGCAGACCGGGTCCCAGGTCTGGCAGGGCTGCCTCCAGAGCCACATCCCCTCCCTGTGGGACACAGCCCCTCATCTCAGGCATTAATTCCAGCCCCTGAGTCAGACCTAGAGTCCCTTGGCCAGGGTTTGCCCAAGGGTCTGAGAGACTCAGGTTTCCCTGTGCTGACCCCATGGCATCTGTGCCTCTGAAGAAGACAGCTCTCCACCCAGCAGGTGAGTAACCAGATTTTAAGAGTCTCTGCTGGCTCCAGAAATTGTTTGCTGGGAATGCAGATTCACCCCTGTCCTCTGCAGGAGCAGTTGTGACCCCCAGAGGGGAATGATGGGATGGGCTGATGGAGGACAGGCAGGCATCTCTGGAGAGGGCTGGTGCTGCAGGGGAGGCTCTGGAAGTCTGAGAGAAAGAGGACTGAGGAGGAGCACAACTGCCCAAAGTTAGGTCCTACCTGGACCTGGCAGCCGGAACACTGGCGGGCGCTGCTGTGGCTGCGTGACTTGAGGACCAAGTTGGACTCCACAGCTGCCAGAAAGCAGGACCAGCCCTGCCTGTGCTTGGAAGCCGCCTGGCTGACCTTCAAGTGTCCTCTCAATTCTGCAAGGAATGAACCAGCCCAGATCTTGTCTGTCATAAATCACAGTCGCTCCGCTGAGACCGATGGAGGGAGCTGCGTTTATTTAGCTCAGCCAAAGATCCGGTCTGGTACATTCTTAGCAGCAACATTAGGCAGGCTGTGCTCGCTTGGCAGAGGCATTGGGCATCTAGCCATGCATGTGGGGCACTGGGAATCGAGGGCAGAGTGCTGCTCTGCCCCATGCATGTGTCCCTCACAGACTCAGACCACGATCTCTGCGCTGTCCTTTCATGGTGCAGGATGCAAACCAGCCTCCTGTGGGGAGCAAGCAGCATGTGGATTGTGGTTGGAGGTTTTGAGTTTCCTGCAGCAGGTAACTCACCTGGAAATGTGTCAGGCAGGACCTGGACAACACAGGAGCTCAGCTGAGCACCCCCAGCTGAAACCAATGGCCATCCGGCCCAGCCTGTCCCCAGAGGTGTTTCTCCTTCTCAACTCGCGGGGAGTGGGGTGTTGGTGCAGGAAGGATCCCACCATGCAGATACTGTATGGGAAGGATCCTACCATGCAGTTATATCCCTGCTGGCAACCAGGAGCTGAAGGTCAGCCCTCTGGGGCAGGCTTTGCTGAGCTACTGCCTTATTGCTGCCCCACATTCAGGAGAGAAGATTTGCTCTTGGTTGCTAGCAACCATGAAGAGAACATGGAGCCGAGTAAGGCTGGTTTGTGTTGGCAGGGGGGAGAGGAAGTCAGGGCTCCTGCAGTGACACACTGCATTGCAGCCAGGGAAGGAAGGTGCTGCGATCTCTCCTGCTGGGCTCTGGGCACTCAGCCAGTGGAGGAATATTGGGGTGAGACAAGAATCTGGCTCCAGGGAAGGAGCATTTGGCCAAGAAGGAACATTTGGGCCCTGGAAAAGGACTGTCTGTGGTGAGGTGGCCATGAGCAGGACCATGGTCTTGCAGCAGCTCCCCATGGCTGGGAGCACGTGTTCCTTGTGCTGACCTGGGGTGGAAGCTGATCAGTGAAGATCGCCCCTCTGCCCTGGGGCGAGCACTGAGCTGAATCATGTCCCTTCCTTGATGGAAGAGACCCCAGAAGCATCTCACTGCTGCCAACACACGGGCTGGGACCTTGAGCTCCCAAGCAAACACCTCTGAGGTTGCAGGGGACCAGTGCTCCTGCTGACATGGGGCGTGACAATGGCTGTCCTGGGTGGGCAGCACAGAGAGGAACGAGCTGGTGCTGGGTCTGCTCAGGGATGACTCATCTCAGGCATGCTGAGGATACTCACACAATACCAAATTTGATCTTTATTTCTTAAGTGTGGGCCACTTCTTGAGTTGAAAATGTATCTAATGTAAAAAATATTGTCTCAGTGCTTCTTCAAGCCAAACTGAAATGTCACTTTGGAAAGTACACTAAAAAAAACCCCACCCTGAGACATTAGCTCATTGGCAAGAAAATTAACATCACCTCAGTTGCCTTATACAGGGACACATCTCTTTGCTCTGTTCCCCATTTGCTTGAGGATTGGGCTTCTGGTTTTCTCTCCTTAAGCTCCATGTTCTCCAAGCCAGCTGGGGCTTTGAGTGGTGACAGATGGGTGCCATGAATGGGGGACTTCCAGCCTACTGAAGCACGAGAGTGGCTTGAGTCTTGGAAGAAAACCCATTTCATGGCATGGCTGCGCATTGCCTCATCCTGGTCAAAGGTTCAGATCAGATCCTCATCAGAGGTTATGCTTTGCTGATGTAAAACCCCAAATCAGTATGGGGACTTGGTGAGGGAGGGAACAGCAGATCCTGCTAGCGGAGCTGCTTTGAGACCCAGGCTGTGGTATGTGCATGCCCATTGCAAGAAGCAAAGCAAGAGTTGCAGCCACAGGTTGGGAGCCTGCAGGGAGACACAGATGTTTAAGGACAAGAGAGGTTTTGTAAGTGGCCTATGCCTGGATGCTCAGCAGTAGGTAGGAAAGCTGAGGACCACAGATTGGCAAGAGAGGGCATGGCGGGAGGCTCAGAGCTCTGTTTGCCCCAGGAGGCTCCAGGGGCCAGCCAAATGAGGTAGGATAGGCAAGGTCTAGTTGGGAGATTTTAGTGATGGTGGTTGAGAAGAACAGAAAGGTGTTCAGAGGGTGACTGAGCAGCAGCTTGCTCTGGAGGTGCAGTCAGAGGATGAGGAGAGGTGGAGCTGTGGCTTTGAGTTTGGAGCTCAGCCTGCAGCTGGAAAAGCAGCCTTAGAGCTGCTGTGACTGCAAATAGAATTTAGTGAAAAATACAGTCGCCACAACGTATGGCTGGCAGGGGCTGGTTGCAGGGATGGATTCATCCCTGCTGCTGGGAAGCAAAAAGCCTGTGAGCCCCATCTTTGCCTGAGAGCACAGTGGCTGCTGCCGCTCAAGGAGCCAGATGGTGCTCAGGTGTGTGCCGAGTACTAGCCCCTGGGGTGGCTTTGGCACTGACAGTGAGCGCGGGCACAGCTGGAGGGCCATGGACACCAGGTTCCACACCAGCAGCGCCTTTGGATGTGGCCACCCTGTTTTGGGAAGGGGAGAGGTTTTAGGCAGGTGGGAGGGATGCCTGCAGTTTGGGGTGTGCTGGTGATGCGGATGGTGATGCTGGAAGTGCCTGCCCGGCACAGCTCCCCAGAGCAGGAGCACTCAGAGCCGGTTTGCTCCTAGTGACCTTGTGGCCAGTCTCGTAGCTGCTCCCACCAGGGTGGCATGGGGTGATGGACAGGCTCTTGGGGAGGGCTGGGGCCAACTGGGCACGGATCTGTCCCAGGAACCCAGCCAGGTCTTACCACTATCACTGCCTGGCACTGCCAAACTCAGCAGTGGTCCAAGCCAAGTACATCTCCCCAGGAATCTGCAGGGTGTCAGAGCTGCTTTCACCAGGGAGGTGTCCATCCCTTGGGTTTGAGCACAGAGCAGCTTCCCTGCTGGATGTGCCAGGAGGGTGGGAGGAAGGTGCCCAAGAGCCCCCTGGGGCACAGGGCAGCCTGTCAGCACTGTGAGTGGCTCCCCTGGGAAGAGCAGTGCTTAGCAGCAAGGAGGCTCAGCCTCTGTGCAAGTGGAGCCTCAAGGCGATTGGCCTGGGTAATTGGCTCAGGAGAGCAGGCCTCTTAAAAGTCAATTAGAGACTTTTAAAAATAAATGGGACTGGAACATTACGAGGGCTGCCAGAAAATTTGGGCGAGGTCAGAGTTACTTAATGTTCGTTGTTGATTAGATTCAGCCGGCTTCTTGGTTGGGATAACTTCTGTGCCGCTGAGTCAGACTGCTTCGGGGGCTAAGCCAAGAGCGTCTCCCAATGTGGCCATTTAAGGCATGGTGGGCTGAGAGCTGATGAGCAGCCTGAAGAAGACAGTACACCCCGCTGGGAGGCCGGGGTGGGGTTCCTTCAGCTTCACCTTCTCTTCCTCGGTTTTCCCGTCTGTGAAGTGCTTTGAAGTCGGGGGGGTGGGAAAGGCAAGTGAAGGAATTATTGTCGTCTTTATCTCGGGTAGAAACTGCCCTCAAGAGTAGCACAAGATGTTTGTGCAGGCTGAAAAATGAGTGCGGATGTGTAGGACAGCATGTGATGTGTACGTTTGTGCTCTGAGTCTTCACTACGGCTGAGCTTGGCAGAGCCTGAGCTCACACATGCAGTTTCACAGGCTCAGGGTGGGGGACTTAGGAGCTGTTGTGCTGTCACTCCACTTACAGTTTGGATGTGGGTTTGGAGGCCTTGGTCCTGTCATCAGTCACCTGAGCTCTGCTGTCACCCCACCTCTCCTGCAGCCACAGCCCCAAACCTTCCCTTAGTTCCCAGATCTGACCTGGGGGTGTCTCTAACCAGTGTGTTCACTCTGGGCCCCAGCACTGAGTAGCTGCTGGGGGTGAGGAGCCTGCATTTCCTGAGAAACTGGACAAGGAGAGGATCTGTAGACAGGCTAACATGGAGTGTCCCTTCCCATTGCAGCGGCCACCCCCTGAACCAGCTGGTTTTGGACTCGGACTCAGAGATGGACAGCATGGAGCAGCTGGCCCTGGGTAGCACGGACACCCTCTCCAACGGGCACAAGGCTGACCTGGAGGCTGCCAAACGTCTGGCCAAGAGGCTCTACAACCTGGATGGCTTTAAAAAAGCAGATGTGGCCCGCCACTTGGGGAAGAAGTACGTGTGGGTATTCACAGGGAACATCCATCCTGCAAGGGGCCCACCTGCACCCACAGTGCACCCACAGCTGCTGCCCTTATGGTGCACCAGTCTGGGAGGGAATAGCTGGCAGGACCACAAAGCCCACTCTGCACCATCTGTACATCTGCACCAGGTGTTCCCTCTAAAGATCTTAAAACCTAAGAGACATCCTGGTTTGTTGCCTTCCTACCATGACTGCACCTTGGATGCTTCAGTAAGATGCTGGGGCAGGGGGATGGTTACCTGACCTCTTGTGAGCCTTTCCAGCTCTAGCTTCTCCAGTTTCTTTTAAATGCCCAGTATTCCAATTGGATCTGCGGGTGACTCCTCTGCATTTCATGGGGGTGTGGGGTGTCTGTGTCCTCAGCACACTTTCCACAACCCCTGGGAGCTATCAGCCTCCTAGAATCCACCCACTGTGTGCCTTTGGTTGTCCCCACATTCTGATTGATCTCACTCTCACCTCCCTCTTTTCTATTTCAGCAATGAGTTCAGCAGGATGGTGGCAGGGGAATATCTGAAGTTCTTCGTGTTCACGGGGATGAGCCTTGACCAGGCCCTCAGGTCAGAGCTGAGTGCACATGTGTATGTGTGGTGGCTACCCAAGTGGGTCCCAGCAGACCATCCCTCTGCAGCTCTGCACCAACGCAGAGATCTGCAGGAGCAGGCAGACCCCATGGCTCCCACCTGGAGATCCTCTTTCCTCTTAAACAGGGGAGGGTGATTCCCAAAGTGGTCTCTCAGCCGCACAACCAAGAAAGCATCCCTGGTCTTAATTCAGTAGTCAGTGTTGTTTGGTAACAGGCAGGTTCACTTAGGCCTGGCTTTCCAGGCCTTGAGCCTGGACCTTCCTGATGTAACCCCCACCTCCTTTCACAGTGTAGTTCCAGTATAAACCTACAGTCTGACTGTAGGTCTCTGCAGGGTATGGTGCTGTGGGCTTGAGGGGAGTCCTGCAACGCACTGGGAGGGATGCACATAGGTAGGGCTTCATCCAGTACACATGGGGGTCTGGAAACCAGAAAGCACAGCTCCACTCCTGCACAGGGTGGGTTGGAGAAGCTGCTGATGGGTTTCATGTGTGACCAACACTGCTGCTGCTTCTTCAGGTCCTTTCTAAAGGAGCTGGCCTTGATGGGAGAGACACAAGAGCGAGAGCGAGTGCTGGCTCATTTTTCCCAGCGCTATTACGAGTGTAATCCCAATGCCATCTCTTCAGAGGGTAAGAAACTGCATGACTCTGTGTGTGTTTCAAGCGAGCCCATGCATTCATCAACTCAGTGAAAGTGCTCAAACTGAAACCAGAGAGCAGGCTGAGAGCCTACACTGACGCCTTATGAGACATCCCCCTTTGGGAGATGTCATTTACCTCGAATGGCAGATGCTTTAGATTATTAAAAATGAAGAAACAAACGAACCTCAAAGCTGCTCCTTTTGGATCATGCATAATTAGGGCTCAACCCATCCTTAATTCTGACCTTGAGCAGATTAGCACAAGAGGCAAGAGAAGGCCCTCCTCACCAAATAGACCCCAGCTCTCAGACCCTCGGCTCAGGCAATGGCCAGGTGAGAAAACTCAGGTGCCTGGCACTCGGGGTGGCACAGACACCCACTTTGTGCCATTTCATGTCTTTGCGCCTCTCCTGTGTGTGTTCACGTGCTTTGCTCTGGGCTGGCTCTGGGGCAGAAGAGGTTTGGGCTGCCTGGCTGGCAGGGGGCCATGCCAGTCCCACCTTGCTGTGCTAGGAGCTCTGCAGGAGTAGCTGCAGCATTGCTGACTGGCTGAAGGGGCTGCGGGCTTGAAAGGGAGTTTGTACACTCAGGTTTGCGACCAGCTTTAATTCAGTGGTCTCCTACCTACTCACCCACATGTTGCCACCACCACACTGACTGCTGTGTGCCCAGGGTGGGAGGAGGGGGCTCATGGCTCTCCTGGGGGCTCAGAGCCCCCATGCCCTGCCTGAGGTGCCAAGGGGCTGGAGCACCAGCTGCAGGTGCTGAGCTGGGGGTTCTAATTCCTGTCCTGTGCTTGTGCTGCAGATGGAGCCCACACCCTCACCTGCGCCCTGATGCTACTCAACACAGATCTGCATGGACATGTAAGTTCCCACTGCCAGCAGCCCCATCTGTCCCTGCACTGTCACTGCACCCACTGCCCTGAACCATAGGTGCTGCAGGAAGAGTGAGGACTTGCAAGGACAGAGCCACATGAGCAGGAAACGAGGGAGCCTGGGCCTGTGAGGATTAGTCACCCTTAACATATCTGGGGAGGAGAGTGAGGCTGAATGAGAGGAGGGGCTGATGATGAAGGGATGGGGCTTCAGAGGAGATGCACTGAGCTGGAAGATGTGGAGGTTGTTTGAGGACAGAAGAGTAAAGTGGACAGAGAGAGAAAGCAGGAGTGAGACTCCAAAGCCGGCTGCCGTCGCGAGCGGGTAGCACCCAAATTAGAAAAGAATATTTAAAACTCCCCGAGCCAAGGCAAAGCCAGCAGCTTCCCCACACCTGCAAGCAGCCTCCCTGAGACCTGGCCGGAACCTCACCCCACTGCAGAGATAGGGGGTCTGTTCCTGGGCTGTGGGACCTCTTCCAGCCAGCAGTGGCCCCTGGCCCAAAGGTAACCCCCACGTTTCTCTCCCCGTGACTCCCCCAGAATATTGGAAAGAGGATGTCCTGCTCCGACTTCATTGGCAACTTGGAGGGACTCAACGGAGGCACTGACTTCCCCAAGGAGCTGCTCAAGGTAAATTCAGTCTCTCTTTCTGGCCAGACAAGCAGCAGGAGCAAAAGTGAGAGCTTTGGGCAGGATCATGTGGATGGTTACCTGGGGTGCAAATGAATATGTTCGTACTCATGCAGGAATGGTGGTGGTCCCTTGGCCTGCAGTTTTCTTCCTCTCTTGCTGAGGGGAGCATGGGCTGTCCCATTCTCCCAGGAGGATGCTGGAGCTCCAGCTGGAGTCCTGAGTCCCTTGCTGACCTTGCTGTGCCTGCATCACAGGCAAAGGGGCGTGTGTTAGGGGCAGCTTCCTAGGGTTGGTTTCCCCAGCTGCAACAAGCATCTTTGTGTTGTTGACCCCATGGTACTCAGCCTTTATCGTCTCTCTGGAGCACTGGAGCCCAAAGTTGTGGCCAGGCCCTGGGACTGGAACCATCTCTGGTGGCAGAGGGAATGTGTCTGGTGACAAGGGCAAGGCATGGCAATGGGGTGGGTGGGCTCATGGTTAAAGCCCTGAAGCTGGGAACTCGCCACATTGGTGTGAATGGGGGATTCCTGCCTTCTCCCTGCCTGGCCCAATTCCTCGTGGCACTTGGCCAGGGAGTGCAGGCAGCCTTCAGCAAGCACCTCCAGCCTTGGACTGCTGTGCTTCTCTGCATAGCGTGTCCTCAAGAGGGTTTTCTGAGCTGCTGTCTCTCCATCTTGGGCCCTGGGAACCGACATAGCTCCCATGGGATCTGCTGGGCAGAAACCATTGCTGCTGGTGAAGCACTACAGTTGGCAAATTACTCATGATGTGGAAGATGGGTTCCCACAGGGTGCCAGAGCCGTGGCAGGGGGAGAGAGCTGATATAAAAAAACAACAGAGGGTGACAAGCTGAGCTCCCTGCGTGGGTCTGTTCCTGGCTGCGTTGCTTGCCCCATCATTATGGGGTTACCAGCAGCTCTCAATGGGGCTGTCCTCCCTCTCAGCCCACACTTTGCCAGTAAAGGGAGTTACTCAGGAAAAAAAATCTCCTCCAATTTTAAATCCAACTCCAGAAACAGCTTTAAGCACCCGAAATGGAATAGAAACATCCAGAATGAGGACCCTGAACCCCTGCCCTCTAATGCTGCTGTGCTCTGGATCATTCAAGCTCTGCAGGCTCCTCAGCATGCCCCCTTTGCAGCCCCCAGCACCCCATGGTTGAGTATTTGTGCTTCAGGCACTTCCCCATCCCTGTTAAACTTCACCCCCCAAAGTACCAGCTGTTTAAAGATGCGAGATCATATTATCCCATCAGATCCCAGCCAGTGGGAGATAGGCTGGCAAGGAGGTGCCATGAAGCTACAGGCTTTCCCTCACCAGTAAAGGCAAAGACCTTTGCTGTGTGTAAGGGAGTGGGGGAGGCTGCAGCACTGCAGCACAGCCCCACACAGCTGTGCCGGCAGCCCAGCAGCAGGGAGGTTGCTCTGCTAAAAATGGCCTATTCCCTCTGCAGCTGCGGCGCTTCCCACCGCCGCTTTTCAGCCGCCTCTGTACGGGAGCTGTGCTGGAGAGGCGGGTGAGAGGCAATGTGAGGAACTGTGTGTGGAGCAGGCTGAGCTCCTCACCTGAAGCACCACTATGCTTTAGGGAGCCCCTGCCTGTGCAAGGAGGAGAGGGGTCCTGGGGTGGGTGAGATGGGGAAAGTGCTGTTGGCCTGTGCTGGGGAAGAGGCTGGCAAGGGACTGTGCCTGATGGGGCTGTGCCTCTCCTGGGAAGCCTTTGCCCTCTGGCCAGGCTCAGCCAGAGAAGACACTCTCTTCTTTCTGCCTGCTCCTTTCAGCCGCTTGGTGCACTGGTCCTTGCCCAGGCTCTGGGGGCAGAGAAATGGGGAAGGCTGTCCTGCTGCCCTCCCTGTGTCAGCCTGCGCTAGCCTCATTAGCAGGATAGGATGCTGCCTCCTCAGGAGACCTGGCTGGCAGGCCGTGCCTGGGGACTGAGGCTCCTGTGCAAGCGTGCCACACAGCTGGCTGGCTAATTTTAGTGCTCCAGGAGCACGTGCATTTCCTAAGGGCAGCAGGGGAGGGGAAGCCCTGGCCGGCTTCACAGGAGCTTCCCAAAGCTTGGGGCAGGACCTAGGTGGCTGCAGGGGATACAAGGCCACCATCCCCTGTGACTCTGGGGACAGCAACAGGAATAGATCTGCACGGAGCCTGGGCACTACCTTTGTATCTGGCTGCTGGGAGACCCAAGAAAAACACAGCACAATGCCTGAGAGCAGGCGGCAGCTTGAGTCAGACGATAACTTTATCTGCTACTAGATAATAAGTGTAAACAATCCCAGTTTTGTGCAGGAGAAACGAAAACACTTGAAAGCTTGTGCTTTCACAGCTGAGCTCCACGTCCCCCTCACTGCCTGTGCTTTGCTGTGTCCTACACGGCACTCCAGTGAGCTAAGGCAGTGATGCCTTAGCAGCACTGCTCCTTCCCTCTGGCTCTGTCATCTTCCCTGGAAACTTGCACCCTGCAGGCAGGGCTGCCCAGCTCTCCAGTTCAGGTGTCTTCCCATTAGGGCAGGGACCTATGCTGGAGATACAAGAACCCATACCCAAGGATGCCTATGTCTGCGGGCTTGGACCCAAACTCCTGGGGCCAAATGAAGGCAGCTGCCCATGCAGCAAGGGAGGAGGCAAAGCAGGATGTCCTGGAGCTGATGGTATTTTGATTAGCTCTTGAGATATTGCTCTTCTCTTGTCAGTGTGATTTTAGCCCAGGCCCCCTGGGATTTCACTCACTCTGTTGGTTGTCTGTTATATTTGAGGTGTGGACTTGATTTTTTGCATGATGGATCACTTAGCTCTTCCCCACCTTCCTTACTGATTTTTAGCTTAACCTTGCACTTTCCTGGCTGGCAAAAATGCAGTATGGCCATATCAGACCCCATTTCTCCCCAGTGCTGATGAGTGATTGCAGGAGTGAGCCAAATCTGTGCTGCCTTCCAGCCTAGGAGCCCGGAGCATTTCACAGATGTTAATGAATTAACGCTGACAATGCAGTCGGGTCCCCGGGGGAGGAAGGTAGGATGGGCCCCCACCTTCCAGTTTAGAGGCACAACAACAGGGCTCAGACGCTCGGAGTGCTGGGTAAGTGATTGTAATGTGGGAAGAAAGCCCCAGCTCCCACCTCTGAGCTATAATCACAGGAGCGCTTGCTCAATCTAATCCCCTGGGCTATGGTTTTCTTGTTTTGCCTCTTTCCCCTTGGAATGATATGCTCCCTGCTGCTGTGGCTCCCCTGTCTTCAGGGGCAGCCCACGTGCCAGGCACCTATGCTCTCTCCCTCAAAAGTTTTGCCCAGTGATCACTACACCAAGCAGTTAAGACAGAGTGGAAAATTTCCCCTTCTCCACTGACCATGCCTCCTACTCAGTCAAGCCTAACTAAATTATGCATCGATCCTCATGCCTTCTGCAAGGATGCCCAGCCTTTTGCTTCTTCACAGTAAGAGCTGCCTGGAGCATCGATGTCCTGCCCTTAACCAGCTGGGTGTCTCCAGCCACTCATTTTCTAGCCTGACGAGAAGGGACAGGCAGGAGGGTTAAGTGTGGGATGGGCACTAAAGATTGAAGGTCTGATCACACTTCCACTGGGCCTCTCTCCTACCAGCTCAGCTCTTGGAGGTCCCTGGTGTCGGCTGGGATACGGTAGCAGCTCTAAGCCTGCCTAGCTGGCACAGAGTGGAGGTGCTGCCAGGCCGCTGAAGCACAGGAGATGTCATCACGGCTGTCCCTCAGCCCCATGAACCCGGGAGCGTCCATCCCACTGCTCCCACTCTCCGTGCTGGGGCGGAAGCGGGGCAGGGACGGGCAGCTGGTGCACCGGGGGCAACTCCGGCACCTCGTGTGGCATCAGCGCCGGGGATGGTGTCGCCCGGGCGGGATGCTGGCCGCTGTCTCCGCCGCTCGGCTCGGCTCAGCCGGGCGCTGCGGGTCGCCATTGGCTGCGGCGGGCGGGGCGGGGCGGGCTCCGCCTCTGTCGGGCAGCAGCCGCCGAGCCCTGCCCGGCCCGGCCCGGCTTCAACAGGCGGCGGCGGTGGCGACGCGGGCCGCGGCAAGCAGGGCAGGGCCGGGCAGGGCCGCCGAGCACCCCCCGTTTTCCCGCTGCCGCCGGCAGGATGATCGGCGTCAACAGCATCAATAGCAGCGCGGGGCGCATGCGGTCCCGCTCCATGTGCTCGGTGCGCTACGGGCGCAACTACCGCGGCGTGGAGACCTTCTGCTACGGCTGGCCCCAGCGCTCCCGCACCCTCAAGCCGGTGCTCTACACCGACCTGGTGGTCAGCCGCCTCCAGAGCCGCCGCAAGAAGAAACCGGTAAGCACCGGGCCGGGGAAGCGGGGGACGCCTAGAGGGGATGCGCAGCGCCCTGCGCCCCGGCGAGGACACGGGAGGATGGATGGGCGGACGGACAGACACGCCCGGACAGCCGCTGGCCCGCCCGCTGCTCGAGCCTCAGCACTGGCATGGATGTAGCTAGCGGCGAGCCCCATCTCCCTCCCCTGTCCGCTCTCTGCGGACCCGGGTCCCCATCAACCACCCCTCCTCCGGGGTCCAGCCCTGCCGTTCGCCCCCCATCGAACCCCGAGCACGGGGGTAGTGGGAGCGCGGCGAGACCTGGGTGACATTGCGCCGCTCGCCGTGGCTTGACGGCAACGCTAGCTGAAAAACATCGCTGCGAAAAGAATTCAGGACAGAGCCGTACCGCTGGGACCAGCCCTCCGGCTTAGCATAAGTGACAAGCTCTGCGGGCTCCCTGCCAAGGGCTGCGCTGAGCCGGGGTAGACCCGCACCCGCTGGGGCGGCGGGAAGAGCAGCAGGCAGCGCGGAGGGTCAGCGCGGCAGCGCCGGCTCCCAGCCGAGCGGAGCTGGAGAGGAAGGAGTGGCTGTCTGGACAAAAAAGGGCTTTTTACTGCCAAGTGCTTGCTCGCTGTGAGCCGGTATCCGTTTTGGAGGTGTGTTAGGCTAGTGTGCAACGGTCCTAGGTGGGGAGAAGCAAACAGGCTTTTCTCTGGGCATGTCCTATCTCGGTCGGGTGTCTGTCTTCAATGTAACAGAGAGAGAAGAGTCATCACTGCCCCCCCTTGTTGAAGGCAGGCTGGGGCAAAGTGGGCAGGGGGACCCCAGCGTCGCCTGGGCAGCCCCCGTGGTCCAAACCAGCCCATTGGGGCCATCGGGGCCGTGCCAAGCAGCGATGCTGTCATAGCGCAGTACGGTCTGGGGGCAGCATTAAGTTGTGACGCACTCGGATGGAAACATGTAGTTGGGAGATGCTTGGTTGCTGCTTCCCGCTCTGTGGGGCTGTGCTGGGAGGGATGGAGGGATTTAACTGTCCTTGAGGTGGTAGCTGGCTGGGCAAGGAATGTTTTAAAAGAGGTTTGTGCAGCTTATGATGTTGCTGAGGCAGGGATGGGTAGCCATCTCCCGCTTCCTGCTATTGCCTGCAGCAGGGTGGAAAGTGTCACAGGACATGGTCCCTGTGACAGCCCATCCTACAGCGAAAAAAGTCTGTCCCCAGGTCAGCTCTGCTCAGTGTGCACTCAGGAGACTCTCTGCAGTGGAGGGGGACACAGGGTCTGCGCAGCAGGGTTGGTGCGTGCCAGGTGATGAGTTGTTCTTGAGCATGGGTTGTGCATGCTGGGCAGCGGAGGTGCAGATGGTGCTGCAGGAGTGAATTAGGGACCTGATGTGGGTATGTTCTCTTTGACATACAGCCCTGATCTGACCATGCCATTCATATCTGTGCAGCTGTGGGGGTCTGGGTGCCTGGGGGACCTGACAGAGCGTTACGGCTGAGTGTGGAGAAAGATGTGCTAAGGAAATATGCTAAGGAAAAGTTGGGGAAAACCAACACCTTGAAATGCTGCCAGTCATGGACAGAGGAAGAATGACTGCAGGGAGGATGCTTGGTGGCTGTGAAGTCTGTCTAGTAGAATGTCACAGAGCCATGGCTGGTCACAGGGCCAACACAGGAGGAAGGGGAGCCTTGACCTGTACAGGGCACCTTGCAGTGCTGATTGCTGAGCACTGTGTTGCTTGATGCAGGAACCAGCAGAATGGAAAGGGGACCTGTCTGTCCATAACAGTTATGATACATAAAAGAGGCACCCCAGAAAGGGTTAAAACTCTCTGTCAGATGCCTAAATTCCTGCCTTAACCCTCCTCTGCTACTTCAGTGCTGGGCTACAGCCCTCCATGCAGCCTGTGCCAAGGTTGCATTCAGGCCAGCTTGCTACCTGGCTCCTCAAACTCAGTTTTGGTCTGCTCTGAGGGGTTGAAGGGTCTTCCACCTTCCCACTTGTGCAGGACTGTCATAAGCAGGAGTGGTGCTAAGGCTGGAGCATCAGAGCCACCTGCCTCTTGTCCAGTGCAGCCTCCCACTCTTCCTGGAGACGTTTACTGGAGCAGGATGTTTGCTAGAGGACTCAGGGACGTCCTCTCAGCCTGATTTTAGGAGGAAGGGCACCAAAGAGAGATGTTGTTGATTCAGTGAGAAATCCCACTGGGACAGTATATTCCTAGGTCTCTTCAGCATTGCGCATGTCTAGGGCAGAGCTGGCTGGCTGTCCTGGCGTGCTGCAGCACTGAGCTCATAACCCAGCCATGACAAAAAAACCCCAGCCATGCTTGGGGTCGGCCATGGTGGCATGGGGCCTGCACCCTAATTCCTCTTGGGTGCTTGCAAGTTCAGAGGTGCCGAGAGGTGCTGTCCTTTTGGCTCAGGGGGAGTGAATCCATGGAGCAAACACAGCCTGGAGAGAGGGACCTGCTGAGTGGTGCAACTGGTGACCCTACTCTCTGCTGACGTGGTTGTGTTAGGCTTCAGGAGCCTGCACTGCCTGTGGTTCCCCAGCGGAAACAGTCAGTGCGCCAAAGAAACCAGAGTTTAGTGGACTGATGGGCAGTGGTACTACCATGGAATCAGAAAAGCAGGATAGACCTGGTGGCTGAGTCCACCAGCTTTGTTCCTGAGACAGGTGTTGGCTGGGGGTGGCATTTAGCCAAGCAGAGTCTTGGCAGGATATAAGTGTAGACGTAAAGCTCTGCATTGCCCTCTCAATCCCCTCAGTCCCCCTATCTGCCTCTCACTGTCCCCCTGTACCAGAGCTGAGCAGCCCATGCTCCCCATCTCTGAGGTGGGGGTACTTAGCAGCTCCTGCCCACAGCGGGCTTGTGCGATGCTGTCAGGGCTTGTAGCAGGGAAGCTCAAGCCTTTTGAAGCCACAAAGCAGTTCAGCCTTTGAAGTGTTCGCTGTCAGTCCTAGAGCCAGGTTTGTGTAGCGTGGTGCTCTGCCGGGCTGTTCTCCGGCGCTGTGCCATCCAGAATCATTCCCCAAGCATCTTCTGACATCAGCTCATTCACTTGGTGTTTAGCAGCATCCTCCTGGAAGCCCTACGGTAGGGCTGGGGGCCGTGGTCCGTTCCAGTGCAGCACCTCACCTTGCCCTCCAAAATCCCTGCTCAGCTGGCTCACATCTCCCTTCCTTGGGGAAAGGGAGCTGACCCCTCTCTCTATCACTGCTGAGCCAAGCCACATGTCCTGTTCTGCTTGCTCTTTCTGAGGAGCTTTTCTGCTGTTCCCAGTCCCCACTTCTGTGTGCTGTTTTTTCAGCCTTCTTTTTGTGTCTGTTTGTTCTCAGCATCTTTCGGCTGCATTCTTGGCAGTGAGTAAGATCCCTTCTGTTTCCCGTGGTGACTCCTTATCATCTACGTTGCTCTGAGATGCCTGCTTCTCCCCCTGCTCTGCTCCCAGGTTATGTTCGGCAGGACTCTGGATTGGCTTTTTTTATCTCAGGCTCTTTTCTAGGTCTTTTTGCAGACTGTGCCCCAGCCTGCCCCACTGACTTCTACGCCCTCCTCACACCTCAGCATCCTGCCCCTCCAGCACCAGGACTGCACGAATGCAACTGGAATCTAATCTTCTCTCAGGTGCTGAGGCCGTACCACTTCTGTAAGCCTCCTGTCTTCCCAGCAGACAACTGAACTCTGCTTCCCACCTGCTAGATCAGGACGATCCCTTTCCTCCTCTGAGGAACAAGAGGAGGAAAGCAAGCTGGTGCTATGCCAGTGTTTTCCTGACAGGGAAGTGCAGGAGGAGCTGGTCCCCGCTTGGTCCTGGCTGCTCTGCGCCTTGGGGGAGTGATGGATGTCCCTTCTGCAGACACTGCTGGGGCCTGTCTGCTGGCCAGCTTCCCCACGCCCCTGCACGCCTCCCGTTGTGCTTTCTCAACCACCAGTAAGACCTCTCAGCAGTCTCTGATCCAGTGATGGATGTTGACAGCTGCCTGAACAGCTTGTGCGAGACTTGGTTATTTTCCTCCAAGGATGATGCCTTCCAGATCTCGCTTCGAGGCTGAAACCCTCTCCAGAGCCTCCCCAGATGCAGAGCCTTGCTGAGTGCTTTTGGCTTGCGCCCAGCGCACACCGGACAAACGCTTGGGAGTGGGGCCCTGGAGCATCTCATGCGCGCCGGATTAGCTTATTCCTGTGCTAAGATGCAGGCAGCAGTTCCTGCCTTCATGGTGTTTGGATCCCCAGGGAGGGCAGGGTGCTTGGGGGTACAGGGGAGAGGGTAGGGACAGGCCACAGCCACCCAAAGCAGCAGCTGCCCAGCAGTAGACAAACACCCATCCTGCCTTGATCAAGCACAAGGTCCTCTGAGGGCCTCCATGAAAGACAGCATGCTGGTGTCTCTGCAAGTCCAGGGCCAGTGCCATGCTGAAGTCTCTCCTGAAGCCTAAGTGTCCTCCAATGGGAGCACTGCATTGCTGCAGAGCACTGGGTGCTGCCATGAGCTGTCTCTGCCAGCCCAGGACATGTAGCTGATTGCAGGGAGGTTGCTGGCTGTGGTATGTTGTGGCATGGAGCTGCTAGAGGCCCTGGAGCAGGCTGAAGTCCTGCCAAGCAGGATGCGGGCAGGCACCATCAGAATCCATCCAGAAGGCTTGCTCTGCTGGGGCCCAGGCCTCCTGAAATCTGTGTGTTGGCCAGCTTGGGACATCCCGGAGGACGGAGAAGTGGCTGTCCCAGGGACTGGAAATGTTTGTTATAGCTTGCCATCATGCTGCTAATGCTGTGCATCCATCACAGGCAGGTAGAGAGGGAGGGGAGGAGGGTGGAGACAGCCAGGGCTGTCCCCAGTGCTGTGCCTCGGCTGTGTGTAGGGTTGCAGGTCCTGTGCTGTCCAGAACGTGTCTGTAGCCCTGAAACAGTCAGCCGACTGGCCCAGCCAGACAGGTGGACCAGAACAAAATAACCTGGGGTTGCCTTAACCTCCAGCACCCCTGAGTTTGCCTGGCATGCCCCCTCTATGCCCTGAAGCAACCCCTGGGAGCTGGCACTACTCTCCTGCTGACCCCCTCTTCTTCCCTTTGCAGACGCTGTACGGCTCCATCAAGAATGAGAAGCTGCAGTGGGCCATGTGAGTATCCCTCTGGGAGATGCTGCTGCTCGGTCTGGGGTGAACAGCGGGGCCATCCTGCTGGTGCAGGGATTTCCTCTCTCCTGCTGTGCTCCCTCCAGAGCATTGCCCTGCCCCAAAAGCCCTCATCAGCTGCGATGTTGCAGAGCGGGTGCTCCTGTGAGGACGTGGGAAGGACAGGGAGATCGGGATGTTCCGGGGATGCAGGGAAGGTACCCTGCCTGCCCTTGGCACCTCCACGGGGACCCCTTCCCTGGCACGCTGCAGGAGGCGGCCTGAGCCCAGCTCCCCACGGCTTTGGCGTTGCTTCTTGGCTCGGCGGCCGTGTCCAGGTTGGCAGCGGCCAGGCTCTGGGGGCCGTGGCTGTGCCGGGGCCCCGCGGGGTGCCCGCACCCTCGCCCACAGCTGCCGTCTCCAGCAGCAGGAGCGGCAGCGCCCGCGCTGCGGGGATTAATCAGCCCGGCGGTGCCGCCAGCGCTGAGCCAATGCGCTCGGGCTGCTGCCATGGCGACGCCGGCAGATGCTGAGGGGTTTAATTAGCAGCAGCGGGTCTGAGGGAGGGGGGAGGCAGCAGCCCTGGGCTCCCACATCTTCCGGCCGGGCTGGGGGAGCAGCACCGATGCAGCCTGCCCGCAGCGCCAGGGGCCATGACCTGGAAGGAGAGTGCTGCCTCCTGGTGCCGTGGCTGCCTGTGTCCTGCCCGCACATGCCCCTGCCCCGGGCTGGTGCTGTCTCAGGCCTCCCACCACAAGCTCCCCGCACCCTTTTACTGGTGGCAGTGAGCCCCATAGTCCAGCTGCTGCCCTGAAGGCGTTCAGACCACAGCCTGAGTCTCTCTTGGGGGGTGGGTGTCCTTTCTAGACCCTCACTCATGCCAGCTGGGGACCTGCATGCCCATGCACCTTGGATCAGGGGGCTATTGTAGTGTCAAGCCCCAGGGTGCTGCTCCTCCATGGCCCCTGGCTTGTCATCAGCCCCAGTTCTGTCCAAGAAAGCTTCTTGCTCCCTGGGGCAGGCAGGACCACCCTGAACCTGCAGCAGATACCCCCATGCCTTGTGTTTTGAGGGGCGAGGCAGCACCACAGCTGACTAGAGGGGCAGGACACAGGCTGGTTATGGGATGCTTGCCAATGGTGATGGGACACTGCTCAGCCTGGCCTCCCTTTCAGAAACTGGCCCTACAGGTGGCACTGGCAGATGGGAAGCTTGGTATTTGCTGTCCCCAGCAAGGTAACAAACCCTTTCCCCACCCAAATCTGTGCCTGGCAGAGATGAAGAGGAGCTGAGAAAGTCCCTATCGGAGCTGGCAGACCCCAACCCGAAGTCCATCAAGCGCATCAGCAGCTGCAGTAACCCTTTTCTGGACTTCTCCCAAGACTCCAGCATTGCCACCTACAAGCATGGTCTGTTAGTGCGCAAGATCCATGCTGATCCTGACTGCAAGAAAAGTAGGTACCTGGGGGTCCCATCGGAGGGACTGTGGGCAAGAGGGCACCAGTGGGTTCCAGAAATAATACAGGGAGCAGAGCAAGAGTCACTACATGGTGTCTGACTGTAGCATCATGGTAGCCTGCAGCATCATCACCCTGTGCCCTGGCTGGCTGGCTGTGCTGGACATAATCCAGTCCCCAGGTTGTGGATACTCAAAACCTCTCTGTGCCAGTCTTCAGGGCTGGGCAGAGGCTGAGATGGCAGCACAGCCCCTGCCTGCAGTGCTGGAAAGGAGTCAGGCAGGGAGGTGGGTTGGGCCCTCCTGGAGATGTACCCATCCCGCAGGACAGTGGGGACAAAGGAAGGTGCCCTGTGGTGTGACAAACAAGCTGCACAGCAGGTTGGGTGCTGCCAGGCACGTTCACAGTTTCAACCATAAAATCCCTTCGTAAGCCCTGTCCATGTAATGCTGCCTTGATCTGATCAGATGCAGCCGCCCTCCAAAGCCAGCATTACCTGGCGGGCAGCAGCACCTCATCCCGAGCCGGGAGGCAGTGGTGAGGCTGAGCATGATCCCGGAGGTGGGTGGGGAGGCAGGAGCACAGCGGTGCAGCCCCGGGAGCTGGCAGCAGGCAGCCCCCTGCCAGCAGCACCATCTGCCAGGCACACGGCCGGCACAGGCTCAGGTGTGCGGGGACCGTCCTGGTGTGCCGCCCGTCCCCGGGGTGGGTGGTGTGCGTCATGGCAGGGCTGGCTGGAGGAGGATGGGGATGGGGGTGCCTTCCCCCACTGGGTGCTGGGGCTGATGTATGCACTGCTCTCTTCTCCTCGGCAGCACCTCGAGGGAAGCGCGGCTGGAAGTCCTTTCATGCCATCCTGAAGGGGATGATTCTCTACCTGCAGAAAGTAGGTAGCAGCAGGGCTGCCCACGTCCATGCCAGGGAGAAGGATCATACCCAACCCAGGAGGGAGGTCATGGCAGTTCACACAGCAGCAGAGAGGGGCTTCAGTGCCTGGCATTGCAGAGCCTGGCCTGAGCAGATTCCACACTACGCCTGGTTGAGCTGTTGCTCAGGTCCTGGTGGCATCCCTGTTCCGGGGGTGCTCAGGCTCAGCCTGGGCAGTGAAAGCAGATGCCAGCTGAGGGCCCTGAGTGCAGGGGCTTGTCTGGGGATAGAGGAGGGACTGGGGTCTTTGCCCTGGGCAACATGTGCTGCAGTTCCAGTTTCATGCAGGCACAAGCTTGCCCAGCGGTGGGACTATGGGGAGCAGCCACCATGCTGTGGCCAAACCCATGCACCTGAGTTGTGCAGCCTCTCCCCATGTGTGTAGCATGAGCTGCAGACAGAGCTCACAGCAGTCTGCTGGAGGCTGATGTCCAAGCCCCACCACTGCCAGTGCTTGCCTGCCGTTCCTGCAGTGTCACAGGGCTGACTCATGAGGGGGTGCATCCCTAAGCTGGCTCTGAAACACCCCCTGATTCGCAGGAGGAGTATAAGCCAGGGAAGGCTCTGGCAGAAGAGGAGCTGAAGAACGCTATTAGCATCCATCATTCACTTGCCACGCGGGCATCTGACTACAGCAAGCGACCCAATGTGTTCTACCTCAGGACAGCTGACTGGAGGGTCTTCCTCTTCCAAGCACAGTGAGTCCCTCAGGATCACCAGCTGGGCCACACACTGGGATGCAGGAGGTCATATGACTGAAGGGGTGGGTGGGATTGACATTGGAGCCACATTGCTCTGTCCTGTCCTGGTCCTTTCTAGAAGGAAAGGGAGCAGCTGTCAGTGCTGTGCTTTGCTCGGCTCCTCTTCTTCCCACCCCGATGGGCTCGTGATGGCCCAAGTCATTGCGGGCAGAGCCCCAGGTGCTGTGGCTGACCAAGGGCCAGAACTGGGGCCCATGGATCTTATGCAAGGCAGCTCCCTCTGCTTGTGACATAGACTGTGCCACTTAGAGCTCATTTGTGCTTTGGCCTTTCTTCTCAGGAACCCTGAACAGATGCACTCGTGGATCACACGCATCAATGTGGTGGCAGCCATGTTCTCTGCGCCCCCCTTCCCCGCAGCCATCGGCTCCCAGAAGAAGTTTAGCCGCCCGCTGCTGCCCAGCTCCTGCACCAGGCTGTCCCAGGTGAGCCGTGGGGTCAGGACAGCCAGGAGCGTGGGGCAAGCCCCCTGGGTCTGCTGGTGGCACTGTCCCCTGCAGAGAGACCCATATGGGGCCACAAGCCCAGCTGCCTCACAGCAGGGTGCAGGGCCGAGGGAGCATGGCCATGGAGACACAGAGCAAAGGGGTGCTGAGGTTGGGGGGTGTGGCAAGGTCTTGTTCGTGGCAGCAGGGATGGGAGACAGGCAATGGAGTCAGGATGTGGAGGAGAACGTGGACCCCCAACACAGCTCGCAGGGTGCTGCCAGGACCGGGGCCTTGGAAGGCCGGGGGATTAGCTGGCGCTCGCGCGTGCCAGGGCAGTTATTCATAGAGCAGAAAGGATTAAAAACACCAGCCTAGTTTTAGAGGGGATTAAATTCTTCTGCTTTAAGACTGCAGCCAGCCCCCCGCGAGGCAGGAGCAGATTGCCCCCAAGGGCCTGTGCTTTTGCCTGCTGTTAACAAAAGAAAACAAAACCCAGCCCAGGAGCAGGGGCTGAGATCCTGGCTGCACCTTAGAGGGGAAAAACCTGTTCTGGTCCTGGCTGTTCACACTGCCAGAATGGGGGAAGAGCAGAGGGCAGAGGCAGGGCACTGACGTGGTGCCACCCTTCCCCAGGAAGAGCAGGTGAAGAGCCATGAGACCAAGTTCAAGACGATGTCAGCAGAGCTGCTGGAGCATCGTTCCTCACTACCTGAGAAGAAGGTGAAGGGCAAGGAGTATGAGGAGTTGAAGCAGAAGGAAGAGTACCTGGAGTTTGAGGTGAGCCGGGAGACACACACACACACATATCCCACCACCCTCAGCCCCTCTGTCCCTGTCTGCTTGGTCATCCTGAGCAATGGGACTCTCTCCCCCATCCCCACCCCCTGAATTGTACTATGCCACTGCTGTGGTCCAGGACCATGAGCATCCCCCCTGCCCTGGCATGCTGGCTGGTGTGGAGGGACCACAAGTATCTCCTCGCTATCCTGGGATGCTGGCTGAGGGGCACTGCCCAGCTTCCCAACCCCTCTCTCTGCTGCACTGTGCCCCCAGAAATCCCGCTACGGCACCTATGCCATGCTGCTGCGGGCCAAGCTGAAGGCCGGCTCCGAGGACCTAGCAGCGTTTGAGTCCACGCTCTTCAATGCAGCGGGTGGGGAGGATGATGGCCTGAAAAAGTCCCACTCCAGCCCCTCGCTCAACGTGGAGCCCTCCAGCACGGCCACCAAGGTGAAGCGCAATGTCTCAGAGCGCACCGGCCGCCAGCCCCCCGGCCACCCCCAGAAGTCATAAGCAAAGGGCATCGGCCACCCGCGCTGCAGCTCCGTTTCTGCCCCCTGGCACCGGGGTGGAGGCCACGTGCCTGCCAAGACCCTGCATGAGCCATCCATCTGGGCTGCATGCCTGCAGGCACCAGCCATGCAGGGCCTCCGCTGGAGGTGGTGGCAGAGCAGGACGGTCCCTGGTCCCTGCCTGCGGAGCTGCCCACTCTGTCAGCCCCATCAAGCTCGTTCTTGCCCCTCCTTGTCCTGTGCGTGGTTGCAGGACCTCACGCCGATGGCGGGGACCAACTGAAACCCACCCACTGGGCTCAATTCTTCAGTGGTTTAACAAGTCCAAAATGCAGCAAAACAAAGCCAGCGGCCGCTTCTCCTCCAGCTCCATTGTGCCATGGGGGGCAGACAAGGAGGGGCCAACTGTGGCCTCTCCTCTCTCATGGGGCTGGTGGCCAGGGGCACCAGGGCAATGGCACCTGGCCCCCTCCCTGCCACCTCTGCACCCTCCCCGCTTTCTTACAACTTTTGACTGATTTTTGTGATACAGTTTTGCACTTTTTAGTACCAGACTGAGCTGACCACCAGGGAGGGGTTTTTGGGGGCTACTTTTGATGCTTTTTGGGAACTATTTAAAAAAACAAAACCAAGCCACAAACCCAGCCATGTCCTGCAGGCACTGCATTCTGGGGGGCAGGAGGTTTTTACTTGGACTCAGGGGGAGGCCCAGCTCCCTGTCCTGCAGCAAGGTGAGCATGGGCTCCTGTGTGTGCTGCTTCCTGCTCCCCAGCCCTGCTTTGGCACCAGCAACCCTTTGGAGATAGCCCTGCAGTTGCTGGCAGCCTTGGGATGGCAGCACCCATTGTTACACTTGTGGCTGTACTGGAGGCCGATGCACCCGTGCTTCATGACTGCCCCCCAAACCCTGGCAGCCAGACCAGCCCCAGTTGTACTGCCTGGGTGTGAGCATCATACCTAGGGCACACTGGGCAGCAGTGTAAGTCAGTATTGCCACTGGGGAGGTGACCCCTGAGGCCAGGGTTGACTTCAGGGTCCCCACGAGCCAGCTTTCCTTGTTATGATGCTCCTCTAATGCATGGCTGGGGCCTCAGAGGCACCCAGCAAAGCCTGGTCCGCAGCACTGTGTGGTCCTCATGCTGCAGCAGCAGTGGTGCAGCCCCTTCCTCGGCCATGGGCTCCCTCCTTGCCAAGGTGAGGGCAGGCTGGGGCAGCCCACAGCACCCCAGGGGCTGGAGGATGCTTGGCTGGAGCAAGGTGCTGATGGTGCAGCATGGCCAGAAGTGTGCCTGCCTGGGGTGTGCAGGGAGGGGTCTGGGGACAGTGGAAGGGCTGCGGGCAGGGGGCTGGCACATACACACTGTTCTCGGCCACCCAGGACCCGTCTAGTTTCAGCACTGACTTTGCGAATGTGTCAAACTTTTTATTCTGCTCTTTTAAGTCTATTGCAAAAAAAAAAAAAAAAAAAAAAAAAAAGAAGGAAAAAAATAAAGAACAAAAAAAAAGAAGAAAATCCACCCTTGCCCCAGGCGGCTCAAGGGGGAGAAAATCCTTTGTAAAGCTTCTTCTCTCAGTTACTGAAGTAAAACTTGCTCTTCACTTCTTGTGTGCACTGTGGTTTCTCCCCCATGGCTGCGGACAGCCCCAGCATGGAGTGATTGTGAGGAGGCAGCCTCCTTGCTGCCAAGGGGTTGGTGCCCATGGGCTCAGAACGGGGCTGGAGAGAGGGAGGGCACAGGCTAATAGAAACAGTGCCCCTTTATTCAGGAGAGGGACCATTAAATAAGAGCAGAGAGGGGCCGGAGCCAGCTGTCCCCTGAGCCAGCTGTGTCCTGTCCCCAGAGTCCAGGCAAGTCTGGAAGGCACTTGTGTTGGCAGGGTAGGGTGGGGGGGCGATGCAGACCCCCGGGTGGGTGCAGGGGCTGCCGGCCCCTCAGTGCACCTGCGGCTGCTGGCTGTGGGGCAGCTCGTCCCCCGGCTTCAGGGCCAGAGTGGGTGCCTGCTCCTCCTCCACTGACTCGCTGCCATAGGCACTGTCTTCCTTCAGCTCTGCAAAGCAAGCCCCAGGTGCTGTCAGCAATGGGGAGTTGGAGGCAGCAGGGACCCCCACCCAGCCCTGCACTCCCCCCCAGCCCTGCACTCCCCCTACCTGTGCTTTGCAACTTCTCCAGTGCTTCGGATTTGTGGAGCATCCTCACGGCCTTGCGGAGCCCCATGGAGTCCAACGCCTCCAGCAGCCCCCCCAGACTGCCCCCCGCCAGCTGCGGAAAGAAGGCAGAGTGGGGCCGGTGGCCAGACAGACAGGAGGGACGGGCTCCCTGGTCAGGCACTGACCTCGTAACTGCGCAGGAGGCTGACACTGGGTGAAGGAGTGTCCTTGTAGGTCTCCACCAGGCTGCAGAGCCCCAGGCGCTTGGCCAGCTCGATCCAATCTGACCCACTGCAGTCCTGGTTCAGCAGCTGCTCCAGCCCCTGCAGCGCCTCACTGTCCAGCGACAGGACCTTCCCTGTGCGGGAGAGGTTCCTCCATCACAGGCTGCCTGTCCTTGCTGCCAGGCAGGTGCTGCCCTGCCCAGGCACAGTGCTTTTGGGGGGAAAGGGGCTGCTCACCTGGCTGGGGGGCAGTGGGCAGCTCTGCCTTGGGGCTCTGCTGGGAGGCCTGCAGCAGGATCTCCCGCACCTGCAGACAGGCAGACATATGTCAGCATCCCCCAACACAGCAAACAAACCTTCTTGCCTTCCCACACCACACCTCTCCTCAGGACAAGGAAAGGCACAGGCATCCTCCCAGGAGCATCTCTTTGTCCCATTTGTGCTTTGGCCCCACAGAAACACTCCCGGGGGTTTGTCCCACCATGCCACACACCTTCTGGCTCCGAGTGAGGTCCAGGGGTGCGTGGCAGCGGCGCAGCCTGTGCCCTGCCTGCCCATGACCCTGCACAGGGGGCTCGGGGTTGGTGCTGTGCAGCTCCCCCAGCTCCATGGCCTGTTCCTGCTCCTCGGAGTCGGCGTCCGTGTCGCTGCTGGCCTCTGATGAGGATGGGCTCACAGGCTCGTCATTCTCACACAGCACGTCCGCCCCTGTCAGGGAAGGGTGGACTGAGCCCCCAACAGGGGAGGTCGGCCTTGGGGTCCGCCCTGTGCCTGGGCACCCCGTGGTGTGGGGAGAGGAGGGAGGGCAGCACCTTACCAGCTTTGAGGAGCAGCTTGGTGAGGGTGGGGGAGCCCAGGCCAGCAGCCAGGTGCAGGGGGGTGTTCCCAGCAAAAGTCCGTCTGTTGACATCTGCTCCCAGCTATGGAGGTGCGAGGTTCTGAGCACGGGCTGCCTGGGTGCTGCCCCCACCACCCATGTCACCCCAGGATCCCAGGGCACCCCTCCACTTCTGCCAGGGCCCTGCAGGATGCTGCACTTCATCCCTGCCCCACAAGCACCAGCCCACCAGTCCCATACCTTCTTCACCAGGTGGGTGGCCATGTTGAGGTTCTCCATCTCCACAGCCAGGTGCAGAGGGGTTCTCCCACCCTGCCTCTCCACCGCGTTCACATCCGCTCCCTTCCTGACCAGCAAGTCCAGGCAGGCCAGACTCTTTGCCTTCACAGCCAAGTGCACAGGCAGGAGGCCTGCAACAGGGGCAGAGGCTCAGCAGGTCCCCAGTCAAGCCCACGACAGCACTGCCAGGCATCTGCTCATCATCTCCAAGCGCCACTCACCATGGAAATTGGGCAGACGGAGCAGGTAAGGAGCAGCTGAGCCCAGGTGGGCCAGCAGTGTCCTCAGCACCTCCTCATCACCAGTCTGGAGTGCCAAGTGCAGCAGGGAATTGCCATAGCGGTCCAGCAGGGTGGGGTCAGCATGAGCTTGCAGCAGGAGCTGGACCACTTGGGGCTGCCTGGTGACAACTGCCAGATGCAGCGGTGTCTACGGGACAGCAGCACCCCTCAGTATCGCTCACAAGAGGAGCTGAGTCCCGCACCAAGGTCCTCACCACCATGGCTGCACTGTGCTCAGCCCTGCAGCCTCCCTTCAGCGAGAGTAGAAGCAGGACAGGGTGCTGAAATGGGAGTGAACCCCAGGTAGAGAACCGGCTGCTCTGAGAAACACGCACCTGCTGCAGGTTGTTGGAGATGTTGATGATATCCAGGCTCGGGATGCTAACAACCACCTCAATCAGCTGCTTGATCACAGCTATCTGCTCATGGATAATAGCAAGGTGCAAAGGCCTGCAGAAAGAGCAGGATGGCCCCTGGCTCAGCTCCATGCTTCTTCAGGTCCTTCCTGCCACCTCCCACAGCCCCCATAATGGCTGTAATGGCCAACAAGGCTCCAACACTCTCTCCCAAACCCCTTATATGCTCACGTGTCTCCGTTCTCATCCTGTGATGCAGCCAGGTGCCTCTGGACCGCCAGCAGCACACGGGGGTCAGCAGTGACCGAGTAGTCAAGCAGGGCATGGGCATTGCGACGGGCCAGTGCCAGCATCCACAGCTGGCAGAGCTGGGCTGTGGGGCAAGGCAGGACAAGGACATCACCTCCAGCAGCAGCATCCCCCTCTACCCTCCTGCATCACCCCGGGGCATGGAGGAGAGTGATGCCCCTGACCCATGCCACCTCTCCTGAGTGATGTCCCCCCAGCCCTCACTCCACCCCAGCCTCCTCCTACCGTGCTTCTGCAGCTCCTTGCAGTACGTGCTCTCCGCAGGCACCTGCCCGTTGCTCCCAGACCCTTCTGCCTCGGGGCCCTTCATCTGCACACCCCCCTGGTAGCCCCCTACGGGGTGGGGGCCAGGTGAGTAGATGCTGTTGTAGGCCAGCCCCGGGGAGTAGGGGAAGCTGAGGTTCCCGCCTGTGGAGCAAGGGGAAGGATGGGTGAGGTCGGAGAGGAGCAGGGAGCCCCTAGGGTGGCTACAGCCATCCAAGCAGGGAAAGGGAAGAGGTGACCCCACTCACCTCCTCCAGAGCCAAAGCCCCCGGCTCCACCGCCGGCACCCCCCATGTGTGAGCCCCCACCAAAGTGCTGGGGAAACTGAGGCAGGACTTTCTTGCGCTTCCTCTCCACTTCTTCCTTATCTGTGAAGAGAGAGGGGCAGCAGGGTAACAGGCAGCCCCGGCAGTGGGGGGCACGCTGGCCTGCCCGGGGGTGCTCACCTTCCACCACAGGGTAGTAGGTGAACTGCTTGGAGTCACTCACGTCCCCTCCCCGCTTCCGCTTCAGCTGCAGGAAGACGGTGACTGGACGGTCGATCTTCGGCTTGTGGTACGGGGGTGTGCGAAAGACAATGGCGTACTGTGGGCAGGACAGACAGACATAGGGTCCCGCTCCTTCCCGGAGCTAGAGATGGGGATCCTCCACCCCACAAGGCACCCATGCACCCTGGGGAGCGGCAGAACATCCCCCCGCCTTCCCTGTACCTGCTTGTGCACGTCAGTGGGGGAGAAGTCTCCAAAAGCCTGCCAGCCATTCTCATCATCCTCATAGAAACGCACCTCAATGTCATCTGGGGAGAGAAGAGGTGCTGGCACCACTCATCTCCCCACCCCATACAGGCTCTGGGGACATGGTCCGCTGGCTGCTCAAGGGCCCTGGATCTCTCCTGCCATGGCCCCTTTGAAGGCTTCAGCTGGGGGGAATGGCTTTTACCTTTCTGAACTTTATCACACAGCAAGTAGACCTCATCCCCCCCCCGAACGGAGCCTGCCGTCTTATCCATCCGTGAGATCTTCAGGTTGGAAGCTCCTGGGGACTCTGCAGTGCAAGAGGAGGCATTGGGAACTGCTGTGGCAGACACAGCACCCCTCATTACCCCGTCCTGCCCTGTTCCCTCCCCAGCCTGGCCCCACACTCACTGCTGTCATGGATGGGGTCTGAGATGACAGGCTGGAGGGCCAGTGTGAAGTTCCCGCTGCTGTCGCGGAGGTAGGCGGTGAAGCGCAACCGCACGATGCTCAGGTCCATCACCTTCTTCAGCTCCTTTGCCTCCAGCTCAATCTCACGCAGCTCTGCTTCTGCCAGGGCAGAGGAAGATGCCCTCAGGCTTAAGCAAGGGGATGGGGCTCTATGTCCCCCCAGCCCCATGCTAAGCCCAGCCATCACTCCCAGGTGCTGAGTCCCACTGACTGCCCTTACCTGTCAGCATATGGCTCCTGTTGCGCATCTTCTGCTGCTTCAGCTTTTCTTTCATGATTTCCATCATATTCTTCTTGGTGACATGGAGCACTCCCAGGTTGCTGAACCTGGAGAAGAAGAGGGATCTCGCTGGGATCTGGGAGCATCACGGCTGGCGCACCCAGGCTCCCACAGCCAGGAAGGAGCTGAGCAAAGCACAGAGTACTGCTGCTGGAGCAGTGGGGGATCAATGTGTACAAAGCATAAGAGAAGCAACCACAGAGGAGAGGAAAGGAGTCCAGGAAAGAGGTGTCTGGAGAACTCCGGATTCGCACAGGCGACAAGTCCGAAGAGGAGGACCAGGAAGGCTGGAGGCCAAAGGGATGCAAACAGGACAAGGCTGTCAGCAGCCAGGGCTAGATTTCTAAGAGCAACTGCAGCAGCTACTGAATAACCCTGCGATGCAGACTGGCCGCAGCAAAGCTGGGGACCTGCAACTCCGAGGACAGAACCCCACAGCAAGCTGCACATGCTGGACCCAGGGCTCTGCAAAATGTCCACGGAACAGAGTTGTACTGATGGCCTTGTCTGAACCTACTCCTGTCCCCATCTGCCCCATCCAGCAAATGCAGCTCTATGCACTAAACCCCTTCTTCTCCCCAGCAGCAAGCTGCGACCAGTCCCCAAACCAACCCTCACAGGCAAGAGGCTACCCCGGCTCTCCCTCAGACGTACTGAGCTGTCATGTCCTTGGGTCCCACAATCGCAACGCAGTTGCCGGCCTCGTTGCACTGCTTGCCCACCAGGCTGTGGGCATGCACACGGGGAGGGTCGCTGTGCGTCACCAGGTCCACCTCGATCCGGGCCATCCCCGTGTAGTTGCAGATCTGCAGGGAGAAGGGAGGTGGGAGTCAGGTACAACACCCCAGGAGCCTGCAGGACTCCCTGCAAACCCCTCTCTGCTACTCATCACCAGGGTCACCACTCCTCCTGCTGCAGCCCTCCCATCCCTCCAGTGCCATGAGGCACACAGAGCTTAATATACACTTCCTGTCCTCCCCTCAAGGCACCCTCCCAGTGCCTGCGAACACCAAATGAAGATGCTGCCCTATCCCTTCCCCAGGGCAGTGCTCACCTTGACGGTGGGATAGGTCTTGCGTCCCTTCTCGCTGGATGCTCCTGGGAGCCCTCCATGGGAAGGGCCCTCGCAGCCATACCGAAAACGGAACCCCCGCTGCAGAGGCAAAGAGGACGTCAGCCAAGGGTGGCCTAACGAGAGCACGGGGAGACAGCTACACCTGCCCTTGCTTGGGTGACATCCTTACCTGCTTTGGCTGCTCGATGATGACAACATAGGGACCTTCCACTAGAGAACAGAGAAAAGAGGCACCAGTGAGAAATACACGATAACCCAAGTGCATGCTCCCACTAAGGATGCTGGAGGTATGGGGATAGTGTGGAAGATTAGGTGACCCCTGTCTCTCCCAGGGGAGTCCTCAGAGCCCCCAGCCCCTGTGCTGTCATAGGCCAGCTTGGAGCAGCAGGCAGAGCAGCAGGAAGAGGAGGGAAGGGCCAGAGGATGCTCTGGCACTTGGGGAGCACCTGAGGACCTGGCACAGCCCAACCTCAAGTCCCTGGTAGACTGAGCAGCAGGAACAGACCCCATCCTGCTGGCACAGGGCAGGGATTCCCAGCCAGCCCACAGTGGGGCCAGCGGGGACACAGCCCATGGTGCTGCTGGGAACTACAAGGCATGACTCAGGCTGCTGGGAAACCCCACTGCAGCTGGGGACCCCCAGGAGGGCAGAGCCAAAGGGGCCCTCACCTGTCTCCATCAGAGGCTCCTTCTGCTCCATCATGTGGGAGCCGAAATTGAAGTCATCATAGTCAATCTCATCCAGGCACTGGGTGGCAGGAGGGAAGATGCGCGAGATGAGTGTGCTGGGGCTGGAAGTCCCAAACACCCTAGGGAGCAGGCATGGACCCCCACCTCCCACCCTGGAGGGGGGAGAGTCCGGCACAAACTCCCATTGCCCACCTTGGGGAGATGGGGGGGCTCAGGCACAGATCCCTTGTCTCTCCCGGAGAAGAGGGGTGGGCAGGTGCCAACCCCTCAGTGCCCACCCCTGGGGCCATCAGCAGACCTCCTCTGCCCAGCCTGGGGACAGACACAGACCCCGCACCTCCCACCCCTGTGGCACCTGCAGACCCCCTCTTGCCCACCCCGGGGCAGACACAGCCGCCCGCCTCCCACCGCACCCGCGGGGTCGGGCACTGCTCCGGCTCAGCCCCGCCGCCGGGGCCAGGCAGAGCCACCCCGCCCCGGTCGGTCCGCGCCGCACTCACTGGCTGGAAGTGCTCGTCCATGTCTGCGCGGGGCCGGCCGCCGGCCTGCGGGGAGAGCGCGGGGTGAGCGGGGACCGGCGGCGGCAGGAAGGCACCGCCGCTCCGGAAAGTCCCTAGAAACCCCGCCGAGCCGGGAAATGACGGGACCGCGCGTCACCGCCCCGCCCCGCACGGCCGCGGCCCGGGCACGGCTCGGCCCGGCACGGCCCGGGGCACTACCGTGCCTGCGCCCGCCTGCGGCTCCCCCGGCCGGGCGCGGCGGGACCGGCCGCTCCCCGCCGCCCGCGAGCTTTGGGCTCCGGGCGGGCTGGAAATCCCGGTGCCCGCCCGCCTCGCCCGGAGGACCTGAATTTGCCCCAGGGAGCACGGAGGGGTTTGCCCCCCGCAGTCCCCAGCCGCCTGCCACGCTTCAGGCACCAGTCCCCGCTCACCAGCCGTTGCGCCCGTTCCCAACAAGACCTGTGGAGCAACGTAGCTGAAACCACCCGGGCTGCACCATAAAAACCCGGCAGCAGCTCCGGGGGCCTCCCAGGTCATCATCTCACCTCCCGCATAGGGATGTCTCCTCCAAGCTGTCCTGGCCCCAAAGAGGAGCGGCTGCCCCAAAGCCAGCCGTTCTGCCCCCTGGCCAGGGGAAGCTCTCCGGGGCTCCACAGACCAAAGGCAGCCCCTTGCCAGGCACCCGGAGGGGCACTTTCCCACTCCCCCAGTTTCCACTTACGCGGCAGCCCCTGCATCCTTCCCGCGATGGTAGCCTCAGAGAGGCATTTGCCGTCGGTGTTCCCATTCCTTCTTTCCCTCTAGGAAGCATCTGGTTTCAAAGTGGGAGCGGCAGCTCCAGACCCCCCCGTGGGAGCATCTCCCGCCACCCAGCACTGCACGCTCCCTGCTGACACTGGCAAGGCACTGCCAGCAGTGGGGCCCCTTCCCGACACCCACAGCACCCTCCTACTCACCGGGGAGGAGGAGGCAGGCCTCAGCAACCCATCCAGCCCCAGCATCGCGGCTGGGACTGCCAGCTACCACAGGCAGGGGTCCCGCTGGGGCCAAGGTCTGCCTGACTGTGGGAAACCACCAGAGGCTTCTAGCAAAGGGGCAGGATCAGAGCAGAGCCCCCAGGCACGTTTTCTTGATCCACATTTCTTCTCACTAAATGGTGGAAAGACACACACACAAAAGAGAAAACCCCAAACTTATCCGACTCCGCAGTGCCCTCATACCATGAATTTCTGAATCAGTGGTTGCTACAGGTCCCGCTCAGGGGATTTTGGATGTGTGGGAGAAGAGGGGAAGGAAGGGGATTGTTCAACCCGTGCGTGACTCATATTCTTCAGAAGCTGAAAAGAGTCTTTTCAAGAAGATTTTCCAGCCACTCAAGTCCTCCAAAGGGGCTGCCCTGTGGCCCCAGGCCTGAGGTTTTCCCCATCTGACCTGCCACCTGAGCCCAGCCGAGCTCCAGGATGCATCCCAGCCTGCCTGCCAAATGCAGCCCGGACAGCGGTGCATACTGGGACACGGGATTAGAAGGACCTGCAGGTGCAGCAGAGGTGCAAGGAGGGTGCAGACCCAGCACTGCAAAATGAGGTGGGACCTTCCTCCTGCAGTTCTGCAGGGGCTTCTGAAAGCCTGGGAGCAGGGGACACAACCCCACTGGCCTGTGGGAAGCAGCACGGACAGCCTGCACCACCAGCCAGCCACCTCATCTGCTGGCACAGATTTCCCAGAGAGATGAAGGAGGGGACAAACATCCTTCCTCAGTGTGCTGGGAATGCCACCTCAAACCCTACCCACTGAGCCTGGCTGGGGGAGCACAGGACCAAAAATGCTGGAGAACAGACTGCGCCCATTGAACAGAACAGCTCCCCTTCTGCAGCGCCATCAGCCTCATACTCTCTAGAGGGGTTTTCACAGCTCACTCATTGCTGCCCTGGACACTTCCACTTGTTGCAGCAAACAGCATGACTAAGGAACATCATGGGGTCACATCTGCGTCTCCCACGTTGCACAGCTCTGGCTCACCCAGGTCGTGTTAGAGGAAGCCCACCTTGCTCGTCAAGCAGAGCTGGAACATCATCACCTGCTTCCTTGTTCCTGGAAGAGTAACCTCAGGCAACCTCAGACTTACTCTCAAGGTAAGTCCTGCCTCCTGTGCGGAGTAGTCATGCCCTTCAGATCCCCAGGACCCTGGGTTTCCCCTAGGAGTGTAGCACACTTGGCTTTTATCCCACATACACCCCAGAAGAGGACCCGTCTTCCCTTCCTGCCATCAATAGCATCCCATGCTCCATGGTACCCAGTGCATTTGGCCTGTACCCTGGGCTTCTACACACACTGAAGCCCTGGCTTTGCTGGGCTAATTCCTTCCTATCTTCAGACCTTCCTAAGGCTCAGGAAGGATTCTCTGGCATTGCTGGCAATAGGGGAAAAAACCAGCAACCCGACTGTGATGCACTGCCTGGAGCAGCACCAGCTCCCTGCCCCAGAGCACAGCACTGCCACAGCACCCCTTCTGGATGGCACAGCCTGCCTGTGCCAGCCAGACTACTTCAATTAAAGGCCAGCCGTTGGCAACCAGCGTCAGTTAAAGCTGTTCTTCCATGCCTGCAGCTCCTTGAACGTGACCTAGTAATGCAGGTGCTGTTTTCTTTCCTCCCATGACAGCTGGCTGACTTGTAGAGACAATGCCCTGCGGGCAGGAGGGAAATGTTGGTCTGTCCATCTGCAGCAAGAGGTTTAGCAGCCATGGGAAAGGGAGATCCAGGAGGCTCTGCTCTGAACCACCCTGGCACACAGCTGACATGTTCCAGCCACCCAGCTGGCTGCTCCTCTGACATACTATTCCCTGCACGTTTTGTTTCCCCTGGGGCCTGCTAATGCCTGCAAATGATGCCCTAAATACCTGACCTTGCTTTCTGCACAAATCCTGTGCTCTGCTCCACCCCAGGAGTCCCAACAGCTACTGGTAAGTGCCTGGCAAGAGGCTGCTGAGTTCCTCTAGCGCAGGAACTTTGTTCTTAGACACTTCCTGGAAACCAAGTCCTTGACCTGCAGGCACGGCAGAGAGAAATCCCCTCTCCCTGAAAGCTGTCCAAGCCTTCTCCTCCCCAGCAGCCCGCCCTTAAGCACTGAAGCCATTTGTATCTCTCTGCATAAAATGCCTTTTATGCTTCCATGCATAAAATGCCTGTTGTGGCTATCAAGTTGGTTTTGGCTAACCCCAGCCACCCACTGATCTGGTTTTCTCCTCTAGGGCCTGTAAATCAGCTGCTTTGCTGTGTTACAAACCATCGGCTCCAGTTGTGTATCTGTGCGCCCCCAGAAAACCCCTCTCGGCATTTGCCAGGTGTTTGCTGTCTCTCACTCTCGCTGGTTTCCACCCTGCCCAAGGTATCACTGCAGTGCCGATGTTCATGGCTCCTTTCTGGGGTATAGGTGGCTGAGCCTGCGGGTGCGGATCTCTTTCCGTTGAAGCAGGCAGCAAGCCAGCCCCCTCAGGATCAGGCTGAAATCAGCGTGAGGAGGGAGAGCGCCAGGATGAGGCAGCATTCACCGGCAGCACGGAAACAGGAAAATAAGCAGCTCTGTCACTGGCAGGGAAACGGGTGTCGGCACCAGTGCTGGGACTTGCTTTCTCCTCCCCACAAGAAGACAGCAGATGTCTTTTCAGCCTGCATCTTCACAACATCTCCTCTCCCAGCTAGCCCCGAAGCCAGCTAAGGCAGACAGAGACCAGGCAGCCAGAGACCGGCGCGGCTGTCACGGTGAGTAGGAGTACAGGAGATGCCGAGGGCTAACCACTGCAGAACCCTTGGCAGGTGCCGGCATGGACACTGAGGCTTTAAAGCCCAGTTTAAAACTCTCGACCTCCCTTTCTGCTTGGAATCTCGATACATCTGTGCCCAGCACGCACATCCCGAGAGCTGGATGCAGCTGCATCAGAGCGCGGGAGACTGCTGAGCATGACGGGCAGGCACCGCAGCACCCAGGCTCAGCATCCCCCGGGCCGGCCAACAGAACGCACACTCTCCTGATGCTAGCAGCCCCTGCCCACTGCTTGGCAGGCCCAGGGCTCAGCCCGCTCATCCCTGGACCGGTACCCCACGGGCAGCGTCTTTGTCCTCCCCTTACCCGCTTACCTTCAGCCCCAGCACCAGCGCGGCCCCTTGGTCGCGGACGAGGCCCTGGGAAAGTCCCAGCGTGGCTCCGCCTCCCGGGGCTTCCCGGGGCCGGCTCCACCCCTGCGGGGACAGCAACGGGAGGGGGCCGGGGGACCCCCGCTAGGACGGGACGCGTCACTCTATGCTGCTGCATCCCGGTGAAACCTCTCGTCTTCCCCCTTGCCGAACACTCACGTCTGTGCCCCGAGACTCGCAGGAGCCTTCATTCCCCATCCCTCTGGACCACAGCCACAAAACCGGTCACCACCCCAGCCCTGCGCAGTGGGGAAGGACCGGCTGCCTCACCCTTGGCTGATTTTTTATTGTTGTAAATTCACTGTTCTCTCTTCATATATATATATTTTAAACATATATTAGATATAAAAGGCATAAATGCTCCTCTTCGAACTACACATACTGGTAGATTTATAGGCCGATTTTGAAAAGGTGGGCAAATCAGGAAGCCCAACTCGAACAAGGTGCACAGCAGCAGCAAATGCCCCTCTCCAGGGACAAAGGAAAATTTATCTATATATATATATGCATATGTATATATATATATGTGTGGATCTATATACACACACACATTCAGCCCCTTGCCCAGGACATCCCAGGCTGTGGCTGAGGCTGAGAGCAGGATAGGCGCTCACCAGGCAGGCGCAGGCCAGGCTGAGCGCTGTGAGAGGCACTGGAGGACGGATTTGGGAGTTGCAGCAGAAAGGGGCATGAGTTTCCTCTGTGCCTACAGAGCCACTTCCTCTTTCTGTGCCTGCACACCCAGGGTGGGAGGGCTGGGAGGCCAGGGCTGGGGTGTGCAGGCTTCCCAGTGGGACTGCTTAGATTGGCAGCACTATGCAGGGGAAATCCACTGCTCTGCAGGCACTGTGCCTGCAGGACGTCCCCAGTGTCATGGTAAATGCGGAGACCCATTTCCCAACCTAGCTGCCCATCAGGGAGCACGGGGATGCTGTAGCCAGCAGGTGAAACCTGCCTCAGCAATTTTCCAAGCTGAAAAAAATGTGGGAAAGTCACTGACGGGAAGCATGGAAGGCCCCGAGCAGTTAGAGCTCCGGCTTGGAGTGCCTGTGTGGTTCAACCAGGGCTGCTGGCGTCATCCTGCAGCCGCACAAGGCACTACCCTTGCCTGGGCAGGCACAGTACCACTGCCACTGCCTCCTCAGAAAGGGAAAAGGCACTCTGGGTTTTTGGCTCCTCTGACAGTCGCAGCAGCCAGCTGGAAGGCCTGCTCTGCTGAACCTTAATCCTGTGGCCATGGAGGAAGGAGGAACAGTGATTTCCCCCTCCCCAGTGTACCAGGCTTGCGTGGTGAAGGGAGGGTGAGTCCCTGTTCCCTCACATTCCTTACAGAAGTTGCCTTTGTATGACTGCCTCTGATGGCCTGACTCAGATAGGGCAAGCCCAGAGGCTCAGGGGCAGATCCTGACTCTGCCGATAGCAGCACCATGCTGGCATCCCCTTGCCCCAGCAGGCGGGAACTGAGACACATTCGAGGCAGGGAAGTCACTGGAAGAGCCCAATTTGGGGGTCCCTACCGTGAGCCTGCCTCCTGTGGGGGTCAGGCCATAGCCAGGCCCTCTGCATGGCTGTGGATGTGGGCTGTGCTGGACACGCTGCTCTCCTCTTTGTAGCTTTTCGGGGCCCGGCTGGCTTTCAGCAGGACCAAGAAGGTGTCTGTGGAGATGGCCCCAAACTCAAAGGTGAAGGTACCATAGAAGACCAGAACATCAATGATGAACATCCACTCGCACAGGGCAGCCACGTGCTGCAGAACGAAGCTCTCCTGGATGAAGAACACACCACCTGAGGGCATTGCAGTCAAGAAAAGCACAGCTGGATCCCTACCATCCCATGGAGGACCATGTCCCACTGTCACTGCATGCTGTGAGCAGCCCCCATCCTCAGGAAACACAGCACCACCCCTAAACCCAAGAAAACCACCATATTTCCCACAGTACTGGGAGGGCCTTGGCACGGGTGAGGTGGTGGCACACATACCCAAACCAGCCTTGGTAAATCACGGGACTCATGCCAGGCAGGGATTTCCTGAAGAGGCCAGGGCAGGGGGACCTCAGGGTGCAGACCTCAGGGCAAGCTGTGTGCCCACAGCCTCACCCTCTCCACCGTCTCTTGCCAAATGAGGCTGACGTTCCCCATTCTCCTGCGGATGCAGTTAAAGCCAGTAAAACTCATCAGCCCTCCATCCCCTTGGCAAGGCGGTTTGGGCTGTTGCATCCCAGCCCTGCAGCACCCCATCCCTCTGCACTGCTGGCTGGCTCACCCCAGAGAGGGGACTGCTCCCTTTCCTCCAGGTGCTACTGCTGCCAGTCTCTCTATGCTTCTCTCATCACCCTTGGGGATCTCTGGGGAAACTCACTGCCAGAGCCACCATGGGTGAGTGGAGAAGGCAGGTACATCCCCAGCCCTCCAGGTGAAGCCTTCATGAGCACCCTGCCATCGGCCTGCGAGATGACAGCCTGGGAGAGTCCAAGAGGCAGGGACCTGACCTGCACAGGGTAGATCCCTCTGCTCACTCCCCCCATCCTAGCAGGGGAGGTCCCAGCCCTTTCCCCACACAATCCCTACACACTTCACTGTCTTCCCACTTCCATTCCCCAGTGCTTACAGAGCAGCATGGCCACAGCAGACAGGCACCAAGTGCTGTCTCCCTTGTCCTTACCTGCCCTGCCCGTCCCTCCTAGCTGGCACGGCCCCATGGCACTCCTGCCCTGCCCAGCTCCTTGCCTGCTTCCCATCCCGCCTGCCTGCCGTGGTGACAGAGCAGGACCTTCTGGCACATACCAGACCCACCAACACCCTCCAGGCTCCTCCTGCACTGCTCACCCTGGCCAGACCCCAGCCTCTCTGGGACCTGTGAACACTGCATGCATTTTCCCCTTCCTGCCCAATAACCACCACCTTGTTTCCCAATATATCCCTAACCTCAGTCCCAAATAAGCCACTGGCTCCCCAGCTACACACTTAGGATATTCTTCCAGCCCTGCTGTCCCTGCTGCCTGATGTGGTGTTTGCAGACCCCAGTGCCTGGCTTCAGCCGTATCGGCAACTCAGATGGACTTTGCATTGCTGAGGGCTCAGCACACCTTTGTCTCATTAAAAACCCCCACAAGTAATCAGCCCTTCCACTCTGCACAGTGTGAGGCTGGAGCCCGCAGCGGTAGCTGGGCTGGGCTGCAGCAGCCAGGGCAGGGCTGGTTTAGGCACCCCAGCACCTGGAGAGATGTCCATCAGTGTCCCTTCCCCTCCTCAGCCCCTGCATGGCCCTGATACTGCTGCTCCCCAACCTACACCTGCATGAGCTGCGTGTCCTCAGCCCCTGCCCAGCCCCTCTCCTGCCCCATGCCTCACTGCCAGACCAAAGATGGAGGACATGGAGTGCATTCCCCCCAGAAGGACACCTTTAGCAAGCTCATCCCAGACCTCCTCCCAGTATCCCACACAAGGATACTGAAGATGAGGGTGAGGAAGGCCACAATGGTGAGGATGCTGCGCAAGTGGCCGGTCCAGTACTGCCCACGGGTTTTGGCCATGCGGTAGGTGAGGATGGACTGCAGGAGCAGGAACAGCATGCTGGTGGGAAAAGCCACCCCTGCCCCGATGTAGTGCAGCACCTTGGCATGATCCACCTGCAGGGGAAGAGACCTTCAGTACCAGCGCCCTCGTACGCTCCCCAGCATGAAATGGCTCTGCTCAGGGGGTGGGCTCATGCCCCTGCAGGGGTGCAGCAGTGCCAGGCATGGGTCCTGGCAGCTCACCCTGTGCCCAGCTCCTGGCTGAGGAGCAGATGTGGACCCACTGCCTGCTGTTGGGATCTCAAAGCACTCCATTTGTTTCATCATGGGGCGGCAGCTCCTGAGCCCCTTGGGCCAACAGCGCTGCCGGGCCCAGGGGCATTGGGCAGGAGCTGCCCTGTGCCATCAGCAGCACATAGGGCTGCCTGCACCCCTCCTGGGGGTCACAGCCCTGCTGACCTGAGCCATGGCTGCGGCACCAGTGCACTGGGGCCAGAGAAGCTTCTCCTGGGTGGTGGTGCCGGCAGCAGCCTCCTGCCAAGTGGAAGGGCCCGGCTGCCGCAGGCAGAGGACTGGCAGCTGCCAGGAGGCCAGTGCCTGGCAGCGCAGGCAGGGGTGAGCACTGCCGCCAGGCCCTTGCTGCTCCGGACACCCTGTGAGCACAGGCTCTGCCCGGACAGTTTCCTGGCATCACCCCTGGAGCAGCAAACACCCACACGGAGGGCAGCAGGAGCACCGGCAGCTTGGCCTGCTCTCCTCTGCCTGGCTGGCAAGTCCCTGCCCGCACAGGGTCAGGCGTCCATACAGGGGACAGCCCATGCAGAGGGGCTCACATAAGGTTAAACCAAACCCACCAGCTTAATTCAGACCCAAACCTATGAGTGCACAAAGAGGACTCCCAGTGCCTGGGGAAGCTCAGTGTCCAGAAGAGGTGAAGGAGTGCACAGATGGGACCAGAACAACCACCCCAAATCCTACACTGCTGAATGCTGCCACTGCCCCGCTACAGCCAAGACCCGCTCCTGCCCCCCAGGACACCCGAGGCGATGCCTCACCTGGAAGTTGCCGACCATGGTGAGGCCAGCAGCGCAGACACAGCCAGTGGCGAGCCCCAGGGTGTTGAGGAGGGATGGCCCGAGGCACTCCAGGAGGTGGGCATAGCGCAGCAGCCCCACCAGGATGACTGCGGGAGGGAGACACAGCCCCATCACACACCACCCTCCTCCTGCCCCCGCCGGGCAGGGAGCCTCACTCCAGCGGTGCTCCGGGGAGCAGGCACTTACCCATGAAGGAGCCCAGGCTGCAGATGAGGCTGAAGAAGCAGCTCTCAGGGGGCAGGGTGCCACACTTGCTGCAGGGACAAGGCAAGGCCCAGGAAGCCCTCAGCCAGGCGGCACTGGGGTGCAGCGCTTGCTCCCCCTACCCCGAACATGCTCCTGGGTTGCCCTGGGGGCTCTCGGAGCAGCTCTGACCCCCTGGCCAGCCCCACACTCCCACCCCATGGCTGCTCACCTGACAAGGGGAATGTGGTTCAGTGTGCAGCAGGAGCCGGGGCTGTCCACGCCGCACGACTGGTTGTAATTCCTGTTGGTAGGAAAGGGGCAGCTGAGGGAGACAAGCTGCTGCCCGGAACCCTCCTCCCCACAGCCCCTGCAAGGGCCACAGAGCTGCTCCCCAGTGAGTGCAGCCAGACCCCAGGGATGTGCCTGCACTCCAGGGACAAGCACCTCCAGTGAGCAACCCACCACCCAACAGGGTCCTTTGGGAACATCCCGCCTGGGTTTCCACAGGCTGCACCCTGCCTGCTGGCTTTGCTGCCCACCCAGTGTCCCTGCCTGCAAGGGAGAGGCCACAGTGGGGCAGGAGCTGCACACACTGCTGGATGCATGGGCCGGGGTGCTGTGCTCAGGGGAGCAGGAACCAGCCAGCGCCATGCCAGCACCATCACACACCTCCTGGGATGGGAGCATGGGTGGAACCAGGCACGCAGCCACCGACAGCTCCAGGCTTGCACAGGACGCGGGACAGGGAATGCCAGGCTGAGCGGGAAACAGCATCCACAGCCATGAGCACCCGGGGCAGTACCACCCTGCCTGGGAGCGAGGGAGCTGCCGGAGGAGCTGGGCACTTCCGTCCACAGCCACCGCAGAGCCTGGGATGCCTCCTGCAGCACAGACCCTGCAAGCCTGGGGACCCAGAGCTCTTGCCACCAAGACACCTTCCTGTAGCACAGCTGCTGCTGCAACCAAATTCCTCCATAGGTACATGCCCCTTGCCCTCCCAGGAGCTGGCACACGCTCATAGTGGGTTTCTGGGCACTCCTTTGCTGCAGCATCACGCAGGCAGCCAGCACCTCTGCCTGGCACAGCTGAGCAGGACCCCCTCCCCACCCCGCAGGCAGGGAGCCCAAAGCCCACAGTGACCCTCAGACAGCCCCTGCCCCATGGCAGGGACAGGACTGGAGGGGCAGCGCCACGCTTCTGTCTCAGGCTGACCCTCAGCCACCTCCAGCCACCCAGCAAGCGTACGGTTAAAAGGGCCTTTTTGGAAAGGGCCAGGCTGGGCTCCGGTGTTTTTTCAAGTCTCCTCATTCACTGGTGGCTTTGTTTTCCAACCACGCATGGAGCTCCATGGTCTGCGCAAGGGCTGCTCCTGGGGCCGCGTTTGGTTTGGGAGGGATCTTTTTGTTATTATTTTGTTGAAAGCAGGCCGCCCGAGGCTGGGAAGCATTATTCATCATTAAGGGCTGGCTGTGCGGCAGAGACAACCCGACACACACATTCTTCCCGGGGCAGAATAAGCCATCAGGCAGGAAATGGCAGCAGGTTCCCCCCCGCCCCCCGGCCCCTTCTCCTCCAAACACTCCAGTGAGAATTAAACTAACATGGATGTTTAAGGAGACACAACAAGCCCGAAGCCCTGCAGCAGAAGCTGCCAGGAAAGCACAGTTGTGTTTTCCCCAGCCCTCACCTCTCCCATGCCTTGTCCCCCATCCCAGGCTGCCGCAGGCAGCTCTGCCCACAGGGTGGCTGGGCTGTGCCAGCCCCTGGCACTGACAGATTTAGCCTCACACAAGCAAGCCTCAACCTTTCCCATGGAGACACGCGGCCTCTCTAATTCCCTGACCACTTACTGTCATACTTTCCCCGTGCTCTGTTCTTTCGATGGCCTCCTCCTCCCCGCCCGGTCTGCAGCAGGGTTCACTGGAGCGGCTGTAACCGCAGCTCTGGGTAGCCCTGCTTGGCCCTGGCACTCTCACTGCTCTGCAGACATGGGGTCCAACCCTGCCTGCAGCTAGACCCCAGGCAGCTCTGCTCCCAAAAGCCACTCAGGGACAAACAGGAGACGTGCCCTGAGGCTATTGTACCCCATCACTGTCACCACCGCATCTGCCAAAGGGAGAAGGTGGCTATGTGCTTCCCCTAAGATGACCTTTCCTGACATCCTCAGCCTCCTCCTAGGGCCAGCCTAGCCCCCAAGCCCCCTTCCAATGTGGTGAAAGTCCAGGGTGACCTTGGCTATCCAGGGGTCCAGCACAGCATGGCATGGCTCGTCTGGAGGGGACACAGCATTACAGGGTCTGTAACCAAGCTGGTCCATGGAGAAAGGCCCTCACACCCCCCCAGGCCTTACCAGTTGTGGACAGGGCAGATGTGGTTGTTGGAGAGTGCCATGGCATACCTGGGGGACAGACAACAACAGGGATTACCACAGCCACCCACCTGCCTGCACTCCTGCTCCCAGCCAGCCCCAGGGCCTAGCCCCAGAGTGGGGTAGGGGGGTACAAGCCCTCGCTGAGTGCCGGGGGGGCAGCGCTCACCCTGCGGCACCTCCCAGCTTCATAAAGCAGGAAAAAGAAAAGCAAGACCAGCTCCAGCGAGCATTTCCCTGCGGAGCCACCGTGCACCCGGTCAGTGTAACGAGGGGTTCATTACATGCATCCCCCCCAGCGCCAGGGGGGTCTCGGCCCCGTGGCCCCCCTAGCCAAGCAAGGAGCCCTTCCCGCCTGGCAGCCCCAGCAGCGGGCAGCACCACACTGCTCAAATCGGCGGCCGTAAACAGCTCAGGTTAAAAATAGGCCCCAGCACCGGTAAGAAAACCCCTCTCCTGCCCGAGCCAGCCACGTAACAGCCAGGCCGCGAAAGGACCACCCCGCAGAGGGGCAGGGCAAAGAGCGGAGCTGGGGGGACTCGAGGGGCAGCGCTGCCCACCCAAAGGTCATCCACCAAGAGCACCCCGCAGACCCCTTGCCCAGCCGCTTCCCAGCACGGGTCTCCCCCAAGTCCCTGTCCCAGTGCTCCGTGCTCTCCCGGGAGGCGCAACAAGCCAAGAGTGGCAGAGCTGGCACTGCCCTCCCGCAGTGGGATGTGCTCCCACCGCCCGGTCACCCCTGGTGGCTCTCACATCCCAGGCATAGCCAGCAGCACCCCGCATGGCCCCACGCAGCCCCACAAGCAGCTTCTACATGCGACTGCCCAGCCTCAACCTGCCACTGCACTGGCGGGTGAAGCAGTGCTCCCCAGGCAGCTGCAGGGTACGTCTGGGGACAGAAACAGGGCCCCAGACCCCCTCTTCCAGGGCAGCTCTGGCTGTGAGGACCATAAGCAGCACCTCCCACCTGAGCCGCTGAGGGCTACGGGGGGATCTGCCCCCCAGGGTCACCCATGGGAGGGAGACAGGGCTTTGTGAGGAGTCCAGAGGAAACACTGGGAGCATGAGTTCCCTGCACCTGGGTCAGCATTCGGCTTTGTTGTGAAGGAGGATGGGGGATACCACAGGGAGAATCTCTCAGAGATCTGCATGGTCTGGGGTCGTTTGCTTCATCCCACACTTCAGAAAGGCCCATCACCTACGCTGGGGCTCCCTGCACCTTTAGGAAAAGGCCCTCATCCATCACGCACTGTCCCTGCAGTGGCACAGGGAGGGTGATGGTCTGGAGGACAGCCCTTTGTGACCAGCTGAGCTCTAAGAGCCAAGGCCCAGAGTAGGGACCAGCCCAGTGGCTAGGGATGCTCACCCAGGTGACACAGCCTCTACCCCCAGCACAAGGGACAGACGTCCCCTGCCCTCCCGTCTATCCACGACATGGGGTGGGTGCCCATGTGCTGGTTATGGCCCTGGCGCTGCAGGACACGGGCTGATGGCAGAACTCCCAAGGCCACTCCTGTGCCCCACAATCATCAGCTGCGCTCATACTTGGGCAGAGATGCGTGATCCCGTGGGGTGTCAGGGGTGCGAGGCCAGGGAGCCATATGCCAGCGCTGCAGCACAGGATACAGGGCGGCCGTGGGGCACATGGAGGTGTGGGAGCAACCGAGCATGCATAAGTACCCCAACCTGATGCAGACCCAGGGGTGCCCCGCAACCCCACACCCCGCTGCATCCCACCCTGGAGCATCTTCCATCCCCTCGGCCTCAGCATCTTGCCCTGCAACATCCCGCCCCGCAGCCCCGGCGTCCCCCGCCGGGGTTTGGGGGCCGGCTGGGGCAGCCCCGCGGCACTCACACGATCCACATGCCGGTGATGGTGAAGGCAGGCAGCGTGATGGGCAGGATCCCCCAGGCCGGCATCCTGGGGCCGGGCATGCCCCGCCGGGCTACGGGCGAGAGGGGCGCCGGGGGAGCTTCCCCGTTGCCTGCTGCTGCCGGGCCGCCGCCGGGCCGCGCTCTCCATGGGCGGCCGGAGCCGGGCGGAGCAAGGTCCGGCCGCGCGGAGCCGAGCCCAGCCGTGCCGGGACAGCCCAGGCCGGCCCCGCCCCGAAGGCAGCGCGGGACCCGCTCGGCGGGCAGGGCCCGCCCCGTCCGGCGGGGAGCGGGCGCGGGGACATCCCGGACGGCCCCGGGCGCCACGTGGCGGCCGCGCCGCCGGCCCTTGGGGGGGTTCGCCGGCCGCCCCGGGCGGGCACGTCTGGGGCGGGCGGCCCGGGCGAGCCCGAGCGCGGTGTCTGTGCCTTGACCCCGCGGGGCACAGCCGGGTGGGGAACACGCTCCCGTTGGGCACCGCCCGCAGCAAACAGCCCTCCCTGGAGCTGCAGCCCCGAGCGGCCTCCGCCGCGCTTGATTCGGGCAGCAGGAGCTGGCTGCAGGGCGCTGCGGCCGCCCCTCAGCCGATGCGCCCTCTGCCCGTGTCCAGGAGCGTGCACGCAGCTCCAGCGAGTGTGGCCCGAAGGGCACTGTCCCAGTGCTGGGGTGAGCCAGGAGGTAACAGCCGGGCACCGAAGACCTTGCTCAGTCCCCTCTTCTTCCTCCTGGGAAGAGGGTTAACTTGGGCTCAGCCTTCCCTCCTGAGGACAAAGCCCAGTTTGCTCCCTTGGCTCCCCTGACCTTGGCTAAGCGACACCCCAAGGGCCTCAGGCTCCACAGGCCACTACCCGCCTGCACCATCCCGACCTGGCTAGCCTGACCTCTCCATTCCCTGACACTTTCTACAAATGGCTCAATGAAGGGTTATATTTAGCAGCCACCCGCCAACGCTGCTGCCCAGAGAAAATATTCGTGGAAAACTCGAGAAGAGGAAGCACGACTTCCCCAGCAAGGCCACAGCAGCACCATATCCCTGGGAGCTCGGCAACAAGCCACCCTCCCACCCGGCGGCTTCTTGCAGGCTTGCTTCCAAATCCCAAAACATCCGGTGTAGCCATGGCCCCGGGGCGGCTGGTGCTCAAGAACCCTGCGCTCCTCCACTGCCCCACGCCAGAAAACAGCACCGGCCCTGGCCTGCACGGAGAGGCGCTCTGCAGTGCCCGCCACCTCACCCGGGCCAGGGTTACGCGACCGGCGGGGTAGTATTGCACACTGGGACTTGTAGTCTCGGGGGATCTCATCTTCCTGTGCAGTGAACCACGCTCCAGGCTGCCTCCCCTCCGGCACTGGGTCTCTCCTTGCTGTTCAGCACATCGGGTCCACGACCTTTTGCTGCAGGAGCCGCACTCGAAAGCTTTGCTCCGCGGCCACCTGTGCTCCCGAAGCTGCTCCTGCACTTTGTTTGCCGGAGCACCCTCCCTTTCCCGGCAGCCACCCGGCCGCGGGGACGGGCGGCGTTGGGAGCGCTGCCGGGCAGCACTGGGCCAGCAGTGCAGCTGCTGCTGCTTCCAGCAGCCGTGAGGGCGCTTAGATCGTGTTCGGGCCGGGGGAGAGCAGCACAAACCCCGGCGGCTGCCTCCCGCGCAGAGGGGGGTGAAGGAGCAGGACACCGACCTGTGGGGATACTTCAGGCCCTGTAACAGAGGAGGGCAACAACTGGCACTTGTAGGAGAGCGAGGGTAACTGCCAAAAACACTTCACAGAGACCTCACAGACCAGGTCTTCTAAGTGTGCTCAGATTCAGTTTAAAAACTGAAACTAAAGGCAGCATTGATTCACGCGTTGCAATGCCAAAATTTGCTTTGAATCCAGGGCGTATCTTTCCACAGGGTTTTCTCGCACTAGGAAGCTTCACACCAAGGAGGAAAGCACCAGCTCCACGTAGCACATCCTACTAACACACACTAAATGCCAGTAGTTATTTCTGTTCTGTTTCAGCGGTGGAAGTTCTTGATGTAAATAGGAGTAGAAGGGGTACGCAAATCCAAACTACAATGATGTCTGTCCAGCCTCCTCCGGAAAACAGTGAGTCAGACCTGTAAGAATGGGAAAGAAGTCCAAACCGAGAAAAAGTATATGCTGGGACAAACCTGAAGGCCAGTGTTGTGAGCACTGCTCCTCCCCAGCAGCCGCTGGCAGTACTACTCTCTTTTATGTCATTTAAGTTGCAAATAGGGTTCAAGAGCCTTACTGATAAAAATATGTATCACAGCACACGCTACCTGTCAGCTGACTCGTATCTCCTTCCCGTTCAAACGCTTTCCCTGCTATTTTTTCTCTGTAACACATGAAACCTCATTACTGCAAAATCCAAACAACATTCAATGATATTTTTTGGTTTTCCGGTCCATCTCTATTCACACATTTTACAGACTAGTGAAAACTGTTTAAAGTGCAATTCTGTCTTTCCAGTCGACATTCTTTCCATTCCAGTCCTGCTTCCTGCAGTTTCCTCGGGTGGCTTTTGCTTTGCACTGCAATTGTCTGAATTAAGATGCAATGCTCTCAGTAAAAACTGGGTTTGCAAACACAGTTTAAAACACAGCATCCCCCAAACAACTATCTGAAGCAGCAGGAAAAACTGAGCTTTGCCATCAGCTGACACCAGTCCAAGAAGTTGAAGAAACATCAGGGACCAGAGGAACACCCGGGGATGTGCTGATATCAAGGCACTTGACAACTGAACGATGGTTTACAAAGTTAACCATCTAAAGGTTTCAGTGAGTATTTTGGAGACAGCTCAGAAAAATAGAGCTGTAAACAGAAGTGACGGCTCAGAAATAGAAGGCAGGGAGGTGGGCTGGATACAGAAGGGCCATGGGAAGCACAAGGATTCAAATACATGAATGAAGACATCTAAGGGCTGGAAGGCCACAATCTGGAAGCAGTGGAGGGTGAGGAAGGGAAGTGAAAACATTCCAGGAATGGTGGAAATGGACAAAGGGAACCAGGATTTATTAACGGGACTGTCCTAGTATGTGCGTTACTCTTCCATTACACAATATTTAGACCTTTGCTCAAGCAATTCAAACATACTCCAAGCTTTTGAACCCTTTATCAAGTTTGTAGAAGTGTCTCGGAATCCTTGTGATAAGGAAGGCATTGGTGCCTCACACAGCTCCAGAGGCACTGTGTAGATTTTGCCACAAGACAAAGTAGAAAACATTAGGAGGGAAGTATATGGGGTCATGATATCCGTGGCAAGCATTAGCCCTGGACGAGCCCAGGATCTCTCTTGCCCTCTCTCGAAGTCCAAATCCTGCCAGTGGAAACAAGGATTTCTTTCTCATCAGATGGAAAATGCTTCTTTCTCCCAAGCCAGGTTGTCACTGGGGTCTGTGTTCTGGCTGCTTGCTGAGATGCTGCTGGGCACCTGCTCCTCAGCCCTACTCTCTGCCTTCAGTGCTGGCAGTGTGTGAGCACACCCCAGCATAACACCAGGAATCTTACAGCCGACACTGAACTATTACCAGAAGCAACAGCAATCTAGCTGTTGCAGTTCTGCTTTGTCTATCGTGGTTTAAGTCCAGTCAGCCATATAGCTCGCTGCTCACTTCCTCCTCCTTTCCTTTCCCCCCAACTCCCGGAGGGATGGGGAGGAGAATTGAAAGAATGTAACTCCCACAGGCTGAGATAAGAACAGCCCAGTAACTGAGGTATAACACAAACCACTGCTGCTGCCACCAATAATAATGATGATAAGGGAAAGAACAAGGGGAGAGAATACAACCGCTCACCACCCGCCGACCGATACCCAGCCCAACCCGAGCAGTGATCTAACCCTTCCACATAACTGCCCCCAGTTTATATAGTGAGCATGACGTGTTGTGGTATGGAATACCTCTTTGGTCAGTTTGGGTCAGGTGTCCTGTCTCTGCTTCCTCCCAGCTTCTCCTCCTCCCTGGCAGAGCATGAGGCTCAGAAAGTCCTTGGTCAGCCTAAACATTACTCAGCAGTAGCTAAAAACATCGGTGTTACCAGCGCTGTTCTCAGGCCGAAAGTCAAAACCACAGCACTGCACCAGCTACTAAGAAGGAGAAAAATGACTGCTACTGCTGAACCCAGGATACTGATGGGAACCATTTCTGCTTAGCCCCTTGACGGCTGGCCTCCACTGCATCTCCCCCATGTGCTGACCATCTGTTAGGGCAGGTCTCTCCGTGCTCCCTGCAGACAGAGCACTGTCTTGGAGGATCCTGGTACATGGAGCTGGGGGACTGGCAGGCAGGCACACCACCCTAGCAACTAAACTCCACTCCTCGCAAAGCTCTGACCTGCAGAACCATGACAGAAAAGTAGTGCAACACTGGAGCATTCATTTACAGGATGTATTTATTACACTGTAAAAACTCCATTGGATTTGTAGCCATTTACTCTGTATGTACACTGGTTGTACTCCCACCCCAACCATAGGTTCCTCTCAGTACAGTATACATGGGGTTGGGGTGCTGCCCATGGCCCTCCCAGTCACCAGCGGGATTTCCAAGATTGATATTATTGAGAATTTAGTCAACTAATGGAGAGAGGAGGAAGAACGGAAACACAGCACTTGCCAGGCAGCAGCTCTGCTGGCACCAGGAGTGGAAGAGTGGAACATTTTGCTGCTGGGCAGAAACACTAGAATGACTACCAGAGCCTCAGCTGCATGGGTGTTCTAGCTGAGAAGGTGGTGAGCTCCCAACAGCTAGAAGATGCAGAAGTGTGCAGTCTCTACAGAGTTTCCAAGAGAAAGCACTGCAGACTTCCTGGGCATCTGTCAGCCACTGCCACAGATCACATCTCTAGCTGAAGAGGAAGCTCTCCTAAGGAATGGGGCTGAACACCAAGAGGCCTATGCAGCAGTGAGTGGTGGACAACTCAGCACTGCTGTGCACCCCAGGGGAGTGGCTCCTCAGGCACTGTTTGAGACATGGCCACAGTGCTCTGCTCTCAGGTCATACAACTCCGCATTTCCTTCTCATCTGCTCAGCTAGGTAGAGCCTTCTGAATTTGCTCTCTCCAGCCAGAAAACCTGATTACATTTACAGCAGGGAGGAAAGCAGTGCTGCCCTTACCAGACTCCCTGGCTACCTACTCCCTATCTGGCATGGGGATTGCTGTTATCCATGTTGCACAAGGAAAGCATGTAGCTACAGCAGATAAGAAGCCCTAGGTAGTAAGCTGGGAGCTGCAGTGTAAGCAATCCACATTTCTATGCAAAATTCTCAACCTGCTGAACCCAGGCATGCGCAGAGCCCAAACAAAGCAGTGCAACCAGAAGCATGGGCAGGAAAGCTAGGGAATGCCTGGGGAATTGTCCAGGGACTGTACTGAATAATCTGAGAGGCACTCCTGTACTGCATCCCCTCTCTGGTGTGATATCAAAGACTTTTCCCTCTTCACTAGATGAACTGATGGCAGCTTGGTCCCAGGCTGCTACGTGTGGGCATTGCCTGGCCCCCGAGATTGTGAAGACAGGAAGAGGACTGATCAGTGGAACCGGGCACCCCTCCAATACAAAGATTTCTAGGTGGCTGCCACAAGAAGGGAGCAGAATGTGATGTGCTCCAGGGGTATTTGTGGCAGCAGCCCTTCTGCTCAGGTTAGCCTCATCTTCTAAAACAAACATGCCCGCTACCAGAGACCATTTGGCCAGCACCCTCCACCCACAGAGCTTCCTCAGCAGACAGTTCTCAGACATCCTCAAACTAATTGACTTCAGAGGTTGTCATGGGATCAGTGGGCCGTGGAGTAGCTAAGAGGGGAACAGGAGAGGTGGCTTCAATTAGAGCTGGGTTGAGAATGATTGGAAGAGTCATAGGTGGCACCCCAACCTGCAGGGGAGAGGCAAGAGGCTGCAGTATGAGTGGCGGCTGTGCTGTCGTAGGAGGTATGTCTGTAACGGGGCTTGTCTTTGCTGGAGCTGATGTTGGGAAAGAAGGTGAGGCAGAGCTGCTGATGGTGGATGAAGCAGGTGCAGTGGGTCTTTCAGACTCTGGAAAAGACAAAATACATCCTTATACAGGCCCTGACAAAGTCACCTTTCAGCTCAAAGCTAAGCAGGGCTGAAGATCAGCTCAGCATCCTTTTCAGACTTGCCCCTTCCACATACTTTGTTATAAGGCTCTGAGGAGTAGGTGCCAACCACAGGCATTCTGCCCCAACTTCTCCCCACCTCAATAATCTCAGCAAGAAGGCCACAACCTATCAATTTGGAAGCACAACAATTCCACACCACCAGAGGCCTGGTCACTGCAGATTATGCTGAACCAAATAAAAGCAGACCTATGCCACCATGCTGGGAAGATGATTCCAGAAAGAAGAAAAGGGGACTCACCGCTGGTACCCGGTTCACAGGGCTTCTCCAAAGGAGCCATGTGGGTAGCTGGTCTCACATCCCCTGTAGGAGAAGGGGGCAGGGCAGACACTAGTGACTTCTGGTGCTGCTGCTCCATTGGTATGCTGGGAACAGGATCTAGGAAAACAAAACAAGCATTGAGCCCACACATCAGTTTGCTCACTCCTTTTGCCCACCTTGTGCCAAGCTCCCATAGCCTCCTGCCAATATAATTTCATCAGCACCCAGGCACAATGGCAGCTGTGTACTGGACAAGGTGCAGGCACTGAGTCCAAGACCTGTTTTTTTAAGGTTTCTCAGCCCTTTGTACCTTGGATGACTGTCTGTTTGAAAAGCTCATCCCGAAGCCTAGGTAAGAAACAGTCAATCCTTTCCCACGTGATCTCCCAGAGATCCGAGTATCCCGTCCGTGAGTCAGCACTGTGGAATATCCCAGCTGTATCCATTACAAGCAGCATATTCTTCAGAGACTCTGGGATGGCCTCCAGCTGTAATCAGAGACACTCCTCAAGTCACAGAGAATGTACATATAGCAATGAAGAAAAGCTCAAAACAGCTGATGTGCTGCCTTGGAAACAGAGGCCAAGGGCAGAAATCATGGAACAAAATGGTTTTGGAATTAAAAGATTAAAGAAAAACCCCAAACCAACCAAAGTACCTTTCAAGTTTAAAAACTGATGAATGGCTGTTCAAAGCACTGCAGCATCACTTTCAGCATCTTACCAGTAAGTCACTGGAGCCAGCATGCATGTATTTGTCCATGAAGTCCAGGATTGTCAGCCACAGGGCAGCAAAAGTGGTCAATGAGAGCAGCGGGGAGAGATGTTGTAGGAACACCTAGAAAAAAAACCAAACCATAACTACTGTTAACAACATAACTAGTGACTTCAGGGCTGCTGCTCTTAGCTTGACAAGCCAGTCGTGCAAATCTGGAATTCCCCCTCCTTGTGGCAGGCTAGGGGCACACACAGGGCCAGCGTGAGGATGTCAGAGGACTCCACTCTCCTGAGCTGCACATAAAAGAATGGATGTTGTCTCCTTTGCATGAGGCCACTGCAGTCTGCATCACCATGTCTTCCAGCCTTTCCAGGCTCTCTGCCTTAGGTCAGTACTATCAGCTTGTGACATACATCATTTCACCACTAGAACAGACTGTCTTCAACCATTGTTGAGTAAAATACTTCATAAGGTACAAACTCCTCCCCGACAACTCTTCCAAAGGCCAGGATCATGGAGACAGTTCTGAAAAAGTCGTGTTCCAACAGCAAAAGGTGGTGAAGCTCAGCACTGAAGACAGTCAAATTTTCAAACTAACACCTATCCAGACCAGAGATGCTGAAAAGCTAATTGAGCAGACTCTGTTTGTCTTGAGGCACATGTTTTCCTCTGAGCTCTCAGGCAGCAGAAGCACACTCACCTTGGAGAGCAGCGTTGAGGCTCTCATCCGAGTTTCTTCCATTCCACCAACATCAGCTGGACTGATGTTCTCGAGTAGCTTGGTTAGCAGAGGGAACAACACCTGTTGGGTCAGACACACTGGTATTTCAGAGTTGATAAAATGACTGATGAGACTTGCACAGCCTTACAGGAACGAGGTGGCTTTTGGGACTGGTGGCTTCTAGGCAGAGAACATGGGATAAGCAGTGAGAAGTGGAAATAAGCGGACTCATTTCAATACTCCAAGGGGCTCTCTCAGAAGCCTAAGCAGAGAAGAACTTTTCACAAGATCAAAGTAGGGAATGCTTGTCTGTTGTGGTGAACAGGCTGCTCAGGAAGATGGTCCTAAAGCAGAACACCATTCTGCCACTCCTGCACCCAGCTTTGCTCTTCATGACAATGCTGTTCTGCCTACATGCCCAGCCCAGCCAGGAGGTTACCTTGTTGAAGCAGGACTCCCATTCCAGGGCATCCAGGGCCTGCAGGTCATGTACCAGGAGGGCTCGCTGCAAGTAAGTGAGTGCCTGCATCCGTACCTGGCGTCGGGCATCACAGCACAGCCAGGCGATACCTGTGAGAGAGCAATTCAGGGCAAAGCCCACAGTGGAAGTGTCACATCCCTACCTCCCCAGTCTAGGATGAAAAGTCTAATGAAGATCAAAAACTGTGGGGGAGGGGAAAAAACAATATATATATATATATATATATATATATATATAAAAAAAGATTATATTTGTTCCAGGCCACAGACTGGAAATCTACTGTCAGCTCCAGAAACAAGCTGGCAGCTAACTCATGCTAAAGGTACCATACTAGATCTGATCCAAGGTTTTTTTCAGTTACAGCAGACCCTAAAATCCACCTCTGCCTGCTTTCTGCATTTAGTTTCTGGCTACTAAACTTTCCCAAGTGCTGCTATTATTCTGGTCTATGCTCACTCTCATCACAAGGGGATGGCTTTACCCTGTAGCAAAGGACACCAGCAGTTCGACCACAGTGTTCGGGAATCTGCTTGGATTTTCTTCCCTGCTGTCTCTAGATGGCGTTGCTCCTCTGCCCAGGAGCTGTAGATGGTGGCCGCTCGTGTGTGCAAGGTGTGCATGAGGTCCAGGAGCTGCAAGTCAAGCATCACATTAAGCAACACATATAACTTAAATTTTTGAAGCAATCCTGGTCTCTGCTCTTCCCCAAAACACTGCAAAAACACTCAGAGCTACTCAAGCCTGCTTCCTGTATGTACATAACCATGTACAGCTATGGAGATGGTGTCAGGCTCTGCTCTCTGTGCCCTCCCTAAGTAGCTAAGTGCCAAGCATCTTCAGCAAGATCTGTGTCAGTTCACTAGCCATGCTAGTCCCATCTTCCAGGAACAGCATCCCAATCTTGCTAGGAGAAACAATGAAGCCTTTCCTGGCACAGAGCATTGACTCCCAGGCAGAGGGGGAAGCACAGTGATTCAGCTACGCTGTCCAGGGACAGCTCTCTGAAACTTTTCTTTTCAACAAAAAACCCCACGAAGGACAAGCAAAGCTCCCTGAGAACAACTCCACATGGGCAAATGACAGCATTCTAGTCACTTTACTACTCAACTGAGGCCCAACAGCCTGGCAGTCAACAGGCCTGTGCCTTCACACCTTTGAAGTACCACCTGGAAAGAGAAATTACTCCCTCATCCCAGTACCTCAGTCCACACAGCTTTGTCCTTTCCACAAGCTTAGATGCCTTGTCAGACTCCACACTAATCTTACATGAGCCTTATGCCATCTATCTTACCTACTGTAGTGACTCAGCTCCAGGCTCCATCCTCCTTGCTTTTCAGAGTTCTCTCTCCACTACTATCCTGCTTTTGTCTGTCAAACTGCAGTCTTCCTCTTTCAGTGCAGAACCACACTGCCACCAGAGCCACCCTCTGACATCTAGCACTCACTAACTTAAGATGCAGCACCCCTTTGCGTCATGAAGAATCCCAGTGACTCCCTAGCAGGGCCCCAAGTATGGGAAAGGAGAGGAGGAAATCCTTGCTATACTTACGTCCTGACTAACCTGTAAAGACACAGTGTGGTAGCTGGCAGGGATGCTCTCATCCTCATCCTCATCACTATGTGTGTGTGCCTGGTGCTGGCTCAAGACCCGGGATCGCCGTGTGGAGTTCTCCTTTGGCTTTTTTTTTAACCGACTGGATTTACTGTCATACCTGTGGCTCTTCCCCCTCTTTTCCTGGGACTTGTAGCCTAGAAAGTGAAAGTAGCAACACATGATATACACACTCCACCATGAAATTTTCTGCCTTTCAACACACACAGCAGTCACCTTTCGATATCCCCAGCAGAGGGCCCTGTCCTATAAAATGACAACTGCCCACTTAAAGAGGTACCCAGCACTCCTTCAGGAACAGCCTTCAGCAACAGCTGATACTGCTACCACCACATCAGCTCCAGACCTCCTCGCCCACTATCCCAGGGAGAGGGTTAAGAATAAGGTCCCTGCTGCCAATAGGAGACAGAACACTTTTCTCACAGCAGACCATCTACTCAACACTGGAGACTCATTCCCTAACAGTATACTTCTTTTCTTGCAGCTGGCTACCCCAAGCCCAATCTTGATTGTCAAACCAAGGGCCATCTTACCCCCATTCAAGCTTGCCTCCACAAAGATGCGGATGGTTTTGACACAGAGCTCGAAATTCTCAGGTGTAACATGGGCAGCATCTCGCACGATAAAGGACAGGGACTCTACACACTTTATGAGAGACTTTGTGTCGTGTGGGCCCAAATCCAGCCCCACAGTCAAGCTGTACTGGTTGACAAGAGGAGACGGCCCCAGCCTGCTGAGTCCAGCCGTGGATCTCGAGGTGTCAATGTCATCTTTCCCTACCTGCAAGGTATAGCAAGAGAGTAGCAGGAGAGGGTAGCATAACAAACAGCACCTTGTGCACATGCTTAAAGGGACTTTCTTCTGCAGCCAACAGGCAACACTCCTGTGGGATCCGTTTCCCTTTTTAACTCATTTGCCTCCAAGCTTCCTCCTCTTCATCTGCATCTCCTCTCCATCCCCCCTTTACAATGTCAGCTCATCTCAGCTCTCTTTTGTACTATCTTACTCTTTCTCTCCCTACCACACCCTTTGCCCACAACCATGCTAGGAGTAGTCTTCTTCAGGCACTAGAAGCCCATTGACTACTTACCACTAGCCAACCACTGTTCATGACATCCACATCTGTCCCTGAGCGATGCATCTTGCCTGGCTTCCCATGGTCTGTGTATACCTCTGAATCAGAGGTGTAGCCACGGTCCAGGCTCATGTCACTAGGATGATAGGAGGAGGAGACCTCACTGTCTGACTGAGCACCTTCAAGACAAAAGGCATGTGTTTTAGATTAATGTCAAATCAACAACTTGGAAGAGTAGCTGTGGATAAGAGAGAAGCAATCCAGATTAGTCAGATCAGCACCAGCTAGAAACCACCAGTGGGCCCTGGAAGACACTGTACCAGGCCTCCTCCTGTGAGAACTATGACAGGCGCATGCACAGAAAACAGCAGGAAACAGATCTTCGATAATTTCTCCCTGCAGGTGTGTTGGGCCTTCCCCTTCAGAGGGAAGGGGCTTTCCATCCTCTGCTGCCTCACTTGTCAGCCTGACCATGGTTTTGAAAAGGGCCCAATTTAAGCTACGGGTATAATGTTATTTTAAAGAAAAAAATATCATCCTCTCCATCATTCAACATTATCTAGAAACTCACCAGCAGAGAGACAGACTTGCTGTGAACACAGTGCACCAAACATTTTCAGAGGGAACTAATGTTCTGATGTGCAAAGTGCCACAGTCAAGTAGTCTGCTCAATCAGCAAAGACAGAAACAGGAGAAAAGAAGGTGGGGGGGGAGATGGGAGAAGACAGCCCAGCATTAGCCCAGAAGGCAAAGGCCATGGGAGTTTTGCAAAATCAATTTCCTTTCGTCTGTCAAGCACAAAGCATCAGGACCCAGCAAGGAAATTCTAGAAAAGCAAAGAGGAAAAGAAAGGCTTCTGGAAAAGCCTTTTCTTATTGTTTGCTTTGAAAGTTTGAAGCTGTCAGCCTCAAATACACTGCCAGCTGGCTAAAGCAAAAGAGGAACAGTTTGCTGAAAAGACTGTCTTTCTAAAACAGTCAAGACAAGTGGGAAATAGTGTCTTGGTCTAGGCACTCTGAACACAAATATATTTGGAGATAGAATAAAGAACAACACCCTTTATGAGATCCTTTAAATAGGGACAGAAAGGACTCAGTCCCACAAAAAGAAGCAAGTATGACAGAGTAACAGCTGGATTTACATTACACACCCAGATGAGAGATTAAGGCTGTATTACCCAAGGCACCAGACCACAACCAGCACAAAATGCTTCTTGGGTAGAGCAAAGACCTCCTACAGCTGAGATCAGTTTTCCTCCCACTGCTCCCCCAGGGACTAGCACCTGGACTGCTGCTCGTTGAGCAGGAAGAGATGGCAGAGTAGACACAAGGACAGACCATGGGGTAGGACTGAACAGCAGGTGCTGGTCTTTAATCTTGCTAATGTAGTTTAATATCAGCTTTGTTTTCTTGCAGTCCCCTTTGCTAATTGAAAAGCTTGAGGAAGCAGCTGCTTATCTGGCAGGCAGGCATCAGATTTCCTAGCAAAAGCTGGTCTATCTTACCTGTGTCGTTATCTGCCCTCGCTGTAACCTGCAAGGCTGCAGGCGGCTTCACCCCAGACCCAATACACTCCAGGAGGGTGAAGAGCGTGTACCAGTCATCCCCAGAGTGAATGTTGGCAGCATTGGTCTTCAGGAGTTCATGGAGGCCGTAGGCAACCTCGTGGCTAACTCTGGACAGCACATTTGGCTTCATCATGAGCAGGATACGTAATGAGAGGAGAACCTGGCCAGAGAAGGAGACAAGAATAACAATCCCTATTACTCACACTCCATTCTCTAGCAAAGTCCCTCTTCATTTAATTAGAGCTACTTACAACTGCTGTTTGTTGTTACCTGCAGCACAGAGAGGTTAAATGTGGGTCCATCCAACAGCAATTGGTTTCCTGTGTTGCCAGATGTGGCCACAAAACCCCAGGAACTGACTTTCTGAAATCGCTTACCTGTGCACTGATTTCTTCCCGGCGAAGGAGCCGAATGGCCAGCCTCAGCAGTCCCACCACTGCCCTCTCCACCAAGAAGCAGAACTCCATTGCATGGACACAGAGATGACAGAGGTGGTCTCGGACAGTTTGCCAGACACAGGTCACACGGTCCCTAGCCACGACAAGGAGGAGGGAAAGAGGAGGATGAAAGGAGACGAGACAAGCAGGATCTAGCTACCTCTCCCTGAGCTCCTGACAAGCCAGTATTTCTTCATTTCCAGAAAAATCACCAGCCGCCACATATAAGGACACATAGAAACAACAAAGCCATCAAATTTCTTATTTACGTCTTTACTTGCAAAGCAATCAGGTGGGAGAATTCTCCCTCCAGAGTTTAGTTTATATTCTCCAAATCTCAGGATATCAAGCAATAATTCATGGGCGAATAGCCCCTCTGTTTGCACATGGTAGAATGGAATTGCTAAGCCCTGAAATTACAGCCACATGCTGCTTCAGCTGGCAAATCAAGCACATAAGGAACTCATTCCCTGGACCCAGGCAGCAGCTGCAGTAAAGCAGGGACATTTACAGTGAATCTGCATGTATTTCAAGGTCATACCTATTCTCCAGCACAATCCTCAGAAGCATCTCCAAGCAGAAGGCAGCATCTTCTTCATCATATGTCTCTTCATCAGGAGTCACAGAGATTAGAGCCTAGGAAAAACAGGAAATGTTTGTGAATCACAAGCCCCCAAAACTGGGGGACCAACAAGTGAGGACCAACAGATTGGCTCGAGTCTGGGCATAACTGCACCTCACTGTCTGGAGAGGTCATGCACAGTCAATCAAAAATGCATTGGACAGAGGTCAAACTAAATATACAGAAAATTATATTTTTTTTATTATGCAAGATGAACTTCAAAAATATTAACCTGATGAAGTCTCCCAGATGGAAAGGAACTGTGAAAGCCAGCAGCTTCTTGCTAAGAATACTGAGAAGTACAGAAAAGGCAAATACCTAGGAATAACGACAAGTACGGGAACTATTCCTCTCCAGCCTGCATATGAAGGGAGAATTCCTGACATACTGGGGGTAAGAGCAAAATGTTCCTCCAGAACTGAGGTGACACTCAAAAACTAAGTCACCATTTCTTCATGTCAGTCAGCAATACAGTGGGCTGTGTGATCCAATCAGCAAGTTCCACTTCAGGTGTTTTAAGCGTGGTTCTCTGGAGTTTACCCACTTATCTTTATTTTGAAACTCAATACCTATTATTCAGAACCTCTGCAGCAAGTCTTGATAAATAAATTTTCCTTTGCTTTAGCACAAGTCTCAACAATGTCATGAACCCTGTTGATGAAGCCAACGAATTGCTCTTACAGTAGCCTGAAGGGAAAGGCATTTGCACTTTAAGAAGCCATGGAATTAGGCAACACACACACTGCCAGCCCACAAAGCATCCTTGCAAGGGTTGCACTGCACTATTTGCTTTTGGAAATGGTGAGCAGCAGCCAAATTTATTCCACACCCTGGAGCAGTCTCACACTGCACACTACCCTGAGAGACCACTACCAGAACCAGGTAACTAACTACCCTTCCCCAGGGAGATAAGCTTCTCTAGCGAAAGGCTAGTGAGTCCTGCCATATTACATTTCCCGCAGCAGCCAGGTACCACACTACCTAGGGGCACACAGTCAAATATTTCTGTACAGCCCTTGCTTCTAAAATGGCCTTTTAAAATGTTCTCATTAGGCACACAGCACACCAGAAAAGATAAAAAAGCATAACCTTAAGCTCCTAAAAGAGCTACACGTATTTTCAAACACTTAACGTGACTTCCTCAAGGCTTTTAGAACACATTCCACAATTCAATGTCTTCTTCTACTACTAAAGCAATTGTGGCTGCCAGCACAGAAGCTGCATGTAACAGCTGAACTAATGACTGGTTTCATATCCCAAATAGGTCCAAGACCTCCTTCAGGCACAGAGCAGCTAGGTGAGTACAAAGCATATATGCATGATCGTGCATAGTGTACTTGGTCCATCAGCAGTCCAATATCTCTCTCACCTTCATTAGCTCCTGGAGGGATTCAAGTTGGAGGAATTTGCTTTCTGTGATCAACTTCTCAGGATCACATTGCTGCAAAAGACAGAAAAGAGGACTGTGCATCTGGGGGATGGGGAAGACATACAAACAGAAATACAGCTTGTTCCAGGAAGGATACAGATAGTGGCTTTAACAGAATTACCTGGAGGAAAACTCCTGCCAGCCAGTTCACTCCTTTAACTTCAATTACCTTCAACAGACCTGATCTATGCTAGACAGATTTTAACAGATAACTCCTCTGTGCACACACTACTCAAAGTCCAGGTTCAGATTTTGTTGGCTTATATGCCTGAACAGTGTCTTGGAAAAAAATAGTCATTTGAGAATTGTTAAATTTGTCTTCAAATGTAGGAGTGCAGATCCCAGCCTCCTGTGGGGAATCATTCCTGTTTTCATTTGTTATTACATTTGTGCACAGCAGTGTGCATGCTGTCAATGGAGATGTGCGTCTCTGTAGTTTCTTACAACTCCCAAGTCCTCTGGAACTTGCAATACTGCCTAGAAGTGTGTATTTCTGTGGCCTGTTACCCACATAGTACTGTCACCAAGAACAAAAGCAGGTTCTTTTTCAGCCTGTATGTTACCTTTATGCATTCCACAGCTGCTCGTTTTGCCTCCTGTGTCTCTGTAGATGGCCCTCTCATACCAGATTGCTCTGTCCCACTGAGGGTGAGCCAACTAACAAAACTCAGCACTGTAGATTCACCACTGCAAATCAGAAGACACCAGCATCAGTGAAAACTAAGAAATCATACAATTCTCCAGCTTTGGTACAAAAAGGACTGCCTAGGCCATTTTTACCACGCACCGGTTAGATGGTGTCTCCTCACGTTGCAGATAGATTTTGCCATTAGGATCCACAAAGTCTTCGACCTTGAAATGGACCAGAACATGTATATTACCAACTGTCTACTTCTTTGAAGCCTTCCCTCTCAAGCCTGTAACACTTCACTTAGTGATGAAAAACTACGTACAACCACCCACATGAAGGTAGTCACCCCAGCTCTTTACCTCCTCACCCCTTCAGTAAAGTCTCACTCCCATCTAGCAGTACCAATACCATATTTTAACATTTCATGCCTGTAAGCATGTCCTTCTGCACAATATTCAAAATCTGTTCAGGTAAAAGGAACACTGGAATTTCTTAAATATGACAGAAAGCAAATGTGAAAAAAATTAAACCCTAATAAAAGGGGCTGGAGGCTGCACAAAACTTGAACACTACACCCTTTTCAGGCTTTCTAGCTCTGTACAGACTTTACCAAAGCCAGAGCTCTCACTCTCTTTGAACTGGTGCTATGAAAAGCCATCTTCCCACTCCCCTACTCTTCAATTACCCACAGGCTGGCTATTATTACCTCCACCATGGCCTTCGGCAGCAGCTCTGCTCGGAAAAGCTGTAACATGGCCTCCATGATGTTTTTCCAGCCCTCCCGCAGAATGTCACCATGGCGATGGGCCAAGTGAAACACAGTCTTTGCTGCAATACGGGCCTTGGGATTACTTCCAAAAACAGTGGGCAGGTTCTCAATAGACTGCAGGAAAGAAAAGGGGGTGGCAATCAGTCAGCAAGAGTTGTTTTCTTTTCAACACAAATTAGGGCAGACTGTTCAGAACTGGGTATGGAAAAGACAATAGTTCTGTGTACGATGCTTGGATAACTCCTCAGCTCACATTCACTTTGCACAAAACCAAGGACAAAACAGCTTACCCGGTACGAGATGAATCGCTGAACCACCTAGACATAAGCTCTCCAAGAATAACAACAATACAGAACATTTTGGAAGTGCTTGCTGAAAACTCACTAGCACTAGTTTATTCTGCCATGGGAACTCATTCCAGGATCAAAGTTTTCCTCAAAAAAAGCTCCTCTGGAAGCAGCAATTACTCTGCTCTACTTTTATAGAAGCAAACTACAGCCAAAAGCATTACTGACTTGCAAAGCTACTCCTACAGCTACTTAAGAGCAAGATTCAAAGTATGAGTGAGGAAGCTGACATACAGTTTCTGCAAATAATTGCTAGATAACAATTCCTCATAATCTGTTGAATGCACTCACAGCTTTTCAAAATAAAGAAAGTGTGCTAAGTCAATGAAACAAACCAAATATATGCTGCCAAAAGAAGAAAAACCCCAGCAATCGTGAGCTAGTATCAGACACAGACATGCTCCATGTTTCAGCAGTTACTTAAGCTCATTGCAATGTTCCTTTTGACAAGAGATGGGCTTTGACATTCTCTTGCTTCTCAGGACTTACTCCTTCAGCAAGAAAGGAGAGAGAAGACAGGAAACAGGATGGATTGAAAACATGGATCTTCCAATCTCAGACTGGAAATTCAGAAAAACTAGGTCTTGCTTCAGCCACAGTGCTGGAAAAGCTATTGTCAAAATGGGTCTTTGACATAGAGGTGAACTCCCTCAGAAGCGCCAGTCTGGAAGTCTGGCAGAAATGCGACAACCCATTTGTTTTTTCAATTGTTGCCATGGGGAAACCACATATAGACATACAGACATCACTGAAGTCTCAGAGTGCAAACAGCAATATGCATGCTTTTGTACTGTGGCAACAAGCCACAACCACAGAATTAAAACACACATGGGTTTTGCTACTACTTATACACTGACTCACTATGAGTCTTAACTGTTAATCAAGAAGTTCTCTTCTTAAATCACTTGATCCCCCTTCCGTGATCCTTCTCATTCCTCTTCTTTCAACCAAAGTGGCCATACATAGTGATTGCAGTGCTTGGAGAAGATGCCTGATCACCAGGATGATCTGATCTGGGAAGTGACGAGCAGGTAAAGTGACACTGATGCTCTTCCCTTGCTTTCTAACAGTTGCTCTTTGTTTTGCCTCCTCAGTGCCTGAAGACAGCCCCTCCCCTTCTCTCCTTCCACCAGACTGTCTCTCAAATATTTGTTCAGTTGTCCTATTCCACTACTGTCTCCAAGCCTTTCAGGAATTTAGGACAGCAGAAAGTAATTGGTGTACTTGGAATCTGGCCAAAGATAAGAATTCAAAGCTTCCTTCAAATCCAGAAGTCGCTGATTCTATGTCATCACCAAAAGACATGCCTGCTTAAATTTACACAGACCTTGGACTGCTCCAGACTCCATTCTGACAACTAGATGGGATGCAGCTGGCAATAGCTGGTGCCTCTGAGGGCTCAGTCTAGTTGCTTCTACTGTGTAAACCTGTGTCAAATGGTTAATTTCATGGTGGACATTCCTCCGCTTGTTTATCTATTGGTACTCTCGAGGTTTGGTATGCCTGAAGAGGATCAAGCATTTCATCTTTACTGTTGTGAGCAGTGGATGATGAGGGAATCTACAGCACCAGGACTGCTTGGGATTTCTTTCCCTTTTAATAGTCAGTTTGGTACCTTTTCACTCCTGTCAATGCCAGAATGCACAAAACACAAAACACACAGTCCAAGCAATTCCATCTCCCTGCAGCCTAATTTCATTAACTGGATTAATTTGCAGAAGAGTTCATTTTCTGCTATCCCTTCATGGGACTAAAAAAAAAAAAAAAGAAGAAAAATCATCCATCTTGGCCTTTTTATTCCCATGCTTTCAGCCTTGAATAATTCTGTTTCCCCTTTATGTATGTATGGCAATTCCATTCTGCACAATGGAGATCTTGCACTGGTTCTCAGAGCAATGCTGTGGGAGTCTGTGCAAACTCTGACCCTCTAAAGATGTTGCTGTTGTCTTCTCCTCAGCACAGAAGCACAATCTGCCACACACTATCAAATACTGTGGGGGAAAACAGGCTAATGCTGTAACACACAAACAGATTTGGGCAAGAAAAGCTTACACCAACCACTGTACCTTTGATTTATTCTCAGAGTACACTCCATGGAATAGGCCTTTAGGGCTTTCTGAAAGTGGCGCTAACAGCACATCTTATTACCAGACTCCACACACCAAACAACAATTTGATGTACTTGTTTTTCTAACCTCCTTACGCTGGGTGGTGCACAGCCCCTATGCTTTGGGAGGGGCTTGCTTGGGATCATGGACCATCACTGTCTTGATCACAGGAACACTTGGAATGAACACTTCTATATCACGGCATTCTGCTCTGCATAAACTGACACTTGTGAGGTCAAATTTGCATATTTGTGCTATGGAAGTCCTATTTCACTACTTATTTTCATTGCCTCCTCCAGAAAACTCTGGGCTGGGCCTGACAGGTACCTACAGATACTGTGATAATTAAAATAAGCAAATTTTACTGCTTAACAGAGGAAGAGAGATCAGATATACTTAAAAGCCATGCTTCTTTCCCCTCCTTGCAAACTTACCTCGCTGCTGAGGGCTGTAAACTTGCAGAGAGAAATTATAAGATTGTCAAACACATCACTAAGGCCATAGTGAGCAGAAATCATTGCACATTTTCTGAGGAAAGAAGATGACAGAAAAATAATGCAGTAAGTCAACACAGACAAGCCTGTCTACAGGACAGCAAATCAGAGAGCCTCTCTGTTGACATTTTAGACCTTCCTTTCCACTTACTCCGAATGAATACTTACGTATAGAAGTCTAATATTATCCCTCAAATAATCTCAATCCTCATCCATAGATCCTGATATTTGTCACTTTCAAGAAGTGAATCTAAACACAGACCACTTAGACCTGAGCCAGAATAGCTAATCTCCTGTCTTGACATAAGAGTTGCCAAGATTGGCAGTAGTGTGGAGGTCTAGTTTCCAAGAGATCATGGTTACAGCAGTATATTAACAGAACTTAAAACTATGCTTAAGTCATCATTTGATCTGGATTTAAGCATGACCAAAGATTGCTCTAATACAGTTTCCACAGATTGCAAGTTTTGCTATGGCTTCATACACCAGAGGTTTTGTTCATACATAGGGATTTTGCCAGCATTGCTGCGCAAGTTAAAAGTGACTTTTTCTCCTCACTTCTAAGCAGCACAGCTATGTCAGCAGATCTTTTAAATCTAACCAGGTTGGAGTTTAAAAATACATACCTCAGGCATTTTGATTTATTACAGCACAGCAGTCAACCCAAACAGTGAGCAGCAAACCAAGAAAGGCCAAGATGGGATGAATCAATACAAATGACAGAAGAAAAACTAGAGGACCACAGGTCACTATAAAATGTTCTTCAATTACTAAGAAAAATAACAGCTGATATTCACTGTGATGTCTCTAGCAGGTAAACAGGAGACAATGGCCACACTTTAACTCTTCTGCGTCTTTATGATTGCAAGAGTTACCTGAAACCAGAGATAGCCTTCTGGATGATTGTGTCTTCTAAGCTCTTGTCAAAAACGTAAGAAAGTGCTGCAATGGTTGGCCCCCATGTCATGGTGAAGAGATCATGGTCATAGCTTCCAGGAGGCACATGGAGAAATATTCCCTCATCAGTGGCACCACGATGTAGGAGGACATTCCAGATATAGTTTTCCTTTACCAGGCCCGTCTGTTCTTCTGGCATCACTATCTCATCATTTCTACAAGGGAGGAAGGCAGAAAGGTTGAATTTTTCATTCTGAGCCAAACATAACATTTACACAGTGCCTTTCATTACATGGTCCCAAAGCTAGGCAATACCTACTCCGGAGTGATTTTGCGTGCTCCTGAAACATTCTATTTTCCTAGGGCTGCCTGCTTCCCCTGCCCCTCTCTGCTGTCTTGTATATGAAGCTTGGTGGCTTTCAGCAGCAGCCAGCAGCAACCAGGTAAGGACAGTATTGAAGAAACAGTTACCTTACACTACAAGTGCAAAGTGCAACACATACTGTAGTTAAATGATGGGAAATTTTGGACAGCACACTGGCAGAGCTTCCACCCTCCGCCACTGGTACAGCTTCACTGCCCCCATCCCAACTCTTACCCCATTAGAGTACTCTGCATATCTCATTACTCTCAGATAAAAGAAATTGCCATATCACTGCAGTCAACAGTAGGCATGCTGCTGTATAAGAATAATGCAAAGATTCCTACTGTGCCAAAATAAAGTGTCAGGAAGCCAAGTAGTACAAAATCAAAGATAAGTCAAGAAATATATGATGGATGATTCATAACCAGGGTACCACAGCTCCTTACTCAAACTGGATTAAAGGTATACAATAATAAAACAAATACGATTAATGCCAAGTAGTACTTGCAATCCCAGGTTAATATATATCAACCTAAATGCATACTCCCTTGACTTGCACAAGAGAGAACCCTCTGCAAATGACCACATAATCAAGCAAGAGTCTCAGATCTACTAAGTACAGTAGGTTGCAGCCAATCTGAAAAGTAGAGGTCTTTCTGCAACAATCAAAACAACAGAAGCAATTTTCATGTGCTAACAACCATAAACCCCTTTTGATTTATGCATAAGAAATAAGCTCTTCTCAGTTTCAGGTGCCTGCATATTTTGACAAAAGCAAATAATTACTGAGATTATACAGGCAAATATGTTTGCAGTCAATAGGACATTTTTTTCTAAGAACCCATATTTGATTAATACCAACAGAAGCAAGTGAATGGTTTACTTGGAAAGTCTCAGGGATTAAATTGTGCTCAAAAGTGAAATGCTGAGGTCCTGAAGAGATCATGCACTACTTTGCACAGATTACAGCCTGATTTCCACCTTGACCTAAATAATAAAAAGAAAACAAATAGCTCCTCATCAGCTATGACACTGAGAGAATCTCAGATGGAGCAGTATTGAAATGATAGATCAACTATTTTAGCCATAGAACATACTGAAAAAGCTGAAGTATCTGGTGAAAGGAGGATAAAATGGAATAGATTAGAATAGAGGCACTAGATAATGAAAATATATGAGAATATTCTCAGGGTACTACTCAAAACATTAAGAACACCCTCAGGGGAAACAGGCCAATCAGAACTAGAGCTCTACTTGAAAGCTAAAGCCACCTCTTGAATTTCTACACATCCAGCACAGACAGCATCCCCACTTTCCTGGAGAAGGCTCAAAAGGGAGGGTCAGCCTCATCACACTGTCCTGCTTCCAGCCCTAGCCACTGTGCCACTGCAGATTGAAATCAGCTGAGAGTCACATCCTGTCTCCTTAGAGATGTTATCCTGTCAGCTTAAAATTGGCTGGGCCTAGATTTACTGATAAGCTAGATTTCTGAATTATTATTAAACTCCCCCCCCAGACCTAGTTCGTGCACAAAAGGGCCTCAGCCACCAGGAATTCTCCTCAAATACTTGTCAGTGTGCCAAGAGCTTCAGAGGATGGCAGAAGATGTTGATGCAGACAGCAGTCTCCTACGAAGAACTCAAAAGCAGAACATGTGAAATTGAGACATGTTATGTTAGGGCACCAGTGCTCTCCTGGGGGTCAGATACTCTCTCTAGACACTCTCTCTAACACAAAAAGTTCTGAAGAAGTCTAAAGGATTGGTCTGAAGAAGAGAGCCTTCTTTTTTCAGCATTTCACATGTGCTGGTCTTGCTCAGCCATTCTTTGGCATGTTGACAGAGGTAAAGTTTTAAACTTAAGCTTTTCACATGTTCTGGTCTTGCTCAGCCATTCTTTGGCATGTTGACAGAGGTAAAGTTTTAAACTTAAGCTTAAGATCTGTGGATTAAAATACCATGGCAAGAATCCAAAGATACAAATCCAGTGCAATCACTGTGACGGTACTTGTTAACACAGCCCCACACGGAGCTGGAAGTTGGTATGAGGCAAACAGACGCATGACCAGTAAGTAAGTCGCCTTCTATACTCTCCAGAGGTCTCATAGACCAAGCAACTCCAGTTTGCTCTCTGCATACAAGGAGATCACAGGTTTATTCTTACTTGATGGCATGGTACATGTCTTCCAATATGTCCTGTTCAAAGTCTTTGCCTCCATTCACACCTTTCAAGTTCTTCCGAAACTCCTGAAAAAAGTTACACCAAAGTTAATTCCTAATATCTCCTGCTTTAAATGGTTGGCTAAGACCAGTACTCCGCTTGTTTTTCATGGGACCAGAAGGAGATTTTCCTATGTTCTTCAATGTGCAGCCTCCAAGTTCAAAGGCTAAACACTATTCTTAGAGGCAGTAGTGTGGATCAACCCCTGTCTCTGCCAACAAGGAAAGAACAGAGACACAACATAACACATTCTTAGCTGAGACTAGGCATCAGAATGACAGGTCGGCACCACTGCATCGATACTCACAGGACCTGAACCCTCTAGAAGCCCACAGCAGTGCAACAATCTTCTCATTCTTACTATGTCTTAAGATACAGTTTGCTCACACACACACAAACAAGCCTCTTGATAAACTTGGCAAGCTGTCTGCTAAGTTTATATTTCCTCGGCCTGCCCCTTACCCACAGTTCGCCTCTCAGACTGCACTCAACTTCAGTTCTGCATAGCAGCTTATTGTGCATGAGTGATGAATGCCAGGGAAAAAAAAAGAGAATGCCACTGAGACAAAAACAGGTACTACATTGCTATCAAAACCAGAGAAGACAGGTGCTTAACACTGGTAACACCCACCTCCAGAGTCATTGGGACATTCTGCTTGCGGACATTATGGTTGTGCTGGTCAGTGTTCAGCATAATAACCGCATAGGCCAGGGCAAAGCAGGCATCACTATTAGCAAATGGGGACCCATTTGATTTCTGAAAGGCAAAGGCATGCACAAATTAGTCCTACAGAAACAGTGGTATCAGTGTCCCGAGACAGCCATTTTCCTACCCATGGTACTGAATCACCTCTGGGACAAACAAAAACCTTAGGCTCTGGCTCCAGCTTCCAAAACGCTGGACATTTATGTGCCACTACCATCTCCTGCAAAACAACAGCTGCTGCCTGCTGGGCACAGTAAGCTTATATAGGCAGTTTAATCTGACATGTCCATTATGGCAAGCGTATGCACAAGAAAGAATGCAGTTTTGAGCTTTCTGCCCACCAAGTACACACCCTCCAATGTTCTGTGAAGGCTTCTAACAGTCTCTGGATTACAGGCGCCTCTCCTGGCAATCTGAAGGCCTCTAGATAAAGTCGTAAAGCTTCATCCAGCCTTAAACCTTGGAAGCTGAAAGTCCTGCAAGAAGAATAAAATGCAATGCAATGAAATGAAATGCAATAAATCTGCTGACTACAACACTGTTAGTTTCAGCATCAGAATACCAGATTTCACAGAGAACACGCAGTAAAGAGGGGATGGTAAGGAGAGAAGAAATATCATTGAATCACAGAACAGAATGTACCATAAACAGGCGAAAAACAATACAAGACAGACAACAATCCTACAGGTGATTATGTATGTAATCATGTCTATAGTCTTCACAGAGACTGGCTCTACTGAAAGGAGCTCGAGTATCATGCTATATATATCTAAGGTATTACCATATGCAAGAGATGCACAGGATTAAGGTATGATGGTACACAGAGAACTAAGCAATACAAAACCTATGTCTCCACTCTGTTTTAGTGCTTTTTCTATCACTGAACTCTTGACTTTCACCCCTTTCTGATTAAAGAAAGTTACTCACCCAACAAAGCTTTCCAGCAAGTCTATGTTCTTACGGTCACTCACAAATTCTCCAATCATCTTTTTGTCCAGACGAGGATTTTCCCGTAGCCACCTGGCCACCTCATTGTTGTTGATGGGGGTGGCAAGAAGGTTCTTCTCCTGCAGAAACTGTATCCCTTTCTTTGGCTTTTGGTTGAACTGCTCTGTGCCGGTTATCAGGAGCTGAAGGAGACATTATGGTAATTACAAGCTCAGAGTGCATTTCTTAATTTAGATTGTTCTTGGCATTTGAGCCAAAAGCTAAGTAGAAAATACATCAACCTTAACATAAACAAGTTTATTGTACTGCATAATCTGACAAGAATGCCAACCAAGGCCAGAAGACCTGCATTAATCACAAGGATTCACTATCAAATAATACTGGACAGAGCAAGCATGAGCTGCCGTCTTTGAAAAGCTGAGCAATTAGCTCTGCTACCCCAGACATCTTACCTGCTCTATTATGTACACAAAGTCTCTGATGAACCCCAGACACGTGGCAAGATCATCTCTACCCAGTTACAACTGCATTTCTGCTCCATGCCCTCTTCTGCACCCTTTGGCTCCAAGCTCTCATACTCTATCTCACTGCCAGGAGACATGCAGCAAGAATACTTGGCACTTATTCAGGAAGAACTGCTGCAAAAGCTTAGACTAAGAACCAGGAAACATTCTGCTAGTGAGACATGGTCCAGGAACATCTGGTATTCCAGCATGACAAAGTTATCTGTAGGCTGGGAAGAACAAATGCATTTTTGGTTTTGAATGGAAGTCAACTACTCTGTCCTGCTTCATTCTTCTTTTAGGAAACTAGACTGCACCACAGTCACAGTGTAATAAAACACCTGACTAAGAAAGGGTTAACTGAATGTTCTTGATGGCGTTCAGAAAAAACAAAAGCACAAACAACTATATGAACTTTACTAAGGCACCAGAATAAATGTCAGTTCCCTGTTAGCTCCTATCATGACCAAACTGCTAGCGATGACCTAGTGAACTAAATTCGTGACCATCATGATTACTAGCTCCCTTGGGTTTCTCAGTACCTCAGAGTCCACTAGCCCTCTGTTCTCCACTTCCCCTGCCTGTGGGAACATCCTCCAATTGCGGCAAAACACTGAAATAGCATGGAGTGCACAAGGACCCAGTGAGGGCGTAACAAAATAATAACCATACACTGCCTGGTATAACAGGCCTGAAGGGACTGTATGTTGCTAGCAGCTGTTCAAGCTTGAAATCCTGTAACCCAAGTATTCGATGGACTGGTTATACTTCTTAAGACCACCTGAAAGGAGACCAGACTGCTGGCAGTCTGCATTGCATTTACAATCATGTCAGATCTATGCTTCTGAGCTTCTGGTCCTTGCCTTTGGAAACAAAGAAAAATCTTCATTTGCTGCATAATTTATTTTCTGTTTTTATTTAGCTTTTTTCCTCTTTCCAGCTGTGGTAATGTTTATTACTTCAGAGGTTAAAGGAAGCAGAAACTGCTGGTGCCATATCAGCATCAATATTACTTAAAGTGATTGTTTTGTGCGCCATGTTTACATGCTCAGGATGAAACCATCAGCAGATTTAAGGTCAGGAAGGGTTTTTCCCTGGGCAAACTAACAGATTTATGAATATCTTTCTGCCTTCTGCTGTAGTGTAAAGCATTGCCCTTTTTCTATGACCACCTGGAACTTCTTTTAAGGAATTCTCAACCCACTGGCAATGCTCTTGATTTCTTTTAACCCTGTTTTCCAGCACAATAATGTGGGAGTATGATGAGAGATTTTCAGTTAGAACAGTGGAAGCATTATGCAAGCTCCCTTCTCAACAATAGACTTTCATAAAAAGTCCATCAGCAAAGCTGCCATGAAAGCTAGACTTAACGCAATGTGTTACAAATGAAACAATTACTAAACCAATATTCATTTCTTAGAACATAGGTAATGCCAAAACTCAGTAGTTCTTTGAAGACAAGAACAAGCAGGCCAGTACACAAGACAACAGATAAATACAAAGCTATCAGCATGGAGCACCTTTGTCAACACTAGACCTAGACTGGAACCACTCAGGAGCTTTGCATTTCTAAGTTTAGACTATGACTTGGATTAATGAGGTTCAAAGACACAGACATCTAGATAAAGAATGGCTTCGCTACAATCAAGACAATCTTTTCAGTTATCCACAATAAACAAATGAGAATAGCAGGCTGGACTGTTAATTTCTACTATGTGCCTCTTGGTATGCTCTCCATTTACAGCTTTGATAAGAGTAGGGAACCTGTCATTTTTAATGAAAGTACCAATTTATGTCCATGTAATGGTAAACTAAAACCATCCACCCAGAAATCAGACAGATCAAGGTTACAAATTGTGCCACAAAATTTCCCCAATGCCTCTTACAACTAACCCAGAACAGATAATAATCACTGCTGTCTCTGCAGTGTAGCAGGATTCTCAGTGACTACTTAATTCTTACCAGCAGAGACCAGAACTCAAAAATTCTGAGATATGACCACTCATGCAAAGCTCACATGGGCTGGGAAACAAGGAGAACACTCAAAAGATCCATTTGTAGTATATTCCAAATCATACCTTCTTTTTGTTCTTAATCTGCATAAGTTCCTGAGGGTTTGGAAGGATACAAGAAAATCGAGTAGGCTTCCTGGGGATAGTCTTCTCAGCTAGAAGGATAAAGCATCATTACAGATAAAGTTATCTCCAGAATAGCACTCAGCCCACAATAGTCCCATCATAACTTTCAGTCATGGAGTCTTGCTGCAATGTGCTGCTACTCAATTACTACATTCCTCCCACCTACATTTTCTCCAGCATAATTGCGGAGTAGCTTCTTGTCCTGGACATTTTCACACATCCACAATTTTCTGGCTATTCTGACTGCCTACATTATTGATCCCCTGGAGGCCTCCTCACTATTAAAAATACTAAGCACTGGTTTCATGAATTTCACAGACTTTTGCCCCAAAGTGACCATCAGACTAACCACCCTCCCAGAAGAAATGCAACAGTTAGCAGGCATATTTAGCACACGCATAATAAACTGATATTCACCACGTAACTCCTCCTGATTTTGAACACACACTAGCTACAATGGTCTGTCGTATAGCAGGACCAGTCAGCAAATGTCATATACACTCAGAATGTCAGGGTACCACGGAGGCTATTACCTGCTTCACTTCCTCCTTCCAATTCCGTGCAGCCCTCCTTCATCTGGTCAGCCATAAGACAACCACTGGTGGGAGGACATGCTCCAGCTGGCTCTGAGACTGCACTGGAAGATTTTCCCTCACTGAGTACTCTCTCATTATCTGTATAAATTAAAAAAAACAAACAAACCAACAAATTAACCCACACATAAACAAACCCATAAGCCAAGGGAAAAGCTAGCAACAGAGAAATAATTAACCGATCACTCTAAACTGAACATATGCTTATTCAAAGGAATTCCCCCCAGTAACTGCAATTCCTCAGTATCCTCAGTATTCTTTCTACATGAATTCCACGGCATGCCCCCTTTTATGTTGTGACTGCCAGTCTTGACACAGCCTTTATATAAAATTCCACAAGGGGCACATTTTAGTATCTGTAAATTTTACAAATAGGAAGGATATTAACATCAGTGTGTAGTTACAAAACATGCAACAGGAAGACTGAAAGGATATATTTAAGGAGCTTACTATGTCAGCTACCAAAATGAGATCTGCAAGTTTAACACAAGGCTAAGCTTACTATCAAAACATCAAGAAAAGTGGTCTTACTATTGCTTGTTTCTTTGGTGCTGTTCATAGTTTCTGGGCTGGATTTGACAACTTCCTTTTCTTGATGTATGTTACTCAGCACTTTGGCCTGGCAATGTGCCTCAGTGCTATCTATAACTGTCAGCAACGCTTCCAGAGACAACAGGTGAACAGTATACAGCTGTCCAGAAACTGGGAAGGCATTCTGGGAAATAAAATATTAGTCAACTTTCACGCCTCTGTCACCTTAACAGAGGAAGGAAGTTTCCCCCACAGCTTGGGGAAGCTTAAAGCATGCAACAGAACATCCTAATTTTTTCACTTGAAGCTTTCTAGTATATACTTACTGGTTCATCTGCTCTGACATTATCAAAGCACCACAGCTATTCTTTTCACTTCTGCTTCTAAATGGTAAATGGTTGTCTTCATCTCTACATATTATTCACCCTGAACTTCCTGACTACACCCATTCTTAAGTTCTGCATTTTACTAGCTTCCTCTTCTTCACCCCGCAGCTCCCTCCCTCTAGCCCAGCAGCTGCAGCTCAGCACCTTGGAGAGCAGCTTGGTGAGCTCCTCGAAGAGGTTGGCGCAGTAATAGTCACAGTCATAGTTAATGTATAGCTCAGTCACAAAACTGGGGATCCTCCACAGCTGAACAATGGCTTCCAAAGCCATCTCCTTCATTTCATAGGGCATCTTTGGATTTTCCACAGTGATTATTTCCATCAGCTTCTTGACATACATCTGGCAGAAATACAGGGCAGCTCAGTTTAAGGAAAGAAAAAAGAAAGCAGGACAGTGAACAGCTTTGAGGACTACAGAAATAGATCTAAGCTTCATCTTCCCACATGACACTCCATCTTTAATTACGTCTCATTCTAGAGGAGGCTGTAAAAAGTTTTCATACAGTTCTACCATTCAGTGCACCTAGATTTACTGTTCTAAAAAGCGGCACAAAGGCAGGTAGTGCAGTACACCAGTCTCAAAGACATTTTATTATCCAACAAGAAAAGGCCTACACAGCCTACCCATAACCCACTGAGTAATCTATACAAAGGTAAATTGACATTTAGATTGTATCTTTCTGTTTAGCTACATGCATTTAACTGAAGCCCAATAAACCATTGCTAGGCACCCCGTGACACTTAAAAAAACCTCACCTCCAGCTGGAATTTCAGATGCTCTCTCATGCTCTCAAAGAGAAGAAAGCACACCCTGAGGGAGGCTGCATACAGATTGAGCCGTTCAACACTCAGTAGCTGAACAAGAAATGAAAATACCTTTAAGAATTACAAAGGCTAATTATTACATGCTATAAGTAGCAGTACTGTGGCACTGCAGGCGTCACCTGCAACAGCCTTGAGATACACACTGCCTCCCACATCAGTGGTATTTCAAAAAAACAATCCCTTATTCAGTCTCCTGGTCTCACTTTTTCATAATGAGGGTGAGTATACTTAATTCCCTTCTGCTTCTGGTAACACCTCTCCTAGTACAACTTAATTCTTTTGCCATATCCAGAGATCATCTTAGTGGAGAAGGAACATGGGAGAAGACCTGCCTCTGATATGGCCCTTGTGCAATTAATAGCTTAGTACTCCAAAGGTTCTGCCTACGACTAAGCTGGTAACTTGCACCTATAATTACCTCAATACCAATTATAGCAAAACATAGTGTTATCCCATAGTAACAGTTAATTCAAATCACCTTCATACTTCTTGACTCTGGTCTGAAGAATAAAAAAGCACACCTCTCTGGCTTTGCAACAGCACTGCTTGTTTCACTAGCGCAATTCAGAACTCTCACTGCAATTCAGCAGAGTTTATTTGAAGACAGAGACCTGCCAAACCTCAGAATACTAAATTCCACTACACTTTTTGATGCAAATTAGTTCGTGAGTCCCCGGTGCCATATGACATGCTAGTATAAGCCAGACTCACTTGAAATAGGTGCCGGCACAATTCCTCCTTCACAAGTCCCAAGAGAGACTGGCAATTTACAATCGGCGCTGACTCCAGGGCAACAGTTAGCAGCTGCAGCCCCATGTGGATCATCACCTCAGAGTTGTGGCGGTCATGAGGGTTGGTGAGTGAGATAAGAAAGCGGAACAGTTCCCTAATACATGGTAGCCCATAAGGGACAAGTGCTGCTCCTAAAGGAAGAAGAGAGATTAGCACTCTAAACTTTGCTTTTGTTTTTCGCAGGTGCCTAACAAATGTTACAAATGAAATCGTTACAGACCTGCTGAAGAACAGGAGCTTATCACCCTCTTAGCAGAAAGGGAAACAGAGTAGCGGAAAGGATAAAGGACTTCAGCAACACCGCCCACTTCTCACCTTCTTTTTGGGAAGACTGAGTAAAACGTACTCCTCGCGGATTTACATAGTCCATGTCATGAACTGAGGCAGAGTCAGACTGTTCTGCTACATATGTGCACTCCTCTAGGACCTCAGGGATAGACTCAACAGAAGCTGACTGGATCTTCTCCTCCCTCAGGCTTTCATTCTTCATTGATATCAGTCATTTGAGAATGAAAGAAGCAAAACAAGAGTTAACAAGCACTAAGAAAGGCTTATTTGTTCACAGTTCATTTGGCACTACTAAAACTACAGAGGTCACTAATGAGAAAGAGGAACAGGAAAACAAAATTTAAGAGAAAAGATCAGCTCTAGACAATATGCAGCCCTCTCTGACCTCTCACGTCCACCTAGTTCTTATCTATTTTACAATACTCCAGAATGCAAGGGTAAGGACTTTGAAGATACTTCTACAAACTATCAATTCTTGCTGCCCCTGAGGTTAGGATTTGGCTCTTTTTGTTTGTTTGTTTTAAAAGCTACATAATTTCAGCACACTATTTCTATCAATAACTTCTTAGCATTTTTACCTTTCCAAATATCTGCAGCTCTGAAAGGTTACCTCAGCTCTAATCCATCCCCTCAACAATATTACTGTTGCAGAGGAGGTGGAAACAACATAAAAGAAAACTTACTGGTAAAGACCTTGGCTCAGTTTTGTTCTATTTCACACAAACATCAACAGCTCTATTTCTACAAACTCAAGTAAAATTGTTCACTGAAAATAATAAAATTATTTGTGCAGATTCCTCTGTTTCCCTCTTAACAGTTTCTCATTTCATTAAGGTTAATGGTATTGGTGGGAATACAACCAGCTACATCAATGTATTGTTGAGCCGCAGTTACAATTCCTGAGCCAGTAGGGATGGTCTCAAGAGAAAACAAAGAAGGAATGTTTATGAATTTACAAATCACTCACAGTGAAGAATATTTATTCTGACCCTAAGCCTTGAAATAGAACATATTTCCTATGATCAAAAAAGAGAGACAGAAACAGAGTAAGTGTGCTAAACCCACAACTAATTATGCTAGGAGTTGGAATTTTTCTCTGAAGTTATATTCATGTACCTGGAGTTCAGGCTGATTTTGATTTTCAGTGACTCTGGCCTCATTAGAGGGCATTCCTGCATTAAGTCCCAAAGAAGCAACTTGGTCCAAGTCTGTCAGATCTTCCTTGGAGGTAGCCTGTGAGGACAACTCCAAACCACTGTCTGTAGCAGGGCTGACTGCAGATGAAACATTTTCTGAGCTCCCAGAGGAGCTGGGAGAAGGAGCATCTATGAAAGTAACTCCGCTTGCTGATGAGAAATGTAAGCAAAAAGATCAGTATTATTTTGTCCCTCGACTGAAAATTTATACATTGACTACAGTAAAGAATTCATTTGATCACTATTTCACACTACAAATAATCTCAGATAGTTATGCACTAATGTGGAGAATACAGACAAAGTAAGCTCTCTTTTGCTAAGCTGAATTACATGGGTAAACAGGTGAGATATGAGTAATTTTCCACATTAAAACACAACAGTTGGAATCCAATAACAGCAAACTACTTAATCATGTAATTAAAGGGTGCAGAGAGTTTCTATAACTAACGAATCTGAAAATGGTCTGAAAGGTGTACTTTACTCTCTGATACAATGGCAGAAACACTTTTAAGACCTGCATTGAGAATTTGCCATTCCTTCAAAGGGAGAATTTTAAATTGATTGGAAGGCAAGACCTATTTCTTTAATTTTCCCTAAACAAATGGAATTGCAACAGAATTCAAATGGGTCTGAAACAGGTAAGTGAAGAATTTTTACTATTCCTAAATTAGACAATGCTCCAAGAATCTAAGCCTTCTTATTGAGGAAACCCACAGATTTGCAGCTCCCATGCTTCTGAGAAGAACTTAAAAAACTGACTGAAAAGGAGAAGATATACTGCAGGGCACAGTAATAAAGGCACAAACCGGAGTTATGTTATGAATTTACATATGAAATGTGTACAGTTTCACCCAGTGGTGTCTTATTGCTGACATGATTTTTGAAAATGTCTTAAGTAGCAGGACATTACTTGATTTTTAAGAAATGTAACAGAATACATGATCAATTTTGCAATCTTTTCTTCACCTGCTAAGCCAGGGTTCTGGCCTAAAAAGCACCATTAATACATTCTCCAGCACTACAAGGTCAGAGTTAATGATATGCTTTGTAACACAGTTCAGTTTTCTCTCTAAAATGTTACAGGAGTTCCAGCGCTCTTTAATGTAACTTAATACCTACTTTAAAACTTAAATATAATGATGATTTATGTAGAGATAAGTTATCATATGGATGAATGTTCTGAATTACATGCCATTTATTATTATTTCCTTAAGTTTTCAACCAATCATGCTGTTGTATAGAAACACACCTGGGATCATTCACACTACACTGAGTATTTTCCATGACAGAGTAAATGTCAAACCAGGTATTTTACACAGCTATTGTTTCTATTTTTCTGTCTGCTTCCTTTCACTGTTAACATTTATGTCTGAGACACCAAAACGCAGAGTGAACAAGAGAGAGTACTTTGCAACCAGAGGGTCTCATTTATCCAGGAGGGGTTAAAAAACAGTTATAGCTATTTAGTTTATTCCCATACAACAACAGGATAAGGAAGATCCCCAATGTTATATTCTTGAGCTCACTGCACTAGTCACATACTGTATTATTTCTCTAGGCTGAATCAAAGCACATGAAAAAGGATTCATGCGTATACTCATTAGTTTCCTGCACACAATCCCCCTTCAGCTACGTTTGCTGTCCCCTCTGCTTTTCTTCCTACATAACTCTTCATGCCACCTTACCACATCAAGGCCTCTACTCTTCTAACAGTCATAAGCACACCCCTATTTCCCTGTCCCTTAATGACTGTAGCCTTTTATTACAATTTCATGGACTGCTGGTGCACACTTTCAGTCTACATCTGTAGCAAGTGATGTGTTCATTCACCCACCCTTGATACCTAAGCTTCCTTGCACCCCTCAGCTCTACTTGTATATTTATATATACCTAGTCACACTTTGCTCTTCCCTCATTACCAACACACCATTTGGTATACCCTCCAGGAACACATGAAAGAATATGTCACTTAGGTCAGCAATCTCCTGTTGCAGGAAACCTTCTCTCCAGCTCCACTCCTCTTAGCTCTCCTCTTGCCAGTGTTTTTGTTTTCAGTCTCTTTCATGTATCTGCTGCACCATCCAACTTCTCTGCACCACACAGCTGCCCATAACCTCAGCCACCTCACCAGGTCCTCGTTCCCCCCTTTTGTACAAACCACCCTGTGAGGCACACTGACAGCAGAGAAATACTGCCAAGTTATCCACAGGACCACACTTTTCTCCATCAGACATTTATTCCATCTTCAAACACCTTCTCCTACACCTAAAAATCTATAGTCACTGAACTAATATTAAATAAATAAATAAATAAATAATAATAATTAAAAAAACCTCTAATGCAAACCAACATGTTAAGAAAAATTAGATAAAGAGATTCAAAAAAAGCTCATGAACAGACACCGTCTGGTCTCTGGAAACAGATTTCAACTTACCTGTGGTGTTACTACCATTAGCTGCGGGTTGTTCTGTCCCAGGAGAGACCTTAGTTACATGTCGAGGAGGCCTTGGTGATCTCTTCTGCTTCTTCCATTTTGATGATTCACTCATTCCTCCAGCTCTCATTTTCAACTGAAAACCAATAATCATTAAGAATATCAGCACAGTAAAACCACATAGCACAACGGATTACACAAGCCAACCCACAAACACTGCCTCAAAACTCTCAAAGTCAGGCAACAGCACTTAAATGTATCACACAAATTAACCAGCATCTCAAAATCATGCAAACCAGCCCCTGACTCCCCACTACCCATATATTAGCCAACACTACATGTCTGAATCAAGGGACAATTTACTGCAGTTAATCTGCTGCGATATATACTCGACAGTTGAATTATCACAGCACTCCCTCTTCCCTATCAATATGTCCTAGCTTTGCATTAAGATAAAGACTTCTCTTAGACGCAGAGGCACAACTGAAATCTCTTTGCTTTCGCCAATGTTTCCAGACTTCTAAAGGGCATCAATTAAACTGGTTAGGTTTGATACTCAAAATTTCACCACCTATGCACAGAGGCTGAGAATGTGGCCTGAGCCCCAATCTCACACTACAGCCTGCAGCTCTGTCACTTATCTCTGGGCTCAAATCACGCGATATTCATAGCAATGACATGCTCACTTTCCTTCAAGTATCTTTCAGTACTGGCAAGCATTTCTCTAACACTTCACTCACTCCTAGTGCACGGCACATTGCAAATACTACCCTAGTGGTTTAGAAACAAACCATATTCTGCTTTTACCTGCCTTCTGTAGTTACTCCGCTTCAGATTTAAATCTAACCTAACCCTTGACATCCTTCTTCACCAGAATCCTACTTCTTATACAGATCTTTGATTAGGCAAACAAGAACCAGAGCAAGAGCAACGCAGACTGTGTGGCACTTGCTGCAGTGTGCTTTTACTGCAGGCGTGCACAGATGCTCCAGAACTTCCTAAAAACAATATGGCATTTAGCCACATGGACAATAGCAATAGCAGGCCTGAAAACAGCTTCCTTCTTAAGTAAGTTCCTTTAAGTGCAGGACTGCACTTACTCTTGGGTTTGTCAGCTGCAGTCAGCTTTTCTGATGCTGTCAGAACTGTTAAATTCGGGGTGAAAGTTTAACCACTAACCACTGAACAGGTACCTTACATGTAGTGGAAACCATTCAGCAAGTCTCAATACCAGGTTCCCACTTGATATTCTTCTACGTAGATTTATCATAGTTAAGTATATTTTAGGTATAATATTCCTTATTTCTTATAGCCCTAGCATCAGACTTAAATTATCTAGAAGACAGCCATATTCTTTAGCTTCTTCCTTTTTCTGCAACTTGCCTCCTGCCAGCTGCTACTCTCCTTACATGCAATAAACCTTCTGGGTAGGTTCCGCTACTGTTTTTCCATCTCTTCTCCTTTTCCAGATAGAATTTTATCTTGCTGTACATGGCCTGTCATTTTTCTCGTTTAAACAAAGCTTGTGAAAATGTTATGTCCCAGCGCAGTAAACCGTTTGCGTAACTTTTCTTTGCACCACAAATTCTATTTGTTTGATGACTAATCCCCAAGTTTTAGCTACACTACAGTTCCTTCGAGCTTGTTAATTAACAGATTCATAATTACTTTGCACCTTGTTACTTCTTCCAAATTTTGAAGCAAGAATCCCCTTCTAAATCACAGCTTCTGACAAACACTTATGTGACAAGCACGTAGCTAAAAATAAAATTGTTTCACCTCTATTAGTAGTTTCCTTTTCAATTTAAAAACCTTTCAAGCCTTAAATATTACCAATAGTTTTGTTCATCAAAGGCTTAAGCTGCTAATTAGACCAGGTAGTTTTACCTGCCAACTGTTCTAGAAATAGCCCTATTTATTTTTTCTCACTTTCCATTAACTTATAAAATCATATCTGAAGACTCGTAGTTTGTTTATCAACTATCTACTCAAGTAGGAAAGGAAACCTTGAAGCATTATCTGTAAAACCCAACAAAGTCTGTTTCACCTAATTTCAAAATTATAGAGTTTGCCTCTAGGTACTGCATCCTGTTACCATGATTTGCTATGTAAAAAGTTACTTGCTAATAAAAATTAGGGGATGGAGGGAGGCACAGAATTGAATCAGCAAAATGGAGCCAAGGTATTATTATGAATTAACCACATTGGTCCCACTTCTTTTACCCCTCAGCCAGGCTACCAGAAGGCTCAAGCTGACAATTTAAGTATCACTTCTGATCTTCCCTTTCAGACATCAAATACAACCTCAGTTCAACACTAGCCCTTTCGAAAAAGCACTTCTCTTCAGACACAATATCAATTTTTAGTGACTGTTCTGTACTTTGTACTAACTCCAAGATTCCTCCTCTTGAGGGTTGCAAGATGTATGCCCATCTGTCATCACTTTGATGAACCTGTGCCATCTTTCAGAGACTCAGTCGCAACAGCTTCACATGGATGGGAAACCATTTAGTGAGGCAAGCAAAAAGACTCAGTTGATTTTTAAGGAATCCCAAACATTTAATCAAAGTATAAACCATTCTTCGTACTTCAGGGGTGGGGAGTGTGGGGGATGTTGACAATTTAACAGACAGGTGAAATTACCCAGTAGGTCTTCCCCATCTCATACCACCCAGTATTCCATGCCCTACATATAGAGGTATCCTTTTATTAGAATTACCTGCTAGGATTACCTAGCACTACCTCCCATTTAGTTTCCCATCCCTCCTTTCTTTTCTTTTGCTATCTCCTATAAATAAGAGGGAGAAAAACTACAATGACAATGGCATAGCTTAAAAAAAAAATTGCAAGAGCAAACAGAAATGCTGAATAGAAATGTTTTGCCAGTGCCAAGGGGCTGTATGTTGTTATAACAAACACACTGTGGGTTTGGGAATTCTAAAACAATACATGTATCAAAGGACAGCAAAGTAACATTTTTAATTCCATATTTTGTATTGAATTAAAAGGTAACACTTGCTTTTTATGTTAGTATAAAAAACGTAACATACCCCCCAACTTGTGCAGTTCATCTTTGACTGTAGGATCTATTTATAATGCCTGTTTTTACCTTCAATACCAAATAATTTCCTGGTTTCACTAGAAAGCTTGGTTGCACGTTAAAAGGCTGAGATTTCAAACCTAAGGTTGCTTTGGAACTCGATGATCTTGAGGTTCTTTCCAACCCTAACTATTCTATGATTCTATGATTTTGACTAAATGCGGCAGGTAAATGACATTAACTAGATCACTAAAATTTACCGAACTTTAATCATAATCTCAAATTCTCCTTCCCTCTCCAATGCTCAGTGATATTATGGTTGCATTAGTTTTCTAATTGTCAGCATCCTTCAGATTAGATTAAGCTTGTACTTCCACAGTAAACATACCTGAAATTAGTATTTAAAAAGCATTCTTTGGAAATCAGGATAAAGAAGGAGCTCAGAGCTACTGTTCGTTCATCTTGGAACTCAGTGCAGATTCTATTACATTAATCTGAGTCACCTTTGCAAAAAGAAACATGTACACAGAATTGAAGAAGAAAGAAATGTACAAGACTCTAAATGCCTCCTTCGACAGATGAGGTTTTAACAATAAAACTCCAGTTAAGGTCTAGGAAGGTGAAGAAAAATGTAATACTACAAGATTCTTTTTAAAGGGTCTGTGAGATCTCATTTTTCTGTAAGCCACCTTACCTGGACTCGTTTGTTTTTCCATAAGATACTGTAAGCCTCAAGAGAAAAGGGCAGGGGCCAGTGATTAGTAACTAAAGTGATTATACTTCACACGAGCTCATTCTAGATGCAGCAGGGAACTGATCAGCACACCAAGTAGCGTTCAAGACACAAAAGCATGCAGAGAGAACGCAGTCCACGATCCAAGTCCTGGAGACACCAATGCATTCCAGTCATCTCACCTACCTGCCTGTATTGCAACAACTGATGAAGTTCATGTGATGAAAGTTATTTATGAATCTTTGGCAACTATGAACATAATCCACCCCCAAAATCTGTGAAAATTCAGATTTAGGTTTGTCTCGATTCTCACTGCAGTATCCAATGTTTAGCTACAACAATTTCTGCTGCAAAGGGAAACATTTCTTAGTCTTTCCTTCTGTACGACTCTGCTTAAATCTGCAAGTCTCCAGCCACTGCCTTCCCTAACTATCCTGACCACAGACACAGAACAAAAGAATGGCAAACACTTCTCTAAATGTTCTGTTCAGCTCCTTTTGGACCATATAGCATTAATGATAGAGAAGAACTATATCTACATTAAGTTTGTGAATCATCATGGAAAACCGAGAAGGATTCCATCCAAGCTAGTTTCTCAGGGTCTCTATGACTGGTCCAAAACCAACAATCTACACACCTACAGTACTTCTTTGAAAGTATTTTCTAGAGCAACTAGCAGGGATTCACATATTTTGTAATGCAGTTTGGCCCCACTCATCCTCCATTAGCAAATACTGTACTGGGAGCCATGTTTAATTTCAGCATAAACATGGTCAAGACGTTGAAAAGGTACAGCAGCCTCCTTCCAAAAACCTTTATAGAGAGCACTGAACTTCTAGGCCCTGCAGCAGGTAACAAAGCTCAGAGTCAAGAGGCTCCTCAGATATGCTGCTACATCTACACACATGCCAGAACACACAACACTTGAGCCTTCAGAGAGCAACCTGAATTTTTAGTATTTCTTTTCTTCAGTTTTTCAGTGTCATAGAGGAGTCGAATCTTGCCCATGCCCTTCTATACTCCCTTCTTCAGAGGATGCCATGATGGTGTCTTAGGTGGAACTCACCAAGACACTGAATGCTGCAGTAAAACAAGGGTCTCTCCCTCACAAGCCTGCCCCAGCTGCGGCCACAACACTGCAAAGCAGCCGCTACATGCATTGTCCGCAAAAGCCATGCTGTGTCAAGTGAGTGGAGGGAGACCTGCTGTATACAACATAACTATCTCTTGGTGGTGTTTACAAGAGAAGAAAGAGGGGAGTAAGGTAATAAGGAAGGGAGAAGGGAGAGAGAGACCTTCAGGTTCTTAAAGAGCAATACCCTCTCTAATTGGTTCAGGGCTTTGGGCTGTTCCCCACTACTTAGCTCCAGTTTGTTGAGGAGACATGAAGAGATCTGTGAAAGACAGGCAAATGTATGGTTTCAACAAAGCAAAATAAACCCAAAGAGGAAAAAAAACAAAACCTGGCAGAGTGCAAGGCTGCAGGGCAGACTCCTGGCATGCACAGCAAAGAGACAATACAAGGTAACTGCACAGACCAGACACAGGACACAGCATCACTTAACCGAGCTGGGAGCAGCCATCACTTGATAAGGGCAGCCTTTCTAAGTTCAAATTCACCTTCACTTTACAGCTTCTGTACAAAGACCACAACAAATTCTGATACCTGCAGTACGTCAGCCTGATCTCTTTTAGCTTTCCTTAGGTCAGCCTACCATCATCACAAATCTTGCCACTTTTCTCCCACAGCAAGGGAAACAAGCAGTCATTAGGTTACTACACAAGTAGTAAAGCCCCAAGCTAGTTTCACATTCCTACAAGCATTCAGTCCTCAAAACACTACTATATTGGCTCTGAAATGTTCATTTACCCAATGTTGCCACTTAACTCATTAAAAATAGAAACAGAGTGGAAATTATAACATGTATAAGTAGTACATTCAGCATAAGTTCAATGGTGGTTATTTCTTCTCTAGCACTTTTCTTCCCATCATGTTGCTCTCAACACTAGAAACCTGTATCTTCATTGATATCCTTTATATTGAGCATAAAAAATATATACGTATAGAACTATATACGGAGTTCCTCAAGTGGACCTCCCTCCACCATTAACAATCATGTAAAATTACATTTATGATATTTTCCCTACTGAATCCAGCTGCTGAAAAACTCACTGTAGAGAGGGAGATGGTGGTGTTGAAACCCGGACCTTCCACCCTCAGAAAATTGTGCATTTAGAGAAAGGGAGAAAAAGAACAGAATACTTTTATTTGGCTGCTAATACAGATGGCATTGCTCATGTGAACTAAACTAAGGCTTTTGCTACATCCTAGCTGCTCCTTCTGGAAGCCACGAAAGCTTTTTCAACAATAGCCCAATTTCATAATGCTTTCATGTTGTTTCACCAGCCTCAAAAATGTTCATTTCTCCATAGGAAAAACTGGATAAATACATCCCAAGAGCTCAGTATTAAACCTGCAGTGAATGAAGAAAGATGAGAAGGAAGTTGGAGAGAGAGAAGGCAGCAAATAATCAGACGACATCACCATCAGGTCCTATAACTTGCTGGGGTTTTCTAGCCCACAGCAGCTGATGGCTGTTCCCAGAATCCGGACTGGCTCACTTAGGCAGCGGTATCATTAACAAGATTCACTATGGGACAATGTGGGCTTAATCCCACAGAATTAATGAAGCTATGTCCATTTATGCGGATAAACATGCTCTTTCAGTGAACTAGAGACTTGCAGGAATGAAGAAACACAAGTGTGAAAACAAACAATACAGAGATGAGCGCAAGCCTGAGACAACAGAAGCCGACACAATGCTCAATCTTACCTTCTTCATGTTCGTTCCCATGTAGCTTTTAGGCTCTTCTTTAAACTGAGGCAACCTGAAAGACAAAGAACAAGTTTAAATACATAAGCTTTCTTGCATTAACAAGGAAAAAAAAATAGACTGCTCTTTCTAGTCATGCTGTTGATACTAGAAGACTAAAACTAGGTTTTATAAACAAAAGAGATGCTCTTAGTTTCTTTTCCTGCCAAAACCTACTGATGGAAAGAAAGAAAGAAAAAAAAGTATAGATGAGAGGTGCTTTGCATGATTTACTGCTAATAGTAGTTTTGCTACATTATTCTCATTGTTAATGGTGATAGAAGTAGTTTCTTTTCCTTCAGTGTATGTTTTCAGCAGTGGACTAATTAGATTGGTTCAAAACAGGTCTCCTTATGCTGCTAAAAACAGCTGCTGAGCCAGTGTCATCCACACCAGGCCTCTTGGATCATACATGTCATTACTAGTCACAGCAACCCTTTTCATTAACTTCATAGAAACCTCAGTAGCTACCCCTCTATTCTGCATCATATAAACACAATTATGGTACATATTGGACCTAACTTTAAGCTGAATGCTTTGAGCTAAGCAGTCACTGTCTCAAAAGAGGTAGACTCCTCTCACCTGGGCTACCAGGTGAGACAAATATGTAGAGCTCTACAACTTTACACATCCTGCACTCCCTTCTGGTTCCTTTACTACAGTTCTATCTTTGCTTGCTGAAAGGACAAAAGCCTTGCAGCACAGCTTTGGCTGTTTCTTATTCTGGAAAGCAAGAGGGCCAAATCACCCCTGCAGTTGCTGTCATTGATTTGCTTATCTAATGCCAGTGTCCACAGGCACAAACGGCAGTGGTATCTCCAAGCCTTATCAAGAAGGACAGAGGAGAGGATATACAATAAGTAATGAATACGCACTAAATAAAATTCACATATGCGCCTGCAGAAAAAGCAATGCAGTCTGTCCTCTCTGGAGAGACTGACTCTGACTCTGCCCCACATTCGTCCAGTCCACTGCATGACACAGGGTGCACAGAGGAAAAGAAACAAAACAAGTGAGATCCCAACTGGAACTGAGTGTGATAATGGCGAAAAAAATAATTATGAGCTGTGTTTCACAAGCTGTCAGTTTTACTGCAGTCCTTCCCTACTGAAAGCATTTCCATATCTGCACATTTCACTTTCACAATACCCAAAGAAAGTCTGTGATTACTTCACTATCAGGAGGAACAGTTTTGAAGTCAAATAACTTACTTGAGCTTAAAAGAAGTAATCTTTAATTAATTACCTGAAGGGCGCTGAAAAGGACAGAACAGTTGTCCACGACATAGGATCTCAAGAGTTTAAAATTCTCTTTGATATGTGAGGTCAAAGCTCTCGGCTTGAAATCAGCATGCGGCTACTCGACACCATTTCTATTCTCTCTCCTGAAGAGAGCTATGTATTTTAGAGCACTTCTTTTTTACCATGGGCTTTTTTTTTTGAGTGAAGTTTGCATTCTCTGTCCTCAAACTGGTTCCCTATCCTAAAGCTCTTCATTACTTAGCTGTCCATCTCTCCTCAAAGGACACCTTAAACCAGGCAACCTTCCCTACCTCTGTCTCCCTGCAGTCTAACAGGATCAGCCCAAGAGAAAAGTGCCAAATCCTTCATCCCCTTCCACCTCTAAATAATGACCATTTTGGATGATTTTTCTGAGGGCCCTTAAGTGGAAGTGTGGAATCTTTCTGTCCTTAGAGGGCCATCTCGGCAATGCTGAGGCAAACACAAGCAGGTTTACCTTGTGAAGAGCAGCTGCACCATGTCGACCAGAGTGTGCTCTGCAGATTTTCTCAATAACTCTGCGAAGACAAAAACAAATAACACAGGTGTCATTACTCAGTGTGATATTATCAAGAGGCTTCTCCAAGCAGACTCCCCTCCGAGCCTTGTTTACAGAGATTACGGCAAATTTATTAAAACCAGCTCCAACACGGCACTACTGCAAATGGGCCGATCATCACAAGGTGGCGCCACAAAGCTGGGGAAAAAGCAGTGCGAAGTTGTACCGGGAACTAACAAGCTTTCCAGCAAACTGTGGAAAGACACAGTAACATAAAGCTCAGCAGCTTTCCATGGCTGCACGCTCTACAACAGAACTAGTTCATGCTGAGGAAACCAGACCATTTCTTAACTGTAGAAGTATGAACAAACCTACCACTGAGTCTCATTTCAAAGCATATGCGGAAACAGGACTGCATGATCTCACACACAGATTCATTGGTGAGGTGGGCTCCCACTGGAGTGAGCAACAATGTCCTCAAAACCTGCAAGAAACAGCACACAGATGCCCCATACTTGCATGCATTTCCAAGAGGAGGTTAGCTACCTCAAGACAGACTGCCATGAGCAGACAACCTAAGGCTTTTCCAGAAGTCATTTCAAACTGAATGCTCTGCTCAAAAAACAGATTAGGAGACAAGAATGACCTCCCAACCCACTTCTAAAAGAGGTCTGATAATGCTGTCTGCTGCCCAACATTTAAATTCAGTAACTACCTATCTGCTCAAAAGTACACAGCCTGAAGAGGTGTACAGTTCGTAGGTTTGTCTCTACAAAACATCTTTCTCAAAAATAAGTTTGAGATCCATATGTTTGATTTACCCTCACTAACACAGACCATGCACAAGGTAGGATTATCAATGCTACCACATTATCAAGCTCCTTAATTTAAAAATAATTTTATTTAAGCTTTTAATTATTTTCATTTGGAAAAGCTTTTACCACAGGTATATGAGCCATCTGTTTAAAAATAAAGTCTGTCACTAAGCTCCACAGAGTCAAAACATTGCTCTCTCCTCTTCATCTCCATGTAACAGGATATGTTTCACAACAGGCAGCAACCATTATGGTAATTACCAGCTCTCTCCACTTACCTGTAGGATTTTCATCAACACAACCTCATCGCTCGCATGATCTGTGCCCACAAATCGGGCATGAGTGACAGCATCTGCCATGTTCTCCATCCCCTCTGCTGTGCCCTCATGGCTGGGATCTGAGCAACAGAATAAAAAAACATGACAGGGAAAGGCCACATACAGTCTACCACCTCTGTGGGGAGACATCTACACAGAGATACTTTACTGACATCTGCTTCCTTAATTTGTGTGACAAGAGCACAACTCACCTCCCAGTAGCACAAAGTTTTTAAAACTTGAGTTTTCAGAAAGACTTTTTCAAGAGTCTATTTACATTTGCAAAATGATGCAACTTAACAAGAAAATTATTAAAATACAGTTACCACCAGCTCTGTATGCTTGTAGATGTTAATTTGTAAGACTGGGTCCTGTACCATACAACACAGCACAATCAACTGTTACATGCATTCTGTTCCTTCTTGGGAATGAAGAGAAAAACAGCTCTTAAACATAGGGAGCCTCAAATTTACTCCCATGAGGAGAAAATGCCAAACAGGTTCCACTAGATTGAGAAGAAAAAACTGCCTCTTGTTCTACATCCCTCCTAAGCAATAGGAGTTGGGGAAGGAAGGGACCAGTAGCTTTCCCCAGAGAAAACAGCAGACACACACAATCACAGTTTAGATATCAGAGTTGCAGGCCTCTTGCTTCAGTCATTCAGCAAGGCTCCTTTCTCCCCGTTCCAGTATTTTGTAGCTACAAACAATGGTGCAGTTGAGAGAATGTTTAGGACGAGATTGTTGCTAGTAACAATATCTTGTGCCACATGACAGTGGCTTCAGAAAAGCTGTCTCTGGCTTTGATTTCATTCTTGCTTAAACAATATAGCACTGGGCAAGAATCTTGTTACCTTCCTACCTAAACAGTCATTAGGAATGAAAGGGAACAACCTAAACACCAGTTAATACCTTATTAATTAGCAATAGGGCCTCTTGAACTCCAGTGAGAATGAAGCTGACAGAGGAACCAAGCAAGACCTCGTATACTTTGCAGAGGAACTTTGCAGATTCCCTCTTTCACTTCAGTTGTGTTCACACTTAGGAGGGTCTAAGACGTAAGCATTAAAGAAAGCTGCCCTTATTGCAGTCCAAAGTGAGCAGCCACCACCATATTGCGGGGATTCTGAGGGGCTGCAGGAAAAGAAACTTCTCATAGTTGCACGAAACTGAAATGGCATCACCGTACTTCAGAACAGAAACAGCACTTTGCCTTTGCTATCTCTTATACATTCCTATTAAGAACAGAGCTTGCCTACTTTTGGGATAGCTCTCTCTCACACACACTGAAAAAACTCAGCTTGCACAATTCAGTTCCACTGGTTTGCTAGTCAAACCCCTCACAGAGCTATCAAGAAGTCTGTTCTAAGACCACTGGTTATGCTTGCTGCTGCTGAAGCAGCAGCACTTAATGGAATACCAAACTCTGATACTGGTAAGCATTAGAGAAGAGGCCTGGAAGTCAAAGGCAGTTCTCTTTGTACCTCTGACAATGGCTTATAATTCAGTTAGAAGCTACCACTCTTCTACCAGAGGCAATACATTCAGCCATATGTTGGTGCCCCATGCACTCTTATTCACAAATGGAAATTACAGGTTAAACCACTAATGGTGATAAAGGATCATTTTAAATTGCCTCAATTAAATGAGGCAAAGACCGGTGGCATTATAACGCCAGCACCCAGGTTAACATTACTGTTCACCAACCTCAACAACTACAGTGGAAAGCACCTAAGGGCAAGAAGAGGAAAAAGCCACTTGCTGCTGAAAAGGTAGAGCGCTGCCACCTCTTCCAGTAGATAAGAGTTGCTCTAGGCTTAGAGATACGTATAGTCATAGTTATGGATAAACAAGTCTGTGTGAAAAGGAAACGCAAGAAAGTTGTGTGTATGCTTCTTTAACAGATCTATGACTACTGCTTTGCTGTTCTAGCCCTTACCTTCCACATTAATAAACACACCTCTCTCCCAACACATAACACGCCTGACTACTTCAGTTCTGGCTCCCTGGAACAGCTCTGCAAATTCAGGTCAATTTATAAACCTCCTGAGTTCAATTAATAGCACAAATACTCCTACTTTGCAGAAAAAGATACAGAAAAGATCAACCAGCTTCTTTGCTCCCCTGTGAGAAAACAGCATGGAAAGACATGACAATGCCTGCTCAGAATCACTAACAAAAATAAGTTTGTGTGAAGGAAAATACTAGTTTGAAAACTGCTACCTACGACGCAAAGATCTGGAGACCTCATCTAGATGTACATGCTTCATACAGGGTGTAATCTCACAACAGGTGACCAAAGAACAAGCAGAAAGCAGAAAATCCATGCTCTTAACCACCTGGGAAATCCAAGAAAGCCAGAAGCCCGTTCCACACCTTTAGTGGAGCTAAAATAAATCACCAAGGAGACAGAGAAAGTAGAGGGGAGAACATGCTTTAAACTCCCCAAACAGCATGTCCTCTTGCTGGTAGCTGAGCAACAGCTACTCATTTATGGATATGCAGTTTTCAGGAACACCAGGGAAAATTAACTGTAGAAATGGAGCCAGAAGCTGCTATGGACACACTGTTATAGTAAAAAAAGGACATACCTTTTCATTTCAGCCACTAGTCTTCCTATAGCTAAGGTCTGAGCTCATCAAAAAGGCTGACAGCTAGCTAGCTAGCTCCTGCAAAACTGCTGAGTAAGGATGTAATTAGTCTGAGAGATAAAAATCAGTAGGAGTTTACTGATTATACTCTATAGAGTTTACTCTATAAATTACTTTGTAATTTATCAACTATAACACTTGGAAGAGTAGTACTTATTTCAAGGCAGAGGATAATTTCTGTAAGGCTATTTCTACTAAAACATGGTGATATCAAGCATTTTTATCAAGCTGAGCTGTGACTGCACACTCTGCTGTGGGTGAACTGCATCCAACAATCTCAGAACAGACCTTTGCAATTCAGACTAATTAAGATCAGAAATCTCAAAGGCTATTAAAGAATTATTTTTTCCTAATTGGTTTTAAAATAAAGCCCTCTGCAATACTGGCCTGAAAAGCTGAGAGATAACCACCTGCCGACATGTGACAGAATAACAGTGAGATAACACAAGGATTACCAATGAAATAATTTGGAAATAGGAAAAGAAAGCTGTTTTAAAGAAATAAAAATTATCAGAGGAGTTTGGTCCTTTCATTGCCAGCGTGAAGTTTTTCGACCCAATGTGTACTGCAAAAGCCCTCCACCCACAGAACAGACACAGCTAATGATGCTGTTGAAAAAGAGTGCTGGTTTCACCTGCCAGCCCCAAAACGCACCACAAATATCAGCTACACTGAAATTTGCCTGCTGCGGTTATGCTGGAGTCCATCCTTCCTTGCTCCATACAGTTTGAAACAGATTTGTATCTTAAGGACAGTTTTAAGCTTTTCCTATCTTTAGGCAAGCTTAATCTTATATTACAAAGAAAAGTATACAACCGAAAAGCTTTAATTTAACAACACAAGCCTAGCCAGATGTTCAGCCAGCACCATTAATCCCAGTCTCAGTGGTATCTGGAACAGCACAAAGAACATGGCTGCTGTGAATGTCACCTGAAGCAGCAACAGAGATCTTAGATTACAGGTACTGCTCCACAACATAATCTAGGCAGAGGGTCTTTTTCACTGTCTACCACTGACACACGACCAGCAACAGTTACAGGGATGCACCCTTGGTGGAGTAACCTGATTAATACTCTAAATAACAAGCAGCTAGAGAAAGGCTACACATTCTTAACCACATCTTTTACTTGTTTCGGCCTCAAATCAAGTATTTGTAGTCGGCTGCCTGCGCAGACATTTGCCTGGACATGTGATACCAACCTGATGCTCTCATCCATCCAGACCATAAAAGCCCAGAAGAGTCCATTCCCTTGTTCTATGTTGAAGCTAATTTTGCATCATTGCTTAATCCTTTACAGGGACATGTTTCGCAGGCTTATTGAGATCTCTTCTTTGTCCTATGAAGTGACATCAATCCTGCATAATTTTAGTTATTTTTTGCCAATTAATTATACCAAATACTGACCACAAACTGATGTCTTGATAAACTAAATTTCCATCAAACTTATAATTATTTTTCCCCCCCTTCCTGTCCTGCAAGTGCCCATTTTTGCTCATTTTTATTTTGCATCTTTCTTTCAAAAGTTGTCTGCATCTACACCAAGTGCTTTCGAACTTCCCTCACGCTAATGCCAAAGAACAAAATATTTAAAACAACAGTGCCAAACCCTCAACAGTGTTCCCTTACAATGTAAGGGATGAAAAGAACTGAGAAATTTGAACTTGGGAGGAGGAAGACAGGTAAAATAATTTTCTCCAAGTGAAACTATGTATAAACAAGCATAGGCAAGTTTTGTAATTCTTACACGTATGAACAGAAAGTAATAGCAGAATTTACACAGAAAAATCAAGCATCACTAACAGCAGCATTGAAGGCAGACAGAAAGCCAGCTAATGAGTTACTACAAGCCAGCTGAGCCATGGGAACTGACCACATGCACATTGTTAGTCTTTCACAAATATAAAGGAGAACACACACATTTCAAAGTCTGGGAGTGGCAAAACTGTCTCTGCCATGATAACTGTGACAAGTGAAGAGTACTGGCACACCACTGGACAGCCAGACTGGGCAGAAAACCATCCTCACCCTGGAGCAGAAATATTAGTCCACAAACCAAAATATATTCCACTGTGTTTATGCATATTACAACACTGTAATCCAAACTGGTACTTTCCCCTCCCTGGCCCTTTTGCTCAGACTGCATTAAACAGCAGCTGCCGATTACCACAGTCCAGCAGCCGCCATAAGCACATGCAGCAGTCAGGGCATGCTAGAAGCTTCAGCTCTACTTCTAGCCATTGCTGTAGTGCTATGAAAGACCAGCAGGTATGATGCTAAGAAACTGCAGATGCCCATTTCCCCAGCATTAATGACAATTTTCTTATTTCCCCAATCTCCTGATTAAGACTGCAAGCATGTATTCTGACCAAAGACATGTTCTCAAGGAGATGCATCTGGTGGAATTTTGGCAAGTCCCACATAACATACCTATTAGTGCATATGAGAGGAACTTATTCACAGAGGTAAGGGCCAATCCAGTTATAGGGCCTGTAGTGTCTTCAGAACGTATTACTTCCAGGAAAGGCCGAAGAAAGACGTTGGGTTCAATTTCAGATAGCTCTGTTAAAATAAAAATAAATTAAAAGAGGCATTAGACTTCATTCATTAGGATTCATTTTCTCTTTAAGAATCTACAGCAAGCTTAACCTCAGAGGAAAGAGACCTTCCATCACTTCCGTAACATCCTACTATGCACACGCACTGTACAAATGTACAACCGGGTTAATTGGATCTCTTGCAGTGTTATGCCCCAATATAAATTGCGTTTTTGCAACGCTACCCGTTTGCTCAGCAGACAGGAGAACCCCCACAAGATAAATTTAAAAACCCTTCTGTCTTGTTCTCAGAATGCCTGTGTAAGCTTCTTGGCCAGAAAAGCAAAAAAGGCACTGTACTTGCTGTTTTGGACAGCAAGTATTCTCTCTAAAGCCACAATACAAGAAGGCAGATGCACTGAGCTGTTGAACTGGAGAAAGAACAAGTAACAAGCATCCTAAACTTCTCCAGGTGATCAATGGAAGCTTTGGGAATAAAAAAAAGAAATACAGAAAAGCACAGGAAAAAAACAGGAATGGAAAAAAACAGAACTAGGGAAAGTGACAAAAAAGCAACCCCAGCCCAAAAAACCCAAACCAAAACCCCCTCACAATCAAACAATCCAACATAAGGAACCAAGCTCAGAGGAATCCTGAGAGAGATTCAGAAGAAAAAGCATTTAAAAGCAGCTGAAGGCAATCGCAGTACAGCCATTACACAGGCAAAGAAGAGTACGTTAAAAGCAACTTGGATAATCCTAAAACTAAAAAAAAAAAATTAAGTACAAACACTTGGTTCAACTTGCGAAAACCAACACTTTATTCCTAATAAAAGTTAACAAGTCTAATAGCTAGTAGTGTCACAGGAACACTGGCATTTATATTCCTGATGATCCAATATTGCATATGAGCTTCTCCGAGGCAGGGAAGAAAAAATCCTTAGATTGTACAGAATCCTTAGACAAGCTGCTGCTTTCTCACCTACCAACATAACTCAATTATTTTACTTAAGGAAAAAAACACATCTAAACCCTCCTGACTCTAAGATAAGTGAAATTCCATTTTATCACAGTTCCTATTGAAAAGCCTTAAGTATCAAAGTAAAAAGCCTACCAGAAAGCATATTAACATAACTGTGACAAATTATGGTGAGGAAGCAAAGGAGGAAGAACAACGCAGTGTGTGGGGTTTTTTGTTTTAAACAGTTGAGACCATGAAGAGCAACAAAGCACAACAGTTTTGCTGTTAATTAAAGCAAAACTGCTTTAAAGAAGCAGAAACTTCGGGAATCATTACACAGTCTCTTTCCAGTCAGCCACCAGTTCAAATCAGTCCAACACCACTAACTTATGAGAGGTTAAAAGGAAGGTGATGATTCAATCTTTTTGGCTTAAGAACAAGTCCCCCAATTTTCAAGATAATATCCTGGTGTGCCATTACAATTGTGTCACCTCTTAATAGCTCATAGAAATGCAGAGGATCATAAGACATGCTTTCAATGACGTTTATTTAAGTGTGCTTTATAGAACACTTGTCTAGTCACAAGCACTTGGACAACATTAAATACAGTAAGACTACTGGGGATCAACACTCAAAACTCTTCTTCCCACTACTGATCCTTTCTATAGAATGGATTATAATCCTGTCAATTCCTCCAGCTTCCTTCTATCCAGTGAGCCCCAAGACGGAAAAGCTGCACCTTGTTTAGTGAAAAAATGGGACTTCCACAGACGTGTATTATCTCATTCCTCCCATGCAGCTCTGAAGACAAACTTCCTAGCAGAGGATACATAGGTTACCACACTCCCTATTTTCAGGACAACAAACAGTTTCTTTTGCAAAAGTGGGGAGGAGTTTCACTTTTTCAGTTAAAGTTGTGAATACTGATGTGGTTAAAGACCGGATTCCCCTACAGTCTAACTGAAATTCCCAATTTACACGAAGATCACAAAATGGTTTGTCTTAATTAGGATGTAATTAGGCACATAATATTGACTACACAGCAACTCTGGCCAACTTCTATGATATTCAAAGACTGTAGCTTTTATGGTAACACAGCATTCTACATTAAGCTCTCTGAAACTGACTGTGTAAGCTGTAAAACTCTTTCAGACTGGATAGCTGGCGCGGTGTTACTGAAAATTAAAAACATACTGATCAGAGAGTAATTTTAGTGCAAGACTTGGCCACTGAAAGATTACTGTCTGAGGGATCTTAATTTCACTGGAACACCAGTCACACTGCTAGCTGTTTGCATCTGGGGAGTCTTCACATGATTACTACAATGAGCTCTTCTTGCTGGCAGCATTTGCAGACATTGAGGACTTACAGGGGTCACTGGCTCCCTTTTGAATCAATCTTGGTAGCGATGCTTGCTTCAATAGGAAGATTGGGAACTGGGAAAAAGACTCATACTGTAGCTATTCTTGCTATATCCTGTCTTGAAAAAGATTCATTGGCTAAAGTATCAGTTCAGCATCTGGAAATGGCACTAAAGCTACTCGGAAGTTCTTCATCAAGTAACAATTTTATAAACTCAAAGTTCAATACTTTTAACACTCTCCTATTGAGCTCAGCAAAGTTAGTTCAGCAGGTCTCTCCTGGAAAGGTTTTCATAGTCTTATATACCAAACATGGCAGTGTCCAGAACCAACCTGCGAGCCCTTTCAGAACAGCAAGTACAAGGTGCACTCCATGCTAGCTTTTTCTACCAGAGCTCAAGTTTAACCTAGAACACAGAATAGCAGGAACTGAATAATGCTCTTTTCACAATACCTGGGTAAGGCAGGACTATGCTCAGCCAGTTAAAACTTCATGAAAGTGACACTAGGTAAGACTTTGATCTTTTTTGGCACCTAACTGTAAAGCAATTCTATGCCCTCCTGAAGGTAAGAGCCTCAGAAAGGCCAACAGAATAAATTATAACAGTTCCTTTGCCAAAACAAAGGCTGTATAAAGTGAATACTGAATGTTTGGAAGTAGATACTAGAACTTTCACAAAAGCTTTCAAAAAAAAAAAAAAAAAAAAAAAAAAAGTTCTGCTTTTTCAACGCTGCTTCTCCCTCTGCCAGATTCAGATTCAGGCATTACACGTGAGGAAACCACAACCAGTGACGGACTTGAGAACTGCTGATAGAGCTGTTTCTCCAAGTATGTTTCTTAGCAAGAGAACCTTCTCAGTGTTTGAACTAGAAAACACGGCATGGTTCTCTGCTTAGGCAACTTCTGTCAACTCGGGGGGGGAAACCCCAAAACCAAAAAACCCACCCCAAAACACATCAGCCCCACAATCATGACCTCAGCCTAGGGTATTACAAGAGAAAGAACTGAACAAGTGTCTACAAGGAAACCAAAATTTCATTAGGGATTCCTACAGCAGCCTTCTTTTTCAGTCTACTCAAAGCCAGGGAAAAATTGTATTTAAACATGATTTAGCCTTACATGAAGAGCCAGGGCTGCTTTGAGGATCAGCTGGAAAGAACTTCCCTTTCTTTTCACACAGGTACCTTCAATGAAATTTCAGGGAAGCAGAGACCAGCACTAGCACTACACCCAAAGAAGCTCAGCTAGCCCAAACTAGTACACGAGACTGAGAAGAAAAGGAAGAATATCTTAAGTAGTGTATCAGAAAGCCAGCTCTTCAGGTTGGCAATTTTAATATGAGGATGGAATTCCTTGGAGACCACAGTGCTTTCCTTCATTCATCCTATGGTTTATTTGCGCCCAGACACACACATCTATAAAGATAGATAATTCATGTTTAAGCACCTAACTCCCGTTTCAGCAATCCCATCCAGCCATTCTAGCACTTCAGCAAACAAGCTGCATCAGAACTCTGGCACCCCCTTTCTCCTGAAGTACAGGAGCAGGTCCTCCTCAGAAGAGTTTTCTTATTGGTAGCACTCTGTTGGCACATTCCTGATCTAAAACGCTCACATAAGCTGCTTTCTCTGGCAGTTCAACTCTTCACTCCCGAATGACTCTTATCAGGATCGGCTGTGCGTTCCAAATCAGAGCAAATGAACAAGAAAAAATTGTTTATGACATGTTATTTCAACATCATTTGTCCCCAGGACAGGCAACTGCAACCCGAACCACATGACCTGGACTCCTCTTATGCAGCAGCTGTTGGCGTTGGACGCCCAGCCTTCAGAAAGGCTGTCTCAATTGTATCCCACGCACCTCTCCAATGCAGATGAGCTTAGACAAGAACAATGCTTCAAGCATGTGCTATTACGTTCCCTGCTTACGTACTGACCTGTACAATGAACAGGCATTCTCTTTGCTTCTTAAAGTGGGAAAAAGACAAAGATAACACTATATCAGAGTAGAAACCTTCAGGATTCCTGCCTAGAAGATAAGTTTATGCCACAGAAAACTGAGGTACCACCAATTGCTTCTTCTAACTAAACTCTGGTTTAGTAATAAAATTACTATTAATAAAATAATACTGTAATAAACAGTAATACAGTAATAAAATTACTGGTTTAGTAATAAAATTACTAAACCAAACTAAATCAAAGGGTTCATCCTCAAAAACACTTTCTGCAGAGACTGCTCTTCTGGCCTACATGATTTTATATGTGCTTTATTCTCAGTTCACTCACCCAAACCCAAAAAATTTTGTCTTTTTACTCACGGGTGAGAATTCTCTGCATCTTGGTAACTTAGAGAGAGGAATAGTTACAAGGAAAAGTACAAATTACAAGAAGAAAAGCCGAAAGGAAAAATTGTACTTTCCTCTTAAAACCATGTAAAAGTATTGAGTAACCATACTCTTCAGATTTTAAAAAAGGTATCTTGAAGTCTTAACTGCTGGAATAAGCACTGGCTTAAACTCACCCAGATTAAAACACAGGATCACAGGGAAAGGAATAATACTTTTGAGTTAGTCCTAACAAATCTAACAAATAGAACTACAGTAACTTGTTTCTCTAACGTATTTGCAGAGCTTGAATTTGCTTTCCACAGCGTCAGTTAGGCAACAGCCACAGAACAGTATATGCATACTGGTTCTACATCCCCTGACAAAACTACAATTTCAGCAGCTCTACAGCTGATGAGCAGAGAGGGAGCATGTTTCACCACTCTGAAAACAAATCCTCCAGATTGACTGGAACACACCCCACCCTGCACCTGCAATGAAAGACATGCCATGAGTTCTTTTAGTTAGGAAGTTTAGCTCGATATATAACTCCACTTCATTACTGACCAATTAATGTAGAGTAGCAAGTGTAAAAAAACTAAGCTAGATGATCCACATTCATTTGTTCCTGAATGTATGTTCCCTTCTGAACAGTCTTGGTTTCTAGTGAAAAGAATCCTCTGCCATCTCTTCCCTCAAGGGGCTTTTGTGGCTGTTGTTGTGGCGGTCTTGTTTTCCTTGCAAGGTCTAGACCAACCGTTACAATACGGCGCAATGTGTACTACATTTCAAGACATTTTAACATCTGAAATGAAAGACTGCTACTTATACAGTATGACCTAGCAGCTACTGTGATCTGAAAATAATGATGTCCACTAAAACTGACATATAAGAGGTCACCAAAAAGAGTAGCCAGCTAACATTCGCTACAAGTTCTCCAAAATATGGTCTTACCCCAGACTGAGCTCTTAATAGATGAAGAGAACTGAATTCTGACAGCTAGGGGGAAGCTGAGGAGCCAGGAGCCTACATCCTAGTTTACAGAACGCATAAATACTGCAAACTATTTTAAAAGGCTGCTGGGATTGCACAACAGCATACAAGCTCACCTTGGGGATGTGTGGAAGCAAACTTTGTGTATCTCTGAAATCAATACTTCACTATAAGTGTTACCAAAAGCTTTACGTATGATAAAAGTAAACAAAGGCGCAAAATTAAGGATTATTCAAGCCAATGAAGGAGAAATGAGAATTAACTCCATCCTTTTCAGTATGCCAGTAAAATATACTCTTCAAAGCTAATTCCCTGTGAATTGAAACGGTCATCAGGGGCCCAGGCCCACCATATCAAGAGGGAAACAGTGCCATTCACAGCCGCACATGAATGCAAGGCTAGAATTACAAATGCAGTTTGACAGGGGGAACCCAGAGCTGTCAAGCCTGTTCTGTTTGCCTAATTTCATTACAATGGCACAAATGCTTTCATTTGTCACACTCCAGCTTCATGTGTTTATCTCCCTTTCATTAAACATGACTTTAACAAATGATTGTTCCATACTGCCATGATCTCAAGCGCCCCTCAGAGCTGCGATTTTTATTTTGGGGAAGGGTGACAGAATGCGTACTGAGCATTTGACTTTTGATATCCTCTGCACAGGGCGCCATAAACTCAACTGAAATATACTCCTATAGGAATTATTTACACCTACCAGCAAAGCAGGAGCACTGACAGTCCCACCAGTGTTGGCAATTAGTTATCAGGGGCTTCACCTGATGCCATGCTTCAAATTCAGCTGTTCTGACTGCCCATTAAAAACCCCTGAGCATTTTTTCATACGCAGGTACTTGCTAGAGTATCTGCAGCCAAGTTTACACTGAAAACTCCAGCTGTCTCTCCAGTGTTATTCTCCAAGCACTTTTCACCCAGACATAGTATTCTGTTCCAGAGGGAGTAATATTATGAGAGGATACTCATTTCATTCATAAGGAAAATTAATGCCATCAACAGAAGTATGGAGCTACGCAAAGTGCAAGACTACTCACTTCTTGAAGTTTTAAAACACCAGTCAGATTGCCAATGCAAATTGTTGGGACAGTATCTTATTTCAAAAGTGAAAGCTGTTTAATTCTGCCCTTGTTTCTTAGCACTAAGCAGACAGCAGACATGGAAATAACTGCATCTTGACAAACCTTTTCTGAGCTATGCTTGACACGTATTAGTCAGAAGTTATATTCAAAAGGCTCTGCTTCAAAAGAACAGCAGCTCTGAAAGTGAACCCAGAGATAATTTTGGTATAGCAAGGTTGAAGGTCACCAGGAAAAGACTTTGCTACAAATCCTGGAGTATTTCCTCCCACCCTGTGACGCGAATACCTCTGAAAGCACACAAATCAATTACATAGTAAAAGCCTACTGTTTCCAAATTGGTCTCCTACGAGTGTATTGATTACCAGTGTGAACAGCAATACCCATATACCTCTAAGTGTAATTTCAATAGTAATCCATCCTTGTTTTCTAGAAACCCTTCCTCCTACATCATACTAGAGCAACACCTGATTATGCCAGCACATGCCAGAGAAAGATTAGATCAAGACCCATGAATTGTAAAGCCACAGATGCAAATTCAGAATTACTTAAATTTTGACCTCCATTACAGAGAAGGTGATTGCTCCCAGGGAAAGGAGATGGGAGAATACAGCTGATGTGAACCTCTATTAGGATCAGGAATATACAACTATTTTTGCGGCTTTTCAGACAGATGCAAGCTCTAAGCTCTCAGTGCCAATTCTAATAGCACCTAATCCTACTCCAGAAAACTGAACTCCTCAGTAGGTCTACAAAAAGTGATTTGACATCTTATCCCTTTCTGAAGGTTTGGTGTATTTTTCCCCCCAGGTGTGGAAGTTACTTAACACGAAGCTTTGAACAACTTCCAGGGAAGAGAAATCAACTTTCCCATACACTTATAAGGAAGAAGTCCTTCAGGAAGCTAAATTGCTTAACCCCCTGGCAAACCATTATTCCATAACAGTGGGGTGAGTGAAATACAGGTGAGTGTCACCTTTTGCCTCCTTTTAAAACCAGTTGAAATGGTTTTGAAAGATTTCTTACAGAAAATCAGCATGCACGTGACAACAGCCAGTTCTTGTGATGAACCTGCATCAGCTCTGAACTTCAGAACCCACAGGCACTCCTCTGATCCAGTGACATTCAACTCTAAATGAAATTTCTAAACCAAACTAAACCAAAGCAAAAAGCAGTCATCCCATGACAAATTCATCTGCCCTTGACCAAACGCTGATAGTTATTGATCTTGCTGCTGCTGTGAATTAGGGCCAGGTTTCCCAAGGTTCCCTCCTAATACGAGAGAGAGAGCATGGCCACTCTAACAAGGCCGACTAGGCTAAATGAAACCTACGGGGAATTGCATTGCACACTGCCAAGTCCAGAGGATGGACTGATCTGTCCATCTTACTGACAGCACAAGTCTGATGTGTGTCAAGTTTAAGCACCCTTTTTCCTCTCTAAAAGAAATTGGCACATGTCGAAGGAACAGCAATTAGATTGTGACACTCTACAGAACTCTACTCAGTCACTGGACTTGCTTCACTATGATATTTTACAGGTCTTGCACCGTACCAGGCCCAAACTAAGTAGGCAATTTAAAAGCCCAGGAGAAATTAAAACTTCTTCCCTGGTATTTTAAAGCACAGTAATTCTCCACAGCTTTGTGTGTCTACCACACTATGAATAGCTCTCTCACTGCAAATTCAACATGTTGTGAAAAGGGAAGCTTCACTACTTCTAAGGGGCTGGAGAAAAAGATTACAGTTTTATCATCAATTAGCTGTCTGGATGTTACCCCATTCTGTTTACCCCTTCCTCAAGGGAAGCCCATGAGTGCCAAGGGGAAAAATTAAAAGGAAACTGAAGAACAAGAAATCCCAAACGAGGCAAGGTATTTCTTGTGTTGCTGGAGAATCTAAAAAGCATCAGTGAGACAGACAAAATCCAAAGAATGAAATGAAGAAAAGCCTGATGGCTGAAGAGGAAAGACAATCTTTTAATGACAAAATCTCCCAACGGTTTAATGTACCTCGCTGTTATGATTTACACAAATTCTTCTATCCAACCTGAACTAATCTAGGAGACATTGTGCTTTGCCATGTCATTACCAGGAAGCAAAATTCCCATGTGCTAAGGGCAAAACACAATTGCCCAGAGCTCAAGAACAAACACCCTAAGTTACCACAGATGCAAAATGGAAGCCTCAGGGAGAGCAGGGTGTGAAACATTGTGGGAATCTTAGTTTCAAACCTACCAGAGGGAAAAGAGAACAGAAGCAAAAGGGAGAAGAGACTGACCTGCTGGCAGTCAAACTGTTGCCTTAAGACATTGCAACAGTAAAAGCATTAAGCAACTTCTCCCCCTCCCCTGCCAGCAATATATGAAGCAATCAGTAATCTGTGTACACATACAAGCAGAAATTCAGACTGCCCCCATTAAAAGGCAGCTCAATTCCTAGAATGATGAAAACAAATATTAAGGTTCTTGAGAATGGACTGGGGAAAGAAATTAATTTCTGCATACTGCTATGTGCTAGAATGACCTACTGATAAAAGGTGCTGATAGTACATGATGGGAAGCAGATTTAACACTCAAGTTTTTGCAGCTGAAGAGATCTATGAACGCAATTCTACTTCACTGACCACCAAATAGGATGTATCTTAAAATGGGCATCATGGAAACAATATTATGCAAGTCCCTAATTCCATCACATAAACTTTTTCCATGTCCTGGAATCATGCATCAGCTGTAAAACAATGAAATGACTGTGAAGAATCAAAATGACCTAAAAACCTATCTAGAGAAATGAAAGGATTCCAAATGTTCATAAAAAATGTTGCCCTTATTGCAGCCTGGGCGGAGGAACACACAAGCAATTAGCCCCTCTACCAGCTGGGAGCCTAAGCATTATACTGAATATGATGACAGTAATTCAGCCTCCATTAACAAATGCCATTAATTACTAGGGTCAAAGCACTACCACAGAAGGAAAGAGAAAGTTTATTAACAGGTGAGAAGTGGAAAAGCATTTGTTGATTCCTATTCTGTCTGCCCTTCCAGACCCAGGGCCTATATACTTAAGTGGAAATCACAGGCCTTCAGCAGATAACAGGTATGAGTAGTTCAGAAGGATTCCTCTTCTAAGCAGCAAGACTTTGGTGCCATTTAGCAACTACCTGTTCCCTAGCTAGAGATAATCTTTGTGGGTGAGGTTATGGAATTGGCATTTTTAAACCAAAGCTAGGATTGTTTTGGTCAAGGAAACTTGCTGAGAGTACTTTTTTTTCTGACAGCCTGGAAGGTTAAATACTACTGATTCTGTCCCACTTGCACTGTCTGAAGAAGCTTGTGTGACAAAAATTGAAGAATTTTAGAATTTTCCTATTACACATTGTGCTTTACCCAGTTCCATAAACTTACCTGTGATTTTGATGTGATTTCCACCAGGAGGTCTAAACAGTGCTGCAAATCCTACCGATGCTAGTATTGCAGAACACGCACAAGTACAGGTAGCTTATGAATGCAACTATTTCCACAAGAGAACACGATACTCTGAAGCACCAGACTGAGTCTAAGCTCCCTCTGCAACATGTCTGGCCAATGATCAGTTGCAATCTGGGACAAAGTTTTTCTGCTAGCACCCTCAGCATTCCCAATTTAGACAAAGTTTTTCAAGGCAAAAAGAGCCCATGTGTATACTGACAGCTCACTTCTCTCCTGGGAAGACAGCAAACACCAAATAAACATTCAGGTATAGTATAGCTTGACATTAGCAACCCATGGCCCTGCTCTCTATTGCATCAGCTTCTCTGAAGCAGTCATTTAACAGATGATATATTGAGCAGCAGATTGTGTAAGAAATATGAGTAACTTCTTGGTACACAGGCCATGAGCACTGTACCTCAGGAAACAAAAAACAAAACCCAAACTGCTTACAGTCTCAAAGAAAGCACCAAATAGGTCTATTATAGTCTATTGCTAATATTTTTGATCAGGTAGATGCCCATGATCAAAGAAATCACTAGAGCGCTTCAGAAGCTCAACTGACCAATCCTATCCTAACCCTATAAAGGCCATTACTGACTATATAGTGTCCAGCAAGAGCAATCTAAAAGTGACAGCACGGCACAAAACTTCAACTCGCACAGATAAACAGAGCCGTTTGTTCAAGCCAGCCCCTGGTTCACACACTTATGTAGGCTCCTTCAATCCCCCCCTCCTTCCCTGAGGGTACAACACAGCCTGGCTTTCCAGTTGAAATACACAACACACACTGAACAGGTCAGTGGACACAACTCTGCTTTAACCTCTAACCCCTAGCATTTTTGCTACCATGACCTCTGAGATGGAACCACTATACTTTGACAGCGTTTGTTTCCAAGACCTGGAAAAAAACTTCATCTTTGCTTCCATTCCTTGTATGAAAAGGGGGCCTTTTTCCCTTTTTAAGCACTGTCCCATTAGATTACCCAGAAATAATATGAAAAAAAGCAGTTTACAGTAATAGCAATTCAGTAAGGGCTTCCTGCCCTATCATCCCACGTTTCCCCAAAACACAATGTTAATTAAGACTCTTGGTGAATGGTGCTATTTTTCAAGCTCATACTTGGGGAAATATGATAAGCACTATGTAACAGAAGTTAAGATCAAAATAATCTTTATAATCCATCACAAACAAAACCAGTAGTTCAGTTTGTGAAGTATCAGGGAAATCAACAGGGACATACTGGATTCACACGTAGAAACAATTCAGCAGCGCTTGGCCACTCACTTTTGGGGTGTTAAAGAACTTTATTTAAAAAAAAATAAAGGCAACTTACATTTCAGAGGAGCTAATGAATGGGGAAGAAAACATACATCATTTTCTAAAAAGCAGCAGCTAAACAGCCAGGAAATTCTCACAGCCTTGTCAGAATGAAACCACTTTACACAGAGCAGCATTTTGCTGAGCTCTGAGGCCAGTGCTTAAAACCAGAAAGTGACTCTAGGTAACAGAAGGACTTCGAGGGCCCTTCCAAAAACTTGGGATGAAATCCCAAAGCTCTGGGAGAGCAAGGCAAGCACCTGTTTTCCTAAACAGTTGATTTTTTTATGCTGCATACTTTACACAGAAGCTGCATTATTCTGGAGAAGCTGCATTCCAGCCAAAAGTGCACAGTTAATGTTTTTTGCAGCCTCTAGCCTCCAGTGATGGATGACCATTTTATAATGAAATACTTTATGCTCAATCAACTTACAAATAACGGATGTTTTATCACACTGAATTAAAAGAATGTTTTTAATGAAAAAAAAAAATGTAACAGAGAAGAGGATCAGTGATGAGCAGAAGCAAAAGTTATTCCTGTTAAGCATGGTTAAAAGAAATCCAAGTGATGTTTCATTTTAACTCTTTCAGTGCTCTTCAGTAGCAAGTGGAAATAATGTGCCAGCTAGGGCTTGCTCTGAAAACTACCTATACGTAAGTCCTGATCCAGACTACTGTGACATGAGATGAGAGTACAGGGCTCCTTCAAAAGGGTTTTGGTCTGTAATGGCTCAATTAGGTTTCCAAAACTGCTAAGACTAATAACTAAGCACTGTCTAAAGATAAACCTTCCAAAATACGTTAATCTCTTACGCCTGCTCAGCATTACAAAAAATAATTCTTTGGACACCCTTTAATCTGCTGTGGGTTTTTCTGCTCCTAGCACTGCTTCCACCTGTCAATGCTGAGTGATAAACCAGAGAAGTAAATGTCCTGCACTCAGAGTATTGCAATTTTTAAACCAAAGTTTAGAACCAAAAATCCAAATTCAACTGATAATCTTATTTAAGACTCAGCGCTTGCTGTTATAGCACAACTGTCACTGCTGTTACACACTCCAGGTCAAGAAACCTCAGCGCTTACAGGCCATATTTGAATGAACACTAGCCCTTGAAAAAGCCCACAGCAGAAGCACTCTTTGCGTCTCTTCTCCCAAACAGCACATGAAAATGTCTCTACTCTAGTCCAAACAGCCAAAATGTCTCTTCATTCTCACATCTGCTCACACTTTCAGGAAGAGAGTCTCTTCTAATAGGAATAAAGCAATGGAGAACAATATGAGAAGCAATGGACAAGCTGCAATAAGGGAAATGCCAACTGGATACTGTGAAAGATATTTTCTAAAGAAAGGTGGTCAAACACCAGAACAGTTTGCTGAAAGAAGCTGTGGAAGCTCCATCCCTGGAGATACTCAGAATTCAGCTGGCTGAATCTCACTTCCTAGCTGGTCCTGTTTTCAGCAGGGGTTTGGAGCAGATGATCTCCAGAGGTCTCTTCCTACCTAAATTATTCCAATTCTTCCTTGTGCTTACCAGAAAAAAAAAAGAAAACCTCTGATGATGCACATCGCTAATATATCCAACTCTAACATTCACCGATGGGAGAGTTTCCCTTCCCAGATCTAGTGTTTAGTGGAAGCAATAATGAAATACAAAGCAGGAGCTCATTCCAGAATTATCCCTAGAAAACATCAATGATATTCTAAATTGGTCTTCTAAACAGAAGCTGCAGACTCAAGCTGTGACTAAAGAAAAAAAAAAAAAAACCACCCCCCCCCAGTTTACCAAATTTAGGGACTTCCAGAAAGCTAGCAGAAACAGAACATGTTGCTCCTGTCTTCTCTTACAAAGGTATGGCATCTGCTGCAGATATGTCATCAGACAAACAGCACCTTGGTCCCAAGTCACAACTTCAGATCTAGAACAATCCCCTTTAGTCACACTGCAACTACTCCACAAAGTTCAGAGTTAATTTATGGAGCCTTCACACTACTGTTTGAAGCACTGCAAATATTAATCAGGCCAAGATTTTAGTCACAAAATCAATTCGCCTCCCCATTCCTCAGCTGAAGGCTGGCACCCAATGAATCAGACCAAAGGGAGAATAGAGTTTCCAGCACCTGCTTCAGCTTTTAAGTTTCCAATTGAAACTGCTGTGATCTGGCAGCAGGCAGTCTGAAGATGTCATTTTTCTGCTCTGTGAAGGACTGAATCACAGTACAAAAAAGAATCCAAAGACAGAAATGAGTGAAAAGAGCAGCAGCAGGCAAAGGAAACCACAACATAACTTAATATGGCCAAAGAGAAAGAGCAGCTGAAGACAGTGTGCTACAAAGTACCACATCCCCTCTACAACTATTTTACTCACCCTCTGCCTCATGATGATTATTATGGGCAGTGCTGAGTACGCATTATTTGCCACATTTGTGACAATGCTTTTTCAAACAGTGGTGTAAAATATGACTCAACACCACTGAGTGATTTGGAATTACTTTACTAGACATTACGGATGAGTGCTGTTTACCACAGTAACATCAGAATTTTGAATCTAGGAATGCAAAATACATTCCTTCTTGAGGGAAAGTCAGCAGGCTCATTTTATACACTGATGGGAAGCTGCCTTCTTTTACATAAGGACATACTGATAACTCAAAAATGTAATCTGAGACAAGCTTTTCTCATGCAGAGAAATAGTCAAAAACATTTATTCCTCATTATAATTGGTCTCTTAACAAGTGACTGTGAAACTGAAACGAGTATACTCAGAAGATTCCTTCCACAAACAGGAAACCCTTGCTCTTAGCACAACAGTCTGCTTAGATGCAGGGGGAAGGCACACCCTTTAGCCCTGGTCAATAGAGCATCTCTACCATCTCCCTAAGAGTGTAATTTAAGCCTAGGAGCTAGAATGGCAAAATTCCTAAGATGAACACAGCTTTACTTGGGTAAGAGCCTTTGCAAAGTATGGCAGCTCTCACAGCAGGTAAGCTGCACCTACAGACTAGCGGCAGCAGTTTAACTTCAGTGAAGATTTGTCGCTAGCACAGGGCAAAAATGGAGGGGTGCTGGGATTGTATAACGAGTGTGCAAAAATACAAGCGTCTCGATTTAAAGAAACTAATTAAAAATATCTCCTACATATATCATATCAACACCCAACATCACTTAATCTTATTTCCTTTCCCAGTATGATCACTGAGATCTAACACTTCTTCCAGCTCTCAAAGCTTCCCTGGTCACAGAAACTGCTCACTGAAATTTCCCAAAATGCTGGAGAGGCAGAAAGAAGAGTGGAGAAAGGGTTAACTCACAGCTGGGAGAAAGTTTCCCTGGAAAATTGGAACACATGCTGTGGCTGTGACTGAATTTCACACTGGTTCTGTTGAGTACAAACATCCACAACTGTGTGCATTTGAGAGAGTCGGAAAAAAAGAAATGTTCCTTATATATTAGCTTCACCTGCTAGGTTCCTTCAAATGGATAATGACATGCTCTAGGGAACAGTAGAACCCTTCAGATTCACTTCACATTTCAAGCACAGATGAGGTGCCAAAGGGGGGAGTGTGGTGTGTGTGGAAGAAATGGAAGGAAGTAGTCTTTCCTTTCCCTGCTCAGACATTTTTTTGAACATACTGTGAAGCCGAGCCTATGGCCTGGCAGAATTGATTCCACTGTTTAAGACTAAACAGGTCAACAGAAAAGTCACCTGAGTTGACACTAAAGACATCTGTGCCATCCAAGTACATAAAAATAGGCACTGCACAGAGTGAACAGGAAAGAGTGTGTACATGCCCGCACACACATGGATTTTAAAGATCAACTGATCAAACAGATCAGTTAGCTAATCAGAGATAGCTAGACAGGGGAGATTAAGAATTACAAAGATCAACCAGCACAGAAGGCCTTGGACTGGAAGAGGTCTCTAGAGGTAAACTACTCCAACCTCCTGTTCATCCAGAGGACTTCTCTGGAATTGCATCAGGCTGCTTGAGGCCTTGTTCAGTCAAACTTTAAAAGTATCCATGGACAGAGATACCACTCTCTCTTCCCAAGTCCCAGTATTTAACTTTCTCTAGAAAGAATTTTCCCCTGTGCCCACTACTACGGATCTCTTGGAGACCCTGAGAAGAAGAAGCTCTTTTCTGTGATCCTCCTTTGGGAAGTGGAAGACAGCACTTGGGCCCCACTCAGCCTATTCCAGACTAAATAAACCTACATATTTTTAGAAGACTACAGCTATAGTGCTGTGCCATAAAGAAAGTGCATGAAAGCAACTGACTCAAAAAAGAACAAGCAAAATGGATTGCAAACTTCTGGAGTCAACATTGGAAAGAATACAGTATCTCATGGTGCGAATGATTCTCATAGAAGTTTTAACTGCTTAAGCACACTACAGTTAGAAAATGACTTCTAAGCTTCAGAAATGATAGGCTATGGTCTCTTCCGCTTGTGCATAAAGATCGGGGGAGGAGGCAATGGCACACTCCAGCATTCTACTGGAGAGCCAGATCAGTGTTTCAGGAAATTATTTCCATGACTAGCAGACTGCATGGGAAAGATCAACAACATCTGTACCTGTAATAGGGGCTTTTATTCCAACCAAAGACTGTTCTGTTACAGAACGGCACGGGAGGAAAAAAAAAAAAAAGGAAAAAGCTTATCTTCACAGAAAGAATAGCTCTCAAGAGGGGTTATCAATGTCAAAAGACAGGCACAGAGAACCTAACATTTATACTTACCTTTTTGAGGTAATTAGTAAATGACAGTAGATTAAATATAAAATAACACTTCCTTCTCCTCAAAACATTTTTGACCAAACTACACCAGGAGAAGCAGAAAGCTGGCAGACAAAATACCTGCAGCAGAAGTAGACATAGAATTACTGCCATTTCCAGGACGCTCAACACTGTGCCAGGTGGGGACAGAGAATTACTGCCTTTTCAAAAGGGAACTACTATTTGTCCATGTTTAAAAAGAAGGCTGGTGGGGAAGACCTTGATTAACTGTATCAGGTTTTACCTTTTTTGCTGTCTCTATTTCCCAAATGCCCACAAAGCTCTCTTCAGTACATAAGAAACGTTTTCTAGCTCTATCTCCTTGACAGGAACTAGTGAACAGATTAGAGTAAATCACTGCATCAGTTTTCACTATCCATTTCACTCTATAAACTAACTTAAAAGGTTACAAAAAACCCTCAAAGCAGGGTATTAATCACTTGCTTTCACCCTGGCTACACAAGAGACCTTGCAGCTGACCTTAAGTACCTACTTCCACGTTCCAAATTCTCTTCATTAATGGACACACCAACTTTATTAAAAAAGAAAAATACAACCAAAAAACAAAACCAAACAAAACCCCCTAAAACCAACACACAAACTAATAAAACCCCCACCCCAACACCCTTCTTTTCCCCAGTGCCCTTTTCTAATAAAACTAACCAAGACTCCAAGTAAAACAGACATGATGCATCCCTCAGTCATATCACATGAAAGTAAAAGTACTTTGTGAGTTTATTTTCTTTAGCTGAATTGCAGTCAGGTGTTCATTTATATTCTTTTACATATACTGACAGCGACTTGTACTTCCTGCCTCAACTATCTACCACAGTGCTCACACAAGCAATATATTGCTTGCACCTAATCTTTGAATTTCAAAGATTACAGAACTGTAGTTAGCTACAGACCCTAATGAGAAATTCCTCTCTGTCTTAGAAGGGCCACCAAGAATCTAGCATTTTTCTGTACTGGATATTGTAAGATATTGGCTAGGAAACTGATAAAAAGATTTCTTATAAAAAAAAATTAGATTATTTCCACACACCATGAAAAACCCCTTAAAAGACCACTAAGCACCAATGACAAACTTGATTATAACTAGGACACAGTGGAAGTTCAGATTTGGGGGCAGGGGTGGGTAACTTCCAATAATTTATAGTATGTTGTTGTGCAGTCCCCATCCCTAGAGATATTCAAAAGCTACCTGGACACGACCCTGAGCAACCAGCTCTGGGTGGCCCTGCCTAAGCTGGGGAGCTGGAACAGATGATCTCCAGTGGTCCCTTCCACCCTCAACCGTTCTGTAACTTTCACAATTCTACCTTCACAGCCATGCTACTGTAAATGTTTCTTAAGCACCCAGCTCCAAAGCGAATCCTGTGATTACCAGGGGCTTAGTCTTCTGCCAGTGATAGATTTAGAGGGCCACTTGAAAAAATGAAATCTCAACAATGCGAACCACAAATGCTTTTAAATAATTCTAAAATTAATCATCAAAGATCTCATGACTTAAAGGTCTTATTCATAATTCCCAATATTTGAGGCCATCAACACCAGAAACAGATTGGAAAGCTTATTCAGCTGTTCTTTTCAGGATACCTTATATAATATACAAGGGGGAGGGGGGAAATTACTTATTAGCATATCAGACTCTGCAGTCTTTCTTCTTGCCCTTATGCGCATGGATGACGATGAGTGTGGCTGCCTACAAGACAAACTTCAGAATAAATTAGAAACTGACCTATGATTCAAGATACCAATATTCATTATTAATTATGCCATCTGGGAAAGCTCCTAAAGTGTTCTTTTTATTTCAGGAATTTTAGGCATTAAATGGAACTCTTAGAAAGGAGAAGATGGACGTTATTTTAACTTTGAAATTAGCTTTTGTAGTACCTTGACATTTTCCTCCTCCAATAAGTATTATCTTGTGGAAAGTGGCCCATTATATTTTCCAGTTCTTCTTGAAAGTGTAAGCAGCTGCCTTGCTTATAAAGAAACCAAGTTCTTAAGATTACTAAAAGAAAACAAAACCCTGTATTTTTAGACTTGGTTCGATTTTGAATAATTTTACTCAAAATGCTCTACACTTTATTAACTGAATTTCCGGGCATTTATTTACTTTAGAAGATCATTGGTGAGGAGCATTTAAGAAATCTCAAACCCCCACATTTTACTTGTTACTACATAAATCAATGTATGATGACATTCTAACAGAATCCAGCTAAGAGTTACATCTGGCCTAACTGTACTAAGAGGCAATCATCCGTCACTGAGCCATGCTGTTACCCATTGCTTAGTCAATGCTGCATTTCACAGAAAGGACAAAACAAAACAAAAAACCCAGACTTCTGCTTTGCTGTATTCTAAATAGCTCTGCAACCACTGAACAAACATCAGTGTATACAAATGTGCACTATCTGGACAGCAAGCAAAGAGGACAAAACAAAGCACTTTTCACAGACTAACAGAAATCACAACTGCAGCCTATTTGAAGTATTCTTTTACAAGTTAAGCAACCATCTCAGAAATAATATGACTAACATATGAACAGCCATCAGGTAAGCTAACAAAAAACCCTCCCTGCCTTCTCATTATGAGACTTTTTAGAAGCAGCAATTATATATCCTGCTCTGCTCTACATTACAGTTTTAATTTCCTGGAATAAGTCCTAGCAGTTTCTTAGCTTTCTAGTAAGTTTTCAAAGTAACAATCAACTCAGCAATCTGGAAGACATGAGACTTGGACACAGATCCTCCTATGCACACTGGTATTTTACTGTCTCCCAAATAAATCTTTTGCACTGTCCGTTTAGCCACTGCAGAGCTGTAGCTAGGCTTATGGTGAGGCTCGGAAGAAGGCACCTCAAAGCCAGAGAGGAAGGAACAGAAATGTCAGGGATCTATTGTTATTACTCAGTAAAAAACAAAATAAAGATAAAATAAATCAACATAAATTGGCTTAATAAATCACTAACAGGAGAGCAATTATTTTTACAATCTTGTAATTTTTTAGCAGGCAATCTTATTTCAGAGCCAATGATAATATCCAACAAAAACCCTAAATGTATGAGACCTAACCATACAGTTCAGCAAGCTTCATATTTAGCATACTTTGAATTTCCTTAGCTACAACCAGATTTATTCTATCAGAAATTGTATATGGTCTCTGAAGAACTAGTGCATGACCTTGCATCTCTTATGAGAAGTCACAGCTGTATTCCCACATTGACTGATAAAGACAACTGAACAGGCAAGAAGAGTCCCATCCCCTCTTTGAAACAGGCCAGACATTTTAACTCATCTCACTGAAAAACTGTTTGCTGCCACCATAGTTAAGCATTTTGGGCTTTCTATTACATGGTTCAAAACAAAACAGACCACACTTTAAGTGCCGGAAAACTTCATATTCTGATCCCAAGTGACAAAAGGTAAGAAAAATACCATGAGGTTTTCATACATCCCCTTTAAAAGGCTAACATCCTAGCAACACAGATCTTAGTATGGTCAGAACTGGGTTAGGTGTCAAAGAAGAACCAGTCCAAAACCAGAAGTCTTTGAAGTTGGGAAGAAATGTCAGGTACAAAAACTAAAAACCAACCAACCAACCGAGTGGATATAGCAATTGCAGAAGCAGAATACCTGGTTAGAAAAAGCATTGTTAATAAGGCTCGGGAACAGCAGGAAGGCACAAAAAAATAATCTTGTTGCAAGAACTCATGGCTACCATGACCAATGTTATCAGACTGATACTTCAACCAACAAACTGAGCCAGAGTCAGCAAGTATTCAGTAATACCTGCCCCACTGCACAGAAAGACTACTCCGTTAAACATCAGTGTGATACTAAACAGACATCTTCCACATCTCTGCCTAGGTAAGCATTTCAACTTGAAATGCAATTTTCTGTACTTATTAATGTTAAAGAAGTCAGTAGGACAAACTGCAAAGTCTCCCTTCCACCGAGACAATCCCTCTTCTGTTCAAGTACCAGTTTTCTGAAATTTCAAGTGAAAAATAAAATTTACTAATAAATCATTTCTGCATTTGTGTAAGGCACAGCTCATTAAGCTCTGCCCCTCACACCCAGCTCTGCACCTCCAGCCTGCAGCTCTGGTTTAACAAAACTGCCCCTTTGAACCCCATTTTGGGAAGAATTAAACTGGCCACAACATAGTTTACTGCCCACCCTGTCAAACGCCACTGGTCCAGCCATGTTGGGGTTATATTTTTATATAAGACTGACTGAAAGCATCTCAAAAGAAACAGTGTCAAGAAAGGCTTCATATTGTGTGTTTTTAACTAAAAAGGTTTAAAGTGCAAAAAGTAAATGATAGGCATAAATAGCTTAAAATCTTACATACAGAACTTAATCTTTCCTTGTCGGATTTTGCATAATCATTTTAGCTCATGCTAAGGTTTCTTTCAGGATAAGTAACGAAACCTGTACTGCTCACAATGCAGCACCTTGTAGCTTGTCAGCTTTAACAGGCACTGATCAGACTGAACTTGGATCATTTCCTAAACTCTCACACTCTTTTACCTCCAGCATCTAGAAACTGATCAACTTTACTTTTGATCTTGCTTCCTTACCATGTCAAAATGGGCATGTCACCAGGGCTGAGGTCAGGAATTCATCTCTTCAGAGCAATATACACAGACACCCCTTGCCTAGACCACTGTTTTCTACTCAGTTTCTTTAAACAACCATTTCTTAATCAAAACCAGTAAATAACCCACCAGAAACGATGCCACAGAAACCTCTACCATGCGCATAAGGAAAAAAGCCAGCTATTTTTACAAACCATTGTAACAGGAGCCTCTGTTATTCTGAAATAGCAGATTAATGCTCATTGGCTTAGTACTAATTAACTGTCTTCCTATTCTACTCTTGAATGTTTGCAGACGGGATGGTAATTCCATGCTGCACTGGGAGGATCAGAGCAGACAACAAAGAGGATCTGCTGCCTCCTCACAGTACAGCAAGGAAGCTGAGCAATTTCTGCTGTTGAGTGCAGTGTACAAATGTATCTGTGCTCTTAATTCTATTTTTTAAGCCTCATTTAAGTTGCAGTTACCTCTTGGCACATGCTGTGTCCAGCTAGAAAAATCATTCCTACTAATCCAAAAAAAGTTACGCCATTGAACCGTATGGTAAGTACCCCTTGCACTCCTGTTTCTTCCTAGCCTGTCCTGCAATTGTGTCCCAATCTGCCAGCATTAACACAGATATACAGCGGTATTTATTTGATGCCTATTCCACCAAGCTGTATTCACACTAAATCCTCCATGTGTATTTAATAAATCACACTAGTTAGGTGGGCAGGATTAGTTCCAAGTCACCTAATGACTATATCATGAGCTGCAGTATTAAAGGGATTAATATTAATCTTAGCCATTTCAATTCACTGCGAGAGGCCAGTGCCGGCTCCAACAGGAGCCACAGCAGGCAGCACAAGAAATTCTAAACAAGAGCATGAAGATTAACGAGGGCTTCCTCATTCTGCCTGTGAGTCTTCTCTACCAGGATACAGGGCAGCGAATCCCCAGCAAAGACAGGCTCATAAATAAACACACACCACCACAAATACTTCGAGCAGCTGAGCCCGGCATAGAGTTGTTTTCACGCGCTATCTGCTTCTCCTGTAACCCACACCTCCAAGCACACTCAGGAATTTGAAAGGCCTGCACAGCGGCCGATTTGTTTTCTTTCACATAAAACCACACACCTCATTACTCATAACAAATTACTCATTTTAAATGAGTTTGTGGAACTAACAGCTAAAACAAGCTGTGTTTAGAGCAGATGAGAGCTGCAGGGGAATTGAAAGGGTAACCCATTGCACTGAGGTTAAAACGGATGTCAGACTCCAACAGATTTGATTTGCTTTATTCCTGGCAAGAATGATCATTACAAACAGGAGTTCTTAAAAACAGAGAGAAACCCCTTTCTACAGTGTTTGCTTTAAACTGAAACATAGAAATGGACTGAAACAACAAAACTAACCGATTTTCTGACAGAGTGCTGCATTTCATCATAACACTGGCAAAGATCCCAAAGTGAGGGTCCTGGCCTCACCCTCATTGACATGCAAGAACATCAATCCTAATTATTAGCACAAAAATTCCAGAAGTCAATCTTGGTCTGCTGCAAATGTAGATGTAGTTTAGTGCTGAAAAAGAAGTAGCTTTTTAGAGCTCACAGTTAATTCAGAGTGCCACAGAAGCTACAAGAGTCAAACAGCTGCACTGTGGAGACTAGCTGGGAAAAACATTAGATGGAAAAGTGAGTTGAGTCAGCAATATTCCCTGCCTTCACTGAAAAACCCCAGACCCTAAAAAAAAAAGTCAGATCAGGTAAAACCAGAGTACAGTCCCATCACAAGCTATTAAGCGCACAGCAGGTCCTCTGGGCACAACGGCCTCCAAAATTCAGTGAGGATATGGTGTAGAGCTGAATACAGTACACCTGCTTGGAAGCAACTGGCTCATGACTGACAGAACAGGAATGGACCACTGCATAAAACATGACACAGGAAAAGTCCTGAACTTGTGTTACACTAACATGTAAGTGATGGTAGGGAATAGTGTCAGTCTCTCCAAGTCTATAAACTAAACTCCAGCAAACACAAAGTGGAACTGCACCACATGCAGCTGAGCAGATGAGAAGAGATCCACTAAGTGTACCATCCAACCCTTCCAGAGGCAGGATTGAAGAGAGATGGAGGTGACATTTTCTGTATTTGTAAACAATCTGCTGTTCTTTCATACGAAAAAATCTGGCAGCAAGGAAGTACACAGCTCACACCCTTGTTTGATTTTGGGAGCTTTTTGTTTGTTTTTAAGGGAGAAATAAAGAAGAGAAAATAGAGATTCAACAAGGTACAATGTGCGCAGGTTTTATACTCCATTAGCCCTCAGCAATCAAAGAGCTCCAGTCCCAGTGTACCTTTCATGAGGTGAAGGTATGCTAGGGGCCATGCAGCTAAAACCATTTCAGATGCTCAAGGAGAAATTTTGTGTAGTAAACCATGCTATTTTGGAATGGACAAAACATTTTACATTCCAAATGCACATTCAGATATAGGCAGACTCTTGCATATAGTTTTCAGGACAAGTAACCAGATAGCCAAAATAGTCACATAAGTGTTTAATGTATTTTAACTCTAGAAAGGCTGATTTAAAAACTGACACATATCGAGTTTGATACTTAAAACCCCACAAAACTGAACCTTCAATCTCATAATTAAAAATTACCATTATAAACCAAACAAAAGTCTGAAATAGTAAATATCTGTCCCCAGGTTTAAAGGTTTTATGTTCACATTAAGCTATCCTTAAACACCACTGTAGTTAGTCCAACAGCAAAGCAACATGCGCCAAACTTTTAAGACTGCAAGAGGCTAGAGAACTTGGCATGTTTTCATCTATGTATGCCCTTAATACTGAATGTGCAGACTCTGAGGTAGAGTACCAGCCAAAAGAAACAAAGTAGTAAACCTTATACTCTTCTGACCAAATGGTAGTCATTAGTCATTAGTTGTCTTTTCACATGTGCTCTAGTTCAACGTGAAATAAGTATGCAAAAACTGTAGTAGCTCGCTCAAAGTTTCTATTTCTGGGTTCTCTTAAATAAGGCAGTCTTCATCAAATCTACTTTCAGAAGATGGGTTTCATGGAAGATAGTCATCCAACCTGGGGTTCGCTTTTTTAGCTGTGAAAGCTCTAACTCTGGTGACGTAGCTGACAATATTGTGAGCAAGAAACTAGTCTTCTTCTGGCTCCTAAGTTTCATTCTAGAAGTGTTTGGTCTTCATATACCAAAAATAACAAAATCCAACTACACATTAAAAACCTCCTAAGTTGTTTGTTTTCTGGAGTTTTAGGGTTGAGGATCTTTTAAATGCAGGAAGCAACGCACTGAAAATATAGCTCTCTACATGCAAACTCTGCTACCATTACCAAGAACGCAATCTGTAGCTTTCACCTTATTTTATAAAACCGATAAAAACACACTTCTGCTTATAGCTTTAGAAAGGGGGTAAACAGCAGGGTATTTTTAGCATTTTGGCAGGGACAAAGACAGTCCCAGTACCAGACATTCTTGTAGTGCTAACAGGCTGCAAAAGCCCTCACACGAAAGATGCTATTCAGACCTGTGGACACTGTGTAAATATAGACATATGTGAGAACTATTTCTGTGCACGATAGCAAATTTTTCCTCTCCATGAAGTCCTCTATAGATGAAGCCATTCTGCCTGCTGCTGTGTCCACAGTCCATTCTGCACACAAGGTCAGGCCCATCCAGTGGAGCTGCATCAGTCTCCTGGAATGCTGAAGTCCACATATTTGCCATTCAACATGAAAACTGCTTTTCAAGTTCAATCAGCTATAAATGTTGCTTTGTTTTAATTTTCCACTGAACTTCCTGGAACCTATTATCAGACTGTCAGGGATGTATATTTAGCAATGGCAACAAGGCCTCTTTGCCGCTGCCCCACTGCTCATGTCACCTCCAATAAACAGAAAAACAATCCCCCAGCAAATGACATTTTTGCAGGCTATTTACTGCCAGTGCGAGGCAGTGGGTGAAACTGGAAGTGCATGAAGAAGCCTTCACCCATTTAAAAATAAATAAACAAAATAATCAAGTGATCCCTAAGGAGAGGAACAAAAGGGAACATTAATTTACTACTTAAGTCTCATCTACTGCCTTGAGCTGATATTCATAAGGCTTCAAGTGAGAAGCGTCTGCAGAGAAGAGCTGACTCAGTGAAAATTCTTGCCTCTTAGACTTGCAATTGTCTATGTTTCAAGGCTTTTTGAAATGGTCACGCATGAAATGACTGCATTTGCCTACATGATTATTCTTATGCAGTACTGCTTAAGTGCTAAAGCTTAAAACTCGTGTGCCATGGGCAGGGACACCTTCCACTAGACCAGGCTACTCAAAGCCCCATCCAACCTGGCCTTGAACACTGCCAGGGACTGAGCAGCCACAGCTTCTCTGGGCAACACGCTCCAGTGCTTAATCATCCTCACGGTAAAGAATTTCTTCCTAATGCCTAATCTAAATCCACCCTCTTTCAGTTTAAGGCCATTCCCCCTTATCCTATCAGTACATGCCCTTCTAAAAAGTCCCTCTCCAACTTTCTTTTAGGCCCCCTTTAGGTACTAAAAGGCTGCTATAATGTCTCCCTGAAGCCTTCTCTTCTTCAGGCTGACCAAGCCCAATTCTCTTAACTTGTCTTCATAGGAGAGGTGCTCCAGCCCCCTAATCAACTTCATGGCCCTCCTATGGACTCACTCCAAAAGGCCCACGTCCTTCTTGTGTCATGGGCCCCAGACCTGAAGGCAGTATTCCAGGTGGGGTCTCATGAGGGTGGAGTAAAGGGGAAAAATCATCTCCTCCAACCTGCTGGTCATGCTTCTTTTGAAGAAGCCCAGCATACTGTTGGCTTTCTGGGATGCAAGCATACATTCCCAAGTGACGCTGAACTTCTTGTCAACCAATGCTCCCAAACCCATGTCTCCTCAGGGCTGCTCTCAATGCATTCCCTGCCCAGCCTGTGTTTGTGCTTAGGATTTGCCCTGAACCAGAGCAGGACCCTGTACTTAGCCTTCAGGTTCATACAGGCCCACCTCTCAAGGCTGTCCAGGTCACTCTGGATGTCATCCCTTCCCTCCATCGTGTCGACCACATCACACAGCTTGGTGTAGTCAGCAGACTTGCTGAGGGTGCACCCAATCCCTCTACCATGTCACTGATAAAGATGCTGAACAGTGCTGGTCCCAATACTGACCCCCTGAGGAACACCACTCATCACTGGTTTCCACTTGGACATCACGACTATGACCGCAACTCTTGAAGTGCGGCCATCCAGCCAATTCCTTATCCACTGAATGGTCGATCCATCAAAACCATGTCTCACCCTTTTAGAGACAAGGATGTCATGCAGGACAGTGTCAAACCTTTGCACAAATCCAGGTAGAAGACGTCAGTTGCTCTTCCCTTATTCAACAACACTGTAACCCCATTCTAGAAAGCCACGAAATTTGTTAGGCACAATTTGCCCTTAGAGAAGCCATACTGGCTGTCACAAATCACCTCCTTATTTTCCATGTGCCATAGCACAGTTTCCAGGAGGATCTGCTCTATGATCTTACCAGGCACTGAGGCAAGACTGACAGGCCTATAGTACCCCTGGACTTACTTTTTTCTCCTTTATAAAAAAAGGGGGTTATGTTTCCCCTGTTTCAGTCAGTGGGAACTTGACTGGAGGGCCACAACTTCTCAAATATGATGGACAGTGTTTCAGCCACTTTCATCTGCCAGTTCCCCCAGGACCCGTGGACACATCTCATCAGGTCCCATGGACTTGTGCATCTTCAGGTTCTTTAGATCGTCTTGAACCTGATCTGCTCTGGCAGCAAGCACAGCTCTTCATCCTCTCAGTCCCTGATTCAGCCAGTGTGGCTGGAGCACTTGCCAGTGAAAATCAAGGCAAAAAACTCGTTGAGCCTCTCAGCATTCTCCATGTCCCACGCAACCATGTCTCCTGCTTCCTCTCAGAGAATTATGCTTTCCTTAGTTTTCCTTTTAGCACTAGAGTGTGAACAGTTGTTCTAGCCTTCCATTTTTTTATTTATGCCAAACTTGACTTGAGGCTTGAAAGCAAATATTACTTTAAACCTGTGGGAGAAGCGTAAAGCCAAGCTCTGGGATCTGAGAGTTTATCTCTCTGCAGATGGAATCACTAGGTTCTGCACAGGAAAAAAATATAAAGGTAATACACATGCTTGTCGTTTCTAATTTCAGGTCTGTCTGAATAACTAAAGGTAACCAATAACTGAAAAGACCCGAATGAAAAATTCCAGTCTTTCTCAACAATTTGGATTACTTTGAATACCACATTGATCAGAAATCGCTACAAAATTTGATACACTAACACCAGAATTACAATTGTTGCACCCTGAAACATACCAAATTTTAAATTAATTCATTAACAGACTCTTCCTGAAATAAATCTTCATCAGCACTGTATGGACACACCAAAGTGCATACAGCAAGGAAGTGCCACCTGCACACTGTAAGCACAAACAGCCTCTTCCTTCTTTCCTATGAAGTTGCTTCAGGAGATCTCTCCACAAAGATCCTCACTCAAACCGTAATGCACACCAAAATTTAATCTATATGAAAAAGAGTAAGAAAAAGTGCACTTAAGTTGCAACAAAAGAGAACACTGTAAGAGAAAAACAGCTTCCAGCCACCCCAAAAACATCATGTGTGCAAAGCAGTTGGCAGCTCTAAGACAGCAACCATCAGCACTTGGCCCTTTCCAGCTGCAAAACCTTTGCCACACAAAAGGCCTGCCAGCAAAGCTTGTAGAGCAGTACACCAAATTCCCCCTCATAAGATTCACTTCAAACAGGAACTGTAGCTGCACAATTACTAGACAACTGACAATGCAGCCACACACAACAGCTTAGAACAAAATTTGTATGATGTTTGTTGCACTATTCAGCAGCTTCCTGCACAAACAGCAATAGGTAAAATAAATTAACAAAATACCCTTTTTGCTAAAGCCAACAGTTATTTTATTCACTGTATATTCTTCAGTAGCTGAAATATCTTCAGTCTGTTTTCTGTCTGAGCTAGTTATGGACAAATAAACAAAATTAAAAAAGCAATACCAGAAAACTTTATTGACTGAGGTCACTTAAATGAATAAAATATAACCTATTAGAAAAAGAAACAAAAAAGAACCCTAAAAAACAACACCCCAAACTTATACTCACAAATCACATAAAGGTGAATTAAGAGGCAGAAGTCTATTTATGACCTGAAAAGGAAAGTTGTCATCTATGGATTGTGATAAACATCTCTCTGAAGGCCAACTCTTAGAATCGTAGAATCATAGAATAGTTAGGGTTGGAAAGGACCTTAATATCATCAAGTTCCAACCCCCTTGCTACGGGCAGAGACACCTCACACTAAACCATGTCACCCAAAGCTCTGTCCAACCTGGCCTTGAACACTGACAGGGAGGGAGCATCCACAACTTCCTCAGGCAATGCATTCCAGTGCCTCACCACCCTTACAGTAAAGAACTTCTCCCTTATATTCAATCTAAACTCCCCTGTTTAAGTTTGAACCCCAAAACCTGACATCTACGAGAGCTCTGCTATATTTGCTTTATCTTAAAAGGATAGACTTATTTTTGCTGAAGACAAAGACTAAATATTAGGAATAAAAAGCCCTAAAATGCAAGCTGAGGACTGCTGAGGCTGATAATTGCACCAAGAGACAAAGAGTGACTCAGTGCTGAGAATTTCTTACAATCAGATATATAACACTAGAAGGGCCTACACAGCACCAGTGGCCACCCATCTTCTCCACGGACACTTGAGCAAGGCAGACTGTTCTCCACTTCTGAAAAGAACCTATGAATTACTGTAATAAATGTGTGGGTGCAAGTACTTTGAAGACAAAAGAATTAAACAGCCATTAAATATTAAATTATTGAAAAATGGAAACTCCGCAACTCTCAACACAAATACTGACTGGTCTAATATAAAGCAAACACCCAAATGCTTTCAGAACAATGTTAACATAATGTAGAGTCCTCAGGGCTTCAACTTATAGCTTTATACAGCACCTGCGATGACCAAGCCTAATTTCTAACTTGGTTCTTCGAATGGCGTAACTAATGACGTACTAAGAACATCCATCAAAAACATATACAACATGGTATAGGAAGACCCCTGTAAACATTCAGACTCAGTGCAACCAGATTAGTAAATGGAAATTCTACATGAACTCTGAACAGAATCTCTTTCTACCTTTCAGATAATTTATAGCTTAATGTCAGCTAAATATAGTAACTAATCCCATTTGTCCACTGAAAGTAAATTCTTGGCTGCTCTTCCAACGTCATTGCAGACATTGCTGTCAATCCCCAAACTGTGGTCTGTCCAATCAAAGTGTCAGCACTTACCTGCTGCTCAACACTTCGGACACATGGGCTGTCATATCACTCAGTGACTGATCAGGCGCAGAAATCAGATAGAGCTTTCTCTTGACAAGCAGATATGATTAGAGCCCAAGCTACGCATCAGTCTCTGAAGTCAATCAAAGGCATGCCCACATTAGCAGAAGGCAGCTTTACTGCTTATGACAAAGCTGCTATCATCTTTGCAAACACTCAGTAAGAACATGCCAATGAAAGCAGCAATAGCTGCAAAAAACAACCCCCTCCTCTTTTTCTGTGTGTAAGCGATTATGGCTGAAAATGCTAAACAACAAGTCCAAGGATCGAAAGTCCTCTGTAGACTCACAGAGAAAGTTAAAAAAAAACAAGGAGAAAGAATGACTACCTTGAACCTGAATTCCCAACAAAGTCTAACGCCAGAGTAATTCTTGAAATAAGACTGGTCTCTCTCCAAATGCATTTGAATTTTTACACCAAGTGCAATACACCAACTGAAAAACGACAGCAGACACAAAATGGTGTAATTCACCTTACGGAAGATACTGAGTAGCTAAGAAAGAATTTTAAATTATACCCGTGGCTTTGGAGGTTCAAAAGATAGTGCTAAATTTTAAATCTTGCAAGTCCATTTTTTTTCTTGTTATTTTAGCCACCCTGACCTTGGCTACATACGAATCAATGAATGAAAAGTCATTCAGCATTTGTATTTAGAATTCTACATTCTTCCAGCATCTTGAGCTGTGTGCTGGTTTTGTCTTTGCCAGGTAGGGCTCCACACAAGTCATCTAGCATGCTCATCTACCAAGAAGAAGATATAACCATCTTGTCAAGACACTGCTCCTCTAGTGCATCTGCAGCCCCAAGGCAGCACTAAGCAAATGCAGGCAAGGAAGTATTACACCGTGCTATGTCTAGCTCACACCAATCACTTCAAAACAAGCAACATGGCCCAAATAAAACAGGTCCGGACGTTCTAGTACTAAGTTTATCAGTAATAATGTCAAAGCTCCACAAAACCTTTCTTCCCACCACAAGTGCAAAAAGTCTATGCCAGGATGACCTCAGATTTTTTTTAGCTCATGAGTCAAGTTTGCCCAGTGCTGTCATCTTCTAATACAGAGCATGAGCCGGGCAGCAGGAAATCACTCCAGAAGCCACAGCTGTTGCAGAGTCCAGTCTTCACCTTCCAGCCATGAGAACGACTTCCATTTCCTTCTTTGATCAGCATGCCAAACAACTAAAAAAGGATGGTGCCCCAAACCTGCTAATAATAAAGAAATTTCCACCATGCCCATCTCCACTTCAAAGGCAGAGAAAGCCTATGAAACAACTGCTACTCCTCCATCCATCTGCTTAGGAGCTCAAGTCTTCAGAGACTGGCTTCTCCAGCATCGTGCATCTACAGAGCTGTACCAGCAAATCATGTTCAACAGTCCAAAAGGCTCAGAAAAATTCAGTACAGTTCACCACAATATAATACAGAATAATAACTGCTCTTTACAACAGAAATATTTAAGGATAGAAGTGACTGACTGCAAATCTACACTGCCATGAAGACTTGATGCCATTGTGAGTAATAAGATTATTAAAGGCTTTCTAGGCAATATTAAAAAAAAGTTACTAAATTCCTCTACCCACAACTGTATTCCAGTTCCTTTCTCTACAAGAAGCAAATTCAATCTCAGGGACAGAGGAGAGTGGAGAAGCATCTATGTCTGAATTTTGGCTTAATCTCCTATTCTTCACTCTTTTTAGCTAAGTTCAAACATAAAATGAAAGCAGAAAGCAAAAACTGCCAGTAAAGAAATCCCTTTTCATTTCAGCTTACCTCAACATGCCACATATAAAAAGCTAGCTTTGCAGTTTGACACCAGATTAGATCCACAAGGAGTATGGATATAATTCCTGGGGATGCGTACAACAAAGTTCCTAAGGAACCCAGGAAGGTTAATTTTTAGCTTCATTTTCCCATTTGTAAAGTGGCAGCAACGCTTCCTCTCTCCTGTTCTGTGCCACTTTTAACTGAAATATTTATGCACACTCAGCGCTTCAAAACAACTGACCCAACCATACCTGGAGCTTCTAAGAACTACTGAAGTACAAATAATATTATTACAATGAATACATTAAAGCGGTAGCTCCACTTTGATTTAATAAATAGAGCTTAATAGATCACCAGATACCTGTGAACTATTCTCATTGAAATCACTGCTGAGTACCATTCTGCACCCAGTGCAAACCAGTAACTGTGGCTTTGCAGACTCTCAATGTCCTATAATCAATAGAGAACAAATGAACTCCCCCCTATACTGGAGACTGATCACAACTCCATAGTTTAAGTGGCATATGAGGACTTTTTCCCAGGAGATGAGCTGTACAGTCCCCGCCCTCCAAGAGCACGTATTAAGGAAAAACTGTTTTCATAAGGAAAACAACTGCCTCGCAGTTCAAGTAATTACTCAAAACAAAAAAGCCACCAAAAAATATCCCCTACTCACTCCATCTGTGTTACTTTTATTCAAGCATATCCCCCAATAACAGAATATAGAAACCATCAAATTGCTCCCTGATTACTCTGTTCCTATTAGCCTAGGAAAATCTGCAGCTGAACCATGGTGTGATCAATAACTACTCCTAAACACCACAGCAATTAATACTTCATGATTCAGAAGCAGAACTGCTTGTATATATGGGAAAAAGTAGAAAATCCATTTCCCAGTTTTAGTTAAATCCTTTTACGTATTCAAGAAGAAGAGGCATTCAGTTCTCTTGGCAAACAAAGTGGACATCGGAGGAAAGCATTAATGTACAATTTTATGACCCACCAATACCTACTTCATCATCTCTTCTCTAAGGGAGAAGAAAGGATACAACCTAACGAATAAGAATGAGACATTCATTAGGTTTTTGTTTACACATTATTATTCAATACTAACTTTCAAAATGGACTATGATAAACAGGAGAAAGGTAATCTATACATGGTATTATGTAGAAAAGCTGCTGTGCTTTAGATTCACCTTCTCTCTTAAAACAAATTAACATTTAAAGTACAGTTCAATTTTTACAGAGGAATAAAGTGACTGCTTACAGAAAGGGTTTGGGGTGGGGATATTACTTGTACACAATGCAACAATAGTGCAAAGATAACAGAAAACTGGGTATTTTCATGCATAAATAAACACATTGTAGTACCCTCTGCATGGCTTGCATTTGAACATCTAATTTACCAATAATCTTTAACAACTCAAGGAAGAGTGGAAATATACCACCTGTAGAATTCTAATTTGAGAGCAGAAATATATACTCATCTTTACTTTTACATATTGTCCTTCAACTCACACTTTACCCTTCATTTACTTAGTCTGCATACCAATACATGTTCAGTGCTAGAAAACGACTTATCGACACTACAAAACTAGAATGAAAACTTAACTCCACTGCCTGCAGGCTGCACACAGGAAAACCACTGACTCTGGCCAGCAATGGAGAAAAGAAAAAAAGAAGGAAATTAGGAAGGTACCCTTAATGGGTATGGGACTGCTGGTCACAGCCTCTCCTCACTCTCCTCCACTTCGCACTGCCTATTATCTAACTGAAAGGAAAACTTTGATCCTAATGGTTTCTGACACCTGATGAGAATAAAGAAAAACAAAAGGAACTGGTGATGTGTTATTTAATGCCTGACTGTTTTAATAGGGCTGTCTAAGTTTTGGAGGCACAGGGCCCATATCCAATGCCCCCAACAGCAACCCATCAGCTATTTGCCACATTCCATCTGCCACATCACATGACTGCATTACTGGCAGTTCCTGAAGGTCAGTTTCATCAATGTTTGTATACTACAATAATTCCCTGGGTTAGAAAAGGTTAAATAACCAGAAATCAATTCACCTCTGTAACTTGGTGGTGGGTATGCCCAGAGCCCTTTACACCAACTTGAAATTTCTGCACAGAAGTTGGCTGCACAGGAAGAGCAATGGTTACCTCCAGCGTTGTAACAGGTTACCTCCACTGTTGTAACATCTCGGGTTGCAGAAGTTTTCAGGTCACTGAAGGATAACTTCTTTATTAAAACCTAATTTTGCCATTTGTGCCTGGTCTACCTAGATTCCCTATTTCCAAGCCTGAAAAAGTAATCTTCCATTAAAACCCAACTCAGCGCAGAACAAAACCCCTACATCTCCATTTTTAATTAAAGGTTACTGATAATTCTCAGAAATCCATTTCTTGTCACAGAGGAAACCAACTAAATTCTAACCTTCTGTTTAAAACTGAGTCTTAAGTAAGAAACCAAAGCCAGTATCTGTCCAGACAAAAGCAGATGTGCTACAGTTATCTGGGGCTGAAGAGGAAGGCAGCACTAGCAGATCAGAGAAATTTTTACTTGCAATGGTAAAGTAGTAAAACAAGTATTTTGCTGACACAAACTGGTCACATATTTCAGTCTTTAAAGTGGATTTTCCTACTAAAAAAAAAGAAAGTCACTCCCCTCACTCCCCTCTCCAAAAGGTGGCTCACATACAAGCTTTAAAAATTTAAATGCCAAATTTTAAACAGGAAACTGCCCCTGTTCTATAAAAAAGGCAATTCTCCACATTGCCAGTTGAGCGCTTCTCTTGTCCACCAAGTCTAACTCCATCATATCAAGATAAAAATCAAATCCTATCACCAAGTAATCTACCTGATAGATTCCATGTTTGCTATTGCTCAGATATCACCAACCATTCCAAAATAAAGGAATTAAACTAAAAGCTGTGACAGAAGTCTTTCAATATGAACAAAGACAAAGAATGATGAAGCCAGACTTGGTTACCCTAGAAATTATTAGTCTCCGTGAATTCTGGAATTTTTGTTTGCTGCAGCTAACAGCAGGTGAAATGCAAAGCGCAATTCAGAACCAGGGGATGCACACCACAGCAAACAGCCACACTCTCTTTCCTAGCACGGAAAAGTAGCCAGCTAAGGTTAAAATGTGCTACAGAAGAGCACAGACCCACTTTCACCACTGCTTCATCAGTCACAATCAGAATTACAACCATTCTGATTTATACTACCACCAAAACCCCATGCAGCTGATCACCTGCCAAGCAATTGCCATTCAGCCTCTTAAAACCCTACTGGATGGTCAAAGCTAATCCAGCGATACAGCGGCTGCATTTCAGAAGTTGGTTTTGTATCCTACACAATGCCTCTGTCAACACTTCAGAGACCCCAAACCTGATTAATCACATTTGTCTGGGACCCTCTATCCACCCAGCATATTGTTGAAAGCTGCTGAAGCAGGACAACAGTTGCAGCCTCCTTCACACCAGGCGTAAGCCAAACTTGTCATTCACTGTTTAAAGTGCCACTAACTGGCCAGATTTACAGCTCCTAACCAGCCACTCCAGGACAGCTCTTTGTAATGATTTCTATTAATCACTGCAGTTTGCCCCAAGTCAAATGGAAACTTGCAGTTTTCTGCTCTTTCCACCCCGGGTTACACAGATAACAACATTTCATCCCAAAAGACCACCTCTCTGCTCTCAACCACAAGATGCTTCAAAACCCACATAGGCACCAGAATTTCACATCTGCCTATTTCCGGTAACATGAGCAGCAGCAGGAATTATGCTATTATTCCAATCGTTTCATTTATGCATGGAAATTGAATTTTCAGATATTAAAAAACCTAAAAACTAACAAGCAAAAAAACCACACACCAAAAAAAAACCCAAAACAAAACCCAAACCAAACAAAAACTTTTCAAATGTGACCTTCAGCATTACATGGGTGGCTTACAAGAAAATTCACTACATTAGTTTCTATACCTGGTCATTCACCAGTCCATGAATCCTGGAACATTATCCTTTAAGCAGCAATTTACACAGTGACTGCACACTATATTCTTCTTTACAGACATGTATTACTAGCAATAGAAGGTATGTATCAATGTGATTGAAATTTCAGAAAGGAAGTGAAAATTACAAGATGCCCTTCAAAGGTCTTCAAAAGTCAGCTCCGAAGAATTAACAGAAGTGACCAGGACAAAGCTGGAGACGAGTCAAGTCAAGCAGTCATCATCAGCCTCCGTTGCTACTTAACTCCAAGGAAACCTTCCCATCAAGTCTTCAGTGGGCAATGGGCTGTCATCCCAAGCATTTTCCAACAAAGACACAGGAAAAAGTTACTTAAGATATATAGATTACGTATGCATCCCACTGAAATAAACTGCATCCCACTTTCTAACAAATTAATAGATTAATCCTTTAGGCTTCCAGACAGACAGCTCATTATCCATGTAAAAATGTCTTTCTCCCATGGCTTATTTCAAGTCACATCTGGCCTACAGTATCAGCACAACTAAGACTCTGCAGGCCAGGTTATCTACACAAAAGGCAATTACCTCCTGTTCTATTTAATTTTATTCATGCCTTTTTAGTTAGCTGTTACCTTAATGCCTGCTAAATGGCCTTCCCCACCAGTTTTCTGAGGCTGCAGAAAGTTGGGTGGAACACATTAAATTTGAACATTGGAGGAAAAATAAAAAGCTTCTGAGATACCAAAGTCTCCTAATGCAATCATCAAGAAGGACAAACTTCATGTGTTTACTTCCCTTCCCTCTCATTCTGACTGATTAATGACGACCTTATGTTTAAAATTGCTGCTCAGGTCAAACCCTTCTGAAGGCCTGGCTCGTCTATAAAGGACCAAGGTTAATCTTCAACAGATTCCATTATAGTCTATTCAGCTATTCTAGCAATGCTGTTTGAACATGCTTCCTCCACAGAGCAGGTCTTTTTCCAAGGTGGTGTCCACTGTTTTGTTATTTTGAGAAAGCAGAGTACGTCGTTTTCTTCAGCCCCAATACTCAACCCTTCCCATTCTGGACAATACGGAGCCCAATGCAGGCTTTACTCACTCCAAGAACACAGCATTATAGTCACTAAGCACAGTGACAAGCAGGCTTCTATGTCGCTGGTGTCAAGCTCAAGTCATCCTTGCCCACCCCATTTTTTCACTTAGCAGCCAAAAGAGGCTAGTAAGGAGAGGTGATGAGTTAACACATTACTGTAAGCAGTTGCCAAAATAGTTTTTCATTAGCCAGCCTTTAAATGCACCTCACTTGGCTACCAGACAGCATACTAAAATACTCTGGACCATGACCTTTCTGCTTCAGAACATCAGCATCAAGAATGAAACGGTATTCTAGCACTGAAGCCAGTCAGAATCAAGACTTTTTTTCTAAACAGGAGCAGGCAGGCACAGTCTCAGAGGTCATTCCCTAGGGCTCCTCAACTGCTTGCCGCTCCCATCATGAGGCTGAGAGCTTTGCAAGAAGCAATCAGCTAAATCAGTACATGCTTGGCCACTTTACATCTAAGGCAGTAGAGAAACTCTTGGCTAGCTGCAGAACATCTCCAAAGAAATGTTTTTGTAATAGCTAAAAAACCCCAATCAAACAATATTAATATTAAACTATTAAAGATGACAGTTATCTCTCCTAAAACATTTAACATTTTTCTTTATTTTTCTTAACACCAGATCACAGTTCAACCATTTCTGGTATCTAAAGTGTGTTAAACCCAGTAAATGTGCTGTCATGAAAATGACTCTGACAACCCTTCTCCCTTCCCCATACTTTTGCATCAATACACAAAATGACCACAGGAAAAGCATCCTTGAAGTTGCCCATATTGTGTTGCTAGCTGTGATGGAAAGGAACAGTAAGATCCAGGTTCTGAATATACCGCATAGCTGCACTATGCAAGGATGTTTATTATACCGACATAACTTAGCATGACAAGAGTTAACAAAACTGCTTTGTAGACAAAAAAATGCTATGTAATCAGAATGACTTCTGCACATCTAACAATCTATATCATAAATTTATATAAACACAGTGATGGTCGTTAGGGAATAGAGTTCTTATTCATAACTAGCACAGATGTGTGGACAGATGTAAACGGCACAGGTAAGCTTGAGGAGCACAGAGACTAGCTCTGGAGAATTCTACCGTGATGAAATAAGCCCCCGAGATTCTGCCCAGCCTTTGCAGCTGCCTGCTCCACCTCCCTCCAAAATTATCAATCCCTACAGCAGACTTAAACAAAGGAAACATATGGCCACTCCACAGCCACCTCTGTATGAAGTCCAGAAGATGACAAAAAGGCACAACCCCTGAGCATAAAATGACATAATCTTTTCAAATTAATAATTACAAAACTCCACCCTGCCAGCATTGCATTTTGCTCAACAAAATGATTTACAATATTGTATAAAACACCACAGTATGACTTGTCAGATCTCATCTGTCAACTGCCTTTGTCAACAGAAGCTATTCTGAGTAAGAAAAGGAACTTCCCTCTCCTATACCTCTTCCCTTCACCCAAGTTGAAGAAAGGCAAGGATGAGGACTTCACAGCTACTGAACAATGCCTATAACTAGCTCTCCAGGGAGCAAATCACTGCCAGTCACTCCTAAAGAAAGGGGATACCTACTCTTCATTCACATCCCAAAGATCAGCAGTACATCTCCTAGCTTTTTCAAAGCTGATTTACATATAACTGTATAAAACCAACCTAAATATAGCTTCAAGGGGATTTAACACTGGGGACTCCGTTACTTCATCAGAACAGGAAAGGTTCAAAATTAAGCATTTGCTGTCTCACCAGAGCAGATTAGTGCTGAATGAGTAATAATGGTATGTCCAGTTATGACAGCTCTTCAGCCTTGAGCCCTACACCTAGGAAGCATCCAGGACAAGACTCATGACACAGCTCTGCAGTTGAGGACACCAGCCACCCTGGGAAGCCAGCCCACTCAATGACACAGAGATACGCAATTTCTACCATGCATTCCCTGTGCAGTGCCAAGGGTAAATATTCAGATGGCAGGTTCAGTCCCAAAGAGACACGTCTGAATTGAATTTAGGTTCGGAAGGCTTGTGCTGAGCTTTATGTGCCTCTGAATCCTGGGGTCACTCTTGCTCACTAAACACCGATATTTGTATGAATAAAAATGAAGGGATTTAACAAATCTTGTTCCTGCACACAGTTGTCAAAAAATCTGACCTTTAGAACAGGAAAAAGAGGGGGGATTTAAAGGTTTAAAGAAGAGGCAGTGGATGCCTGATATATAACAAACCTTTGAAAAATTACGAAGCAGTGAAAATCCCCTACAGGTCCCAATAAAATGTGTCCCATTTGCATTCCTGCAAGCCTTCCATACACACCACTCTGCTCCTGTGTGTACAGAAGCAAACAAATCCCTAGGAATAATACAACTGGGACCTGAATCTGATCTCCAATATATTATTGCTCCAGAGCTCCATTCCAACCTTCACAAATGGCTTTTTTTGTTCCAGATAACTAAATCAAAGCAGTCCTGATAAGCTTTCAAAGCAGGGAATGTAAGGAATGGTTTAATGAATGTTACAACTCAACCTATTACAGGCTACAGAGCATTACAGAAGATGACAGGGGAAGGGGGAGGAAGCACGTATGACACTCCATGTCTGGAAGTCTCATAAATTCAAATCCAGAAGCACCTGCCTTTCTAAGCCCCTTTATATTAAGCCCAACAAAAACTCAGCGCTGACTGTGCAAAAGGACAAAAAGAATGGGAAGTGAGAACTCTGTCAGGCAAATACATGGGGCTTCCTATTGAAAAGTTATAATAGTTGTAAGTTTGATATGGAAGATTAGAGTCTTAATGGGCTTACATGGGAACAGACACAGCAATAAAAGGTGTAAATAGAAAGTAGAAGGTGAAAAGGGAACATGAGTCATGGAAGACAAAGCTAAAATAAATTTTGGAAAAGCACTTGTTAGTGTATCACAATAAACTCAGGCAGCTTCTGCAGATACAAAACTTCAGCTATGCATGTACAGAGTACACCTGAAAGGTCTATGTTCTGATCCCAAGTTTTGCCTTGCTTTCACTGTTTTTGCTATCTCAGAGCATAAGTGATTCTTCTCTCAAAACCAAAAATAAGGTTGCAGCATAAATATTTTACAGCAGCCTGTTGTAGCTAAGAAAGTTCTGTGCAGTTGAAGTTTGTGGGCTCAGACTGAAAGCTAATACTTCAGCTGACTTTCATCAAGTTGAATTTCAGCTTATACATGAAGTTCTCTCACAAATGCAATGATTATCTCCTTTCCCATACAGTTCAAGAGTAGGTCAAGAACAGAGTAACTATGACCCCACTTAGATTCTATATATCCACATGTCCCTGTTTGCTCCTTTCATCATCTTACTTTGTGCGTTATTGTCCAGAATTAGTAGCTAAAAACAGTAAAAGTTTGAAGATTTGAAGTGAAGCAACTATCATCTTCATACAGTTGAACAGATAAGATTATCAGAACAGGTTAATAATTCAGCATTTATTGTCAGTAAGTAAGGCTTGAATATCATAAGCTTTCAGTATTACCAATATTTATATTGGTAATATAATGTGATATATAATGTATATTAATCAATATTTCAATATTGCAACAGACAGTTGCAACTGACTGTTATAGAATGCAAAAGAGTTATAATTACAGAGATTAGAAGCCTCCTATTTACAAGACACCTACCAACACAGCTAGATCACATTCATATTGTGGAACTGTGGTCCAAGAATAAATCCCTCCATAAAAAGGCTCCTGTAGAAGAGTTTTAACTGTTGCGATCCCTTTCCTCACAGCAGCAGGTACAAAAACTTCTGTAACCATTCAAGAAATGCAGTCTGAGCATTTTTCTGGTTTTCACTTATTACTGAATCTTCCTCTTTCCTTTCCTTCCAGCTTAATCTAGCACTAATTTTCTACTGTTACTCCTTCTGCTTCAATTTCTAATTTACATTTGGTTCCCCCACGATGTTGCAGAGTACTAAGTGCAAGAGGTATGTAATGACAAAAATAAGCAACAGAAATCCGTACATTTTCCACAGCTTTAAAGACATTTAGTCATCTTGCTCATTAACGTCAAAGAAAATGGATTACTTCCCATGCATTATGAATTCTTGGCCTTTCCGTTCACATTTCTTCACGCTCCGAAACAGTGTTTGTGGGAAATTTAAACTCTGCTAACACACTGATACCCCATTACTTCTGCTTATCCAAACTAACACCCCTCCTGTATGTCTCCCCATACTACTCCATATTTCATTGTACATAACACTTTACAATTTCAAAGCTCTTTACAAATATCCTCCGTGTGTTCTGGTCTTCCTAGACTTCTTTCAAGTTTAAGTAACTGCAATTCTTTTTAATACCACAGTGATTCTTTTAATGCACTGTAGACAATCTCAGCTTCTTGCCTGTAGTTCATAGCAGAACCTGCCATTTAGAAAAAAAACTGTTGGTGAAAGGAACAACATCCTTCTGTTAAATGCCCGCACAAAGATAGGATGAGAAAGTTGGGGCTGTTCAGCCTGGAGAAGAGAAGGCTGCGTGGAGACCTCATAGCAGCCTTTCAGTATCTGAAGGGGGCCTATAGGGATGCTAGGAATGGACTCTTCATTAGGGACTGTAGTGAGAGGACAAGGGGTAACAGGTTCAAACTTAAACAGGGGAAGTTTAGACTGGATATGAGGAAGAAATTCTTTACAGTAAGGGTGGTGAGGCCCTGGAATGGGTTGCCCAGGGAAGTTGTGAATGCTTCATCCCTGGTGGTGTTCAAGGCCAGGTTGGACACAGCCTTGGATGGCATGGTTTAGTGGGAGGTGTCCCTGCCCATGGCAGGAGGGTTGGAACTCGATGATCTTAAGGTCCTTTCCAACCCTAACTATTCTATGATTCTATAATATATTCTTAATATATGTTATGCTTGATTTCTTTTACTAGATACCTGATAAAGAAGTAGTTTGTTGCCATACATATTGACAGTTGATGCTCAGAAACATGAACAACAGTTTACCAGTACCAGATGATCAGAAAGGTGTCCTTCAGTGTGAAATATTACCTGCAACAGGATCTCAGCCCCTTCACTTTAATTCCAGGGTGAGCCAGGCAAAGGAAAAATAAAATGGAATAAAGAACTAGATTAGAAGGACTTTGAGGAACAGTTCTAGGCAGTTTCTAGAGAAACAGAGACTTGTAAGGTGTTAGACTTCAAACCTCAATTCCTGGAAGCTGGAACACCTGGGATAAGTAGCATGCATGCAGGCAATAGTGAAACAGTAAGATGTTACAGGCTTATATATTTTTTGTGTGTTTCTGTTCTTGTTGTTTATTTTTTAAATGTAACATTCCTTACACTGAGCTTTACATTGCAAAAGGCCGTGGCAAGTCAGGTGTGCTTTGCAACACAGCTAGTAAATGGAGTAATAAGTCTTGAGTTCACCCCGTGAATGAGAAATGGTGAGGTTTTATCCCTGTGTAAATCATGACAACCAGCAGAGTATTTGGGCCTGGTGCAATCAGAAGAAATAATGAAGTAACCCTAAGGGATTACAAATATTTCTGACCACCACTGTACACTGACAGAATAGTTTTCTCTATTTAGTCATTCAGGTTTTACTCTAAAAGCACAGAAATCCACATTTTATCCTACTGCTTGTAACTACAGAAAGTTTTTTTACTGCCTCTGGTCTGAATCAGTTGCACCCTCCAGCAAACTAAGCTTTCTTTTCCTATACACCAAAGAAAATTCCAACATTAGTTTAGCTCTTCAGACTTCTGAGGACAAAAATTGAAGCTTATTATGTGAAAGTCTGTGGGGCAGATTTTAGAACAGACCCACTGCTCAGTGAAAACGTTAGCACCCGCGTAACACTTTTTACAACTAGTCATCTCCCCGCAATGTCCTTGGACGCAAATTCTCTGCCTCCACATTCCTGTGGCACGTTGAGCACCTGCTGGTTGCTAACCCCACCCCAGACAGGGCCACATCACATGGCAGCAGACAGCCCCGACTAGGGCATAAAGCACCTCTCAGGACAGGCTACAGAGTCAGAAACTAACCTCACGCAGCTACCGTGCACAAAGCTGTCAGGGGTTCATCCTCCGTAAATTCTTGGGCAAGCAGATACAAAGAAAACCAACCCAATGAATGAAGAATATGCTGCAAATGGTACAGATGAAGCTATTTAATGTTTTATGGAAAGGGAGAAAGCGTAGTCAGCTATAACTGATGTTTAAGTAGGGTTTGGGGATGGTTTGGGTTTTTTCCTCCTCCAATCTGTAGTTATCTATAAATTCCCTTGATAAACTTCAGAAAGTTTGTAATTTACTCTCTCATTTTCCACTGCTTGCATCTGTTACGATTTTGTCACTGCCCATAATTATGTCTTTCTATATAAAATATAGCCTCGCTTTCGATGCTTGCACAGATTTCTGTAAGTCACTCTCTAACACCATTGGTTCAATTTTCTGCACAAACAGTGTAATCTTGGTTGAGGTAAGACCAATATCACAATGGTTCAAGAAGCTTTATGCCTTTGCCAATGAGCTTTTGCTGGAGAAAAGCCTCATAATTGGCCTTTTCTTCCCTATATCAACTGCCAACAAAAGATAAGAATTTCAGAATATGGCTTTTCAGCCCATTTTTGGCAGGGGTAGATGTGGTGCCATGGTATTCTATTTGGCTTGGGGATTTTCTGTTTGTTTTCTGGAATTATATGGACTAGAAACAATTTTGCACCTAACCAAAAGTCAGGATTCTTCAGTATTACCACATCCTAAGACTCTGGAAATTACTTTCCACATCTGATGCCCCTGCCTATTTTCAAAAAGGGCTTAAACCAGAACGAAGTGTGTGCCACTATTTAAACACCATCGCATAATATTGGTATCAGTTCTCTGGCTACTCCTACCAATTTTACCATTTCTGGTAACACTCCCACTGTAAGAACACATGACAAGAGAACACAGCAAGTATGTCAGATCTGGCTGGTACCTGAGTTGCACTGAAAGAAATAGGCAAGTCTCAAAAAAATATGAAATCGTTATTCAGGCGACAGACAGCACTTCCTTTTCCAGAACAATGTGTCTCCTGCCCTGACAACCCATTCCTGCTATATTTACCCGACCAAATTTTGCCAGTGATATATTTCCAGATGCACTTGAGCCACATGTCCCTGTCAGTCACCCCAAGCACAGAGGAATCTGAGCACAGAACAGCTCCTAGAAATCACTATATGTTAATCCATGCTTCCTCTCTTGCTTGCCTGCAGAGTTAAAGGAGACAAAATGTGCAAAGCATTATTCTCAGCTTATTTTGGAAGCAAGCAGTTGTGGGGCATGGAAAGGCACTTCATTTGATACACTCTTTACTTCAACTACTTTCTTTATGGCTGACAGACACCTCAACAGTAAAACTAATTAAATATCTGAAACATACAGCTAAAAAAAAATGGCTGTTTCAACCAGTTAACACTGGGTGTCTAGAAAGAAACTGTAAGGCTGCGTAAAAAAAGGCGAGATGCTAAACAAAGAGCCTGCAGCTCTCATCTACTACAGGAGAGCCAATTCCTCATCCTGGAAATACAAAAGTGTGCTATCTTTGCTGGAGAAAAACCATACATATAAAGCAAGGAAGATCAGTTCTAGATTTGAGATTGTTCAATTGAAGAATGCTGACCAGCTAAAATGAAAAGAGTTTGTGGAGCAATAACAATAGGATCTAATGAAAAGCTAGCTCTTTTTCTTCTAAGCTGAGGCACTTACTATTTTAACAGTTGCATTCTTCCTCCGATCCCATGTTATCTGTTCCAACACTAACTGCACAGCTAGGTTCTTTTATTTTCATAACTTTCTAAAACACTTAACACCTGACTTCTAATAATTACCTTGGCTCTTGGTGAATTTTAAGTTCTACAAGATCCTTCGAGCAAAGAACCAAACTCTCTTACCCACCTCCATATGTTAAAAAAGATGCTCTTCATAGCTTCGGTTGATATATTGGAGGGAAGGAACGCCATCCAGAGGGACCTTGACAAGCTTGTGAGGTGGGCTGATGTCAACCTGATGAAGTTTAACCATGCTAAGTGCAAAGTCCTACACCTGGGTCGGAGCAATCCCAGGCACAGCTACAGGTTGGGCGGGGAGGAGATTCAGAGCAGCCCTGAGGAGAAGGACTTGGGGGTGTGGGTTTATGAAAAAATGAACATGAGCCGGCAGTGTGCGCTTCCAGCCCAGAAAGCCAACTGTATCCTGGGCTGCATCAAAAGGAGTGTGACCAGCAGGTCGAGGGAGGTGATCCTGCCCCTTTACTCTGCTCTCGTGAGACCTCACTTGGAGTATTGCGTGCAGTTCTGGTGTCCTCAACATAAAAAGGACATCGAACTGTTAGAACAAGTGCAGAGGAGGGCCACGAGGATGATCAGGGGACTGGAGCACCTCCCGTATGAAGATAGGCTGAGAAAATTGGGGCTGTTCGGCCTGCAGAAGAGAAGGCTGCGTGGAGACCTCATAGCAGCCTTCCAATACCTGAAGGGGGCCTATAGGGATGCTGGGGAGGGACTCTTCATTAGGGACTGTGGTGAGAGGACAAGGGGTAACAGGTTCAAACTTAAACAGGGGAAGTTTAGATTGGATATGAGGAAGAAAGTCTTTCCTGTAAGGGTGGTGAGGCCCTGGAATGGGTTGCCCAGGGAAGTTGTGAATGCTTCATCCCTGGCGGCGTTCAAGGTGGGGTTGGACATAGCCTTGGATGGCATGGTTTAGTGGGAGGTGTCCCTGCCCATGGCAGGGGGGTTGGAACTCGATGATCTTGAGGTCCTTTCCAACCCTAACTATTCTATGATTCTATGAATACGGCTTTGATTCCAAATAACACTTTTTGAGACTACAGCAATGGGAGAGGGGGGGGTGTGGAGGGAGGCAAAGGGAAGGAAACACCCAACGCACAAACAAAAACAACAAAAACCACGAACCACAAACTACTAAAGTCACCTCTCGGGATTTTATTAGCAAGAAGACTTTGTCGTCACACTGGTCAACCAAGGGATTTCAGTTCTAGATAGCATGAGTCTTCCAGGGAAGGAGCTGCATCAGTGATGCAAGAGGAAGAGGTGAAAAGAGAAGCTGAAAGGGTTTAAAATTGTAAATGCCCTTCCTTTGGCTCCCTCCTCCCCTTGTCTGCAAAATGCAGACAGGCAGTTTCAACCTTTCCACCATTTATTTAACTGGCTTAACACAGGGTCCTAACACATCACAAATATGCTTTTTAAATAAAAAGCACAAGTTGAAATAAACCGTGGATATATAAAAACTCATTGCCAAGCAAGTTTTATTACTAGAAGTGCAATTAAAAACCACTACAGCCTTCTTCTAAGACCAGATAAACACAACAAGACCTCTTCTGCTAGCTGAATGCAAGTAGAGGTTCCTCAGAGTGAACGCACTTTTGACCTATTCTTCTAAAACAACCAACCAACCACCACCTTGGTTTGTACCCAAAACTACTACTGCTTAATGACAAGAACATCCCTTAGAACAGCCCAGATTAGCAAAAATGTTTTAAAATTTTAAACATTCAACGTTATAGTGACAATAGAGAGATTACTCCTGCCTCTTTAAACCCTGTGCATTTGCAGTTTTTCTCGTAGCCTTTCCTTTTCAAACCTGTAACACTGGACACTTTCCAAGCATCCGACTGGCACATCTTATGAGTGCACAAGAAAGAAAATGAGCATCTTGCGGGTGGCACTGAAAGATATTTAAAAAAAAATACTGGATCGTGCCAAGTAGGATCAAGTGAAATGTGGGCAAAATATGCACTGCATTACATGTTAGAGTTTATTAGCAGGCTTATACAGCTGCTCAAATTCAGGCATCCAATACGGGGATGTGAACAGCTGGTACCATCACCTGCTGTTTCTGCAGAGTGAAAGCGAGTGTGTGACCTTCCGCTGCAGCACATGGGTCTTGTGCATGTGAACAAGTACCAGCATGGATTGCGAAACTTAACAGCATTAAGAACTACCATCCAAAGAGAAACTACAATTCAAAGCCAGATGAATGAGAATGAGCTTCACTTTCAGATTGTTAATGGATTATCAGTAAAAGTGGAAGGGTGGAAAAAAGTCTGCAAAATTTAAAGCTCTAATAGTCAATTAACAATCAACCATTAAATTAAGCATTCCAGGATGCCTACAATGGTCTCTCCCCCTCCCTACCCTTATTTAAGAATATATTTCTTCAGCCATTTCTTTTTCTCTGAAATAAAACCTTTTGTTTAATTATTGAACTACCATTCAGCTACTCTAACAGTTTATTGTTTTCTACAATGTCTGAATCTTTTCATTTCTTCCTCCTCTATGTTTTCGAACCTCTTAGCAAAGCCCCTTCCCCAAGAAAATGTTACTCTTTTATTTACCAGACATGGATATTTCTTGTCTTACGTTCTTACTGAAGCAGAAGCCTGGATGAAAGTGTCCAGACTCCTGCATCACACAAAGTCATAAGCTTTCAGAAAAGTCTGTTGTTTAAAACTTATCTCTTTGCCAAACCAAATCCTAGTTTTCCTACAAGATCATGGTAGTCGTGCTTCAAGTGAAAAAGTCTCTTCCTGTTGACAATATTTTAACAGACTGGTAAATATTTGAGCAAGCATATTTCCTACACTTTTGTATTCATCATCAACAATGCCACCAAAGTAAATATTACTAGGACTCTGTTCTCCCCACCCCCCATTCTATATATAGCCTGATCACATCTGAAGTGCTAATTTCACACTGAGGCAGAATATATTTAAGAGAGAGAAAGTACAGAAGTAAAATTTGACAGCGCTCATTAGATCTTAAGTCTGACTGAATATATTTGCACTTCAGACCCTTGAAAACCCAAATGTTTTAACTAAGGGCTGAACTGAAAACGGAAACATAGTATTTCTGAGCAACAAATGTGAAAACCTCAGACTGTAGTGAAAACCAGCTAATGATGGCTCCTCCCATGCTGCCATCTTAGTTATTACAGAACTATTATGAGCCACTATAAATTGTTTAATCCAGCTTTGAAGAACATTCAAGTTCCTAAGTGCAGTTACTAAAGATTACATAAGCAACCATATTTTGCCACTGTCACTTGTTTTGTTTCTACAATATCTCCCTCTCTCCCTGGCTATACCCAGATCTAATAGACTGTTCTCCTTCAGTATGCCATGATCAAAATAACAACCACATCTTCATTTATTTCAACAATGCCTCATATTTACAATTTGCTATCTAAATTATTTAAGCAGTTAATCAAGAGGTAAATGGAATCTAATTCAGCAACATCTTGGCAGATTTCACCCCTGTACCAAGAAAAATTACAAAGACACATTTTAATAAAAAATCTTCCTCCCAGAATTTAGTTAAATCAAGAGTGAACAGCTTTGTTTTGAAGTCTCTCATCTAAGTAGCACACATGAAGAATTGATTACAGTTACGCAGGCATTCAGACTCCTGCACCAAGCAAAGACAGCATACACTTTCTGAAAGTCTGCGGTGTTTATAACTTACTGTTTCAATAAGGCTAGGAGTAATTTTCAGCTTACTGCTACAAGAACAGATCTGGAAATTAAAACTTCCAAAGTGCTTGTATTAGGGTATAGATAAAGGATCGAACAAATTACCACCATCACTGAAGAATTTAACATATTTGGCTAACAAGCATTAATCAAGTGCACCCCTTGAGTATTATAATTGTGTAATTGTGATTACACTGCAAAATACATTAGCATAAGCTGTCATGGAAACAGTATTAATTTTAACAGGATAGCTAAAGCCAACATCACCCCAAACTTCAGTTATATTGCATATATGTGCAAGCTTTCATATAATATGCTTTACTTTCACATTTCTACCCATCTCACATTGTCTTTTTTTGTCATGTCACACTGTTCCTCAACTGCCATGTAACTATGTACCTCTTCTTTCTTTCACAACATGCCTGAATACAAAGTAGTTTAAACTCACAAGTTTTAACTTCACAATTGCACCATGCAATGAGCACAACAGACACATTCATTTCATGAAATTCAAGTGATAAGGAGTCTATGTCTATTCATGCCCTTAAACTAAAAAGGAAATGTCCAAATATAGTTTGGACTTCAAAACAAGAGCAGGTTGCTTGAACATTTCCAGCGGCATTTCCAAGTCACATGGATACAGTACACCATACAATACTAATGTAGATCTATTGATTTTCTACAATGACTAGTTGATATATGTTCCTTCTCAAGATGGGTTTTATTTCCTGCAATTTTGCGATGACATGTGCTGATTCACTGTCCCTAGAAGACTTACATATATTTAGCTCACTCACAATTTAGTCTTCCTTACTCTATTAACGAATTCACAGATTTCCATTCACTCCCAAACATCTTCCCCAGAAAGTATCTGTTGATAACACCAATACTGGAATGAATGTACTTCAGATTCATCCATGATACGACATTTTCGTCTCTTTCACTCCAGAATCCATCATATCACAAGACCTCGGAACCTACCTTTAAGTTACTGTATTATAGACTTACAATATATAATATATATAAGATATAAGATATATTTTTATGTATTATACATACATATAATACATAATTATAATATATAATACAGTAGGCAATATATACCAAAATTTCTTTTTTTGTAGCTTTTAAAGGTGCTGTAAAGCAAGTTCAAATCATGGCATCTAAAAGTTACATTAGTTTTTATAGGACTGCATGCAGCTGTAAGTAAGCTCTCTCCTGGACAAATACCTTGCATTGTATCATTTTCTAAAGGCAAATTACAGAAGCAAGATCTTGACCATGCATATAAATTTTATTTTTTCTGAAGAACTTACAATGAGGAGGCCCAGTTTTTTTTCTGATTGAAAGAATCCCCTTAAGCAGCAATCTATTCAACAACATTCAGAGAGCAGCCAAGCTAGGCAGAGTTACCCTAAAAAAAAAAAAAAAGCTCTTGCAAGTGTACCTCAAACGGGCAAGCCACTAATTGCACATCCCTCATTATTAATGTTCCCTAACCAATCAACTTGCTGTATTAATAACAATGTTCTTCATCATTCTGCTGCTTTTATGCTTACCTTTAAATCCCTCCCATTCTACCTCTCTTCTTGCCAGTTCTTTTTTCTTCCACACTAATTATCAAAACACCTTATCACACATCCCTGCACTGCTCTTGAAATTTTGCCCAATTTCAGACCTCTCCTTCAAACTCACATCTTGCCATAAACTGTATTAGGGATCAGCCAACAACAGCTTGTTTGAAGAACAAATGGAGGCAGTTATTAAGAAAAATTCCCAAGTGTTTAACAACTTTGTATGCTTAAGGACTTCTCTCTGCTTCTACTCTCTTAAGCTACAAACTCTTTGAGGTGAGGAATGCTTCAGTGTGCTTGTTGTGTATGTATGACCAATGCTTCTTGGCAGTCCTACTACATATTATGCACCTGCGCTGACACAAGTTACTGCTTCTTTGAAGTAAATCACCTTTGAGACACTGTTTTTAATAGCTTAGATGGTAGCTGCATAGCAAGGAGAGACAACAGTTACAAGAAAAAAAGGTGACAGATGAGCTATGTATTTAATATATAAAACTTCTACTGGAATTCAGCAATTTTAAATACACTCCTACTTCAAGAGGGTTTTTACTAGAATGCAAACAGCCTTAATGTCTCTTAATTGGCCACAATTCCTTTTAACTAGTCCTAACCAAAACAAAGACATCATCTTCAAAAAAATCTGGACTAAAACTTCCATGGATGATTTAAGAGGAACCTTAACTTCAACAGAGCATCTGTACTGCCTTCCTACCAAATCAAACTGCAATTTATTGCCTTCTAATGTATGTACATTAGGCCATTTCCTTTATGGCTCCACTTCACACAGAAGCAGTAACTGAAGGAAATAATGGAGTGCCCAACAAGTGGAAAAGTAATTGCTCAACAAGCGTGGAACAAGAGAGAGTCAGTTGTGCATCATGCACATGTGGCAGCTCTTCAGAGCCCAGCCCTGCAGTGGTAACAGAAGGCTGGTGTTAGAGAACAAGCCCACTGTGGGAACTCTGCCAACTAAGAGCCAGGAGTCCTTGTCCATCTAAATCGTTGGGTGCTTAAGGATTAAGGGTCAGGAACCGATCCCTTCCAACAGCACCACCTCCTGCCTGTACCTGCCAGTCATTAGCCAAGCACAGATGGAAGACTGTTAAGGTCAAATCCTAGTCTTAGACTGCATCCAAAGAACTGTATTAAAAGGATGCTTAGGTGGTACCGCAATGGCAGTGGCGCCAGGCTGCAGAAGGGCCAGTTCAGACATCCTGATGTTAAGAGAAATACTGGAATACCTTGGGTGAAGACCATCTTATTGGGTCGGTTGTTTTTATTTTCTCTAGATATTCTCAGAGTCACTCCACTTCTTTTGAATTTATTAAGCTTTCCATTACTCATAAACACATAATAGAAGACAAACAAAAGAGCTATAAAGTTATCCCATTCAGGATGCTACACAACTGCAGTTTAGCCCTTTCTGCACATTCAGTCACAGTTACATCATCTCCCAACTACAAGTTTCCCATTGTCAGGAGTCCCAGTTTCATTCAGTAACCTATGTTGAAGGGCTCAGTTGAAGGCAACAATCAACTAGAGTTCAGAGTCTATCCATACCTTATTCCTTGAGCACTCTGCATAAATGCAACAGAAAAGCTTGGAAAAAGTTATGGTGCTTACCTTGGTGCATATAAGGCTCCACAAACACAAGTTATTCTTCATTAAGCGCATCCGGAAAACATATTAAATCTTAAATGAAATTATGACAAATTTAGGTAGTAGCTTTGGGCTTGCAAAATTCACACACCAGGTCTCCCAGTGCAGCTACATTCTTATAGCACACTAGTGTCACTCCAGGGAAATTGCTTAGCAAGTAAAGCACAAAACCAGCAACCACCTGGTTAAAGACTGGTTTATTATTTCTCCAGTAACACCAAGAAAACCTATGCCAAAAATATCAATAGAAACCTATTATCTCAGGGAAATTCAAAGATCTCAGCCATAAGACAGTCATTTGATTAATATGATGCTCCAATGAGATTAAAAAGAAGACTAATCTCTCTCAAAAAGAGTATTTGGAACTACCTGCAGCTTCTCTTGGAAGGATGTCTGCATCATGAAGACTAGGACCTTGCTTTTAAAATAACTTTTACTGCATTGTCTGAACACAATTCACAAAACTCAAGTCTGGATTCAGCCTGCAAGCAAAGTGTCAAATTAAAGTTGTCACCTTAATCTTCATAGTTCTTACATTAAGAAGGTGACAGAAAATATTAAGAGAAATTATTTACCACTTCCGTACACTGTGTCAAGTCATCCAATGTGGACTAAAGTCATATTGCCACAGTGAGGCTGAGTTTAAGCTATTGAAGAAACCTTACTCTATCAATTGCCTGACCTTTCTTACACCTTTCTACCCTTAAAAATTTTATAGAGAATGCAACGACAGCTAAATGTTAGCCTGAGTTTTTTGGCCTTCCAAAACAGCACATATAACATGTATGGATAACTGCTATTTGCAAGTATATAAATAAATAGTAGTTTGGGGTGTTTTGTTGTTGTTTGGGTTTTTTTAATTATCACAGGAACAGACATCATCTACACCGCCAGTGAGTTTCCTAGATCTTTTATATGAAACTGATATGCAACATAAAAAAAGCTTAGGTGATTTTTGTTCAAGACCAGGTTGGACAGGGCCTTAAGTAACCTGGTCTAGTAGGACGTGTCCCTGCCCATGGCAGGATGGCTGGAACTAGATGATGTTAAGGTCCTTTCCAACCCAAACCCTTCTGTGTACATATGATTTTTATTTTTTTAATGTCTGCGTTAGGTAACATTGCAATCCTTCAATGCAAACAGAGAGAAGTATCATAGAATGGTTTGGGTCGGAAGGGACCACAGCTTTGAGTTCATGAGTATTTCTTGTTTGCTCCTAAGTACAGGCATTTCCTGCAGAAACTTAAGATATAAATAATAATTAAAATGTGGTATTGCTCTCACCCGCAAAGTGCAAAATAACAAGCATTGCAACACTACATAATTCTTACACCTCTTTAACAAAAAAATTATTTTTTTTTTAGATTTCTTAAGCAGACCACAATGAATATGTCAGACTCTATTCAACAGCACTGCAATAGCACTGAGATCAGGCCGCTCATCTATATTTACTACTGATTCACCACTTTTTAAAACTAGGTCTTTCCGAAAAAGTTCTAACCTTAACCCCAAATCAGGATAAAATTCCCATATTGGTTTATATGAATGTCAGATTTTCCATAAAACCTGAGTTTCCAGAGCTTAGACATGAGAAAATGAATGTGCAATCAAATCTACATACCAGAAAACTCATGGCTACAGTAACAAGTATATTAAGTCTGTACACTGGCCAAAGGTTCTCTTACGGTTACAGTCATTTGACCTTTAGCCAGCTCTTAATGCCCCAGCCAACCCTCTAAAGATGGAGATTTGCAGCAGCTTCTTGTCTGAAATAAGCCATGAAAAGATTCTTCTGAACCCACGGTACAAGCATTCATTTAAAATGTCATGAATGTGCATGAAATCAGAGTGCTTCTAACAGCTTACTTTGCAGCTTCTGTTTAAATGCACTAACTCTGAACCACCAGAGGATAAAAGGACTCAAACCTTCCAGTCTGGCACTCATGGACCTAAAATATACACAAGCACCTCTTCACAGGTGTGTTTACCTAGTTTAAACCTTATTTAAATAGACTCTTGATGCACACACTTTCCACAAACACCTGCTTCTCCCACTGCAGTGCTGACTTGTACAAGGCAGTTGTATTTAGTCATTTTCTGTCCTAAAGCCATCCTACACACCAGTAAGCAGCACTTCAGTCACGAAAATCCTGGTTACTGACTCATCCCCCCTGATCAGAGCAAAGCACAAATTCTGCAACAAGGAGAACAACTACAGAAGTATCTGCTCTCACCTCCATATCATTCTGGTCTGAAGACTTCAACAGCCACAGCAAGATTTAAGGAAACCCAATCCTCATCAGATCATAAAAAAGCAGGCTTATAATTAACTCATATTTCCAGCCATTTGCTGTTATAAAACTTCTCCCTAGTGAGCTCGAGACCATCCTAAGTTGGAAACACTCATGAAAAATACAGTGCTCAGTTATCACGGGATGTCAAAAAGCTTCCTTTTATCGATCTAAATCTGTCTGAATATTGATGAAATGAACAAATATTTCAATATCCAGACACATTTTCTAGATACCTAGCTAACTTTAAAATTGAACCAAATGGAAGTTGTTGATGACAGTGACCCTAGATATAAACTTGTACCAACAGCAACGATTCCATCAGCTCTAAAACAACCTTTGCAGATGTAGTTGTATTTCAATTTTACATGCATGGACAAAGCTTGATAGTCACTGCTTCCATATGGTAGTAACTCAGGGCACCAATTTTCAGTTTTTCTAAGCACCGGAAATACAAGACACCACGTCCAACTTAGTCTTATGGTGCCTTACCTCAGTACAACAAGCATTCAGCTGTTAAATTTATCGTGGAGTAACTTATGCATCACACACAATGACAGAAGCTCTACTTCACATTTTTCAGGCAACTACTATTAATAATAATTAAAATATATGCAGCCCACAAAAGTGTACAAATGGCATACAGTAAACCAAATGACAGAGGGAAAGAGAAGACATGCTGCTCATTTTCAAATCATTAAATTGCTTTAATAAATCTATATAAAATTGCCATAGAAATTAAGTTTCTCTGTCAGAATTTAAAAATGCAACTTCATTCCATTTAATTCAGGTACAAGGCCCTTAGCTAGGTATGCTGAACTGCAGAAGTGAAGTTACCCTTATGACAATCATGGGATTGTCTGTGCTGAGCAACAGCATCTTCTCCAGATGCTTGCCTCAAGAGCCTATTTAGACATTACAATGGGATGGTATGGGATACCACTACTTTGCTGCAAGCAAGCTTTTACTATTTTGGTAATCAAATAAAAAAAACTTAGTTACTCTTGAGAAGCACTACTTTGTAATGTGGCTCTTTAGCTGCTGGAGGTATTCGGTGCATCTTTATACCCTGGACCAGGGTACTTCAGCATCACAGGCATGACAGAGTTAATACCCACTAGCTCAGAGGAGAACAAAAGGTACTCCACTGCAACATGCCTAACATTTACATTGCCTCTCTTTGCTCATTAAACAGGTTTTGGTTAAATAATGAACAAACTGTATTACAGACTCCGATGAGAATTCCAAAATTATAAATCAACTGGTAAAGCCCAGAGGAGAATGAAGGGAGTGGGAGGGAAGGAAGGATAATATTGACTAATATAAAGGGCGCAGCTTGACAGTGGATATTCCTGCCACACCTGATCAAACATGCTCCATGGGGGAGGGGAAGGGAGAGAGAGAGCAAGAGGGGAGATGGGACAAGGCAGCCTGAAATTTGCATCCGGAACAGATTAAAATGGGTTCTTGGGGGACTGAGAAAATACAGAATATATATTACTATAAATGCAAAATTGTACTAAAAGCTAACTCAAATGTCAAAGATTACAGCTTGAATAAATTTAAATATAAAAGCAATGCGTTTCCATGAGCTAATGAAAGAGACATGAAAGGAAGGTCTAGGCAAAAAAATACCCCCAAAACCACCCACAAAAAACCTTCATTGCCTGGAAAATGAGGCAGAAGACTGTATTATTCCAAGTATTGCTTGGGAACCAGTCCATGTCTAAAACTGAAAAAAAAAAAAAAATAAATAAAAATGGAGCACAGCAACAATGTCCTATCTCAAGACCCTAGTCAGTAAACAGCAGTCACTGCAGCTGAAATTGCCGGTTTAAAAGAAACCAGTGTAGTCAAACCGACATGCTATCATCATCACATATGAGCAATTATTATCTCAGCATGAACCACACTTATATGATGACTAATACTCACAGGGAGTCTTGAATCTCTCTCTACATCAAACTTTGCTTTCTCTAACACAAGGAGATACTGGGTTTGCATTTTTTCCCCCAACAATCAACAGCACATTGCATCCAGCTACTCTAGATAAATGGCCAGTTCCTGACATTTACTCATACTGCATATATTTGAGCATCCTGCCATGCCCTGCTCTTGTTGATGAGAAGCAGTATTTGCAATAATGGCAAACAACTTCAGGAGTCTTATTTTAAAGAAAATTTTACCTGATGGAAGGGAAACAAGGAAAATTTTGTCCCAAAACACTTTTGATGACTGCCTGCATATCCTACAGAAGATGAATGAGCTTATAACACTCCACAAATCTAGACTGTCATGTAGTCTGGTTATAACATCCAGAATAAAGATACAATCCAGAAAAGTAAGCTGCTCCTTAAGATGTCATGACCTGACAGAAGAGTCCTGCTCACAGCCAAAGGAAGTTCACCTGGCAAAGCAAACCAAAGAACTATACTTACAAGCAGACACAAAACAGGAAAGAATAAGGGACTGGTACGCATCCTCAGCACCTCTCATCAGCACCTGGAAGCATCACCATTGTACTTCTAGGGAACATACTTTCTATGGGATTCCAGGCTCAATGCCGACACAATAATGAGCATGCTTTACAATTAGAAATGCAGGAAGTCCACTCAGACTTAGGTTCAGTGCAGCTCTTAACACTCACTGTAAGGGACCAGAAGTAAAGCTTATTTTCAAATATTACAATCAGTAAGACAAATCCTGGGAAGAAATAGCAGAATGCCATACACGTAGAGCTCAGGATTAGCCTTACTTACAGATTCTCAACATACACTTCTGAAATTACAAAAAGAGAAAACATGTGAGGAAAGGGGAAAAAGACAGGTTAAGAAAAAAAAAAATGCTCAGAATACACATCACAGCCTTGTGTTCTACTGAAATCAATACAGATTTCCAATTCCTTTCAGTGCAACTGGTCACAAAGTAAGTCTTTCACTTCAAGATTCAAAAGACCCAAGTGAAAAGTGAAGCCTGTGCTTCACTTATTACTGATAACAGATGATGAAAACCAACAAACTGAAGAATGGGAGGAGAAAACAGATAATGGGAGGCTACTTTCTAAGCAGATTTTCCCCACTATTCACAGACCAGAAAACATAAACAAAGCACAGAAAGACTGTATAATAATATACCAGATTGCACATATTACTACAAGCTTCAGTATATTAAAGAAGCTTACATATTTACATATAAGTGTGTGTGCACCCACAAAAAATTTGTATATATACACATATGCACACATACATGTATCTCTCCAAACAACGACAGCAGTTATATTTGTGTAATAGTTTACATTTGTACTATTTGTCTAAAAGTATACGCATATTTTTTATTGTTATTCAATATTTGACTGCTGGATAGTAACTAAGACGAGCAAGTACATGTGTACATGTATTGTCATATACACTAGCAGGTATACATACCTGCTGATTTCTTTATAAGCTTACCTGTTATATTATTCAGAACTTCTTTTAAGACGCTAAAGCTATGCAGCAGGGGATCCCTTTCTTCATCCTATAGGTTATATATAGAAAGTCATTAATGAGGCAAACATATTTCTGAAGACAAATCTTAATATTGGGTCTGTAAAGACCCTCATATTCGCAGGGCTGAGTTTATCACCAGTGTGTTTACTCCATCAAAATCAAGAGAAGCATTTTTATTTTCCTGCCAGTGCTCCCCAATGTCACACAGCTCAAATGTCAAAGCACAGGTTCAAGACTGAGCATTCTGATTTGGTTTTATTGTCCTTAGAAGTATTTCTGATTAGCCTTCCACTGTTCAATAAATTTCAGAGCAAATCTAACTCATACCATATTGAAATGGCTCATCTGGATTTGCTATAATGTTAATCTATGCAGATTGTAATGGGAACAGAAATGCAATGACATTTGGTGCCATTAAAATAACTTGAAGAAAAAAAAAAAAACACAGTGCAAAATTTATATGAATAGCTGCATCCTTTAGCCTTAGCCTATCTTTACAATATTAAAACAAGGAGGAGCAGCAGTTTCCCCAAGCTGTGTACATCCACAGCCACACCTCCTACTGGGTGGCAGTGAGCTCTAATGAAGAAATGTCTGTTAGAACAAGGGCACTGTCCTTTGACAAACTGAAACCACTTGTGCTGGATGACAGCCATTTGCTATTCATGTGACATTCTGAAGCACACCACAGATGCAGCTCACCACATGCACACACTTACACTATGGAAGCCATAAACTGACTGACGCATCATTAAACTTGGAAATACTGTATTAATGGCTTTTAACAAAACAGGTTTGCAACTATTAACAGGTTTCAGTGAGGAATATAGCTAGCCGTCACAAAGCAGAGCTAAAGATACTATGCCATATGAAAAATTAATATATACTCTACATATAATGACTTCCTCAATTTTTATTTCATGACTTTCATGACAAAGACTGTCTTCTCTAAGAGAGCACTCAAGATATATAAAAACACTGTGCTAGATAAAATAACATTATATATTCAAAACCTCTGGTATAGCAGGCAATAAAAGTCTAAATGAGATGATTCCCACTGGAATACAATGAGGGGGTTTCTGTTTACTTATGGGGTATATAGGCAGATTTCCAGCTTTGTATCTCTTACAGTCACTGGCACACAAGAAGCCAAAATTGCTTGGCATGAAACAATGTAGAAAGTTATTCCAGCTTTACTTATAAAGTACTGTAACAACTGCTAAAAAAAAAAAAAAAAAAAAAATAGAAAAAAAAAAATTTGAGGCTCATTCCTAAAATCAGGTGGTCTCTGCTACAGCATGAACAGGCAGCAACAATTCAAGGTAACTTACCAGATGTGTGTGAGTGCTCCAGCGGGCATTACGCTTTATGGCTCCCACCACCGTATTGATTTCACCTTGTACAATGTAAATGCTCTTATCTACCATCCTGACAATTCTGAAAATAAAAGTAACTCAAATTAATCTCCAGCCCCGCAGAATCATTCTTCTCTTCCGATGAAACACCAACTTGGCCCTAGCCAAGCAGGAGGCCTGCAGCAATGCAAGAAACTCTTTCAAGTCTTTCTTTTGTGCATGCAGACAAACACAGTTATTTTGTCAAAAGGAAGACAAAAGAAAGGCGCTTTTCTACTGAGTGTGTTTTCAAGACCATGAGAGCAGACAGTTACTTATAATAGGGCACCTGTGAATCAAGAAATAGCTTTGCCAAGGCACATTCCTCAGTTTTTTCTAGTCCATGTAAGCTCACAGAAAGATAAAATGCTAGGGTACCAGGACAGACACTCACGACAGTGCAATCACGCACACATCTCCAGCAACATGCAGAGTCCTGCAGCTCTACACAGAACACAAAGCCAATCTTGTACTCTGTTAAATAAGCATCAGTGGCTTACCAGAACAAAGCTCTTCTGGACTTTAAACTTTGACAAAATAATTTATAACAGATGTTGATTTCAGACTTACTTCATGAAAAAAAAAAACTTTCAAGAAAGCAGGCAAGTAAAAAAATACATGAGTATATGAGTAAGACCTCCACAAAGAAATGAGCAAAACTAGAGACAAAACTGGATGGAACACAGGGAGAAAAGGTGAGAAAGCTGATGGCAGAAATTTGTTCTTATGTAGCCTGAGGTTTTACAGGGAAAAATTTAAATCACGTACCCAGAAAGAGAGGCAGAAGAGGCCAAAATTATTACACAAGCCAAGAAATATTTGTAATAGTCTGAGAAAAAGAAAGAGTGGATTACTACAGGATCCTTCTCTCTATACTAGCTGCGGCCCAGACATAGTCAAGCATAAAGAAATAAGAATGGAGGGGAATGAGCAGACACAACTGTTTATAAGAAATAAACAGGACACATAAAGAGGCCGGAGAGTCAGATAATACCATGTCTGCAATTGAGAGGGATTTACTGAAATAACAGCCAAGTAATGAGACTTTTTCAGAAGATACAAAAAGGAAACGAGGAATCCAGCTTGGAATCACAACATGCCATCCACAGGGAAGCAAAAGACTGAAAGATGAAACACTGATCACAGTTCTTGAAATCAGACAGGCTCATGTAAAGGACTCAACTGGGAAGAGGGGGTGAAGGGTAATAAAACACAGAAAATACAAGAAGGATTTTTGCTCACATAGCAAAAGCAAAGCTGGAAGGAAACAGGTTTTGCTGTATTACTTCAGAGCTCAGAAACAGCACCACAGAGATTTCAGAACATACATCCTGAATCTGTCAGGCTTGGCACTAATTGACATGTTTGAATTATCAAAAATACTTCAAATATATAAATATCCTGAGTAAGACTAATTTGCTTCAGGTCCCTGTAAACAATGGAAATGAAGCAAAATATTATTAAAAAAAAAAAAAAACACAAAAAAACACACACAAAAAAACCCACCTCAATCTCAAGGCAGAGCATCAGATTTATTGTTTCAGCTTTTTACATGTTTGCAACAGCAAAACTATTTCTAACTTTATTAGATTAATTATTCATAATGGTATTCCTAAGCGTCACACAATCGGGGGTAAAGACAAAAGTGTTTTCTAATATAGGAACTGATACAACAGACCAGATCAATAGATTAGCTCATTCACTATCACATGACTCAGAAAAACAAATAGTTCAGCCAAGTAGTTTGCTTGCGCCCTGAAGAACAAAGGTTTATATCCTCCCTCCACAGCTGTACATAACAGAACCACAGATACTCTTTCTACTTATGTGTCTAATACTTGAGATGTTCCCATCCTCAACAGTAACTTATTCCATATATTGACTACATTAAAATACCCTTGGTAGCAGTTTTTTCTACTACAGTATGTCGTATTTGTTTTTGTACAAGGCATTAATGAGAGATTTTCTCCTCTGCATAAAATTCCTCACTTCCTTATTTCTTTCAGCAATTCCAACATTTTCCCCGTTTCTATACAGGCAGTTTGAGGGATCAAAACTCTGGTCTACAGAAGTACTTTGGGGGAAATACTTCATACATTCAAATTTGTCAAAACTCAAGTTTTTCCTGTCTTCACCATTACAAAACAATATTGAGCACGTAACCTTTGCAATGCCATTCCAGACATTCAGTAAACTGACACGGAAACAAATTCTCCCCCAACCTGATTTAGGAAAGCATGTGAATACCAGACATATGTATCACATGCCCTGCACATACAAAGATACTCAATAATCTTGCCAATATTTAGGTGATGCCAAAGTTTAAATGCTATTCTGCATACTACTGAGTCTGCTTCTAGGGCTCCTGTTTCTTTCCCTCTACTCTTAACCTAAAAGAACCAGGACAGAAAAGTTTGTCAAACTCAATCATTCCTGAATGTAGGAGACTTACAATGCTCAGCTGTTCCTAAATCTGATGCTATCTCCAAACAGCAAAGTATGAAGACAACAGACATAGACCTCCAACACACAGCTTTTCCTTTTAATCTGCTGGGAAACTGAACGCGCTGATCCTTTCAAGCAAGGATGCAAAAGATCCATGTTGCTTGGTAAGGCTCTCCTGACATTAAAATTCTGCAAAAGTTAAGGGGGTTTTTTTGCAGTTCTATCCTTTCATTGAAAGCTATTTGAGAAGCCTTGTTGAGAATGCACTCCTTTCCTCACTGCAGATCCCACTAAATGTAACTTTATTCAAAAATACTGACAAAAAAAAAAAAAAAAAAATCACGTTACACATGCCAAAAACTTACTTGTCCAATGCAACTGAAATAATCTATCGTGCTGCAGACACTAATTCATTTTCAGATCTTAAGCATGGGGTGTGGGGGTGTGTGTGGAAATCCTACTTCACATTTAAGCTTGCAGTTAGCCAAGCAATAGCATACACACTCCAAAGTAAACCACAGCCAAACAGCTTCATTCATGCAAAGAACCTTTGCAACTATATGCTGGAGAAGGAAACAGAAAATAATTAACAGCTGGTGGGGAGGGAAAGCAGAAAACTATTTTCAGAGATGTACCTTGTAAGCTAAAGCTGGCAAAAGCATCATCCATTTCTGTGAAAGTTTATTTCAGGCAATAGAAACAGTTTCCCTAAAATCCACATTCCTAAAGCCAACTCTTCATACGCTACCAGGTAATTTCAGTATGCATTATTTCAACTCTTGTCTTAATTGCTAAAACCAACTGCTCACACTTCAGAGCTCAGTATAGATATACTGAAGGATATACTGAAGAAAGTTTCAAGATTGAAATGAATGCTATAAAGCTACAGAGAGAAAGTTACAAGATTTACCAGGTCAACACCAAATGATCAGTTTGGTTTATGAGACCATGGTAGTTGTAGTCAAGCAAAACCACTAACTGTTCAACATACAAAGAAATATTGCTGACACGAATTCAGGCTTAATGTTACAAAGGCATGGTCTGTCTGAAGAGTGGGATATTGCGTAAGTGTTGGTTGGACAGATTAACAGAACTCCCAGTGCTGAAGATCAGTAAAAAAAAACCTAGCAAAGCCATGGTTACAACACCTCTTGATGTCTTCAGATCAAGACTGGATACCTTTTGTGAGAGCACTCTCTAATCAAAAACAAGATAGTAGACTCAGTACAAAAACCACCAGAGTAAGTTCTGTGGTCTAGAACTATACAGAAAAACTACGGAAGTTACCTAATAGATTTCAAATGCTTTTCAGCTCCTTATCTCTTCATTCAGTCCTACATAAACTGTTTCTTTTTCATGACAGGTTCATAATCTGCAGACCAGTCCTCAGATTTCGCTCCTGTGCAGAACTTCAACTAGTAAAATGGCAGCTCCAAACCAAGGCTACGCAGCTGCTCAGCCCACCTGAGAAACAGGAAAGCTGTAAGCATTCAGAGCCTCACTGCTAACAAGATTAGGAACACTATCAGTGGAAAAAGGTAGATGCCTGAGCATGTCACAAAAAAAGAAAATCTTCAAAACCTTCTCAAAGACTTCAGCCATGTTCTATGGGCAGTAATCACTTTTCTGAGACTCCTGAAATAGTTAGTATCAGACAAAATCGTCACATAAAAGCACTGGTGAGACGTCAGCAAATGTTCCATCACACGTGCACTCGAACACTCCACTGCTCAACCCTAGAACACACTACTGCAAAACATCCCAGTGCATATGAATCCAAATTTTTCCCTTGTATTACCATAAGAAGTCTCAGGTATACTCTTAGGAAACACTCCCTCCCTTGCAGGTAAATGTCTGCAACTCTTCTGGAAACAAGCAAGAGTTACCATCAGAAGTGACAAAGTCTGGCAGACTTACTTTCACATTCAGCCACGGAAACGGACTCAAACCTGGTGAAACTGCTTTAATAAATAGCAGTAATAAACAACAACATAATCACTATATCTGCAAGAAAGGTAGTATTTCAAAGTAAGCTTCTGTTGACCTAAATTTGCACTGTTTATGATAATGCATAAATAGCCTCTGAACTACATTTGGCCACTGCACTCCCAATACAATACACTGCTATCAAAACATAAACATAACACCCTTTAGTCCATGAATCACAAACAATTCCTGCCTAATTCAGAGCTAGCTACATTACCTAGGAGCCCAGCTGGCAAAAAAAAAAAGCTCCTTTGCTTCCTTCTAAACTGCATGCAGAAGGTACGTGAATCCCTACCAGAAAACTTTACCTGCCTGGGTTTTTCATGTAATAACTACTCTGCAATAAATATCACTGGCAGCAAAAGTTCAGAGAAGTCAGCATGTTTCTTCAAATGCCAGTTCCTAATGCCTAGACAAAAATAATAGAAAAGTATTGATTTATAATTATGCACAGTCCAGCAATGCCAAAATTCTGAGCAGCGATGAACACTTTAAAAAAAGATAAGCAGCAGTAACATGACAGCAGTGGCACATCAGAAAGGAAGGTGGGACAGGCTTCTCCTCAAGCCTCCACGTTTAGCTGCAACAATGAGATGGGGCCTGGGAACCAAGAAGAGAAGATAGCTCCATTTATCTGTCAAAACTGCAGAATAAAAATGAAACTTAAGTGAAATACGAGAGGGGCAATTTCTGTCTTCCGATTACTTCACACTGTTTAAACCAAGAAACATGGTACCAGCTGACTTCATAACGTACGCCTCAAGTTAGCTCCGAGCCTTCCTCCTGCAGCAACCAAGCAGCTGGCCATATGACGGGAGAAGTCTCCGTTTCCACCGATATTTAAGCAAGGCAACTTGGCGCACAGTAAGTGGGTGCTTGTGCCACGACCCCGCTCCGAGCCGCGACACCTGCAGCCTCCCGCCCTGCGGGGCACCCAGGACAGGCTACCACGCAGGTCACGTCACGCCTGGGCCTGGAGGGGCGGCTGCCAATTCCTCCCCCTCCCGCAAACCGCCACCGCCGGCGCGGGGCCTGCCCAGCACCCTGCCCGTCCCTGGGGCTGCCTCGGCTCCGTTCACGCCCCCCGCGGGCCCCACACCGTTCCCCGTCGCAGCAAGCCACCCGCCCACCACCGCGTCGCGACAGTATCGCGACAGGTACTCGCCGCCCGGCACTGACCCCCGCATCCAAAATGGCGGCGCCTGCTCACCCGCGGCGGCGGCCGCTTCACACATCGGTCAGGCGGGAAGCGCCGTGAGCGGGAGGGCTCAGTCCTCCCTCTGTCCGCCCCCCGGCCCTCCCGGTGGCGGCGGGAGGCGGCGGCGGTCCCGGCGAGGCCTCCGAGAGCCGAGTCCTCCCGGGCACGGGCAAGCGAAACCGGCTCCGCACCGCTCTCACTGACGTGGAAACAGGCACACCGCAACCCGCTGCCTAGTTACTGCGCCGACGGACAGCCCGCGGAACCAACCCGCGCACGATGCGACCGGCAGCTTCCTATGGTGCCCAATGGAACCACGGCTGAAACCGGAGGAGGCGGGCCCTCTACTGACAAGCGGAAGAAAGCCAATGAGAGGAGAGAGGGTAGAACTAGCAGAACCGCTGGCCAACCGCGAAGGAGTGCTGCGGCCGCGGGGCGCAGCTAGGGTGGTTAAGCAGGAGTCGGCGGAAGGGCTGCCCTCGGAAGCATTGTGGGCTGGGTCGTACGGCCGCGCCCCGGGGCCGGTGGGTTTTCCCGGCGGCCACCTCCGGGAGGGATATCCCCAGCGTCCCGGACTACCCATGGCCTGGCCCCTCGGCCGGGCCCAGCCCGTTGGCGAGCGAGGGAGTGTGTGTGACCGCAGAAGGGCTCTTCCGACGCGTGGCTGCGGGTCTTCCCGGTGGAGGGACTCAGCGAGTGAAGCGACACAGGGCTTGTACAGCAGTGCTTGGGCCAGTCACGTCTTGTTGGCACGGTGAAGCAGGGGGTGCAGCAGTGGCTCTCCTCCGTGATTTGCTAGTATTTCCAGCTTGTTCTATGGCCTCTCCCAGCTTCTTCGAAGCCGGTTGGGAGGTGGTGCGCAGCAAACGGCCTGTTTTCTCCTGGGCACCTGCCCCTGAGTCACATTTTTGCTGTTCCCGTTGGTGGAACCGCTGCCCTGGACCAGTGGGCAGGCAGGAAAGTTCAGATGGACAAAACACAGCATGCAGCTATTAAGAGAGTGCACATAACAGCTCTCAGCACACGAAGCTTTTCCTTCCTCTGCAGTCCTGCTTGCCTGGTGACTTTCTGCAGTCCTGAACACAACTGATACTTTGCTTGGGCTGGGCCACAAGCCGTGTGCTATGGCCTTAGCTCATCCAGCCCAACTAGCCTGGCAGCCACAGCTTCAGCTGCTCTTTGAAGCCAGTTTATTGATGAACACTTTGCAGCAAGAGCATTCACAGCTTTGCAAACGTACAGCATCTAGCACAATGAATTCTTGGTGCTGGTCTAACCTCTGTCGTTTTCTGAGGCTATGCTCCAGTGTCAATGCACTATATATAGTTCAATAGCAGTAATTGCAGGGGTCACTCTGCTTATTTAAGACTCTGCCATTGAACCTGGGGCAGAGGACAGGGCTAGCACCTGCAGCCAGGTCAGCCTGGGGATCTGTTGTGGCAGGTGTTAAAGAGTGATCAAAGCAGCAGCTACCACAAAATCTTTCTCTGAGGAAAATACAAATCAAACTGAAGGTGAAGGAAAGGTGGAAAGGTCAAAAAATATTCATTCTCTGCCCTAATCACAACTTCATCTGCTGCAGCATGGCTGAAGGAGGGAAGTTCTCATGCAAAGAACCAGGTGAACATGTAGCAGGACACCTTGGCCAGTCAAACACAAATCTGAGGCAGACTCAAACGCTGCCCTGAAAGATGGACATCATGTCCCTCTCTTGAGAGCCCAGCCTCCAGAGAGGGTGTTGTGGGATGAGACGCTCTGGAAATGGTGGTCACAATATCATAGAATCATAGAATAGTTAGGGTTGGAAAGGACCTTAAGATCAACAAGTTCCAACCTCCCTGCCATTGGTAGGGCCACCTCACACTAAACCATGTCACCCAAGACTCTGTCCAGCCTGGCCTTGAACACTGCCAGGGATGGAGCATTCATAACTTCCTTGGGCAACCCATTCCAGTGCCTCACCACCCTCACAGTAAAGAACTTCTTCCCTATATCTAACCTCAACTTTCCTTGTTTAAGTTTGAACCCGTTACCCCTTGTCCTGCCACTACAGTCCCTAATGAAGAGTCCCTCCCCAGCATCCTTATAGGCCCCCTTCAAATACTGGAAGGCTGCTATGAGGTCTCCATGCAGCTTTCTCTTCTCCAGGCTGAAGAGCCCCAACTTTCTTAGCCTGTCTTCATACAGAAGGTGCTCCAGCCCCCAAATATCCTTCCCTTTCCACATGAATAGCTGCCCAAAATTGCCTGATCAAGAATCAATGTATGTTAGACTGAAACTGCTGTTATCTCCCAGCCATTACAGCTGGAGACCAGGGGACCTACTTCAGCTGGGCTTTACCTGATAGCATGTAAGAAGTCTTTGGAGTTGTAATTTTAAGCTGTAATTGCATTAAACACCCACATTTATTCTCCAACAGTGGAACAAGATACAGCATGCTCCAGTGGTCTAACCATGGGCTCAAAAGCTAAAATGTATCATCCCAGCCTCTCCTGCAGCCATAGTACATGCAATTTTTAGCTTGAGTTCCTCAGCTATAAAACAGGTGGTCAAATACTCACCTAGTGCAGAGAGATTGCAAAAGCCATCTAAACACCGAGCAAAGGTTTGCGGAACAAGCACATTAGTTGCTAGTACTTTCTCCTTCCCTTCCTCCCTGCTCCAGCTGCCACTGAAGCTCCTGTGGTATCTGCCAGCCATTTGGAAATTCACAGGTGTTTGTCATTGCCACTCTGTCCATCCTCTTCCTGTGCAGGAAAAGGGGTTTCAAGTGCTGGCTTGGTCACTGCACGTAGTGCAGCTCAATCCAGGTCAGCCAAGCCTGCCTGCCCTCTCAGGGAGGGGTCTGTAGTCCTCTCCCTGCCTTCCTGCCTCTTTCAGTGTCAGCCACTGAAGCTCAGGTTCCCACCCTTTCCAATCTGGTGAATCAAACCCTCCTAAAGTGTTATTTATGGAAGCCTGTCACGAAGCTTGAAACCAAGCCAGCCAGGAGCCTTCTGCTTCACCCAAATGCATCTTAGTGCATTAATAAAGAGCAAACATTGCAATGTGCTTTGCATTTTTACTTACAACCCAGCACTGCATTGTCTGGAGAGAAAAACAATATAATATGGCCTCGTGCTGCCTGGGGAGAAAAGAGTTTGCTGGCACTGTGTTAGTCAGCTCTTGGGCAGCCCAGCACCGCCCTGGCCACACAGAAAATCCTGCTGATGTGACAGTGCAGCACCAATGCCTCCACCCCGGCAGCAGCAGGAAAACCTGGGCTGCTTGGGCTGCCCGATCCAGCGGCACTTTGCCAGAGTGGTGCACAGCTGTGTACAGACCATGTGTGGGTAAGCTGGAACACTCGTTTGCACCAAAGGACCCAGTTGTAGGAGCAGAACACAGGACAGTCCCTTGTCCCTTTATTCCCGAGATAACACACTAGTTCTCACATACAAAGTGGTACAATGAAACCAGACACCAGACAAGCACAGTCTGTGCAAATCCCTCAGGTTTCAGCTGCCTGGTCAGGGAAGCTGGGCATTATCATCACTGCAAAGATGCAGCTTTTCAACAGGGTTTCTGTCTTAATTATTCCTCCTCAGCCAACAAGGAGCACGCAGAGGGGCTGCAGACTCACTGACAGTCATCTCCTCAGGCCTTGCCCAGGTACCCAGTGAGCTCACCTGCTTTCATCTGAGACACCCGAGCAGCCAGCTCCTTGCAAAGAGCACTGTCTCATGTGCCACATCAACTGCCTTCATTTGGGTCCAGGATGCCAGAGTAAAAGCTTGCTCCCCACAAGCCTCTGATGCGACTGTCACGAAAGCATGTTGCAAACCACCTCTGCCTCTACAATCTGCATCAACTTTGCACGGTCCATCACTCTTGCTCAGCCCCTGCCAGTTCGCTGTTATCCATAGATATCAGACCCATGGCACATGCAACACACAAATTTCCCAGAAGGTTAAAGAGCCTGAGAGAGGTTGAACTTCCATGCCCTCCTCTTAGATGCCTTTGCTGTTTCTCAGAGGCTTAGTAAGGTTTCCAGAAAAAGAGAAGAAAGACTGGAGTTGACTCAGAAGCAATTGTCATGGCTAGAAACTATTTGCAGCCACTCTCCCCGGAGCTGAGCATCCCAAAAACGCTGCTGAATGCTGAACACAGTGGTTCTAACCAGCTGCTTCTTTCCAGAGCAAGCTCAGGTAGAGGCTAGCCCAAAGCCAGCTGAAGGCTCTCTGAAGGAAAACTGATGTGCTGCATCTGGTGCAACATGCACCAGGGCAAGAACCTAAAACCGAAGCAGCAGAGCTAAACTGAGAGTCAAGAATATGAAAACTCTTCTCTGGAAACTATATAAAGAACAATATTGATGGTGCAGAGCAGACTCCTTATGCTAAAATGCCCTTCCAGCTGTTCTGCTTAGCCCATTTCTCAGAAACACTCCTGCATTTCCCAGTGACATGGAACTCTCCTGATGAATATCCTGATATACTGTTTTCCATTGTCTCTCCTTAGCCAAGGCAAGCCATGCTTTTTTGGAAGAAGCAACCCAGGCTCAGTTAGTCATATCTTTGTCACCTCTTGGCTAGACTACAGCTATGGGATACATCTGGGCATGAAGCCTACAGCACTTGGCAAATGCCAAATAGAAGGGCATGCTGCAGTGGGAGCCCTGGCTACCACAAAGGCATCAAGCCTATCCTCCGCTCCCTAGGCCACCTTCTGGCTTGGAAGCCAAGCCAAATTCAAGCCTGGGTCCTGATCTTCAAGGCATTTGATGGCATGCACCCAGCATGGCCAGAAGATCAGTTAAGACACAAAGATGGAAACCATGATCAACAGTCAACAATTCTGCTGGTCTCCAAGAGCAGTGAACACATCCAGCATGAGGAGTGCATCTGCCTGTGACAGAGATGGGGTTTTCTCTGAGAACAAACTCTTCCTGGCTGGTGAAAAATGCAGAATGTCAAAGATGCTGAGTAATTCCCTCCTTTTGAATATCCCTTCTGCCAAGATGTGAGTCAGGTTCACTCTGGGTTTAGTTTGCTTTTGCTTCCCACCTCCCCTCTATTTTTTATTTGTATAAAATCATAACATCTGATTCCTGAACCCAGGTGAAGTTGGTAGCAGCAAGATCTGCTACTACCTTTCAACAAGACACTCTGGAGCACTCCCTCCCAAAGACACCCTTCAGGGGTCAGTCCAGCAGTTGCGCTGAGGTTGCCCTAATGAAAGACTCCTCTTGCAGGTCTCTGGATGGTCTAATCCAGCAGTCTTCACACCCTGCTCCACACGGAACAAGCTTGTGACATAGTGCCCAAGGGATATAGCTAAAACCACCTTTGTTTCACTATTACTTGAAAGCGTAAGGACTACCTGTATTTGCTGCAGGCTACTGATGATGAAAGGTTTGGAGGGAGAAGGAGGCAATTCAAAATAAAGTCCCTTCATTGCAGCCCATCCTGAGTAGGGTTTTCAGCTTCCCTGTGGCCTTGTGATGGCAGGGACAGACTGTCCCGTCGAAAGCGCTAGTGCTATTACACTTTGCTTCTCTTGGTGGAGACGAGCCTATGCCGAGGTGGATTAAAATCTGGGCTGGAAAAAGATGTGGTCTAGTTTGCTGTCATTTTTGGCAGGCAAAAATGCAGTTCGGCAAACACAAACCCCAGATTACTACCGTTAAAAAAAACATGGTAATTTCTCATAAGCATGTCAACATTGTGACTCCTTTTAAACTCTCCGTGTCTCTACTGAATCAACGTGTTTGTGTGGGGTTTTGAACTGTAATCCATAATACCTGGGTCTTCTTAACCTCTCTTAACATCCTGTGCTTGTTCGTGTGCATTTGTCTTCCTGTACATATCTGTATGTCGTGTTGTGCATTTAGCAGGCTCCCTAAATATGGCTTGTAAATCACCCGGGGTTAAAATTCACTCCTATTCTCGCAATTTATTTCCTAATCTCTAAAACATGTCAGTGAAGAGCCTGAGGGAGACCTTTGGCATCATAAATCGGAGAACAGGCTGACATGGAAATGACCTCAAGAAAATCAGACCTTAGAATCACGCGTCCAGCTCCCTAAGAGCTTGGCGGGGATAAACCTCTCTCCTGGGCTCAGGCATCCCAAGGCAGGAGAGGCCAACCCCGACTGCTGCAAACCTCTCCCTGTGAGCTCTGGGAGAGAAGGGACGTGTCTGCTCGGAGCGAAATGTGTGTGCACAGACGCCCAACGCTTGCTGCAGCGGGGACACGCATTCGGCGACACTTCAGGCAGGGATCGCACCCTGCCCGGCTGCACCGGGGTGCTGCCATCGTGAACTTCGGGAGGAGCCAGGCTGGAGCCTCAGCTACAAGTACCATTTGGGTTCCTCGAGAGCTGTTAGCAGGCGGGAGCGTGGTGTTTCCCGCACAGCCGGCAGCCCCGTGTTCCCGGGAGAAGCGGCACGGACGATGCTGCCGAGGAAGCGCTTCTCGGTACCACCGAGAGCCGCAACAGCGTGCGCGGTAATTAGCCCGCAGTTAGCATCCCCTGCAACTTCTGCTCCATGAAGCATGTGCAGGGGAACGCGTCCAGCAGCCGACTGTGGACTCAGTTCGCCCCAGAAACCTCTGCCTGGCTGGTGACTCTAACTGTAATGCCCGAAAATGCGTGCCGCGCCAGTACTGTCCCGAGCGGATGCCCAACACGGGCTCCAGAGTACCGGATCGCCAAGCAGCAAACAGCGCACGCAGGCAACGGTAACGGCGGCGGTAACAACAGTATGTAAGTGTACATGTACATATATATACAGACACGGACACCCCTACAAGCCCCAGGGCTGGTGGGGCAGGACGCCCGCCGCTGGCACACGTCACCCGCCAGCCCGCGGGCAGCTCACCCGGCCCCGGCGCGGCCGTGGTGGAGGCCCCGGTGCGACGGGACAAGGGCGGGGCCAAAGCGGCGGGGGGCGGGGCCTACCGCCCTCGTCTGCGAATCCCGGGGCCGAGGCGCGGCGGGATGAAAATGAGGCGCAGGGCGATTGGGTGGCGGGAGCGCGGGGCGGGGCCGGGGCGGGCGGTGCTGGACGGGGCGGGCGGCGGCGGGCGCGCAACTGGAATGGGGCGGGCGGGAGCGGGGCGCTCGGTGCAGCTGGCGGGGGGCGCCGGCCGCCCGCCATAAAGTGAATGGCCAGAGTGAATGGGAGGCAGTCGGCTGGCGCCCTCCGCCCTTCCCGTGAGCCGCGGGCCGGCAGCAAGGCGCAGAGTGCCCGGGGAGCCGGGGGGATTTACTTTCTGACGGCGGCAGAGCAGCCCGGGCCGCGGGGCGGGGGCCAGCTTCGCCCCTCTCGCAGGATTAAGGCCGCCCAGCTGAGCCCGCATCTGGAGCCGCTGTAAGTGTCCCTCCGTCCCCGGCCTCCCAGGCTGGGTTCTCCCCTTCTCTCCTCGTAAGCCCCTAGATGCCAGCCCGTCCGTGCGGAGCCTCTCGGCCGCAGCCCTTGCGAAGCTGCCACAGGACAAGAGCATCCCCGGCGGGGCGGCTCATTGCGCTCTGCCGAACAACTCGGCTCCCGCGGGGCACAGAGCGGCAGCCAGGGGCAGGGGGAGAGCAGGACGTTCGAGCCCTACCCCGCCACACAGGATAGGTCGCGGGGCTGAGCTGTTCTCCGGCGCTGCCCCGACAGCTGCCTGCCCTTGCAGGACACGGTGGTCCCCTCCCCTCCGCCACCGGGATGCCGCCATCCCGGCCGCCCTTCGGTACCACTGCGGGCGCTTTCCCGGCGAGCGCTGACGGAACCTTCCTCCGTTGCTAAACTTAGTCATTTTCCATTCGGGCGAGCGGGGTATGGGCTGTTTAAATTAGCCGGGACTCGCCGTAAATAACGGCACTGCGGGCTGCGGCTCAGCTGTCTGCAGGATCCGGGGGAGAAGGGCGCGGGGAGCAGAGGCGGGGAGACAACGCCGGGGAAAAGGAAGGCAGCCCGACGGTTTTTGGACACTTGGATAAATGATATTTATGTAACGGGCTGGCTCCTGTTTACAGCAGAGCAGACCTCCCTGCAGCGCCGGAGAGAGGGCGAGCCGGCCCCGCGGACGGGGCGAACCTGCCCCGGAGCGCCGCCGCCGGCTGCGCTGCGGGGCTCCCGAGGGCCCGACCGGGAATAACTGCCCTGTCCGGGCTGCGGGAGAATGAGGAGGGCGGGGAACGCTGAGCTCCGCTGGGAGCTCCCAGCCGCCCCGGCAGAGCGCGGCCGCCCGGCGCTGGGGGGCTGCGGGCAAAGCCGGCCGTCAGACCTGTGGGCGATTGCACGGGCTCCGCTGCCTCCCCGGCACTGGAGGCACGGTGCAAACCGGCGTCCCTCCGTCCCGGTGGGTGCCCGGGAAGCCCGGCCGATCGCAGCGGGCGGTCAACGGAGCCCGGTGCTGGCTGCTCCCCGGGCAATTCCCCGCTCAACGAGTGCAGCCCCGGGGGAAGGGCTAACCCGCCAGCGCTGCACCCCCTTGTCATTCCCCCCGTCCTCCTCCTCGGAGGGGCAGAGAGGGAAGGCTTTGCCGCGGCTCCTGCGGGGGAAGGCGGCCGCTCTCCGCCGCAGCTGCTGGAGCGGGCTGGGGCCTGGGGGGGCGGTGGGCCCGATGCCGCCGAGCGGGGCACACCTGTCGGCCGCTCTCCCGGCGCCCCCGCAGCCGGACAGCTGAGGGGACGGGCTGGGAGGGGGCTGGCTTCCCCCCAGCAGCGCTAGGGCCCCTCAGGGGAGCCGCCGGCGCCGGTGCAGTCTCCCCCTCTCCCCGGCGGGGCTGGGCAGCCCAGAGCAGCATGTCCCCGGCGAGGCTCTCGGGGCCCTGCACAGCTTTCCCACCCGGCCGGCGGGTTATGTGGTGCAGAGCTCGGCTGCGCATGGGCGGCCTCAGAGGGCATGCTGCTGCAGGGCCCCGGGGTCCGGCAGAGCCCGGTGTGACCCCCCAGCCGCGGCACCGGTTGGTGCTGCAAGCCGGAGGTGCAGGAACCAAAACCAGTCCCTCACCTGCCTCTCCGTTCCCTTGCTCTAGAAGGAGGCAGCCTTCGGACGGATGAGTCCGTTCACTTTTTTTAGTGGAGACTAATGCTAAAGCCGAAGAGGAGAATTTGGCAATCCCCAGAGAAGCTTTGTGAGTCCTCCACGCCTGGCCCTGGGGCTGGAGGATGCTAGGGATGAAACGGCTCTACCGCCTCTACGATTTCGGGAGATGCTAAAAGCAGCAGCTCGGGAAGGTGCTTTTCGGGAATGTCACTCCTGTTCCTCTCCTACCTTCTGAAGACGGGGAAGGGACCTCCTTTTTGGCAATGGGATCAGGGTCTTCCTGGCTCCCTGCAATCCCTCCCAGCCCCTCAGCCTGTTGGTGAGACGGAGGGATGGGTGTTTGTGCAGGCTTCGATGGTGCCTTGCTGCGAGGGACAAAGCGCTGTCTGCTGGCTCCTGGGGGACCAGCAGAGCATGATAGCTGCTTCAGCCTCCACAGATGTCCGCAGAAGCAGAGCAGGGTTTGATGCTTTTTTCGTTAGCAAACAGTCACACCACGTCCGGTACTCCTCACAGGGAGCCCTCACAGGGGGGTGTCTTTCCCCGACGCTTTGGAGAGGGGGTTGTGTGAATCTGGTGTTTTTCCTGCTGTTATTGGTGTTACTGGGTTTGTGTGACCTGCAGGCCAGGCTCCCCCCATGAAAGCCCACGTATATTCCCGAGTTGTTTCGTGTTCCACTGGTTTATAAACAGGTATATCTCTCTGGCAGAGAAACTGTTGCCTCACTTAATACCTATTATGTTTCTATAACGACTTAATTCAGGCAATTAATAGATCTGCGAATTGTGACTGTATTGAAAAAGTATTGGTTAATGTACCCTACGGAGAGTTAACAAAAAAAGAGTGGCATCTCCTCTCTCTGTCAGATGCTACCCAAAACCTTGAGATTGAGAGGTGAGGCTGACTTTGGAGACTGCCAAAAAGAAAAAGCCAGAAACCTGATCTAGGAGACTGCTCCAAAAGGAAGATGAGATGAGCTGGGGACATAAGGTCTGTCTCGTGACATGTGCCCCAGCTTTGGGGACAGGGGAGGTACCTGGGCTGGAACGAAGTCCCAGATGGGGAGAACCGGTATTTTCATGCTGTGTGCTCTGTGTTGGGAAGGCAGCATGACGAGGCTGCGCTGCGGTGGAGAGAGAGGGGTCAGAAACAGGCTTCTCTGAGCAGGGTCAGCGATTATCTGGCTGTTTGAAAACGGGAGATTGATATTTACTTAGGGCCCGATGGCAGAGGGGGCAAAGCTCTCCCTCTTACCGGGGCCAAGGGCATCAGGCTGTGCCAAGCCTGGGCATTTGCTGTTGGCAGGGGCACAGCCATCACCAGCTGGCATCGGAGTTAGTGCTGAGGCCGTAGAAAAAACCCTCTCTTGTCAACACCCGGCTGAAATGGGCTGGGGCTTCAGACAGCTGAAGAAAGAGGATTTCTGAGGCTGGCCTGCCGCGCTTCCCTTCCTCCCCTTTGTGCGCCGCTCCCCCTCACCAGCACCCCTTGCCCTCCTCCCGCCTCACCTCTGAATATTAATGCCTCTGGCAGATTGGATAATAATGTGACTGGGAATTGAATGAAGCTGGTTATTAGCTCTGGGCTTCCTTGGGGCATTTAAGGGAGTCTACAGGCTGTTCTTGGAGGCTTGGCAGCACAAGGAATGGGGCCGGACTTGGTGCAGAGTGGGTTGCTTCTGTAGGAAAGGACTTGCTCAAAAATCCTCAGTCTCCACCCAACCCCGGAGAAGGCCAGGTATGGCAGCCTGGCCAGGGATGCAGATTCCCATGGGATAGTTAGTGATGGGTCTGCTGTTTTCCAGCCACAGTTAAATATTGAAAGTAGTTTTCCGGAAGGAACTAAAAGATCTAGCTGGGCAGAGCTGGGAAACATTTCTTTTATTATTAGGCTTTAAAAAGAGATGGGGAGCAAGCAAGAGCAGTCCTCCTCCTCCCTCCCCACCAGTTTCGGAGTATTACCCATCAGATTCGGGAAGAGGACCAATGCTCTGCACACTGAACAGGAAATTTTCTGCTGCCTTGCAGGGTACGAGTTCAAGCTCAGAGCCCTCATTTCTGAAGAGCTGCACCTTATGATCTCTCCTTGGGAGCTACCTAGTCTTCCTATAAGCAGAGCTCTGGATGCTTAAGCATGAAAAAAAGTGTTCCTGTTGTGCATGGGAGAGATGGCTCTGTCAGAATTACCTGATCTGAACCAGAAATACAACCTCTGTGCCTTGACACTCAATCCGAGGCTCTTTGCTATGTCCCAAAACACAGCTCCACCAGAAAATAAACATTTACACCCTGTTAACTAGTGCAGAAGAGGAGGGAAACCAGAGCTGAATTTGCAGAAGCTGTTATTAATTTTGTTCATCTGATTTTTTGTCTGTTCAGAGTGTTCAGAGATGCACTAATGGGTCTGTTGCTGCTGGGATCTCAGCTGGTGTGGGGAGCTGGGTCCTGCCTGCATTAAATTAACCCCTCAAAATCACCATCAGAGCTAGTGTAAGACGCAAGTTCAACAGTCCCAAATCTGGGAAGCTAAGAAACACTTTTCTCTGCAGAGTGCAGTGTGTATGCTGCTGCATTCCATGTAACCCTGATCCTGCAGAATGCTCTTATTATATAAATGCATTTATTTGCTACTTGGGGAGGTTCAGTGGGGTGGCACGGGCTGGAAGGCTCAGTGCCGGCAGAGCTGCCTGCACAAAATGGGAAAGTACAAAGATGAAATAGAACAAACGACCGGAGAGTTTGCAGTTACTTTCACCTTTCTCCATCTTCATTTCTTTTCCTCCCAACCTCATCTCAAGAAGACCCCCCAACCATTGTCTTTTCTCCCCCTTCCAATGCTGCTGCTATTTATGCAAGTATTTTCCTTAAAAAAGCTTATTAAAAATGCCCAGTGAGAAGCATGCAGATATAACTGTAAATCAAAATTGACCTGTCTGTGTGTGGACATTTTTATTTACTCCTCGTTCTGAAAAACAAATAAACAAAGAATCCCTCCCAAATAAAGCAGCTCCCTGCTTAGACTTGAACACACTTTAAAAGAAATCTCTTTTGTTTTAGCCATTTTTATTTCCTGTTTGTTTCTGAGCTTAGACTTGACAATGAAAACCACATGAAATTCCCTTTTTGTTCCATCAGTTTTATTTTTGGTGCCACAATATCCCAACTTCCAGTTCTACAAGTTGGGGTTAGGTTTGGGGTTTTTTTTTTGTATGAGTTTATTGCAGTGTTATTTTATAAAGTAAATTCATGGAGGTTTTCCTCTAAAATAAAAAAAGCACAAGGATAATTAAAAATATGAAATCTAAACCTTTAATCTCAATTAATTGAGCCATAGAGGTCAATCTGGGTATGTCTCCATACCTAACAAGGGAGAAATTCCAAAGTGATGAACAGTATGCGCTTTTGTGTCCCATTTAAAAGGGTTTCGCAGTTTAATTTGTGTCGGGTGGGTTTAATAATGGTGTTTAAAAAAACTCAGTGCTTGAGCTATGTCCCGAGTCATAGGCGATGGTGGGAGGGTGGGGAGCTGCCGGTGGGGTCTGCTGGCAGGCTGGCTGGGGCAGGGGTATGTCAGAGTGTAAGGTCCCTGTCCTCAGAGCAGCCAGGCTGGCAGGGAGGTGGTTTGACCCAAGCGGCAGCGTTTCGAGACAGTTCATTTCCCTCTGCCCCGTTCCTTTTCTCTCCGAACCGCTTTGATGGAATTGCCCGAGGGCCAGGCTGGATGAGTAATGAGGGCTCTGCAGCTTCCTTTCCTACCCACCCAAACTGCCTACCTCCCAAGGCTCTGCATGGGATGCAGCCTCCAGCAGATGCAGCCTCCAGCAGATGGAAAAACTAAGGATTTAAGGGAAGGAAGGAAAAAAGAGACAGACTTTGTACATAGTTCGTAGGCAGCACAGTGCTTGTCAGGATCCTGAAATTCAAACCTCTTGTTTTGGCACTTGTGATGCCTATTGTGCCCCTGAATTCAGGGACACGGGGAGGTTTGCCATGGCCCTGAGTGGGGCACCTGGGTGAGATGCTGCAGGGATGGAGGGCTGCCATCCCTCCCGGCTCACCCACCTGCCATCCCTCTTCTCATGTCCCCCTATATGCACAATTTAACCATTTGCTGCAGGCACACAGCACAAAACCGGGTGCTCTGTGGGCCTGATCCTGCCAGGGTAGGCTGCTTGCAAAATGCTGCCGGGTTGGACTCAGCAGTGCTTGCAGTGGGGACAGCTAATTGCCTCCCTCAGCCCCCTTCAAACAATGTCTGGGTAAACAGGCTGACCTTCAGGGCATGTTGCAAGGTCCATAAAGGCAGAGTATGGGGGAGCGAGCTCCATCGTCCCTCCTGGGGCCACCCTCCTCCTGTCCCAGCCCTACCTGCTGCAGTATCCTAAGGAAGAGGGGAGGGATACTGCAGGCTGAGGTCATCCCCTTGTTTTATTCATGGAAGCCTGTGTCCCACAAAGGTTTTGCTGCCAGAGAGCTCTAAAAAAATATATAAATACAAATTGCTTGGGAAAAAAGAAAGAAAGAAGACAAATGGTCAGGAAACCTTACAGCCGGGTGCAGCAGACATCGGCTCCCTCCGGCGCTGCGGGTTGCACTGAGACAACACAGCCCTCGGAGTGAGCCAGCCGCTTCTGGGCTCTCCTTGCCTTAACCAGCAGAGCCATTTGTTGGTCATGGTGGCTGGCAGGGCTGTCATGGCACCCTCAACGGTCATTACTTTTCCCTCTGCAGCCCTGCAACCCTCTGAGCTCCGCCAGGTTGTGTTAAAACAACGAACCAGCACCCTTCCCCAGAAAGCAGCTTCTTCCTAGCTGCTGGTTTTGCCAAGTTTTGTCACAGAACAAATGTTTATGATCAAGTCGAACTTCTCCAGAAAGGCTTTCTAGCAGAAGTGCTGATGGATGGCGGACGCCGGCAGCTCTGCAGTGCACTGAGGTCAGCCAGCCGAAAGGGTGTGACGTGCCGACAGCATGGCGGGATCCTTCCTGACCTTCAGCCCCCTGCATCACCCGCTTGATTAGGGGCTTTCTTGAGCTTGTTTACTAATTGTGAGAATCATTTACATCTTTGATAACGTCTGAGTCATCCACAGCCCTCCATCTGCATACAAAACTCCTGACAGCAGCTGGAGTCATGCAGCTCCAGTCCTTGATCTCGCTATCTGAGCCCCCCTAAAATGGGCCAACTTTACGGCCACAGAGATACAGAAATGACCCTGCCATGCTGTTGTGAGTGCAGCCCCCATGGGAATCATGCCAGTTTCCTTTGAATGCCAGAATAATTAGTTGAATTCATACAATCACCCAAATAAATACAGCCACGCATACTGATCTGCTGATGCGAGCCTCTGCTGCCCTGTGCTGCTGCGTGAGCAGCGCATGTCTGGCTCCCGAGCTGCAGCCGGGCTGCCTGTGCCTCTCATTCCTGCCTGGGACCCTGGTTTGCAATTGTCTCTTCTTGCTCCCAGCTCTGCTTCTGCTCAGCTTGTGGGTACAAGGGGAGATCACGGTCCCTCATACACTGTAGCAGTACAGCTCTTTCCCTGGTGCAGATGCAGGCAGATCCTGCAGCGCTGGCATGAGTCGCTTTGAAGCCAGCCCATGTTGCTGTGGGAGCAGGCAAGGGCAGGCAGGGACGAGCAGGGTTGGTACATCTGGGCCAGGCCAATGCTGGCGCTGTGCTTTAGCGGGTCCTTTGTTTTGGTTGCGAGATTCTCCCAGGCAGAATTTCTTACTGAAATCAGTTTCTTTTCTCCCTTCCCCAAAGCAAAGGGATTAATTTTCCTGAAGGACTTTTCTTCCCCAGCAATTGCAGACCACGTTCTCACTCCCAGCACTCCTGTGCCACGGAGCCTCACTGCGCCAGCAACTTTGTGCTATCACAATTCGTTTGGGCAAAACTGAGCCTTTGCTGATTTATTTTGTTCCAGATGCCTAACAAACAAAATAAGCCATAACAAAGCATGGCTTTATTAATATAACTGCATGGTTTGTCAGAAAGAAAATCCCAGTCCTGACTGATGAAGCCAAGGTGCTGAGAGCCCCACTGAGGCAGAGCATCCAAGGGACACAGGAAGCGCAGCTGGACACAGCGAGACCTGCAGTGCAGTGTGTACAAGAATGCAAGAAGTGTGAATGCTAAGTATAGGATAAAACACAACTTTGCAGAATGTCTGGCAGGACTTTCCTCCTGTGTTAGGTTTAGCTCTTTGTTTCCACATTATGGGCATCACCTGAAAAACTATCCAGGTAGGCTAAGGGCAGCACTGGGGTCCAAATATACTAATGCAAATAGCTTGCTTTAAGCCAAGCCCAAGTGTGTTGCTCCGTCTCTGCAGACCGCCGCCCTTTAGCTCATCAGGGTCTGCACTGGTCAGGGGATGCAGGCACACTGCTTGAGGAGGACAGAGCGTGATGTACAGGCCATGGTTACATCAGGGCTCTTCCCCGGCACAGGGGCATGGTGCGGGCCATCAAATCAGCGAACAGGACACATTCCATTGTGGGCTTTTTTTGCTGTGGACATGGGTATGGAGCTGTCAGTCCTTGGAACATTTCCATTGTGATAATCCTCCGGAATACAGGCGATTTATTAACCCTCTGCTGCCCAGAGAAAAGTTTTTTGCCATCGCCCTCCTCCACAGCCAGAGACTCCTGTCACAGTGGAGGAAGCAAGCAGCTTGCTCTCACCTTGCAAGCTGCTGCCAGCCCCTGAGGAATGCATTAGGCAGTGTCCAGCAAGTCTGTGGGCATTTTCCTATCACCTCTTATCTGAGGATCTGGAAGCACTTAAAGGAATTTTGCTTCATAGCCTCTACCAGTTTTGATAGGCTCATTAACATCATTTCTGAGATGAAGGATGGAGTCCCAGAACAGCAGAGTGGTTTTACCTACACCATAAACCCAGTCAGCGACAGCGCCTTATCTACCCGTCCTCTCCCCACCTCACAGTATCGTGAACTTTTCTGTGGAGCCATGCACAAAAAGAGAAGAGGGTGGAAACAGCCTGGGCACCCAGCTCAGGAAGCCAGCCCACGCTGATAGCTGTGGGTAAGAAGCCAGCAGCAAGGGCTGCTGCAGCTAGTGTGGTACCACGCTGCTGCAGGTGATGTTCTTGCAGCCCACACCATGTGTGGGGCAGTGCCAGGCCATATGCTCTGACAGCTATAAGATACCGAGCACCCCAGGGAGCTTTGGCAATTCCTCCCAATGGGAGGAAAAAAAACCCAAACCACGTTTCAGGCTTCAGAGCAGCTCACACTGCCACAAAAGCGCCCAGCGCCAGAGCTCAGGCGTTAGTGCCCAACTGCAAGGACTAAATCGAGAAATAAAGTTTATTATAACCTGTGACTCAGCCCTTGCTGGAGGTCGACGATCCATTTCTGATTGTGCGCCTGAAAGCGCTGCTCAGCCAGCCTGTGGCTGTGCACAGCCTGAAGTTTTTGGAGGCACGCAGCTTGCTCTCCTGTCCTGTAATGGCTCTGTGCTCTGGGTCACCAGTTGGCTGCTGCTGTTTATCTTCCAGTGATTAATGGTCGCTCTTGGTTCCTGCTGCAATTCCATTAAGATTAGAGACTTAAAGCTACGCTGAGATGTTTAGCGGTGGGTCACCCTGGTCTCCCCGTAGCTGTATTCCTGTATTCTTGAGGAAATGAAGATTAAGTCTTGTTTTGCATCCCATTCTTTTTGCTTTCTAGCTGCAGGGAAAGAGCCCTTTGCAGGCAGCATCCATGTCTGCAGGCAAAGACAGCCTGGCTGTCAGGTCACTGTGCGATTCATGTGCTGTGCAAGCTGTGGCACTTGAAATCCCAGCCCACAGGCACTCCAGTAGTACCATACCCTGAACACATGCATGTATCCAGAGAACAAAATGCTCTTGCAGGAGGTTACAAGCACCCTTTGACACAGGGCAGAGGAAGTGGCAGGGACTGCTCCAACTTAGCTCATCCCCTCCTGGGGAACAAAGTATGGAGGCAGATCATCCTCTTGAAAATGTACAGTTAAATAGGGTCCCAAATGTTTATCTCTGTTAGAAGTAAGCCAGCATGCAGGGAATGTTAGCGTGAGAAGAGTGAAGCAATAAGCCAGACTCCATTGGGAATCTAGTTACTCCCAGTAGTTTGACTTCTGGGATTGACGGAGCAGAAGGAGACAGCTCTGACCCTAAGACATCTATTGTAACATCATCCCTTCACCTCAGGGGATGACAGAAAGAAGACACACCCCCCCCCCCAACTGATTGCAGAGCACCATTCAGCCTGAGGGATAACCCTGAACCCTTTGTGGAGAGCAGCAATCCCAAGCAGAGGCTGCAGCTTCCATGGCCCTGGCCAGAGACACAGGCAGTGGGGGAAGCTCACAGGTCCACAGGGCTATACTGATCTGCCAAAGGGAGTAAAGCCAGATGGGCTTTCTTCTTACCCGTGGGTCACCAGTGGTCCGTGTGTGGCTGCCTAGGGACCCCAACTGTCATGTCCCTGCTGTAGCATCACTGCATGCCCATGGAAGCCAGATAATATCAAAACAACCCAAGAGACAACTTTTTCCCTCCGGATCGACCTGAAGAAAGAGGTTCAGCAGGTACCTGCTACCTCATGGTAGCGGAGAGTTGAGCAGCACGCACTTGTCACTCCGAAGGCAGCTCTCAGCGGGCAATTTCCACATCACAAAAGCCGCCACTATAATTAGCCTCCCTTGGCTTGCAGTCAGCATTTACGTTTCCTTTCCACCCCTCCAAAAAAAACAAGCAAAGGCATCTTTGCTCCTGGGTGATGGAGCAGCATGTTACTGAGAAGCAGGAGAGAGGTCAGGGGGACCCTTGCTTGCTCTTTTTGGGTAAACAAGTTTGCCCTCCCCTATAGAAATGCCCTCTTCCTCCTGCCTCAGCCAACCTGTCTTGGACAAGCTAGCATTGACCCAGAAATAGGAAGGGGGTGAATTTGAAAGGAGAAAAAGCCTAGAGCCAGAACTTCTCTCTTTCGCTTCCCTGCACTGTGCCTGCGGGGCAGGGATGGCAGCCACCAATCCGGCTAGAGGGACCTGTGCTGCCGGCACTGTTGTATGGGAGCCAGGGAGAGAATACACATGTGTAGTGACTGGAAGAAAAGGTGTGCATGTTACAGATTTGGGAACCTTTATCTTTGGGGCAATTGTGTACATTGATGGAAGGAGTTAGAGGTGCCAGAGCAGGCTAGGAGCCAAGGCTACTTTTACAAAACTGAAACCTCTGAGCAAGCCTGGCTGCATGTTGCTGGGACAGGAGCTGTCCCTAAAGAAACCCTTCTTTCATGTTAAAGTGAGACAAAGACTGAGATGGAAATGATAAATTTGATCTTGTCTAACGATGTTTTTGAGGTGCAATTTCAGTAATTCCCTGAGACAAAGCAAACAACTTAGTAGAAATGCAATGAAGGTTTAGCGTTGACTTTCTTAATGTCTCTGCCTACAGTGAAATCTAGCTAGCGTGGAAGAAAGCTCCTTTAATTAAATCCAAAAAGGCTGTATAATCTAAAGTAATACCTACAGCCTTTTGTGTCAGTGGCATGGGGTTGCCTTTGGGTAAATACATTAGTACAGAGCTCACGTGCTGTCCCCACTGAAGACTGTTCCTGCTTTCATAACCATGCTGAGCAGATTCCCCTCTCCTTTTGCTTTTGATTCTCTGTGAACTGCTTACAGCAAGCTGAGAAGGCCTGCCTTGATGCTACCATGTAGGCCATATGCAATAGGTACGTAATTACATATATACATACAAGATCTTCTCTGAAATCCTCCTAGTTTAAAATTCAGTTCAAAAAGCAAACTTGTCCATAGGCACAAGTCCCAGCTGCAATTTTAATATGGGCCACACTGTAAAACCTGTTAATCTAGGTGTCCACTGCTTCTCTGAGGCAGGCCAAGCACGTTGTGTTGTGCTCAGCAGCTTGGATCAACCTTGTAATCACTGCAGTGGTGTGGTTCAGGATGGGGCATGAATTTTTAATGTACCTTGAGCCTTATACTGTCATTTACACGTATGAAACCAGCTGTAAAATAGTCCTCCATGCTTTTCCAACTCCACTATAGTTTGCACGGAGGAAAGCAATGCAAGATGTGCAAAAGGACTCTCAAAGCAAAGAGGACCCTGCACAGGAGGACACCGTCCTTTGGTTACAGCCAGGCAAGAGTCTGAATTCCTCCTTAAAACTGGTCCAGTACAGAGTCAAGCCCTAGAAAAGAGGAAATTGTGCTTGACAGATGCAATCATATGCAAATGGCTGTAGAAGAGGGGAAATTATCATCTACAAACATTGGGTAGAAATTCCATCTGCCGCTGCCTCAAGAAGGGCTCTTAATAAATTCTGAGACAGCAAAGTGACACACATCTTAATCAAGACTTAATCCATGGAATTAATTCACTGCGCGTTTCTGCATAATTCTGAGAGTAATGCTAAAAGCCATAGCAATATCAGCAGCAGATGGACTTCCCCTACTCCATGCAAAGGTATTAAAGAAAACACAGCCCCCATCACACCACTTCATGTACATACACATGGCAAAAAGCAACAGGGCTGTGCCCTGCTGCTGCCAGGAGCTTATACAGCCGGTGGGCATCAGAGGTCAGGCTTGCTGTGAGGTAGAAATAGAAGGCAGCCTCACAGCATAGATAAAACCCCTGCCACTTCTCTCTCATAGGGGAAGTCTGGAGTGAGGCAAAGGTCTGGGATACTGGCACCAGGTCCCTTTGTTAGGTACTGCTTTTGGAGAGCACTGATTGAGGCCTGTGTAGAGATGGATTGGTCAGTACCTGGGAAAGGCTGGGGATGGAGGTCAAGCAAAGGGGAGAGCAAGGGAAACTGCTGGGGGTTTGTGAGTGACATCTGCTGCAGAAGCCGTGCGGATAACCATTAGAAATGGCTCCCTGCCCTCTCACCACAGCCTGGAAAGCATGCTGCAGGTATGGGGGTCAGCCTTGCCAAGGGCCCTGGCGGCAGCCCTGCTCAAATTGACAAGAGGTTTTAGACAGCTCTGAAAATACATTCTTAGTCACTGTCATCCACCTCCAAAGGAGGTGCAACAGCTATGTGATTAATCTCTTGTTTACATGTCTAAATGCTAGTGCAGTCCAGATGAAATACTGCCTTCAGCAGGCTGCCTCCCCGACACACATGGATTTGAGGGGCCAGGCAATCCTCCACCAGCTAGAATCCAGACTTCACAACTGACAACACCTGGTCCAAACCCCCGTAAACCCAGGGATCCCAGACCTAGGCATGGTGCCTCAGCTGCTGTTATGTTTTAGAGAGGCTCTTAGCTGGGAAGGAGTGTTGGAGTGACTGGAGTTTCAGGAGCTGCTGTGGTCCCCTTGAAGCAGTCCAGCCTTTAGAAACTTTTACATCTGCATTGGTAGCAATGCACTGTCCTGTATACGGCAGAGTTATGATTTGAAACTCAGATTGAGGGTTAACACAGGGCCAGCTCACCCTTCCAAGGTGATGTGGCTGGGCTTGTAGCACCTACCACTTCACGCCTGCCTCTTCATGAGTGTCCAAGTGTGGTCAAGAACAAAGCAGTGCTCTCAGCTGAGTTCTTCTGGGCAATACATGTGGAGGGTGCAGTGGTCCTGAGGAACAGCATGATGAGAACAATTGGTCCTGGGACAGAGAGATGCGGAAAGAAGTGGTAGTCTCAGCGGTGCCTGCAGTTTTGGGGAGCAGCACCACCAGCTTACCAGTGGGGATGCTTTCAGCCGCTGTAGGTGGCTATCAGGCACAGGATAGTCACTTGAGACTGGCCTTCAGCCAGGATGTCCTAAGGCTGGAAGTGAGCTGGTGCTGCAGCCAGGATCACTCATTCCCAGGCACCCAAGGGTGTGTAATGTGATTCCTGTGTTAATTCAGGCTCCAGAGATCCTTGTGTACCCCGAAGGAATCCGCTTGCACTGCCTGGGTCCCTGCTCAAGGTAGTGGCTGTGCAGACAGACGCGCCTTTCTATCAGTGTCATGCACAGGAGTGCTTCTCTTTTGGGAGGAGTATATGTACATCTGCATTAGTGCTGCATGGACAGCTTTACTTGGGCTTGACCCGTTAGTGGAGAAGCAAGGTAGAAAGAAGAGGGAAGCTGGGCAGGGAGGATGGGAGAGGTAGGATGTCTGGGGAAGGTGCTAACAGCCCTTGGCTGGCCCAGAACCACTTCCTCAGATCTCCATTACACAGCATGCTCCTGGTGTTGCTATTTCAGTCTGAATGTCACCTATAAATTGCAGGCTCTTTCTCTGAAGGCTGCAAATAGAAGTGTCACTAGATGATCTTTGATTTATAGGGAAGCTCAGCAGAAAGCCTGGCATGTCCATTTTCCAGCTAGGAAACTCTAAGGGGTCCAAGGATGACACAGGGATCCTTTGCTTTTCCTAGACCTTTGCTGAAGGGTTGGCAAGTCCCTTCCAGAGGAGGTGGGGAGAGGTCACACAAGAGATCCATCTCCCTAATCACACTGTGTCTGCTGCTTTTTCAGATTCCACCTCCTCCGCCAGCCATCCCTGCCCCATGGATTTCAACCTGCTGGCAGATGCGGAGGCGCGCAGCCCAGGCTTGTCTCTCTCAGACTCTGGAACCCCTCAACACGAGCACAGCTGCAAAGGACAGGACCACAGTGGTGAGTGCAAGGCTCAGGATGCAAGAGAGGCTCCAACCTGTCCTTGCAGGTGGATCCAGGTGGCCAGTGGCTTGCAGGAGCTGTATGTGGTGCTCCTGGGGAATCACTGAGCTTCCTCTTGTACCATGAGCCAGCATGGTGCTGTGGCAGCACAGCATCCCAGCAAGCAGGGGAAAGGCGCAGGGGTGTGTATCACAACGACAGCCACTGGGAAGCCAAGAGCTCCATCCCAGTGATAGGGTTGCCTGGGCCCAGGCAGGAAGCCACTGCAGGCAGGAGCTGGGCAAGCCAGGTCACTGTTCAACCAGGATTTCATTGTATTTGCCTCAGCCAGGTCCCAGAGCAGGAGAGCAATCCCTGCAACATGGGAGATCTCATCCTGGAAGGCTACACCTAGTTATAAACTGCCTTTGTTTTGTTCAATTGCTTTTTTAAAAAGCCTGTGCTTAGATTGCTTGGGTTGAAACTTTCCATGCTACAGGTTAACCTTGGGCTGAACTTCCCAGGTTCAGCAATAAGGAAGAGAAGTACTGTCTTGCCCATGCTTTAGTAGAAACAGCCTGCTTACCTGTGCCTTGGTGCAAGGCTCCGCAGTGAGCTGCTGCTGTCCCAGGCAGATGCCTCTGACCATTCTCAAAGGCTGAACATACCCCAGGCCTACCACATTCTTTATCAGGCTCTGAAGAAGGAACATCACCATTCACACCTGGCTCAGAAATTAGCTACCAAACACTATGGCTTCCCCCGGATTTTGCATCTGTCCTGTGGCTGCTCCTTCCCTTGTTACTCTGGAAGCAGCAGGACAACGCAAAGCTGCCAGTTCCAGCATGAGAGGAGGTGAGGGCTGGGGACAGTCTGCTGCTCCCCGTGTAAAGCCTTCAGGCTCACCCGCATGCAAAAGCTAATAAGCATAATGATGCAGATTAAAATTCCCCAGAGTGAGTATCATGAAGGGAGTTACGCTGGAATAACTATGGTCAGAGAATCCGCCCGCCGAATTCCCCGTTGCACACATACCTTAGTTGGGCACATCCCCAACCAAGCTCAGTGGCTCCTCATCAGCTGCTTTGGATGCATGGCGGTCATCTCCACTCAAGTGGCCTTCACGATCGAGCCCACCCCGGCACGCTGCAGAGCTGCCAGTTTAGGAGCTGACTTTTTTTTCCATTAGGCATGAGCAGCTAATTCCAGCTATGAGCACAGTCGTTTCATTGAGTGGGTGAACGTGCGCAAGATATATTCCACAGTCTATTTTGGGATGACAATAAAATGCTGGGTGCCTGGCTACGTCACTCCCCACTGCCTTGGTCTAGAAATAAAATGGTTCTGGGAGGCGGGTGTTTGCCGGTGCTACCTGCACAAAGAGGCTGGTAGGCACTGGTGTCGGGCAGAGCAGAGCGCACCACCAAGGGCTGCCCAGGACAGGGCAGGGCTGTGCTTCTGGCACTTCTTACCTCTCCTCCCTCCTCCTCTATGGCTCTCTTTCCTTCATCTGCAGTGTTAGAGATCCTGAGGAAGGGAGCACAAACCTTGCTTGTCTGGGCTCAGCTGTCTGATATCCCAATTGCTTTCTGATGGTGTGGTGTGCGATACCCCCTTCCATTAGGTTTCGTCAGGCAGCACAGGTCAGGGGGAGAGCAAGGATGAAGTAGGACGTGGTGAGAAGGTGCCCTGCATCTCCTATATTCTGCCCCTCAATATGGATTCAGGACATGCAAAAGGTCCATTGTTCCTGCAGGGTCCTTTGTTTCCTTGTATTGCCATGCTTCTGGTCCCCACTGCAATGCCCAAGCTCTGCACCATTTGCAGAGGGCACTTTTCCCCTGACTATAGAAGAAGCAGAAATGGAGATGATGCTCCCTATAAGCAATGCTCAGGAAGAGCCACAGGTAGCAGGTACAGAAATAGAGATCAAAAAGAGGAATGTGTAGCTGCAGAGATTTTTCCAGGTTCAAAGTCAGGACTCCTTGGACTTCACAAGATTTATGGAAAGTTCTACACCAGAAGGTACGGAGAAGAGCAGTAACAAAGCAATACACTTGGTGAGCTTATCCATCCAGTTGCAGCCCATAAGCCAGTGGTATCTTTGCTCCATTCTCCTTTCCCTTCAGCGTAGTTTCTTCCTGCAATGAAGAAGGGCAGTCCTGAGCAGGAGCTCCTGATGAAAGCACAGCCTCTGCTCCACAGCAGCCCCTTTGGAAATGCACATTTGTCAGGGGCTCCTGTGGGAGCATCTCCTGTGTGCATCAGGCTCTTAATTAACCCAGACTCAGCAGATGAACAAACAAACCAATTGTTGTCTCTTCATCTGTACTGAGCCATTCCTAATAACTAGCTCAGATGCAGTGGCATCACTCCACTTTTAATGTGTTTTAGAGATGGATAATGCAGGAATCTCCCTCTTCCAACACTGGCTTAGAGCACTGAGCTAGAGGAATCAGATTTATCTCATTGGGAAGAACCGCTATAGAAATGTTTCTTAAAACATTAAGAGCATTCTTCCAAGAGTTCTGCTGAACACGGGATCCCCATGCAAAGATGCTCATGGGAACAAGGAGAGTACGAGACCAGAGCCAGCTCACTCTCCTTGCATTAGCTTTCCTGCTGGTGGATAACATTAAACAGAAGTGGAGGTGGCTGGTGGGGACCCTGCAGGGAACCCACATTGCTTCAGTCAGTGCAATGCATACCCATAGAAAGAAACCCTTTCTGACTCCACCTAGGCTGTCCTCCGTGAAGAATGTGTGCTTCTCCAGCAAATGCTCCCTGTGACTCCAGCATTGCTCCCTTGGGAGGAGGGCAGGGAGGGTTTTCCCTGAAACAGCAGGAAGAGGTTTCTGAATTAACACAGGAACAGGATAGTGGCACCAGGTTCCTGGGCACGAGGTTCTCTCAGGGCTGGGCTCCATTAAAGCACCTGCTGTTGGGTACAGCACAGCCCTGACGCGGAGTCCCTTCTCTCTTGGGGCTCAGATGCTTTTCAGCCTCTCTCTTTAAGCTTTCTTTTTTTTCCATTTAGCTTTTATGGGGCATATTTTTCCAGAGCTTATCCATCTGACTTGAGGAACCCTTTTATTTTTCCTCACCCAGCTGTATTCCGGATTACTGTTTTCTTGCCTCCCTGCTTTTTAAGGGGCTGTATGCACTTTCCATGTTAGGATTTTTCTGGATTTTGAAGCCTTTCAAACTAGCTTCCACTTAAAAATTCCAGCCAAACAATAAATACTTTAATCTGAATCTCAGCAGAGTGATGCCAGAATTTTTTAAGGGTTTTCTTCCAGATGCACCAGTTTGGTATAACTGTTTGCAGTAATTTCTACTTAGTTCTGCTGAGTATTTCCTGCTGAAAAATAACTCCTCTGCCCCCAAAAAACTGATTTTCAGTTGGAACTGCTTCACTGTGCTTCTCGATCAGAGGAAGAAGGTGGTGAACATCAGAAGCTACTTATTTTCTCTGGAATAAAGTGGTTCTGTGGTGACTTATCTTGGTTCCCAGCACAATTAAGCACAAGTTGTATCTTTCCTCTCTATAGTTGTCCTCCGTTGTTCAAGTGCTCAAATGTGACATTTTCTTTTGACGATGGAAGATATTTATGTTTGCCTTGTGCCCCTGCTTGCAGAGTACCGACAGCCCCAGGAGGGGACAGGGAAGTACCCGGTGCCCTCCTCCAGCCACAGCAGCCCAAAGCTCAGCGTTAAGGCCTGGGTTTAAGGCCTGGGAGGAGGCTGAGCTGTACTTTCAGTTAGATACCAGTTGAACGCTGGAGAGTTTCAGGATGTTCAGTTAAGGGCCGCAAAATGAAAGATGCTGCTTCTAGGAGGGGGATCTAGGAGGGTGGGGTGGAAGGACAGGGAGATGCTGGAGTACTTCATGGTAAGTTCTAAGAGAGGCTTCTTCCTACTTTTAAAAAATGAATGTGCACCCAAGTAAGAAGGTAGAGGAGTAAGAAGGGAGGAAGGATAAATTAAATTGATCTGAGAAGCATGAATTTTCAAGAGCCTCAACCTGCTATTATTGGCAGTTTGCCTTTTCCCATTATTTGTCCTCGAAAACACTATGGATCTTTCGCTGTGTCGTAAGTGCCAATTTCTGTTCACTTTTTCTGAAGGGCACCTAGGCAGAGAGTTTTAAGCACAGTAAGAACCTGCTGGCCTGGATAAGTTCTGTCACTATCGTCTGTCTTAACTGTGATCAATGAAAACCAGAGACTGGAAGCTTGGAACATCCAAATCCAGTTACTTGGAAGCTGACATCCATTACAGCAGTTAAACAAGAGCAAGCTGTGCTGCAGCAAGGAGCTGTTGATTTTGGTGCAGGGTGGATGCCTGCTCACATGGGCAAGGGAGGGAGATTGGACCACTCCAGTAGGTGCATCTGGAGCTGCTGGTGGCCACAGCAGATGGGGACCTGGCATGTACTGGCTGCCCCAAGGACGGGCTCTCCAAATGCATCCAAGCCTCCAAGTTAACTCAGGAGATGTCTCCCATCTTTCTGTTTCTCGCAGACACTGAGAAGTCCCAGCAAAACCAGACGGACGACTCCAACCCTGAAGACAGCTCACTCAAGAAGAAGCAGCGGCGGCAGAGGACGCACTTCACCAGCCAGCAGCTCCAGGAGCTGGAAGCCACTTTCCAGAGAAACCGCTACCCAGACATGAGCACCAGGGAGGAGATTGCAGTCTGGACCAACCTGACGGAGGCACGAGTGCGGGTAGGACTGCAGCCCTCCCACCTTCCTGGGCCTGAGCTGGTGGGGAGGAAGCCAGCTCTGATAGAAGCCTCCAAGCTCTCCACAAACCAAGGGAGGAATTAGGGCACCAGAAAATTTCACTATCTTAGAAACACCACACCAAGCTCTAAAATTTGACATATCAGCCACATACATACTCCATGCTGGTGGTGTGTCCCCACCCAGTGCAACCTTTCAATAACACAGGGAGGTACAAAGTCCAGGGTCTGCCCCATAGAACCCCACTAGCTGCTGCCCTGACCCAGCAGACCCCTTCCTTGCAGTGCCATTGTCCCCCAGCCTTAGCCTTGTTGGAGGTCACCCTTTGGGGTTCCCAAACCACTGTGCGGTCACAGGCATAGAGTGGCAGGGCTCCAGCTGGAATCAGAGCTTCTCTCTGCTACTAGAAATATGAGTTAGCAGCACCATGAATAGCCTTCCAGCAGCTTCCATGCTCTAGGAAGTTATATTGTTTGAGTCACTCCAACACCAACAGATTTTCCTGTTAGAAGACAGACTTCTAATACCTCACTCCAGGCTGGTCCTGAGGTGAAGTCAAAACAAGAGAGGTTATTTCCTCCACTCAGCAGCTCTCAAATGACATCCCCCTAATACTTTGCTCCCACGTCACACAACCCAAACTGTTCCTCCTGGGCTGTTGTCACTCAGAAATACAGCAAGTATTTTCCTCCCTTTTTCTCATATAAAGGGCATCTGTTGTTTGAGGGAGGTGGGTTATTCTTGGTGTTGTAAAATGGCAGTGGTTGGGCTTTGATCGAGGTGGTGATTCTTGCTGGGAGATGACCCTGCAGCCCAGACATCTTGCTGCGACCCTTTCCTCATGCTCAGTCTCCCAGCTCCCTGGGAGCATCCCCAGCCCTGCAACAGCTCTTGCCTTGCTGGGCAAAGAGCCCAGGACAAGGCCCCTTCCAGGGACAACCTGGAGTGATTCCCATCCCCTCCCTCTCTCTCTCACAGGTCTGGTTCAAAAACCGCAGAGCTAAGTGGAGGAAACGGGAGAGGAACCAGCAGGCCGAACTGTGCAAGAACAGCTTTGGAGCCCAGTTCAATGGACTGATGCAGCCTTACGATGATATGTATTCCAGCTATTCCTACAACAACTGGGCCACCAAGGGGCTCGCCACCAGCCCACTCTCAGCCAAAAGCTTCCCATTCTTCAACTCCATGAACGTCAGTCCCCTCTCCTCCCAGCCCATGTTCTCCCCACCCAGCTCTATCACCTCAATGACCATGCCCTCATCCATGGTCCCTTCTGCAGTGACTGGAGTACCGGCCGCCAGCCTCAACAACCTGGGAAACATCAACAACCTGAATAGCCCAAGCCTCAACTCTGCTGTCTCATCCAGTGCCTGTCCTTACGCCTCAACAGCCAGCCCCTACATGTACAGGGACACATGCAACTCCAGCCTGGCCAGCCTGCGGCTGAAGGCCAAGCAGCACGCTAACTTCACCTACCCAGCAGTGCAGACGGCAGCTTCCAATCTGAGCCCTTGCCAATACGCCGTAGACAGGCCCGTATGAAGGGCTGTCTTCTGCCAACCAGGGACTTGACCTTAGCCTGACAAAAGGAGACCTTTAGCCCTACAACAGCGTATGTACTGCAGAGAATGAGAGTGAACACAGGAGAGCAAGAGAGCGAGAGAGCAAGAATGAGAGGCGAGCAGGCAGACGGACCTTTATGAAGATTTCTCTAACTATTGTATGGTGAATTTTGACTGTCTTTCCCTTCCCAAACCCCTTCCCCTCTTTGCCCACCAAACCTTCTCCTTTGTGGTAAAGAAACCAAAACAGTCTACTGGAAGCCCTACAGGGAAATAGGAGCCCCAACATGTAGGGTGCCTGACCCACGGGCAGCAGAATTGAATGTGTTTCTATCTGCCCCTCTGAGCCCCACAGGGCTGATGCCACCCCTCAAGGGAACAGCTAGGAACAGGGCAGTGCAGGCTGCCATTCGGTGCTTGGATGACCCCTTCTCCGTGCACACGTGCAAGATTTCAGATAGAGACATCTTGCCCACATATTTATCAAGCAGCCAGTAAAGGAAGCCTTGTCTCAGTCGGTTGGCATCTTTCTTTATAATGCATATATACACATAGCCCTTCAGACTTGAAGCCTTTAGGACCTGGGAGTTGTAAGAATATGTGTGTGTATATATCTCATATATATACAAATACATATATAGACATTAAAACCATGCTTTTTTGTTTTGTACATGAAATAATTCACAATGTAGACCTTAAAACCAAAACCCCCATAAAGCAAGCACATCCACTGAGGCAACGTCCTGCCTGTCATGCTTTACTGCTTCAGTCATTTCCAGTCAGACAGGAACACTTTTGCCGATGTACATCCAAAGCATCCCCTTTTGCAACAATCAGCTACCCCCTGCACATCTTCCCTTCCTTTCCTTCTCCAAATCCCATTTCCAAACAAGATAATAAAATAAAAGTTGGCACAATCCCTTTAAGGCATCTGCGTGTCTGGTTATTGAGAGCATGAACCTGCGTCTGAAGACCTCTGAAATACAGTGCCAGCAGTCCAGGCAGGAGCGAGCATCCTTGGGAATATCAGCACAAGTCCTGAGTTAGGACACGGGCCTGAGGTTTGAAGGAGCCATCTCTGTTCCCCACTCACAAATAAAGCACTTGATCCTGCAGGGGAGCAAAAGCCACAGCCACAGCTTGAAGGGGAAAACAAGCCCCCTCCCTGCTCCCTGTCTGCATGCACCCACCGCAGCAGGATGGTTGAGCCTCTCCTGGCTCAGGTTTCCCCACTGTTCTGGATGGGGCCAGTGCCTTTGGGCTCCTGGCAGCCCAGGACAGGGAAGTGCCTTCAGGCACTCCTGCTCCAAAAAGCCATTCCCAGGAGAGACACCAGCTGCAGCAGCCCACCGTGCTATCCTGTCCCGCTGCTAGCCTGCCTTGGTGCAATTTCTGCTGGGAAAGCTGTAAAATCAGTGGCTCTCTGTAGGTGTACAGCACCATGGGATCCTGTTGCTTCAGCCAGTGCAGAGGGATGCAGCTGGCTGCTCCAAGGGCCTAAGGAAGCTCCACATGTAGCAGGGGAGCAGGACATCCCTACCAAGTGCAGCCTCCTTTCTCTTCACCAGGCATATGCTCCAAGGGGAAAGCACAGTCCTTACATTTTACTTTCCTCTCAGGAAAAACAAAACCAAAAAAACACCGACACAAAAACCCCAAAACCCAATACATCACCACGACAAACTATCTTACTTGAATGAATGGGATAAGCAAACCTGGTATAAACTAGGTTTATGTGTTCTTATCATGTGGAGAGGAAGAATGTTCTTTGCTCAGAAGGGATCCTCACCAGAACATAGTAAGAGATTCCTCACAAGCAAAGCATATGAACCACTCAATCTTTGCCAAAGGCTGTTCCACAGGGAGCAGCTGCTGCTAAAGGTATTGGTGAGCAGATGCTGAGAGCAGCCACCAATGTTAGCCTAACTTCGCTGTAACAAAATTATTCTTTGCTCTGAGCTAATCCAAAATGAGGGAGCCAAATTATCCTGCACTGAAACAGCTACCACTGGAAGCACAACCCTCTCTGCAAAGGGCATTCAAAGATCAAGCATAAACATCTAAAACACAGATGTAGCACATCTAAGACAAGACCATTCACTGTAACCTGGATCATGCCTTGCCGCTGGGTGCCAGCGCTACTGCTCTGAGCTGGAGCCTCAATCTAGCAGCCTTTCCACCAAACACGCGCGTTATCTTAGTACTACTGTGTTTAACTCCCTTCTCTGCCATTGCTCTTCCCCATAAAGAAAGAAAGGCCTGGGTTTCTCTCTGATGTTCTCTCCTCCACTGAGCCTGTCTCAGTTGAGTGCAACTCCTCCCTGATAACCCAACACAGGCATCCTGCCCCGCCACCCTGTGCTGATCTCAAGCATATACGGCAACACGGAAAAGCCAGAACAAGCATCTCTCGTAAATATGCAACGTCGCCTGGAGAAGAAATTGTAAGGAGACCCAGTTTGCCTTTACTCCTGAGTGATGTGTCTATGGAGGGAAAGAAAATTCTCCCTTTTCTCCCCAGCTGAAGCCAAGAGCAACAGGAGCTCCTCTTTCCCTTTTAACTGGCTCTAGTAGCTGTGCTTTGCCTTGAGCAGTTTCTGTGCAGCTTTTGTTGCTCTCCGTATTGATATGATGCTTGTGAAGATCCTCTACTTGTCCCACAGAGAAGGTGAGGTTCAGCTGCGGTGGGGTGTACAAGGCTGGCTGCTGATGGTTGCTGCAGGGTTTAGCTGATGAAAGATACGCCCAAGCATACAGAGCAGAAGGCCAATCTCAGCATATGACCCTCATGCTCTCCTATTGCAGCCAGTGGGGGAAGAGTCAAGACCTAGTTGAGGTACTGATTTTTCAGCCCAAGGCTTTTGATTAAGTCATTTGAATTGGTGTTACCCCTGACCAGTCTGATTTCTGAGCAGGGCAGACTCAGTCGCTACCCACATGAGGCAGCTGGTACATGTGGGCCATGGCTCTGCAGGCTGGCTAGTTGATTCAGGTTTCTTTTCCCAATCCTGTATGGAGAAGATGGTGGGGTCTGTTTCTGCAGTCAAAGTCATCGCACCATGTAGGATCCAGACCAGATGGTGAACCACACACCAGCTCTGAGCTGAGAGTGCTTTGTACAATGGCACCAAATAACCGACACAACCTCCAGAAAACCTTAAAATGTGCAGACATCAGAGATGGCCAACAGCAAATAACAACATGAGCAAGTTGGCAGCAGAGCTCTGGGAGAGGTCCTCTGCTTTCCAAACACACCTGCCTTCCTAATGCAGCTGAGCCAGTACAGCCTCCCACATTTTGGCTCCCTCCCCATGGGTCCAGGACATGGACATCATGCTCCCTGGTCCAGCACAAATACAGCAGGTGTCCTACAGACTTTCTCAGGACCTTTCACAAGTCACCAGTACCTCCCTAGCTGTACCTCCTTGATACTGCAACCCAAGCAGGTGGGTTTTAGCAGAGTCCTGCTTGTTCTAAAGACCTGTTGAGCAAGAAACTTTGTCACTGGATATGTCCCAGTCTGCAGATTTAGCAGGAGCGCATTCTCCTCCATCATCCAGGACATTAGTGGAAATGCTGAACAAAACTAGGCCTGAAACAGATGTCCCTGAACTTCAATCAACAGACCCCTCCCTTTTCAACAGTGAACTGTAGATAACTTTCTGGGTATAATTACCCAACGGGTTTAGTATCTACCCAACATCCCATCTATATCATCCTTAAAACCCACTTAAATGGCAGCCAGGACTCTTCACCATGCTCTTACCCTGCCATAGAAGATCAAATCAGATTCTGTTCTTGACAGATCCTTATGGCCCCTGCTCATCCCTGCTGCTTACAAGTAGTGAGATCCTTTGGGTCAGCATTTTTTGGGTGGCGGGTGGGTGGGTAAAGGATTTAACTGTCAGCAGTTCCTGGCTTTTGACCCCAGTCCCCATTTCAAAGGAGGGGTACAAAGCTTGCATTTTGCAGTCTTCCTATGCCTCAGCGTCCTGCAGTAGCTCTCCCAGATAACAGTGAGTATTTCTGGGGTTGCTTTGCGTGAAGTTCACCAGGCCCAGAAGATCTGAAAAAATCCTGTTTATCTAAATACTGTCTTACTTGGGCTTTCCTTATTCAGGGCCCAGATTTTTAGCCCACATCACCTGCAGGGCCTGTGCTGTCCATTTCCCCGTACCTATCTTCATCTCAAGGCTCACACAGAAGTGCACCAAAGAGTGGCTGCTCCCAGTGTTTGCCCTGTCTGCTGAGGGGCAGCACACCACCACCCTTGGCTATCCTCGTACTAACGGAGACTTGCTCTGACATCTCCTCTTGGTGCATGCTACCTGCTACCGCGGTCCCTCCGCCACAGATCTCCAAACCGCACCTTCCTCCCGCCGCAGCAGAGCCAGCGCAGCTCCCACACGCGGCTCCCTCCGCGCCGCAGGTGGTGGCCGGTGAGCGGGTGTCACCTAGCGGCTGCCAGCGCCCAGGGCTCTCCAGCCCGGCTGCAGCGGCCCTCGCAGCCTGGGGCTCCCTTGCCCCTGCCCTTGAAGTCTCCCTCTGGGCAGCGCGTCCCCTGCCCGGCCTGTGCCAGGGCTGCAGGGCTTCTCCCCTGTGCTCCGCATCCTCCCTGCATCCCTTCGGCCACCTTCAGCGGGCACCACGGCTCCCCGTGAGCAAGGGCTCCAGCACGATAGGCACTAATTGCTGTCTATGCCCTCAAAGTACAAAAGAGCAAAACCAGACTAAAACTCAAAATACCTCCCCTCCAAAACTGTCCTGCTGGCTATTGCAGCTCACCAACGGCACATTAAGAAGGGCTTTTCGTCACAGAGCACCAGGAGAAGTCATTTCCACAAAGCTACAGGGAAATAGCACTGACCTGGGGAAGGACAAAGTTATTAGGTCCCTGAGCCCCACCAAGCACCACTGCTTTCTTCACATCCACAGCTCAGCTCTCCAGACAGCTTGCCAAAGAGCAGCAGCAGCAAAATAAAACACAGGAGAAATCAAAGTCTTCCCCTGCCTAGGTCTGGTAGATTTATTGTTATTTCTTGTTTAGCCAGAGAGAACAGAAGAGTGAAGGGGCTGACGCTGGGCCCATGGCATGCATTCTCTTGGGAGGGCACAGAGCAGGCAGGGAATGGTGAGTCCTGGCAGCGTTGGAAACGGGGTACCCTCATTGTGAGAGGAGGGATGTGGCCATTTAAAAAGCTGCAATGCCTTTCGGAGGGGGTGAAAGGGTCCCTACAAGACACTCTCAGCAAACCCTCCTTCTTCTGGGGTGATTCCTGCCCTGTGAAATATACTTCCCACCCCAGCAGCCTGCACAGATGGACTAGAAGCAAAGAACCCTTCCAGAGGCGAAGCCCTGCCTCCAATGCCCTGCTCTGCACCATCCAGCATCACCTCTGAAGGACTAAGAGCACTTCAGGCAGTTTAGGCAGAAAAGAGCAAATCATAGAATCATAGAATAGTCAGGGTTAGAAAGGACCTTAAGATCATCTAGTTCCAACCCCCCTGCCATGGGCAGGGACACCTCCCACTAAACCATGGCACCCAAGGCTATGTCCAACCTAGCCTTGAACACCGCCAGCGATGGAGCATTCACAACTTCCCTGGGCAACCCATTCCAGTGCCTCACCACCCTTACAGGAAAGAGCTTCTTCCTCAGATCCAATCTAAACTTCCCCTCTTTAAGTTTGAACCCATTACCCCTTGTCCTATCACTACAGTCCCTAATGAAGAGTCCCTCGCCAGCATCCCTATAGGCCCCCTTCAGATACTGGAAGGCTGCTATGAGGTCTCCACACAGTCTTCTCTTTTCCAAGCTGAACAGCCCCAATTTTCTCAGCCTAAAGACCACTTCATTGATGCTCTTGTGCTCGTGTGAATGCCTGGCGCAGCCTGGGAGCACTGCTGGGGCAGCCAAAGGCACAAGTGAGGAGAAAGGTGGTGGCTGCCTCACCTGGACCACGGCTGTCATAGCAAGTGCCCCAAATAACACCAAGCAAGAGAGAGGTACTCCCATGTGTTTCCCACCACCTCTATAAAGAGGGCTTCCAAATGTGGAAGCTAGTTTATTCCTCTTCCTGTCACCTCAACAGCCTGCTTATGCATTTCCCAAAAGCTGGGGAAGGCCCTGTGATTGTTACTTGTGGGTTACATGTCAGAGCACAGTGGAAGCCATTGTGGGATTTCCTTGCACAAGCACTGCAAGTTTGATCAAAGCTTAGGACAATGCCCTGATTCCATGTGTCCTGGGCTGCAGAGAGCATGATTTCTCCACCACACTGACTACACTATGAAAACAGTGAACAGTCTCTAGATTCTTGATCAAAATATCTTCTAACCCTTTTAATAACATGAGAGAGGTGGCATGGCAGGTAAACCATGATTTTGTTATGCAGACTGCAGTTTGATTAAGTAGGTCTAAGAGATGGGAAGAAATGGTAAGGAAAGGAAATGAACTTTCTCTCCTGGTTGCCTCCTTAACTTTGGAAAACAACCTAGGCTTAACACGTCTTGCAGCAAAGAGCTTGACAGAAGATGATGGAGGAATTACCCTGGGCTGTTGTGCTTACACCCAGCTAACACAAAGCTTATGCTCATATAAGTGGTGAAACACTGGAACAAGTTGCCCAAACAGGCAGCAGATGCCCCATCCCTGAAAACACTCCAGGTCAGGTTGGATGGGGCTCTGAGCAACCTGGTCTAGTTGAAGACATCCCTGCTCATTGCAGAGGGGTTGGAAGGGAGACCTTTAAAAATCCCTTCCAACCTAAACTGCTCTATGATAAACCCCAGATGCAAAAGCTGATGAAAAAATTATTTACATTTAATGTGGGCAGCTCTGGAGAGCTTTTTTAGAAAAGAGCAACAGCAGGCAATGCAACACAATAAATAGCATAGTTGTTTGAAAGCCAAAGCTTCAGGCACGTGAGTACTCACATTTTTGCTCAGATTGGGGCCATAAGTGCAGTCAGCTTATGTTTATAGACTGTTTATAGATGGTTGGGGTGAAACCCAGGCAGTAGGCATATCTTGTCTGAACAAGAGGGAAGAACTTTAGTGCGAGTGTCAAAGGTAGAGAGCTTCAGTTAGTGGTGTAGGCAGGAGGAGGCACTGACTTGGGGAAGACTCAGATCTGTGCAGATTTACCTGTATTGCCTCTCTTTCCCAAATTTAACTGTAGCCCTTCCTACCAGCCACCACGACACACGTGAACTTCATGAGAGGTGGAACAGAGAGGAGGAGGGTAAACCCCAGCAGTTGGAGCTGCAGGAAGGCTGGAGAAGACCCTGCAGCCAATGCAGCGCTGGGTACCCATGAGCCTGCATAGAGTCTGGGTGCTCACAGGTCTCCTAGCACACGAGCACCCTCTGAACAGTCACCACAGCCTGTGACACTGTGGTCTGCAGCAAAGGGGCTCTCAGCTCTTTCGCCATTAGAGGGGAGCAAAAGCCCACACAATTGCAGGGGGGCATCAGCCACTGAGCAGAGCCCTTTACTCCTCAAAAGCAAGAGCAAGCAGAGGCTGGCTGTGCATCTTCCCTACTCCTGAGCTGTCAGCTGTCCTCCCCTGGCGAAGCAGGGCCCTCATGCCCAGGGAGAAGAGAGGATCCCCTGCTCCTTGCAGAGGATTGAAAGAGTTGGGCATTTGAGAACAATTTTTGCATAGTGCCAGCCAAAGTATTGTCCATCGATGCATATATGCTCTAAAAAACAGCTTCTGGGGAAGGCACTGGATGGCACTGCTTTTCCTCTGCCAGGCAGACTGTTTTGCAAACAGGACAAAACCAAAGCAGACCTACTGAATGAATGGGTCAGATGAGGCCTCTCAGAAGGGATTACCTGGAGTCCCTACTACTGCTCCAAATAATTTCTTGCTCTCTGACCTAGTTGCTTTTGCCAACAGTGAAGCTTCTCCAAAGAGAAAATAATGTAAAGGCCAGCTAATGTCCTAAGGGTTAAACAAAATGGTGGTGATGTCAAGAGCTATTAACCCAAAGTTGTCAATCTCCAATCACCCTTCAGATGAATGCTATCATGGCTCTAAACTAAGGGTTACAAATCCTATATGAAGTGCCAGTGATGAAAATCACCTCTAAGGAGCTCTCTTATCAGTTTTATGGCAGCATGTATCATTTACAAAACCTTTTGTTCTTTAAAGACTGTAAGTAGGTCCACTGGTGTTTGGAAACAGTGATTAAGCCAAGCGCATTAAGTGAGCAGCTGGACTTTAGCCTAGAGTTGCTATGTCTTCAAACTCCATTCTGAAAACAACAATTGAATGCACATGCAGAATCTGGAGAAGCTGAGATTAGCAGAGAATTTGTCAGTTCAGTTTGTCGGTTGAAAATTCAGGAGCTCAGTCTGGCTGCCTAACATGTACTTGAACAAATGCAGGTACAAAAATCCTATTGAAGGACTTCCGATTAAGACCAAAGATGTCTTTTAAACAACCTGATGAGCTACATCTCTGTCACAGAAGTTTCAAAGCTCAGGCTGAGTTTAAGAACATCTGCATGCATTCCTGCATGTACCTGTTTGTGTTTCCTGAACTGTTCATTAGGGACAGACTTCGTACAAAACAACATTCAGAAGTTCTCAGCCAGAACAGGTCCAGTGCTTTTTTAAACAAGAGTAAAATAAACCACAGCACAATAACAGCATTGTTGAATTAACCATATTGCTGTCATGAGCTGCTGCCTGTGTTGGCTATGGTGTCTAAGAGTGCTCCACCTTGCATTCTCAAACATAAAAAGTACCTTCTCCTTTGCTAAGACAAACAGAATAGCCCCAGGGTCATTCATGCAGCCAGATCTTGCCAATATCTCTATGCTGGCCCCTCTCCACTTCATCCGTCTTCTGCTCCAAAGCCCAATTAAGTCACCTGCACTTATAGTTTGAAGTTACACCAACACCTGATGCACACAAAACATCACCCTTTTCCTCCAGTTGAAGTTTGTCAAAGCTGCACAGCCCTGGTCTATTTGCCAATGCCAGGCAAAGCTGAGAGAGCAAACCAGAAACTCGGTACTTTGCTTTATAAAACCCACTGGCTACAGAAGTGGGGCTAAAATGCTGTTCCTGTAACCAGAGAAGAAAGCACTTATCTCTGCCTTCTCACAAAAATAAATGAACAAATAAAACCCCAAAACCCAAACCCCAAACCCCCACAACCCCCCCAAATCAAAACAGCATTTGTTTTTCTTGATTCTGTCTCGAGAGTATTTTGATCCCTGGTAAAGCTTTGCTTGCCACTGCCAGCTACTTGCCTTCTCTTTTGGTTTTTGGAGAACCCCTCATGGAATGTCTTTGGAAAGTCTGGTTAGCAGAAGCCTGTGCTCCTTTAACTGTCACTGAACTGATGCAGTCAGAGGACTCCCTGCTTGGCAAGGTTTAACCTGTGAAGGAGAGCAGTCTTCAAGCCTTTGGGTCGACAGCTGGGGTTTTTGTCAACCCATTCAGTGCAAAGCTTACTGTGATACAACTTTCCTGATCAGACTCAACCTCTCCTTACAATACAGGTGCTCCATTTGAGACTGGGAAGTCCTGACAAACCCTGATGGGTCATAATCCAAACACCAAACTGCAGAAGGCGTCTGTGTGATGCCCAAAAGGCCTGCAGCTGTTTTTTGGCAGCCCCCACCCACCAACCCAGACTACAGGCAGGGAAAGGATTGCATGCTTGACTCAAAGGAGCTAAGGCTGAATGGAAAAGCAGCTTTGCATCCCAAGCTGAGGCCTGAGGGAACACACAGAAGTCTGGAGGTAGGGGTGTTATAAAAACAAGTTTCTTCTGAAACAAGAGCATGGCCCTGAAGGCCACCTCAGCCAGAAGTGGGGGAAGAAGGGGGATGTTTCTACTGTTAGACAGATGCAGGCAGGGCAGCAGCACAGCACACAGGCTCATGCATGGCTTGAAGTGCTCTACTCCCCACTGGCTCCAGCCCTGTACTACTTGTAACTTCCCACCCCAGCCATGCTCCTTACAATCAATTATTTCACACTTCCTCTGAGGTGCCTCCAGGCCTGATCCCAACTCAGCTGATAGTTTTACTATCTGTAGTTACTGGCAGCCTGTTCATCCATCTTTGGCCAAAACATGTCTTTCGCACCATCTCTCACTCTGCTGATCCAGGGGGCAAGTGCAAGAGAGAAGAGAACAAAACAATGTGTAAGATCCCTTTTAACCAGCCCATCCTTTGTTCTTGCTGAGCCCCTCAGCTTCTTGCCAGTTTTAAGAAAAATTAACCATTCAACCCTTCTTCCCAGTTAGATTTTAAAGACTGTCCTTAATAACAATTGACATACACCACTGGTGAGTTCAGGGCACAGCCATTAATGCTTCCCTGCCTAGAGTCCAAACTCCAGCATTACCGCTGCTTGAAGTAATAGATTTCCTCACCCAACGCTTTGCACAAATGGTGTTGAAGCTTAGCTCCATTTGGTTGAACTCCTATCATTGGGATTATAAAACTGAGTTTGCCACTTGCAGAGCATATAATGTTGTTTCTATTTTACCTTTTTTCTCTTTTTTGGCACAATACACAGGTTAATCTCCACTGCTTTTAAAAGAGTTGAGCTATTCTTCTATTACTTTACATACTTTTCTAAGACCAGATGTATGGGCTGCCCTTACCCTTGTGAATGCTACTATTCTGCTTTCAACAACTCTATCCTTCCTTGTTCTCTTGTATTTGACGAAAAAGCCATTTTGTTTCCTTTGAGCTATTGCTAAACGATCCTTTGAACACACTCACCTCATCACGATCCAGCAGGGTCACCCTGGTTTTCCAGAATTACCAATAACAGAAGAAAACTCAACTCCACAAAGCACAGTACCAAGATTGAACTTTATGTCAGCACATGGCTTGATCTCGGAAGAACTTGCCCTACAGGAACAGGTATAACTGAATTCAAAGGAGACAGGGATTAGGTTAGTCAATAGCATTGCTGCCACAGTACTGGTATAAATTCATTCTTAAATAACAACTCAGATTGCCTTGAAAAGAATACTGCACACACATTCCTGCTACAGACACCACTGAAGACAGCTGTGAGAAGCTGAAAAGGAACTAACCCCAGGTACCTCCCCCTAGAGTCTTTTATAGCAGCAGGACAGGTGTCCCTGCTGGGGAGCAAAACAGGCTCAGCTGGAGTGTGAGATGCATTTTACCCAGCAGCAGTCCCTGACAAGCAGGGAAGGGAGGAAGGAAGATGCTTCTTGAATCCCAATAGACCTGCCAGCTATTTGGAGCAATTGGCTGCCCTCAGCTGTCCTGAGAGGCATGGTGCCCAGCTCCCGGCTGTCTGGGTGTGCAACAGCACCCTTGGCATGCAGCATCTCCCTGGTACAGCTTGGGAAGGATCATGGGTCTTTCTGTGGTGTGAGATATGCCTTGCCTGAGTGCCCAGGAGAACAGCTGCTCTCCACTGCACTGCCTTTGAGACTCGCCTACTTGGCTGTCCAAGTGAGCCGGGGCTGTTACAAGTGTCAGGGCCCTGCAAGAGCTTCCCCTATCCTGCAGTTTGGCCCTGGTCGGGGGGGTGCTGTGCCCCCGACCTTGTCATTACACTGGGCTCCCTGAGCCTCATAGAGCAGCTGGTCCTCCCTGCACCCCAACAAGGAATAGCGCATTTGCGTATCTCCCTGTACCCCTAGGTGATGCATGTTTTGACTTGTAATTTATGTTACATCTCTCCTCTCTGAAAGTCACCAAATCTGACTTACATGACCAAAAGTGTGAGTATATCCACTAAAGCCTGCCAAGGACTCATCACCTCACTGTTCAGATGTTTTGCCTGGTTTGCAGGTGGAATTTCTCTCACTTCCAGTACCAGGAGAGGGCACAGACCACCCAAGGAGCTGCAGTTGCAGTTTCCCTGCATAGTGTGACCAAGCAGGTTTTGCTGTAGGCTGACCACAGAGGACTCCCTTCCTCATGTTGCCCCTTGGCTGACACCACAGCAGCAAATAGCTGCTGCCTGGAGATGACTTGTCACTCCAGCAGTCTGAAAGACTCTGGCCCCTGCAACACAGCTGGTGAGCCAGGTAATCCCCACCACTGATATTTCAACACAAGCTGCATTCAGCTTGTCCCCCCGAGGAAATCTTCCTCCTCAAATAAATCAGGGTTGGGACCTTTGCACCAACCTGGTAATTCCCTGCTCCCAGGAACAAGGGTGGTTATAGGTATGAGAAGCAAGACCTGCTGTGCAGCTCTACCTGCAGTGACACAGTCACAAGGAGGTTGCAGGGGGACTTGCCCACTCCAACAGCTGTCTTGATGGCAAATGGCCACTATTGGGGACTGGACACCCACAGAGCTTGGGCTCATTCCCTTACTCTGTGGGAAATATTTGCAATGTGGAAGCATCAGAGAAAGGCATTGCCTGTGATCTCAAGAGCATCAAAAACGTCACAGGGACTGCAAGGGAGACCTCCAGGGGCAGAGCCTGCCTGTCAGGGGTGAGTGGTTGGGGCTAAGCCCCTACATCACAGAAGATGTTCCTGGCACAAAGGCAGTCTTTGCTTATTGACATTTAATGGTGGGGTGAGTCAAAATGACCGTCTTGCAGGAGCCAGCCCTCCTCCGGGCTTTCCTCCCGCAGCTGCAGCGGTTTCACACTTGCCTGCAGAGGGAGACGGCTCCTCTATGTTAGCCAAATTTTGTTGACGCTGTTCGGTGCCACCGCCTTACCGAGCTGGAAAAACCAGCCGCGGAGCTGACGTGGCCCTGCTGTGGCCCACCACCAGGTTCTCTAGTGGGGATGCTGCCAGTGGGTATGCGAGGACCCTCTGCCATACACAAGCGCTGGGGATCAAGCAGCAGGAGCCTATTAGCTGCTTTCAAAGTCCTGCAGGAGAGCAGCATCTGAGGCAGTGCCAGGCCTTCCTGTGTGCTCCAGCAGCGGTACAGCCACTGATGCTGTGCTAAGGAGAGGAGCCACAACTGGAGCAGTGTGACTGTATGGCTTCACCCCCTCTCAGTAAGGGGTTGGGCCCCCAGCAAGGAGCTGTTCCCAGAAGAGGTTTGGCAGAGCTGTGTAGCCTTCACCTGGAAAACAGGCTCATTTGCAAATCCAGGGTGCCTCAAACGCGGGATGCTCGCAGGGCTGCTGTGCCTCACGCACAAAGCAGGTTTGTGAGGAGCTGCCAGGGCTGGGTGAACCTGAAAAGCTGGCTCATGCGTGTCCTGAACTCCTCCCTGCCCACAGAGCCACTCAGAGCCTTCACAGGGAGCTCTGCACACAGCAGCAGGCTGCTGGTGTGTCAACACCCTGCTCAGCTCGGGCTTCCCCGTGCCTTGCCAAGAGTGAGGCAGAAGGCAGCTTTAGCGCTGTGTAGGGTTCTGCTGGGATTGCAGCTCCATATTGACTCATGTCCTACTTTTCCTTAAGGGGAAAAGAAAAAAAAAGGCTTGCTCCCTGCTCGCTGCCCTGTAAACCATGGTTTTAATTTCCTAAATCACGCCACAGCCCTACCTGCCTGCCTCAGTACGTGTTAGAGGGGAGGGCACATTGTAACCAAGAGGCAGCTTGCCCAGAGATCAGGTACCAAGCTGAAGGCAGAGCTGCCTGAAGGATAAAGCTCGCCTACATCCCTTCCCCACCAAGGCTTTTAATGCGTGTGACAGGCTACTCATTATGCATAATTGAACTTAATAGCTAGCTTAAGGTTTTGTTATACTTTCTTTCTGTATTCAATACTGAAAGAATAACAAGGAGAAAAGGAAAGAGAGGAACCTCTGTGTTTCATAGGAAAAGATTTACGGAGGGGAATAAAGGTGGAAAAGCTAGAGGAGCTTTCATCTTCAGTAAGTTTATCCAAATACTTCCAGAAAACTGCCCCATAACATAAAGAATGGCTCCTTACAGTTTTTAAGCCCATACATACCTTTTCCTGAGGAAGACTTTTCACTTCAGGGGTGCTTTTTGAATGTCTGCTTCCTAATCACAGGATCCTTGGGCAGGTTTGTGCTTTACTCCATTAGAAGTCATTCCCACCAAATTATTGAACAATTTTTTAATACACCATATATGTTCTGACTCCCTGGATAGACATGCCTTCTGTGTCTGCTAATGCATATGGAAATGAAAGTAGTCATGAAAAGCTCAAGGAATTAAGGACATATCTGATAGGAGACCTCATGCTAATGTTGCACGTGGTGCTGGCTTGAACGTCTTTCTGAAGTCATGAACAGCAAGAAGGCAGTGTCGTAAGAAACCTGGAAAATAGACTCACATTTTTGTAAGCCCACAAGGGCTCCTTAGGTCTCAAACACTTCTCTCTGCTCTCATATTCACAAGCAAAACAACATGCAGGTCTCTGCAGTGCCCAGCGCCAGTGATTCACATCTGGCCTGAAGGATTTCGGATTTCGCTGTGCAAAGCTGATGCTGGTACCCTCTCCCGCAGCATCTCCACAGCCAGAGGCGACTGCTGTGGGGCAGGGCCAAACTGAAGCAGCCCTCTCGTCCACTGTGTTTTGCTATACTGCTGGGCTGCAGGGGCTGTAGACAAGTCACTGCACTGGAGCACCGGTTTGCAAACATGGTGCACTTGTCCTCTCGCTATTTTTTCTTCTCTTCAAGTTCAAAGTAATCCAGTGCTGTCCCGAAGCCACAAGCTTCCCAACCCACATGCTATATTCAGCCTAATATAAATAGCCAAACTCTCACATAGGCAGCAGTAATGATCTCCCTCTTTCACTCCAGAGATGGTAAAGAATTGAGAAAAATGCCCCACCTCCACCCCCTTGTCCACTCTCATCTGCTAGGAGATGACACAAAGCCACTATAATGCAACTGGCAACAGGCAGGCATGCTGCAAAATTAGCGGCAATATCTTCCCCCCCCCAAAAAAAAAAAAAACAAACACAAAACCATTAAACTTCAAATTTTAACTCAAAGGCAGAAAGGTGCCAGATAGTGTTTCTGTTGCTTATCTACAAGTCCTTGTTTTCCTCTGCTACCTGTTACCAGCCTACCTTGCTCTCATCTCCTCCCACCCCCACTGGGGACAATTAGACTCCATATCCTCAGCTCAAAAGTGACATAGGGTGGCTACAGAGCAAGACTGATGGGTTGCTGTGCCCACCACTGAACATGGTCAGACTTGGGCATCCCAGAAGGCAGACAGAAACTCCAGGAAGAGCAACTTCTGCAACAGGATAGTTACAGGTCCCAGCCGAGACCTATGGGCATTTCTCATCTGTTCTTGATAGAAAACTATATTCTCACCCAAACCTTTCTTCACCACAGCCCTGCTGCAAGCTGAGACCTGGGTGAAGCACTGCCCACCCTCGGAGGAGCCATCGAATCAGAACTGGGCACTTTCCCAAGCCAGAGCATTCCAGGAGCCCAGCCAAACATGGCAACATGCCTTTCATCTGGAGAGAAACACATGCAATAGCAAGGGAGAGCAGAGCTTGGAAACACCAGTGAGGGCAGCAGAGGCAATGAGGTTACTCTCCAGTTAGTGCCAGCACTGCCATGCCCCAGCTGAGAGCACAGAGCAGAGCCCTTGATCTTCAGCATGGGGCATTACCAGTTAGACCACGAGCCAATATTGTGGGTGGGTTGTGCAGCTGCACCCAAGTGTGGGCTTGCCTTAGAGTCCAGTGTGAGCAGAAACACAGGTATCACTCCATAGCATGTCCCCAAGTAGGGCAAGGCCATACGTGTTCACGCTGAGATGAGTGGGCACTTCTGTTTTCTTCAGAAAGAGCAGAGCTTGGTGCTTCTATACACGTGCTGCATGGCCCATTGACTACAACCAGCTCTGAGCTATTAGCAGCTCTCCCTGTGGTCTCGGCACTTGCATCTGTTCTGAATTCTTCTTTTATCACATCTGAGGTTTGGAGACTCCACGAACATGGGTGTGCATGATGCTGGCGGAGGAGAGAAGGCACTGCCTGAAACCCCCTAGAAAGACCAAAATATTGCTGATGGAGGTTTGCAGGGATCCAAAGGTATGCGGAGGCCATAGCAGCAGTAATGAGAAGGAAAAAGCACTTTAATCTTGCTTGAACAACATCATGTTACACAGATCGCAGGTTCACATCAAACCAAGACCAGAGAACTGCCACACAGGAGAAAGAACACAACTTTATTTTAAAAAATAATAATTTAGCTCAAACACGAACAGGATTGCAGAGAGTTGGTTGAAGCGGGAAGAACAACACTGACCCACAGAACTTAAACCAGACCAATTTCATTCTAGTGTAGATGATACTTTCAGCGCCCTTCCCTGTCCACAGCTCTACTTCAGGTCCTCACCTGCACATAAAGGAACCCTGACTCCCAGGGCTCTTAGTAACAAGGCAGAGGAGAAATGGTGCCTGCTACACATGAAATGCTATTCCTATCTCCAGAGCCTCCACAGAAGATCCAAAAAAGCCAGAAGAGCAACACCAGCACACAAACCAACGTGCAATACAAAGGGAACAACCTGCGCTCCTCCCTCAAGTCTACCCACCCATGCCCCGCTCCCAGCGTTCTGGCCAAGTGCTTCCACCCATGCCTGAATCCGTGCCCCCACCCATAGGTGCTGTACACAGAGGTGTGCACACAGGCCTCTGCAACACTCCTCCCTCCCCACTCGTGTCTCACCCAGACTTGCTGATCTTTCACCTCTCGCCGTGCCTGCGTGCCGTACATTTCTTGGCACAGCAGCAGTTCATTTCACAGTGATGGGATGGGCTCAGTGGAACACACTGAGCCACTACTGCAATTTCTTCTCTTCTGTGAAGTGGCCTTTCATGCAATTGCCGTTCTGATACACAGGGCTGTCCCCCTTCCTTCTGCACCACAGCACAGATTTGTAGAGGACGAATCCAACACCAGCCAGACACAAGAAGAGAAGAGCCAAGATGTCCAAGCAGAAGTACTCGTACAAGGAAAGGTCGTAGACAGCAGGGCGAAGATAGGGTGCCCCATCATGACGAAGGATGTACTCCAGCCAATACACTGTCCTATTGAGAGCATGCATCGGTCTGTCCAGGTGGAGAGCTGAGATGAGCTTGGCTGCTTTTCTGTAGCTGCAAAGGAAGAAAACAAGAACTTATCCTCCTCATAGGAGCTTCATAGCTGTGGTCTGAGGTGTCCAGTGGTGCTTTCAAGTCCCAACTAATACCTTAGGAGACTGGCAAATTTCTTCTGTGATTCTCTTCATACATGCCTCCAAAAGCCACTCTGACAGCAATCGTTAGCCTCAGCAGCACAAGCCAGAGTGTATTTTATTCTGTGTTTTATTAACAAGACTGGAGTTCAGCTCACAAGTACCTGCTCAGTGGGCTCATGTGGATTGCTGCTTCCTGAGGAGAGTTTGCACCCAAAGACCTCACGCAGCACCAAGCAACAGTTGCACACTTGATGTGCAACTAGCCAAGTCCTTCAATGTACTGAGTTACACCACCTTAATAACTTACACTGAGGTCAGTATTTGAGAGATCCTAATTGGTAATAAAAACCAACCTCAAACCAAACAAAACATCATAAAACAAAACAAACCCCAACAAAACAAACAAGTCAAGCTCTCGGATGGCATTTCAGACACTAGCAGTTGCACGTGTCCTGTTAGAAAGTGGGAGCCCTGTGTCACTGTGCTGCAGCACATCCAGGAAAGGGCAGAGTATCAGTTGTCAGAAGGAACAGAGGAAGCATTACTTTCAGTCCGTTTCTCTGCGCTGTTTCTACAGTTTGGACCAGACCAGGGAGATCCCAAGGTGAGGTTGTGAGCTCGCTTTCCCCGAGGACAGGCTGACGTTAAGAGGTTTGTGCCTCAGCATCTCAGAAAGCTTTCTCAGAAAATTACAGTCAGAGCCAAACAGGACTGGATCATGCTCTCTAACAGGTAATGCTGGAGTATCTTCTCCTGGACCACATCTCAGGGGCTCAAGGCACTAACACATCTGGCCAGCTAAGCAATGCTTGCAATTCTGCTTGGTCCAGAAGTCACCAGAGGCTGTGTAGGGATCAACACAACACTGGTCCCTACATACAGTATGTACCAAGGAAGAGCTCAATGCTTCTGGATGCCTCACCTGGGGTCAGAGATAACTGTGACGACAGCCTGATAAAGATCCTCTTCTTTTACACTGCTCCAGTCCATGAGGATACCCATGCCCTTTGCCTGCACTCTGGTCATGATGTCAAACTGGTCCCCATAGAAAGGAAATCCCACCACCGGCACACCATGATAAATCGCCTCAAATACGCCGTTCATCCCGCAGTGGCTGACGAAGGCTTTCACGTTGGGATGACCTGTAGGCAACAAAATGGCAGCAAGTCAGTGCCTTCCACACTGTAACAGAGCTACTGGTGGCTTCTTCAACACACAGCACTCACGTACGTTTAGCAAAACCCAGGCATGCTGAGTAGACAAGATGTTACCCTTTGGGAACACACCTGGCTTTTGGCAGTCCAAAACTTGCTTAGTGCCACCAGGAGGAGGAAGGAGATAGGGGCCAAGATGCAGCTTCGAGCAGGCGTTAGAAGAGGACCATGTTTTGTACAGATCAGATTCACAACAGACTTAGAGCCACAAAGGTGCTGTTGTCCTTGTACACCTTTGCTGTGGTTTGGGCTAAACTCCAGGGATGTTGCTAGCGGCACACACACACACACACACACACACACACAGCCCAGCCTTACCTAGCAGGTCATTCTGGGGCAGCCACCCCATCATCAGTGTATTCTCACCCAGGTTTTTTGGCTTCTCCCCAAAGTATCTGTGGGAGGAGATAAAGGAGGGGGAAAAAAAGGGAGAACAAACACACAGAGAACAATTATAAATTCAATCAGATTAAGAGATGGAAAGCCAATCTGTGTTTTGAGATGAATCACCCCTCAGCACTGATTTTCATCCAACCAGAGTTAAAAGGAATCCTATTCCCTCCTCACCTCCACACCACCCTCTGCGGGAGGCGAGCAAATGCGCCAGCCATCTTCTCCACCAAATCGCTTGGAAGAGCTCGGATCCCGATGCCAAAGGAGACAACAACAACACCCGCATCTGCTGCTTCCACCCAGAGACGCAAACCCTGTGGGTAAAACACACACAGCTGCCTTGAAGTCTTGTTGGAGAAAGGCTCTTCCCATTGCTGCCTCTGCCAGGAGAAAGCTGACTACAGAGAGGATGAAGCCAAATCCACCTGGAGCACAAAGCTACCTGGTTTTCACCAGGCAACAAACTAGAACCACTGTGATTTCTGCACCCAGCCAAGCAGAAATTACTTGAGCACCTGCTTGGCTTGGGAGCTTGCAGGGAGGTGTCCAAAACTGGCATTTCTCAGCATTTCCTCCTGCTTTGGAGGCAACACAATCACTGTTTGGCAAATAGGGCTCTGAAAACATCAGGCCCACACAGGAGCAGCCACAGCTGAGAAGGAAATGGGGATAAAAAGAAGAAGGGGATTTTCCATCACTAGTAAGGCAGGAGGCTTGTCAGGATCTCTAGCTGTAGGCTGACACAACAGACAAAACATGACACAGGCAGAGTCAGGACCAGAGCGTGGCTGGAGATTCCCGACAAACTTTCCAATGGCAAAGCCTCCTGGAGGTGGCTGAAGGTTTTCTCATCTTGCCAGGAGACTCCTACTTATCCTTGATAGCTGCTTGCAAGTAGCAGATTTAGCTTTCTGGTCACTCGGCAAAGAGGTAGCTACAGCTCCAGCAAAACCCACAGTCATTTGTCCTTTGTTCAGAGGCTACATAAAGAAGGTGTGTATCCAGGACAGAGAATGTACTTTTTCAACCTGGACCAGAAGGCTGCAGGGAGAAGAAGTCAGCCACCACAGCTGCTGTGGAGCAAACACAGATTATTCCCTTTTATGCCAGGCTGAACTGAGCCTATTTCTCATTATGGATTCTATCCTGGTTCAGGCTTGCCATGTATCACAGCCAGAAGCATTTTAGGAAAGTTTCATAAAATCTGTCTTTGAATATGAATACTTCCTTGAAATAAACACCATAGAAGAACATGAAGGGCAAAAGAAATAGTTCTTCCTGTTATTGAAGTAGAAAAATTGGATGATTAATTAAGAAATCTTATTAATAGTAGCCTACAGGTTGGGGGATCATAGTACAGAACAGTCAGAAAGCACATCTTGATGTTATTCCCTGGAGATATCTGTCCTTTGTTGTATGCTTCAGGGACTCAAACTTATCTCTGCCGAAATCCTTAAAAAGCCCCAAAACAACCCAACAACCAAGAATCCTAAGTTTTCAGTGAAGGGATTTTGGTTTCTCCATTCTCTTGAGTTTCACATCCTTTGAGCAATAAAACCACTAAAACTGCTCCAGAAGAGAAAGTGCTAGTTTTACTTTTCTAAATAAAATTATTCATAACCCAGATTACATTGTCCATTACAATTGGGCCTAAAATATTTTTCTTTCAGAAACAGCATTAAAGTTGCTGGGAAGCATGGCTGTCCACCAAAAGTTCTCACCATCTCTCAAACACACAGCTATATTGCATTGAGTCCTAATTAGAGGAACTCACAATCCTACTGTTTCAAATAGGAAGAAATAAACACCTTAATTACATAACTCTGCTCCAGTTCAGAATGGGACATTCCTCATGCTACCCCTTGACCTAGCAAGTCCCTCTCTTCTGCTGGCATCCCGTAACCTTGACAGAGACTTGCTAGCATGCCTGGCACTGCCTACTGCAGGGCTCCGGATTTATCTACACCACTCTTCCCTTAGGTGCCCTGGGGTCTGTTCTGGAAGCTGTGAAGCACATGAGTAATGCTCCAGCAGACAACTCCCTTCTTTATAAGGCGGGCACATACACGGGCAGATTGGACCAAGACAGCGTTTTGCAAGAGCTGTGAGGCAGCCACTCTCTGACGCAGCTTCTGGAGCACCCTATGTGCATTGCATTACCTGCATGCTGTGCCACATGGGAAAGGGTGATGTGCAGCCACACACATCTGGAGAACTTCTGTTCTCAAGCATCTGATCTAACTTCTTGCTTTTAGCTGGGAAAAAATTAGCACCCGCAGTCTCAATTAAAGCTGCCATCAGAGATCTTGATAGGCCTCTAATAACTTGAAACTTTAATCTTATCTTAATATCAGAACACCATGATCAACCTGACTGCCTGAGTGTCATTATCCAGGTTTATTTCCCCTCAGTGTTTCTGAAAGTGGTAAAGCAATGGGAGGAATGGCAGACAGGTCCTCCTCTGGTCCAATATTGTCTTCAGTTGGAGGCTTTAAGAGCTTATGCTTCTGAATTTAGTAGTAAAGTACCGGCCAGAGAAAGCCTCCAGGATGCCTGGGAAGTTTTCCCTTAGGGCTGGACCTTGAGAAAAAGAGAACAACATACTTAAATGTTGTACACTTTGGGATTCCATGTTGAATTTGATAAGGGAACATGCACAGATCTCCCCTATGGGCTCTTAAGACTACAAACTCAAGTCAGAAACACCCTGTGAGAAATAGGATTAAGGAGGACATTCTGGATTGACATGTCAGTGATGAAGCAATGAAGAATAATTGGTCTTCCCATTTCTGCTTCAAATATAGGAACAAACAAACTACTCATGATCAAGTCCCAGGAACAACTTGGCCAATTTTGGACTTCCAGACACTATTTTACATGGACAGCAAAGCCACACCCCACTTCAGGTTGGACAATTCAATTCTACATTCTCCCTGCAACCCCACGGTGTGCCCTGTCTCCCTGCTGCACCCAAGCACCAAAACACAGAAGCTTTCCAGACTCCTGGGGCTTCCAAGCTTTTCCAAGGTTCTTCAAAGATGATTTATACTGTATAACTCCCCAGGTTAATGTACAATCACAGCTCAAAGCTTTCCTGCACTTACCACTGGAAGGGCCTTTGCAGGCTCAGCGAGGATTCCTCCTGTGAAAATGACATGGGGGAGTGTTGGACGGGGGAAGTCCAGCACCACATCATTACAGAGGAAGAAGAGACTAGTTCCATGGACAAGATCCAACATGGATATCTTGGGCTCCACCCTATGCTTCTCCATGAGACGTTCAAACTTGGGCAGGATGACCAGCTTTGTAGCCACACGAGTGATCATGTAGACTAGGAGATTCCAAGTCCTACCAAAAAAGCCCATCCTATCAGTCATCAGGGAGTTGAACTCAGGGACATAGGCAATAGGAGAAGTAGCACCAATCTCCGCTGGGAACCAGAAACCAGTGGAGATCACAGCATATTTCACCTGGAGGATGTGGGCCAGGATAAAGCCACACATCTCATTAGGGTCCACCAACAGCAGGTCAAATTTCTCAGACTGGAGTTTGTGCAGAAGGGTAGAGTTTCCCAGCACCAGGTCACAGTTCTCCAGGTACTTCTCCAAAAAGGAAAACACCTCCAGGGAGGTCATCTTCCCCTGGAAGACACGCTTTATCTTCTCCTGCACCCAGGCATCTGCACTCTCTGTGCTGAAGATACCCCAGTACCACTGCACACGGAAGCCAGGCAGGTAGGTTTCCACATCCCGACCCTCATGAAGTAGCAGCACAGGGTCATGGCCCCGGTCAGTCAGTGCCTCTGCCACGCGCATGAAGACTCGTAAGTGGCTGTCAAAGACTATTGTGGGCATGATCAGCACCTTGGCAGAGTGAGATGGCTCCAGAGTGGACGCAGCCACTAGGAAGAGAACAGCAGCAGGGCATGGCAGCACCTTCATCATCTTCATCACTGCAAGAAGAGAAACAGGCCATTAATATAGTATGAAATGCTCTGTCACATAGTTAGGCAACTAACAGCCTGGATTGTTCCAAGCAGAAGCTCATGAGTTGGCAGAGGAGAGATGTCTGGAGTTCATCACTGGAAAAAAACCAAAACCAGCAAATAACACCCCCCCAAAAAAACCAACCAACCAACCAAACAAAAAACCACAAAAAAACCTAATAAATAAATAAATAAATAAACCCATCAAAAACCCACAAACAAACAACAAAACCAAAGTCAAACACCAGCGTGTATCAGGGGAGTTTTCCAGAAGCTCAAGATCTCCTCTCTGTGCTTCTAAGGCTCAAAAACTAGCAGACTGACTTGCTGAAGGTTAAAGGGAGAGTGGCTGGAGGAGCTCTGCTGGCTCGCAGCATCAGCAGACATCTGCTGCTCAGTCCCCAGTTACCGCTACAGAACCAGCACAGCTGGATTTCATCTCTATTTCTGCACAGCCAGAATGGCTGGTTCCCTCTGAGCCCTTGATGTCTGTGCAAGCACACTGGGAGACCTGCAGAGCCTGGTGGGAAGGCGAGATGCACACTCTGGCTTTGGCCCTTGCAAGGCCACCTTGCTCAGCACAGACAGGGTAGGAGTGAGCCCAGATTACAGCAGGACCCTCAAGATGAACCACGATCCCAGCAGGGGTCTGGATGGAGAGCTTCTCCGGTACAGATTAGCTGTGGGAAGATGGGGAGGCTCCAGGGAAGAGATAGGAAGGCAGAACAGGCGCCAGGATACTGATGCACTGAAAGAAGGCAAACCCAGAAAGGAGCCCAGAGATAATGTGCTAGAGCTGTGGCACACTGACGCCCCTTAGTCAGACTCCTGCCGCTGTCATCTGATTCCCGGTTTGGTGAAACACCCAACATTTCTCTTGTGTAAGGGATATTGCTACATCACTGGAAGCGAACGCGCCTCACCCACACCTTGCATTATTTTGGGAGAAGAATTATGTGATAATTATTTGGGAACGGTCAGAAGCAGAGCTGTGTCCTGAAGACCCAGTTCAGACACGCTGGGAAGGGAGCGGGGAGGAAAGGTTACAATGGGAACAACTGTAAGTGGATTTTGGATGGCCTCACATGCCAAGCCCTGGAGCGCAGGGGGGCTGCAGGGATGTGGTAGAGCAGAATCTGGTACAAGATTTTCTGCCAGCCTCTCCACTACTGCATGATCAATTAAGAGGCAGGAAAGAATGCAACAGGTAAATACAATCTTCAGACCTTCCTGAGCAGCTGGATATCTCTGGCCAGAGATAGTGCATGGGGGGCTGGTAAAAGTGACATACTCCTCCCCCATTGCTCTCTTGCTCCATGTGGGGACTGGACATAGGAAAGAAACAGAGCAGCCACTGACTGAGACCTTCCCCTATTTCAAAGACAACTCCTACTAGTGGTTGGTCTCCCACCCTTCCCACCCTGGGCTGTGCCTGCAGGAGTGATAAGAAACATGAGAAATGCTAGCAGATACCAAGGAGGTTGTTGGATCCACAGAGCAAGAGCTCCAGGAGGATGGAGACAAAGGTGATGGGCTGGAAAGAAGACAGCAAAAGCCCTGCAAGGAAATAAGTATCTGTCCAGCATCCTGCCTCCTGCCCATACCAGAGGAGCTGGCCACTGTAGAACTATATCCCACGAGGCTGGGTCTAGTTCTCAGCTTACCTGAGAGGCCCAAAGGGGATTTATCCTGCTCAGCACCAGCATTTGGCTATGACATCACACAGCAGATACAGAGTGAATATGCAGCTTTCAGGGGAGGGAAAGAAGGCGGGATGGCAGCCCTGTACTGCTCCAGGTCAGCAGGGAGCTCAGGATAGGCCCCATGACAAGAGCAGGTATAGACTTGTCTTGGGGCACTTGGTGGGTCATGCACATGCATAACTATGCTGAGAGGAGCAGAAGAAGTGGTTTTCTGTATGGGGTGGGGTATTTTATCATTGGGCAACAAGTAAAAGGAAAAGAAACAGTGCAGGCAGAAGGAATAGTTTTTTAAAGAGAAAATTTGTCACCCCATCTTCAGCAAAGGCCATGGCCTGCTGTGGACCTGTGTGCCAGACATTGCTGAAACCCTCAGCTCTGCCAGGACCCTCTAGGGGCTACCAAAATCCAAATGACAAGTAAGATGTCTAACTTGGCCCTCAGGCCAGGGGCAGTGCTGACACAGGAGACTGGCAACCTGTTCTTGACTGCTTCATCCCTACCAGCATAAGGAGCAATCCCCGAAGGTGCTGGCTCAGGAGCCCCTTCTCCCTATCCTGGCAACAAGAGAGGCTGTAAATATTCCTAAGTGGTGAGAGGATGCCAGGCTTCAGGAAGGGACCTTTTTTCCTACCCCAGCCCAATACCACCAGAGATCTCTGCTCTGTCTGTACCCAGAGGGGTACCCTGGCCACAGCTCCAGACCTAGATCTGTGCTAGATACATCAGGCAGGTTCTACCCAGGCATATTGTGCTTTTCAGTGCTCCTGGGATATAACGAAGGCATAACTACCAGCTCAAAGGGCAATGCTCTGCTCTTCATCACTTGTTCAGCAACTAGGCACTGTTAGGATCTCTGATTGATAGCAAAGAGGAAAGTGCCCTTATGCACATGAGGGCTAAATGGCTTAGATGAGGGAGGGCTCAAAATCCACATGCTCACTTGTCCACTTTATCTTTCACCAACGCTGAACAACAAAGCCACCCCATGAGCTTTGCAGCAGGATCGTCCAGTAAGGGCAGGGGCTGCGGCCAGTGCAGCATGCTTCATACCTGTGGCGCTGGCTGCAGCCCAGCCCTTGGGCTACGGGAGTTCAGGTGGTCTTCAACAGAAACCTCCAAACCGCTGAGCACGGGAAATCAATTCTGCAGGGAGGTGAATTCACAGCCGGTGCCTCAGGAGAGGTGTGGAATCCAAGGAAGGGACAGATCCCACACTAGATCTGAGAGCAGAGCAGACAGAGCCACCTCCTCGCTTGTGGTCTGGAAGTCCTAGACTAGGGGCTAAGTCACATAAACACTGCAAGAAATAACACTGCAAGCAGAAGGCTTGTAAAGAGAGAACAGACCCTCCCCTGTTTTCATGACAAGCACTCAGTAAAGCCATGCTGACTGATTTGCGCAGAGCAATCCCACTAACAGCACAGTTAGCACCAGCACACAGACGTCAAGGTTCAAGAAAACTGTTAATAAAGTCTATAACACAGAGGAACAGAAAAGGAGCAAAGAGAACGCAGCACTCTGACACCACATCCTGCCCCCCCGAAACATCTTACTAGGGCAAAATCTTTCCCTTGATTTTGCCCCATTTAAAATGTTTGACAGGGTATGACTTTGATATTGATGGAAAGTAACATCAGTTTAACTAAAGTAACTGAACAGCTACAGCTCAAAAGACAGGGGTTTCTTTAACCCAGGTGCCTTTTACTAGGTTGAAGTACTAAGATCTCTGACAGCAGCCTAGCAGAGAGCCCACAAAGAAAGGGCAGTGAATGGACTCCAGGGCAGGGACCCTAACCTTTACATTTTTGCCTCTCCTCCAGCATTTTGTACTACGTAGCTCCTGCCTGGGACTTGGAAGCTCATAGTCATGAGGCTGAATTACTTCCCCTCCTGCATTCTAGTCTCTATCCAGCTCTTGCCCACAGTAAGAAGAAATGTTTGCACTGTGAACTTCTCAATAGTTAACAAAGCAGCACAATTCATTTGAAGCCAAAAGACATCTTCACTTGGATGCTCAAAACTATTCCTGGAATAAGAAACCAAAGTTTGCCTCATATGTTGGGTATGTTCCAGAAAAAACAAGACCATCTGCTACCATCAGGCTGATGACAATCAACCCAGCTGTGGCTTATTTATGGAAGCCAAACCTCCATGCAAGCAGGTATGCAGCTCCGAGAGCAATTCTGCCGCTGCGGGAAGATGTTGTACTACAAGAAGGAGCTGCCCAGGAGAATCTCTAGTAAAATCCTAGAAGATACAATGCTGCATAAAGTAAACTTAATAAAGCCTGTGTTGAAGCAGTGGAGTCTAACCATCAATCACATCCAACCCAGTATGTGATGGGCTTCTGTGCTCTGGTTTTGGATTATCATAGACTCCCACTTCACCAGAGTCACCTGGGTAAATAATAATAACACTAGAATACTCATATTAGTGTTATGGCATACTAATATTAGCATTACAGTACTAGTATTCTAGTCTAGAAAACAGTGAACAAGAAAAAAAACCCTTGTCTTCAAATACAAGCCTCCCCAGGGAGCCTCCAGCCCCGTGTATTTTAAAGTACTGCTCACACACAGAGTGAATAGTGCACAGACGTGGTCTGCTCCAAACACCGCTCCTTTCTACCATTTTTCTTTCAGCATCTTCATGGTGGCCCCCAAGAAACACAGAGAACAAAGAAAGCCCAGATCCCCAAAAGACCAAAGGGAACAACCACAGCAGTGATCAGGCCTGCATCAGAGTAACTCATACTTTGCACCATACTTGGTGCTACTGCTTCCACACAATGGCATCAGAAGTGCTCTGCTCATCCTCATCTATTTCGGACAAAGTCCCCAGTTAGTTCCAAACTTTTGGACCTTGGGCCATCTTCAACATCCTTCCTTGCTCATCAGAGTTTTTTTGAGGAATCTTTACAGGCAAGGTGGAATCTGTGGGCCAGCAGGAAGTTGGCATTCCATAGATCACAGCTAGCGAACCATGGTACTAAAGAAAATGCTGATCCGTAACAACTGAGAAAATAAATAAAGACTGGGATGCTTGTTAAGGCATTTGAGACTACACACATCCTCATGAACTTGAGATGGGGATGCTGTCAAACACCATCATCTGCTTCCCCACGTGGCCTCTCATCACTCATTAAATCTGTCTAGGCAGTAAGAGAGATTCCCCCCGCTCCACATCCACAGGCTTCCGGGGTATCTTCGGAAAAGGACACCACTGTGCTCGGGAATCCTGGATGCCAAAAAAGATCCTCACTTGCAACAAGGTTGCAATACAGAAGCAGCTGATGTGAGGCTGGGCTGCTTGTGAGGGTCTCAGGTCTCCAGCGTGGAAGCACTTACCATTATTGTTTGTAATCCCTGGATGCAAGAGACAAAAAGGCTTGGGGCCATTTCCAAATATGCATGTGATCCACAGACCTTGAAGTGAGAGCACACGACAGTTCAGTGCACATTCTGGTCTTAAGAAGGGGTTATGTCTGTACAACAGTCAAGTTGAACAAGTTCTTGAGACTGCAAAGAAAACTGGAAAGACACAAGTGCACCAATCTTTAGAGAAGTGATCAAGAGGAGTGCGGAGGAGAAGAGCCTTCCATTTACTGCCCTGTCATTTCAGCTTTGCTCTGCAGAGAAGCACCGCATTAAAAGTCATTAAACACCCCAGAAGGTTGTGAAACCTTGTGTAGGAAGCGCTGGGGATTGATAAAGTCCTGACAGACAAGTCCGATCACATCTGACAGAATTAGAGAAGCCAGAAATGAGTCTTATCTTCAATGAAGCAATTGCTACCCTCACGTAAAAAAAACCAACAACCAAGACCAAACCAAAGAGCTCCTTGGCTCTGGGCACACTGGAGGAATGAGACCTGGCCAAGCTGCCATAAACAAAAGGCTGAGGAGGGATGAATAGGATGAGGAGGCAGAGCAGGAGAGGGAAGACACTCCTGAAATCTAATCTCCTGGAGGAAGATGAAGCAAGTTACACAAAAGCTCTTCGAACATTTGTTCAGGCGCCAAGACTCTGATCCTGTGCAGTTAAGCAGATGCTTAACTCGTGGCCTTCAGTAGCCCTGCTGCAGTTACCCGGGCTGTTCACACGCATCCTGGCAGAGCCAAGGCCAAGCTGAGGGCTGGGAGCTCAGCCCGTTCCCGTCTCTCCTCCCCAGCAGCAGAGACGCGTTCAGCTGCCTCTGCCGGTAGCTCAAGAACTTCAGTCCAACCCTCCAGGATCCCCGCAGCGCACGGCCAGGAGCCGCGCGGCACCTGCGGGACCACCAGCCCCTGCACTCGCCGTTTGCACTGAGCTAGCCGCCTGTGCGGCCGCGACCCTGCCGTGCAGGGAGCGCCCGGGGCCAGAGCAGCCCTCTCCCCTCTTCCTCCTCCTCTCCCTCTCCCTCGCACGGCAGTCTGGCAGGACGGCGGGACAGACGTCGCTAACCCTTGGCCGTGGTCCCACCGGCAGCGGGTGCCCCTACAGGGAGTCAGCGCGGCACTACGGAGCCCAGAGATGCCCCGGCAGGACGGGGCTGCCGAGCACCGGCCGCAGCCGCTCCCGTGCCGGCTCCTCCCGGACCGCTCTCCCTCCCTCGCGGGGCCCCTCCGCCGCGCCCGCCCCGCCGATGGCAGCAGCGCCGACACGCACCTGCAGCGAGTCCCGCTGGCAGCGCGGCCCCAGTCACGGCACGGAGAGGCTCAGCACGGCAGTAGGGAAGGGAGCGCAGCGGAGCAGCCGTCCCCGCCTTCCCCTTTCAGGCCGACCGGCAGCAGGCGCGGGCGGGGCGGGCGGCGGAGCCCCGGCCCATGGGCCGCACCCACGGGCCGCCCCGCCGCGCCAAAGGCAGGGTGGACCGGTCAGCACGGGGAGCGCGGAGAGCCGCCCCGCCGCTGCAGCAGGCAGGAGGGCAGCCGCCGGCAGCTGCTGCTTGTGCCTCCTGCCAGGACGCTGTGTCAAAAGGGCGTCAAAGCACCTCCCCAGTGATCGGTGACGGACCCTGCTCAGACGTCCACAGGGCCAGGACAGGGGACGGCACCCAAGTCAGTCAGGACAGCAAAATGTAAAGGGCGGTGCCCATACAAGTACAGCACGTGCCAGAGCGGTATGTCCTGTTTGGCCAGCTCCAGCATTAAACCACAGCAGAAACTGCACCAGTAACATACAGGGAAACTAGGCTTAACTGCTCCACGAGGTGTTTCCTCACACCAGGACTGAACTAAAGATGCATGTTTAAGCCTTCGGAGCTGCTGCAAAAGCTTGTGAAAGGAGTTTTCCCCTAGGAGTGTCAAAGCACATGGAAGATCATCCAGCTCTGAGCATCTCACAGAGCATTCCCCACGACCCCAGCACTCGTTGCACTTGCTCAGCCACTGATCTCCAGCAAGGCTAATGACATTCTACGCATCTACTGCTGCAACTTCAGGTAGCATTACACCTTCTCCTACACCACCGCATTTGAAGTGGAAGGCTGTGGCAAAAAGCCTTGGTTAGCACTCATCTGACACCTGAATCTGCTTGGTGATTCTTCCCAACCGTTTCACAGATGCATAGCAGAAGGGGTTAAAATAAGCATTACAGCACACAAGTCCTTCACCAGGCCCTACCTATTAGGGAGTTTCTTTTCCCTGCACACATGGCCACAGCAGAGGAAGAGATCAAAGGGGACACAGAAATTACTTCTTTGCACCAGGTATATGCAGAATGTCTTAAGTTATGCCTTTTATTCCTTATTCCCATAGGCTGGTGCTACTTACATTACCAGCTGCCATGCAGCTGTTTTGATAGCAGTATTTGAGAACAGCTAGTCAGATATTCTGGTGGGGAGCTGAGCAGCCTCAATTTGTCTTGATATAAGCAAACATTTTCCTAGTTTTATCCAGATTTCTTGCAGTCACTCTACAGCCAGCTGTACAGGCCACCTTGCACTCCTGAAGGCCCGTTACATGCATGTAAGCATAAAACTAGGCAGATAGTAAGTTGTTGTAGACAGATGGAGAGACCATGGTACATTACCCCAGCCCTTTTCCCACCTGCTGTTCCACACCTTTAACTACCAGATCCACTCAGATTACAAAGGCAGCAATCTTTATTTTTCCAACACATTAAAATTTAGACTTCAAGTACCCCCAAAACAGAGCTTTTTAAGAGTTCCAAACTTAAGTTCTGATAAAAAGGGCAAATGACAAATCACAAGCAAGATGATGTTCAGATTCCCAGATAGAAAATACATCTTCCACCTTCCCTTGGCCTCTAATCTTTAATTTCCTGTAATAACTGTGGCCTCCTGCACCCCTCTGCACTGTAGCCTAAAATCCAGGCACTAAACTGATTGTGCAAGCCAGAGAAGTCCTGAAAAACGTTCACTGGAACAAGTTGCAGCTCATGTATATGGGGGTGGCTCAGCAAGACTCATCTAACCCTCAATTAGGTGACACTGCTTTGCACACAAACGTAGCTTCCTGTAACAACAGGGCTATTCTCATTGTCAATCTCTGGGGAGGGAATGGAAACATGGAAATCAGGCCCTGCATAAGCTCGCTTGGTGGGCAGCAGTTCTCACAGCCCTCTGCCCCGCTTCCCAAACATGCACTACCACTGTTCAATTCATACTGGCTGTGGGCTCAGCAGACTGCTCCACCACTAAAATTAACCCTAACAGGGTTAATTACCCAACAGGGGAAAAAATGCAGTTGGAGGAATCATTTTCTACAGATGCAAACTGCACCAGAAATAAGGAGGCAGACACACAACTAGAGGGAAAGCAAGCCCTCCTCTCAACAGCAGTAAGCCATTATATTATCTCAAGTTGCTCACGAGATCCGTTCAGCCTGCAAATTGTTGAACTTGTTTGAGGCTCCTCGTATCAAATATGCACATTCAAACCTTATAGCACCAGCCTTTATTTGCCCCAGTGCTATGGGGAAATGCAATTTACCGTGAGAGGGATTTAACAGATGGAAAACAGCTCAAAGAGCAAGTGATCCAAACCAGAAACTTAAGGCATTAACGATACATTCATCTTGACTCCTAACAAGCTGCACAGCACACTGCTGTGACCAAGCATAAGCTGGCATGTTTTATGTTCAGAAAAAACAAGGAGCAATGCTACACTGCAGTCAGAGCCTCTGAAACAAAAACATGGAAAAAAGGCAAACCTGGGTAGAAAAGGCAGCTTTATCTCCTCTGCCTCCTTACCCACTCCCAAGCCAAATGTCATAATCTCCATGCAGTCAAGAGTTTCTGCACATCTCCCCTCCCCAGCTACATTCCCAAAGTGTCATCAAGGAGTGCCACAGCAGTACTATAGACCTTAGTCTTCCTAATAGCCCACAACTTCCAACTGCCAGCAACAGTTACACAACTACTAAGGTGTACTTAGACTCTGCTTCTCTAAGTACTCTTGTTTGCGGCCTCAACGGGAGTGTACGGAAGAGGAAGGTAGGAATTTATTGCAAGGTGAAACCATTAAAGAAGGAAACAGAATAGAGAAACCCTGTCACATTACAACTATGAACTTGAAATGTCAGGTGGGCTATGGATTACAGCCAAAGGCTTCAAATCAGTTGTTGCTTTTACAGTAACTAACCAAAAGCAAGTTACAATACTTGCCACTTCACAGGTATCCCAGTTAAACTGGCTGAAAAAGGGGGAGGTTAAGATACAGAAGAATTATTTTCTTTTTTCTACTAGATGGGCAGGAAATTGAAATGAAAAAAAAAAAAAAAAAAAAAAAAAAATCACTGCCAGCCTTTTAAATTAAGACCACAGAAAATTTAAGTCTTGGAGAGTCACCTTAGTGGTGTCGATAACACCAGCTCAAGGATGGTTTCAAATTAGGGGCTTAAACCAGAATTAGAAACAAAAGGGGTAAACAGCCAACCACTCTTCCACATCCCTGCACTGGAGCTGCCTGACCCACAATGCGCATGGGGAGATAGCATTCCAGGCAGGCTTGATGTCCACAACGTCCACATGCCCATCCAGGCCATTCTGGTGAGCAGATGGTTTATGAATTCCAAAGGAAACGTTCTCAGTCACTTTCAAACTTGACAGAATTGATCTGGGTTGATATAGTGCCCCCACGGTAGCTGCCTCGTTTTTTCTTTGTCTTCTCATGGCGGAAAGATTTGCCTTTAGTGAATTTGAGGATATTGTTAGCCTTCTCACCCCAGTCACCAGCTGCTCCTTTCTGTGAGAGTTGAAGCGGGAGAGGAAAAAGAAATTCAGGTCACTACCCAGAAGAGTCAAGGCAATGCTTTGCACATCACCATACCCAGCACACTTCACTACATTAACACTGGAGCAGATACCACTCTCCCATGCACCTCCTGCCAGTGCTCACACACTTCTTAACAGCACCTCCTGGTGGAAAACATTTCCACCAAAAAAGCTCCCCACAAGCACACCAAGGCTGCTCTTGCAGTATTTGCTGGGGTCAGGCATTACCATAGTGGGCACTATCTAACTCTACCTTTGCTTCAAATGAGTTATCAGCAACACGGGCATCCACCTCAATTTCTTCTTCCCTTACACGGCGGAATGGAGAGGCTGGCTGTTAAAGAGAAAGAAAACGAGATAGAGCATACACACACAACATTCACTTAGTGACAACCTCACCCTGCAAATATGGAGTTGTGCTCATGTCACCTTAATCTTTGTTTCTCAGGTTTATAATTCTTTTCTTTCTTCAGATCGGGTGGCTCAGGGATGCTCCTGTGCAACCACATCCAACCAGCCTTTGCCAGAATAATATTATGCACACATGTGCACTCCCTAGGGTTTTCCAGACAAGGTTCAAGTGCTTGAAGAGGAACAAAACTACAATTAAAGCTGTGGGACCAACCTCCCCCACCAAAGCCCCAAACATGCCTACTAGTTCAGGAGGCAGAGATGCCTCTGGCTGCAGTCATCACAGTCCGTGCTCACTCACCCGCTTCACCTTGGGAACTGTGTGCGGTGTTTTGGCTTTTATCTTTGCCTTTTTACTGTGTGGTGTCTCTGGCTCCTGAACATCTTCCCTCTTTTGCTTCTTCCCGATTGTGCCTGTTAGATGTACAGTAGCAAAACTTCAAAGGGAGTAACTGCAGTATTGGGAAAGGTAATAGCATCTCTCCCCCAGAATTCAAACCCAGTTGTGGCACAAGTGTGAATGAGAATCAGTCCCTGCATTATCTCACCCAGAAAACAGACTGCTATAACAGACACTAATAGCCATTCCGGGTCAGCAAGGACTTTGCCCTCCTAGCCTGATAGAGACAGATAATTTTGTGGAATAGGGTACCTCTACATTTAAGATTTAGTGCACTTGAAGTTCTGTTTCTTAAAATTTACTAGTTGTTAAAGCCTTACAGTATGCACTTGCACAAATCACTAGTGCATTCAAAGCTGTTTTTCTCCTGCAGGAAAACAGATTGAGATTGTGCACTGGGACATCATCCATGGTGTCCTACTCAACACAATGTCCTCCAGCACTCTGCCTGGCTGTCACTAGCAGTCACTAACATATGCATCCACATATGGCAACTGACAACTGTGCAGAAGTGTACCTAACTTTACCATAAATTCTATTGCCAGCAGGTATGCAATAGAGAAAAAAAGGATCACACCAAATGAAAAACAAGCCATTCCTTCTCAGTACTGCACCAGATGGCATAATCTAATAGCACATAGAGACTAGACTCAGTATTTTTTAGGAAAGATTCTCATTCATGTTCAGCTCAGTAACGCTACCTGACAGACCCACTTCCCAGACTGTAGGTAATACCTCCATTGACTTTTCTAGTCTCTTCTTCAGAGCTGCTTTCACTGCTGCTACTGCTGCCACCAGCTGGCTTAGACTTCACGTTGTTTCCTGCTGGTGTGGATGCTTTTGCCTTTTCTGTGGAGACAGCAGTCTTAGAGCTGCTCTGGGCCCCTTTTCCTGCCTTTTGGGGTTTCTTGTCCTCTTCACTGGAACTATCAGATGAGCTGCTACTACTAGAAGCAGCTGCCTTCTTCCCCACAGTTGCTTTTGCTGTCCCTGTAGATTTGGTGGCTGGTTTCACTGTAGATTTGGTGGCTTGTTTCACTGCTGGCTTCTTTTCTTCTTCACTGCTTGAGCTATCAGTGTCAGCACTGTCTGCTTTGGAAGCAGGGGTAGAAGGTTTGGACACTGGCTTATCCACTTTGCCAGCTAATTTAGCTGGAGTGGCTTTCCTCTTCTTCGCATCCTCAGAGCTGCTGGAGCTGCTATCTGAATCAGAGCTACTCTGTGTTTTCTTTCTGGCAGCTTGTGACTTATTTGTTGCAGGGGTTGCTGCTTTAGTTGTGGGCTTCACAGGGGCCTTCTTGTCAGAGCCATCAGAATCTAGAATGGAAATAAAAGAAAAAAAAAAAACAAATCAAGGCTAAGCCCCATTCCTTGAACATAAAGCTCACACACAGATCCAATGTTGATACACAGTGCACTTCATCAGCTGACTGAAACAATACAGCCACGGGTATTCCTGTCCGACTGCATTCTCATACCCTGCCTAGAAACACAGAGGTCTCAGCAAGCACAACATGCACGTGGAAATTCTCCTTTTCTCCTACCCCAGTACCTGAGCTGTCTGAGGAGGAACTGGAGTCTTTCTTCACTTGTCCAGGCTTGACAGCTACTTTTGCTAGTTTCGAAGTATTCTTCAGCACAGGTTGTTTAGCTGGGAGTTTATTCCCTACCTTCTTCTTGTCATCCTCAGAGCTAGAATCTAAACATAAATACAAAAAGAATGTTCTTTAAGTTAATGAACTTCTGGTGCAAGCATAGAGCTCACGGGAAATGAAAATCAAAAGGGGTTGTGGTTCAAGGGCTGAGCCACTAGGTAACTGGCACTAAGCAGCATTTGATGAACATCTGGATGGTCAGGGAACAGCATTTGTCTTTCCAGATATCTTCTTTGTTAGGAAGCAGTGGAAACACGCAGTTTTTCACTAATGCATACACAAGGAAGCTTGTATTTGGAGAATAATGTCAAAGGGGTACAGAAGAAGGGACTGGTGAAAGTACAGGTATCACGAGGAACAAACTCGGGGAGAAGAAACCAAGAAAATAACCTATGTGGTAAAGATCAAAGAACAGGCAATAAACAAGGAGATAAAACTGACAAAGCAGGGAAACTGACACAGCAACAGTGCGGTATCTCACTTAAGCTTTCTATTTCCTATATTAGATATTTTTAGCAGCAGTCTGAGGATGGACTGGAGACTCCTGCATACAAATATGCCTTTGTATTGTGTGTCACAGCAATCTGGAATGCTAAGCCTGATCTATTCCAACATTTATGAACACTAACAACAGTAATCAAAACCTTGTATGGTTTTGAAAAAGTAGGCGACAAAACCAGAAAACACATAACTGCTGCCACTTGCTGAAGCCCTAGAATATGGGAAGACACCCATTCTAATGCTAGCACTCTGCAGACAGACAGGCTGCTGCCACCTACAGTCCCTGCTGTGGCACTAGCGATGTTGAGATACACAAATGAAGCACCCTGAACGTGGAGGGGAGATGTAGCACACAGGGAACTTGCATGGGAAATACAGCAGTGCAAACTTAAACCTGATGAGCAGAAGATACAAAGCACATTGTTCCCATTTCTGGAGTCACATTAGGAGAAGGCATCTTTTGAGTCTATTTTGAACTTGGTATGGCAATGACATTTTTCATTTCAGAAACTTCTCCCAAACACAATGGGACAACAGAAACCAAAAATCTTAAAAAGACTCAGATCCTCAAAAAATATGACCATTAACCTTCCTGGAGAAACCTGATACACATGATGCCCCACCCACCCTTTCAATCTAGCAATATACAGACCTTCCTGCACTTGCACATTGGTCTCAATGGTGTCTCACGGTCAGGCTCCACTTTGCATAGCACACTGCTGTTTTCTAACTTCACATCCTTGTTAGATATGGAGACTGTGAAGCTTTTAAGCTTCTATACTAAGGATCTTAGTAGGTACACCACTATACAGCAACCTGACCAATAAAACCATTAACACAAAAACCCCAAAACTATGTCCTGAATTACCTGAGTCACTGTCAGAACTGGATTCAGCCTTCTTGGTAGTCACAGGTTTTTTTTGTGAGACAGGTGTTGTTTTAACTACTACTGCTTTGCCTGCAAAAGCAAGTTCAAAATTTAAAGGCCATATCCACATTAAACCTTTGTCCCAAGATCCAAATTTTTCCAGATGTGAGAAAGCTCCATTCTCAGTGCACCAGTCATTCAGTCAGCACACTGGAAGCCAAGCAAGGACCTGGCCAGCTGCAGTAACAGGCCTGGCTTATTCCTGCTAAACTAGATCCTGATGACTTTTCAAACTAACATGTGGAAAGTACTCCAACCTGCACACAGTCTGGATCCACAGATTGCACCCAGTGTTGTTTGGGATGCCTTCAAATTATTCAGAAGCTTCCAGAGAAGCAAATGGCAACATAGACTAAAGTCAAACGGCTTTTTCAAGGAAACCAAGACATTGTCAAAACATTGTCTACACTATGTAGTACTTCCTCTGCAGAGTCCTCTCCTCACAACATACCTGCTCCTCCCTTTGGGGTCACCTGCTCTGCCTCATCACTACTGTCTGAAGAGTCACTGCTCTCAGCCTTTTTCACAGGAGCCTTGGCAAGGCCCTTCTTGGTCTGTGTAGCCTGAGGAGGTGGTACAGCACTGTATGGACCTATAAAGATAGACACAGCTTTCAAATGCCTGCATAATAATGTGAGTAGCACATGAGAGATTTGTTGTAGTTAGAATAAAGCACTTCTGCTATTTGGCTCCATTTATTCATTATTTATTTGAAAGCTTACACCCACTCTACTGCTACCTCCTGTCCCTACTGTGACCTTAAGTCTCCTCTTGGCGTTCACTGACCCAACCATCTCTGCAGAAGTTTTCCCTGCACTTTTATAAGAATGGGAGTTTGTGTTGCCAAAACTTTTCAAAAACCCCAACAAATAGAGATATGAATTGTTAATTGTTTTCCTTTACTGCCTTCTGAAATCCTCTAGTTAGAGGATCAGCCTCAGTTTCAGTGCTTGATCCTCCACATAGATCAGCTCTCTACTGGACTCTTAAAAGCACTACATTGAAGAGGCCCATTTAGCCCATCAGTTGGATTGCAACTGAGTAGCCCTGGATACTTCACACAAAAAAAAAAAAAAAAAAAAAAAAACCACCAACAAAAACACACACAAAAAAAAAAAAAAACACCAACAAAAAACAACCCAAAACCAAACCACTCACAACCTTAAAAATGCCTGAATTGCTTCAGCTGCAGAATAACCAAACCATCAGCAAATTACTTCCCAAATCCTAGCAGCAAATTACTTCCCAAATCCTAGCAGTCAGGAAAACTGCAAGAATGTACTTAAAGTCTACCTGCATAGAAGACATGCAACCCAAGCAGTGTCTGCCACAATCTCTCTCACACCCCATCCCTTGCTGAGGGAGGAGCTGAATTGTAAGCTTAGCCCCAACAGCACACATGAAAAGAGCTACTGTATTTCTGGTTCATGGTACCACCACCAACGCCACCTTGAACCTTGTGCGGAGCAACACTTGCCCGTGCCCTGCACATGCTTCTCTCAGGACAGTGGAACTAGCAGAAAGCATCCTCCTCCCACGTAGCAGCAACAGTATTTAGTATTTACCAGACTTCGGCTTCTGTTTTGCGGGTGGCTTTTCATCGTCTGAACTGTCAGATGAGTCCTCGCTACTGGAACTTTCTTTGGCACGTTTGTTTTTTCCTGGACATGCTTGAGTGGCTGCAGGTTTTGGCAGAGGCAATTTCTTGGCAACAGCCTTATCACAGGAAGAAAAGAAATTCACATAAAAAAAGAAGTTACAGAAGTCTTGTGGGAAAAGCTGGATGTGGATCTTGTTTAACTGTACATCTCATGTAAGACAGCAAATTTTGAAGACAAAGATTAATGAAAGTTCTCGAATTTTAAGAAACATATGAGCATCATCTTTCTGGCCACTCTGCTGCTGCTTTCTGTTGCATGCATCCCTAAGGAGGAGCTCTTCTGATCAAGAGGCACAGAACTAGCGGAAATTATAGCAATTAAATGATAGCTGACTAAACACAACTCTGATTTTTTTTTTTGTGTTGCAGAAAAGTTTTAAACTCCCTAGTGGAAAACTCAAAATTACAAATAGCTAAGCACAAAAGTCATGCAGAAGCGAACATACAATAAAGACTACAATATGGTTATGACACAGTGATATGTTCTCCTGTACAAGGAAGAAGCAGGGGAAGTGGTAAGGAGGTATTAAGGAAGACAGCAAATGCACAAAGAGGTACTGGAATACATAATCCCACTGTATAAGGGAGAAGGTACAAGAGCCACAAACGCTGTGCTCAGCATCTGTGTCATCTGTGCCTTTGTCTACGTATTTTGCAGTCCCTGCAGGACAGATAAACCCAGTCTTACTAGACTTCTGCAGTGGTCACAAAGCTTTTCACAGCCTGATTTACCTTTTTTGGTGCAGTTTCTTCCTCATCAGAATCTTCACTACTACTGCTACTGCTTGCTGCTTTTCCATTGACCACCTTGGTGGCTGCCTGGGCAGCTTTACTTCCTTTTGAGATAAGCAAAAAAGGACATCAGAAAATACGCTACAGTAGATAAGGGGTAATTATACTCAGCATTAAGTATCATAGAGAGAAACAAATCACAGAAAGCCAAGTGGGCAGATTAAGACAGTACTGCAAAGCCATTGTTTTAACCTAGTGCAAGCTTAGAGAAAGCATTAAGGTTACTGATTACGGCTACCTACGCAAACAATGCAGCATCTGGGACCAGATGTTTTATTTGTAGTCAGTTCTACTCCTATTCCACGTCAGAAGCAGACTGGAATGGAGTGCAAATGGCAATGTCAGCAGATTTTCAGACTGCTGTTAATACATGTGCCTTTGCATGTAGCTACAGCCCACATCACTCCTGCCATGGCTTTTTTGGTTTTGCACTTTGACTCATGATACACAATAAGGCATACCCGATTTAGGTGCTGCTGGTTTTGGTGGCTGCTTCTTTGGTGTTTCTTCATCTGAGCTGCTTGAGTCAGAGCTGGAACTCTCTGCTTTCTTCTGAGGCTGGATTTTGGTTCCAGCTGGCTTCACCACAGGTTTTGCACTTTTCTAAACATCAAGAGGGAAATATTATTAGCCCTTGTAGCCATGAAATAACGAAAAAGAGGCTAAAAAGTGGAACACATGTACAGATAATATAAACAGCTGTCTTTGAAAGAGATTCTAATTTTGATTTGGAAATGCCACTCTGCTTAATGCCTAGGGCCTGAAAATCTCTGGATAACAATTCTGCTCTTGAAAACCTCCCAGCAGCACATGGGAGACTTCCTTTGCACCTCAGACTCCAATTCTGCTCTGCTTCCATAAATGTGGCAGCTCTGGGGCTGGCACTGTTCTCTTCCTTTTCCAGACCACACTCATTTGAAGACAGAAAACACTGACAGGGCAACTCTGGATGGTCTCCTCTAGCATACACTGACATCATTCTTCCCACCCCCGTGCTTCTCAAGACCATGACTGCAGCAAGAAAAAAAAAAAAAAAAAAAAAAAAAAAGATTTGCTTTTTATATATGCACCCATATGAAAAAAAAAACAAACCCAAAAACTTTTTTTAGCGACTGTAAATAAATCTTTCTCTAAGTGAAAAAAAAAAAAAAAAAAAAAGGAAGCCCTGGCAGTCTGAGGATAAAAGCAGGGAGCAGGGTATGAATCAAAGTGGGTGCTGGACATTAAATTGTCTTCCACAGCACCAGTTCAAACAGCACATCAACCAGTACAGAAATGTCTTCTTACATTGTACCTGCAGCAGCCTGGGCACTTCATAGTTGCAGAAAAGTGAGCCAGTTTCCGAGAGAACTCTGCTGGTCAATTTGCTATTATACATCACAATCAAACGTGTGTGAAAGAGGCTGGAAAGAAAAGCTGACCTTTGCTGGCTTCTCTTCCTCCGAGTCTGAATCGTCACTGGAGTCCTCACTGCTGCTCTCTGCCTTCTTGGCTGGAGAAACTGCTTTTGCCTTGGTCACAGCTGTTGCTTTAGCTGAAAATAAGGGACAGCACACATTGATAATAAGTTAATTCACAACTTTCACGTACCCATATCCAGCACTAGTGTGTATCAGGGCAAAAGGATATGCTACAATAATTAAACCATGAATGAAGATCATAACAGTGACTTGGTTTCTTCAGTTTTAGGCAAATCTACTCCTTTCTGGTTACTGATTGTTTATTAACATGAACAAAAGAAATCACTTGGCCTCAAGTGAAGTGTACACCATGATTCAGGCAAGGCACAAGAACAACTCCAGATAAAAAGGGAAAAATACGGCTCACCACATAAAGTGCAGTGGAAAGACATATTTTTTGATAGCACTAGGACACAGGCTTGAGAGAAAGGAGAGCAGTAACCTCACACAAGCAGCACGTGGGATACTCAGCATTTCTCTGGAAGTAGAAGATACCACTATCCTGCAACAAACAGGTCACAGTGCCCACCAATACAGAAGAGCCTGATAAATCTCAGCCATACTGGAATTTCATCAAATTCTGCATATTTTAATAGATGTGAAAACACTTTAAAAGCCTGAATTGGTTTTCCTACAACAATAAGATAAGAAATCATCCTTTAAAGCTCTCAGTGAAACTGAGAATCCCTGAAAAATAGCATGGGGTGGGGTGGGTGGACGATCACGAGGAGAGTACCAGTCCAACCTACAGACACTCGAAAAAGTTTTGCTCAATATTTAAATCAACACATGATTTGAATGCGCTGAAGCAAGTTGGAGTAACCCTGCCAAGACATCCTATTAATGAGTGTTTGGAAAGCAGAATCTCAATATAGACAAGGTAATGAAAACGCTACTTTTATAGCACCTATAAAGAATAAGTGCCAAGAAGCAGTACAAATGATGACAGTATTAAGGTTACTGAGTCAGGTTTAGGAAGTGATAGAAAATACTTTTGTCATTATACAAGGTCCTACACCTGGGTCGGAGCAACCCCAGGCACAGCTACAGGTTGGGCAGGGAAGAGATTCAGAGCAGCCCTGTGGAGAAGGACTTGGGGGTGTTGGTCGATGAGAAAATGAACATGAGCCGGCAGTGTGCGCTTGCAGCCCAGAAAGCCAACCGTATCCTGGGCTGCATCAAAAGGAGCGTGACCAGCAGGTCGAGGGAGGTGATCCTGCTCCTCTCCTCTGCTCTTGTGAGACCTCACTTGGAGTATTGTGTGCAGTTCTGGTGTCCTCAACATAAAAAGGACATGGAACTGTTGGAACAAGTCCAAAGGAGGGCCACAAGGATGATCAGGGGACTGGAGCACCTCCCGTATGAAGACAGGATGAGAAAGTTGGGGCTGTTCAGCCTGGAGAAGAGAAGGCTGCATGGAGACCTCATAGCAGCCTTCCAGTATCTGAAGGGAGCCTATAGGGATGCTGGGGAGGGACTTTTCATTAAGGACTGCAGTGATAGGAAAAGGGGTGATGGGTTAAAACTTAAACAGGGAAAGTTTAGACTGGGTGTAAGGGGGAAGTTTTTTACTGTAAGGGTGGTGAGGCACTGGAATGGGTTGCCTAGGGAAGCTGTGAATGCTCCATCCCTGGCAGTGTTAAAGGCCGGGATGGACAGAGCCTTGGGTGCCATGGTTTAGTGGGAGGTGTCCCTGCCCATGGCAGCTGGGTTGGAACTAGATGATCTTAAGGTCCTTTCCAATCCTAACTATTCTATTATTCCATGATAAAACTCAATACGACCCGATGCCTCCACCAGTCTCAGCCAAAACAGACAAACTGAATGGTATATTAAAATTGGATAAAGAGATCTCCCTCAGCCAGAATGAATGTACCTCACGTCTCTTGCAAGTCTTTTGCTGTGATAAATCAGTCAATGAAAACCTAGTCCGTGATAGCCGCTGAAGCACTTCAAATGAGCTGCTCAAGCCAAGCTCTATATCCAGGTGACGAGCCAATGCCAAACACAACCCTGGCCTGCCCTACGGCCTCTCACAAACCCCACCTGGTTTCTTGGCCGGGGGCTTCTCATCCTCCTCGCTGGAGCTGTCATCGCTGCTGGAGGAAGGCTTCCTCTTCGCCTGGGAGCCGTTGGGAACCAGCTTTCTCTTCTTGGCCGCCGGAGACCTACAGCAAGGAAATCCGACGGCAAGACAGCGGCTGGTGCCGGTGTGAGCCCGGCAGCGTGGCAGAGCATGCCCGCGCCCTCGAACCCCCTCACCCCGGTAAGCTTGGTCCCCGCCGCCGGAGGAGCACTTACTTCAGCCAGTAACTATAGATGTCCAGGAGGGAGGCTGCGTTGGGGTCTTGCTCCTTCTGAACCAAGAGAGAGGCCGCGTCAGTGGGTCGGCCACTGGGCCGGGCCGCGCTCCGCTCCCTTCCCTTCCCCCCCCTCCCCTCAGCCTCACCCCGCCGCTCACCGCCGCCGCCTCCTTAGCGAAGGCGCGCGCGGCGCCGTCGAAGCGGTTCTCGCGCAGGAAGGCGAGCACGAAAGGGAAGAGGTCGCTGGGCACCGCGCGCCACTCCGCCATGCTGCACCGCCGACACGTGCCGTTCGCGCGCACGCGCGCGCAGCGCCACGTACGTAAGTACGTACAGGCGGGCGCGCCCGCGCCCCTCCGGCTCCGCCTTCCCCGCCATGTTGGCACGGCTGGGAGGGGGGTTGAGGTTGTGGGGGCGTAAGCGCTCGGCAGACGCGGGGCGGGTGCGGAGGGCCCGCGCGCAGACGGGGTCCGGGGACGCATAAGTGTCTTCGTGGTGAGAAAGGAGTTAGGTCCCGTTCAGTGGCTGTGCCTGCGTCTGCCTGAAGGCATCAACTCGGACGGGAAGGCTGCCTGTGGGACGGAGGCAAGCTTAGGGACCGCCGCGGAGAGGAGGCGGTAGAAGCCCGGGACACCTCTGCAATGAAACTTGCAATGTGCATATGGTGTTGGAAGAGGAAAGTCTCCACTCCACTTAAAACCCCTTTCCCCCATCAGTGTGCTCTTGGCTGTAATCCATTTTAAATATGATCACTGAAAGGAGACCAGTAGGCAGCAGAAGGAACAAGGATGCTGCGTGGAGGATAACGAACCAGTAGCTGCGGGCCATCTCAGTCCTGGTAGTGGCTTCACCGATAGAGTGCAGTACTATGTAGCTTGAACACGGCATGTAGAGCTAGGTGCTGACAAGATTTATCAGCAGTCCCAGGAAAGGTGAGCTATAAGTGCAGAGAAAGAGGGTAGAAGTAGCGTCGAGGTCTAAAGGGACTGTCCGTAAGATGAAGTCAGAGAGAAAATTAGGAATAAGATTACTTACAACATAGGTATGAAGAGTATCAAGAAGGTAAGGCTGAAGAGAAGACTTAAAACAGGCACACCTATTAAATAGGATAAGCATGCACTGAATGTCCAAGCCTGGGCTTAAATGTAGCTCCTGGGCCTGTGGACAAAGGGTGGGTGCTGGAGCCACAGGTGAGGCTGATCAGGATGAGCATAGCCTGTTAAGAGTTCTCAGGATGCTGATAAGGAGATTTCATTCAGCTGTTGTATATTGCTGTGGCTTTAAATTAGTCATTTCTCCACTAGAGGTTTTTCTTCTTTGAAAGTGAGCAGTTGCTCTGATGGATGCAGTGCTCTGATCTTGCCTTTATGATGGGGCTTTAAATTTTTTTTATTGCTCCCTTCAATTGAGTGTACTATAAATCCTGCTGAGCATAAAGGAAGAAGAGAGTCACACTTACAAAGTCCTGAGTTAGGGCTGCCAAGGTTAAGCAAGAAGCAGTAGCAGTAGTGCAAGTAGGTGGGAAGTGTTACGCCTTTCACATTTTCCACACCTAGCCCTCTGCTCTTGATCACCTCTAGGTGCTGGTGTGCCCTGTGTGGTGCTCTGCCCCATGTGTGCAGTTAGTCAGTGCCTGGTAAATGCTTGGGCAGGCTGTGTGCGCAACAGAGCGCCCCTGTTGGTGGTGTCTCTGCAAGGTGCTGTGTGTGTACTGCTGCGGAGATAAAAAGCTGCGCATATAGTGGAGAACTGTGCTATAAGATACTGACACTTTGTGCAGGTGCTGCTGTCTGTAGCGTAGAAAAGGGACATTAAGCTGAGGGGTTGTTATGGATGTGTACTTAGTTTTCAGATAGCCCCGATCTGGCCTGCCCCTGTTATATATGGGATAACTTGCTTGTGTTGCAGAAAGGAAACTGTTTCCGGGAACCAGTTCTCAGTTTTTGTAGCTTCCATCGACAGTAAACTACAGCTGGAAGCTTCATCTGCAAAGCTCAGCACAAGATCTGCATTTTTGCCTGTATCAGAAAGGAAGAGATGCAGCTATTGCTGGTAAACTCTCCTTAAGTTCTGCTGTCTGAATTAACTGCTATGAGGAACAAGGGAAATGAGTAGCTGTGTCTGTTTTGCTGGCTTGCTTTGCTTCTTGTAAGCTAGTAAGCATTCTCTGGCCAGGTGTTTGCCAGTGAGGTCTGTTCCCACATGCACTGTGACTGCTTCTCTTTGGAGATGTGTGGCTGTCTAGGTGCATTCGCTGTATTGTGCCTGCAACTCTCCAGATGACCTGGCCGGGCAGTAACCATGCAAAGAAAACTATTTTGTTCTTGCATTCCCCAAGGGAGTAGTGGGAGATCCTGCTGCTGCTTGTAGCGTACTACTTGCCCCCCTCACATACTCCTCATAGGTCTTTTCAGCCCTTCCCCTTGGCTGGCATCTCCCTTTTGTTAGAACTACAGGGAGAGCTATTCACCTCAGAAGAGAGCATTCCCGTGAGAGGTATCCATTTGTCACACTCTTGGGGCCAAGAAGAAGTGAAAAGATGGCATGGGATTCAAGCACTTACTGGGTCCTTTCCTTGTTACCCCTCAAAAATACCTAGCAAAAAAAAAAAAAAAAAAAAAAACAAACCAAAAAAAACCACCCAGTGGCTCCAGGAAGAGCAATCCTGCCCTTTTCTTTGGACAGGGATAAGTTAGATCCTTGAGAATAATGCTGCAAATGCAATGGTGTTCGCATGCTGCAGTGAATTGAAGGGAGGAATGATTGGACTTGAGAGACAGTCAGCTTTGGGCAAGTGTGGATGAAAAGCTCTGTTTCTTCATTTTGTTCTTCACTCATTACAAACTGTGTAACTCTCCCTTCCCTTAGGCCAATGTAAAGGGGCTTTTGCCTTAGTTTGTTATCTGAGTTCTTCAGTGGAGGTTGTGGAGAACAACCTCCACCTAAGCTGAAACAACAGCCTAGCAGTTATTTTACTTGGGCTCCTTTGGGAAGGCTCATTAATCTCACTTTAGTTTCCTGTGGGCTTTACATTGATTAAATAAAATACATAGCATCCTAACTGACACTAATCCATATGGAGAAGCCCCGTGGGTTCCCACAAAGCAGGAAGCTGACTCTGCTAGCCCTCTAAGGCTTTAAAGAGAAAAAGAATTTAAAAGCTTGTTCCAAGGAGCACGTTGAAATCCTCATCTAACATCAGAGAGATTATCCTGGTTTAAACATTTTATTCTGAAAGTTAGAAGATAAGCAGCTTTACACGGGAAATAAAGTGAAACAATCATTATAAAGTGGTATATCCATGGTTATCCACCTGCTTCACTAGTTCTTAGTGCATGTGTATTATTCCATAATAGTAAAATAATTTGGCTAGAGACTCTAGTTTGCAACTAGCAAATTTTTGTCCCTCACACAAATCTCAAGTAGATTCTGTATTTGCACCCTTCCCCAGTTCCCAGGTGTTCTTTATTCTATTGTGCATTTTCAGGGTGATTCAGATGGGAAAGTACTGGTTTATTCTCCGTAGACCTGGAGTTCCTCAAAAGGCTGTATCATCAGGAAGTGCTTTTTATCCTAGTACTTTCTTATTGTGGGAGCAAACACTCTGCTTTTGGAAGACAGGCTGTGGCACACAGTTTGTAAGCTTCAAGTAGGTTTGGGATAAAAAAAAGATTTGGAGGTCACAGGAGAGTTCGACCAATTTCTAAGTCAGGGTTGATTAGTAGGAAAGGGTTGGTTCCTTAGTGTTTGTAACCAGCTCTGTTTCAATGTTAGCGTTTGTGACATTAAGTAGGTTGCAAGCACAACGTCCTCTGGCTGCTTGGGGAATGATTGTTTGGGAAACCAGCTTGTAAGGTATCTGCTTTAGTTTTGCTGAAGTGCAGCAAGAACAGACTACACTAGTTCTTACCAAATATGTGTTTCTGAACGTGAATCAGTGCAAGTTTGCAAAGGAATAAGCAATTATTTAGGCAGAATCTGTTGCTTGTTTCTAGCAACAAAATTAAATTGAATCTTACTCTCTGAACTCCAATAGTGTCCTTTCTCTGCTTGTTTTCTCTGTACTCAAACATGAGCATAGTCATACATAGGTAAATCGAAGTTAAAAGCATCTTCTAGAGGGAAATACAGAACACCAAGATGCTTCATTCTATGTGGAACAACTTGTTTTTCCCCTAGGAAAAAATAAAACTCCTTGCTCATAGGAGACAGAATTCAAAGCCAACTTTAGGGGTGTACATGGATCAGGTCTTGCTTGTTTTCTTCCACAACTATTGCTGTAAGTTTCTTGTGACTAACGATAAGGAGTTTCTGTATCACCGTAACAAATAAACTTTCCTCGCTGAAGCGCTGTTTGCTCATGGAATGTGTGATTGGAGCCAGCTGGAATTTCCCTCCAGTGGCAGGAGGCTCCCACCGTGTACCTGTCTGGAGGAGGATGCACCGCCAGCCTCGGCGGGGCCGGCCCGGAGCCGCCCCGTGCCCGGCTCTGCAGGGGGCGTCGCTGACCGCAGTCGCTGCCGTGTGCCCTCCCGGGCGGCGGGGCGGGAGGCGGAGCCCGGTGCAGCACCCTGCCGGGGTCGAGGAAGTGACCGCTGTGGGGGACTCGCGGTTCCGCCGGTGATGTGAGGGAAGCGGAGCGGCGCCTTCCTCGCCAGTCCCGGACCATGGCGGCTACAGGTAGGTGCTGCGGCTGCTCGTCCCGGGGAGCCGGGGGAGCGACGGGGCTTTGCCGCCCAGTTGTGCTGGGCGGGCGCTGCCCCCGCTCTGCCCCCGCTCTGCCCCCGCTCTGCCCCCGCTCTGCCCCCGCTCTGCCCCCGCTCTGCCCCCGCTCTCCGCGGAGCCCATCCCGTGAGCGAGCTGTCTCGCGCGTTGGTGCCGGTAAGTGGGGACGTAGCGGAGCGCCGCGTGCTGCCGCGAGTCAGTGCCCGCTGCCGCCTGCGGGGCGGTGCTGCTGCGCGGTGCTGCTCACCCCTGCTCTCGTCTGCTGGGGAAAGGGGCAGCAGGGTCCCTTCCCCGAGTTTAGGGGAGCCCCGGGGCTCTTCAGAGCAGCGGAAGCTTCCTTGTTCGCGGCCAGGTTGTTGCGCTTTATGCCTCATCTTTCTTCACTTGGCTTGAGCACAGGGCAGGTGCTGGCAGAGCTCTTCTATGTCTTCAGTGTACTTCGGGTTGGCAGCTCAGCTAGCTCTAAGGGAGGGTATTCTGTACAGCAGTGTGTGTCTGCTCAGTTTGGCTGTTTTTCAGCTCAGGTGTTTTTCTGTGATGTTTTACAGAGAAGTCAGTTCTTCCTAAATACTGCTTTATCCTACTGCATTTGCGTACTTGTTTTTTAGGATATGACTTGATGCCCCTTGTGACAATGGCACAGGATCACAAACAAACTGAGCTAGTTTGCCATCAATGAAAATATTTTAGCTAACACATGTTCAGGTAGAAGTGGTTAGAGTAGAGCTGGAAACTCCAGGGGGAGAAGGGTTTAACCTGTATTGTGCAAGCCTTGCTAGTGCCCAGTTTGCAAGCTCCCCTCCCTGCGCGGAAGTGTACGTGTTTCATCTAAAAAAGGAAAAACGTGCTATTCTCAGGGTGTGAAGTAACGTTTGTGTTTCACTGGCGCGTATCTCCTTGTGATGTAAAAATAAGTTAAACTGCGGCCTCAGGAGACCTGTGGGCAAAACTACTCTTCTCCTTATAAACAGAAAGTGATTTCACGGAGGCTCCTAAAGTAGAACAACTTTAGGTCCACATATCATAATGCAAATCCCTTGTTCCTATCACTGAAGTTTGGCCTGCAAAGCTTATCTACTTTGATTCTGCTATTTCCTCTTGCTTTTTATTTAAAGCAAAGGTTTTCTGTTCCAGTCAAAGTGAGAGGTCTCTCTAGGATGTTAATAATTATTTTGTGATCACTGTTACTTTGTTATGCGTTCCAGTTAGGCAAAGAATGCATTTATCTCCTCATACGTCACTTAAATACATACACTTTAGACACAGAAATATGAAAAATGCTGAGGACTTCTGTTAATGGCCCACCACCGCTTGGAAGTGCTCTCCCTTTAAGAATCTGATTATTAAGACACCTTGGGTTGGGTTTGGTTTATATCATAGCTAATTGTCTTTAATAGGAAGTGAATCCTCCTCTACCAAGAATTGACATTTTGGGCTGCCATGTTCATGTATCCTCCATACACGTAAATTTGAAAGCAATCTGAGAAGTTAGCTTTAGAGGCTACATAGTGATTTTTCACTTAGTCACAATTTGGGGGAGATTTGATCTAGTAGATGAAAATAGATTTGCTTGCCATTGCATATGGTCATCTGAGTTAGAGTAATGGATTTCTCTGTCAATTTTTTACCTTGACTGTGAATAATGAGAAGTCATGGTCAACTTGGAAGAGGGATGTGAAAGATGACACAGAGAAGCTGTGTAATTATTATTAGAGACCCTGAATTGTCTTTATGGGACCAACAAGTACAATGGAAAACTATTTATGATCTGTAAATTGGAAAAGGTCAAACCTTTTAGCTTGTAGAGTGAAATATTAGGTAATAACAGTTGACCTATAGGGATGCTGGGGAGGGACTGTTCATTAGGGACTGTAGTGATAGGACAAGGGGTAACAGGTTCAAACTTAGGGGAAGATTAGATTGGATATAAGGAAGAAATTCTTTACTGTAAGGGTGGTGAGGCCCTGGAATGGGTTGCCCAGGGAAGTTGTGAATGCTTCATCCCTGGCGGCGTTCAAGGTGGGGTTGGACATAGCCTTGGATGGCATTGTTTAGTGTGAGGTGTCCCTGCCCATGGCAGGGGAGTTGGAACTAGATGATCTTGAGGTCCTTTCCAACCCTAACTATTCTATGATTCTATGACATCTGATTCAAATTTGGGAAGTGTTATTTGGGCAAGATACAGTCTTACCCAGAGCAGATATTGCAGCTTCCTGCAGTATTCTTTAGCTATTGCAGTGGTAATCAGAACCTTGCAATATGGTATTAATCCAGTATCCTGTGTTTGCTCTGGACTCAAGGATTGTCACCTCACTTCTCCCAGACATGGTCTGAAGATGACCCTAGTTTGTTTGCTTCTTAAAGAGGGGCTATGAAGACACGATACAGTATATCACTGTAGGATATTTTTATTCTCTTGCCATGGGTCTTCTGTGATTTTTGACTGAAATGCTTCGTTTCCTTCCATTCTGTTTATAAACTGGGGAAAGCTTTGTATAATGTTCTGTCTCTGTGCTATTTATTCTGTGGGCCTTCCACCACAATTAGCATTTCTACAGTATTAGTTTGTAACCTCATCTGTCTTTTAGCATTGCTGTATAGTGGAGTGAGCAACTAAGCACTGAAGATGCAATTACAGCGCAAAGAGGATATTGTTAAAATTTTGTTGTAAAACTAACAAGGTTACACTTGAGAGTGTAAAAAAGTTCTGAAACTGTTGGCTGGTGCAAATCTTTCTCCATCTTGCAATTGCATATACTATTCATATCTTTTTTACTTGAATTTAAGGCTTCCTTGTGCTTGCTTTTCCAAAACCAGCCTGTTGTCAAAGCATCCATCTAAGGTCAGGGTTTAAAGAAATACAATGCTTGGGGTTCACCAAGGGGTCTCCTTATATGTTTAAAATAATTGGAACATACATTGTGCTTCAAAGTGTGCTCTTAGGGTTGTTCTGTAACTGGTATGTGACAAGTTGCAGGAAAAACTCCCCAAAACATGCTGCATTTTCCATTTATTGCGCTTTCCCCTGAGGACTGTGCAGTAGTTTGTACTGCAAAGGAAAGTATTTGGTTAGACAAATAATAGCATGATCCAGGAAAGTAAGTCCTGTGTCATCCTTCTTTTAAATGGGGATGTTGCAGTTGAAACTATTTCTGGATTTTTGCTCTTTGAAACAGTCCTGTTGCTGACTTAAGCTTATTTAGCTCTTCAAGATCCCCTTCCAGTATTTTTGCTTATGAACATAGAGAGTTTCCATGGCTCTAAAAGTGGAGTCAGTAGTTTTATTTCTCAGTTCTTCTTTCAAAAGCATAATTCCTCAGTTTTTCCTAAAAGTGTAAAAGGCCGAGGTAAGAGGGCTGAGAAGAGCTGAGGGAATCAATACCTTTCTTAAACATTAGGTAAAGTTCCTTGCTGCAGGTTGCAGAGGCTACACTGCTCTGGGTGGTGTCATCTCTGGGGATATAAATGGTAAGAGGGAACTTGCAAAGTCTGTCAAATTTGCGTCTTTTGCCTACATGTTGGAGAAGGGAAGCTTCTCGGATACTTAGTGCCCCTGCAGTGCAATGCACATTTAAAATCAGTGGCTCCCCCACCCTCTGCATCCCCTCCAAGCGCAGCTGCTTCCTTTCATTGAAAGACTGGAGAAGGTCCTGTTTGCTAACAGGTTTAGTTGTGGAAGCTGTGCTCTTTTAAAAAAGGCATGGTAGGATTTGGCGTTCTCTTTAATAGAACATTAAAATGCTCTGGAGGCAACTGCTGCTTTCCCCAGTGTCCAGAGGTGGGACTTCTCTCGGAGGCTGCCAGGGCGGGACTTTAGGAGCCCTGGGCATACTTTGGGGAGATGCTGCATCATCTCCCTGTCTGATGAGGTTTGGCTCAGCTGGCTGTGCTGTACAGTATGGTCTCCATTCTCAGCAAATAGTTGCATTGTCCTTTTCCGTGGTACTGTGTATGAATCAACATGTGGCACTGGAATCATAGAATTGTAGGATCTTAGAATACCAGTTTGGAAGGGACCTCAAGGATCATCTGGTCCAACCTTTCTACACAAAGCATGACCTAGACTAGATGTCCCAGCACCCTGTCCAGCTGAATCTTTAGTGTCCAGCTTTGGGGGAATCCACTACTTTCCTGGGCAGATAATTCCAATGGCTGATTGTTCTCACTGTGAAAAATTTTCTTCTTGTGTCCAGTTGGAATTTCCCCAGGAGTAATTAACTTGTGTCTGTCACCCTTCATCTTTTTCATGTGACTCCACGTAAAAAGGAAGCAGAAGTCTCTTGTGCTCCTCCCTTTCTAGAGTCAAACAACTGACCTCCTGAATTCTGCTTGGTTTTCCTGTTTCTGCTCATGTGGTTCTGTTGACTTTGTCAAGTGGTGTTCAGCCAGAAGGGGCGTTTTTGCAGATTGGTGTTCTCACTGGTGTGGAAGCCATCTTCTTTTCACAGCAGTTTTGCACTCTTAGCTTAAAGATCCCAAGGCTTTGGGTCTGTTTGTCTGCTTTATGAGTTTGCTGGATCCTCGCCATTGAGAATGCTGACTCCTACAAGCCTCCATCTGAGGTTCAGGAACTGTATTCACCCAGAAACAGGCAGCAATTCTGGTGAATACTGCTGAACTGCAGTGTCCATGTTCTTCATAGGTAGGACGTCATCCTGTCACTGCTAGAGACTTCCCATTTATGTAGGTAGCCATAACTCTATTGGTTGAGAACAGAGCACATCTCCACACTTCCCAACTTTGCCACTTCTGTTCAACTACAATCTGAAGTTGGTAATTGTCTGGTTTACAACTGGGGTACAGTAGCCTATACATCATTTCTGCCTTCATTTCGTAGGGGAAGGTGTAGTCTTTGGAGGCTGTTCAATTTTGGTTGAATTTTAATAAGGTGACTACAAAACTGTCATCTTCAATTCTGATGAATCCATTCTCTGCAGATGCTCTTTTTGGCATGCCATATTTTAGGAATTGCCTTCTACTTTAATTAGGAAAATCTGTTTGCTTGCTTCTGGATGGAGATGGGTTGAAAACGTTGACACTTTTAAAGAGTCAAACTGGCATTAGATGACAATTTGCTAAAAAGATTTGAAATGCTCAGCACTGAAATTTACTATGAGACCAGAGCCATAATCCTCAAATTTGGATATACGTCTTCGCAGGTAAACGAGAAAAATAAATTTAGACTTTAAAGTTTTCTTAAGATTGGTGGGAGATCACTGTATCCTGTCATATTTGTTCAATCTGTATGTAAGCATCCTAGCAAACTGGAAACAGTTTTAAAAGTGCTTTCATTCCAGAGCACAGAAATGCAGGAGCGTCTAAGTAGGAGCCTAGAGAATTATGGAGTAAGTTCATTTTGGTGGGTCTGTTTTGGGCTGCGCCACTATTCTGTTAGATCTTTCCCTCTGTAGAGAGAGTTTGTCATGCCAAAGTGATTGGGTGACATTTGTAAGACTGTTCTGGGGAAGGAATTCCAACACGGGCTTGTAAAATGTCTGAATGACTGAACTGCTATGCTGTGAGCACAGGGGCTGGTGTACCCTTCAATTGCATGCATACTTTGCAGGCAGTTTGCTCTCTGCTGCAATGGGAGCAAATGTCTAACACCATGAAAGCCTTGGTGACTTCCTGTAAGTGTTGTGGGACCTCATTTATAGAAAAGCCTTTCTTATTTTAGGTGTGCTATGTCTAGTGTATGCTCTGCTTGAGCACGTAATGGTTTGCAGTTGTGTTGCAGGGACCATATAGTTACCTAAAATGATTTTATTTCACACACAAAGGTGAACTCCCCTTCTCAAGCTAGTTTGTTTTGGAGGTTGAGTTTTTGTGGTTTTATTTTCCTATCAGCATGCTTTAAATCTGTGAATCTCCACATGTGGTTTGTTTCATACTACACAGGAAATACTTTTTTTCGTAGGAAGGTTTTTGAAAATTAAAGAACTACTTACATTTTAGTGGGGTAAATGCAGATAGGAGTTCAACCATGCTTAGGATTGCTCTGTGGCTGTGAACAGATATATCCCTTTGGATATATCTGCTGTTCTTTTGAAGAGCTTTGGAGCTTCTGACATGAATTATAGGGACAACCCTATGGGCTTTTTGCTGCAAAGCTGTGGGTCAGTTCTTGCTTTGAATTTAATCCTCCTCCCTGTGATCATCTTGTACCTGTACAGGAACCCCTGGAGGATATGATGTGCTGATTGTGTATGCAAGTGACGCGACTGAATGGTGTCAGTACCTCCAGAACCTCTTCCTCTTTACTCGGCACATTCGAAGGCATCGGATTCTAAGCTACCAGCTGGAAGGCAAGTCTGCCATCTCACAGCAGGAGCTGGACCTTTTCAGTGGAAGTCGAAGCATCATCCTTTTGCTATCTGCTGAGCTGGTGCAAAGTTTTTATCTCCCTCCCATTCTGCAGAGCCTTCAGGAAGCCTTATGCCCCCCGCACAAAGTAGTCAAGCTGTTCTGCGGTGTTACGGACTGTGATGACTATTTGAACTTTTTCAAGGACTGGTCTCAGTGGCAGGAACTCACAAATGATGATGACCCTGATGCTTACCTTGCAGCTGTCAAGAAGGCTATTTCAGAAGGTAAAGTAGCAGCCGTGGAGTTATGCTTTCTGGCCAGGGGCTGGAGGAGGGAGATATGTGGTATTGTTTATCCTTATTTTAACAGTGGTAACATGTTTTACTGAAACAGAAAAATAGAGAAAATTGCACAACCCTTGTAAACTAGGAAGTTTTGCAAGCTGATTTTAATATGTCTGGTCCATTGGTCCCTAGTTCAGGAGAGGTGACTGATGATTTAGAGAGAACTTCTGAATTTGGAGGTTATCATAGGTGCCTGGCTTTGAATGCAAATCAAAAATAAAAACTGAGTACCTTTGAAGTTATGCCTGTAAATATTGTGCCCTGCACTTTATTGACCCTAGTTTATGGAAAATAATCTTTTCCTTCAAACTTACATTTCTGTCATACCAAAACCAAAATAAGCTTGTCTAATGTGTATTCACTAGCCCTGGGCCTAAAGTCAGAGATATAACCATACTGGCAGCAGACCAGCTTGTTACTTACGACGGAATGGCAGAGATTGCATGGAGAATTGCACTGGTCACCTTAAAAATAATTGAACTAGTCTGCAAGTGATCACCTCATTCTGCACTCACAGAGGACTTGCTAGCAGGAGACTACAGAAGCCCAGTGTACTGAGTTTCAGTTGAGTCTGAACTTTCCTAAATTCTAGGGGTGTGTGTGGTACTTCATTCCTATAATTTCTGTGGAAATGAAGGTGGAGAGCTCTGGGGAGTCATGCTGCTCAGGATGTTTTAAACACTGCCATGCATAGGGTTGTAGTGTTCTTTGTCAGCCTTATCAAAATTGAAGTCCTGTGGTTGGCTTAGGATTTGTCTGTATTTAGTGGTGTCATGGTTTAAGCCCAGCCGGCAACAAGAACCACGCAGCTGCTCGCTCACTCCCCCTCCTTCCTTCCTCTGCTCCCGGAGGGATGGGGCGTAGAATCAAAAGAATGTAACTCCCACGGGTTGAGATAAGAACAGTCCAGTAACTGAGGTATAACACAAACCACTGCTGCTACCATCAATAATAATAATGATAAGGGAAATAACAAGGGAAGAGGATACAACTGCTCACCACCCACCGACTGATACCCAGCCCAACTTGGGCAGTGATCTAACCCTTCCGGGTAACTGCCCCCAGTTTATATAGTGGGCATTACATGCTGTGGTATGGAATACCTCTTTGGTCATTTCGGGTCAGGTGTCCTGTCTCTGCTTCCTCCCGGCTTCCCCTCCTCCGTGGCAGAGCATGAGACTCAGAAAGTCCTTGGTCAGAGTAAACTTTATTGAGCAACAACTAAAAACATCGGTGTTATCAGTGCTGTTCTCCGGCTGAGAGTCAAAAACACAGCACTGCTCCAGCTACTAAGAAGGAGAAAAATGACTGCTACTGCTGAACCCAGGACAACTGGTATAAATGAGTCAGTGCAGTCTTCTAGTGTGTCTGGTGGTGTGTGCATAAAGGTGCTTTATGCCAGGATAATAATGGCAATAATGACAATGACAGATTTATCACAGTAAAAATAAATTTTTGTAAGTTATGATCTTGGCCAAAACAGCCTTCCTGAAAAAAGGTGACTTAGGGGTTGTGCTGAAGATGGTATTCTCAGGTAACAAGGTCACAACAGGTATTTCCTAGTACTTTTTCAAAACCAGCATAAACTAAAATTTCCATCTTCCTTTCAAACACCCCTAAACCACCTTGGTTTCCCAATGGATAACCTAGCACTAAAATAGTCTGGCTCCTTTGCTTTAAGCCTGGAAGAAGACAGAGAGCAGTGGCTGAGCTTTTGTACTCTGGAAAACAAAACTGACCAGAGATTAATTTAACTTTTCCGACCGTATCAGATCCTTCGTCTATGTGGGGAAAAAAATGACTAGGTGACCTCTTCCATCATGTGATTCTACATACCAGGTTTTGTGAATGGCCTCAAACACAAATGTTCTGATACTTCCCCTGAAGAGAAGACAACCCCAGGTGTTCATAGTTCCCTTTCTGGCTGAAACCAGGAAAACTTTTTTCTTGGTTGGTAATATAAATTAGCCTTATGGTTTGGTTGCAGCCAACCACAGCATAAGCGACTTAAAGTAAGAGTGTTTGTGGCAGCAGACCTCTCCCATAGAGAAACGCAGCCTGTGCTCTGCTCCCAGGACATCTTTGCTAGTATTTTAGATGAAGATGAATTTTGAAGTCAGGAGCCCTTGAAGGTCTCAGTTAAGTCCATTCTGTACACCAGACTGAACTTTTCTGGAGTAAGGCAGCCCTCCATTGCTACAATACTTAGCAGAGAAAGTTTATGACCACGTTTGAAATGATTTGTCTGGTTGTCTTCCTCTGGAAAGAACTTCTCTCCATGTGCATTCACCAGTACTTCTAACAGCAGAGTCAGCCTGCATTGAAAAACTAAGCCTGGTGCAACAATGACCAAACTTCAGCTGCAGCTTCCTAATAGTTGAATCTTGAGCTAGTGCAGTGTATGACCCAGGGCATGGTGAGGGCAAATACCTCTCCAGAGCCTGCACTCTGGCCCTGCTCAGGTTGTGCCTTTGCCTCTAGCACAGCTGTTAGGCTGTGGTTTGTTTAGTGCATCATGAGGACATGACACCCCCAGACATCACATGGTGACAGCCATTTTATTATTAGTTTAGTATAAATTCAGAAAGGAGGAAGCACTCATCTAGCCTTGTTGAGAACTGTGTGCTGACACTAACTTTTGCTCTCTTGTAGATGGGACTTTTTTACTTTTACAGTTTCTTAATCCTGGCAAACTGCAGAAGGCTGAAGGTTTGCATTTACAGGCACTCTTGTTATCTGTGGGGAAGTTTTCCAGGCTAACCAAGTTTTTCAGGCTGTGCAATAACTGTGAGACATGAGAATGCTCAGGCTGGCACTGTACCAGCCAGCTCAGGTCTGGCCAGGGTACAACCACCAGCCAGGGTGCAGTGACCAGTATGCTACTTAGGCCCTCTTGTTTGACTTGTGATACCACACCATGCTGTGCTGTGTGCATTGGGTAGCTGGAAGTCTGTGCTGCACATTTGGAGTCAGTGACCTTTCTCTTCTTCCTGTGTTCTCAGAGCTCGGTTGAAATATGTTTTGTATTATGCATATTTCTCCTTCTCCAGTTTATTTCAGCCCCTACCTATGTGGCCTTAAAAAAATTAAAATTTTCGGCTTTAAAAGTTGATGTTTCCAGAGCATTTGCTATTTAATCAGTGGCTTTGAACTTAATGTGCCCAAGCAAGCTCTTGCAGGGAAAAACCTAGGGAATTCAACATCTACCTGAGGTTGCTGAGGTGATAACTGTATGTAACAGTAGCTGTGAACAGTGCTGTTGAAGGACAAGTGCAGCCTTGGCTGAACAGAGCTCTCATGCAATGAAATGGACAAGAAAGAAGGGTCAGTACAAGCAAACTTCTTGCAAAGTGGGGGAGGTCAGGAGCAGTTATAAGGAAGTATGTGGTAAATATGGAGGACAGCGGGCAGTTGGAAGATGAGAATTTTGCTGGAGCCTTGTAGATGAAGAGCTGAGATGTTACTCCACCTAGTGTAATGTTCATGTGAAATTTCATGTGTTTCAGTTTGTGCCCATTGCCTCTTGTCCTGTAAGTGGTCACTATGGAGGAGAGTCTGGCTCCCTCTTTTTCATTTCCTCCCAGCAGGTAAACATTGTTAAGATTTCCCCAGCTCTTCTCCATGCTGAAGAGCTCCAGCTCTTGCAGCCTCAATTTGTATGAAAGATGCTGTGGTTCCTTAGTCATCTTTGTGGTCCTGTGCTGGACTCAGGCTGTAAAGCTAAAATAACCTTGGAATAGGCTATTTGGAGTTTGAGGTCAGTTTGGACAGATGTGTGAGATATTCTCAAGTATGTCTCAACCCAGGGGGGTGAAGTGATAGTACATGGGACATTCCCTTCAGCCTGACACCTCTGGTTTTTTGATTGCTAGCTTTTGTTTGTCATTGCCATTTAGGGCTAGAGACCTAAATTCACAATGAATTTGTAAATTTGGTGAGCTTCTCTCCTGTTACAGTAGGGGCTAATGTTAAATGATCTGTTCAGTGATTAACTATAGATTCTTATTTGTTATGTATGTTAAGATTTCTGCCAAAAGTCAGGTTTTTCCTGAACCTGGCTAATAGGCTCTTGTTGAAGGCTGTCGGTTTGTTCATTTGGTTGCCCAGACAAACTCTGTGTGAGGCCTTTAATGCAGTTATGACTTTCTGCTTTACCATGCACCTATTTCAGGACACAAGTACAGTGAAATCCAGTGTTATCTGTTATGTTACTCTTATACTTGAGATGTCCTGAGGAATGACAAAGCAAATAGCACATCTTAGAAAAATAGTCTGTGGCTTTTGTGGATAGAGTTGAACTTTACTTTCTTTCCCTCCCTTAAAGATTCATTCACTCACATTGAATACTTCTAAAGGCAGCTTTTTACTAGAAACCACAAAAACCACCAGATAGTAACGGAGCTGCACACCTTGGCATAGGACAGGGGTGATCTTATCTCATGACAACAATTCATTGAGGTGTGGGTGCTTTGTACTCTATGGTAACATTGGAAATAATTCCTCTGACAGTAGAAGTTATTTTATCTATTATGCTGTGTCTGTTTCTGGCAGATAGCACTTCAGTCAGGACTGCTCTTTCAGCCTAACACTGAGACTTGCTGGTGAGGCGGTAGTTGAGATAGTATAAACTGGGAACTGCAATCATTCTCTCCATGCTCTATTCTGTCCCTTATGGGAACATGTTCCTACAAGATGGGGTACTGTAGTGTGATTTCCAGTGCCTATGGAGTTTGCTGTTGCATGTGGAGGCAGAACAGGGCCTCAGTGTTGTAGCACCTCTTCCCTGTGCTGCTTGTTGAATTTCATAAAGCATGGCCGTTGAGAAACCCTGGATACACAAAGTAATCCTGCTAGGAGGAGGCATGACACCGCCAAGTACTTTACGGGAAAGTTATGCTACCCCCTTAAAGGATACAACCTGGAAATAAAGCAGCCAAAAAGAGTTTTGTGAGTTAGTTTGACATCCCTGGTCATCATTTTAGAGAAGGATCATGAAGCTATGACAGATCAATGCCTCTATGAAACTACCTGCTTAATATTTGGCCTTACAGAAAATGGTGCTCTGGAATCTGTTATACTGCTAGAGAGCTAATACTGCATCTCTGGGGCTTCAGCTTGTCAGCACACCCAAGTTCATGCAGCTCTAACTTCCTACAGCGTTCCTATGGCCCTGCTGGTGTCTCTTTACTTGTCTGTATGACATTCTAGAGGAGATCCTAGCATTGTCTTTTCCTCACAAGCTGTTGTCTTCAAGCTCTTATTTTGTGGTCCTACGTCATTACAATGCTCCTGAAAAGTTTTTAGTCCTGTGCATGCCATTCTCTACAAGGTTCCTTTTGGCCCTTAGTTGGTTCTAGAAATTGAAAATTGCATGTGGAAGCCTGTGACATCCAATTTCATGATCTCTGCTTCATCTTCAGAGTCTGTTTGGATCAGAAGTACAGTAAAAGAGGAAAGCTGTAGGTTGGAAGAAACAAGAATTGGTGGGCAAACCTAAAGGGACAGAGAAATGTGAAACTGGGACCATTTATTGTTTCCTTCTGGCTCTTGATGCTCTGTGGACGAATATGTTCTGAGTAATCCTATCTTGGAGAATTACATCCAGCATTTATTTCTGCCAGCTTATTAGAATGGTCTTGAAGACATAATGCAGCCTGATTGTTCTCTGTACTGCAGTCTTCTCTCCCTCCCTTGCTCCTTTTTTCTTTCTTTGAGGGGCAAAATTAAGTGAATTCTTGAAACTGTACTTTGTTATATTGTGTTGAAATAAAAGATATGCTTCTTTGACCCTGTTTTTTGAAGAGGAACAGGTGAGGTATTAGTCAGCCCTCTGGGTGCAATGAGAGTCCACCTCATTATATGGGAGCCCTGCAGCCTGTTTGTCTCACTGCCTGTCAAGGAGAGGAAATTGTGATGCTCTTGCACAGGAGTCAAGGTTGAGAGAACATAGTGGTAGCATGCCCTTCCTTGCAGATGCTAGTATGGTTATAAATGACTGGTTCTGGGAGCACAGAGACTTCAGAGAGCTGGTTAGAGCAATCAGAGAAACCTTAACTAGGTCCCCAAGTGATACTGAGAGAAATGCATGAATGACTTTATCCATCTGTAGCAAACAGGATTGAGCAGTTGAAATAGAATCATAGAATAGTTAGGGATGGAAAGGACCTTAAGACCGTCTAGTACCAACCCCCCTGCCATGAGGAGGGACACCTCACGCTAAACCATGTCACCCAAGGCTCTGTCCAACCCAGCCTTTAACACCTCCAGGGATGGAGCATTCACAACTTCCCTAGGCAACCCATTCCAGGGCCTCACCACCCTTACAGTAAAGAATTTCTTCCTTATATCCAATCTAAACTTCCCCTGTTTAAGTTTGAACCCATTACCCATTGTCCTCTCACTACAGTCCTGTGGTGTATCAAAGACGGACTCCTGTTCTGGTGAAATCTGAAGACCTTTGTTTCGCCTCTCACATCCCTTTTATAGTCTACTAAGTGCTAAGCAGTAACTTTCCACTCTCTCACTCCCTTATCGTCCTGATTTAGCAAAACTACTATGGGTTACAAATATTTACATCCTTTGGTCTGTTTCTGAGATGCACATCCTGCTTTATTTTGCAAAATGCCTGCTTTGTTTTGCTAACTGATCTTGACACTTCATTGTTCTCTTTACTGTTTCTAAGGCTTAGGCCCTACCAGGGCCTTAACACCTGGTATTTTCTTTACTGTTCTCAAGGCTTAAGCCCCACAGGGGCAATAACGCCTGGATCCATTTTTTAACTATTTCTATCCTGTCACCCACACAGTCCCTAATGAAGAACCCCTCCCCAGCATCCTTATAGGCCCCCTTCAGATGCTGGAAGGCTGCTATGAGATCTCCACGCAGCCTTCTCCAGGCTGAACAGCCCCAACTTTCTCAGCCTATCTTCATACAGGAGGTGCTCCAGTCTCCTGATCATCCTTGTGGCCCTCCTCTGGACTTGTTCCAACAGTTCCATGTCCTTTTTATGTTGAGGACACCAGAACTGCACACAATACTCCAAGTGAGGTCTCACAATAACAGAGGAGAGGGGCAGGATCACCTCCCTCGACCTGCTGGTCACGTTCCTTTTGATGCAGCCCAGGATACGGTTGGCCTTCTGGGCTGCAAGCGCATGCTGCTGGCTCGTGTTCATTTTTTCGTTGACCAACACCCCCAAGTCCTTCTCTGCGGGGCTGCACTGAATCTCTTCTCTGCCCAGCCTGTAGCTGTGCCTGGGTTTGCTCCAACCCAACTGTAGGACCTTTCCCAGTTGCAGGATGGATGAATTGTTTTCCAACAAAAGGTGCATCATAAAGTCCCAGTTTAAGCACATTAAAAGCAATACTTCACAGCTTGTTTTTCATGACAGTAGGAGATTCAAGCAGTGCTAGCATAGGTGCATGCTAGTTTTTTAGACAGAGGCAATGAAATGATAGCCTAGAACTGGTAAAGTATAGAAACTAGTGTGGTCAGGGCTATAATGGACTTCATGCATATTGCAAATCTTAATCTTATTTCTCTGTATCTTATAGTTCTAATAATGTCCCTGCGGGTTGCTTTAAGGTAGTGACTAAGCCTTCTTCTAAGTATCTTCCAATGTGAACTGCAAGACTTTAAAACACCCACTTTAAAGAAGAGCCCAGTGACCATCTCTGAGGGCTTCTTCCAGGTTTGGAACAGCTGAAGTAATTTCTTTGCAGAAGTATGTGGTCAAACCAAAGATGCTTTACAGACCAGGTATGAGGAGATGTGTGGGGCAGACTTCAGGTTGTTTCAAAGACCTTTGTGGTGCACTTGAACAGTTGTTTTCCTTTGAGGATTGCATTTTGTACGATTTTCATGCCTGTTCATTGTTACCACAGAAAACTGTTGATGTGTTTCTCAAAAGTGACTTGAGAACAACAGTGGATCTTAAGTTTTGTGGCAGAAGTTTCATCAGGGGTACAGGCTGACCTTAGCATGGACTACTGCAAAAGTGTCCACCTTTCATGTGTCTGGAATAACTGCAAGGCAGACTATCCGAAGATCAGGGAGGTCAGAACTGCCCTTTCAGTAGTAAGGTAGCCTTAGATGTTCTGAAGCCATTTGTAGAGCCACACCTCCTGTCAAACAGTGATCTGCTGATGGATCTTTCTGAAGCAGCCCACCAGCTCTCTTAGGTAGAATTTCAGCTTTAGGGGCTTTTGTGTGGACAGTTTTTTCTGTCATGCTAGTGTTACACATTGTGCCTAAATTGAATCAAGGAGATACTGCAAGGAATAATTATTCAGCAAGTTGGTTGTTTACGTTACTTGCATGTGGTTGCTCAGGAAAACTTGAATCAGTGCTGGACGTAATGTGGGTCTTGGCAGTCTCAAACGTCAGTAGCCATGCATACGCTTTTTCAGTATGTGTTGAGTTATTCCTTCCCCTTTCTTGAGATTTTGCTTACGTATGCAGCGTCCATTGTCTGGGTGGCCAGAACCCTGCATCTTCCTCAGAAGTTCTTTCCTGTCTCTGTCCGGGTCCCGTGCACTCAAGCTAGTTCTTCAGATTTATGCACTTAATCCTATCACAAATTGACCAGTAGGCCTGTGAGACCCTCAGGCTGATTGTGAGCTCAAAGCATTAGGATGATGAGTTGGCTTGCAGTTTCTGAACCATAGTAGCCAGAAATGCTTTTAGCTTGAGACAGGCATAGTGTTGTACATGTTTGCTTGAACCTTAGTGAAAGAACAAGCTAAATGGACTTTGCATTTGTAGCATGCTCTAGACATGGTCAGATAAACTGTGTTATCTCTGCATTATAAGAGATTTCATCCTTGAGCTGGAAGCTACTGTCTTTGCAGTAGGTATGAGTGAAATGTATAAATGTTTCTCCTCATCCTGAAGTTCAGGGACTGGCAGCTTAGCTTACACCCCTGTTGCCAGCTGCTGAAGCAGAGATCCTGGTCCTGTGTCTTGCTGATGCGGACAAACACGTGCTCTTTTCCTCCAGTTCTGCTGCGTGGGCCTCTGGTGAAATTAAAGACAAGGGGAAACAGGAAGAGGAAAAAGTGATGTGATGGGCATAGTTATATTTTAAACTGCTATAGCTCTTTCTGTTGTGAACATCTGCTGTCAGATGAATGCACAGATTTCATTGGGTTTTATTTATTTTTAGCTCAGCAGCCTCACTAAGCCAGCATAACTCTCTGAAGTCAGGTGTGTATTTGAGCTAAAATGAATTTTCTGGACAAGTAATTTTGAGCTGAAAAGTCCTTTCTGGACAAGTAACAATACTGTAGGGGCAGTGTTGGTACTCGCATTATTAGGTAATGGAAGAAGACATTTCTTTTCCAGGACTGTGCAAGGTCATATGATAAGATTTCTATGAGCAGAATTTGGTATAACACAGAACAATATTTTGAGGGGTCTGTATTTGTAAAAAGACTGCCTGTTACTGGGGTTGGAGGAAAACCTGTGCTGGATTCAGGCTGCGTGGTTTCCCTAAGGCCTTGTATGTTGTAGCTGTAAGACTCTCTGTTATCTCCAGCACATCCAGTTCTTTACATTACAGGTCCTGCTCTCAGTTCAGGGCTGCTAGTGAATGAACAAGAGCTGTAAGCTTAAAAGAGTTTTGCAGAAGGTCACAAATTGCAATTTCATCTTTAATCTGTGTTAGGATTACTGAGTGTTGTCATCCTGGGGAAATCTCTGAGCTTCTGTGGAGCTTCCTTGTGCTTTGATCTTTGTGGATGGTGCCCCCATGCAGCCCGCAGCATTACAGACTGAATGTACCTTCCTAAGCTATTGGGGAAGAGCAGGCTGCGGTGATCCCAAACTGAGGTGTAAGAGCCCATCCAGTAGTCGTCTGCAGTCAAGTCAGAGGAGGGCGAGGAGTGTTGCTGGCACAGATAATGTCCAGTAGGCAGTTTTCCAGCTGTTACCTATGTGGCACTATATCCATGACAAGAATTCCAAATGGGTGTTAATCAGTTCCAGTTTCCATACATCGCTAATACAGGAAGGACTTCCCACGTGGGATTCCTACTGGTGCTTCTGCACATCAGGAAATGCCATATTAAGTGTGATGGTTGTATGCATCAGTCTGATCATAGTTGCTTTGCAGCTGCTTTGCCTTCTCACTCCCATTTTTCATCTGAAATTAATAATGAGTGCCAGGAATAATTAAAAACTTGAGCCCAGCCCAAGTAACCAACTGGAAGTTACTGGTGACATTTGTTCCTGAATTGGAATATTCCCACAGAAGGTACCTCTGATCTGTGGGTTAGCTTCCTGTTCTCTGCAAGTTCCCCACCTGCATGAGGGTTTTATTTTACCACTCTTTTCTAATGCCTGGTATTTTTTTTCATAGTTTTACTTTCTTTTCTGCGTCCTTTCCACTCTTGTGGCTTTTCAGACTTTCCTTTCTTAACCTCACTGCTGCCAGAGCTACGTGCTCAGTTTCCTGTTCCTGCAGCCCAAGTATGGTATTTATTGTCCACTTTCTCATCTCTACCTTCCAGTATTTAAAGGAGTGACATGGAGTTGCCCTAGGCATGTAAACAACTTTTGGTGACTCAGCTTTCTCTGAACCTTTTTCATTTCAAAGATGAAATTAAAAAAATAACTTGGAAGCAGCACTTGGGAACACTGAAGCAAGGAAAGTGAATAGATTGGTTCACGTGGGTTAAATTTTCATGAAGATCGTTAAAGCCTCTTGCACTCCGCTGTAAAGACATTTTTCTCCTTTCAGTTGTGTGTGTGTAGTTCTAAAATACAGCAAAGAAAACCTGTTCTTTGAAGTTTGGATGAGATGTGCTTTATAGAGTAAAACTATGGAGTAATGTATGTTTTTTTTAGTATTAAGGATATATGTTAGTTTAGTAGGTTATTAAGTAAATAACTTCTGGCTTCTCACAACTTACTGAAACACTGATCCTGTAAACAGGTCTCTTAATAGCCCAGTTGTGGCCTTCAGAAGGATACATCTTCCCTAAGAGATGCCCAAGCGTGTGTGCACATGCTGGCTCAAGCAAAACTTGTCATAGTAAAATGCAGCTCATATCTTTGATGAAATATGAGAACTCATTTATTGTAACTTCCAACTTTACAGGAGAAATGAAACATGACCAGTTTCTTTATAGAACTGAAAATCCATTTTTAGGTGCTACAGTTGTAGATGAGCTGCTTGGGGTGAGAGGTTTGGAGAGAAGGGAGAGATATCCCATACTTTATTTGTTCTGTATGGACAGTTTCAGAGTCTTACATTTTCCCCTGTATTTTCTACTTCTCTGCATTCTGCTGTCCACTCTGTTGAAAGGGAAAATGTTGCTACAATATATCCCAGTTTTGAGGGGTTATCACAAGATGTTTAACTAAGTGGGTTTCTCTGTGGCAAAGCAGGGGTCCTGAGGTTAGCATGATGAAAGATAACTTTCCCTGCTTTCCCTGACTACTTTGTCAGAACATTGCCTGCTTCTTGCAAATGCAGCTGGAGTTGCTCTGGGAGATTTAGTGTCCTTGTTTGCCCTTGGAGAAGAAGGCTGGCTAGTTGCAAGCTGCGGTTGATAGCAAGAGCTCTCTTCGAAGGCCTTCCCTCTTGCTCTGGGTGTACTGACGTGAAAGACTGAGGCCTGGAGAAAGACAGTTGTCTTGGCTGGTGAGCTGGTCTGTAGATGGGTGGGAAGTGTTCACAGATGTCAGCAAGGGAGTAGTCTGCACATGCAGAACCCATAGGGATAAGCTGTTGCCCAGTTGTGCCATTTGCATCCGTATCTGGATGACAGAATGGCCTGGACCTGCTGCTGACTCGTTCCGAGCATTCACATGTCCTGTGGTGTAAGGGCTGACTTCTGAGAAACCACAGCTGTTGGCTCCATGCTGATAGCCTGCCAGTTTAGCCAGGAGGAAATGGATGACAGAGCAAGCTGTGTGCACCCTACAGCAACAGGCAAAATAACTGGCTGCTTTGTTTAGTTCCTTAAGCAGCTAAATGGCTCGTTGAAGCATGTGGCCATGCCTATGTGTTCCCTGGGATTTTCCCAGGCATGAGTTTCTGCAGGGCAGCTGTTTGGGGAGCCTAGCAGGGCTGGCAAAAAGGGGCCAGTGTGGGGCTGCTGTCTGTAGTTCAGCTGCTGATGCTTCCTGGAGTGGGGCATGTTCTTCAAGGGGAAATGTGGTTGGGTTTCTCGGACCGCATCTCCTTCCCTTGCTGCTATGCTCACAAGTATTTCACAGGCTGCGAAATGTGGCCAGAAGTAGCCTTCATTTAAAGGGGAACAGAAAGGCCCTCCAGGCAACACATAGCTGTTTATAACCACAAGCTGTTGACCTACAGCAGCTGCTCATGGAGAAGCTCAATTCAGGTACACATTTAACTTTCTAATGAGTCTGTTGATGTCCTCAGTGATGGCCTTTGTAGCCTGGGTATCATTGCAAAGATATGATTGCTGAATCTGTATGTGCAAATGGGTTGTCATTACTAAAGCATCTTTGTGAGAGAGAAGCCTGATCTAGCAGCATGTCCATTTAGAGCATGGATATTATTAAATGTAACGGAATGGCTTCCTCTTGCAGTGCTTGCACATTCACGAGTCAGTAGCATGTGGCTGGAACTTGCAAGATGACCATAGCTTCACTTCACTGCTTATGTGGGAGGTTGCAATTTCAGAATTCTCTGAATGAGAAACCAGATGAATAATACCTGAAACTGTGACTGCTTGTTCCTTCAGCTGTTAATCCAATTACTGATTAACATTGCTTGTTTCTTCCCGTATTACCTAACAAATCAGTGCTTACATATGACCTCTGGGCAGTCTACTCTGTTGCAAGAATGTAGAAGTGTGAGATAAGATCAGGCAATACTGGAACTCCTTAAAAGATCAGATTATTCTTAATCTGCTAATTTTTTTCTAGTATCAAACAACATCAGCAAAGCAGAGAGACCAGGGGACTTGTTCTCTCCTTGCAACCCTCTTATCCTTGCTTACTGTAGATGTAGCTGAGATCCATAGCTTTAGGTTTCATTTTTCCTCTGAAATGGACTGTATGTTAGGCAAATAAGGTACAAATTACCACAGTAATGATGCCACGTGAGGGTGGATATGATGCCCTTAGTATCAGCGTGCTGGCAAGCGTCAGTTTGTGCATGTCTTGCAGGAACTTTAATGCTTTGTTGTAATTTGGTCATCATTTGCTCTCTCTTATCTGTGGTGAGCTTAGTCTTTCTGATTTAGTCATATTGGAAATAACCAACAGAGATTACAGAGTCACTATTCTAGTAAGAGTTGCCTCTTCTCCTTCCCAAAACACATGGCGTCTTGCTCTGCACATGCCAAATAGCTGGCGTGGTAGCCATCATGTAAGGGAAGAATAGGGGACCAGTGCTTTTTTTTTTCTCCTGGACAGCCTGACACTCCCTGGTGGGAGAAGTCCACCTTTCCCTAAGAGAAGGGTTCCCAAAACTGGGGGCTGGCTCTTGCAGCTGATGACTTGGGACAGTATCAATTAAAAATATTGTGTTAAGGAATTTAAAGCTTCAGTCCATTTTCTGTAGTACTACCACTGTCTGAAAATCCAAAAGACCACCTTCAGTACACAGCCTTGTGTCAAAGTAATTTCTTAGTCAAATCTGCATATTTGTGTTAGTGCAGTATTAAAATCTATTCGCTAAATTACATGTACTGTTCTGGGTTTGTTTAAGAAATGTCAGTGTTGGTGGTGGTACCTTGAACTTTAGAGCTGCAGTTTTTTGGCTCTACTCTTTCTACAGCAAATATTAAAGCAGCAATGTACTTGTACTCATGTGAGGAGGCTTACTTGCTATGTGGAATGACTCACATACATAAAGTTAGGCAAATGTGTACCACTATTCTTGACAAAAATTTCAGCTGAATGATTTGCTAAAATTTTGTTTAAAACCTGTCTCCTGAAAGCAGTTGCAATAAAATTCATAAAATCTCATTTAAGTGTATGTAAAATATATATTTTAAAAGTATGGTTTTTTTAATTTCAAATATCTTCAGTTTTCAAAGACCTTAAATTATTTTGTTTTTCATCTTTGAAATGAAAAGGGTTCAGAGAAAGCTGAGTCACCAAAAGTTGTTTACAATGCCCAGGGCAAGTCCATGTCACTCCTGTAAACACTGGAAGATAGAGATGAGAAAGTGGCCAATAAATACCATACTTGGGTTGCAGGAACAATTTCAATTATCTTTAGGTTTTTGGTGGTGGTGAAGATGATAATAATAATGATTTAAATTCCTGACTGGCTTGTAGCTTCACTATTTGCAACTAGCATGAACTCCTCTAAAAGCCTATTTTAATAACCTTGACTTTCTTGTTTTGTGGAAACTTGATGTACACAGAGATTGGGGGATTATGAGTAAAGCCTGGGCTGTTCGCAGCTTCACTGTGTGGTTACCACAGGTTAGACAGTGCAGTTGGTCTCTCAGGTCTTTCTCATCAGGACCGAGCATTTTAAATAGAGTACTTCTTACTAATTTAAGAACTCTGCCAGACCAAATTTGAGATTTTATCTAGTAAATAGTTTATGCTGCTCTTTACATGCGTGTTTTACAGTAAGTAATAATAATAAACAACTTTCAAAATGTTGCCTTAAATCCTTGACTACTCTACAGTTTTCCAAGGTTTGGAAAATTTTGGCCATGGCAGACTGAGTTTTAAGAATTCATGCTAGTCTTCTGACAAGGGGGAGGCAGTGACTTTCACCCTATGGTTTGGGAAACAGGTGAAAAAAGGTGTGACTCACGTGAGCCAAGAGGTAGAAAGGAAAGCGCTCTGCTAAGTAGATACAAAATCATCTGGTGTTTCCTGTCTCTAGTTGGGAAAAGTATTTCCTGGCAGGGGTAGACACCCTGTAATCTGTTTTAATTCTTGCTAGTTTTTTTTTCTTGCAACCAGTGATATCAATTCAGTTTTTTGCTCTTCCATCACTATCCATGCTGGTGGTGGGAAACAGGAATGAGAACATTGTTTTGTGCACACAGATGGTAGAGTTACATGTGTTTACTTCTACTTTTGGATCTGTTTGGGTAGAGTATTGTTATTCTTCGATGCAAAGGCTCTGGTACATTTCAGTTTCACTCTTGTATAGATACAGGAGCTTATAGTTCCTGCTCGAAGTACAGGATCCCTTAAGGCTATTGCTTCATGTTGTATTTTGTCATCACAGTAATGAACTTGGGAGTTGGGGTGAGCAACATAAGTAGGATCCAGAAAACTCAAGTTACTACTGAAAAGCAAGAAAAGTTGGTTTTCTTCTTCTGCTTTAGAAGAGGAAGACTAAAGCCTGCTGCCCATCCTACAGTGTGCTCAGAGCACAGCTAGATTCAGATGGGTCCAGTTGCTGGTCATTCTTATATTAGACATCTACATCCTAATTCTGTTATCTAACATGAGAAGGGACTATCCATCTCAGCAAAGAGTGGCACTGCTGTTCGTTCTGCTAGCATGCTTAGTGCTACAACAGCACTTCTATGTCTTTGTGAATGTTCCCCAGCAGTCTTTTGAAGGGGTGAAAAAAAAGCGGAAGCTCTGTAGTTTCCCTTTCTTCAACTAGATCCCCTTTCCTGAGCATTACATTGAGAAGGAAAGCAAGTTCCATCCCACCGTCTCACTGGCTGTTTATCAGGATGTGTGTGTATGATATGCATTTTCAGCAAAGCGGTGTGATGTAATAACAAGACCTTGTGTGCTTTATTTTAGATTCAGGCTGTGACTCTGTGACTGATACAGAAACAGAAGACGAGAAGAGCCTAATTGACTCCCACAGACTTGCCATGAGTGATGAACATGGATCATCCAAGAGTACCGGGGACCATCTGGTGGTGCAGCCTGATCACATACGGTGTGGGGTACTGTATGTCTACTCCTTGGGCTACATTCTTACCATGAGCTGGTGCAACTTCTGATGCTGTGTAGTGGAAAGCTTTATAGGCCTGGGAATTAGCCCCTAATTCCTGTTCTGCCACCTTTCCTCTCAGCCCCCGTCCTCAGTGTCTCTGTTTCATGAGCTTGGTTCCCTAGGCCCAGAAATAGCTGGATAACATGCTGTGCGCAGTGTTATGTAGGCTGCAATGTCACTTATTGATGGTCTCATTAGCATAGCTGCTTAACTCCACAGCCTGGATGCAATCTAATATGACAATTCTGGTGCATGTCCTATAAGTGACTCCAAAGAGCTTGGATCATGGCTTCCTGTCTGAAAAACAGCATTTCTTAGTATAATATCTCCTCAGATGGAAAAAAAATCTAAGTTTCTTCCTTTGTTTCTGTTTAGAGTAGCAGTATGCTGCTTGAGAGAAGAGACTGATAGAGTTGAGACTAAATAACTCTATAAATCTAGCTTTAATCAGTTTATGAACCTAGCTGATAAATCTGGAGTTTTATCAGCTTAGTGCATGTATCTGTGCTGGTGCAAGCTGTAACAGAAGCCACCTGTCAATATCCATGGCTGGAAGATGCTCCTGAAAAGCATTCAGGACCATGAAGGTGACAGCTGATAATTTATGTATTGGTTGCAATGACAACAAAATTCCTAGAAAAGGGTCTTAACAAAGTAAGTGTTCTGATGTTGTGAACCTGCGTGTTGTAATGCCTTTTCTCTTAGGTGCAGACAACAGTTTATATTATCATGAAATGTAAACTAGATGGCGAAGTGAAAACCGAAGTTGAATTCTCTCCAGAGAATGCATCATCTGTGCGTATGTTGGCTGAGATGGAGAATGAGTACACAATCTCTGTGAAGGCTCCAAGTAAGCTGGACTGAGATTTCCCCCCACCCTCCACCCATTGCTTCCTTTCTATCTCATCCTGCCTGTTACGAAAAGTGACAGAGAGATAAGGGTAGAGGTTGCAATGTAAGAAAACTTGAGGCCAGGAAATCTTGAATTTGCATTCTCTGTGATACTTCTGTGATGAGAAACTGAGATAGATTTTTGCTGGGGGCTCTGTTTTTCCCTCAGCAGTGGCAGGGTTGCAGTGTGGAAACACCTTACTGGGAGTTCTGGGATTGCAGCTTGTAAAGCGCTTTGAACTTGATTGCGTGTTATAACCACCACCACATTAGCATTGGCAGGGCACCAAGAGAATGTAAGTTCCAGTAAATAATTGCATGAGTATAACAGCATGTGTTTAATGTGTGGTGATCTCTCTGTGATCAGAGCTGAAACTGTTTATCCTGGTTTGTTCTGTTCTAGATATTTACATTTACAAAACTGTAAGTTGTCTAAACTTTAGGTTTACTAAACTTTAGGGGCAAGATTTCAGAGTCCTACAGATTGATAGTAGTTTTGCAGCATGATTTTATATAATCTATTTTGGTCTGACAGCTTTGAGAATAGAGACTAACAGCCATTATAGCAACTCCTGTAAAGTCAGTGAGGTGGATTGGTTTAAAAAAGGTGACTTCACCCACATAAAAATGTTCAACTTAATCTGTCTTAAAGCAAGACTTATAATTTAAACATGGACCCGGAAATTAATCTTGCACTTTGAATTATAAACATGACCTTTGAATTATCAACATGACATTGATGAAGCATACAACTATGTAAGCTCTTCAGTTTCTAGCATTAAGAGAAATATATCTTTAATTCCTTTTGTGTATGACTGTCACTATTTCATCATTTCCTGAGACATTAATAGCCACCAGGGAAAGGTTAATTTCACTGGTATTGAAAATACTTGTTTTTCAAAGAGAAAGTTCAGACCTGTGAATGCACATTAGACAAAACATCAAGAAGCTCCCCAGGTGCAGGTAGGAGATATATCCTGTGAATGAGTAAAGTTGCAAAGCTTGAATTCATTTAAGGTCATCTCCTTCAGATACTAATGAAGCCGACAGGTCGCAAAACCCCTAGTATCTTTTCTGGTTCCTCTCCTCTTCTTCACCAGCTCTCATATTTTATGGCACATTTAGAGACTGCTTCAGAGAAAGCCAGGGATGGAGAGATGTAAGGCTGTTTTTTTTGAGGCGTGTACAGTTAACATCAGTGGTCTAGACTACCGTTAGCAGAGGACCTAGCAGGTCACAGGTGAAATGCATTGATACAGCTATGAAGAAGATAGTTCCAAAGTACTTTATTACCTAGTGTTCAGACCAATATCACCTCCTTTTCTTCACGACTCTTCATTAATTCAATACAAGAGAAACTGTTTTGGTATCCAGCTGGCAGTATCTCCAAACTCCTGCTACCCTCAGGGTATTTGATGCAGACTCATTCACATTTGTTCTTAACAGTGATTTCTTCTCTTTCTTTTCAGATTTAACCCCTGGGACAGTGCCTCTGCAGGTATATTCAGGGGACTTGATGGTGGGAGAAACGAGCATCACGTATCATACCGACATGGAGGAAATCAGCCGTCTGTTAGCTAATGCAGCCAACCCAGTACAGTTCATGTGCCAGGTAACGACTACCAAACAGCTGCTTTGGAAAACAGCTTTCTCAGAGACTAGACAAGTGGAAATGAGAAAAAGTACTTCCATGAAGTAGCTCTTCTGAAGAGAAGACATGCAAGGTTATGTAGGGATTTTCACATAACCTTAACATCCCCTTTTAGGAAAAGCATTGGTGCTTTTCCTGTCTCTGGAGCAAATAGCTGCTAAGGTGACTCAGTCTAGCCAGCTAACAGAAAAATGCAGTCAATCCTCACTTTCAAAGCTTGATGACTTGAAAAGATCATCAGGATGACAGAACTTGATATAACAGGAAGTATCGTAAAGGAATGGATTGTTTGGAAACTTGTACCTAAGGGCTCTTAGAAAAGATGTGCATAGGTAGCAAAGATTCATACTAGCTGAAGTTGGGGTACCTGAACCCTATTAGAAGGGTAAATCTTGCACAAGAAGTTCTCCAGATGTGGGTTTGTTTTGTTGTTTTGGGGTTTTTTGGTTGTTGGTTTTTTGTTTTGTTTTGTTTTTTTTTTTCTTCTGCCTGCAGGCATGTCAGCCATGTAGTGGAAGCCTACAGAGTAGTGTTGTTAGTCATGAGTATACCTGGGGCAGGAGAGACTGTCTTTCCCTTCCTTTTTAGTTCAAGTTGTGGAGCAGTTGGCACTGGGCTGTGCCTCTACTTGGGGGAATAGCCATGCAGTTTTTGGTTAAGAACCAGTTCAAAAGCCAAACCCAGAGTGTACAAAGAGTGATTCAGAATGAACTAGTTCATGCTTAGAGCAGGAGTGACGCTTTGCTGGAACAGTTTCAGAAGTAAGAGTATATGTGTCGAGGAATTAGGAAGTAATGGTTTTCTGTGCTTCCAGTTGCATGAACGGCTATCTGGTTGTACTCTGTCTTGCTCTGGGGAGTATGGTTCTGGTCTGCTCAGATTACTGATACTTTGTTTCTGGACCAGGAAGCTATTCATGTTCTTTGCTTAGCCTTCAGTGTTTATGCCTACTATTTTGTGATACGTGCTAAATAAAGAAACACCCTATAAATCTCACCTTAACTGAATTTCCAGGCACCTTCAAACAAAATCACTTTCCATTTACCTCTAGGCCTTTAAAATCGTGCCATACAGCGTAGAAGCACTGGACAAACTATTGACTGAGTCACTCAAGAAGAACATTCCTGCCAGTGGCTTACACCTGTTTGGAATCAACCAGCTGGAGGAAGAAGATATGACAACAAGTAAGTTGAAAGATTTTTGTTTTCTTTATAAACCTCACCTGTATTGGTTGTTTTACCTTGGAGCTACAAGTGTGTGGTACCTGTACAGTCTGTCTCAAGTATCTTGGATCTCAGCCAGGAAGGTAAATTTCTGATGATGCCTATAAAAGGGGGATTGCCATTTGGGTTGGGTGACCCTTTCTTTATTACATGCATCAGTCTCACTTCCTTGCACTGCAACAGAGGCCATGGACAGCTTCAAACACTACCAAAGTCAAAAGATGAAGCTCCCAAAAATGTCTCCCGTATTTTCTCCCTTATTCTTCTCCCAGCCTGGTATGTCATTTCTCCTCAGCCCAGTCTTTTTCCCCCAGCCCCATGATTCTGCTTGAAGGTTCACAGTGGGCACCCAGCAGTTGGATTGTGTGTGAATTACCATGACATGATTACCTTACAGCAGCTGGATTCTACTGATTTGATGATCTAAGAGGTCCTTGTAAAACCTGGGATCCTACGTATATTAAGCTATTAGAGTGCCAGGTTTCCCACTAAAGGTCATAAGACTTAAGCTTACTGGCTGTGCTGCTAGAGAAAAACTTAGAATCTAACAGGTTCTTGTTCTCACAGATCAGAGGGATGAGGAGTTGCCAACACTGCTTCACTTCTCTGCAAGATATGGGCTGAAGAACCTCACTGCCTTGCTGCTCACTTGCCCTGGAGCACTGCAGGCCTACAGCGTAGCCAACAAATATGGCCACTATCCAAACACCATAGCAGAAAAGCATGGCTTCAAGGACCTTCGCCAATTCATTGATGAATATGTGGTAAGAGGAAGCAGCAGTCCTTCTGCATTGTCCCACAGCAGGTGTGGACAGTGGCACCAAGCTTGTCATTTGGTGTTGTGGGAGTGGGAGTGAAGGGGTAATAAAGGGAGCAGTGTGTTGTGGTAGGGTGTAGAATGCAGACATTCAGCCACACTGACAGCTTCCAGGCTGGAGGGTTGGGTCTCTGGAGGTTGGGAAGTTTTTGGAGGTTTTGCACAGAAACAAATAATATTGAAGCAGAGACTGCCATGGCTGGGTTTCCTTATCATATGTTTATCTAAGAAGTTTCTGCAGGGATGTGGTTGGTGCCTGGTCTAACCTCTGATCTTGGGAAAACTACACCCCCTTCATCCCACTTACATTAGGGAGTAATATAGGTACGGGATATGTTTGGGAGGGTAGAATCCGAGATGCTCTCTGATTAATCAAAGTTCAGTCTGAATTGTTTGTTAGCTCATTCACAGCTGTTTTGTGTAGTCTGCCTGCCCCCCTTGAAATCCATTTCTTCCTGTGTTAGGATAGCTGTCCATCCCTACTTGTTATCTCTGGTAGCCCAGTTCACAATTCAGTTCTCTTTGAGCTAACCCCATCCCCTGAAAACAGCACTCTGACTTTTCCAGATTATGGCACAGACCTGACTCCAGCTGCACCAGGCAGTTGTTTCTGTGGGGTTCTTTGGTGTGCATGGGGATTTATCCTTTCTTTTCCATTTGATTTGTTTCCAGCCTATATACTTCAAAATAATAAGCAGCTCTTTGACTCAGATCACGTGAATTATTGAGCAGATTTTATTTACCTTTGATTTCAGCTGAAAGGTTGTGCATAATTGTCTCTAACAGTTGTCTGAATGTTGGGTGATAGATCTGCCAGCCTTAGTGTGGTTCTGCCAGCCAGTTATGGTAGTGTTTAAGCTCTATTTAGGAGGCATGGGTGGCTCTTGGGGCTTGCTTCATAAGCATGAATTTAAGGTTATACATAAGAGCTAAATAAAGGCCACTTACTGTTCTAATATCAAGGAGGGCTGCAGAAACTGTAAGTTGTGTGATTAAATCTTTGCATTGGGATAAGTGAGAGATGCTTAGGAAGTCCTTCCAACCTCTTATTGCAGTACTGTACTCTTCCCATGTCCTTCTTTCCACCAGCACACTGAGAGCTGTGTTAAGAGTAGGTCCTGCTTACCGACCATCAAGTTATCTGTGCAGTTTACTACCAGAGCACACAAATTATCTGCACCACTGTGTCCACTGCAAGGTAGTGACTGGAAGCATGACGAGTATGAATATCTGAAAGTCCCAGTAAACCGAGTTACCTAATTTTCTCCCTGGAAAAAGTTCCTCTGCACCTCCCTAAAGCATCTCATGAGCTACCTGCCTGACCTATTTTGACTGTGGGAGAAAGCATGTGTAGACAGTTTTGACACACATACCCTGTGGATTGAGGGTCCATGAGGTAACAGTTGTGGATGGAAGAATTTCTTTCAGTAGTGCAACCAGTTAAGATGGCTGGGGTTGTGACATAGTTGGAACCTGGGGAGGGGGCTGGAATGAAGATTCATGTTTTGCTCCTTTGCATCGTTTGGTGAAGATCCGCACTGCTCTTCCTCCACCCCAAGCTGCAGATTTGTGAGAAAGGGTTCTGCTGTCCTGTGAATTGAAAGTTGCCTGTATTACATGAACAACTGTCTGCTGTGAGGTTTCCTGTTACTCTCACAGAAAAGGGTCTGTGTACTCCCACTCTGGGTGTTACATGCTGCTGCTAATACTAGGAAACTGAAACCAGATCTACACTAAGGCTGAAACTTTTCTTTCTTGTAAGTGCTCTGCATATGGCAGCTTATGGTCAGCTACGCTTACCCTAAAATAGCCTTTGTCAAGCATTTGTATTTTTAGAATGAGCTTTGCTTATGTTCTAGGAGTTTGCAGGCACCCAGAAAGCCAACCGTATCCTGGGCTGCATCAAAAGGAGTGTGACCAGCAGGTCGAGGGAGGTGCTCCTGCCCCTTTACTCTGCTCTCGTGAGACCTCACTTGGAGTTTTGTGTGCAGTTCTGGTGTCCTCAACATAAAAAGGACATGGAACTGTTAGAACAAGTGCAGAGGAGGGCCACGAGGATGATCAGGGGACTGGAGCACCTCCCGTATGAAGATAGGCTGAGAAAACTGGGGCTGTTCAGCCTGGAGAAGAGAAGGCTGCGTGGAGACCTCATAGCAGCCTTCCAATACCTGAAGGGGGCCTATAAGGATGCTGGGGAGGGACTCTTCATTAGGGACTGTGGTGAGAGGACAAGGGGTAATGGGTTTAAACTTAAACAGGGGAAGTTTAGATTGGATATGGGGAAGAAATTCTTTACTGTGAGGGTGGTGAGGCCCTGGAATGTGTTGCCCAGGGAGGCTGTGAATGCTTCATCCCTCGTGGCATTCAAGGTGGGGTTGGACATAGCCTTGGGTGGCACGGTTTAGTGTGAGGTGTCCCTGCCCATGGCAGGGGGGTTGGAACTCGATGATCTTAAGGTCCTTTCCAACCCTAACTATTCTATGTAGGACACAAAATTGAGGGGGTGATAGGCTGCAATAGTTATTCAGATGTGTGTCAGCACCAACTTATATCACCTTCCTTACCTGTTATTACAACATGGATCTTGAAGTCTGGACCCAGCAGCTGTAGTGAGGATTTAATTCCTTTGAGAAGCCTTAGTGTTTGTGAATGGGCTGCTTTTAGAAGACATTTTTCCATCAGTGATGGGAGAGTGTGATATCTTTTGCTTGCTTCAATTTCCCAGATTCTTTGTCTAAATGAGACTTGATAATTTTTTATTATTTTTGTTTTTCGTTGCCCTCCTTCCTCTCCAGGAAACTGCAGATATGCTGAAGAGTCACATTAAGGAAGAGCTGATGCAGGGCGAGGAGGATGAGTCTGTTTATGAGTCCATGGCTTATCTGTCCACTGATCTGTTAATGAAGTGTTCCTTGAATCCTGGTTCCGATGAAGAGCTTTATGAATCCATGGCTGGATTTGTCCCTGCTGCCCCAGAAGATCTTTGTATGTATACTCATAGTATCACAGAATCATAGGATGGTTTAGGTTGGACAGGACCCCTAATGTCATCTAGATCAACCTCCCTGCAATGAGCAAAGACATCTTCAACTAGATCAAGTTGCTCAGAGTCCCTGTCCAAGAGGCCTAAGCTGATCTGTCTCTCCTATACATATCAGTGCCTCAGCCGGATTTCAGAGTAAGGGCTCATACAGCTTTTCTGCTCTCACCACAAGGAAACCATGCTCCATTTCTGAGCTGGCTGGCTAATAGAATTGCTCTAAACCTTTCTCTGATTGGCACTGTACAAGGTCAAGAGCTGTTTTCTCAGTGCTTTGAGAACTCCCTAAACACTGAGCAAGTGAATTAGCATTTGGAAGAGACCAAATTTTTACTGTCCTGCTTCTCTCTCTTGTGATTCAGGGAGTTAGGGGCACTGATCTATAGCCACTGGTGGAAGATGTGTTTTTCTGACAACTGTGAAACTGAAAAAACAAGAGCTGAGCTTCTAGCTCAACAACTTGAGAACAAAAGAAAATGAACATTTAGGAATGTGTACTGAAAAGATTATAAGGGCAGAATCATTATTCTAATCCACTTAGTTTATTGCTAAAAATATAGAGCTTATTCTGATAAATATGCAGATGCTTAACTTTTCCACCATTTCATTAATATTCAGTGAGGCTGATTGAAAATATGAAGTTAAGCACCTATGTTAAGCAATTGTAAATTTGCTATTCTTACTTATCTGCCTATTTGGTCTAGATTCATTCCACTGATATATTTTATGATTCCCTTGGCAAGCAGAGAATCTAGCTAATTATAGTTTAAGTACCTGCATAAGGACTTCTAGTGTATCTGCAGTTTTAAGTGTGCTGCTTCAGGGGAAAAGCTTTCTTATTGAAACACTTATACCTATATCTGTCCTGGGCTGGTTTCTCTCCTGTTTTAGATTAGATTATGTTATAAAGCACATTTTCATTGATTATGGAGTCCAGAAGACATCATCAGTTCTCTGCCTGAAATCATAAACTCTTTTCTGAAGCTTTGGCCTCTGTAGGGGTAGTTTTGCTACCAAAACCAGGATTATTATGCCTTCAGGTGGAGATCAATCAGTAAGCCTGGTTGGACTTCTAAGGAACAAAGTTGCTGCTGTTTGCAGTAATGGGGGTGAGAATTTCTAGACGTTTGGAAGCTCTGCAACCAACCAGTGCACCCCTGATGGACTAAGTCTGTGGAGGGGAAAAAACATGCTTAAAACCACTAAGCCCAACTTGTCTTCTTCCATCCTCAAATGTCAAGATCTCTCAGAAACCATGAAGGGGATAATCCTTCTTTTGTGGATGCAAAACAAGCTCCTTGTAATTTACCAATTTTGACCTGGACTCTAAAAAGCCTCTCTGAAAAGCCACATTAAGTTAAATAATTCAAGTACATAGGTTATCCTGCCCATGCTTACTCCGACTGATGGATCTCAGGGGGAGGTTGGCTGGTGTTTTGGATGAATACACAAAACCGAGCCTGCTTGGCTGGCAGGCACAGATATGGAGAGCTAGGAAAGGTTGCTATAGGTGGGAAAGGTTGTGTATTTGAAGCCTAAATCAGGCTGTTTTCCTGAAGCCTCCTCAGTAGCAAAAGTCTGTCAAACATGTTTCCTTTAGGGGAAGCTTCTGCAAGCACAACAACATCAGCAGGGTGGCAGAGGTTTATGGGATCAGCACCAGAGTTATCCTGGTATGCAAATGTGCTGCAGGCTTTGCAGGCCTAGTAGGGCTAGAAAGGGAAAAACTCTTTAGCTGTTCCTAAAGTAGGTACTTATGATTCCTTTACTCAGAAGCAGAGCTGAATGAGTCTGTGTTTCGAAACTTTTTCCTCCTCGGTGAGATGCTGTATATGGCTTATACCTCAGCAAGGAATGTGAGTGTGTTTCCTGCTTCTTATGGAGTTTTTCCTGGTGGAATGTAACAGAGATATGTGTTCAGGAGCAATACACTAGGAGTCTTTTACTGAAAAATCCCTGTTCTTATGTAGTCTGTTAGTCTTTGCCTGAAGAACATTTACAGCTTGTCTGATCAGTGCTTAAAACCTACCTGTATTGTAACAAGTAAGTTTAAATTGGTACAGTGTTCAACACTTAGATTGGTTCTCTCGAAGTGAAGGTCTTTCAACATTATTTAGAATACCAGCACACAGGCAAGCCCTCACTTAAATTAATGGGTGCTGGCTGGTTTAGAACTGCCATCACAATAAAGGCTTCAAGCTTTTGTACTGACTTAAAGGTTTATGAGGATGAAAAACTCCCTAGGGCATCATAATCAACTACCACTGAGGTACTTGCTCAGTGTGAGCTCTAATGTAAGTAGTTATGGCTGTGGTGTACTGGACAATACCTGGGCTATTTTAAGTGTAGCCGTGCTGTGGCTGCATGCCCATTTGTTATGATCAAGATGTGCTTCCACCACAGTTTTTCAGAGGCTGATCAAAGGGAGGTTATATACCACAGGGTCAATTTTTCTGGCAGGGTCTGGTTTGAGAATAAGGTAACGCAGGACTAGGGCCATTGTAATGAGTTAAAAGCAGTAGCAAATACTTGAATACTGCAGTGTTCTGTTTGTTCTTATACTCTTAATTCCATTTTCAGCGTGTTTCATGTGTTGCTTTTTTTTTCTCTCTGCATTTGATTCTCGGAAAATATTTACAGAGAGAGTGCAGAAGCTGTGCAAGGGCCCAGTTTTGCTTAAGCTGGAGGTGCACATACCTGTGTTGAGTTGCTAGTTGTCCCTTTGAGATAAATGATGGAATTAAAGAAAAAGGAAAAACTTTGTTCATTTACAGAACACCACCTCCCTTTCTGCTGGAGGGGCGTGTTCTTTTCCAGGTAGGTCTTAATGCCCTGCATAGTGTAGATCATAAAGTACTCCTAACCAAATCAGTGGGAATTTACTAGCCCCTGCTGTTACCTTGTTTGCCATTTTTTAATGATGAGATTGAATTGCCTTATTTAATTTCTTATCATTAATCTAATTCTTCCTGCTTTGGAAGAGCACTTTCCTTCTATTACACTTTTCAAATACCTGTGAAGTCAAGCATACTACTTTTCTAGACTATGCTGCAAGTTGATGCAGGTTGCAGGTAAATGTCATCTCTAAGTCACACAGTGGCTCAATAGCAAAAAGGGAGAGTTATCTCCATTATTTCAGTCTGGTAGTATGAACTACAGCATCGGATAAAGTGCTTTGCTTTTACTGCTTTCCTTTCACTGGCACCTCCTGCTGATTTTTGCAAAATGGAGTATTTTGACTAGGCTGAAGTTGTGTGCAGCATGGGCTCTGAGAGCAAGGACTCTTGAAAATGCTGAAACCTACTTGATCTGTGTGACGATTAAACTGCCTGGCGTGTGTGTTATGCTGCTTTACTTGGGGAAAGAAGCTGCATTTCCTCTGTCCAGGGTCAGACAGGGGCAGTGGCTATGGGCTGGTGGAAACAAACCTGGATTCTTAGCACTGTTTCCATATCTGTGAGCTGTGTGGACACTCACACCCTAGATAGTGAGAGTTTCATGCAGAGATTTAATCCTTTATCCTAGAGAGTTTCAGCTGACTGAAATCTATTGTCCTGGAATTTGCAGACCTCCCGCACCTAAAGAATAGATGTTAGTTCACATATAAGTAAGTTGTGATCCTCTCTCTTTCATATCCCTTCTCTACTCTACTCTTTTGTATATCCCTTCTGCTCTCTACCATTTTTATACTCTTGAGACCAAGCTTTCGACACTGCCCTTACTGATTTTTATTTTTTCTTTATGTAATGCAGGAAACAGCAATCTCCTTGTTCTTCTTGAGCAAACCAAGAGAATTGTGCACAAAAATATAACTGTTTATGAAGTTCTGAGTTGTAATTTATGCCAACACATTGAAGCCTTTGTCTTGCGTAATGAACGACTGGTCTCTATAAAGAGGTAGCTTGCTTCATGTGCACGAATACCTGGCATCTAGTGTTTGCAAATGTTTAGAGGGCAGGGTATTACTGCTTTGTAAAGGGTGCCCATGCGTGGATATTTTAGCTGTTGTGAAGGGTGTGTAGGTCACACCTTGTCTTCTGTGTGTCTGTCTCTTTGCTTTCTTTTGAAGCCTTAAACCTTGCAAAAGGAAACTTAAAACTCTTTGAATAAATATCTTTTAGCTGCTAAATTCTGACATCTGGGAACTACTTAAACCTCTTCCTGCTAAACCTTCAGACCAGTTTTCTCCAGTAGCCTCAGGAAAATCTGGGGACTTTTCCCATTTTACCCAAGTTTGTGTGTGCCACCTTCTTGTCACTTCCATCTTGCTATCCTGTTTTTGCAGCAAGTGGAACAGAAGGTGTCACTGATAAACTCGTTTTCAATTTTGGTACATGGGTGAGATGTTAGGTCTCATCTATATGTTAGACACGCCCATGTGCAGGAGGGTAGTGAGGTGGTGCTTATGTGTTTGAAGGAGAACTAACTAGTTGATTAATTTAACTACATTGACTGTGTGATAGAAAACAAACCCTGCGGTATCCTGTTGCACTGCTGTTAGGTTTAGTAATCCTGTAGAGAATAGGTAAAGCTGGGGAGCCAGTGTTCCCTCCACAGAGGATGAAAGGAACTTTGCACACCTCTCACATCCTGTTCTGCCCCCAAATCCATAAAGTGGTGGCTTTCCTCTAGGCCTCTATTTGCTAGAGGCTGATTTCTGAAAGCTATGTTAAAAGTAATTGAGGTGGCTGCAAGGTGGAAAAATCATTCTACAGAAAAATACAGGTCTGTACTGGTAACACTTCAGGATGCTCAAATGTCAAATCTGTGCTTCCATGTAGTAATGCAGCAAAACTTAAGTGACCTTTATATTAAGTAGGTGATGCGCAATTAGCTCCAGCAGCATGCAGCTTGGCATAGACTACAGAGCTCTTGAGAAGCTGCTAGTGTGGTTAGTCCACACAGCATGCAGCATTGCTGTGGCTATGCTGGAGGTATTCCTGTGAGGCTAAAGCTAGGTTGGATGCATTCACATGACTGTCAGTAGGTCCTTTGACAAATATTATTTGAAAACCTCCACAACATTCTAACAAAGCAAAATTCTGCTAGCATATTCTTATCCCTCTCTCAAAATCTCCTCAGCTTAGCAGAAGAAAACCAAGAAAGGGCAGCAGATACTAAAATTACATTTATAGAGAAATATTTCATATTCTCTTATGTAACTGTCCTGGGTGCAGCAGTAGCAGTCATTTTTCTCCTTCTTGGTAGCTGGTGCAGCGCTGTGTTTTTGACTTTCAGCCTGGGAACAGCACTGATAACACCAGTGTTTTCTGTTACTGCTTGGTAATGGTTTGGTCTGACCAAGGACTTTCTGAGTCTCATGCTCTGCCAGGGAGGAGGGGAAGCCGGGAGGAAGCAGAGACAGGACACCTGACCCAAACTGACCAAAGAGGTATTCCATACCACAGCACGTCATGCCCAGGATGTAAAAACGGAGGGCAGAGACCCGGAAGGGGGGGTTCGCTGCTGGGTCAGGCTTGGTATCGAGTGGTGAGCAGTTGTATTTTCTTTCCTTGTATTTCTCTTGTCATTATTATTATTGGCGGTAGCAGCAGTGATTTGTGTTATACCTCAGTTACTGGGCTGTTCTTATCTCAACCTGTGGGAGTTGCATTCTTTCGATTCTCCTCCCCATACCCCTAGGAGTGGGGGGAAGAAAGAGGGAGGAGTGAGTGAACGAACTGCGTGAGGGGCTTAAACCATGGCAGTAACTCAAGCCATCTATGTATAATAGATATTTCACAATATGCCTGAGCAATTCACTTACAATAATAAGCCTCAACAATTCATTTATATCACTCATTAGGAGCCTTTTAGTTTTAGGATTAGTCTTAGTGTTACAATGAGATTGCCTCTTTTTTAGAATTAGAATTCTTTATGTCAAAAACACTGAATTAAGAAAATACCTTATTGTTCACTGTCGCTGCTTTCTCAGTACTAAATTATCATCTGACCCTCTGTACACTTTCCAGTCCAACTAATTTTCTCAGCTAGCTGTTTTGACTTTTATCCAATAAACAAAACAAATACTATCTTCTGTGTCATGGGCAATTTGCCCTTAAGTTCTTGTTTTGCCAAATTGCAGAGCTTCCACTCAGTTTGCCCTCTCAGGAGCATTGTGCAGAGGCCAAAACCTTCACCTGGCCAACACACTCTCAGTAATAGCTAATCCTCAGTGCCTGCTTGGAGGCTTGTCAGGATTTCTCAGTTATGAATGTTAGTCACCCTCAAGCATAAGCATCAGGCAGCTGGCAAAGACTTGTGCAGAGCTGGCTGAATATAGCAAGTTAGGAGCCTTTTTTGAGGGAAATATCTGTTCAGTTGCCTGGCTTCCTCCTTTATTTTCATCATAAGCCTGAAGTCCAGTCAGAAATGTCCCATGATTTCATTATGTTATGTTGTAGTACTCCACATATTTAAAGGCATAATCAACAGGCTCATCTTTCTGGCTTGTTTTTTTTTTTTTTTTTTCAGATGTAGAGATGCTTCAGTCCAAACCAGACACTCCAGCTGGTGGAGATGAAGTTCCTCTAACTACAAAAGACTCAGTGCTCCGCAAGTTTTTAGAAGGTGAGACCTATTTAGAGAGAGGATCGCCATAGCACAGTTAAAGCAATGAAATGGAACTTGAGATTTATCCTTGATCTGTAAAGATAGGAGCTAGTGCACACATTTTGGCATGGCTTTGCCTTAGTGGGTACAAACAGGGCAAACAGCTTTGTGAGGTGGTATCACAAATGCAGTTACTTTCTTACCGAACAGGAAGAGTGGTTTCTAGTTCCAATCCTTGCCAACTAGTGAGTGCAAGCATACAGCTGGTATCTATTCAGGAATCTCTGTTTTCTCTCCTTATCTTAGTGATGGGAATTAATTCTGGTATCTGGATGTGGGTGCAGGCTTCCCTCATGGGCAGATGCTGAGTACAAAGTGCAGCAGCACAAACTAGTGATGAATTTCAATGTAGATGCTTTATTCAAAATTCTATACATAGAAAATAGCAACCTGGAAAGAGGAAAGGAACTGCTGGCTCCAAAATCTGATTTATGCTCTGCCTCTTCAGTGGCTCCCTGAGACTTCTTTGACCACAACCAGACCTTAGCTCCATGCTGTCCCCAGGGAGCATGACTGAGTTGTCCAAGCCTTTTCCTGACTAGCCACGTTCCATGGGATAGCGACTCCTGTTTTATGGGTGACTCAGCTGGACTCAGTCCTAGATGGAGTCTGGGGCTCATAACATCTTGTTCTTTTTTCCCTGCCAACACCAGTGCTCTGGCAGTCCCATTGTATTGACTCAACTAGGTGTTACAATATAGAATCATAGAATAGTTAGGGTTGGAGAGGACCTTAAGATCATCTAGTTCCAACCCCCCTGCCATGGGCAGGGACACCTCACACTAAACCATGTCACCCAAGGCTCTGTCCAACCTGGCCTTGAACACTGCCAGGGATGGAGCATTCACAGCTTCCCTGGGCAACCCATTCCAGTGCCTCACCACCCTTACAGGAAAGAGTTTTGTCCTCATATCCAATCTAAACTTCCCCTCTTTAAGTTTGAACCCATTACCCCTTTTCCTCTCACTACAGTCCCTAATGAAGAGTCCCTCCCCAGCATCCCTATAGGCCCCCTTCAGATACTGGAAGGCTGCTATGAGGTCTCCACGCAGCCTTCTCTATCACTAAAGGGAAGTCAGTCCAGTGGTTACGGTATTTAGTTGTGACTTGGTAACAGAGTAGGGAGTTAGTCCAGGGCTTCTTAATTCATTTTGCTACCATGCAAACAGAGGGAAACTAGCTTTTAAGTCAGGTCTTACAACATTTGCGGTCATTTTAGGAGTGAGAATAGAATGGAGATGGTGAAGTGGTATAATGGTAGCTGGGTTTGCTAAGTACAGATGTGCATACCCAGCTTCTTCTGAGACATGCCTTCTGAGATCAAATATATTGTCAGCTGATGGAGATTGCTCATTTTAGACAAAGGAATAATTCTCTATAGTACATTGTAGACAACCGTAAGTAGCTTTTGGAAACCAGTGCTCTGTTTGATTTGTTAATTGCTATAATCTGGTAATTAACTGTAATTAATTGAACTAACTGTTCCTCAAATTCTTAAAACAGTTATGGGATTTTCCACTATGTTTTTTTTCCAAAAGAGATGGTACAGGCTTAGTGGCAAACACTTGCATGCTACTAGATGTTAGTGACTTATAAAGTCCTGTCTTGAAGGGCTTTGGCGCTTTAAAGTCATTGCAAAACTGAATGGTTTTGCCTGTGAAATGGCCATCTTGGTAAGAATGGGGTACACAGTGCATCTGGAAGGATGCAGTGTTCAGTGAAGTGGCCAGGTTGTTTTTCTTACAAACTCTGCTCTGTTGTAGGCAGTAGAATGGATGTGCCAGATTCAGAGGCAGGAGCTTACCAGCAGTATGGTGAAGATGTATACTACTCAGTGGAACAAGATACTTTTCCACGGGAAATGGCTAGCAGACCTCCAGTTCCTGTTCCAAGACCAGAGACCAGCTCTCCACAGCCAGACAATGAGCTGTACATCTCCAAAAGTGAGTTGGGTACCAGGACCTAAACTGTAGACTAGTCAACTGTAGAATGGCCTTCACATGGGCTCCAGTTGCCAAATCAACACCAAGAAAATTTACAGGTTTTTGAGACCTCTGGATTATTTGGCTCTGGAGCTAGATTACCTTTGGGATCCAATTTCAGATCTGTTTTCATCTGCCTCATCTGAAAATGGGGTATTGTATTCTGAGGTCTTGGCCTGAGCTTGCACTTAATGCAAGCAGTAGGATGACACATAACCCTTAAGTGGTATAAACACATCCAACTAAATGGAAAAGATCCTGATATTATAAGGAGACAATCAAGCTAATAAATTAAGACATTACTGCTCTATAATGGTACCACTGATCCAGTAGCATTTGTACAGAATCTGATTCTATGCCTCAATACCTCCCTTTGAAGTGGGGTTTAAAAATTGTGCCTCTTAGTTTATTAGGCAGTTTTGGAAATCTTGGTCATATATTACAAACATTTTAACAAGAACCACAGTAATGTGTGAGAGAGGAATTTCAGTGACTCCTCCTTCCCCTCATGGCAGGATTGTGGGGAAATATTATATTATACTATCCAGATTTCTCTTAAGTGGCTGAGCTAAATCCATTGAGGTCAATAGAAGGGGAGATCTATTGCAACTCCTTATCTTGTTTTCTTAAATGGACTTCATAGGGTAACAGAAGCTGTAATGCAGTGTAGAATTATGTATTCTTCCTATATTTATCCTTGTTATTTCTGTTATCTCGTCATGAGATGTGTTTCAGTATTTAAAGAGTGTTTGTTTTACAGTTTTTGCACAGAAAGCAAAAAGAACTGAGAATCTCTACGTCCCTAGAGGAAGAGTTAAGAAAGGTAAGTCAGAAGTTCACCCTGAAAATCTTTCCAGTAATCCGAAATCAAGTCTGCTGAGATAACTTCACTTGTATGATATGTGACAGAACAGTCTTTTTGTCAGAACAGTCTTATGTGACAGACTCTGGGGATTATGGTCCTATATGAAGGACCCAAGCTTTCTAACCTTATGTGATACTGAAAACATTTTATAACTGCAGAGTGAAAGGTACCCCTTTATCACATCCTGTACATATCCCCTGCCTTGGAGTTTATCCTCTAGCATAAAGATCACTGAAGTCGTTTATGTTGTGATTCATATTACTTCATGGAGTCAGTGTCTCACTTTTGATCTTCTGCATATACCCACTGCCTGTTAATCATTATTTCCTGGGATTTAACCTTTAGTGAACTGCTTGCCAGTGATCTCTGCACTTCCAAAACTGTGCCCTAATCTTTCACCTCTTATCCTGTGCACCATCAGAGTGCTAGGGACTGCATCTGAGCTTTTATTTCGTGTGTTAGGAACTCCTGTTCATGTTGCAAATGAGTTACAAAGAGTAGAATGAGTTTTCACCTCTCTGTTTCTGCAGCTATGCTGCACAGATTACCTAAGAAGAGTGTATCTTGGTGAATGTCAAGGTGAAAGCTCACTGCTGAGGAGAGAGATTTTTGCAGTGTGGAAGCAGAGCATTTTAAGGAGAGTACGTTTTGTGCTGTTCGCTTAAATTATGTTTGTAAGAGCAGAGATTATCCCTGGGATATATTTGCGTACAGGGCTACCTCTCAGCTGGGCAAATAGCAAGATGCATAAGGAGAAAATACTCTTCTGGTTAGGAAGTCATTCAATTTGTAGGTTTTTTTGTGTTTGTTTTTTTTTTTTTCTTTTTTAAATCTCTGCTGTACCGAGGCTGCTTGATTTTCCTTGTAGTCAGTGAGGAGGGCAGATGCCACAAGTTCAATAACATTTTTGGCGGTGTTCTCTCTTCAGAGACAATAGTCAGGCCTGTAAGGGACCCATCTCAATCAAGCATATATGATCCATTTGCTGGAATGAAAACCCCAGGTCAACGGCAGCTGATAACATTACAAGAGCAAGTGAAAATGGGCATACTTACTGTTGATGAAGCTGTACTTCATTTTAAGGAGTGGCAACTGAACCAGAAAAAAAGATCAGAATCATTCCGGTTCCAGCAGGTACAGGCTTACTCTACTGTTTAAGAAATGCATGTCTCTCTAGGTATATCTCACAAGCTGTTCAGCATGGTTATATCTCTTTCCTGGTTGGAGCAGGAAGGCTGCTAACATAGTCTCCCACCTCGCAGAGTTCTGTCCTAACATGGAGGGGTTGTTCTCATGCAGCAGTAAACAAACAGCTGTTTTCCAGATTTGATTGTGTTGTAGTACTATTGTGAGGTTTTGAAGATCTGTGCATTATGAATTGGGCCAAAACCAGTCGACCAAGTTACCTTTCTGGAAGTCACCTAGCATCTACCTGCTGGTGGGGGACTTCTGTGATGCCCATTTAGCTTGTCAGTTCTCATCCCTTTCAGATCAGTAAAGGTTCGGTGTCCCATATGGTGTATTGGCTTTGAAGTCCTATATTGTAGATGGTTTGATCTTTCCCTGGGTGTTTGATGGCTCTATGACTATTTGTTCTTTGCATATGTGCAACGTCCAGCAACAGTCAAAAGTGAAAGCACAGTGTTTGAGCGGTTTAGCTGAAAGAGGGAATCATGTTGGCAGCAGCAACAAACTGACTGATGAAACTAGCAGTCACAGTTTAAATTTCTGTTCTCAAGTGGAGTGGGGCTCCCTCTTTAAAATCACTGCCTGCTTCGTTTGAAGCTTTTTGTTCATGCTGCAGCAGTCTGCTTTCACACTTGAGGTGCTGGTCTCCAGTGTGTGACACTGTTTTGTGAGCTGTCAGAACAAAGACTTCTCCTGATTCACTTTGAATGGTCCTCTCTACCCAGAAACAGTGGAGAAATCCCTTCTTCTGCCACTAAAGAATGCAGCGCTACTTCAGTGGATGTCTGTAGTGGAGATGAAGTGCCATGCTCTGTGCCCTGTCCCATTAGCAGCTTTCAAAAGTGGCAGCATCTTGCCAGTATGCTGCCATACAATGATGAAGAGGCTTTGCTCCCAGTTACATTTACAGGTGTCCCCTCTTCCTTTAGAGGGGACATTCTGTATTTTTCCTTGCTCTCTGGGATGCATGGCAGACTCTTCTGAACCCTGCAGTCAGAATTATCTGTTCATTAGTACAGAAAGTACTATTCTTGATCATTGGTTTTGGTTTTGTGCCAGTGTCAGAGTGGAAACAGAAAATAAAGGAAGTTCTAAACTAAATGTGCTGCTTATCTGCAACTGCCAGTGAGTCTGTGCACTCGACCTAAACACACACATTGAACATCGGAAAAAAGCTGGCTTCTGAAAGGCACGTGGATTTCTGAAGGGAATAAATTAAAACCTGTTGATACGGTTTGGGCTTCAGCCAAGTCTGGCAGGCTTTGTTACAGCTGGGTTGAAAAGTTAGCTGAAATACAGTATTGGCTAACTTTTCAGAAAGCTGCTCATCCTCCTTTATCCAAAGCCCTGAAAACAATATCTTGCGATGTTTCTAGGAAAACCTGAAACGGCTACGAGACAGCATAACCAGGAGGCAAATGGAGAAGCAAAAAAAAGACAAAGCTGCAGGTAACAGTCCCTGATTCTGACATTCTCTGGTAATGAAGCAGCTGACGATATTAATATGCTTTTCAGGCAGAAGTGTCTCCATGCGTATTGTAGTTATGTCGTATTTTAATATTCACATCCGTCTGTCAGTTGGCTAAAACGTAGCGCTTTACTCCTTCATTTTCCAGACTGAGGAAAGGATGCCCACATCTGTGGAGTAAATCTTGATCCATTCAATGTACATCGCATGTATGATCGCCCTTACGTGATCATGTTTAACTTTGTTCTCAGGTGGAAAGCTGTTTCTCAGGGACTATGCTTGCCTAGAGCCTTCTGAGCTGTTCATTTTCCCTTCCAGATTTGGAAATTACAGTACCCATTCGACAGTCTCATAATACTTTGGGGAAACCAGAATGTGGAATATATGAATACACACCCAGGAAAAACGTTTTCCCACCAAAAAATGAGTTAAAGCGAGGAGACTGGAAAACAGAAAGCACATCCAGCACAACAAGTAAGCAAACCCTGAGTGCCACCCTCTCTACAGGAATGCTGGATGGAAAACACTTCCCCAGCCTGACTCTGGAGTAAGCTCAGGGGACAAGACTTCCGTTACTGAATCCCAGTGCTGACTCACCACCCCAAACCCTGCATGCATTCTGTTGCATGCTGGCCGTTCTCAAAATGGTAAAAGCAACTCCAGGTACATCAAGGGGTTTGAGCATCTCTCGGCTGCATCTCTGCAGGAGAAGAACCTGAAAGCTGAGTGAAAAATTCCCTTGAGCCTCCTCAGAGAAAGCATATTACCTGTTTTCAGTTCTTAAAAGTATATGGCAGCTGCTGTCTTAGAAAAAAAGGACGATACCTTGCCATGACTCTCAGCAGGCAGTCTGCTCTTCTGGTTTGAAGGGCATAGTTTGCAGGCTGAGAACCCATACTTACTGTAGTTTTCTCAACTGTTATAAAGAAAGGACAGCATTTTTCATGTGGGACCTCTTGAGTAACTTACAGAGTCTGCATGTTTTTATTACCTTTGTTTTTTATTAGGTTTAATTTGCACGAATTAAATACCTGCATTCTTGCTGTTAGTGCAGACTGCACAATTCTTGCAGAAATCATTAAGATCATTTTGGCCCTCTGAAAGGAAAACTGAGTCCCAGTGAGGTTACTACCTTTATGGCTCTTGGCAAGATAGAGCTGGCACATGTCCAAAGTAGGTGCCAGAGGCAGTTGACAGAGCCAGTAACTTGCATATAAGCAGTTGAGAGAAATGTTAATGTGTCTAAGGAGTTCACTATGCGCAGCTTGGCTCTCTTTCCCATGGCATGATTGTGAGAATGTACCCTAATACAATATTTAGCACTCTTTAAGTGCTGCTGTTTGAACCAACTGATAATGAGTTACCTCACCAAGGCTAGGGAGGAGGTGCATCTTATGAGAAAACCTCTCTAGTCTCCATTTCAGTGTATAGGTTTCTGAACATTAGTGTCCTAGTATTGAACAGCTCTACAGAACATTATGTATTTATGACTGAAACCAGCCATAGCAATGTAAGATATGTTTGCATGTTGCTGTCCCCTTCAGAAATGACATGTCTGACTGCAAAAACATTTCATAGTCTGGGTCCATGCAAATTAAATAGAATCATAGAATCATAGAATCATAGAATAGTTAGGGTTGGAAAGGACCTTAAGATCATCTAGTTCCAACCCCCCTGCCATGGGCAGGGATACCTCCCACTAAACCATGCCATCCATAGAATCATAGAATAGTTAGGGTTGGAAAGGACCTTAAGATCAAATGGGTTTGCATAAATGGTTGCTGCAGGCTGTTTGAACAAACTTGTCATTTTTAGCTCTGAAGTAGACTAGGAAACGTTCCTGTGATGAGTAAGGATTGTTGTGAGAGGAGGTGGTGAAGAGCTTTTGGGAACAATAACATTATGAGCAGTCACTTACTGCAGGAATGAATGTGTGACTGTGTTCAGAGCCATCTAACTCCATGCAGTTGTTAAAGACATGGGGACTGATAATTAAAATGTACGTAAACGTTGGGTGTGTAACACTTGTGAAAATATCTACCTGACTTGGCAGCTGATACTGGCATTGTATCCTTTCAGTTAGGTTATGGTTGAGAGTATTTAACCAGAAGCCTGGACCTAGAGAGGGCAGAAATCAGCTAGAAAGAAAGCAAAACTGAATGGATTGGCCCTGTGGTCAGCACTGTATGAAATGCCATTGTTTGGATCCTGAACATGTGAAAAATAACAGTGGAAATAAACTAATCTAAACAAGCATTAAATGATGTGTGCAAGAGATTAGAAGGAGTCCTGAGTTAGTGATTTGCAGTTAAATCACCAGGATTTAATAATCAGTTTGTTTTTATCTTGTTTACTCTAGGTAGTGCAAGTAACCGCTCCAGCACTCGGAGCATATTGAGTGTCAGCAGTGGGATGGAAGGGGACAGTGAGGTAGGTTCTCACCTCTGCTATATACTGGTCCACTGTTCTTAAGTACATGGCTTTGTTTTCATACAAAAGAAAAGGAGCTCAGGGATGGCATTGCATTTGCAGAAATGGCAAATGTAGCCAATTCTGTTGTGAAGATAACGAGGACCAAATTTTGCTGGCCTGTAACCTCTTTCCTCATTTTGTAGGACAATGAAGTTGCAGAAACAACTAGAAGCCGCAGCCCAGCTACCTACCAAACAGAAAGGCTACCTTTTCCAGAAAGGCCTCCCAGAGTGCCTCCTCGAGGTGCAAGCAGGTAAAGCTAAAAAGCAGCTCAGACATGAGTGTTCTGTGCATCAATATGGAAGCCTTGGGCAGAAAGCAAGGCAGGAAGCAAATGTGTCTTTCAACAAGATTTACCAGTCTATTATCTATAAATACGTGCTGTTAGAAATTGTAAAATCCTTGTTCCTCATCTGTAATCCTTGGTGGAAGTGGTTTCCTGGTTAGTAACATGCCTATTGCAGTGCTATTACTGTGGTTCACATGTTTCAAGGGCAGCAATATTGAAGCACACAATGCTTGCCACAGTAAGACAGACCGAGGTGAAGTAGCATCATGACCCTGGCAGAGACTTAGTACCTAATCCTTCTGAGATGATCCTCTTGGAACAGACAGAGTGGAGGGCACAGGGAATTCCTGTTTGGCATTCCCTTGGACTTCCTTCGTTTTGGCAAAATCTCTCCAAAGCATACTTGTTTACATGTATGATAGGATGAGAAAGTTAGGGCTGTTCAGCCTGGAGAAGAGAAGACTGCGTGGAGACCTCATAGCAGCCTTCCAGTATCTGAAGGGGGCCTATAGGGATGCTGGGGAGGGACTCTTCATTAGGGACTGTAGTGATAGGACAAGGGGTAATGGGTTCAAACTTAAAGAGGGGAAGTTTAGATTGGATATGAAGAAGAAATTCTTTACTGTGAGGGTGGTGAGGCACTGGAATGGGTTGCCCAAGGAAATTGCAAATGCTCCATCCCTGTCAGTTCAAGGCTAGGTTGGACAGAGCCTTGGGCAACATGTTTTAGTGTGAAGTGTTCCTGCCCATGGCAGGGGGGTTGGAACTTGATGATCTTAAGGTCCTTTCCAACCCTAGCTATTCTATGATTCTATGATTGGCCTCAAAGCAAGAACTGCACTGGTTTGTAAAAGGTGTTGAGGTTTTTTGTCTTGTTTTGGCTACCACAAACTTAAGTGACTTACAAACATTCCTTTAGCCCAACCAGTGCAAGTCTATGAAGTGCAGGCCCCAGAAGTTTATCTACATACGGATCCTATTTGAAATTCTCCAACTGTTAAAATAGCAATTAGTAATGTGTGGGTGCAGTAAGTTCTGAATGTTGGCTTGGGACTTTGGCAAGAATATAGCTGAAATTTCTCTCTAGTTGTTTGAAAAAAAAACGTATTTTGGATCTTTTGATCTCTTCCTATTGCTCTTCATGTAATTTTCAGGAGAAAGCTGTTATAGTATCAAAGTTTTACTCCACCCAAGTATTATAGCATCTCTTTCCAGTAACAGTAGAATTACTACAGCTGAAGAGCAGAAGAAATGACTTGTGCAGGAACACGGCTTTGGCACTTTGGCATCTGCTCTGTTGCTGAATTGGTGATAGCCTGTTTTTCTTCTTGTATGACTATTGCTTGTAGTGTATTCTTAGTTATGATGTTATTGTGTGCAATGTATTGTTCCAGAAAGCTATTCTATACTCTTTTTTTTTTTTTCTAAATGCATTTGTATTCTGTCTTTTTATAGGCCTGTAAGCAGTGAAGGCTTTTATCCTCCACCTGTGCCCCCAAGAGGTCGCTGAGTCTCTCAACATCTGTGGAATATGAGATTTTTCTGGTTTTATGTGTGTTTGTACAGATATTTTTGGGTTGTCTTTAAATTATTTATAACTGGGAGCCAAATGTTTCCTTCCCCATCCTCCCCTTTAAAGCTCTGATGATTTTTCCCATGATTTTCGCTGAGACTTCTAGGTCTTCTATAACTTTTTTTTTTTTTAATTTAAATAATTTCGGTGCTTTGGGACTTCAAGAAAAAGCATGATGGTTGGGAAGGAGAACACTGATGTGTGTCTTGGCAGCCCTGCACCGACACAAACTTTCCTTTCGACCAAGAAAGAACACGTGTCCTCTTAGAAACTAAATCCTGATAAGCATTGCTACCAAAGCCCTTGAAGCATGCTTGAAAAAGTAAAGAAAATTAGTTGTTCAAAGACTTTGTTTGAAGAACACTCATTACAGGAGGAACAGCTGAATGTACTCCTGTTTGGTATAACATTTTGGGTATGAACATACTGACCTTTCAGAAGATGTGGAATCTCCCTCCAGCAATCATTAAACCATGGGAGGTTGAGAAGTTGTCTTTATTCAAGGTTGTATGCAAAGTACATTAGAAACCGCCACCTTTCACTTTCTCCTTCCCTCCCTGAAGACAACAGACATTGTCAAGGTGTTATTTGTGCTACATTTGCCATGAAATTTCCCAAGGGAGCTGGTAAGGGACCTGTTGTATCACAAAACAACTGTACTTAAAGCTTTTTTGGGGAGTGGGTGGGTATGTTGTTATTTGAAACCACATGGCTGACCTCTTAAATTAGAGGAAGGAGTTGGCAGCAGTTCTGTGTTTGGCATCTCTTATACGTGTTCATTGTAGAAGCAGTATGAAGGCGTTTCACTTCATGCTCTGGAATAATATAGCGAGTCTCCAATTATAAATGCACACACCTCACGAATACCAAGCATGTAGTTAGCCTGCTGCTGTGGAAGTGTGCACCCCTGGGGCTGGACTCTGTTCGCTCTACTCTTCCTGTTTAGCAACGTGAATCTGCAACAGCTGTGTCCAGCCTTTTTTCTGCCTGAGGGCTTACAAACGTAACTTCCTGGTTTGGTGATGTTCCAAATGCAGAAAGCATGTAAAGCAGAAATGAAGTTTGATTTCTTATCTCAAGGGACAAGAGTGATGGAAGTGAGGTGTTTTAGGAATTTTTGAGGTTCTGGTATTGTGGTGTTTTTTTTTCCTTCCAGGCCTTGCAATTCTCTATGTGTATCCTGGCCACTGGAACCAAGTATAGGGCTCTATTTGTCCACACGTGATGCAGATGGGAATTCTGCAAGATAAGATTCAGGGTACAGAATTAAGCATTGTACTTGGTTTTCAAACCATATGCCTTCTTCCAGCCCTGACAGGGATATAGATACAACTGTATTAGGTGATCCCTTGGGTGCAGGTAGGACATGTAAAGCTTCTGTCTGGTCATGTAAGCTCTCCTTAATCTGTAAGACAGCAAGAGTTGTAGCTCCTTTCTCTTGCAGGGTAGCAAAGTCAATGTGTGGAGCTGCAGGAGTGACAGATGGCAACTGTGACTCAGACAGCACTGAACGAAGGTGGAGAAGCCCCTGCTGCTCTCAGGGGATAGGCATAAGCTAAGTATCATCTACACATCAAACTCATGGGGTATGACTGCAAATGCAGCTCAGATAGCCTCTCCTTTTTATGGTAGAGGGATGCAGGTGTTGTGCTGCACGCCTATAGTGACAGATACAGAGGTGACCTTTTCTTTCTCTTTTCTGAAGGACCTCAGTACCTTCTCCAGTAATTACAACACTACAGGCTCACTGACAGTTTCCTTTTGTTTGTAGTAGCCAGGAGAATGGTCAGGTGGGAGCTGCCTTCCTGTGCTGCTCTTGGAACAGAACAAAGTTCCCAGTAGCATTCAGTCAAATTAGAAGCAGGAAAGGAGGTTTTGGTGCTGAAATTAGGAAAACAGTAGCATGGATAAGGGAAGGAAACAGGGATAAAATAAATAAACTAAAAGAGGAAATTCAACAGCTTGATTGTCTTCAGCTGTCACATATGCTTTGGTTTGCACACAGCTCCCTGGTTTTGCTCAGATGTTCCCCATCTCCTTAGTGCTGGCTGCAGCTGTGCTGCAGAGCTTGGAGTGGTGATGTGATAAGACAAATTTATCTGCTTCCACATCTGCCAGGCACAATGTAAGGTAGACCTGTAGGATGTGGGGAAAACTGTAGCAAGGCAGGAAGGGAAGGGTAGAATATGAAAGTATATCGCACAGAAGATTTCCTTTCAAAGCCACTGGACTGAAGCAGCCCAGGGATCCTTTTAATTTTTACTAATTTTTAATTCTGCACCCCTGCATGTGATAGCCAAATGTCTTCTGTGGGAGGAGTTTATCTGAACTGTATCTGAGCGTTTGCCTTTGCACAATCCTAATAATGTGGCTGTAAGCTTGATTTTTATTGCTGGTGCTGCAGTGAGCTGGCGTGTATCTGAATTACTGAAAAGTAGCTCCTAAGTAGCCTTTCAATCCCTCTCCTGTTTGCAACTTAGATACTTCTTTAGTCTGACTTGACCAAATGCTGGCAGAGTCTGACAAAACCAAATGCTAGTGGGGGTCTGGTTTGGAGGAGAGGTGAGGTAGGACAGGTGGGGCTGAGAAATACTATAAATGCAGTCCGTTCAGCCTCCTTCCACATCGCCTAAGGGTGGGAAATAGAAGATAGAGCTGTACTCTCTGGCACTCCCATCTTTGTTTCTAACTTCTCCTGGATAAGTTGGGAATTTCACTGACCAACTATCACAGATTCTATTACTACCCTATGAAGGAGGAAAAGGAATAGCTCCGAAATGGCTTCATCTGATAAATGCAGGTAAACATTTAGGATGCAGGCATGACTCTTAAGGTTTATGTAGACCATCAGCAATGCACCTTTTCAACTGCCGAAACATGTTCCATGTTGGTGTGGTTTCAGTTAGTTGCCTTAAACCTTTTTCTGGCTCAGTGTATGCAGTCCTTGTGTCTGTAATTTCTGGTGGGCATATGGTGTGTATTGCTTCCACCTAAGGTGAGAAGTGCACTGACACTGAAGCTCAGAAGAGACTGGAGAAGAAAACTGCGTGTAACCAGACTCTTGATTACTCAAGAAAATGCTTGTGGGGGGAGAGCAGGAATGAACTGTGTTTCTGTCAGACATTAGAGGTCAAGGACTGAACAGGTAATAAAATTGCTGGTAAAAAGTAAATGACCTGGCCACCTGCAGGGGCATTCACCAAGCTCAGGTGGCAGCTGGCTGGCCTGGGGAAAGCATTTGCTCTTTGTACAACTGCTTCAGAAAACCCACTGCAGCAGATGGCTCTGGCTGGCTCTGTTGTTGACTGAGAGACTTAACTGTACTGAATAAACTGAAGATGCTGAAGCCTCCTCTTCTCTGTTTCCCATGGGTAAGCTACTCTGTTTTGGACTGAGACACAACAACTAGAAAGAAACATATGGTGTTAGTACAGCTGACTAGGTAATTTTTTGCTTTGGGTTTTTGTTTGTTTTGTGGTTGTTTTTTCATATAAACGTGTTTTGAATGGGTTTTGACAAGCATTTCTACAGAGACCATGCTTCTACTGAAATAGGCAGGAAAATGTGAATATACTGTCTGGGAAATACTTCATATAAAAACACAGCTTGCTAAAATATATTCAGGGAAGGTAGACTGAACGTGTAAGATCGTAAAGGGAAAAGCTGTTAGGATGAGTATGGTAGGTAGTGGTTAACGGGTATCTGGTTTTGCATCATTTCTGCAAGGATGGATGGCATGTAATGGCACTGAGCCTGTCTCCTTTGCTGTCTATTTGTTAATGTGTGCAAAACTTGAGAAGACTGTTTAGCCCCTTTTTGAAAAATACTATGTCCGATAGTCTCTGGAAATTGTTTTTCCATTTGCTCGGTTTAAAAGTTGTATCATTGACCACTTAATGCCATGAGCTTTTTGGCTCTGGGCTTTTGCTTGGGATTTTCACTTTGGCCTTGTAGCCTGAGCTGGTTCGAAGCTCTCACACAGGGCTGCAGGAGCAGCGGAGCAGGAGCTGACTGAGATCTCCCTGTCAGTGCCGCCCCGGTGCCTGCCCTTGGGCAGCGGGGCTTCCTGCACTGCGGCGTTCCTGGATTTCTCCCGCATGTTCAAGTGCTGTAGGAAAAGGGGCCACTTACAGTTAAAGGCGCTTGAAAAGAGTCCGTGTCACGTTCCCCTCAAATAACTTTATTTGTTCATTGATTGGTACGTGATCAATTAAAAGATAATCGAGGCCTTAGTATCCAGCACGCCCGCGGCGCGAGGCCCGTCAGTCTTCCCCTCCGCCTCCCTCCCTCTATGTCCGCAGCCCCCACCCGCCCGCCCGCAAGTACCGCCCTGCCCTCTTCCCCGCGGGCCGCCCCCTGTCGCTAGGCTTGGCTCCCGGCGGCCGCCGTAGGTGCCGCGCTTCCGGCGTGCGGCCGGATGACGTGGCCGGGCGGAGCGGAAGTGGCGTCGCAGGTCGGCGTTGGCGGCGGGGCGCGGGCTGGCTCCGCGGCGGGGCCTGCTGCGTGTGCGCGGACGCCGAGGCCCGAGATGGCGGCGCCCGGGCTGCAGCTGTGCGCGGCCTCCGCGCTGCTCCCGCTGCTCCTCCTGTGCCTGCCGCTGCGTGCCCGCGCCGACGAGCACGAGCACACGGTGAGGCGGCGCCCGGCCTCCCCCGGGGGCCCCGCGGTGCTTGGGCCGCCGCCCCTACTTCCCCGCCCGCGGGCGCTGCTGCCAGCGAGGGGCGGTGGCGTCCGCAGCGGCCCGGGGAGGGCGGCCCGACCGGCGGGCGGGCGGAGCGGGGAATGACGGGCCGCGGCCTGGAGTGGGGGTGAGAGGGCGGGCGGCGGCCCCGGCGGGTGGTCCCGCCCAGCGGAGCTTTCTTCTTGTCTTCCCCGCTGTGTGGGTTGTGTTGGCAGCGCGGGGCAGGTGTGGGCTATGTTCTCTCATTCGTGTGAGCGGGGCGCTCGGGGGAGCGCTACCGGAGGTTTGTGATCCGGTTCGGACATCCGTGTGTCGTCCGGGCGCGGTGCCGCTTAGATAGCGGCCGCGCGTCCCGCCTTTTCCCGGCGCAGATAAAAGCCCCGCAGGTGCTTGTGCGTTGTTTGAAGAGGGCTGCCCGGCTGTTGGTGTTGCGCTTTGCTGGAGCTGCCGTTCCTTCTGGGAGGGTGTTTGCATTTGCTTCGGTACAGCGGTGCAATCCGGAGCTGCCCGCCCCGGGGGAGCCGCGGCCGGGTGACAGCCGGTGGCGGGGAGGTGGCGTGGGCCCGGGCTGAGGACAGGGCGGGGCGCTCCGCTTGGGGCACTGCATGGGGCCCGGAGGGAAAGGGTGCGAAAAACATATCTTGAGCGCTCGCCTGTCAGTGTGAGGATAGATGTTCCGAAGTGCTTGCAATGTCACCCGAACAGAATCTCTAAGAAGGAAGCACCAGTGTACGATTTTGCATCGGAGTGTTGTTTCCCCTGGTTTTTGGTGTGGGAGGGTGGAAGTCTGCGATGAGCTGAGATGTGATTTTGGCACCAGACTTTGCAGAAAACCATCCCTGTTTCCTCACAAGTGGAGTGCATTGGAGTGTGCCCATGATTAAACACAGTGTCAGAACTTTCATGCTCCTGAGAAGCCTGGTGGGTTAATGGTTGATCGGTTTCTTGACATGGCTTTCTCTAGGTGGGGTGTCGTAAGCTTAATAAGTGTTTTTAATGAAGCAGATAAATAGCATTGGTAGTTTGTGTGAGCAATCATTAATCGGTTGCCTAATTCTGTGTATTTGTGAGACTTGAAAGCTGTTTAGAATTGTTTTTATTCTTTTAAAAGCTATGGGTATTATCAGTGCTGCAGTTAATGACAGTAAAGTTAAGCTAACATTGAGGACTTTCAAGGAGCACAGACGCTTTGAACTAGCTTAAGTCCCAGTTTTATTGCTGAACTGGTGTTCTAGTGTTGGGTGTGCTGAGGTGAGGTTGTTTTCAGCTTAGCACTGTGTTTATTTTTAAAGGGTGTTTGTCTTGAGGAATTATTCATTTAATGTTGGTAGTCTTCTGGGAAAAAAGGCTTTCATAAAGCTGTCATTGAATTTATTTGGTTTTGAGCTCTTCCTTCAGGAGGGAATTCTGATGGTTTTTAAATCTTCTGAATCATTGCCTAAACAATTACCAATGGAGATCACAAATGCCTTTTGAAGGCTTGTCATTTTTTTCATCTGAATTACTGAACTCTTCAAGGCTCTCTGCCTTTTGGTTTAGTGTTCTCATTCATGTGGTATCTGGTTTAGTAACATCACATGATAGGTTAGGAATAGTTGATGCAGGAAGACAGTTACCTTTTTTTGGAAAGCTGTCTCCTTGATTAGATATTTCGATACTTTAATATTGTTCAGGAGAGTGGAGTGGAAGTGTTAATAGCATGAATGAAACATGAACAAGGTTTTGTAATAGTACGCTGATTTTGAGATTAAAAACCTGAAGGAAATGTTCCTTAAATGCTGCATTTTAATGAATTTCAGTTTTGAATATGACTGCAGTTGGAAGATTAATCTTTCAATAATCAAAGTGCTTTGTTAAATTTTGGGGGCTCTGCTTACTTTTGGGGAAGTGGAGAGGAAATAATAATATACCAATTCACGGCTTGGTAACTTCAAAATGTAAATTTTCACTAATTTTAAGACTTGAGTCTTGCTGGTAGGAATACACACCATTATGTGGTGCTGTTTCCTTGTTATTAGTACCTTAGTGCGCAGCTTCTGGATGAAGGTGTGCCAGTTTACTTTTAACTACCAAGGTAGAGGGGCCTTATCTGTACTGAGCATGCCGAACATCTAGAAGCGCTGACTTGAATGTTTAATACTCTGTGTTAGCAGGTTAATTTATTTACTACTGCTATAATACATAATAGCATACAATGTTTATAAAATAATACGTGTGCTATTATGCGTATTTTTGTGTTAATATCAGTTGGCTGTTAATGCTTCATATGTGTCCTTTTTAACTGTAGGACTGCATAAGCAACTATTGTAAAGGGTAACTGTGAGAGGACTCCGAATGAAACTGTATGACTACACTAGTATTTCTGGAGTTACTAGGTGTGTATAGCTTAATTGGATCAACAGCTTAATCATTTATCTTAAATTTGAAATAGCCTTTAAAAATGCATTTCCTTAGAGGAAGGATAGTAAAAATACAATTATAAGATAGGGACATGGTGTTTAGAATCGTTAGTAAGTGAAGAGAAATTAGGATTTGATGCAACATTTTAAATCTTCATTGTCAAAAGACAGTGCAGCACTGTAACTTCAGACCACAGCAAAGCAATGTGTCAGAAACTAACTGAAAACTTGTCTGCTGATTCTTTAACTGGTTTTCATGTTTCAGGGTGTGTCATGTATCTGCTTTTTGCCTGTATTCTGATATTTGCACAATTTTTTGACAGTTGTCCTTTTACCTGTGGAAAAGATAGTATAGGTGAGATATTGGTAACCTTACCACAGTATATACCGATGCTGCAGAAGCAGGGTTGGTGGGCTCCTGCCTGGCTTCTGCTTTCTCATCTTCTGTTATTAGACTTGTTGGAGTTGATAAAATATGCAAACCATAAAATTATTTTGATATATGCTGGGGGTTTTGTTGGGGCAGAATGGTCTAGGCAGTAGGTAGCATTTTAATTTTAACATTGCTTCAGTTTAATTATCAGTGCTTCGTAAGCACGAGAGTACATAACAAACATTGCAAAACAAACAAAACCCAGCCTATACTGCGTAGCAAAATTCCTAATGGTTAGTGACTGAGAAAAGCATTTTTGTTTGACTTTTAGTCTGAAGTATGTTAAAGCCACAAGCATGTAATAAAATAATGACTTTTGTATAGTATCTGTAACTTATCAGTTAGAGAAACACTGTAGAAAACATCTCAGTGCATGTAAAATACCTCTTTGCATCCGAAGTTGTGTGTAGATGAGCAGCCTGATTCCTTTTGAAGTTGTAGTTGTTCCATTTTGAAGAGGTGAAATAAATGTCGCGGAAGCAGGACGAGGCGTGCCTGAGCAGCCTTGTGCATCTAGGAAGCGTAGCAGCAAAAGGACGGCTTGTACAATAGTTCAGACTGTCCTGCCAGTGTAGTTCTAGTCACGGTTTGGTGAGGCATACAATTCAGAGAAATGAAAAGATGTTACTGGAAATAATTTGTGTTATCCAAAGGAGAGCACAGGGCTGAAATCCACTATTTAATAGGTTATGGGTGTGAGCTGCAAACATTGAGTATTGTCACAGTGCTTGACAGAATATCTGTAAGGTGCTGGGACTAGAAGCCTGGGATATTACCCACTGATCGAGTCTTACTTGCTGCCTCTCTTGTTTCCTGTCTTGTTTCTGCAGCTTTGCTCTGCCAGTAGCAGATAATGTTGGTTCTTTTCCCCTTGAAAGATGTGTGCCGGTGTTCAAGGAACTGTATCGTGGAAAGCCTCCCTCCAAAATTCAACTTGAAAAAAGGAGTAAAATGACATACTTTCTGAAAGAAGCGATCCTGATTTGAATTTATCTTGCTGAGTCATCATTTAAGATTTGGTAGTTGTAGTCCTCTCTGGGCCTCCATCATTTTTTACAAAGGGTTTTCATGGTTTAGAAGGGGTTATAGAACCTTCCAGTCTCACATCCTTTTTGCAGCTTTTTATATCCTGACTTAATCTAGCCTTAATTGTTCTGTAGAATAAATAGTTTATTTCTAGGGCTACCATGCTAATTTCTGCAGTTGTGCAAAAAGAATATTAAGTTGCTTTCCACATCACGAGTGCCCTGTTGGGTTAAAGAGAAGAAAGATGCATGTACTGTGCTGAAAATAGCCTCATTATTGCTATAGAATCATAGAATAGTTAGGGTTGGAAAGGACCTTAAGATCACCTAGTTCCAATCCCCCTGCCATGGGCAGGGACACCTCACACTAAACCATGTCACCTAAGGCTCTGGCCCTTAATGCTGCCAGGGATAGAGCATTCACAGCTTCCTTGGGCAGCCCATTCCAGTGCCTCACCACCTTTTACAGTAAAAAACTTCTTCCTTATATCCAACCTAAACTCCCCCTGTTTAAGTTTTAACCTATTACCCCTTGTCCTCTCACTACAGTCCCTAATGAAGAGTCCCTCCCCAGCATCCCTATAGCCCCCTTCAGATACTGGAAGGCTGCTATGAGGTCTCCATGCAGCCTTCTCTTCTTCAGACTGAACAGCCCCAACTTTCTCAGCCTGTCTTCATACGGGAGGTGCTCCAGCCCCTCATCATCCTCGTGGCCCTCCTCTGCACTTGTTCCAACAGTTCCATGTCCTTTTTATGTTGAGGACACCAGAACTGCGCACAATACTCCCAAGTGAGGTCTCACAAGAGCAGAGGAGAGGGGCAGGATCACCTCCCTCAACCTGCTGGTCACGCTCCTTTTGATGCAGCCCAGGATACGGCTGGCTTTCTGGGCTGCAAACGCACACTGCTGGCTCATGTTATGTTTCTCATCAACCAATAACCCCAAGTCCTTCTCTGCAGGGCTGCTCTGAATCTCTTCCCTGCCCAAGCTGTAGCTGTGCCTGGGATTGCTCCGACCCAGGTGGAGGACCTTGCACTTGGCATGGTTAAACTTCATCAGGTTGGCATCAGTTTGAGTAGTTTTTAGACCATAGGGATATGTGGAAATTGTCTTTGTATTAAACCACTATTTGTATCTTCATGGAAGAAGTCCATATATACTAGGTCAAACTGCAGAAGCTTCATGCCAGCTTTATATTCTGCAGGGGACTAGGACGGTTGTTTAACCCATCTGTACCAGCAACAAGCCAACACATGATTTTAGCTTGCACATGCACAACATCTCTCTAGCCCAGTGCTCTGAGCATGTAGTGTGACCATATTGTGCTGCTTTGGCACAGATGTCCCCAGGTGCCATGAGGGTTGTAGCTGATACGTGGTTACACTTGAGGTGCAAATTGGTCCTCCACCAGCTGGGTGTCAGTTACAGGAAAAAGCGTCTGAAGGTTTGCCTCCCATTACTCAGATTGAACCAGCAAATGGTAGGTAACTTGTGTTGATGCTGAGACTTGCTGAGGCTGCCCCTGTTGTTTTGCATAGTTCAAGTAGATCATTATATACTCATATAGTTACTGAAATTACTGAGCTGGTACCAAGCTTAGTGCAGAAAGATGCAAAGCCAAACTTGCTAAGTACTACATTTTTCCTAAATTACAGTAAGTAAAAGGTATTTCAGATTGTGTTTTGTAGTCTTTTCTCATATTTGGAAGTAGTGAAGTCTGAATTCTGGCGCCATTACGAAGTTGTTAAATGCCTGTATCTCTAAGCTATGTTCAGTATATTGTTCCTTCACACAAACCAAAAACAGAAGAGTTGCTGAGGTATACCAGGGTAGAGATTGCAGCATCTTATTTGTTGATCTTTTTTGCTTTATCAGTTGCTATGTTCTTAATAAGATACCTGTGTCCATATTCTCGCATGTGAAAAGCTGTCTTTCCACCATCTACTTCTCTGTAAACAAGTCAGGAAGGAGAATGAAGAAAAATCAAAATAATTTCTGAAATAGCAGTAGTTTGTACAGCAAAGTCAGTCCTTCATATGAGGAAGATGTTTGGCACTTGTCTTAAGGGATGAAGATGAAATTGCATTGATGCATAAGTGTAACTCTAGATATCAGATTTATGTCACTCAAATTATCTAGAGTCAACTCTGCAAATCATTAATTTTACTTTGAATTATTTTACTGTTTGACATTAATACTTGCTGTGTTGCAAGCCTCAGTAGTTTAGATTCAGCTGTAATAGGAATATGTTTAAGAGCTATGGCAGTGATGGGTCAAATAGTGGCTGAAGACTTATGTGTGGAGAGCAGGAAATGTTTATTTACATCTCTTACCATGACAGCTGTTCTTGGTGAACTTAACTAACTTGTTGAGCACATGATATGGGTGTTCTTGCGCATTGTAGTTGACTTCCTCTCTTGTTTGTTCCCTCCCTATATTGACAGGGAGTTCTTGATACTTTTCTCATGTTCTGGGATCTGGTACAATCTCAGTGAATCAGAAGTATTTTGTTTGCTGCTGATCTAGGAAAAAAATCACACTTACAACTGGTTTTGCAAGTTTTCTGTCTTAGTATAGCAATTTCTGAAAAAGACCATTGGACTCTTCGCACCCTGTCTTACTCTGTGTTGGTTTTGACTATGAGTTATTGCTGGCTTGCCTGCTAAGGTTAACAGAAGGCAATAGGATTTTGATTTGCTGTGTTGTGTTCAGAGCTCAGAGGGTACAGTTGAACAGTTGCTCATCAGCCAATATCAGAACCGTAAAAATGAGAACTCAGGGTTCTTTGGTTTTGTCATTTTGTCCAGTGTGTCTAAGGCTGATCAGTCCCTGATGAAATGAGAATAGTTTCTTCTCCATATTCTTTATGCCAGGAATGCAAGGTGGAGCTACAGAGCTGTAATTTTCTTCCTGTTTTTTATGGTTCCAAGTTCTCCATGGTTTGCAGATTCCATATATCATAGAATGGTTTGGGTTGGAAGAAACCTTTAAGATCATCTAGTTCCATCTGTGCCCAATCCACCCTGCCTTGAACACTTACAGGGATGGGGCATCTGTAACTTCTCTGGGCAACCTACTTCGGTGTCTCGCCACCCTCGTGCTGAAGGAAGAAAAAAAAAGAATATGGCACTAGTTGAAACTACTGCAAGACTGACAGCGCATGTGCTGACCAATATCTGATTGGCACTGCTAGAGTGTACCTGAGTGCTGTGGCTCCCCTTGTGACCAGGGCTTTATTTAGCAGTGTATTTTATGTTACCTCTCTCATAATGTAACATTTTTGTACATTTGTTTGCCTTCTCTGAACCTAGAAGTCCTTAGAGTGGTGACAAAACAGTCCTACAAGGTATGTTTGTTCTTTGTCTTGCCTAAATAAGAATTATTTATGTATGTCAACACTGTTCTTTGTTGTAGATGCTTTGATATTGTGAAGGCAGTAATACCACTACAAACGTGAACCTTTTGATAGCCCCGAGTTCTTGCTACCAAATTACCCTACCAGTAGGGTAGGATGAGGTATGTCATGACAGAAATATATTCACATATGAAGGATCATCTTTATAATAGGTAATGAGTAAACCCAACTGTCGTGATTTAAGCCCAGCTGGCAACCCAGAAACCACGCAGCCACTTGCTCACTCCCCCTCTTTCTCCCCCAGCTCCTGGAGGGATGGGGAGGAGAATCGAAAGAATGTAACTTGCACGGGTTGAGATAAGAACAGTCCAGTAACTGAGGTATAACGCAAACCACTACTGCTACCACCAATAATAATAATGATAAGGAAATAATAAGGGAAGAGAATACAACCACTCACGACCTGCTGACCGATAGCCAGCACGACCCAGCAGTGATCTAACCCTTCTGGGTAACTGCCCCCAGTTTATACAGTGGGCATGACATGCTGCGGTATGGAATACTTCTTTGGCTAGTTTGGGTCAGGTGTCCTGTCTCTGCTTCCTCCCGGCTTCCCCTCCTCCGTGGCAGAGCATGAGACTCGGAAAGTCCTTGGTCAGAGTAAACATTACTGAGCAGCAACTAAAAACATCGGTGTTATCAGCGCTGTTCCCAGGCTGAAAGTCAAAACACAGCACTGCACCAGCTACTGAGAAGGAGAAAAATGACTGCTACTGCTGAACCCAGAACATATATAGGACAAATATAGGGAGAGGAAAATCTGAGATTCTGCTAGACACCCCCTCTTCCCCCCTCAAATTCAGGCTGCTGAATTAAGTTGCTTAATCTGGGTTTCTTACTACAGACCTCTTAATTTTGTGAGGGCACTGGGAGCATTTGATGGACTGCAAATTGCTGTGACTAGGGTCTTGCTGATTGTCAGTGAGGTATAGCTGGGGATGGCTGAGGTGCTGTGATAATTTATGTAGCAGCCCTGAACAGATTTCTCTTGCAGTGTTCTGGGATGATTGTAAGAATGGGAGGAGTAATAAATGTAGACTGTGTTCTTTGTGTATGTTTGAGCTAGTCCCTTTTGTCTCCAGAAGTGACTGATGGCATCTTGGAGTCATTGTGGGAAAAGCCTGTAGGCAGATAAGAGACAAACACAGACCAAATTTATTATTGTAGATGTTGTGATTACAATGTAGATCAGAAAATGTAACAAGATTTTTGAATGATATGTTCTTAAGAAGTTGGTGTTTGTCACTTGAAGAGGATCTGGTATAATTCCAAAAATAGAGAGGTCCCAACTCAGTAGGAAGCAGGTTGGAAACAAGAAGCTAATTAAAGCAGTGGTCAGTCCTTGCTTTATTCAGGCACTGACAAAGGTGAATTCACAGACCTAATGATGTTGTCATGTTCTGTTGCTGAAGGTTGGACAGAGACATAGCTCAGTTCTTACGTAAGTTGATGCATTGCAAGGAGTAATGCTGAAGTAGGCTCTTGACAAGTTAAGACCATTTTGAGACATGGCTGAAAGTACGTTCTTCAGCTTTTAGGGAAAGAAACAGAAGATGTGCTAGGCATAACAGACGAAAAAGATACAGACCAATTTGTCCCTTGCTATATTGGCAAGATCTAGAGGTGGTATCATCATGCAGTTTCCACTGTTTCTGCTGCGGAGGGAGCTGGAACTGTGATCTTTCTTTCATTCTTCATTCCCAACTTTCTTTGAAATTCGACAGCTGTGCGGTACAGGTATAACCATTCTGGTTGCTGGTCCAGAGGAGGAATGTCTATTTTCTGTGTTGTTTTCTCTTTCTCTCTTCTTTGACATTTCTTCATTGACTGCATGGAGACCTCATAGCAGACTTCTGGCATCTGAAACAGGCCTACAGGGATACCTGCGAGGGACGCTTCAGCAGGGACTGTAGCAATAGGACAATGGATAATGAGTTGAAACTTAAGCAGGTGAAGTTTAGGTTAGATATAAGGAAAAAGTCCTTTACTGGAAGGGTGGTGAGGCCCTGGAACAGGTTGCCCAAGAAAGTGGTGAATACTTCAGCCCTGGCAGTGTTTGAGGCTAGGCTGGACAGAGCCTTGGGCGACATGGTCTAGCATGAGGCTTCTCTGCCCATGGCAGGGGGGTTGGAATTAGGTAATTTTAAGGTCCTTTCCAATCCTCACCATTCTGTGACATTCTTTACCTGTCAGAAATGTTTCAAAGTATGTGCTCTGTGAGCAGGCAGGTTTGTGAAGCTGTGCTTGGTCTCTGCTGCAGTTCAGAATGAAATTAATACGATATTTGAAGTTTCTTGTTGGAGGTGGCTCACATAAGAGGCTAGAATTACCCTTGTGCACCTTTGTAACAAAAAAGACTACGCTCGTAATTGAGATGATGTTTTAGTGCAGAGGAATTAAATTATTTCCTGAAGCGTGTTTGTTTAAATCCTTGAATTTAACTTTTAAACACCTCATCTGAAGAGTTTCTTGCATACCACATGCAGCTAATTATTTGTGAGTTAACCTGTCGGTATGACTGTGGTAATTCAGAATAAATGGAGTTGAAGAACCTTTGTTCATTTGTTAAAAAGGGAGATGCAAAACTGTATTCAGTATTTCAGCTGTGTGCTAGGAAATAGGTACGGCTAATTAACATTTCCTTTCCAGTGTGTTCTGTGTACGTGTGCTGGTCTTAAAATAGTACTTTATACTTCTGCACTTAAAAAAAAGAGTAAGTCAGGATTTAATATGGTGATTGTACTTGCAGGTGCGTACTGTTATTAATAAGTGTTTTCTGCCTTAAAAGTTAGATCACATTCCCTCCTAATCTGTTGAAATTATAATAGGTGAAGAAAGTATGTTGTGAGGGAAGCTTTGTAGTAACCAGCCAACCTGATACCTCATCCAGATGCAGTCAGATACAGCACAGATAGTGATTTCAAAGCACTTAAATCTTGTGAATTTATGCAGTATTTGGATACTGATAGATGAATGGCTTTAAGGACTTTTTTGTTGTTGAAAAGTTATAAAGGCTTGAAAAAGATTACTGACTGCTAGCCACGAAATAAGTTTTCCTAGCTAACAGTAGCTGTGGAGAGTGAAAGGTGGGTGTTCCCAGAAAGAATTTTATGGCAGCCATCAGACTCCTTGCTGTTCTGTTTTGGTTTTTTTTCACTGTGAGAGTGTTGGAAATACATCAGAATAGTCCTTCTATCTGAGTGTTTTGTCCCTTGTAGGTATGCGACAGTTTCATTTTAGTGCTTCCTGTGAGGCATTGCACTCTTCTGGGAACTTTTTAATGTAATTCGTACCATTATAAAAATCAAAAGGAGCTGCATTTTAGGAAAATACAGTATGCCTGTCACCATGGGTAGACTGCCTGATTTGTTTGCTAAGGTCTTGTTTAACAAGATTTTAGTTTGATATTTCGTTTCAGTGGAGATAGGCAGGGTTCTGCTTTTAACTGATGCATGTTTCCACAGAACTTGTAAAAGCTGTTTTATTTTTGAAACTGATGCTTTTCTCCACTTCTGCTTGCTGAATCTTTTGCCTCTCTGTTAAATTTGTATGAATCCCCCTCTTCTGGTACTTCAGGAATAGGCTCTACTAAACTATATTATCATCTCAGCTTTGTTTATGTAGGAAAGCAGACTGAAAATCTTTTCCTAGAATCCCTGCCACCCGAAAGACAAAAATACATAACTGTCTTTAAATATAGCTGTTGCCTGTGATTGAACAGTCCTGCCTTGCTAGTTAATATGAATGTAAGAGTTTCCTGAATATTTTCATTCTGCTGAGCTTGTCATCTAACTCAGTAACTTTGTCTTTCAGTACCAAGATAAAGAGGAAGTTGTTTTATGGATGAATACAGTAGGACCCTACCATAATCGTCAAGAAACATACAAATACTTCTCTCTTCCTTTCTGTGTGGGATCAAAAAAAAGTATCAGCCATTACCATGAAACCTTAGGAGAAGCGCTGCAAGGAGTTGAACTGGAATTTAGTGGTCTTGACATCAAATTTAAAGGTAAGCAATTGAGAGTGCATTTAGTCTCTTAAAAAAATTACAAATCCTTAAAACTTCATTTTTGAGCTAGAACTGAAAGTTTGTTGCTGCTAGCAACCGATTGTATTTTATATTGTTGCTTGAACCACCCTATAAAGTTGTCTGCTACTACTGACTTTTCAATTTACAGTAGTTTTCATGTGTGTGCACTTCAAAGAAGATGCTTGCAGCAGATACATGGTTCTCAGGTAACTGATGACATTTTATAAAGTGAAACTAAGGTTTCTGTATATGAATGATTAGAAGTATATTTACTGAAATTGGTATTCTGGTTTACCAATTCTGAAGATGCAGGTGAAAAGGAGTAGCAAGGGTTCAACACCTCAAAGTTCTACCTTAACACAAAGTTAATTATTGTATGTTTCTGATTACTGTCTAGTTTAAAACACCTTTGAGAGATACCTTTATGTTATTGGCTCTAACTCATCATATGCCTGCATTTGGAGAAGGCTGAAGTTTGTAATAACTTCTTTGCCTCAGTCTTCACTGGCAAATGCTCTGACCACACCACCCAAGTCTTGGATGGCAGACGCAGGGACTGTGAGAATGAAGACCCTGAGCCCACTGTAGGAGAGGATCTGGTTTGAGACCATCTTAAGAACCTGAACGTGCACAAGTCCATGGGACCAGATGAAATCCATCCACGGGTCCTAAAGGAGCTGGCAAATGAAGTTGCTAAGCCCACTGTGCATCATATTTGAAAAATCATCGCAGTTCCCAAAGGGAAACATAACCCCCATTTTCAAGAAGGGGAAAATGGATGATCCAGGGAGCTACAGACCACTTAGTCTCACCTCTGTGCCTGAACCTCTGTGCCTGACAAAATCTTGGAGCGGATTCTCCTGGAAGGCATGCTGAGGCACATGAAAACCAACAAGGTGGTTGGTGACAGCCAGCATGGCTTCACTAAGGGGAAATCCTGCCTGACCGATTTGGTGGCCTTCTGTGATGGGGCTACGGAACTGATGGACAGGGGTAGAGCAGTTGATGTTTTCTACCTGGACTTGTGCAAAGCGTTTGACACTGTCCTGCATGACATCCTTCTCTCTAAGTTGGAGAGACATCAATTTGATAGGTGGACCACTCAGTGGATAAAGAACTGGCTGGATGGCGGCACACAAAGAGTTGTGCTCAATGGCTCAATGTCCAGCTGGAGACCAGTAACAAGTGGTTTCCCTCAGAGATCGATGTTGGGACCGGTCTTGTTCAACATCTTTGTGGGTGACATGGACAGTGGGATTGAGTGCGCCCTCAGCAAGTTTGCCGATGACACCAAGCTGTGTGGTTCGGTTGATATGGTGGAGGGAAAGAATGCCATCCAGAGGGACCTTGACATGCTTGTGAGGTGGGCTGATGCCAACCTGATGAAGTTTAACCATGCTAAGTGCAAGGTCCTCCACCTGGGTCGGAGCAATCCCAGGCACAGCTACAGCTTGGGCAGGGAAGAGATTCAGAGCAGCCCTGCAGAGAAGGACTTGGGGGTGTTGGTCGATGCGAAAATGAACATGAGCCGGCAGTGTGCGCTTGCAGCCCAGAAAGCCAACGGTATCCTGGGCTGCATCAAAAGGAGCGTGACCAGCAGGTTGAGGGAGGTGCTCCTGCCCCTCTACTCAGCTCTTGTGAGACCTCACTTGGAGTATTGTGTGCAGTTCTGGTGTCCTCAACATAAAAAGGACATGGAACTGTTGGAACAAGTGCAGAGGAGGGCCACGAGGATGATCAGGGGACTGGGGCACCTCCCGTATGAAGACAAGCTGAGAAAGTTGGGGCTGTTCAGCCTGGGGATGAGAAGGCTGCATGGAGACCTCATAGCAGCCTTCAGTGTCTGAAGGTGGCCTGTAAGGATGCTGGGGATGGACTCTTCATTAGGGACTGTGGTGAGAGGACAAGGGGTAAAGGGTTCAAACTTAAACAGGGGAAGTTTAGATTGGGTGTAAGGGGGAAGTTTTTTACTGTAAGGGTGGTGAGGCACTGGAGTGGGTTGCCCAGGGAAGTTGTGAATGTTCCATTCCTGGGGATGTTCAAGGCCAGGTTGGACATAGCCTAGGGTGATGTGGTTAACTGGGAGGTGTCCCTGGCCATGGCAGCAGGGGTTGGAACTCGATGATCTTAAGGTCCTTTCCAACCCTAACTATTCTATGATTCTGTATGCCTGTCAGGATGGAGCTGATCTGTTTGGTTTTTATGTGTGTTTTTTTTTTTCTTTTTACTGTTGTTTCCTGTCTTCTTCCTCCTTCCTTACTGTTATTGAGATGACCTCTACCTTCTTTTGCAAATACATTTCTTGATGTTAGGTGTAGAGTCTTCTATTGCGTAATTTTCTGTGTGTATTCTTTGGTACCCAGAGTCTTTTTAGGTCTCTGGGTGCCAAATAATAACAGTCTTTTTGTTTGTATTGAATTTTAGCATTTCTGTATTTAATCCAATTTGGGTTTCTGTTTATATGTGTCTTTTTTTCCCTAGAGAGCTGCAGTTCATTGCATCACCAGTGCTTAATTGTCGAACTTAAGCATAGTATCTCTTATGTGAGCATTTGCAATCACGGGACTTAGTTTCTGTGAGTTACAAAAGTTTTATCCAAAACCGGATATCTGCCAAATGATGTTTTTGTTATAAGTGGGTTAAGTAGAATAAAATATTAGAAGCTTGTTAAAACCATGAATTCTTCATCATTTTTCAAGTTACATAGGGGATAGCATCTCTGCATTAAAGGAATTTGGAGCTGAATCTTTCCTTTTAAGAAAGGAACTGTAGCTGCACAGACACTGGAAAACAGACCTATTACAGGTTTGCAGGACTTGTAGCGTGCTGAAAATTTTACTCAAGATGGGAGAAATAGTTTTCCTGTCCAACCTCGTAGAATATGCTCAGAAATGCGAAGTGGAAAGAACAGAGAAGGCAACTAGCCGCAATTCAACATGTCTGTGAAGATTAAATGAAGCTTCTATTGTAAGAATATGATAAATCCATATTTTACAGCCAGTTATATGTGTAAGTTTTACTTACTTTAATTGCCCTGTTTTTATAAAGAGCTTGTGTTACTCCAGTGACAAGTGTGCTCTCTAGATGCAGCACCAAATTGAAAAGACTTGAAGGTTTGTGAGTTAGTTTACTGTTCTGAAGTATCCTATTCCCAGATTTATTTCCTGGACATTATCCATGGTTAATTTATTCCCTTAGGATATCAAACTTTTGCTAGATCAAGTCTTTTAATTTTGTGTCTGGAAGTATTGAGCAGATTGTGCTGTTTTGTAGCTCACTTTTCGTCACTTAGCTGTTGGACCTGCCCTTTTCTTTATTGACCTGGATGTACTAATTTAGTAATCTGTTTTTGTAGTGAAAGTGTTGAGATGATATCAGCGAAAGGAAATGGACTGACTCAACATCAGCAACTGGCTGAAATGCTTGAAACACTTTCTGCTTTAGGGGTCCAAAAAAAAGCTAGAGCGTCTGTCGTTCCAAAAGTACATGCAGTAGTCGGGCTGTCTTAGATTTATAAAATGTGCTAATACTATTTTTTCCTTGAAATAAGAAATGAGGTAGATGAAACTTTCAGTTCAGCTTTGTCTCCTCTTGTGACCCCTGTGTAGTCTGTAGTCAGATGTAGCTTAGCTTTCTGTCGTTTCTGAGGGAAGTATGCAGAAGTAGAGCATTGGACAAATCAGTTCTGTGAATACAGTCTCCAATACTTTTGTAAAATACTCTAATAATGGAGAACTTAATGAGTTTCTGTTTTCATAATTCTTTAACAATTAAAAAAAGATACTTAACATCAGTTTTCTTAAGAAGAAGTACAACTTGGGTAATTCTGAACTTCCAGCTCCTCAATACATAGAAATTGATACCATTCCAATTTGGTTAAGTCTTTTGGAATTCTGAACTATGGGGAGCCAAAATCATCCCAGAGTAACACAGATTAGAGTGTTGGGAAAGTGCTGTGCTTTTCATACCTTGTGATTGTTTTGGTTTTGATTGTGTCCTTGCTGTATTAGTTTATATGTTGTCTCCTGTAGTTCTTTATAACAGGCAAACCTATTTTCCTTAAGTCTTATTTTTCTTTCCGGTTAGGTGTTTCTGATTCACAACTGCTGGTGCTTATGTTGTAACACAGAAAGGTTTGGATTTTTTGTATTCTAAGTACTGTTTATTCTGATAAGTTCAGTGTGATTTCTTCAGTATGTAAGATCTGGTCTTCCATTCATCCTAGGTATTTTTTAGACGCCTTTTTACACCTCTCATTGCTTTTCCAGTGCACACCAGGTACCTAGTTGCTGTATCAGGGCATGTTTGTCTGCAGACTGGGTGTGATTTAGTTCAAAGTAGGCTTTGAATAGGTATGGAAGAGCAGGGATTTGAAAAGAATCAGGGCATTTGTGGCTTGTGAGTATAGGTGATTGATGTGCTGCTGGTGGGGAATTCCTCTTCATCCATGCCCTTTGTTGCTTTTTAAAAATTTATTTAGTATTAACACATTGGTACTTTTGTACCAATTGCAGATTGATAATCGCAGTTGGACCTGCAGTGAACTTAACTCCTAACCATAGTGGCTGCACCTCAGATATTTTCTGTAAAGCAGATGGTACATGGTAGCTCGTTAATGACTAAGTATGTGTACATGAGCTGGGAAGCTGTCTGTGTGCACTTCTAGATTTTTCCATTGCAATCTGTGTTCTCTGGATAAAAGAGGAAGACAATAATCTCTTTGCTGTTAACTGGCATCCAGCAGCTTCTGTATCAGGAGATGCTTTAGTATTTCTAGTGTTGTATCCGTGAAGTGAAATCTGAATGGGAGTCAAGTCTTTTACTGTCTTTAATCTGCTATTAAAAGTATTCAAATATCCCTCACCCAATTTCATAGTAACAAGTATAAAGTAATTGTAGCAGTAGTTATAATTTTATATTAAATAAGTAATAATGTAAAAAGATTGGAATCAGAGATTCGTTTTTTACTGTCCTAAAAACTGTCATAAACCCAGTACAACTTGTATCAAATACATGTAGGGAAATTTTAATTTCATAGACAAGCCCTTAAAATTTAGCATTTTTATAAACAATTCTTACCCAGTTTTGTTGTTGAAAAGTGGTGATAGCTCATTTTTTTGGTGACTTTTTAATGGCACATCTTTTTCTTGGCTGAAGTGGTGTTCACCTTTTTGTTTGTTTCTTTTTTGGTTGTTGGTTTTGGGTTTTTTTAATAATTATAACTGGATTATATCAGTAAAATGAATTTTTTTTTTTTTTTTTTTTTTTTTTTTGAATGAATAGATTTTACCCAGTTGTGATTGGTCCATGCTCCTGCATCTTCACCAGTGGTTTAGAAATTGCTGCAGTGAAACTGAAACAGTGCTGCTGGTGATTTGTGGTTTGGTAGGGGTTTTTGTCCGTCTGTTGTGGTGGGTTATTTGGTTTTTTTTCATCTTCCCCCTCTTTCTTCTGTTTAATAAACAAAAGATTATGTTTTGGCACCTGTAGATTCATATGTTCTTAGGAAAAAGATTCAAGGAATGTGGAGTATATAGCACCTACAGCTGAAATAATTAGGACCTGCTCAAGTGACTTTCAGTAATCATTTAGGTGCTTGACTATGCATGTAAATACCTAACCACAGGGACCCGCTTTTCAAAATGTTGGTGTTACTGTCTGAAAGACTTGTAGAGGTTTTCTTTGTGGGTATGTGAATTGGATCCAAGCTCTGAATTAACAGGTAATCATGCTTTTCCTCATGTGTGTTTGGGATTAGGGCAATTCTAACAACTACAGGTATTTTTCCTCTTTAAATGAGAGTAGTAAGAATTTAAAAAAAAAAAAAAAATGTATTTGGATTTTATACTTCTAGATTTTATCCTCTGGAGTCAGTAAAAAGGAATTAGAATTGTTCTAATTAAATTCTGCAGTAAAAGAAAGTTCTCTTCTCAACATAGTTTTAACTAAGCAGCAGTAGCAGGTAAGTGTGAAACTTTGTGTTGTTTACCATATTGGAAGAAGTATTTAGGCTGCAGCTGTCATTTACTAACCTAAGTAAAACTGTCAGTTCAGTCGGTGGACCTTGCCTGTGGTTTTGAAATAGACTAAGAAAATTATGGCTCTGCAGAAATGTGTTCTGAAAATGTAGGTGTGCACTTGAATGCTTGTAGTGGGGCAAATCTACAGTGTATTCAAGAATCCATTGAGTAGTGTTTCTTGTCGTGTTTAAAAATCTGTCATGTGAAAGGATAAGTGCAACCATACAAGACAGCTGGGTTTCCCTCTGTCGCAAATATGAACAATGTTCTTGTTGTATCACAGGTCTCAAATCTGTATAAGTATCTTTGTGAAGAAAGTAATTGAGTTATTAATATACACTTTGCTTTTTATGTAATATGTCAAGTTCTTTATTCAGACATTCTGACATCCTCTACATTACACCTGAGACCTAGTGAATTATTAAATTTTTTGAACCTTGGATTATAGTAACTTCAATTAGAAAATTAACTTTCGGTATTGTCATACCATAGCAAGGAGAGAAGATTAATTTAAAGGGGAAAATGATTTTTTAACATCTTTGAATTTTTGCTTATTTAGAAATATTATTAAGTGACCATACTGCCTATTGAGAACTCCTTGCCCGAGACTTCCTTTTGCAACGCCTCTAGAAAATATGGCAGCTATTCAGGATGATGTTCAGTGTTATACTAGAAGATGGTTGGATATAATGAGGTTTTACATGGTTTATATATTTGAATGGAACACAGTTGATCTGACTGTTCATAGGAAATCCTAAATCTGGCATAACTGCACCTACTTTTGGAATGAGTCTTGCTTTCATACTCTTTTAAAGTTTGCCTAATGTGCTGCTGGCGTTACTGAGGCTGTAATGCATAGTAGATGTTACCTCTTAAGCATCCCTGATGTAGGCACAGCACAAAACATACCTCTAACTTCACACACCTCTTGAATGCACACACAGCTGTAACGTGGGCAAGAACTATCTAACATATGCAAAACTTATATCTGGTGAAGGTGTAATGAAGTAGACTTCAGTTTCCTCAGGTACTGAATGCTGTTCTAAGCCACTTTTATTTAATCATTTAACACAGTGGATTTCAGCTTAGCCATATAATCCTGTCCTGTAACTAAATGACAGCTTCAGTAATCTCAGTGGCTGGAGAAAGAAGCACTTTTCTTCATTCCTTTGCCTTCATTCATCTTTTTTAGGGGAGGTGCGAGGGAGTGTGCTATAAGGCATGGCTGAGGGTGAAACCATATACCATATGTAAAGTCATGCCTATGTTTTGCAAGAATTGAATGAGGTACTTTCTAATGATTCTGCTGGGGGTTTGTGTATGTGCACTGGAGTAGTTTGTAAAGTAGTTCATCCACAGTTGTTTGTAATATCTCTGTGGTATCTTTTGGTATTCTGAATACTGTGAGTAGAATCTATAAAAATGGATGAAGATGGATTTTTGGTGGCACGCTGGTGTCTGCAGCCTGGTTGGGTGTCAGTGCGGTCATTTCACTTCAAGTGATATTTTTAAAGGGGTTTTTTGTTTATTTTGTTGTGGTTTTTTTTTTTGTTGTTTTGTTTTGTTTTAACAGCAGTAAAAGCACTGTTTGCATCTGAAAGTTTTAGATGCAGAGTGGCTTTTTTTGTTTCTTTCTAACTAAAAAGTGGCAAATTCCAGGGATCTGGAAGCCCATGGAGTAGCTTGATATTCAGTTGCAATCTAATACCACGTTTGCCTTGGTTAATAACTGAAAACAAAGGCTTCTGTGTTCAGGCTATAAAATGGGACAAGTCTCTAAAAAGAGGACTTTTAGTTCTTGTGATTTTCATTTTGTTAGTAGCAGTTGCATCTATCCCCATGCTGCCCCCACTTGTGCTGGTAGTGCTGTGTGTATGAGAGAACCAGTCAGGAGAAGAGCCACCTAAAACCAATCTGGCCTCCACGTCAGATCAGGCTTCAAGGCTCCAGCATTGAGTAATACTTCATTTAAGAGCCTTCACCAGTTTCTCTTTTACCTTTAGTTTGGTTCACAGTATATTTTGATTTGACCTCTCCATAATGAGCAATCTTTTGTGAATTAAAAAATTTGACATTAGAAAGGTGTTATCCTTTATTTGAGATTAGTATGAAACTGCTAGAGACTGACAATAAAGTACCAAGTATTTCTGAAAGAATTAATCCTACTTTAGCAATAAATTCAAAAGATAGGGATTCTGGGTTTTTATTTTTTTTTTCCTTTAATTAATGTCAAGATGACTCAAAAAATCTGTTAAAGTGAAAAAGTGCCAAGCAGAGGCTGGTATTGGTTTTGTGTGGTTTTTTTTTTTTTTTTTTTTTTTTTGAGGAAGATGGTCCAAAAAATATAGGATCCAGCTCAGTAGAAGCATAAATGCAAACTGCGGCCTGGATTTGTTAGTCTGTGTTTCAGCTGTGGTACCAACTTTAATGGCCTCTGTCTCCTGAATGTACGAGTACAGGTCCTGAAAAATTCAGTCCTTGGTCTAACAGTCGTCTTGGGATGCTTGTGGGCTCGAATGGCTTTGTTATTGTGTTATTCCCCCAGCAAAAGTTTTATTGTCTAAAACCCTGTAGTTTTATTTCAGTTAAAAAATGAAGCTTAGAGTGCATTTGTGAGGTGGCGGGGTGGGGGGGGGCATGTGGGAAGAGTTAGAGGAAAGAAAAAAAAGAACAAAAATAGAAAATACCGAAGTGCTCATGAGAAATAGGAAGAAGAGATGCATCCATTCCAGAATAAACAAGGGAACTATTTTCTGAAGGGCTGTAGGAAATCACTGCAACTATGCAGGACTGCTGTTGGTTGTTTTCTTACTGTCTTGCTTCACCTGGCTTTACTTCAGTTTTGCGTGACCAGGCATACTGTGTATGTTTTCATTTTTCTCATTATCTGAGAAATAATGTTTCCTGTTGGAAATATTCTACTTGCTGGTGCTTTTTCTGTGCAGGTGATTTGATTTTATCTTCAGTTTTATATTGCAGTTAGCATATAGGAGAAAGTAAGCTGAATTTTGGTACAGATGACAGCTATACTCAGGGCAGTAATTAATTTCATCTACTAGAAATGGTCCAGTGAGAACAAAAAGAGAGGGGAGCTGGAATTACATGCGTTCACTTTGTTTCACTTGTAAACATTTGCTAAGAAGCAGATGGGGGGTTGTATCTTAATCTGTTGCTGTCTGAATTATTGTAAATATGAGCCCTTTTGTCTTTTTTCACTTAAGAAACATTAGGGAAGGAAATGACTGCTAACTGCATTACTTATGAATTGTAGATGCGGGGAAAACAGCTTTCTGGCTCAAAGAGGTGAATTTAATTTATTTCCAAATGGAGCCTCTTGTGCATTCTTTGTGTTATTCCTAATTTTGTCTTCTGTCCTTTTCTTCTGCCTTCACCTGACTGCTTTGTTTCTTCCTTTATGGTAGTTTATTGAAAATTGCTGAGAACTTTGAAAAGTTTTAGTTTTTACAAACACTATTTCTAGTCAGTGAGACTTATTATCCTAAAATGGGGAGATAACATCATACATGGTGTTAGGTATTTGTTAATAACTTCATACCATTTAGTAAAGTAAAAGAGGTCTCATGGTCTGTCCAGGCAAAGCTGCCACCGGCTAATGGATCTTAATTTAGTGTAGGTGAAGTAGCAAAAGGATACTTTGAAACCTTTTCTTTATCCAGTTAGTATGAAGCTTCTACATGCGGAAGGGTAGAATTACAAAACCAGTCATGTAATTGCTTTAATGGTTCCTTTTTAAATGTCCTTCTTTGTTACCTACTTGCGGATAGCCAAGAAGGGTTAAGGACTCCAGCAGTGTCCGGTCCTCCATTTGCTTGCTTTGCCTTACCTTTGAGCCAGCTCATTAATAAATCAGTAACTGTGCTGTATTCTTTTTACAGAGGATGTAATGCAGACTACTTACTGTGAAATTGACTTGGACAAAGGAAGAAGAGATGCATTTGTGTATGCTATCAAAAATCACTATTGGTACCAGATGTATATTGATGACTTGCCAATATGGGGTGAGTGATATTATGCAGAAACAGCTTGATTACAACTACAGGCATCCTGTGCTGATGGGTTTCATAGAGTCATTTAAAGACTAAGCTTCGTTAGTTCACAAGTATGTAGAACTTAGGTAACCAAATAATGCAGAGAAATTAAAGGATTGTTGCATTGAAAGAATAGTAGGATGGCTTGTACTAGTGAACTGCAGAAACAGTGAAAAGCTGTTTTGTTTCTCAAGCATTGGTTTAATAATGCCAATTTCTTAGGGTTAAACTCTTTTAAATGGTCAAGGGAGTGGTAATTAGATATGTCAGATGAAAGATCCATGTTAAAGTGTCATGAATAACAGCTTTTGTAAAACTCAATGTTTAAACTGTATTTCGCTAGTTCTAGTGTTTATTGCTAATGCAAGAGCTGTTTGATTTACTTTTATGGTAGTTTAGTCACTTTATAACAGTTTTGAGTGTGCAGTTTGTGGTTATGTGAAGGAGTTTTATTTTACTTGTTGTTACACAAGTTTTAAAATTGCTCTAGCTGAGTATTATTAATTGGGGTTTAAAGTGCCTGTGTCTTGAACGAAAAATTGTGTCCTTACTGCCATTGTCTCCTAAACTTTCTGCTTTTTGTTACTCCCTTGTAATCTGTGATCACATACCTAGTAAAGATTGCTCTGAAGATTGCACTTTGCACTGATAGCAGTCAATGAAGCCTCAAAGCCCTAACCTCCCTGTTGTAGATACAAGATGAAGGGAAATGAAGAGCGCCACAAAGTGCTTTGTTAAGGCAAGGTCTTTATTGTCTGTTCCATGAGAGAGGTAAAACCATCTAATATAAACAAAATCCCACAACACCTTCAAGGATACAGTTCACACCACGTGAAAGAAGTCCTTTGATAGGCAGTATGCTGAATAATGTTACCCATCATTCATTCTTTCAGAGGGTAGGGGTTTTTTAAGCTCTTTCTTGTAATTTTAATAGGTTTTAGAAAGTAACTATCTGATGAACGTGAGCCTCAGCCAGAAATGCTAGTGCTTTATTTGGTTTTTATTTATATGTTAGGAAGGTTCTTGCTTTTTTAAAAAATGTATCTGTTTTTAAGAGATAACATTATAATGCCTGACAGGAGAAGTACCCATGTACTGTACTTGTTATTTTCTGCTGATTTGCTTACTGTATATAACAGCTCTGTGGCAGGACTTGAAGTAGACCCTAATTAATCTAATTAGTATGTGTGGCCTTTACTTCTCATGCAGTTATTGGTAGGCTTTTTAAAAGCATTCATGAGTAACAGTTGTTGCTGCAATATTTTTTATGCGTTTGGCCTTTCAGCAAAAGATCAGTGAATGATTTTCATAGACTAGTGACAGCTGTGTTGGCATTAGACAGCCCAAGGATGATGGATGCTAAGCTGATGTCTTTGGAATCGTGTGGCTAGTGGGTCTTAGAGGCTTTCTTTTTTTAAGACTGATTTTTCAAATCTTATTTGTGAACATTTCTTCTCACCTCAAATACTGAAGAATAAATACTAAATATTCTACACACTGACTAAATTTTATGCTTTTGGCTGAAAAAGCTGCTTTACTGTAATTCCAGTGTTTTTAATGTTCTTCAGTAGTATGGTATGTATGCGTAAGAAACCATTCCTAATGCTACAACTAACAAATGTTTGGAACATACATATCATCTTTGTATTATGTTAAGAAGCTGGTTTTGATAGTTATTTGTAAACAGGGCCTCAAGTTATACTGCTTAATACAAGGCTACAGTATTGTAAATACTGTAGTATTATGCAAGGATAAAATATGTCATGAAGCATGAAAGCAAGTGGTGCTGATCTATGTCTCCTGCAGGCCAGGTAAAATTAGCAGGACTGTAGATTGGTCAGTCAATATTAGCCTGTATTTTATTAAAAAAAAACCAACCAAACAAAAAAACCCAAACAAAACAAAACTGCTCTTGATGGGGGCTGAGAAAGGTGTGGATGCACCTGAAGTCATCAGAAGTGTTTATCTGCAAGTCTGAACAAGTCTTTCTGACCTTTGTGTTCCCAGTACGATTTAGAAGACTGTGAATAGATCTTATCTGTATTAATTTAGGTTGGTTTTTGTTGTGTCTGTGTTCAGCAGGAGGAGTATTTTGGGCTCTGAGTGCTCCCTAAAACTTACAAGCTCTGATACTTGCTGCTCAGGGCATCTTCCTAAGTATATGGAGCACTATGTTAGTTCACTCCTTCAGGTAGTGATTGATCAGAATATCCTTTAAGTAGTTTAGAGGTGGGTATTGTCATGGTTTTAGATACTACCATGAGAACAGATGATAGTCCAGGTGCTAGGCTGTATTGTGTAGGTGCAAACTGGCATGTGTTTCATATGGAAGGCAATCCTGACAGATGAGCATGAGTAAAAAGCATGACACAAAAATACCACCTTAAAAATGTTAAAAGTACAGGTAATGCACAACCGCCATTCCTTCATAGACCTGCTGTTTTGTGACAACCTGTTCCATATCCTTCACCACCTTGTTTTCCCCTTGCCTGCCCTCACCTTTGAGTATCTTGACTGCTGCTTTTATTCATGGCTTTCTATCTTGTATGTGATTTTTTGATAATGATGATCTTGACATTAAAGGTGACACTTGCAGCCTGTGAATTTCGTGACTGTTAGACTTGACTTCCCCACTGCCTGCATAGGACGTTCTCTGGAATTTTCCTGAGAGTAGATAATAGATAAGACATTTTTTCAGCAATTTATTGAAAAGTAAGAACTTAATCATGGCTAGTATTGAGTTTAGTTGCGTTCTGATGCTCCAGGAGCATCTGAGCAGCTTTTAAGGTTGGAGGTAATAAAAATCTTCACATAAGTGTATAACTTTCTGAAATGCTCAGTGAAATTAACAGAATAGTCAAGAACTACCATTCTTGACAAGTGTTGGAAGCTTGTGTGAAAATCAGAGCAAAAAGTATGTGTTAGGGAGTCAGCTAATGCGGAATACAGAATTGAAGTAAAATTTTAAGAGGAAGAAAAATTAATTAAGTGATACACAGGAGATGGGAAAATACAGGGGTCTTGGCTAAGTTTTGTTCATGGAAATGTAATCTGTATTCAGCTAGTTGTTAATCTGGTAAGAATTCGAAAGAAACCTAGAGGAACTGTTGTTCAGTCTTCTGACTCTTCTGCAGTGTTTGTAGCTCTATGCTTTTTTCTTTTAATACTCTTACAAAATGCTTTTTGCAAATACCTGTGGGTTGAAAGAGCATTCCAAGTATTAGAGTTGAGAAGAGGAGCATTAAGGTCTGCTGTGTTCTCTTTACTGCAGTCATGTAGCTTTTTTAGCTGGCAAAACTTTTGTAATGCATATTTTAAAAAAATAATCTGAGTATTTAAAAAGTATGCCTATAATAGATGCTTACCCTTGTTTCCTATGCAGGTATTGTGGGAGAAGCAGATGAAAATGGAGAAGATTATTATCTTTGGACTTACAAAAAACTCGAAATTGGTTACAATGGAAATAGAATTGTAGATGTCAACCTGACTAGTGAAGGAAAGGTGAAATTGGTACCAAACACAAAAATCCAGATGTCATATTCAGTAAGTAATTTGGTGATGCATCTGTAATAATGTATTATAAATGGTGAAGTAGCTCAAAAAGAGGTACGTGGATACTTACAACTGTATTAGAGGAAGATGTATTTTCACTCCTTCACATTTGTTATTTTTCATTACTGACAATGAGAGGTTTATTAATAACATAAAATTATTTTTAAACATTTCAAACATACTGAAGCTTCTGTGATCTTCAGAAAGTGTTTTGGTGAGAAAGGAAGATGTCTGATAAGGTATGGAGACTAGAAGTATGGAGGAGCCACCACTTGGTACACATCTACTTAAATTTGGAGCTCTAACATTTGCATCATAGATTTGAGCTGGATTCTGAGCTATGACCAAAACTCACTATAAGCCTTCATACTTTGCAAGCAGTTAGTATCAAATCTTATTTTGACACTGCAATTCCAGCAGAAATTTGTCTTATTTATATAACTTTCAGTAAGGTTTTCTCTGAAGCCTTCTGCTAGTTTATTGAATTGCTATGATGAAAGGTAGTGAATAAACATTTGCTGATCTGACTGTTTGTGGGGTTTTTTTGTGTTTTGTTTTTTTTTTTTTTCCTCCAGTTTTCCCCCTTGTTTATTTGATGTTGCTTAAATCTGTAATGGTTCGATTCTCCTGTTCACCATATTTGTATACTAAAACTAGTTCTTAATGAATTTATTTTCTACAGTGTGTTAGCAGTAGGTGTAAGCATACAGTTCTATTTCAGAGGATATTCTTGTCACTGTTACATTCTTCTTATGTTGGAAAAGTTGTATAGTTTTGAAGTACAGAGAACTGTGTCTGAATATATCTTCTAGAATTACATTTACACTGATCACCCTATTTCTGCTGCAAAAATTCTCTATTTTGAATTCCACAAGCATTGTGAAGTCCATTTGCTCTATGAAGTTTGAGGTAGACAGCACTGAATTAGCTGCCAGAAATGCAAGTAACATTAGATATTTCCTTAAAATACTTTTTAGTATACAAAATTCAAGGCTTACCTCTACAATTCTGTTTGCAGCACAGGGCAATTGCTGCGCTGGCATGTGTGTAGTGTTTAATTCGCAGAATGTCTCTAGTGAATTTGTTCTAAGCAGTACTTCTCAGTGGAAGACTCTCTAATGAGAAGTGTATCTGCTTAAAACAGTGTTGAAAGCTATTAATGTTGTGAGCTACTACTCTTGAACAAGATTGTAATTTGAACTGAAGAACATTAGTATCATACCTCAAAGTGAGTAATCCTTAAATCTTGGCATTTTTAATCTGTCTCAGGACTGTGGTGAGTGATGTGGGTATTCAATCTACATGTATATGCTTTTCTCTAAACTGAATAAGAGAACATGTGTTTGAAAGAATAGTTCCTTTTCATGTATTTTAAACAGATATGCAAAAGGGGTCTGCATTTGTTCCAAGATCACTAAAAATCCTGATATTTCATAATCTTGGCATGCTTTTGAAAAAAAAATAATCAGTGTAGATTTGTGTTTAATTTCTGAAATTGCATTTTGAAATTAAAATGAAAATAGTATTACAAAAATTCTGAAAAATTCTTTGTGCTACCATATTAGCAGTAGATAGTTTTAGTACAACTAAATCTTCCACAGCCAAAGCAGCCTTCCGTGCAGCTGCCAAAGCAGTCTTCCGTGCAGCTAGTGGAGTAACTGATGGCAATAATATTCTCTTACCCTGTGATAGTATGGCTAGAAGCACATACTTTTCCAGCTGGTTTCAGAGTTATTTATTGGCAATTGAAGTGTCAAGATTGCGGAATCCTGTGGTCTTATAGATTTTAGACTGCAGCTTTTGGCTTGTAGCTTTTAAAATTTTAATGTCTGTCTTTTAGGGTCCAGTTTGATCCCTTTTATCCTGTTGCCTTCAAGTACAGCTTGTATTTCAGTTTATGCCCTCTCCTATTGGCATTTGTTTTTAAATCAACGCTTACATCTTCTCATTTCTCTCACCCCTGCTAGACTATGTCTTTTTTTCTTGGGCATTGTACTTGGAGAATTTAGGTACAGATTTCACTGGATACAAGTCTCAGTCCATGGCAGCAAAACACATCTCAGCTGCTGTTGGGGGGAGCAGAAGTAGATGGTGGTGTCATTGCTCAATGAACACTGGTAATGTTCTTCACAACCGTCTTTTCAAACAACACAGCACATGGAAATGTTGAGAAGGGGAAGTGTGCTGTCAGGAAAAACAAAACCCAGCCAACAACAAAAACAAAACCCAAACTTTGGAAAAATTCCACTGCTTTCTAGCATTTTTAAACATATTTAAACATGCTTTCTTTCTCTAACCTTTGTTCTGAAATCTTGAGCAAATTTGGGAGGATTTTGCAAAGGTGTTGCCTCATTGTTTTGCAGGTATCTGCTATGGGAAAAAAAAATCATATTTGACCTATTTGTTTGATAAAAATAATAGGGTCATTTGGATTTTGGTTTTGCTACCTTCAGTATGAGTGTCTTCACGAGCTCCTTCTATAATCATGAAAAGGGTTTGTTGTATTTGACACCTAGAAGTTTGCATCTTTGATTAGCCTTGCAGAGATAGTGATTGCTTAGGCAGTGCAAGATTGATTCTTCCTTGTTCTTAAGCATAGACAAGATTGCTGTGAAGCAAGGTGGCTAATGTTCATTCTGTGTTATACCAGTAGATACCAGTCTTTAAGAACACAAGTCCATTGGTTTTGCCAAAACCTAGGCTCATATTGAAGAATATGCAAGTAATAGAGGAGCTGACAGGGAGAGGTGCCATGCTTGACCTTGTGCTCACCAACAGAGAAGGTCTGGTTGGAAACGTGATGCTCCAGGGCAGCCTTGGTTGTAGTGATCATGAGATGGTTGAGTTTGAGATCCTCAGGACAGTGAGAAGAGTGTGCAGCAAGCTCACTGCCCTGGATTTCAAAAGAGCAGACTTTGACCTCTTCAGGCACCTGCTTAGTAAGGTTCCATGGGATACAGCCCTAGAGGGCAAGGGTGGGGGGCAAGACTGTTGGTTGATATTCGAGGATCACCTGCTGCAAGCTCAGGGGTGTTGCATCCCAACTAGAAGGAAGTTCAGCAGGAGGGCCAGGAGACCTCCTTGGATGGATAAAGAGCTGCTGAGGAAACTTCTAGGGAAAAAAGAGGCTTATAAAAGGTGAAAGCAAGGACAGGCATCCTGGGAAGAATACAGGGATGTTGTCTGGGAAGCTAGGGACCAGGTTAGGAAAGCTAAAGCCCACTTAGAATTAAACTTGGCTAAGAATGTTAAAGATAACAGGAGGGGATTCTAGAGGTATGTGGTGAATAAAAGACAGATTAGGGACAATGTGGGCCCTCTCCAGAAGCTATCAGGAGAACTGGCTACCCTGGATTTGGAGAAGGCTGAGGTTCTTAATGAGTTCTTTGCCTCTGTCTTCACTCACAGATGGGACTGTAGTGATAGGACAAGGGGTAACGGGTTAAGACTTAAAGAGGGGAAGTTTAGATTGGATATAAGGAAGAAGTTATTTACTGTAAGGGTGGTGAGGCACTGGAATGGGTTGCCCAGGGAAGTTGTGAATGTTCCATCCCTGGTGGTGTTCAAGTCCAGGTTGGACAGAGCCTTAGGTTACATGGTTTAGTGGGAGGTGTCCCTGCCCATGGCAGGGGGGTTGGAACTAGATGATCTTATGGTCCTTTCCAACCCTAACTATTTTTTGATTCTATGGATACATTTAAAGTGGATGATTGTAAAAATGCATTTTAGGTTTCTGCATGTGACTATAGCTGAACATATTATGAGCATTTCAGGTGTTAATTTTTCTGTCTTAAGGTGAAATGGAAGAAATCAGATGTGAAGTTTGAAGACCGATTTGACAAGTATCTGGACCCATCATTCTTTCAGCATAGAGTATGTATGGCTCTAAGACAACCTTACAAAATGTCCCTTTGAAATGGTTGCTTTAGTTCAGAAGATGTCATGGAATTTTTGGATGACATCTGAATTTTTAGATGTCGCAGGTGTTCTGGGACAGTGAAACAGGCAGGTCTAAGACTGTGGATGTTAAGACGTAGTTCTGTGTTCCAGGTTTTTAGACTGCTTCAGTAAATGTGCAGGCATGACCTGTAAGCTGGATAACTACAATTGGTCATAAATACATTTTTTCTGAAGTAAATGCAAAGCAAAAAGTATTCACCTAAGCCAATTGGCAACATTGGTTGTGATTGTTTAAACCTACGGTTATAGTCTCTTTATGGGTAGTATAATGAGCTATACTCTTTTCTGAAATCAAAGGGTTTGGATTCTGTTTGGAGCTCAGAGATGTGCTTTTTAGACACAAAATAATGCTGCTGCACATTTTGGTCCTGTGCAAAGCAGTGGTGTGAGCATCTTTTTCACTTAAACCTCCTCTCTAGGAAGGCAGCAGTATATCGTGTTGCCTTTCCTTTTCCAAGGCAGCATGCATAGCCAATCGTTCAAACTTCGCTGTGATAACTTCATCATGGCCAAGCTTGGCCATTGAAAAGCTTTATGTATGGTGTTTCACAAGCTGGTCTTAGTGGGACTTTCTACAACTGTAGTGTTACTTACAGTATGGGTTTATTGTTACTTTGCTAGTGCTGACAAGCTATCCTGCTAGGCAACAATTTATCCTTATTGGAACAAATCTGAAATGTATTTACAGTTTTAAACCGTAGGGATGTGTTTTCTTTTTGTAGATTCACTGGTTTTCAATTTTCAATTCTTTTATGATGGTGATCTTTCTGGTTGGCCTAGTGTCTATGATATTAATGAGAACTTTGCGAAAAGATTATGCAAGATACAGCAAGGAGGAAGAAATGGATGATATGGTAAGATCTGCATTTGCAGTTTTTTCAGTCTCTTTTTAAGTCTTTTTGTTTTCTCTTCAAGAAAAACTGCCTTGTGTGTGTCTTGAAAGTTAGTGGGTTTCTTTATGACATGCTTCTAGAGTTGTCTGTAGTCACTGTGTTAATGTTCATATCCATACTTAGGTTAAGCAAGATCTATTGTGTGTAATAGAAGCCTATGTATACTCCTAGGAACTTTAGAGGATTTTAGGACAGGGAAGGAACCTCATAGATTTTACTGCATCGTACATTCAGGTAGTAATTTTTGTTGTTTTCATAAGTGTAAGAAAAGGAAACTTTTCTCCTAGGTTTGATGCTTTCAGCAGGGAAGATACACTTGCACTTGAAGTTGCTTTAATAAATCAAAACTTTAATTTTCACCTAGCTTGTGTGGTTTTTCATTAATTGCCATGATTGGGCTAAAGTTGTTTTTTTTGTTCTTGCTCCTAGGACAGAGATCTAGGTGATGAGTATGGGTGGAAGCAGGTCCATGGAGATGTGTTTAGACCATCCAGTCATCCACTAATATTTTCCTCGCTTATTGGTTCTGGTTGTCAGATTTTTGCAGTGTCTCTTATAGTCATTGTTGTTGCAATGATAGAGGATTTATACACAGAGTAAGTATAATAGTACCATGCCTTCCACATATAAGTGCTTAAATGAACAAAATTATTGTGAAAGTGAATGTTCCAACTGGTCTGGAAAAGAGTGTTTGAGAGTCTTTAGTCTTTATCTATAGAACAGCTGTAGTATTCAGAGGGCTTTTTTAAGTTGTATTGAAACTTTGTCCTACTCTTATCATGTGAGTTGGTCTCCTTTAATTTTACTTTTAAGGCTTGTTTTTTACATGATTTATTATGAAACTTGTCTGTTGTTCTGCAGCATCATGGGTAGATGATATGGGAAATAAATGTTAAAAGGTACATATTTCACTCCTGGTTTCTTCTGGAGTGACAGGATATTACTATATTTCTTACCCTGTTTTCTCCACCGTGTCCTCTAAAGAACTGGAGTGGGAGCATGCTGTGTTGTGAGCAGTCCTGTTCACTGCTAGCAATTCATTAAGCCAATCTTATCCACAGTTCTTCTCAGCATTGGAAGTCTAATTTCTTAAGTTCTTTCAAACAGATACAGCTCAGCCTGTGTTCCATGTAAAACCTCTAACAACAGTAGGGCTGGGGTCCTGATTGGAGAGAATTCATTTAAAACGAAGAAAGTACTCAAGTTCAAATTTAACACACCACTTGTGGTTCGTCCTGTTTTCTTCCTTGACATTATTATCTGTTTGAGATTTTTGGTGTCTTGGATGGACTTCTCATGTTTCTGTAGTGATTTTATTTTGCATACTGTGTGAATTTTATTTATTTTTTTGTTACAAGTGCTTTGCTTTAAGCTCTGACTTGAATTTCAAATCTCCTATTTTCCCTATCACCTATAACTCGATTTTAACAAGTTGTAATGCTCCTAATGTGCCACTAGAGGGAGCTCTTGTTTTTGAAGTTAGCTGCCTTGTAATGATGTGATTGAATAGCCGCTCTGTAGTAGCAGTACCTTGGCATATTCTCGTTTTTTATATGGTGTTATTCTCCGCTTATGTCCCATGGTTACATTTCTGGAGAGATTTACATACACACTTTTAATTGTACAGCACGTCAGCCCTTTAAGGGAGGGAATGAAACCGTTTCAGAATGTTCATGCGCTGTAGGGAAGCTGTAAATTGGTAATGGCAATTGTAAAATGTGTCAGAACAGTAATTTTTAAAAATATATGTGCACTTAGTCTTTTATTGCATTATCACTTTATATCACTCTAAGTGAATTTAATTCTGGGTGTGTAACAGAACAATTGACCAAATCAGGTGCAGACAGTTCTTATGTTTAGAAAAATAATGATGTGAGTGGAAAAGGGTGTAAACCAGAATTACAAGAATGATTGCCTGCCAGTGTTCTTCAGGTATTTCAGAACTCTCAGGAGTCATGTCAGCTGTTAATTTATTGTACTGTATTGTGTTTTGAGAAGCTTTTCCATTAGAATATTTGAAGCATAAGTAAGTAAGCTTGAGAATAGGAAATTTTGAGATAATTTAAGATGAACATCTGTGGGTCATTTTACAATTAGCCTGGATTTACATATGTCATTTCAGACTATGCATAGACTTCTGGGGTTTTCCATGTGTTTCTGAATTGTCTCAAGTTAGGAGAAGTGTTAAAAATGCTTTCTGTCTCAGCAGTAGCTTTCTAAAATGGAACTATTGTTGGACATAGCCTTGGGTGGCATGGTTTAGTGGGAGGTGTCCGTGCCCATGGCAGGGGGGTTGGAACTTGAAGATCTTAAGGTCCTTTCCAACCCTAACTATTCTATGATTTTATAATTTTTAATAAGTGGCAAATGTTAGCATGTGTGACCAGAAGGTGTATTTGCTTCGTTCAATCCATGAAGTCATGGAACACAATTGTACTAAAGATTACTTCTTTGAATAGGGCAGGCATCCATCAATGGTTCATCAAAAACCAAAATGCTAGTAGCCTGGCATCTCTCAGAAAAACTAATTTGCAGAAAGTACAGCAAACTGGCTGAAAACTTTCTACTGCTTTTTGCTAACAAAGAGCAGTAGAGGGACATGGCGATGCAGTTCTATTCATGAATAACATTTATAGCTTGCTATAATTTTTAGCCATGGCTTTTAAAAATAAATTTGGAGATCGCTTTTGTGATTTGAAATTATTAACTTTGCCTGTAAAATTTTAGAAAAATTATGCCAAAATGAGTACTCCAACATTTAATGTGGTGATAATTTTAAAATTACTGAACTCTTCTGGCTGGACTACTCAATGGTGATTTATGGCTTCATTATAGTATTTATAGATTCTAAATTGGGTTTTCTAATTTTCTGTAAGATGAACGCTTTCCATCTTAAAAGTTAATTTCTGAGGGATGGCAGAAACACCATTCACACTCTTAACATATTTTTGTTAATACTGACTTTCATATTAAGTAAAGAGGAGCTCTTGTCTGCAGTGGTTGAATCTTATACTTGATGTAGGTCATATAAATAGTTCAGTTCTTTATAAACAAAGTGTACCTTGTCCAAATGTCAAAATATTTTGATCAGAGACAAGGTTTTGTACTCCAGTGAAAATAAACACATATTAGAAGAGAATGTAGTATGTCAAAAGTCTTTTTTTTTTTTTTTTTTTTTTTTTCCCCAGGTTGAATTAGACTTGGCCAGGAGCTTTGGATACAAACAGTTCTCATTATTATGCAGATTTTACAATTTCAGCACTTTTACATTACTACATTAGCTAAAAGTATTAAATAACTGCTTCTAAATGTGCATATCTTACTGTAATCTTTTGCTTTAATAAAGCTTGTTTTTCTGTTTCGTTTACCAAAAAAATCACTTATTGTAGGAGAGGATCAATGCTTAGTACAGCTATATTTGTTTATGCTGCAACATCACCAGTGAATGGATATTTTGGAGGAAGCCTTTATGCTAGACAAGGAGGTAAATTGTTTTCATGTTTCAGCATTTTCATTAAATTCTTAAAAGAAGGGATTATTTTGTGATTTGCACCAGTACAGAGGTGTCCTCATTTAGTTGGGCCATTCAGATGGAATCCATTAAATTCTTAATAAACAGAAATATGTTGAGTATATTTAACTTCCTTATTATTTCCTATTCAGTATTGGCTGCATTTTCTAACTAAAGACAGCTGAAGTCTTTGGTTAATTTAAAAGTAATAAGAGCTAAAGAGCTGTTAACAGTTGTGTCTTATGAATTGCTTGTTGTACTCCTTGTATATAATTGTTTGGCTCATGAAATCCAGAGAGTGTAATAATCTCTCCCTCATCTATAATGTGCTGTTAAATAGCACATGTTGTCTTCTGCAGATGACTCTTGCATAGCCCTCCTTTACAGGTACCAGGGGTTATGTTTACTAACACAGAAAGTACTTACAGTGCTTACTAGACCATTAATTGTGGATGGGGAGAGCTGTTTATAGCATCTTTTAAAGAAGGTTATTCTTTCCAATATGTGCTCTGCTTTATACTTAGCAAATTCAAAATGAGTATCAGTAGAGAGCAGAAACTCAATAAAATTGACATAACAGATTTGGACTGGCTGTCTTCAAAGTGCTCCCCACTATGCCTTTGAGTTATGACCAATTATGTCCTTACAGTCCAATAGCTTCATCCATTCCCTATGCTGCAACAAAAGAGTAATCAATATCTATTATCTTCTACAGTGCTTTATTAAAAATAATTCTGGTAAGTTTGCAGAAGAAAATCTTGTATCTTTGTAGCACGACATACTTGTTAGTATTCAGTCTCTACTGCACTGTACTCTTGAGTTTTGGGGTTAAATGTTTCTTTTCGTGTGGTTTGTTTATAAACCTAGTAGTTTGTAGAAAAACAGATCTAGGTAAATTAGGGTTATTCTAAAGTGTACCGTACTGTATAGTTGAGCCAAATTTGCGTATTTTTTCGTACAGATCAGGCGTGTATCAAACCATGAAATGGTGATTATGTTGGCTCATGGTGAAAATACACATAATGGTTTTAAAAAGAATATGCTAGTTTTCTGGTTTTATTTAATGCATATTTCAGATGCATTTCTGGTGTATTTAAATATATATAGTATTTAAGAGCATAGAAACTAAAGGGAATACAGACAGTGAAAATTCGTAAGGTGTTTCCCAAGAGGGTTGGTGTTTGGGGTTTTTTGGGGGGGGTTTGGTGGAGTTTTTTTTAGGTCCTCAGAGAGCTCTAAACTTAATAGTAACTGCTTACAAGTGTTGTTTGTTTCCTTTATTCCTGGGATTTAGAAATAACTTTCTACCTTTTCTGATGTGGAAGATGTATTAGTTCAGTTTTACTGTATATTAAATGCTGTGGCATTTTGCTTTACACCAGGGACAACCAGTTCCTTAACACATCCTGAATGTAAGTTTGCTTAGTTGGGTCAAGACAGCCCCGAGCAGGTGCTGCCTTGAAAGCAGCTGCCGTGCTGAGTTGTCCCTTGGGTGGTGCTGAGCTCTTATGCTCTCAAGGTGTGAGCAGGCTCTGCACAGGGCCAGCTCTGCTCTCACTGTCTCTGCTGACCTGCAGCTTACACGTACACTTAATGTTCCATACTCTGGTTTGTTTGGCCAGCTTATTCAGCATGTGCTGTTCCTCAGCTGGAATTTTGTCATGCTGTATCCCTTTTCCCGTCTTTTCAACTGGCATAACAAAATGATTAATGTGCTGCTGCTTGTGTGTTGCCAGGAATCAAATCAAACTGTTAGCTGACTTGTGTTGATGTAGTATGTTGTTACTTATTTCTTTCACCTTTTTGGGGGAGTAGAAGTCTAACACCTCAGTTCTAGAAAGCTTGCTGATAACTTTTCGAGCAAAATATGCTGTATCTTACCAGCCCCATTGGCATGTCCATCCTTACAGGAAGGCGATGGATAAAGCAGATGTTCATCGGAGCCTTCCTTATTCCAGCAATGGTGTGTGGAACTGCCTTCTTCATTAACTTCATTGCTATCTATTATCATGCTTCAAGAGCTATACCCTTTGGAACTATGGTGAGTCATTTTACTGGAGGATTTAAACACCACTGTAGGCACAGGAAAACTACATTTTACTCTGAGTATAATTGTGAGTCACAGCTGTAGCTTCCTAGTTTGAAATTTATTCTAGGAGCAGTTTGAGGTGCTTCAAGTGTAATTCATTTTTATCATGATAGCAGCAGCTGCTGGGTGCCAACAACAGTCTTCTCTCTGCTTAAAATGACATTTCTGCTTTGTATTTGAGTAGTGTTACAACATGGGAAGTTAGTAACTTGAATTTTCTTCTGGATGGCCAATTCAATCTGGTTATAAGCTAAAAGGATTCCAACTGAAAGCAACTTCCAAAACATTGCTGTCAAGCAGAAACAATAAAAACGACTAGGCAACAGTGTGAGATGAGATGTCCTGAGGAGATCTGGCTTTTCAAAACTGAATCTGCTTTCACTTTGTGAAGTTGTATTTAGTATCCAGTTATGGTCTTGTGTCTGTGTATTAACCATGTCACTTGAAAAACAATGGTGCTTGGTTTACTTTTTCATTTAATTGGGATGACTTTTCTTGTTCTTTCTGGCTTTTGTTAGGGTTCTGTTTGTCATGGCCCTTTCAAGCAACCTCAGAGAACCCTATGAATCATAGAATTGTGGAATGGTTTGGGTTAGAAGGGACCTTTAAACTTCATCTAGTTCTAACTTCCTGCCATAGGCAGGGACACCTTCTGCTACACCACGTTTCTCACTGTGTCCCCTGTCCCTGCCCTCCCTGTAACCCTGACCCGTAAGCTCTCAGTCAGCTCCTCATCTATCCCCAGGCAGACCTCCCTGCACACCAGCTGATCATTGGCATACAGTGCTCTCCAGCCAGACATTGACCATGCAATGTAATCACTTGGCGCTTTGGCAGAATTTCTGTTTGAGCTTGCAAGAGGTAGTATTTGAGGGCAGATTTTTTTTTCCTAAATATGTGCCATAAAATTGCTTTTTCTTATTTTGTGCAGTAGCACTGTTAACTTACAAAATATTTTAATATAGGAAGGCTTGTTTTCAATTTCTGTAGCAGGACTTGGGATTTAACGTGGGTTTTTTTTTTTATACCTTCCTTCTTTGCATATCAGTATTTGTGATATGTTAAGTTATTCAGTCTGTTCAGAGATGTTTGAGTAGCCTTGGATTTCATTTTAGTTTAAATCCACCACAAAATGAAGCTTAGTGTTACAAGTTCTGTCTTATGTATTGTATTATTTGAGATATGATCAAATTCAGTGTGTGACTAAAAATAGTTCTTAAGAACCCATTGTTAATGAATGAATGTCATAGAAATCATAAATGGTAATAAAAAGAGACAATTCTCAGTTTCAGGCAAAGGCTTTCAACAGTTTTTTACTGATGGAGGAGTCATTAATTTAATTGTACATTGCTGGTTCTAGTCACCTCCTTATTAGTAGCATTCGCAATGCATGCCTAGATACCAACTTTTGACATTGAATTTATTGTTACAAACCCACTAAATATAATATCAAGCTAAATATGCTTATAAACTGTTCACTTAATTTTTTCTGGTTTTCTTCAAGAAATTAGACTAAATTTCTATCTTTGGATGTGTATCAAATATATTAGTTGTTGCCTCAAAGGAATATTGTATTGTTTTTTCTTTCCTAAGCTAGCAGTCATATACAGTACTGTCATAAAAGTGTACAGCATTGATCTTTAATATGCGCGAAGAGGCTCTGTTTTACTGCTGAGCAAGCATTTATGATATCACATTTCTCACTTGTATTCCCATTTGGAGGTCAGGAATGCTGAGGGAAGGAAATTCCACCTGTGCTGAAGTTTGTCTTGTAAATCTGTTCAACTGATTTGTATTTTAAGATCATGGAAACATGTATATGCCAGAAGCAAATGGGAATATAAATCTTCAGGGGTCACTTAATCAGGATGTTAGGACTCTTTATACAGAGTAATTTTAATGATCTCAAGGTTTTATGAAAGTGTTTGAATCATTATGACTGTGGCAATAAAACTTCACTGGAGTTAGCAGACTTTTAGTAGGAGCAGGTTATGAATCGTAAACTTCATCAGCATAAGCAATGCTCTGATGACTTCAAATCAGCTAATGAAGCAGGTTTATAGAAGGAAATGAAAATTGTTTGAAATTACTGTGTTCTGCCTTGGGTTTAAGTCCCCAGGAAGCCCTCTGGCTTGATGGATAAGGAACCTTTGTGTCTTTCTGCCTTTGTTTTCGAGGTAGAGAAGCTTCCAGAATTCTCTAGTGCAAACTTGCTGCTGCAGCTTTCTTGGGGAAATAAAACCTTGGCCATCTCAATGTACTAGAACACAAAAATTACTTCCTTTACCCTGTCATGTCTTGAAGCCACCCTCCTTGATTTAAATTGCTGGCAAGTATTGCCACCCTTTCTTGACTACTGTAAATCTTGAAAAAGCAGAAACAGAGTTGCTGAAAAAAGTCTCTGAGCTAAAAGATTGCTGAGAGACTGTGCTTCAATATGATATCCTGTGCTTTGTCATTTTGCATTGCCATCCTCTGTGACCCTCTTGGTAGTCTCTTTTGTCTGTGACTTGATTCCTCCCTTCAGACAGATTTTTCTATGGAATGTAGGCAAGGGCAGCCAATAGTGTCAAAGCCAAGATATCCAAGCTAACATTTGCTGCATCTTTGATCTACCTGTCTGCTCTTTTACACTTTGTCTCGAAATGCTGACATAGATTGGGCTCTTCAGGATCCTCATAGACCTCATTGTCATTGCAGTCTGTTTTTCTGGTTTGAACTTCAAGGAGATCCCAGACATCAGGAATGAGTTATATGAGGTGAATGGAGCTTTGAAGATGTGGTGTAGGGACTGGGAAGTTCCAAAGCTTGTTTCTGAAATAATTCTTCAGTCTTGGGACTCTGCTTTTAGCCCCGTTAGATACACTACGCAAGCACTCTTACCTGTACTGTGACAGACATGGTGTAGTCAAATGCACTATGAGCCTGAACAAAGACTTAACCTCTTCCCTGTGATATCTTTCAGCTGCCTTTCCCTTCAAAATGCAGTAACGAATGTGACCGATTTTATTCAAATATGGGAGCTTTTTGAAACTTAATGATTTAAAACTTTCAACTCCTTAAGCATATGAAAGAGAGATGGAAGTCTGGGTTTTGCTCTCTCATCTCTTCACTTTTATAGAAATGCAGTGGGTTCTGTTTAATTCTTTGTTCTTTTGGAGCCCAAATTTGATATTTTTTTTTTTTTAGATCCTGCTACTAGTGAACATAGATGAGTTGTGAAGGTGTTATAAACCTTGACTTACCTTCTGTTGCTGTTTGTCAGTCTTTTCACTGTATTTAGCAATCACCTTTCTATTTTGTTGTGTTTAAATTATATGCAAAAAATAGAGCATGGAACAAGTAAAAAGAATTTTAGATAATGGCAAGTGAAGTGACCTCTTCATATGCATTTGAGGAGTGTGGTAGTAGTTCTATGCAGAAATAGTAAGTAATGCAGAATTGCTGAAGACTACAGCATGATTGAATTTGAAGGCAGCATCTTAAATCTGGCATCTCCTAAGTTGTAACTGCTTTACGTTGTTCTGCATGTGATACATAACTTAAAGATTTCCATTGAGGCTAATATGACTAATGTTCTGAATGCAGCATCCTTGCGTCTTCTGTTAAACTGCTTAAGATGTACCATTTTTGTTTTGTTTGAGCAGTAGGTTCCTGGGTGGCTAATGTTTCCAGTATGCATTTTGAATGATTTAATTAAATAGGGTTATACACACTGATTTTCTCTTGGGATCGAGACCCTGTGTTTGCATCTTTTATACCTTGTTTAAATTGGAAGTGTTTCCTCTGAGAGATGGCTTAATCCAGATTGCAGCCATCCCTGACAGCTCTAACTTGATAAGACTATTGGCTGCCACTGAAAAAGGAGGAAAGTGACTCTGGAAACCTTGGCTGAAAGCCTCATTTTTGCTGAAAATAGATACAGCATAATGCTTCTGCCTAATTTTTCAACAGTTCAATTTATTACCCAAAGCAGCACCCTAGATTAACAACTTAGTTGTAATAAAATTAATAACACTCTTTTGAAGCCTCTATTATTTTCTTGTTCTGTATAATGTTTGGCCAGATGATGTGCAGAAAACTGTTTCATTATACAGATTCAGTAACCTCTATATGGGGGGAGAGTCTCATGACTGAGAGTGCAGTTTTAGTAGCTGACAGGAAAGATCAAGCTGCTGCTTTGACAGTTAATTTTTATTGCTTTTCTCCCTTGTGCATTAAGCAGTCAAGGCACCATAACCTGGCAGTAGCTGTTTAATATTAGATATGCTCATAAAAATTTTAATTATCACCTTTGAATGAAGTTTAATCTACAGTTGTCAGAAAATATGAAACACATGGCACTAGAACATAAATTATATCCCTCTTGACAATGTTTCCTTTCAAATAAGGAAAACTGAATTCCGCACATTCAGTCAAGGGCGGTAGAATATTCTTTCCCCATTAAAACGAAACAAAAAGGGGTTAGAAAGAATGTAAGCTTGGTGAGGCTGACAGTCTCTTCTGTGGCAACTAAAACCTGCAAACTAAATCAGATGCTTTTGTATAAATAAGATATTTTGTACAACAAAAATGCAGCAGTCAAAACAGGTATGTTTTAATAAACTGCTTAGTAGAAAACCTCATGTAATTTGTCTTCAGCAGCATGGATTATGGAGAACGTGCTTGTTTGCTTGATGGAAAACTGGGTTTGTAGATCTAGTAGATTTGCCTGTATGCATAATTGTGTTTTCTGAAATAGGTAAAACTGTTCCCTGAATTTCTCTTGGCTGGTGTTACATTACTTCTCTTATAAAGCTCACAAAGGCCTAACTTTTTTACCTCTGCCAGTCATGCAACAGCTATTATTTGGGGTTTGAGCTTTTTGGTGTGCTACTAGTGACCTCTGTAGGGAGGGGTTTCTGGTGGAGGGAACAGCAGGTGGAGATGGTGAAATGGAAACCAGTAAGTGCCTGAGGTGCTGTCACCATTGTAATTTGATTCTCCAGAACTTTTGAGGCACAAGTCTCTACTTCATCTTTTTTCAGTAAAAACACTTGTGTACCCCAGTGTCCTGTGTTCAGTTCAGTTTGGATTTAAACTCTAGGTTTAGACATTGCCCACCCTACATCTTCAGCTGCCCTTGCTATGTGTGGTAACAGGCACTACCTGTTCAGCTTGGGGTGGGAGATGGTGTCTTCACCTTAGAGCTGAAATTAAGAGGAACATGCCTAAAAAGGCAGAGCTAGAAAAGCCAGCTGTCCCCAGTCTCTCACATTCGGAGAAGACTAGTGCTGCCAAGAATGAAGAAAGTAAATATTCAGCAAGCATCAGTCTGTGCAGGTGGACTACATTTTAGTCAGAGTTGGAAGTAAGAAAGATGCTACTGAGATCAGAAGAGTATGTGTTGATTCTAACCAGTACTGATCGTGTTGGTGTCGTGGTTTAAACCCAGTTGGCAAATCAGCCACGCAGCCCTTGCTCACTCCCACCCTACCTCCCCGCTGCTCCCAGAGGGATGGGGAGGAGAATAGAAAGAATGTAACTCCCACAGGTTGAGATAAGAACAGTCCAGTAACTGAGGTATAATGCAAACCACTGCTGCTACCACCAATAATAATAATGACAAGGGAAATAACAAGGGAAGAGAACACAACTGGTCACCACCCGCTGTCCGATACGCAGTCCGACCTGAGCAGTGATCTAACCCTTCTGGGTAACTGCCTCAGTTTCTATAGTGGGCATGATGTGCTGTGGTATGGAATACCTCTGGTCAGTTTGGGTCAGGTGTCCTGTCTCTGCTTCCTTCCAGCTTCCCCTCCTCCCTGGCAGAGCATGAGACTCAGAAAGTCCTTGGTCAAAGTAAGCATTACTGAGCAACAACTAAAAACATCGGTGTTATCAGCGCTGTTCTCCTGAGAGTCAAAAAGACAGCATTGCACCAGCTACCAAGAAGGAGAAAAATGACTGCTACTGCTGAACCCAAGACAGTATCCAACCCTTATTCCATACCATTCACATTATGCTCAGATCCCGCATTTTCAATATACCATCACTCTTATATATATCATAGAATCATAGAATAGTTAGGGTTGGAAAGGACTTTAAGATCATCTAGTTCCAACCCCCCTGCCATGGGCAGGGACACCTCCCACTAAACCATGTCACCCAAGGCTCTGTCCAGCCTGGCCTTGAGCACTGTCAGGGATGGAGCATTCACATCTTCCCTGGGCAACCCATTCCAGTGCCTCACCACCCTCACAGTAAAGAATTTCTTCCTCATATCCAATCTAAACTTCCCCTGTTTAAGTTTGAACCCATTACCCCTTTTCCTCTCACTACAGTCCCTAATGAAGAGTCCCTCCCCAGCATCCCTATAGGCCCCCTTCAGATACTGGAAGGCTGCTATGAGGTCTCCACGCAGCCTTCTCTTCTCCAGGCTCAACAGCCCCAATTTTCTCAGCCTATCATACATCCACACAGAGAGGGAGCAAGAGAGATAATTTCTTAGTGCATGGACCAATCCCTACAAAGCTGCTGAGTCCATCCAGTCCATGATGTTGGGCTCCATCTCTTGTTACAGTCTTTCAGAGCAGGAGAGGCTGTGTGATGTAGTCAGTCTGCTGGGCCTCCCCGTATTTGTGCTTTAGCCATTGTCCTCCATACCAAAGAGGTTTTAACTGCTCGGCTTGCTTAATTACAGCACGTTTCACACTCGTGAATAAACTGAGCAATAGTGTCCATTGTTAAGTCCACCCCTTGGTCATGAGCCCATCTGTATATTGCGTCTCTGCCCTAATGGCCTGAGGTGTCATGGGCCCACTAGGCTCAAAATAATTCACCTTCTCCTTCAGCAGTTTCTGCAGCTTGCCACTGGGGACTCCATACAGCTGCCTTCCATCTCCAATGCTTCCAAAGCACTGGAGGGGCCCAGTGGACTAGATACTCACCCATACTGTCCCACACACCCTGCCACTCATGACTGTCTAGCCTTGGGGAAAACCTCTTGGTCCTCCTATATTGTCATCTAATCCTGGACAAGACCCAAACATGACTCCACTTAACTTTCAAGATCAGATGAAATGGTCATGGATAAAACACACTCTGTATGTGTGCCAACACAGTGATCCCCATCACAATCAGCAGGCAGGTCTCAAGGGTACCCAAAGGCCATTCAGAACCTCAGAACTATCAAATGACGCTGCTGTACTTGTCTCTGGGGTTGGTGTAGCTGCTGTGCTTGGAATTGGAGTAGCTGCATTATCTGTGGTAGTCAGAGTTTGAGTAGCTGCTGTACTTGTCACTGGGGTGTGTGGGAATGTCTCCCTCATGGGCTGACCACCCGAGGAGGGGAAAAAAGATGTGTGATTGCTATATACTTCTATACCTCCCAAAGTATAGAGGTGGTGACCACACTGGGAACGCAAGCCAGATCAGTTTCATGATCAATGATTCTATTGTATCAATGATTCTATTGTATTACAAGTCATTACCATAAAGTACAATGAAACAAGAACCTTAGCCCAAGGCTCCCAGCTGATTAACACAGCAAATACCGGCTGTAAGTAAGGTACAACATGCTGAAACTGTGAGAGCAAGAGCAACAACTTTGAGTGCCAATAAATCAGCATTGTGATGAGTGACTATTAATCTGAAACAATGAATGCTTATCACAAATACGATTAGACACACTCCAATCAGATCTGTTGTTATCTCAACCCTTCGTGCCCCTCATTAGGCACCGAAAAAGAACTGTCGTGGTTTAAACCCAGTCAGCCATGCAGTCGCTCTCTCACTCCCCCCTTTCTTCCCCCCACTCTTGGAGGGATGGGGAGGAGAATTGAAAGAATGTAACTCCCACAGGTTGAGATAAGAACAGTCCAGTAACTGAGGTATAACACAAACCACTGCTGCTACCACCAGTAATGGTAATGATAGGGGAAATAACAAGGGAAGAGGATACAACCGCTTACCATCTGCTGACCAGTATGCAGCCCGACCCGAGCAGTGATCTAACCCTTCTGGGAAACTGCCTCAGTTTCTATAGTGGGCATGATGTGCTGTGGTATGGAATACCTCTTTGGCTAGTTTGGGTCAGGTGTCCTGTCTCTGCTTCTTCCCGGCTTCCCCTCCTCCCTGGCAGAACATGACACTCAGAAAGTCCTTGGTCAGAGTAAACATTACTGAGCAGCAACTGAAAACATCGGTGTTATCAGTGCTGTTCCCAGGCCGAAAGTCAAAAAAACAGCACTGCTCCGGCTACTAAGGAGAAAAATAACTGCTACTGCTGAACCCAGGACAGTTCATCAGCTTACTAAGACCAGCATGTTACTGTCTCCAGGGTGGGGTTATCTCAGAAGACAGAATGTTCACATCTTTATCAACTTGAGCAGGTGGAAGTGGGAGGCATTCCTGAGTCTACACCATGGTCCATCCTTGCTTGCCTAGTTGGGCCTTCTTTGCACTGCGAAAACATCAAATAATTTTTAGACTCCTGAATGGCTCCAGGAAAAAAAAAAAAATGAATTGTAGTTCAATTCCAGCTCTTCTCAGGACATAGCATTGAGACAGGCAATTCACTGTTTAACAAAACATTGTCTTTACCTGATGCTACTTACTGGATTTCACTGAAGATGCTAGCTGTTGTGTCTAAATCAGTTCATTTCTCAGCCAAATGGCTAGTAGAATAGAATATGTTACGCTACTATCAGTCATCATGTGGATGATCTGATAATGAAACCACAAGCAGTCATTTTCTGGCAGATGCCGGTTACAAGTGTGCTTTTGGGGCAGGTTGGCAGTTCTTGTGAAGCCATTATTCCAGGAACCTTGGTCTGTCTCAGCTTGTTTTAGGAAAATAGGTATTTTAGAATTCAGAGTTGATGCTGAGTCAGTTTCTTGAACAGCACAGCAGCCAAGCCATGCTGGAGCAGATTGGGCCTTCTACTTGACCACCTGATTTGAAGCCATTCAGCTCTGCAGTGGATGTCACTAGAATGAGATGCTACTGACTGTCTTTTTTTCATCTAGGGTTTTCCAGTAACTGTAGTAACTAGGCCTGTTATATTTCCTTGCTTGGTTCCTTGTCCAAGATTATGTTCTTTCCATGTAGATTCCCTATGGTAGATGTGTTTTGCAAGATGGACATTTACAAGCTGCCAAGTTTTGTTCCAGGTCAGTTTGGAACCCAAGGCTGTTCCTGAACAGTTTCTTTCTGCACTGAAGCATTGGATTTGCTTTCTACCACTATTCCCAATCGGGTACTTTCTGAGATTAAGAAATTAAGCTATAGAGATTTTGATAACTGCGCTATAGACATTTGTAGCTGGATGAGAAGTGCAGATGCCCTTTCATGCTGCCTGTGTTGAGCTTTCTGCCTCAGCCAGGTTTGAAACCTGCCAGCTGGGATGCCATGGAGCATCACGGACAGGGCCACCTGAAACACCTGGAGGTCCTTGCTGGGCCAGAAGCAGAGCAAGTTCTTCCTGCAATTGGAAGTAGTTTCAATATGGTCAGCTTGAAATTTATTTGGATTCTGGATTTTCAGATGTCTCTCCTACTCAGTGCACCTCAAACATGCTGGGACTTTTGGTCAGGATTTTAGTAAATGTAGCACACAGGATGATGATTTTTGATTTTTTTCCGATGCTTTTTTGACATTTTTCTCTGAAAATTCTCATCTACTCTTCTTTTAGACAGAGTAGTTTTAAAGGGCAGAACCTTCATCCATTAAGTGAGTTAGCTGTATACTTCTGTAATTTATTTTAGGCAACCTAAGACTATGCTTGCTTACCTGTGTTTTTTCAAGTAATGGAAGAAGATAAATAGGAGATAACAAATATGTATTAATTGTTTGAAATCTGCTTTATTATTGGCAAGTATAAGTACTGCTTAGCTTTTCCATATTTATCACTGAAGCTTCATATTGGAGTGGCTAGCAATCTAACTCTTTGATAACCTCTCTGCAAAGATACACAGAGCAGTCTGGACAGTGCTTCTGCTTGTTGACCACCTGTTCGGTGTACCCTTTCTATGAAGCATGAAGGCTTGCTCCATCCAACCACAGGCAACGTTTTCCATTCACATCTGGCCTAGCCTAGTAATGCTATACAAGTCAATAATAGAGGGATAGCCCACAGACTTCTGTCAGATGTTGCCTGGTGTGATTGATGTAATGCTTTGTATTGACCTAATGTAGTTCTGGCTTTTCAGTTACTTGGTGTAGAATTCTGTTGATACAACATATGTGAACAGCCTTTATTTATCCTGGAGTAACTGCTTTGTAAACAAGTCAGTGTGTGGATCGTAGCCTTGGTCCTCTATCCATTGTTTTGGATTAATCTGCTGCCGTGGACATTGTGTCCTGTTGACGTGAAAGAGGGCTATAGCCTCTTTGCTCAGGAGGCAGCAGGGTGTACACAGCACCTCAGGCAACAGTCCTTTTAAAAGGCTGTATTTTCATATGTTTGCAAAAAGAAGGACATAGGGTCAGTATTCAGAACTGTGGTTATTGCATGACAGGTAACTGTTCTGTCTTTAATGATCAATATCCAAATCTTAACAAACTGTCTGATGTAAATCCATCTTGGGATGAAATGTTACAAGTGGAGAACATCTTGCTAAACACTTTGAATTTCCCCATTTTGGAAGAAAAATATATGCTTTTAAGGAATAGCGGAAGTAGAGCTACACACATATATGGGGAAAAAAGGTGATTCATAGTGAAATTTTAGGGAGGCTGTTCCATTGGAAAGAGCTGGAACATTGGCTTGACTTTGCTGCACTGTGTGCAGACCTAACCTCTATACGTAATAGGACCATTGCACTTCTAAGTTTTGTATGTGTGCATACAAACGGTCACTTGTATCTTTGGCAGTCTGTGTTCTTAATTGCCCAGTTGGTGGATGGTGGAGAAAAACTGAATCCTGAATTTTGGTTGGTAGCATTCTGACGTGGCTTTGCAGTTCACGTTTGGGTTTCTTTTTTGGATTGGATTAAAAATTTGCAGCCAGCAGTTTTAATTTTGTGCCAGTGCCTAACTGTAGATGTTAACTCCCAGGGATAGCTTGCTCTGCAAAAGAGAAGCTGACAAAATTTTCTGTGATGAAGTACCGTGAAGTTTTCCATTTCTTTCCTGTGCAGAAAATCTGAGTCTGATGGTTCTGTTCTGTCAACTGATGCAAAAAAAATGCTTAATAATAATTATTAAGAAGTTTCTCAGGAAAATTAATGCTTCTGTTTGATAAAATGTATGTATGTTGACTAATGCTTCATAGCCACACATATGATTCTACAGCAATAACTACCAAGGGCTAATATATAGAGAACGGCCTGGTTGTCTTTTGTCATCTTAACACCTGTTGGGCTTTTATTTATTTATTTATTTATTTATTTATTTATTATTTTATTTTTTGCTTGCAGGTGGCAGTGTGCTGTATTTGTTTCTTTGTCATTCTTCCATTGAATCTCGTTGGTACGATTCTTGGCCGAAATCTGTCAGGACAACCTAATTTTCCATGTCGTGTCAATGCAGTGCCTCGTCCTATACCAGAGAAAAAATGGTAAAGATAAGCATGAATGTTAAGAAGTATTCACTTCAGTATGTTTAAAATGACTTTTCAGGTGTGATCATTAAATAAAAAAGTTATCACAGAAAAAATTTAAATTAAGCTGTGCCTAGAAGAACAGCTCTACTGATACTTCCTTAATATGATTTATCTGTTGAATTAAAACATGGTAGTTAATAGTTGTAGCAAATTTTACAGTCCTGGATCACCAATTCACATTTGACCGGATATGCTCTTCAGTCTCTTACGTAAAAGGGATGGTCCGACCCAGTTCTTATGTGGGTATCTTGAAACTAAACCTTCCTCTTTTAGTTAATGCCTCTTACAGATTTAGGATTGGATGTACCTTGAAGGCAGGACTGTTCTGGTTAATGGTCTTCATGTACAAGCTGAGACATATTTGCAGGCTGATGGTGGGGAGAAGCTTGCAATGCTGTTTTCCCAGTTCTGCACTTTTGTTAATGTCACAGAGCCTAAAATATTCCAGGTATACCATTTGAATTGCGAATCAGCCTTTATTTTTTAAGTGAATGTAAAGGGTTGTCTAGTCTCAAAAAGCAGACGAGGTTTTGGAAAGTCATGGATGCAGTCACCTTTTCCTATTGATTTAATTCTGAGATGGAAGCAGCAAGCTGTGGAAATGAAAATATCCTCAGAGGGTTTTTTAATAGATTTTTCTTACTTTCCCGATTCAGAGGAATTGAACAGACAAAGTGAATTGGGCACTGAAACATGTACGCCTATGATTATTCAGAAAGTGCAGCACACTTAGTCTCTTGTTAGTGGTGGGTTATGCAGCTCAGATACTAGAACTTGATTTATACTGTGACCTGTATCTTTGGAATCTGATGGATTTTTCTGGGTCAGCATGACACATAAAAAGAAATAGGATGCTTTTCTTGAAGGTAATGAAATTGCACACCGTCAACTTAGACAAGTATCCCTATAAATAATAAAAGGAGCTGCAGATTAAATCACTGGTTACTAGCTAGATTTGGCATCACTGCAACTACTTCCCAGAGGTCACCTTTAGTAAGTGATAGTATCATCTGCAGGTAGCTGTGTATTCATTTTTGGCCACAGCTCATGACTCAGCTTAGCATTAAAAATAAACACTGGTTCTTAGTTACATAACCATTACCCTGCAAAATTTTTTCTGTACCTTTTTGCTGTATTTGTAGCCATCAACAGCGCTGGGTTTTCTCTAACTTTATTCAAGGCTAATGGATGTTACGGGGCTTGATTGCTTAGGCCCTTCTGAGCCATGGGAGATTCTTTCTATAGCCTTTAGGACTGGTTAGATTTCTGACTTCCTGCCTGTAGGTGATATAGGCATGAGTCTTATGTTTTGTTTCAACTTTCCCCAAGAATGACTTTTCCTATCCATATGCATGACATCTTTGGGGGAATCTTCTTTCTAATATGCTGGTATGATACAGAAATGTTCTTGTTTAGCATGCCTCTTAAATAATTCTCTGTGCTATAGTAGTAATAATCTGTTCATATGTCTTAATATATTTATAAACAAAAGATTAAAAATTGCCCCTAAACTAATCTTAATACATTTCAGGTTCATGGAACCAGCTGTTATTGTTTGCCTCGGTGGAATCCTTCCTTTCGGATCAATTTTTATTGAAATGTGAGTCTGTCAGCTATTTACTGATTTGATTACAAATTAAAATCAGTTAAATACAGTTACAATATCATTGCATATTTTGTTTACTCTCCAGGTATTTCATTTTTACTTCATTCTGGGCTTATAAGATCTACTATGTTTATGGCTTTATGATGTTGGTTCTGGTTATCCTCTGCATTGTGACAGTATGTGTGACTATCGTTTGTACGTATTTCCTGCTAAATGCAGAGGATTACAGGTGGTAAGTATTGCATTATTTGCATAGTTAGCCACATTATGGGAGTTCTGTAGACCAGTGATGTTTCTTCAGTCTAGGTGGGTCTTTTCAAAGTGTCCCATGTCCAGATTTTAGCTGTAGGGAATAAAAGCAATTCTTGGATCCTTTCTGTACAGGAGATTTTTGTGTGTATGTGCATCTGTGAGCTTATATATGTTTGTATAAAAAATAGTATGGGAAGGCACGCAGGAATATGAATGAAGAAGGATCATCACTTGGTGTCAGTGGTAGCTGTTGCAGTAGAGGCTTTTGTCACTTACAGCAGACAACATGTAGATTTTGTGAAAGAAGTCTGTAGAACCAGTGCACTTTTTTTTCAGACTAAGGTTTCAGTGCGTTGTGCATCTTCTTGGGAAGCCTTTTGGTTGATGGACATGTGTATTCACTTTCAGGCAATGGACAAGCTTTCTTTCTGCGGCATCAACTGCGATTTATGTTTACATGTACTCCTTTTACTACTACTTTTTCAAGACAAAGTAAGTGGTAGTTTTCTTGCTTGAATATCAGATTACTGCACTGTCAAATAAGTTTATTGATAAAAAGTGGAGAAAATAGCATAATTTTTTTTTATCTTTTTCAGGATGTATGGCTTGTTTCAAACATCATTTTACTTTGGTTATATGGCAGTATTTAGCACAGCTTTGGGAATAATGTGTGGTAAGTTTCAATTGGCAGTTTTCTGTTGGAATTTTCCAGACTGTTGTGTTTCTGATTTTAGCTGTGTGATTTTGGTGGTGAAGTGTATATGTCTGCAAGATCTGCTCAAAAAAGCTTACAATTTGGAAACAGAGTCTTTGAGTTCTGTGCTTATACTTCATTCCTAACTAATATAGAAGATCTCTGTGGATTGTGCCTTCTGATAGGAAAATAGTTTATGTACTGTGCAGAGAATTTCACCTTCAGCACAAGCTTGAAACGCTCAATCTTAGGCAAGAAATCCTGCAAAACAAATTCCAAATAAAGGTTAGTCCATGCTAGATTTTCATTGTGCAGTTTTTACTGTTCCCCAAGAAAAGGAGCTAGATACAACCATTGAGGCACCAATGGTATCACAGTGCTGATGACACTACTGTCTGTATGTTGTGGCATGTATATGTTAGGGTGACCAGAACAAAAAGGACTGAAGTTTCAGGTTAACATTTGAGAAGGAAGTATTGGGATATTCGTGGGTGAGGAGAGTTCAGAGTGCTCCTGTTTCAGAGTGCAGCTGGGTTTCATTGCTTTTTAAGATTCTGTTTTGACACATGTTTAGAGAAAACCATAGTTTTCGGCATGGAGGTCATGTAGTGAAGTCAGATATACTTGTTCACCTGTTGGCTTTATTTATATCCTTTGCTTTCTGACTTTCTGAAAAGCGCTACTTAGTTCTTTTGCACTTTGTATGATGTTACTTGCTTTTTATGTGTGATCCTTATTTAATACTTCTCAGCAGTGAATGAATAGTATTACAGACACTGGTGGAAAGATTTCTTTGCATTAGATATTTGAAATGTATAATATCTTACAGGAGCTTAATTTTGGTAAAGTATACATTTCTTGCTATCCCAAGAAGGTGGGTAATTTCATGATGCTTTGTACAAAGGGGAGGGAAATAATCTCTTAACTGCTGAGTACCTGTTCCTCTTTTCTCTCATACAGTCTAATCTTGCTTCATCAGATTCTTGGCACATTACAAGACTTCCCTGCTGTTCTGGTAGTCTTGCAGCCATTTTTTTTTTCTTTTTTTTTCTTTAATAGGCTTACACTTTTCAGCTCTAATCTTTTCTTTTTAAAGTGCTCAGGCTGGTATTGATTAAAATGTCTATGATGCAGAAGCCAAGCTTGCCCACTAGTTTCTGTAATTAAAATGGGTTTTAAAACATAGAAAAGGAAGATTGTCAAATGCTTTCTTGTGATGGTAGGACACCACTTGATGGAATATTAGAGTAAAATCCACATTCAAAATCAGAAAATTCTTTAACACATTAAACTTCGTTTCCTCAGCTCTATTGAGATTTCTTTTTGTCTTTTTAAGTGTGTTCGAAGAGAAGCTGTGAGATTCCTTTTTAGTGAGAACTCCCATTTACAGCGTGTAGAGGGAATAAAAAAAAATCCCCTGTCAAAAAGCATTTGTCTAAGGAACTTGCTGCCATTGAGGTCTAACAAAGACATTTGTGTTAAAGAATTGTGCAGTTTGTGTGCTACTGACTGTATGTCTCCTGTGAAACATGGGTAGAGCTATGCTTTGGAGGCTCACACAAATGGGTGTGTTCAGCAGCACACAGCTGAATATGAGACAAACTAGTTAGGGTCCAAAGCAGCCACAGGGAAACTCTCTGTATGCTTGTATCATCCAACTTGGGTTTTAGTTCCCCTGACAATGCCTAGTGAACTCAAATCCCACATGTAGTGGGATGCTTTGATCCACAAAGTCTGCTGCCCTGTGTAGAGCATCTCGGTGCTGGGACTGGACAGTAGGGAGCCCATGAGAACTTCCAAACCTTTTGAGCTCCTTGTGTTTCCCTCTTAGTGACAGAAAAGAATAAAACTTACTCTTCAACTCAGTGGATGGTTTAGGAGCTAGGTAGTATACAGAGCAGCTTCATGTAATACCACACTTCAATGTCCAGATAAATACTGTAAGTATGATTGAAGGGTTTTTTTAAAAGAATTCTGTGCTTACCACCACATTGCCACTGCAGGAAGTGGTAATTGGCTTGAAGTAATAGATAAGAATTAATCTTTTTCTATTCTGTAGTTTCTCTTCCTCACTACTTTGATTTTTCTGATTTTTTATTTTAAAGCTTGAAATACACTTGCAGTCTGTTTTTGCTAAACCTGTATGGGCCACAACCAAGTCATAAATATCATCCTGTAAGGTGTTTAATAAAGAAATAAAATAATTCCCTTTACTATGGACTTTTTATGTAAATGAACCAACTGTCCTGCATTTGTTTTAGAAGGACGTTCTCTCATTGTCATTGTCTAGGGTTTCCCCCTCCCTGCCCCCTGTTTTATTCAGTGCCTGTGAAGTAGCCTTGAGGCTTAACCCCTGCCTTGGGTATTGGCCATTAGTGGTCTTCATGGATAAGGCTTCTATGACTAAGAATAGCTTTTGATTTGTTTATGGGGTTGAGCTTGTGGTCTCATGCAACTGCTGCTCTCTGCTCCTCCCCCTCACTTCCATCTCATGCACACATTCACTAGATCCCAAATGAAACACAATTAATGCTTTGTTCTCCCAAATCTCTGTGGTATCTGGCATCACATCACTAGAGAAACCCTCAGAGAACAAGTTCTGGAATGTGTCTGAGTTTAGCAACTAAAATGGGCATTGAATCTGGTGCTAGTGCCTGCTTTAACAGGCAAAACATGACAAATCTTAAAACTGGGGTTTTGTGACATTATTTTGTCCATTTACTACATAAGACAGAAGATGAGTTTGTTGACAGACTACAGAAAAATCTGGGTGTGCTGCTGTATAACTCTAAGCTCACGTCACCAAGCCCGTGCTTGGGTCTGTCTGAATGCTGTAATGGTCTCTCCTGGAACTGCCAGGCCTTCATAGAACCAGTCCCTCTGATGCGACCTCAGCACACTTCATGCTTGGAAGCAGCAATCTGATCTTGTGTGTGCTGTATTTGGCCTAATTGAACTCTACTTTGTCCAAGTTAGTAACACAAATCCCTAATTTGCTGGCCATGATATTTATACAGTTTGAAATGCTGTACAGCCCAGAGACTGGCTCCACAAGCTTTTTACCACTCCGGTAGCACTGGAATGATGCGTTGGGTTTGCCTTGTGCAGATTTCCTGGTCAGATACAAATGTTGGCTTTCAGGGGTCTAAAACCCAAAATTTTATGAGTGTTTCATGGCTGACCTCAAGAATTATCCATTAATCTGCAGGATATGAAGAACTCTCCAGATTCTGAGAAACTCTTGTGTTCAGCACTGCTGGCTGCAGGTCTCTGCAGCCTTTAATTTTTGAATGCAAAAGAAACTTTTTATATTTTTGTTGGAAAATGAAGTTGTGGCAGAAAACTGAGTGTTGGTTAGGCTTTTGTATTTAACACATCTTGGGTAAGTTTGGTGCATCCCACATCACTGAAAAGTGTTGTTTTGTGCTTTGTTTTGGGCTTTTCTGTATTGTTTTAGGGAAGCAAAAATATAAAAATCTTTTCTGTTTAGCATCTGTTCTTTACTGAGCATCCCACCATTTGATATGAGAAGTTCTCTGTAGTGAGTTACAGGCCCTGACTTCTCTTTTTCTCCCCACGTTTTATGATGCGTTATTCTAGCAGTCTGAAAGCAGTTGCGTCTAATTCTTCCGTAATTTTCAACTTCACTTCTAACATGAAAATTAGCCAAACTGACTTCCACAAGGCTGATTTACTCTCGTTTTGCTTGGAAGAGATGAAGCTATTACCTGCGGATATTGTGAGACAACAGTATTTATTGACCCTGGCAAATCTGAGGTTCTGGGTTTGACCAGCTAGGTTGCTGAATCTCTTTCCAAGAAGAGGTCTTGGTCCAGTGCATTTGTTTCATTTCTAGCTGTCATAAGTCTTGCAGTATTTTGGGTTTAGTATAAGTTGTTGCCCCTATGAAGACCCAGTGGCCTGTTCTTTTATAACTGCTCTGACAGTGCATACTCTGCTCATGATTCTTACTAATTTGAAAACCACAGGTTGCAATTTCCTTTTAACTACTTACTGCTACTAGTTTAATCTCTTTGTACAGACTTCTTTGGAGTTTAAGACTCCTGGGATGGGGATCTATTATTATTTATGCCTTGTGGGAATGGAAAAGCCATCTGCCAATAAAACACTCATCTAGAAGGCATGTAACTTATAATAAAAACCTGCCTCCCATCCACCTTACCTGCAGAGTGGGTGATTCTTTGTTTTTGACCCTCTGTTCAGAAAAAGGGACCTGGTTATTGGCAGCAGTAGGGGGGCTGCTATATTTATCAAGGCCAAGTGAGCATGGCCTGTTGGTAAGATGGCTTAATGGATTTAGATTGCTAGACTAGGGAAGTTCTTGCCAGACGTTCACTGGAAACATGGATAATTAGAGTTTGAAAACAAGTATTGCAGGTAAATAATTTTCTGCATGCAGAATGCGTGCTTTAGGTGACTTTCTATTTGAGTGTGTGTTTTATATTCCTGGCCTATTCTGATGATCAGCTTTCTAACATACTCAACATTTTTGGTTTATTTTGCAGGAGCTATTGGTTACATGGGAACAAGTGCCTTTGTTCGTAAAATCTACACTAATGTGAAAATTGACTAAGGAAATAAGAAAATTGAACTATGGATCAGCTCCTGTTTTCATGGGGATGAACTTGCACAAGAAAAAGAGCGAGAAGAGATTTGGGTTTCAACACTGGGCGCTATATGGGTCTCCATTTTGTGGATGGCTTAAAGTAACATCTGTTTCATTGATCCTAGGTTCTTACTGACGACTTTCTCCAACTGTTCACAGCAAATGCTTGGATTATATGCAGTAGGCATTGCTACAGTACGTGGCTAATCTTCCCAAAAACAAAAAAACAAAACAAAAAACCTAGCTCATTAAAGATGAATAGACTAGCTCTCTTCAGTGAAGAGGACAAACGGTTTATTTAAAGCATTCGTTCCATTCAATAAAAAGAGGGAAACATGGCTGCTAAAACTACTTGATTAGTAGTCTTCCTGGTACTTAACATTTCTAAATTATGTAAAAATGCCGTTCCAGAAAGATTACTCTTCTGATTTTTACTGCCATTGCCAGGATAGGAGGTATGTTTTATATTTTGACTCCAGGTGCTTTTTGGTTTATTTGCGATATCAAATATACCCTACATACGTTTGTTTAAAAAATAATTTAAAACTATATAAAAGCCCCATATGCATGTAATATATCAGCTATTGTTCTAGTTGGACCAACTTCAATTTATTTATCTTAAAGTAATATCCAGCTACATCTTAAATCCATCCAAAGAAAATACAGTTTGAAGACGGGACGTGTTCTCTGCAATGCAATTTACTGTACAGTTAGAAAGCAAAATGTTAAATGAAGAGGATTGTTTGTTTTAAAATGAACAATTTGAGGTCTAGATTAAAACAAAACCAACATTTTAATGGAATGTCGAAAGTGATTCTCCTTTTTTTCCAATTTAGTATTGCCTTTTTTTTTTTTTTCATTTGGGTTTGGATGATTTTCCTTTAGGCATTATACAAGGGGTAATAAGTGTATATAACATTAAATAATGTAACTTAGGTGTAGATCCCAAATGTATTTGGATGTACAGATTTACTACAGAGTACTTTTCTGATGATTCGGTGTAAAAATGTGTGAATTTGGGTGGTTTTTTACATCTTGCCTGCCATTGCATGAAAAGTTGGGGTTTCTTCACAATGTGTGTACATCATGCTTTTCTGTTCTGTTTCCTTTCTCCAGCTCTTACAGGAATTAAATTTGTAATTTAGAACATTTTAATTTTTGTTAATCTTATCTGGACACTTGTGTAACATCAAAAGCACAGTCGCTTTAGAGTGTTCAGAGAACTAAAATAAACTTTTCAGACAAAAATGTTCTGATTGTGAAAATAGATGAGTTTGCAATTGAAAATGTTTGTAAAGGCAATACTGCTGACCGCCAGTTTCTGTATGCAACAGTAGTGTGGTTTTCAAATATCAAAACCCCATGATTTGAATTCAGAATTTGCTTACAACTGTATTGTACAGTAGAGCTCCAAAGTGGATGACCAGCCCAAAAAGATTCTTCTTGGCTAAACTGTTTGTGGAGAAATCTGTTTTGTGATCCAGCTAGTGTTCTGAGAAAAGTAGGGGTAAGCGTGGGCTGAAATAAATGGGCAAATAAAGGTTAAGTCTTTCTAAGGTGACTATTATGCACTGTGTTTAGCTAGAAATATTCTGAATGTGTTTGTGACAGATTTGAGAGCCAGTTGGGTTGAGAGATATATATATATATATGTATTTATTGTTTTTTTCAGGCATCTGCCACATAGGGATGTTTTCATCAGTGTGGCTTTTCTGAAATAAGAGCACCTGCCATGGAGAAGGCAACTTCCTGAATTTAAAAAATGAGCAAAGTGTTTGTATTGACTAGCACTGTATTGTCTCTCTATAAAAGTACCGATAATGCAGTAGCCACAGTGAGAAACGCCTGTGCTTGGCAGAGTTGGGTGGGAGGGTGGGGAAACTGAACTGATAGGTAATAATGAGAAGCAATTCATCCTCCTGTATATAGCTTGTGAAAAGTATTTGAGCTTTCAGCTCTGATTTCCCTGGACAATTTTAGCCAATCTGTCAGAAAATAATTAAGTTTTGCTTCGAGTGAATGGTTGATGTCTGTAGCTGAACAGTGCCATTTAACAGACGGTAATGGGTTTTTTTAAAGTACAGGATGATTTTAAGATGAGCCCATAAACTCGGTCAGCAGTTAGTTTTCCTTTGTTCCAAAACATGGAGACTTAAAGCAAAGAACGGGTTTTGTACTAGTTCTTGCTAGTGCATACAGCTGTGGGAAGCTCTCTTTTCATCCATGTTCTTCTAAATCTGAAGTGAGAAGCCTTTATCTCCACACAATAAATACATTAAGTACTCCACCGAGATACAAGTTTTTTAAAGGGAGTATTTTGATAATGGGCCTGTTTCTCTATTTAGAGCACTGCTATGTGATTAGTCTATCAGAAATGTCACTAAACCGTTTGTGAATTTCATTTAATCACTTTTTAATGCCACAGAATGGTGGGCTGCCTACTTGCTTTCTCTATCGTCTGGCATTATTAGCTTTTGCATATCCAGATAGGATTGTATAGCTTTTAAAGTGACATTGAAAAGATACTTACTGCACAGGCATTGCTTTTGTTTCTGCAAGCACGTTCTTCTGGAGAAGTACTGTGTTGAAATGATTGGCATTTTTATACTTCCACTCTAGGACGCAAGTTGGGGGTTTGCTTTGTTTCCCCCTGTTCTTCTGATTTCTTAAGGAGTGCAAAATGTGACCAGTTTTGAACAGCTTGTCTTTATGGTTGCTGTTTGGGGCAAGGTTATTTATTTGCCCCCCTCCCCCCCCCCCCCCCCCCCCCCCCACTGTGAATATAGATTGAAAAATCTTGCTTAATAGAATTCGGAAGCTCTCTGCTTAGATGGTGTAGTCCTTCCTCTTTTATGGAAGAAATAAAGATCTTACAGCCAACATTCCTTTTTCTATGGTTGTTTCTTAGGAGTTTCTGGTTCTTGAATTCACACTTTTCGATAACTCATCAATTGGCTGCCCAGGGCTTCTCTTCCCACTTGTGCTACAGAGGTCAGAGAGTTGGGTAAATAGTTGTGTACCAATAGCCAATCTTGATCAAATGCTTTAGATAAATACAGTTGTGTTTTCAATTGAGGCAGAGTGCATATAGAAATCACTTTGGGGACTTCATGTATGAAAAGTGGTGAATACTGGATTGGAGATAATGGAGACTGCAAATAAACATTACATTATGCTCTCTTTTTGATGTCTGAATTTTTCAAGCAACAGTGTCTATTAATTCCTTTCCAGAATTACATTCCAAAGTGTGTAAAGGGCACACAGTTGAATTGCTTTCTGTGTGTTAATCTAGGTGTGTTTCTTTAACAAGTTTCGGGTTAAAAAACAAAACCAAAACACTCGTATGCTTTCATTGCTAAAACTGGGGAAAATTGATAGCACATTCTTACCACTGTCATTACTGCAGAGGTAACACAAATGAGAAAGTTACATTTTGCTCTGGCTTCAGCATCACCACTGTCTAGCCAGATTTGGCCAATGAAGTCTATGTACACAGCTATGCTGAAGACAGTGAAAATGCCTAATGGTGAGTGCATCAGCAATTTCTCTATTGGAACATGTCCGAAAAGTATAAGCTCAGGAAAAAAATAAGTCACTTCTCCAGTTCGTAGACAAGTAAACTGCATAGTTGGAGATAGAGTGGAGGGGTCCTCTTACCTTGAATTAGTTTGTAGCTGAGCAGCTTGTGGTTCATTTTAAGAGTCATTTGGTGGAACTAAGTTGGAGAAGGATTCCATATTTGTATCCCTTGGATCTCTTCTAGCTAGATGTACTTACAGTAGTGGCAGCCTTGCAATGGCTATTAGCACTGCTGCTGCCTAAGCTGAGTATCTTGTGCCAGGATTAGCACTGAAGTCAGGAAAGCCCCTGCTGTTGCTGGACTTCAGTTGGAATAAAGCCACGCTTCAGGATTTTGAAGCAGCGCAATTATGTCTTGCATTCTTCAGGAGCCTTTTTAACAAAAAGAAAAAAGGTGCCATTTGTTTTCCAAAGCTTTGCAAAAGGAACATTTGCTTTTTGCTAAATAGCTTCAGTGAGAAAATTCTCTTTTTTACGAAGGAGATATCTGCATGTGCGTCCTACAAGTTGTCCTCACATCTCGCAGTTTTATCCAGGGGGTGCTTTTTTCAGTTGTGGGAAGGAGCTGTTGCCGTATTTGCTTTTATAACTATTTCTGCAGTTCTGAATTTTTTCTTCCATTTTTGGGTTATGGCATGTGGGGGGAGGTGGAGGAAGGAAATGGGAGAACCCATGAATCTGGAAGGGTTTATGCGGTTCCAGTAAATGCAAGCAGTTCTTGGAGAGAATCACTTTAAAGGGCAGAAATTAAATTCGGAATAGGATAAGAAAAAGTTGTTTTATCTGGTGGACTAACCTATTTCAGAGGCAGAGCTCTAAAGGCAAAGTTGCTGTTACAGTGTGATTGCCCCCAGCCTCATACCAGTTGTGGTCTTTTTGTTTCCATCCATGTATTTGCCATGGTGCAAGGCTTTTGCAATAGACCAAAGATTCATCTGTCATGAGCAAGGGGGATTGTTAGTTGCTATCAGCACTTCTGGCTTGTTGATAGTTTTATTTTCTCACCAGGTCCTTGTAATGCAATACTGAACAGTATGTAAAGTCTTTCTCGAGGTTCTACCATGCTGAGGCTTCATTTGTTAGGAAAACCAAACCCATAGGACCTTTCCTTACGTTCTAGATGGAAAATCTCCTTCAAGACCTTGAGCTTGAAGCATTCCAAAGCATAACTATGCCAGTTCATACTTATCCTTCCGCTGGTATCGCCTGACTGCAGCATTCCAGAAAATACATGCATTTTTAGGCTTAGGAGTTTACGTGTGATAAACAAAATGCCGAATTTCATGGAACTGTTATTTTAGGATTTTCTAGTACTGAGACATGCTTACCCATATGATGCAACAGTTACCTCGATAGACTCCAGTCCACCAAAGCACAGACCTGAAGTTTAGAGGGTGCTAAGGCACTGGCACAGGTTGCCCAGAGAAGCTGTGGGTGCCCCTCTCAGGCAGTGTTCAAGGCCAGACTGGATGGAGCTTGGAGCAGCCTGGTCTAGTGGAAGGTGTCTGTGCCCATGGCAGGGGGTTGGAACTGAATGATCTTCAAGGTTCCTTCTAACCCAAACCATTCTATCGTTCTATAGTAACTAACTTGCTCTGAGAAGCTTCCAAACGTAGCTGAGAACATCATACCACACTGAACTAAAGAAAGGATTTGTGCCTGCTCATTCTCAAATCTCAAAGATTTGTCTCTGGAATTTTGGTGTTGTGTGATATACTGAAGCAGTGGACAAGGCATGGTGCTTTTCTGGGCTACTGGCCATGTAATAGACACTTTGAGTTCATTTTATGTTATTTTTTGCATTCTGAATCATTAGTCTTGGTTAGCCATATTGCTTTATTGGGCTGAAAAAAATAGATTATATTGTTAGCTTAGAATGGGGCTTTTCTAGCTTTGCTACTGAGGAGGAGCTACAGGAATGGGATGGAAATTTCCTCCTCATTTCTCTTCTAAATGTCTGGCCAGAAGTTGGCAGGTGAATTGGTGAACATTACCTACTGTTTGTTTTAAAGAGACCTGAGAGACACCCATTTACCTGCAAGAATTGGAGAGTTTTATAATAAGTTGTTGCAGAGATACAATGGGTTACCCCAAGTTCTAAGTTTGGACTCTGCAGAATAGTTTTTAGTAATTTGAATTGCTTTGTTGAAGCTGAAATTTGATTTTTGTTGGGATTTTTCCCGTTTCTCTCTCTTCCAGAAACTGATCAAACACCCGCCTTTGAATCTGAAATGTGCCGCTGCTTTATGACATGTATAGTGAAATAAGTAATGGAGAAGGAAGTGTCTGACTGGTTTTAGCTATCTAAAGAATGACATGTAAGAATGACAAACCTTTTTAAAGTATTGTTTGCCTGACAAGAGGAAATGCCTGCACGTTCCATGCTGTAGCCAGGTGTGTGGTTTGCACAAAGATGTTACTAGAGAAAAATGTAAGTACAGAAATCCAGTGCAGGAACAACAGTTTCCTGTGGTTGGGAAACTGCTCTAAGGCAATTTTCCATGAAGCAGCATCTCTGCTTTTTTGAGAGGTTCATTAAATTCTACCCACTGTTGGGAAACAGCCTAAACTCAGGTAGCTACCAGCCTCTGTAGAGGATGCCTGTGGGTGAACAGGTAAATGCAACTATCCCATCTTCATTCATAGCAGAGGCTCAGAGGAACGTTTTTACTTTCCCCGATCCATCCTTCAGGGAAAAACAGAAAAAAAAAATACTGAAGACAGATTTTTTTCTGTAGAAAAGAAAACCAAACCCACAGCAAACCTTTGGATAGATCAGTGGATTCACCTTTCAGAATTTGGAACTGACAGATGCTTTTCCAAAGGTGTTCCCATGCCCTCCTGATTAACCTTGATGAAGAGATCACCAAACCCACCGGCTCTGCTCAATGCTTTCCAAGTACAACTGACTTCTGTATGAACCCTGAAATGGATTTTAAGTGAAGTAATGAAACATGAGTTTGACATGCCACAGTTTGGGAACCAGTGGTCAAGCCAAAATTCATACTTAGGACAGATTTCTCTTCCTGCCTCCCACAGCTTGTCTCTGATAAGATCTCAAAAATACCCCAGAAGTAATGTGGTTTTCCTGACACAGTTGAAGGATTACAGTAATGATGGGAAAGATGTTTGGTGTTTTTTTTTGAAGGAAAGACTTAAAGTCTAGTCTGCTGCTACTGTGATGAGCAGGAAGTAGTTTTCCAACCATTGGTTACTTACTCTTAGCTTCCCAGAGTGTCACTGCTTATGTATAGCAGGGCTATGTTGTTAATCATGGAATGGTTAGGGCTGGAAAGGACCTTAATGTCATCTAATTACAATGCCTCTGACATGGGAAGGCACACCTCACACTAGACTATGTCACCCATGGCTCTGTCCAGCCTGGCCTTGAACACTGCCAGGGATGGAGCATTTACCAGTTCTTTGGACAACCTGTCCAGTGCCTCACCACCCTCACAGTAAAGAACTTCCTTATGTCTAACCTGAACTTCCCCTATGTAAGCTTGAACCCATTACCCCTTGTCCTATTGCTACAGTCCCTGATGATTAGTCCTTCTCCAGCATCCTTGTAGGCCACCTTCAGATACTGGAAGGCTGCTATGAGGTCTCCACGCAGCCTTCTCTTCTCCAGGCTGAACAGCCCCAACTTTCTCATCCTATCTTCATACGGGAGGTGCTCTAGTCCCCTAATCATCCTTGTGGCCTTCCTTTGGACTTGTTCCAACAGTTCCATGTCCTTTTTATGTTGAGGACACCAGAACTGCACACAATACTCCCAAGTGAGGTCTCACAAGAGCAGAGTAGAGGGGCAGGATCACTTCCTTAAATGTGTGCTGAGTTGTTAATGCACAGGTACATGTGTCATGTCATCCTTGCTTATGACTGCAGCAAGCTCTGTAGAGTGGATTTCAGAACCCCTGGAGCAAGTTTTAGCACATGCGTCAGCACCTTTAAAGATTCCTTTAGTGAAAGGGTAGTGAATCATTTAACCTTACAGATATTTCTTGGGTGGCAATGCAACAAACTTGATTAAAAAAAGAACAACCCCCTCACAACCTACTGCAGGAGACACTGGTGGATAGAAGTGAAATGAGGGGTCAATATTAGTTTTATCACCTGGATTTGTCAATGGCAGTGGTCAAGCTGGTGAAGAAGGGATGTCTTGAGCAGAATCAACTCTAGGAGTTATAAGGAGAATTGAGATCAATAGACTGCTAGATAAAACCAGGTGGAGAAAATGGGCAAGAGAAGAGGGGGAAATTGAACATGCTTCATCAGGGTGGGAAGCCTGTAATGGTACTAACAGATTAAATGAGCCTTTGATAGAGTGTCATCAAGCAGAGGGAGGTGAGAGCTCTGCAGAGCATGCAGTGATGCCTGTAGGAAGTGATGCACGGCACACAGGGTTACACGTGCAGCAGGAAGCACTGAACTAAGCCTAAGCAGATGTGAGGGGCACTGGAAATGCAGAGGCAAGAGGATGCTTTGTGTTCAGAGGGATGTGATGCAGGTCTCCAGGGCTCCATCTGCCCTTGAGAGGTGATGTGCATGGAGGAAGAAATATATTAGCATGTTTGGGGAGCTAAGACCTGGAAAGGAAGTCTCTGCTTGTAAACTTGGAGGCGGGTGAGGAGTCAGCAGTGGGACAGACTCCAAAGGAGTACTGCCTCTGTCACTTTGTTAGAAGATTTGCTGGACCGAAGTGTTGGCAAGAGGGAAGAAGCAGTTCTTGTGACAGAACTAATTAATGTGTATGTGTGTGTTTTGGCCTCAGGACATGTTATGTGCTAAGTAGCTCCTGCATAGCTTTGCTCATGGATGCTGTTCAGAAAAAGCTGTGTGCATTCCTGCTCAGTGAGGCTTGAAAAGGCAGTGGATTTTGTTTGCATGTGTTGGGCAGGAGGGGATTCTGCAAAGGAAAAAGCTGCCTTTGACAGCGATGGATAGAGATTGTTTTGTTTTCAAATAGCTAGCTGTGGGTGTCACGAGTTGCATTGCTGGTGTGAAACTTCACTGACTATTTTACCAGCTCAGATGAAAAATGTGCTTTCACAGGGCTTATTGTGTTCCTTGTTTGCACTGATGTGGCATTTGCCAATCAAGATGATGTGAAGTGCTCTTCCAAACACCAGGTAGTAGTCATTACTCTGTGTGCACTGCTTTGGCTGCCAGTTGCATAATGCCATGACTGTTACTGTGAGCTGGTTCCAGAAGGGTTAAGCAGCTCTCCTGTTCAGGATTTCCAGAGCCTGCTTTAGTGGGCAACTTTTTTGTTTTATGAGGATAATAGTAGTATACTCCTCTGAATAATTTGCACAATTAATGAGCCACATTTTATTTTGCTCTCTTCCTTCTTCAAAGCTGTAGGAGGTCCTCTTGTATGCCTGTCCATGTCTATACAGAGCTTCTGTATGTGAGAGTTTGGGCTCCACAGCATAGGTTGCCACCCTCAAAGACGTTAGTTTCCAAGTGGTCAAAAGACTTTGTTCTCAGTGGGTGACAGCCCAGCTCTCCACACTGCGGACAAGAGCGGTGCTTGCTCTGCTAATCCATGATGCTCATGAAGGAAGCTGTTGGCCCACCCTTGCAAGTGTTCAAGCTTTTATTTTCCATCTCAGAAGTGAAATAATACTGCCAGCACCTTCTCTACAAAGTAGAGAGAAAGAGCTGTTGTCTCATTAGAACGGGGAGTTCTGAAGCACAGAGGGTCAATCATCCATTCCTTTTAAAGTAACCATTAGGCTTTGCTATTTGTCTGACAAAATCATAGAAAGTAGCAACCTAACACAGGTTTCAAAAATTACCAATCCTTTCCTTGTTTCTGTTCAGGACACTCATCAACGGATGGGTCAGCTGCATTTCAAATCTTCAGGAGTTTGGTACTCATTCAGGGCTCCCATTCAAATTACTAATATTCTCCAGGCTTGATTTTGTGTTGCAACCCCCAGTTTGGCGACCGTCAGTGAGGAGTGAAGGGCAAAGAGTTTGGAATGAGCATCCTCAGGGAAATCAAATTACCAAGCAGCACTTTTAGCAGTAAATCCTAGTCACAACCTTGACCCATCCATTGAAATGTGTTCTTGTTAGTCCTGGTTTTGCCTCATCTTATCAAGACTGGTGCACTAAAAGGGTGTTTCACTCTTGCAATGAAATTCCCAGACCTTTCCTGTGCATGCTTTCTCTTCCTACCCAGTGAATGACAGCCCCTGGCGTAGCCCGAGCCTTTCCCTTTTGGGGGATCCAGGCTCTTCACCTGCTGATCACTGTCCTTCAGGTTCTTTCTTTGATCCTTTGGGACCTGCTTGGAAGCACAAAGTGGAGGAAGTGTGTTCTGTCTTCTACTGAACTATTGCCAGAACCAGTGATGTTAAAGTCTGAATGCAGGTCTTGCACCTTGCTGGTAGTGGTTTATTTGACATCTGTTTTTTGTCTGTCTTGACCTCCCCCTCTGGGTAGCTATATGGGCTGTGTCTCCCCAGTGCTGTGTGTTACAGAAAATAGGTGGAGAACCTGCTACTTGGTGTGGAAAGTGGGTAACTCCTGCCAGTCTCCCCTTCATGTGGGAGGGAGTCTCCTCGTGCTCCCCAGCCAGCTCTTTGTCTTTACCCAATGGGCTTTTCACCAGTTGTAGAAAATTAGTGCATTCGATCAGCAGAGATTTTGACCATGGTTTTCATGCCAGGGTTTTATGCAGCTTTTTTGGCCTCTGTGAAGGTTTGGAGAGGACATTAATTTCCTGACTTTATCTTTTCTGAGAAGCCAGTATTAGGGGGGGAGGAGAAGAGGCAGAAACAGAAGTGGTTTGCAGTAGCCTGCATTAGCCAGCAGTAGCCTGCTGAGATGCCTGAATCATGTTGTGCCTTTTTATGCTCAGGTATCATTCATTGCCGTAGATAGAAGCGACAAGTTTATGGATAGCAGATGGCAAGCCATCATCTGTCTGAGTGAAGGAAGGCATTGGAACTGGTGCTGTAATGCGAAACACTGCTCGAAGATCCTGCTGTGGGAGCCTGAGAGTACGCAGTTGAAGGAGCAAGGAGTTATGGCACAGGGAGGTTGTGGTGTGAATGTTCATCCCAAGAGCTCCCCACTGAGTTTGTACACTTGTCAGCTCTCCTCTGCTCACCAGGATAGGGTTTGTACTGTCTGTGCCTAATACTGCGTCTGTTGAGTGGCATGGGGATAGGTGAGAGACCTTTAGCTGTTGCTGAAGCCTCAGGCTCTAACGTCGTGTTTGAGCAGCAGCTACCCTATGCAGTGTTGAATCCATATGAAAAGACATGGCTGATCCTTGTGTGACAGCTCTTAAGACTCTCCAGCATCCAGTGGGGTAATCCCAAAGCCCAAATTTCCAGTTAAACAGCCCAGTTGCCCCTGAAAGCTACTATAATGCACTTAAAAAGTGGGTTAGAGAGGTAGGCATGCACTCTGATGCTTTGCTCAATCTTTCTTAATTTCTCCCATTCTTGACTTTGGAATTGTTTTCCACCCATCTTTCTCCATCCACAGTCTTGCAACTGCTTGTAAATGAGGATTTTAAGGCTGCGATGCCTAATAATGTTTCTCCCAGCGGTAACTGAACTATTTCTCTTTGGCTGCCTTTCAAGCAATGATTATTTTGGGGGCAAATAATAATAATAATGGCAATTATTAATGAATTTGATTGTCTTTATTTTAGTATCACAGTTTCAGCTTCTGCACCCAAGTGCGACAATGAGGAGGCAAAACGAGTGTCCCGTTCCCGACGGACCCCGCAGCCCTTGGCCGGGCGGGGCCTTGGGGTCCGTCGAGGGCGGGGCAGAAGCGCGGGCGCAGCCGTGATTGGCTGTCCGTGCCTTGATTGACGGCGGCGGCACACACCTCCCCCCGCCCGCCCCCCCCCCCCCCCCGCCCCTCACCGCGGCGGCGGGGCTGCTGGCGCCGCGCAGTGCCCGCATCCCGGGCAGCCGTGCCGGCCGCTCCGCCGCTATGGGCCGCGGGGCCGCCCAGCTGCCCCGCTTGCTGCTGTTGCTGCTACTTCTGCCTACCGCGGGGACGGGCGGAGGGGGAATCGCCTTAACGGCGTGGGAACCGGAGAAGGCGGAGGAGCTGATGGAGTACCGCGACCCTTGTAAAGCCGGTAGGGGAGCGGGCGGGCTGCAACTCCGGGAGAAGTTTGCAAGCGCGGCGGAGGCGGGCAGGTGTCCTGGAGAAGCGCTCCATCGGTGTCCCGGTGTCGCCCGCTGGGACCGGCCCAGGGCTCACCTGGACGCGGCGGGAGCCCTACGGCTGGGAGCCGCCTCGGCATCCCGCTGCCTTCCCAAGCCCCACCGGGGATCCGGCGAGAACCCCGCTGCTCCTAGTCCCTTCGGTCGCCGCTTCTTGATTGTCCCTTGCCCCGTTACCTGCGGGCTGTAGCCCCCGGCAGGAGGGTACGTCTGGGGCTTCTTAAGCTTCCCCATCTCTTCGCTCCCCCACTTGTTACCACCCCTCCTCCACGGATCTCTTCTGCAAAGCCAGCGAAGAGCCCAGCAGTCCTTTGCGTTTTACTGTTGGGGGCTCTCTCTCCTCCCCACCTCACTAAGGTTTTTCTGTGCGTTTTGGCACCCCACTGGCCCGGGGTCGGTCCGACCCGACACCGCGGTGGGTGCCCCGGCGGGGCAGAAGCCGGCCGCGCTTAGCGACCAGCCCCGGCACCAGCCGAGCCGCCGGTGTATCCGGATACTTTCTGTTGCCCATGTGCAAGTTACCACATCCTCTCCAGGAAACCACCAGCTGCTCCCTCCATCCCTTTTTCAGAGTTCTTCGTTCCCGTGTTAGACTGCACTCGGTTGTTTACGAGCTCCCTGTAACCTTTTTAAACCTTTTGATTTGTCCAAGAGCTTCTGTCACCTCTATCATCTTAATTTGAAGGGAATATGATCCCAGGTTTTCTCTTCGGAATCTGGGCAGTGCTCTTGATGTGACACTTACTCCTTCTGGTTCCAGATATCAGCAAATGTTGTGGTCTTGTGAATTGCTTCTTTGCTGGCAAACTGGCAATCGACACCTTGTTAGTCTTGTTCCATTTACAGGTAACTTTGTGCAAAGTCCTGTTTTCTTAATGTAGGAATCAAAAAAAGGAGGAGTTTCTTGATGTGTGGTGTTCTTGGCCTTTTGAATTGGGGCTCTGCCTCCCAAATGCTCTTCTGGCTGTTCCTCAGTGTCCCTTGGTGATAGCTGCCCGTTATCAGCTCTCTCCTGGCTGTTTTTAGGGGACTTGTAGCCATATCTGCTCACATAGATTTGCTCTGTCAAGGCAATGTCTATCGGAGCCCCTCTGTCTTGTATAGTATGTTGTTTCACTGGCCTTGCATGTGGGCTGTGATGTGAGTGGTGGATTTTATTCAACTTGGTCCTCTCCACAGAGTACTTTTTACACAAACCATTCCCTTGATCAGAACTTTATGGTTTGCTATATGGGGCGTGGGGGGGTGTTATTAATTCTTTTTAATAAATATAGGAATTAGGCCACCCAAACATGCTTGCTGTGTTTGTGTCTGCTTTTAAATGGTAATGACTTTGTGTCTCTCTCTTTCCAGCAAAACTAGTTATTAGTGGTAAGGGTGATGGTTCAGACCTGGAGACCTGCAGGTGCAGTGCTTTGGCCTTCCCATCTGAAAATGTATTATCCTTGATTTCTCCTCAGAAGTATGGCATCACCTCCGGTGTGCCTCACTTGCACTTGGGGCTGTTTGGTGTTACTGGCAGGTCAGGTACATAGAGGATGAGGAATGCTCATTCAAGCACCACAGAGAGAACGTTTACTTTATTCAACTCACCTACATCAGACAGGGAACCTGTGGCAGAAGGGGAAAACATCAGTATTTCCCTAACCTGCCATTTACCTGCCTCTGCTGTAAGAGCCTTTGTTTCTTCTGCAGTCCCCCCATTGTCCAGGCTCTCTACCTCCCACTTCTGCACGTACACAGACAAGAGCCTGGACTGCGGACAGCAGCCTCCCTTCATTGTACATCCTCACCTCCTGGTGGGCAGAAAAACCTTGTGCGTGTTATTCCAGTCAATTCAATTCAGCTGGGATTGGTCTCAGAAATGAGCTTTATATTCTGACTTCTCAGTGTTTGCCTCTAATACTTTTCCACTGTCTTCTTTCTGGTAGAAAGACAGGAGTGAACGAGACCTCTGGAGCTCACCTGGTCCTTTTCTGGAGCCTAGGACCAGGCAGGTGTTCCTGGCAGTGCTGGCACACGTCTGCCTGTGGTGGCAGCTGCCAGACAGCCCAGCCCAGCACTGCTTTGGCTTTCCTGTTGTCTGACCTGAGGCTCCAGTGCTGCTGTTCGGAGAAAGTGTCTTTCTCACTAGCCTGTGTGCGTGTGGAGGACAGCACGGTGCCTCCAGCTCTGCTGCAGTCCTTGTCACCGGTGAGCCCTGTTACCAGCTTTCTCAAGTTGCAGTCTGCTTTTCCATAGAAGAAAGAGGCTCTTGCTCTTTCAGTCTGCCCTGACTGGCTGTGCTTCCTGGCCCTCTGATCCAGTTTCTCTCTATGTGAGCTGTATCAACCTGAAGTGCAGAGCACTTGGGGAACAAGACACTGCTTACATGCCATGTACCTACCTCTGTGCCTTGAATGGCTCCAGTTTCTAAAGTCAGCCCCAAAACAAAGCAAGCAGGACTTCTACCACAGGAACCCTGCCTCTTCTCTCCCCTGACTTGCATTCACAGCCTTCTTCCTCTTCCAGTGCTAGACCATCCACAGAGCTTGGCAAGTGTTTGCTGCTGCAAATGCCATCCCAAAGGGTTAGTTCAGCCAAGATTAATGAGTGAAAAGATCTGTTTCTGTGGGAGGAGGTGAAGACACCTCTAATGGAATTGTCCCCCCAAGACAGTCTCTGTCAGGGCTGTTCTCTAATGCCTGTATAGGAAGTCTATTGCGCTCTGTTCCTGATGTGCTATAGCAGTGACAAGTCTTCTTAACCTCTTTGGCATTCTCCAGTGGTGGGACAGTGTCAGTGTTTGTCTAGAAGCGTGACTGGTGGGAGGCAATGACTGCAGACCTACTGTGAAAAGCTCTGGTACCCAGCATGTTCTTCAAGGGAAAATTTTTGATGGTCTGTGGAAAACGAGCTGGCACTGTGAGACTTTTGGTGATGTTTCCATCGCTGCTGTAGGCACAAGCTACTGTGCATGGTATTGTGGCTGCAGACTGCGTGCAGGCTCAGTCCACTGTGAAGACAAACTGCTGCTCCACTTAGATGTCTTCCAAAGCTGTTAAAACTGCAGTGCTTTACTTCTTTCTTGCTGCAAGCTAATGGCTGTGACCCAGAGGCTGTGATGGATTTAGATCTGGCAGGTTACGAAGTGAAAGCTTGCCAGTTCCTCACCCCTGCAGCTCGTGCCCTGAGGTTGAGTGCAGACTGCCGATGGTTGATCTGCTGGACTGGAAGTGAAAAGCCTGGCACACGCTCCTCTCTGTTGCATTAGCTAAGGGCATAATAATCTCCATCAGCAAGGCAGGGTGGGCAGCACAGGGCAGTAACCTCCCAAATCACTGCAACTACTGAGCTACTAGTATAAATACGTGCCCAGTTACCAGGGCTCAGCTGATGGGCCAGAACTCCACCAGTGCTCAACCTCTTTACTCCAGCCATCCAGAATTTCCTTTTGTTAATCTGCTTTCCTGCCTTTTTGATAGGGTCAAAAGAGAGGGGGAAATGCTTGAATGGCTGATAAAGGGGCAGCTGAGGCAGAACTGCATCGTCGGTCTGAGTTGCCAGGGAAGGTGACAGTGCTGACTCTGCTGGGTGGGTTTTGCTGAGTGTTGCAGCAGGTCACTGGAGCTTTTCAAAGGGAATGGTACAAAGGTTCCTACCCAGATCTGCTGTGTTATAGATGGAAAAATGCCATAAGCCTGACATGTGCTTCAGATAGATCTGCTGCTCAGAGGGTCCAGCTAAGGATACTCAGGCCAGGGTGCAGGTTGGAGTGAAGCTGCCTGACAGGCAGCACGAAGAACTATGGATGCCTCATTAAAAAAACAAGAACATCCTTCTGGGTCTCCTCAGGCAAACTGGAACCAAAGGAATTAAATAGGCTTTAATTTGTTCTGGTAGTTATTTTGGTGCAAGCTTATATGAACTTTAATTTGAGGTGAAGAGCAGAATCACTGAGGTTCAAAGTCATCTCCGGAGTTGCTATAGTTCAGCTACAGTCATCAAAGGGACGCAGAAGGCATAAATAGGAAGGAGTACTCAGTAACTTGCCCCCTGAATGTTTACTGGCTTGATGACCCCTTCTCTCCAGTGGCAAGCCTGTGATGGGGCTCTTTTCCACTTGCTAAAATCAGCAGGTGAGAAGAAAAAGCTGCTGTTTAGTCTCAGCATCTTGGTTCCTGGGCACTTTGGCCTCTAGTATGGTGCCTCCTGCCCTTTGTGACATGGAGGTGCAGTGTTGCTTCCCAAAGCCTGGTATTTCACTCAGTAGCTCAGCTTCCAGGATGGGGTCCTTTGACGAAGTCTGGTGTTGGAGTCCCCTGTTTCTGTCTGCTTTGGCTTATGTCTTATGTCACTTGTCCTGTCTAAAGTCTGACTGAGTCTGGACACAGGCCAACCTGCAAGTCTTGACTCTGAGGCCAAACAGCAATGTGGTGTTTCTCTGTGCAGACATGTGCGTTAGAAGATGGGCAGATCTGCCTGCCTAGCCATGCTCTCCTGAGGCAGAGGCCAAAAGGGTCCAGGGCTCCTGATGCCTGTGTGTGTCTCAAGTACCATTCAGGAGGGTTGGTGTTGCTGAGGAGAGCCAGGCAGGGGAAGAATTGCATGTGGGTACAAAAGAGCCTTGCAAACATGTTTAGCTTCTTTACATGAGACTTCAGTCAGAGACATGGCCTGTGCACTGGGCTGTTGCTCACAGGGCTTTGGCAGGCAGCACCCAGAAAGTGAGTTAGTTCGGATGGATTTTGTGGAGTGCTTGGAATGTGAGCTCAGGAGGAGAAGAACCAAGGCAGGAGGTGTGAGAGGACACCGTTAGGGAACAGAGCAGTAATCCCTGTTGCTTTGTCACCAGACAAGTTGTTAGAGGAGCAGTTAGGCAATGATAGTGCAGCTTTTCCTGCCCACCCACTGCTCCTTCAAGCGTGGATGCTGCTTGCCCAGTCGCAGGGTACCACTGTGCATCCCTGCTCCTGCTCCACCTGCTGATTTGATCCACCAGCTTCCAAGTGCCCAATGCCAGAGGTGTCTCACCCTGGCTGCTGTCCTGAGATGGCATTCTCTCACAGAGGGTTGTAAGCTGTGATTTGCTATCATCCTGTTCCTCCTAGCCCTCCCTCTGGTTAGGCACAGTGCCCTTTGTTCTGGAGACAGTGGATTTCATTTGGGTTGTGGCACAAACATCTGAAGTCGTGTGCAGACATTCCTGTGGGCAGCTGAGGAACTGAAAGCCTTGAGCAGGTAAACAAATGAGAAAGGAGAGGGAGGATAAGTAAAGTCCAGGTCGCTTGAGCATTGCTTGAGTTTGGACTGGGATGCAGATGCTGTTTTCTCTGTGGGAAGCACAGATCCATCATGGCAGCAGGGCAACTTGAAAGCCCTTTGCAGGCTGCACTGTGGATCCAGCACACTCAACTCTTGATGAGGGTCTTTCTGCAGTTTCATAAGTTGTCCTGCTTGGTTTGGCAATGGCAGGAGCACTAGCAGAGTGTATGCAAACTTTCCCTTTGCTTGGGAATCCCACAGTCCTGTGGAGGAATCTCATTCACATCTTACGGGCTTTCCATAAAGCTTCGGAGCCTCTGAGCTGGTGTGGAAAGCCTAAGTGCAGTGCAGTGCAGCTGTGGTGAAGGTACCAGTGCCTCTGTCATGGGTCTTTGAGTTGTGGAGGATGGTGGTGGGAGCCACCAGCTTACCCAAGGGCAGTCAGTATGGTGTAGCATTGCTGGGAGCTGAACCCCCGTCTCCTGACATCAGAAGCCATGTGGGCTTCCAGAAAAGAAAGTTTCCTTCCTCCTTTCTTTGCCACCAATACTTACTTGTGTGCTTTGAGGGAAGAGTCTGGGACATAACCCAGTCTGTGGATTCCTCGATGCTGATGCAAGCGTTTACAGAGGAAGGAGAAAGCTCTCACCAGCAATCATTCCCGTAATGTTTTTTCCCTCTAGGCTGTGGGAAGGGTTAAATGTGCAAGGAGGAAGTTGAGCCTTTTTGGGTGGTCTGGGAAAGAATGAGAGAACAGGCTGTTCAGTCTTTAATTTACCTGCTTCAGGGAGGTGACAGCAGTTACAGAGTGGAAAACAGGTGGGTGAGGACTACTGAAGACACTGTATACGCATTCAGTGCGGCAGCCCTTTGCTGTTGGGGAAGCTGTGTTTTGCAGTGAGGTAGAGCGGCAGCAGAAGCTTCCTCCTCAAAGGGAGGGTTTAAGGTAGCTTTTATTATAATCCTAGTGAAGCACAAGTTAATGGCCATGGCTCAAAGGGAAAATAACCACTAACCATTTTTTTGCAGCTGAGATTCCTGGGTAGAGAAGCCATTGGCCTGGTGAATTTGAAAGCAAAACTGAGAAAAGCAGCACTTGAGATCCAGGTCTGAAGTCCATCCAGTGTCCAGCTGTCTACTTGGGATCTGACAAAAACATGCATGATCTGTGACACTTCTTGTGGTGTGTTGGATCTACTTGTCCTGCGAGTGATGTAATGCTCAGTGTTACACCTACACCTTGGGATTTAGCAATGGACAGGACAAGGGATGGGCAAGTTTAGGACAGGGGGATCATCTTTTTACCTTAAAGAAAGGTGGTGGGGTGGGGAAGGGGTGTTTGGAATTGTCCTGGATCGTTCTCCGCGAAGATCTTGTAGAGCTTTTATTAAACCATGTAGCGTGGGTGCAGTTCACAGGTGTATGCCCTTGTCCATAGCCTGCTCATGTTCGATCAGTGAAGACTCTTCCTTCCTCAGGTGTTTTGTAGCATAAGATTAGCAAGTCGCAGAGGCCCAGACAAAGGCATTTAGAAACCATGCTGCAGGCCTTCTAGGCTTCAGAAGTCCACAAAACTTAGGATTTTGGTTTGAGGCACTTTATTTGTGTCATTATTTCCTACTTTTGCAGTTGTGCTTGGAGTTTTTTTTCTCTTCCTGTCCTGACCTCCTGTGTAGCGTGCCTATGCCTTGCTGGATGGCTAATGCAAGAACTAGCTGCATTTTATTGGTAACCCAGCTCTTTCTCAGTGCTCAAACTGTGCTCGTGGATGTCTCCCAGGTGAGGGGCTGCTGCCCCAGGGTGGGGAGGAGCTGTTGACTACAGCTACTCGCTGTGGCATGTTCAGGCTCACACATTTGTACTTGGGAAATGCAGGTGCCGTGTGCCTGACATGCTGGATTTTCTAGCCTCTGTTCTCTAATATATCCATTTTCTTTTCTTTCACACTGGCTTTGCTGCAGAGTCTTGTGCTCTTTGCCTGCTTCCCCCTGTGTTTCCTGCAGATCCATTTCAGATGTTTCCCCATCTCCCTTTTCTTGAAGCTCTCTCCAGTCCCTGCCTGAGGGATCGCTCAAATCCATCTCTGCTTTCTGCCTTGGGTGTTCTGCAATGCTTTCTCCCCCAGGCTGTGGGGTACCCCATCTCCTCTCCCACCCCAGCAGTAACTCGTGCTGCTTTCCAAGTGATCAGTAGGATCTTCCATCCTTGTTCACCTAACAGCAGCCTTGTGCTATGGTATGCATCTACCTGCTGTGTTGCACTTGATGAGCCAGTTCTGTTCAATGGGCTGTAATAGGTGGGCTGCTGTGCCCGCCTCCCCTTTCCTTTCAGAAACCGGAGGGGAATGGTGGGGCTGGGTTCGTAAATCAGAGTCCAGAGCTGTCTGTGCCAAGGAGGTGGTGCCAGGACTGGGAAGAACACTGACCTGACAGGGAGGTCTGTATCGTTTTTGGAGATTTGCAGCCTGGAAGAAAGGAGGCACCTCTGACACGGAACAACCTGGTTGTCCCGGATCACGAGTATTGCAGGTGTGAACCTGCATCAGCCCTGCTTTCAGCTAGTGCTGAAATGTGCTTTTGCAGATCAGAAGGGATGGATGATTGAAGGGATGGACTGTTGTTTCGATACAGCTACTAGGTTTTCTGGTTCGTTTTTTTATTCCTTCCTTTGTTTTAGCTGAGCTCCCAGAAACGCTGATCTCCAAGGGCGCCTGTACTTTGATGTTCAGATCCACTCTTGCACTTCCTGTGAACAGGAAGGTTCCCTGTCAATAGAAACTGCTTGAATGTGCAAGAAAGCCGTTGATTAAAGAACTCTCAATGATTGATTGCTCTTTCTTGGCCAGTTTGTGTCAGCCCAGCTTGGAATGGAGAGCAATCTTAAATTGCACATTGAGAAGGAAGCCCACGCAAAACTGCAGCCACTAGTAAATCACCCTCTGGTTTGACTGATACAAATTGTTAGAGACCTGCAGCTGCTGCCGGTCCATGAATCAGCTCCACTTTAGACCCGAACAGAAATTCACATCCTCTCATGTAATTCTGTATTCCTGCAAATGTCAGCACCCCAGCAAAAAGCATCTGTTTAACCTCCGCATCCACAAACACCAGGGCTGTTTGCGGGGCAAACGCTGCCACAGTGTTACGAGACAGAAGTTCAAGTCTGCCGAGCATTTTATCTCCTCCTGTTGAGAGTTAATGTTGGAGTATGGTTGTGTCCCTTTGTCTCCTTATTAGAAGCTTGTTGATACAGCCCTGGAGGGTGCTGAGAATTGCCTTTATCCACTTCTCATATCATAACTGTGGGTGTTGCCAGTCTCCCATGCCTCCTCAGCGCAACTTTGAACTTCAGTAGCATTGCCTGCAAATAGCATTGTCTCTAATCAGCAGCGCTTTCATTTTGCTCAGACCTTTGGCAAAATGAGCTGGTTCCATTGGTGTTTTGGGTGCTGAGTTTCAGGTGAGACCTGCTGGGGGTTGTTCATTCATGTCAGAAAGCAAAGTTTGGAGGACAGAGATTTATTTACAAAGTGTACCCTGCCTCCCGTTAGCAGTGGCTGTACCTGTCAGAAAGGCCAGGGGCACATGTCTGCTGTGGAAGCAGAGCTCTGTCTGTGCTGAGGTGTATGTTGGCAGAAGGTATTGGTTCAGTAAGGCATCGGTTTTGCTTGGATATTCTCCAGATATAAAATTACTTAAATGCGCTGAATTTTCAAATCCAGTGTGTTTTAATTTTACAAATTTGCAAAAATTCTTTTTGCAGAAATTCCAGCACTAGGTCTGCTTTGGAGCTTGTGATGTAGCTCTTTGTGTGCGAAAGTAGACTTGAATGATATGACATGGAACTCTGTTTTGAACAGGTATCCTATACGATAAGCCTATTTTGACCCTGCATCAAATATGGGTAACAAAAGGGCTTTTGGCTGTGTTATCTGTGGCTCTATTGCTGAAGTTAGGTAGTGGGTAGCAAACAAGGCAGATGCTGCAGGGGAAGCTTGGACAGCTGCATGGCAGAGGTGTTTGAGCTGTACAGGAGTCAAGAGGCCCCAGATTAGAGAGCAGCAGTTGGTAAATGATTATGGCAGGCAGTGAGAGAACCTAATATAGTGACCTACAAGTTTGGTAGCCTTGAAAAGGATGGAAATCATGCGCCTGCATTTCCTCTACTGAGTATCTTGGGCTAAAGTAAAGCATTTCTAGGGTAGCCTACTCTCAGTAGCTCAAGCTAGATGTGGGCAGGAGAGTGATAAAACAGCAAGGGTCTGTGCTTCTTTCATGGAGTCTGCCAGCAGGGCTTCAGTCAGAAGAAACTGCAGTTCAAAGTTATATGCCCCTGCCTTTGGGTGTGTTTGATACTACAGAGGTCTAGTTTAGGCTTCTGTGGCCACCAGATCTTGTACCCTGTCCTTGTCCAGACGCTTCTCTGTTGCACTGTCTGCTTCTTGTGTGTTCCTGACAAGAGTAAGGCACAGCTCTTTAGCTAACAGTGAGTTTTGAGAAGTTTGTCCACTGGACCAAGATGTGTCTGAGTTGCTTGCACAGTGTGACCCCTGGCACGGTCTGGTTTTTGTGGTTCTGTGGCAGTGACTGAGAGACCCACAGACCATTTTGTTTTGTCCATGCTGGCTTTGCTGACCTGGGAAGGCAGAGATGCTCTGATTCTTGGGGCTGACCCTTTGGGGTTGGGGGGCTGGGGTGGCCTGTTGAACTGTTCTTGCCCTGGAAGCGAAACCTGTTATTTGCTGTGCTGTTGGCGTTGGAAGCGTGCGTTGCTCAGTGACGCTCGGAACTGCAGCTGGCCAGTGTATCAAGCTGCTGATGTGTTGTGCAGTTGACCGCTGCCTGGATTTGATCTCTAACCTTTGATTGTTCTTGAAAGCATGTTCTAGAGATTGCATTCCCACCCACACTGCTCCTGTGACCCCTTCCATTTCCTGGGTGTCTAAGTACAGAACAGAAAAGATTCATTAACCTGGCAAGTAACCTCTTTTTATGGGGGAAGTGATTTTCTGTCACGCTCTGTTAGATCCTATTGATTTCTGGTTTTCCCCTCTTTGGCCTCTTCTGCCATATATTCTCTTCTTTGTCATGCTTCAGTAGGAAGGTGATATGTGATATGCTGGAGGGTTTGGTTTTTTTTTCGCTCTTTCCTGGGCAGAGAGCTGGGATCTCCCAAGGCCATTGCTCAAGTGCCCAAGTCTGCCTTTTCTTGGAAAGCTTTGTTGTCAAGGTGAACTGCTTGTTAGGAGTGGGATGTTAACATGAGGAGTAAAACCTCCTGGCTGCTCTCTTTTTTTCTTGATGTTGAGAAGAGCATTTTCTGTCCTTTTGCCCTCTTTGCCTATTGTACAATCCCTCATCTCCTGGCAGAGGTGTGACGCATTTGCCATGGGGTTTGCAAGCATGCGTGAAATGGAGAGCCTCAGACTGTCAAGTGAGCCTGCTCTTTTTGTCCTCCCAAACTGTGTTGGTGGCTGGGTCCTGCTGCTTTTGCAGTGCTTGTGTATCTCATTGCTGTACCTCTGCTTGGTGTGAAATGGAAGGAGCTGCCAGGTTTGTGCTGTAGCACTGGCTTGTCGTAATGAAGGTATATTGTGGCAATTGGTGTGGGGGAACAGGCATGTCCTTAGGGCTGGGCATGGGGATGGCCCCTGTTTTAGGAGGAACAGGACATTCTGTGCAAAATTCCACGCAGGGAATGGGGACCACGTTTTCTTCCCAACAAGTTCCCTTCCTCCTGCGCACATTTGTGTATTCCTCCCTCTAGAGAGTCATTTTTCTGCTAATGCAGAGTTTTGCAAAGATAAAATATTATGAAGGTAAATGCTAAATACATTCTCTCTGAGCAGGGTACCTCAGTTTTGAGAAGGCCATTGATGTTTACTAGTGTATTTGATTTTTAGACAGAGCCTTTCTGTGATTCTAGGCAGGTATTTCACTAGTTGGAGGAATAGTTTTCCTTCCAAAAGTACACTTTGACTGTATTACACTCTCAACTTTCCTGACTCTTGAGCAATTCCTCTTCTTTATGTGTCAGTGTTCTATGGGAGTCCTGTGAAGAAATACTGCAATTGAAGGGTCAAAGACTTAAAACCTAGGTGGGCATTGTTGTTTCTTTTCGACTTCTGTACTGTTAGAGGAAGGTGTATTCTGAAGAAACGTTTGGCCTTTGCACTGCCTGTCCTATTGATGCCCAGGTTCAGCTGATCTGAGTGAGAAGCTCTGCCCAAAAGGAGAAATAAAGCTCACTTTGTCATCTAGGTTCTCCTGAGGAAAGATGTGTGAAGAAAAGATCCTACTAATTTGCTAATCTTAAGCTGCACTTTCCCTAAGATGGGCAATTAAACCCTGAGGGGGCAGTGAAGGGGTATGAGCTCAGTTTGCAGACCAGGCAGACTGATCCGCACTGATGTGAAGAACTGTGTTCCTAACTCTTAACAAAACAGGGCCTGGCTGTTTGAAGGGTTGGTTTCATGGTTCACTACCTTAAACGGGAGAAGGTGGAAAAGGTAATGGGAATGTTTTGTAGGGAAAGACGGTAGGTAGGCTAGTGAGTGGAATACACCAGGAAACTCCTTAAGACCTTGTTGTATCATAGTCTTTGTTTTCAGTTGTGAGTGGATGTGGGGAAACAAAGCAACAAGCTCAGGAGTCTAAAAATGTATTCAATTCAGCATTAGAAGTTGTTTTCCTCATATTGCTTTTGAGGCTTTGAACTTTCAGTTTCTGTTTTGCTTTTTGTTTGTTTCCTTTTTTAAACAAACAAACAAAACCAAACCAAAAATTTTCTCCATGTCCTTCATTAACCCCAAAGCCTCCTAACATACCTTGCGAGGGGTCGGTAATCTGTACAAGTTGGAGTGGAGACGCTGGAAGGTTTCACAGCGAAACTGGGAAAGCTGGCAATGCTGCTGGGAGCAGAATGCATGGTCAAAGGAGCAGCTGGATGTGGGGCTGCCTCAGGAGGCTTGGGACTCTTTCAAATAAGGATATTGGCTATCCAGTGTGAATGCAGCACTGGAGCTTGGTGACTGCTCCCTGCAGGACTGTTTTCAGAATGCCAACCAGCCCTTTCAGTCACTATGAAGGCTCAAGGCATTCTGTTTAGTCGTGTGCAGGTCTTCCTTACAGGTAAAGAGTAGACCTCTCCTCTGCTCCATGGTGCTGCTGTGTGATGCATGCAGCTGCTGCTTCCTCGAGGGCCAGCCTGAGGATGCTGTTGTCCTCCTCTGGAGAAACTCTGGAATGAGTCATGTCCTGGAGGAACTGGAGGTGAGGGTAGGTTTGTACTGCAGGTGGTGCCCCTTCTGCTGCAGGTGGGGAGGCAGAGGATGATGATACACCAGCAGTGCTGTGCATGCTGGAGCTCTTGTTACTCATTATCAAAAACCTACCAACGACCTCCATCACACTGTCACAAGCCAAGGTCCTGGTGTTGTTTCCATCCCCCTGTCTTGCCTTGAATTTTGCTAACATGCATGAATGCAGAGTCCTGAAATTCAGGTTCATGGTTCCAAAGTTCATGGTCTTGACAATAAACAAAAAACTATTGTGGTGGCTGAGAGCTGGGTACCCCATTAACCCAGAATCATGAATATTTATCATGCTGGATTACAAAAGAACATAGAGACTATATTGTATTTCCTATAACTTTATTTCCATGGCATCTTTTCTTGGCGGGTCACTTTAATGTAAGCTCTGCTTATTTAGTTGCACACTTTAAGCCGATTAACTTTTTACTAATAAAATGTGTGTTGACTCCCTTTGTCCTGGCTCCTGTTTGTTTGTACCTACACTCCTGTGACAAAGAGTCACAGAGAACTGCTTTAAGCTCCGGGTAAGTCCTGCTGCTGGAAGCTTTGAATGAGCTGAATGTGTCAGGGGGTGACTTCAGCCTTGCATTTTCTTTCTCTCCCTCTTGCTGCCTGGAAGTTGGTCGCTGCAAAACAAGCTCTTTGGAACACCCCCTTCATTTCTGAAACTGTTCGTAGTGCTTTGGGGCTGGGTAGGAATGATCCAGCCTCTTACTGTCTCTCTCTGAGCTGGCTCAGAGTAAAACTGCAAGTGGAGGGAATGCAGAAGATCTCCAACCATGAAGACTGGTCTGTGGTTTGCATGTTCAGTAGTTTCCCAGCTGGTAACCACAATATTCCTTCCCTGCTTACATGCCTTGTTCAACAATACTACATGTTTTATTGTGACTTCTCTCTAGGAACATCCCAGAGAGATGATTACATCCTGCCGGTTTAGTAAAGGCCCTCTAGAAAAATTATTCTTTTCCACCAAAAGCAGTTCAGAACAGAATTTTAAAGTTAGTTGGGACCCTAAAAAGATGGCTGAGCACTTGGGAAATACTTTCTAAAAGCCTTTTGTAAATCCATTCCTTTGTATTTGGAGCTTTGCTAAGGCTAAAATGATCCCTTAGAAATGTTCTGTTAGTACTGAAGTATGGCTGGTCTGCCACAAAACAAACTCAGTAGCCTGTTTCCATTGGGCAAATGCCAGGAGAGGTATAGAAAAGCAGGGTAAAACAGAGCCAAAAGACCAAAAAGTCTTCCTGACTGTGGCAGGCTCCACAATCCCTCAGCCGTAGATGGCTGATTGTCTTTAACAGTCTTGGATAACTTTGTCTTTTGTGTGCTTTCTTTTGGACCTGAATAAGCTTTTAGCATCCGTAGGCTTCTGGGATAACAAGTGCCAGTGCTTAGCTGCAACATCACTCTTTTCTTATCCACTTGTGAGTTGGTGCATCAGGTGTTGCAGAGGTTAAGTGTTGCTTACCAGTTTCCATTCTTGTCTCCTTTTAGGTCAAAGCTTCCAATGTGGAACACAGCTGGTTTTATTAGCAAAAAAATACTCATGCTTTGCTATTGCAAGAAAATCCTTTCTTTAAGAACTCTGACATCATACTGGCTGGGGAAGGGGAGAGGAAATGTTGAGGACAATAGCAGCCATAATCCACATCTTGTAGGAACTACTTAGTGGCTCTCTGGAGCATCTTTTGCAGGTGGATCACTCAGGTTTGAGGGATAACTTTGAATGTGCCCATTCATTTGGATCCGTGTGGGTGCTAGTGATATAGATAGCAGTAGCCCGGAGAACATAAAGAAGGACTACAGAGCTCTGGGAGAGGTGGTTAGGGGCTCTGGAGCTCAGATTGTCTTTTCGTCAATTCTCCAGTATACAGGGGAGGAACTTAAAAAGGCTAGGAGGATTGGCCAGAGTAATAAATGGTTAGAAGAGTGGTGCTATAGTCAGGGCTTTGGGTACCTCGAACATGGGACTCAATTTAGTAGGCCAGGTCTACTGGGGGCTGGTGAAGCTGGTCTGACAAAGAAAGGGAAGAGTGGATTTGGTAGGAGGCTTGCCAGACTGGTCAAGGATGCTTTAAACTAGATGTGTTGGGGGAGGGGGGCATCATTCCATCCCAACACTACCAGTCAGTTGCCAGCACCTATAAAAAATGCTTGGAGCAATGTAGAGGTATTCCAGCCACTCCAGCCAATGAACCGGCTTCAATTGGATCTCGGCTCAAATGCCTCTATACAAACACCCGTAGCATGGGGAACAAAAAAGAGGAATTAGAGATGTGTGCACATCTACGGAGATATGATATCATAGGCATCACAGAAACATGGTGGGATGGCTCCTATGACTGGAGTGGAGTGGAATGGAAGGTTAAAGGCTCTTTAGGAAAGACAGGCCCGGCAGACGGGGAGGGGGAGTTGCTATTTCTGTTAGGGATAGGCTGGAGAGTATGGAACTCTGTCTGGGGACAGGTGAGCAGTCGACAGAGAGTTTGTGGGTCAGGGTTAAAGGGAGAACAGCGATGGGGGACATTATTGTGGGGATCTGTTACAGACCACCTGATCAAGAGGACTTGGTGGATGAAGCGCTCTATAGACAGATAGGAACAGCCTCATACCCACAGGCCCTTGTTCTCATGGGAGACTTCAACCACCCTGATATCTGTTGGAGGGATGGTACGGCCCGGCACAAGCAATCCAGAAGGTTCCTCGATTGCGTGGAAGACAACTTCCTTCTGCAAGTAATAGAGGAGCCGACAAGGAGAGGTGCCATGCTTGACCTTGTCCTCACCAACAGGAAAAGGCTGGTTGGAAATATGATGCTCCAGGGCAGCCTTGGTTGCAGCAATCATGAGATGATGGAGTTTGAGATGCTCAGGACAGTGAGAAGAGCGTGCAGCAAGCTCACTGCCCTGGACTTCAAAAGAGCAGACTTTGACCTCTTCAGGAACCTGCTTAGTAATGTTCCATGGGATATAGCCATAGAGGGCAGAGGGGCCCAAGACTGTTGGTTGATATTCAAGGATCACCTGCTGCAAGCTCAGGAGTGTTGCATCCCAACTAGAAGGAAGTTCAGCAGGAGGGCCAGGAGACCTCCTTGGATGGATAAGGAGCTGCTGAGCAAAATTTGAAGGAAAAAGAGGCTTACAAAAGGTGGAAGCAAGGACAGGCGGCCTGGGAAGAATACAGAGATGTTGTCCAGGAAGCTAGGGACCAGGTTAGGAAAGCTAAGGCCCACTTAGAATTAAACTTGGCTAGGGATGTTAAGGATAACAGGAAGGGATTCTAGAGGTACGTGGTGAATAAAAGACAGACCAGGGACAACATGGGCCCTCTCCAGAAGCTATCAGGAGAACTGGCTACCCTGGATTTGGAGAAGGCTGAGGTTCTTAATAACTCAGTCTTCGCTGGCAAATGCTCTGACCACACCACCCAAGTCTTGGAAAGCAGACACAGGGACAGTGAGAATGAAGACCCTGAGCCCACTGTAGGAGAGGAGCTGGTTTGAGACCATCTTAAGAACTGAATGTATACAAGTCCATGGGACCGGATGAAATCCATCCACGGGGTCCTGAAGGAGCTGGCAAATGAAGTTGCTAAGCCACTGTCCATCATGTTTGAAAAATCATGGCAGTCAGGTGAAGTTCCCAGTGACTGGAAAAAGGGAAATATAACCCCTATTTTTAAGAAGGGGAAAATGGATGAGCCGGGGAACTACAGACCAGTCAGTCTCACCTCTATGCCTGACAAAATCTTGGAGCGGATTCTCCTGGAAGGCATGCTAAGGCACATGAAAACCAACAGGGTGCTTGGTGACAGCCAGCATGGCTTCACTAAGGGGAAATCCTGCCTGACCAATCTGGTGACCTTCTAGGAAGGGGCTACGGAACTGATGGACAGGGGCAGAGCAGTTGATGTCATCTACCTGGACTTGTGCAAAGCCTTTGACACTGTCTCACATGACATCCTTCTCTCTAAGTTGGACAGACATCAATTTGACAGGTGGACCACTCGGTGGATAAAGAACTGGCTGGATGGCTGCACGCAAAGAGTAGTGCTCAATGGCTCAATGTCCAGCTGGAGACCAGTAACGAGTGGTGTCCCCCAGGGATTGGTGTTGGGACCGGTCTTGTTCAACATCTTTGTGGGTGACATGGACAGTGGGATTGAGCGCGCCCTCAGCAAGTTTGCCGATGACACCAAGCTGTGTGGTTCGGTTGATACATTGGAGGGAAGGAATGCCATCCAGAGGGACCTTGACGTGCTTGCGAGGTGGGCTGATGCCAACCTGATGAAGTTTAACCATGCCAAGTGCAAGGTCCTCCACCTGGGTCGGAGCAATGCCAGGCACAGCTACAGGTTGGGCGGGGAGGAGATTCAGAGCAGCCCTGCGGAGAAGGACCTGGGGGTATTGGTCGATGAAAAAATGAACGTGAGCCGGCAGTGTGCGCTTGCAGCCCAGAAAGCCAACCGTATCCTGGGCTGCATCAAAAGGAGTGTGACCAGCAGGTCGAGGGAGGTGATCCTGCCCCTCTCCTCTGCTCTTGTGAGACCTCACTTGGAGTATTGTGTGCAGTTCTGGTGTCCTCAACATAAAAAGGACATGGAACTGTTAGAACAAGTGCAGAGGAGGGCCACGAGGATGATCAGGGGACTGGGGCACCTCCTGTATGAAGATAGGCTGAGAAAGTTGGGGCTGTTGAGCCTGGAGAAGAGAAGGCTGCGTGGAGACCTCATAGCAGCCTTCCAGTATCTGAAGGGGACCTATAGGGATACTGGGGAGGGACTCTTCATGAGGGACTGTAGCGGTAGGACAATGGGTAATGGGTTCAAACTTAAACAGGGGAAGTTTAGATTGGATATAAGGAAGAAATTCTTTCCTGTAAGGGTGGTGAGGCACTGGAATGGGTTGCCCAGGGAAGCTGTGAATGCTCCATCCCTGACAATGTTCAAGGCCAGGCTGGACAGAGCCTTGGGTGACATGGTTTAGTGGGAGGTTGGAACCAGATGACTTAAGGTCCTTTCCAACCCTAACTATACTATGATTCTTTTTACTTGCAGTAGAGACAGGAGGTGCATGCCATTGGTCACCCATCGCCTGTCCTTCTCTTGCTCTCTGACCCATCATGCCACCTTCTCTCACTGATCTTGTAACCTTTCCTTTGGAGTCAGAACTGCTGAGGAGACAAAACCAGCCTTAGCATGTGAAGCCATCACCAGCCATGGAAATACTGTTTTCCTGTCTGACAATACCCAGTTCCTGTGTGACAGCTGTGCAATGTCCTGCACTAGGGGCACCTTTAATGTGAAAGGACACTGAACTATATTCATCCTACCTAACTAGCATTAAATACAAAGAAAGTATAAATCTCTGTCCTGGATGCAAGCTGCTTCTTTGTGGTGCTGATGGTATCTATCTTTTTGTTGCATCAGTTCCTACTAGGGACACAAGAAATTTAAGGCTCTTGCTGCTCTCAATTTCCTCCTGGCTGAGTAAAATAAAAATCTGTTTGACATGTTTATGTCATCCATTTGTCAGTATTGTAATTCAACAGTCTCCATCATACTGACATAACTCTGGAGTGGAGTGTACACTGCATGACTGTTGAGTGTAGGGTATTTTAATGTGTATATGGAAGACTGATGAGGGGCAGTAAAGTCCAGATAAATGAATGAAACATGGCCATAAGCTACTTGTATAGTTGATTATGGAGAACCTATTGTCACATGTTGCTTTGTTTGAGGAATGGTATGTTGGGAACTAAGTTATGTTTTTACATTTATTACCTTTCTAAAGTTCCTCAGACTCCTGGATCTTGGTAATAACCCTTTCCAGCAGTGGATTTGCCTGCTCTCAGCAATTCAGTATTTGATGATGGGGGATTTCTGTCCTCTCTTGCAGATGCATGCAGAGTGGATGAAGGTTTGCTCCCCACTATACTGCATGTCCATGCAAAATCTGGAGGGGAATCAGAGGAGTACAGCTCTAAGACCTGCATGCTGGGCAATGCTGCTTTATGGTGGTTTTAATCTTGTGCAAGGTGTGTACCATGCAGGGAAGCACTGGCATTTGATGGTGTTGATGTGGCTGCAGAGGGATTACTGACAGGAGTGGAAGCAGATCTGCTGCTGCTGGGTTGCTACAATAGCTGAAAATTTTTGATGGGGGTAGCCCTTCTGGAATGTGACTGCATTTTGCTTTCCACTGATCCAGGACTGGCCCTAAGAGAGTGAGCCGGGGGCAGATCTCCCTGCTCATCCTTTCTGCTAATGGTGGGAAGGAAAGGGGTTTGCTACGGCTCCCTCAGGATCTCCTGCTGTGCTAATCCCCTGTCGGCAGCTGCTTCTGGAGGAGCAGGAGGTGTTGAAAACCAGCAGCTCCTGGAGCAAATGCTGGACCCAGCGCAAGTGCCCTTCTGCAAGAAATGACCCAATTCCCATTTTTGATACCTTCCTTTTCTTCTAGAGGGGCTGGTGACCCTGCCTCCTGCTGATGTTCAGGGGCACTTATGGCAAGACCTGGCATAAGGCTTTGGGAAACTGGAACTAGTTTCTAGCTTGCAGCTCTTTGTGCTGGAGTTTTTCCTGACATTGGTCAGCCTGGGGCTGTGGAGTGTTTTTAGAGCCTTAGCCAAAAATGGGCTTTGCTGCCTCAGAGCAAGGCTAACACAGGGAGACCTTACTGGCATTGTCAAATCCTGGCAACTGCCTCAAAGCGCCTCTGTCCACTCTCCCCTTTGCTCCCTGCTCTTGTCATACCATGACCTCCCACTTCAAAGACAGGCACGCTCCTGATACAAGACTGTTTGCTATCCAGAGGGTACAAACAACTTGTCAGGGGAATAAGTTGTCTTAATTCCCCAAGTAAAGACACTTCACGAAGGCTGGGAAATGTCAAAATTGAAGTTTGCACCTTCAATCGAGCCCTGCTTATGTGTTGCGATGGTCACTAATACAATTGCATGATGCTGCTCCTTGAATAGATCCAGGAGGGCGGTGAAAGGGACTGATGATGACCAAGATCCTTCCTTTTCTGTTGCACAGCCAGAGAAGTGCACAATGAGCGAGGATGAAAAAAGCATCCGTCTTTTTAGACATCTGTGTGGCACCATGGCGGAGTGTGAGACAATGTTTGGCATCACTGTTCCTATGTGGTCTTCAGTGAGCTGTGGCACCAGTCTTTCAAAGACTCCTTGCTACCTTTGTTCTTTTCTGGGTGTTTGACATGGGAGCATACAGATCACTTGCAGAAGTTGCAAGTACTTGCTGTTGCAGGGGAGGGAGTGGAGCTCTGACACAGACAGAACTAGGCTAATGCACAGGGTGCATCTGGGGTGTTTCAGAGAGGAATGGCCAGCTGAAGTAATTATGGTATATATTTATATGGTTATATATTTAATGTAACCTTGTGTGAATGTTTGTGAAAGTCTGGGATGAGTAACTGGGTAATGCTGTGTTTTCAGGGCAAAGCTGGAAAGGGAGGGATGAGCATACTAAAGTAGACGACCATCCACTGCCTAAGCAGGGCTGAACAACTGCTCTCAAAGCCACTCATGTCCACTGATGCTGCAGTTGTGACCACTTAAGTCTAGCTGCTGCTGTTGAAGTCCGTCTTCCCTCCCATATTCCTTCTCCCAGTATCAGTGAACTGTGGGAGCTGAGTGCAATGAGAAACTGATCTATTTGAGAACAAACTGGTTTTTACTGTCTTGGTAGGACCAAGTTGTTTTTTACCATGTTGCTTCTCAGTCCTGTGAATGCTTGTGGTAGCACAGGAGAAACCATAGGAACAAGTGACTAGGAAGGAGGAAGGGGAGAAAACAGAGAAAACCAGCTGCCACAGGGAGTGTAAACCAACAATTATGCAAGCTGTGTGAGTGCACAGTGAGATGGTGTTTTTGTTGTGCATGTGCTTGTCTCATCATGCTGAGTTGTCTGGACAGTCATAGCTGTATGTAATCTTCACTGAGACCCTCCAGTTTCCATGAAGTTGTAGGAGATTTTATGTATTAGTGATCAAATGTGGCTATAAAGCACTAAGAATGAGTTAGCAGTCCATGGAAGTGTGGAAATTCGACCATATTTGCATATGCATGAAGCAGAAGCCTTATCGAATGTCAACTTCTGCTGGATGCTTTAAGCTACTCTTGCTGCGTGACAGGACAGAGCTCAGACTGGCCTTCCCTAGGAGGTGAAGGATTAACGATGCCTCCTACAAATTAACAGTGTTTTGCTGGCTCTTTGCACCTGCTGAAATGTGATACAATGCCAAATGCCATGAAGGGCCTTTAAATGGTGAACAGCTTCCACCTGAGATCCTCCTGGCTTCAGAGCCTTTGATTCCAGCCCAGAGCTGGGTCTACTAGCAATTATATTTTGTATGAATTCCACCACCTTGCCTTTGGAGATGGCAGCGTGTTGATTTTCTTTCTATAAGCAATCTCTAGTGCACTGATTTCTGTTCTTGAGAAGACTTATGTGTTCTGCAGTGATATCCCCTAAAGCTAAGTAGACAGACTGTGATGGAGAGCCTTGGTATGTTCCTAGCACTTTCTAAGGGCAGCCTTCCATGGCTGTAGCCTCATATTTGCATGTGCTTTGGTCTTCCTGCAGAGTTCAGGGCACGAAATAACTCCTGTATTTTGGGAATTATACAGCCACAGGAAGAGGCTGAACTGGAGAGGACCCTGCACTAGCAGTGGAGGAAGCAGAGGTGGCTGCTGTTACCATGCTGAATCACACAGCTTTTTTATTCAAACTGTTTAATGGGAGCCACATGAAGAGTGGCTTCTGCCTGCAGGTGCTTAGAGCCTATGGAAATCTGCAGCTGTCTGTGCAAATCCAATGCCTCCACTTTATGCTTCGGAATTTATGAATGACAGAAACCATATGAATCAATTGCATGAGTAATTTTTCATGTGCTTCACCCTACGTCAGATTTGAGGGGACTTCCAGTTAACTGTGTCTGTGGTCCCCAACAGCTTGCCCAAAGAGGGAGGGGATGCTCCGGGACAGTCACTAGGTGTAGGATAGTTTTGGTGAAAGTGAATCCCCTTGCATTGGGCAATGAGAGACATCCCAGTGTGCAAGTGAGCATGGAGCTGAATGCACTCATCTTCCACTTGATCTGACTGCCCTTTCTGTAGCATGACTGCCTTGTGAAATGGCAAGGACCCGAAACCTTTCAGGCTCAGGAGAGGGATGGTCTGTCTAATGGTGGAGCACCGGGATGGGGAGCTGGAACATCCATCTCTGCCTTGGATTCTGTGACAAAAATTGCTTCACTTCTTCAGGACAGGCTGAGAAACAGATCTTTTGGTGGTTCTTAGGGACATCTGTTTGGTGCCTGTTTCAGCAAGCTTTGTCTAAAGAGATGAGGTGGGTTTTGCTCTGTGAGGCCTGTTCCAATAGGCATGGATTCCGCACTGTGCTTTCTTGGGGTGCAAGGACAACATTCCATTATTGACAAGGAAAATAGTGGCATCCACATACTTTTCCCTTGCCTCGTAATAGCCTCCCTTGCATTTCCAAATAGAGATACTTACTGTCTGCTTCTCTGACCAGATCTGCCTTTTGAAGAGCAATACGCCTGAGTGGAGGCCTTACCTGTCTATCTGCTCAGTCCTCCTATCTCCCCAGCTACAGACTATTAGTTTTGATGTGGTCTAGCTGTAGGATAGCAAACACCCTGTTGTCAGGCTGGAACTGAGCAGGAAGCCACAATGTGTGCATTAAAAGTGTGATGCTAATTTCAGATGGCTCAGAAAATGTGGAAACATGAAATTATAGCTTACATGGTGCCCCAAAGCTTCATTTATGCTTTCAGGAGTTCTAACAGCTCCAGCCTGGTGCCCAATGGTAATGTCTGGATGAGGGCTGAACAAAAAGCATGCCTGTCCTATGAATAAGTAAATTCTCTGCAACCAGCTGGTTGCACTGCTTGACCTGATAGATGGTATCACTGGAACAGGTTGCCCAGGGAGGTGGTAGATGCACCATCCCTAAAACCGTTTCAGGTCAGGCTTGACAGGGCTCTGAGCAACCAGGTCTAATTGAAGATGTCCCTGCTCGCTGCAGGGGCTTGGACTAGATGACCTTTAAAGATCCCTTCCAACCCAAACTATTCTTTGATTCTACGATCTTCTCCACATATTGGGGTGTTCACTACAGTCTTTTCCAAAGACTGCTCATTGTGGTCCATAAATCATGTTGCTGTGGTGGTAGAGTCCTGGGAGGAGGCAGCGTTTGGACTGATCAGCATTATCTGACTGCAGAAGGGACTGGGAAACACAGGCAGACCTGGGAACAAAGGAGCTGTTGCTCTGAGCTGCGTGATGAAACTTCTCTGTGTAAGCCAGACAATCTCTCCATTTATTTGCAAGTGGCATTTGGTCACAGTTTTTTGGCAACATATGGAAACTGTTTAAAGTAGCTGTATGAGCCATACGTGAAACAGATGCATATTCTTAAGCAGGCTTTTGTCATTGATGTTTGAGCAAGAGAAGGGTGCAGCTGGCTTGCTTACGAAGTGGGAAGCATGTCGTTGCCCAGATGTATTTAAGTGCTCGAAACGAAACAGAGAACCAGAATGTTGAAGGATGTGTGTTGATAAAGACCAACTTCTCATGGGTACCTACTATATAAATAAGATGAATGGCTATAATGACACTTAACCCTTCACTGCTTTCCTGACTGCTCACTGCCGGTGCAGTATCATTAGTGTAAACAGAAGACTGTAGGTCCATAGGTCTCCTGCTACTGTTTTTCACTTTCATGCTAGTGTATCAACACTAGTTTAAAGCTCTGCAGTCTGATCAGAGCATATTGCTACACCTTTCTGAGCAATCTTAGTAAATAGAGAGTAATGAGATCTTGTTGAAGAAAGCAGAACATTGTGGTTGCGGTGGCTTTTGGATGTGAATCTTGAGACCAATTCTGCATAGGGAGAAATTGCACCTGAAGCTGATGCCTCTAAGTGGAGCTGTGATTGCCTCTGAACTTTAAATCCTTATGGACCTTTGTTGACTGTGATGATTGTGTTGCTGCACAGTCTTAGATGCTCACAGTGGTGTGTATGGCTGGGACAATAAAAAATGGCCTTGAATATTGACAGCATTGACTTTACATGTGCCAACTGCAATGAGATAGCCCAAGGTGGGAGTTACTGAGACTGCAGTGATGGGTACTGTAGATGTTTGGGTGGCTGAGTTTAGCTGATGTCGAACAGCAGCGCCGAAAGACAAGAGCAGAGAATTTATGGCAGTGGGGTTCAGAAAAGGGTGAGGAAGCAATGAAAGCAGAGTGCTGGGAGCGTTGCTGGTAGGGCTGAGGAGCAGAAGAGGTTTTGGGACATCAGAAGGAACTAAGGGAAGGTCATGGCAGGATGTGAATCTCTCCTACAAGGGCAGAACTGTGATTTGTATTCCACACAGGGATGTCTGCTCAGTGCAACATTCGTATGTGGGTGTGCTGCTCACAGTCTTGTAATGCTCATCATCATGAGGCAGACTTGAGTGTCTGCTGGGGCTGGCGGGCTGGCTGGCTGGACCTTCTGCCATGTGCCTCTAAAGGTGCAAATCCAGGGAGGTATTTCAACAGGCTGCTGACAAGGCTTATGAGCTGCAGAAAGGGAAGCAGAAGACCCTGTTTACTCTATACAAATGATGAGAAAAGGCAACAATTGTTTTTTTCAGACTGTCCTGTAGGAGTTTTTAAAGAGGCAGGGAACAACCAGAGGGGCATGGGGTGGTTTAGGGGACTGTAGTTGTCTCCCTGAACTAGGTGTCCTTGCAGAAGCCTGTGCCGTGGACTGTGTTGTGCTGAGCTAGCAGCATGCTTCTCATCTGGAGCATTGCTGTATCCTGCAGGATTGTGCTCTTCTGGGAAAGCCACCTCTTTGGGTTACATGGCACTAGAGATTGGGTTTCTGTGACTCAGGTGAGTTACTTGGCTCTTTCTGTCTTTGGGAAAGTTGGTGGTTTCCCTGGGGAGTTTCCCTGAGGTGCACAGTGCAGATGTGAGTGCCCCTTCTCAAACACCCATGGGCTGAACCTTCCTTAGGCTTTCAGGCACCAGCAGCTGCCCCACAAGCACAGGTAGATCCTGTGCAGGGGGCATTCCAATTGCTGTAGCATCAAAGTCTTCAAGTGTAAAACCAAATTAACTGAGTGAACTGAGCAGCTGTTTGTAGTGACAAACACTGATATTTTGGCTTACGGACAAAGCTGGGTGAAACATCTCTTGGGATGTGTTTTGACCTCTTCTTTTTGTTTTGTTTTGTTCAAAAGTTTCTTTGAACCGTTTTTCCCTGCCTTGAGCCTTACCCGGAGGCATCCTTGCCACAGGCGTTACTCGTTACTCGGGTGGAGCACTTCATTTTGCAAGGTTATTTTTAACTCCTAAATGCTTGCGGTGGGGCCAGTCCAGGATGGTGGCTGGATTTGTTGCAAGGAAGGGCTGCGCTCTGCTGTCAGGGTGAGCAGTTTCCACTCCTCCTCTTCGGGGTGCTGCTGTAATTTTCTGTGTGTGTTATCTTCCCTGAGGCATGTTTGTAAAGTTTGAGTTTTAGAGGGAAGAGGGAGGAAAGGAGACAAAATCTGCTGGTCTCCTTTCGTTGTGTGTTTGGTTGTTGGTTTTGCTGTTGTGTTGTTTCTTTTAGTTGGGAGGGGAGAAATGCTTTTTCAAATTTTGCCCTTTATTGAAAAAACATAAATGCTGTGTTTCAGACTGTATCACAGTTCAGCATGTCCCTGGGACAGTGCTGGTGCCAACCTGCTTCCTTCTTGGTTTCTCTTCTAAGCTTATCTTGCTTTCTGCTTTGCTGTGTTGTGCTATGAGACACACTTGTCTGCTGTTTTTTATGATCTCTTGCTTTTCCTTGACACTGTGATTTTGTACCTTGTGAGGGTTGCAGTCCCGTGGGGTGCTGAGCCTTTCATTCCCTGGAGTAAGCTCAGTTGTCTGTGAAGGTACTTACTGGTTTGCAGAGCAGGAATGTAGCGTTTGCCCAGTTCCTGAGATCTCATGCAAGGACGGTATTTTTTTTCTGTCTGTTCTGGTGGGACACCTATGCCTGGCTTAGGGCACAAATCTCACTATAGTCTGGGGGTGCCGTTAGTCACAGTCCATGCCCCCACCATGCCACTCGGTGCTGCAGCCTCTCTGGCTGCTAATCTCATTCTGATCTCTTCATTGTTGCGTTTTGGGCAACCCAAATTCCCCGCCCAGGCCTGAGAATTTAACATCAGCACATTTGCATGACTGATCGGATTTGTCTCGCTTCTATGACAACATTGTTTCTATGGAAAATTAATGGATTCTCACGTTGTATTTTTAATGGCTGAAACCACTCCCATGCCACCCTCCCATCCCTGGTCTCTCAGAGGGGAAGTCTGTAAACGGCTCAAATTAGCTATCCCCCCTAAATAGCTCCCATTTCTTTCCTGCCTGCTGTCCATTTCTTTTCTCTCGTTCAACAGTGCTGCAACACTCCTCTACTGGTGTTGTCGGATAAAGAACAATAAGTAAAATGAGCCTATGTTTGCTTTCCTTGTCTGGCCCTTGAATAGATGTGATCTATTGTGAACTACCCCCTTTCATCCAGGACCATGTGGTTTTAAATTGTCAGCTTTCCTTGAAGTTTGCTCCAAGCAGGCCTGGGTTGCTACCTTCCTTCTTTGAGGATGCAGCTCAGTTAATGGTCCCGTTTCTGTTCATTTTTGCTATGACCCAATTTCTTCTGTGGGTGAGCAGGTGGCAGTGATTTTGTTGCCTGTCTGTTTGGGGTCACCCATTCTTCTGCTGCAGTGCTTGAGGTGAGAAGAGTGAGGTTTTGACACCTAGTGTGTCAGACCACCTGAAGGAAAACCATCCCTCCCCAGATGATACAATGAAATGAGGTGTAATAGTCTCTTTGCATTGTGGTGCGACTGGTGAAATGTCCTCAGTGGTGGGACAGTACTTAGGTACTGAACCTTTCCAAATGAAGTTTAGGGTTAGTGCAGTTTTAGTAATAGATTTTCTTCTGTCATCTTTAAGGTTATTACTCCTCAACTTAGTTTTTAGGAATAAATACAGGGCAAGTCCCACAGTATCAGAATTACCTGAGGAGAAGGTCTGACCTGGATTGTCTCCTCCCAGAAGACTGAAGCTGGTTTCTAAAGTATCTTTTGTGGGATATCTGCTGAGGGGGATGCAATGTTTTAGGTCAAGATCTCCTAACCCATAGTACCAAGATAGCAGTGTGTTATAAGGACCTGAATGCCTGAGACAATACAAGGCCAGCCTGGTATCTTAGCCAGGAGGTCATGTTTGTGAGCAAAATAGGCTTTGCATTAGTGCTTTGGTAATTAAGATGCACTACTACAAATGCCAGGCAGGAAACTAGAGTGACCTGAATGCTTAGTTACTTAGGACTGAAGTGTTGCCAGTTTTTGGCGCAAAAATGCCAAAGGTATGGAGATAAGGTGATTGCTGTGAATATTTGTGGTGGTGGGAGAAAAGGGGCAGGAGAGAATTCACCCTGAGCTGGCAGAAGCTGGGCTGAAGCAATCAGCTGTGCAAAGTGTTACTTTTCTGTATGCAATTGTTGCTTGGGGCTTTGGATTATATTAGCGTGGAAAAAATGCCTCCAAGTGAAGGGCTACAAATCATTGCTGGGCCAATAGGGAGGGAAAGAGGACTATAAAACAGGAAATCAATTTAATACTCAGTAGGTGTTTGCAGTGTGCTCACCCTTCCTTCAAATTGCCAAAGGAAAGATTAATTAAAGTTATATTGAGCAGCAGAAATGATGGAGGGTGTATGATGGGGTTTGCATGGTACAGCTTTCTCCATAATTAATTGAGAAAGGCATTCTTGGATTTCATTACCCAGAACCTTGCCATCTCCTGCTTTTAAAGGGCAGCTGAAGCACTGCTGGATTTCCAAGCCAGTGTTGCAGCCTTGCAGGGTGAGCTAAGAAGGATCCCTTCATAGGCAGTTAGAGAAGGTGCTGCCTCTGTCAAGCAGTTTTCACTGTGCTATCTGTGGGTCCTGTCATTTAAATTCAGACCATAATATGTTTTTATCTGCTTTTGGTTTTGTTTCCTGATTCCCTCTTCTGAGGTTGAGAGGTGTGTGCCCTGCAAGGTACATGCATACTGCGAGATGAAGGTGTTGGCAGGGCGTAGAGATAGCTGGTGGTTGGGTCTCTCATCTCTGTCTGCTGCCTTTATTTAGTCAAATTTGAACGGGGTGTGACAAAAGCTATAGGAGGCACAGCTTGTCTGGACCACTTGCTAACTGTCAAACGGAGAGAATTGTATGTGTCTTCATTTCACTGCGTCATGATCCAGCTGCCATCTGTGTTCCTTCTGTACTTTTTATGAAAAATGCACCTGATCAGTGCTGTCTTTGAGAGAGGCTTTTCCTGCTTGCACCAGCTGCTTTTTGGGGCCCTTGTGAATTACTTTCTCTCTCTGGGGCAGGCTTCAGAAACATCAGGGCTTTGCCTTTGTGATGGAGTTTCAGAAGCCAGCTCCTGTAAGCTGAGATGCAGCTCAACCTGCCAGGTTCTACCTATGACTAGAGCATTTCCTCCCAAATTTTCCCTTGAAGAACTTTCCTTGGTTTGATTCCAGAGCTTCACTTAAATCTGGCTGAATATGAAGTTTTCTGCTCTTGTCCTTCTGAAAAGGAGCTGTGACAGTCCTCTCTAAAGGTGTTTAAACATTTTATGGTGCAAAAGGGAATGTCTACATGCTATGTCATTGTGAGGGGAAAGCTCTCCTGTCTGCCCAATGGTCCAAGGTCCAGCAGTCCTGGAAGCTTGTTTCCTCCATTGATTTTGATAATACATTACTAAATATGCTCACTACCGCAGGGCTGGGAGATGTAAAGCAGGATGAAGCTTTGGATTAACTGGATGTATCATCTCCATTCTTTATTGGCAATATAAGCACCACGGCCATACATGACTTGTGTTTGTCATGCATTATTGCTGTGATGACTGACAGCACTTGCTGTGTTTTAAACCTAGCTGGCAACTGGGGTTGCTCACTCACCCCCTGCTGGGATGGGAATGAGAATCAGAAAAAGGTAAAATCTGTGGGTTGAGATCAGAACAGTTTAATAATTGAAATAAATTAAAGTATAATAATAATAATTTTAGTGAAAAGGAAAAAGAGAGAAAGGAATAAAACCCAATAAAAACCCAAGTGATGCACAATACAGTTGCTCACTGCCCTCTGACTGATGCCCCGCCTGTCCCCAAGTAGCAATTGATCCCTCCTGGCCAATTTTCACTGCCCCATCCCTGGCAGAATTCAAGGCCAGGTTAAATGGGGCTTTGAGCAACCTGGTCTAGTGAAAGGTGTCCCTGCCCAAAGGTCCCTTCCAACCCTAACCATTCTATGGTTCTATGAACTCCCTCCAGTTTATATACTGAGCATGATGTGCTGTGGTATGGAATATCCTTTTGACTAGTTTGGGTCTGCTGTCCTTGCTTTGCTCCCTCCCAGCTTCTTCTGCACCTCTTCACTGGCAGAACATGGGACATTGAAATGTCCTTGACTTAGAGTAAGCACTACTTAGCAACAACTAAAACATCAGCCTGTTAACAGCATTCTCATACTAAATCCAAAATATAGTACTTTTCCAGGTACTAGGAAGAAAGTTAACTCTATTCCAGCTGAAACCAGGACACTCTTGGCTGTGGGATACTGCAGTAAATAAGTTCTTTGTTTAAAAAAAAAGTGTATGTATAACAGTCTCTTGATGAAAAGCCAGCGCTAGATGTTCCTAAAAATCAATTGTAATTGATTGGACCAAGAAGAGGAGAAAGTGATCACAGTTTATGCTGGGTTTGGTACTTCTTAAACCTGCTAGGATGGAAGAAACAATGGTTGAGTTGTTTAAATTACATGAAGCTGGCAAATCAAGGGTTTGTTTTTTGTTTTGTTTTGTTTTTAGCGAGGGTATCTTGCTAGGCTGTTGGCTTAAAGAGAAGATACCAGCTCTGTTCTAAGTAACTGTTGCCTTTTCTTCTACCTGGCTCTGAACTTTGTGAGTAACTTGGAGAGCAAACAGACTTATGAACACTAGCCCTGTTTAAAAGCAATTTCTCTGCACTCTCTTAAACAGCCTAGGAAAGTGTCAGTTGCTCAGCTTATGGATGTACGTAGCTAAACACAGAAAATGTGTCCTTTGTCATTATCCCTGGATGCTCTATAGGGAGATTGTTGCTTCCTAGTCCACTACCTCAGTGCAGTAAAATGTGGGTTTTTTCCTGGCCTACCTTACATGCAGGCTGCTTCCTCAGACATTAAGCAATAGCAGATGGAGAGTTGTCCAGGCAAGGGTGGGATGGGGTGGTATCCAGTTGAGAGCTATACACTGGGGTGGAGGGAAGTAATGCTGAGCTGGTGAAATTGCAGAGGAAGAATCTAGCTTTGAAGTGGTGGCATGAGATGAGGGCATGCTGCTTGCACTTGGGAACAAACTGGATCTAAAAGCCCTTCCTGGCTTGTGAGAAAAGAAGGTGCCGAAATTAAGCCCCCCTCCTCATCAGGATGGAGCACCTGTGGCCGTAGTGGAGTTGTACAGGAGGTGGGAAAAGTTCCTGTGACCCTCAGGCATCAGAAGGGGGGCAGGGCTGCCTGGGCAGAAGGACAGCAAGAAGAGTTAGAGCTTGGTTTCTCTTGTGCAGGAGTGAGGTCTCCAAGTGAATTTAGCTGCCTGTGTGTTGGCTCTATGCATGTCTATGTTGGGGAGCAGAGATCAAACTACATCTGTGTGTCCATGATAGCCTCTTCCTAAAGTCTGTTTCCAGCCTACATGTAAAATATGGCCAAGAGGCACTCTCCAGACAGTGTACAGCTTCAACAGAGAGCAAGTCAGAGGTGCACAGCCAAAGCCCTATCTGGTATAAGCATTGCCATGGGACATGCACTGTCAACTAGAGCAGAAAGCAGAGAAAGCGAAAATGTTATGAAGCTCACATAGCTCCATTTACTTTACATGGAAACAGGAGGGGGTAAGCCAGTCCCTTGGGTTTTGCACTCCACATTACAGGGGAGTGGCATTCTAAACCCTAAGGTTAAGGTGGAAGATGTAAGGTGGTCTGAAGTAATGGGCAGCGGACGTCCCCCTGCAGTGCTTTCTTAGGCAGAGGCAGGTGTTTAACCATTTAAGAGCCCATAGAGGGAGCTGCTTTGCTGCTTGTGGCATGGATTTTCAGTTCTATGTGTCCATATGTGCCCTCCTGCTTTGCTCATCGTACCAGGAGTGGATTCATAGGTCACCGGACTGGAGTGACTCTTACATCAATGCAGAAAAGATTAAGACCTTGAGTGAAGAAGAAACCAACAGCAGTAATGGGTATTAAAATTAGAAGATGTTTCTCCTATTTATGGCAGGCAGTATAATCCATGCCATGGAATTGTTCAGTTCTTGTTTAAAATAACATGACACTCAGCCAAGGGAGAACGTCTGTTGGTCCTTAAAGGTGGTCATTGTGTAGTCTCACATGCATGTTTGCAGCTTTGGACAAACTCAAGCCCAAAGTATTTATTTGTTCCTGCATCCTCACCTTCCAGGAAAGGAAAGTCATTGAACATGAATCAGAATTTCTGGCCTGATTTGATCTCCTACAGGTAACTCCCAAAAAGGTGCTAGAGGTGGGAGCACTACACAGGATAATTTAGGCAATTCTGGTTTCTGCAGAAGTCTGAACAGGGATACAGACTGTGATTCCTAGCAGATTTTGATGGTTTTGAAATATTTGTTGCGTTAGAAGTGAACCATCTTCGCAGACATTCCTCCACAAACTGAGACTTGTTTCTGAAATGAAACGTGCTCCCTGAGCAGGGGAACTCCTGCCCCCTGAAAATTGAATTGCTGAGTCCCCATTGCTAGGAAATCCTGCTGATGCCACACATCAGCTCTGGCTCCAGACGCCCTTGCTGTGTGTGTGGGCGTTTTACCGGCAGAGCCTTCAAGCCAGTTTATCCCCAGAGCTGGCCAGTAGAAAACTTAATGATCCTTCTTACTGAGGAGAAAGAAACTGATCCAAATGAAAACATAATGACTGAATGTGGTGGTCTTAATGCTTTTCTTTTATTCATTACTGTTGCTCGTTTCCCATCTTCCTTTGGCTTGAGGGTTCGATGCTCAGGATCTGGCCGCTATTTCTAAAGTGCTGGTTTGGGATGTTTTCTTTCTCTTCTTTCACTGGTTTCTGCCTTGTTTTGAGTTTTTTCTCTCCCCTCTGACACAGTTGTTACTTGGTGCAAAGGAATGCGTTGAGTTTTTTCTTCAAGGTATAAATCTTTCTTAGCATACTTCAGAATATTGTTCTGTTGGTTCCTGTGCCAGCAGGTGGTTCAGCAACAGCAGCAGACCTGTCTTCCTGTGAAGAAAAATGAAATATAGAGGTGCTGGGAATGCACTTTGATCTGTTGATTTATTTATTTATTGTTAGACTGCAGAGTGTTAGCTCTAATGAAAGCGTGGCCAGCCCTGAAAATTAAATTTCCCAGTGCTCAAGCCTGTCAGGTTGGGAAGCATCGGCAAATGCTCAAAAATAACTTTGGTGGTTTTGCCAGTGCATGAATAGTCATATGGTTGTTTACCAGGAGGTGGCACTCATCATTGCCTACCTGTGTCTGCATATGCCCAGCACTGCGTATGCCTGCTGCTCGTGCTGCTAAGGCGGGACATTGGTTTTCCCTTATGTCATTTGGATGTGGTACCAACCCTAGAACAAGAGGAGCTGGTGCCCTAGGATCTTTCAGTAATGCAGATGGGGAGAGCAGAGATATGAGTGGGCATGGACATTGTCCCTTACAAATACACTTGTGATTGATCTCCTGGATGGACAGAGTTCATCCTTCAACTGCACTGTAAGGCATAACCAACCAGTGTAGCCCATCAGTTGGGTGACACAGCTGAGTCTGTGACAGGCAGACACAGGCAGGCCCCCTGGGCTACCTGAAAATGGCATCTGTTGATGCTCACAAAATTGGAGATGCCAAGGTTAACAAGGTTAAAAGCACGTGCTTCTTCCTTGGATATTTTGGGCTGGCATAAGTAGTCCTGAGGCATCCCTGTTGTGCAGCCCAGCTAGCATCTACACACAGAGGCTGTGAACACTAGTGAAAACTAAGTTTGAGTTGTGAGTATTGATGAAACAAGCCTGCGGCATCTACTTGGATTCATGCTGCTGTTTGTTTTCCATGCTCATTGCTGTGCTGCACTGTGGGAAACCTAATGAGCAAGAGTAAAGTCCTTCCAGCAAAACTGTGTTAAAACTATGCTGGAAGAACTGAAGTCTGTCAGTGAAAGCTGTGCCAGCTGGCTGCAAGTTCTAATGAGACCCTCGAGCTGATGACATACACCGTGTGGCTCCGGCCACACAGAAAGAGAGCTCCTTTGGCTCAAGTTAGAAGGTACAGGTCCTCAATCTAGGTTCAGATCTCATTCAGCATCTAAAGCCTGCCATTTCTTAATAAAAGCTTCAGCTGGTGAAAGAGTCTGTATTTGAGGTGGGGTGGGATGGAGGGAGCCCTCCTGGCAGGCAGGGTATGCCTGTTTCCAAGGCCTCTTTTTCTGTGAATCTCTGTCACAGCTGTCCTGATAGGTGCTACAGGGAAAATTGCCATGGTCTTCCATAACATCCAGAGGGTGACTGCTTCGCTGGTCCCTGTCATCAAGGTATACCTATGGCCTATACTGATGCTCTGGTGCAGGAATGGGGGCTTCCTGGCAAGGGGTTGTGGCAGGTGAAAGTTTTGCTCCAGCTTGGTGGCTGGAGGTCAGTTCAGACACAGATGTCTGGTGGCATTTCTCAAGCATGGAGTTATGTTCTTCTGCCAAGGGGAATATAACTTGTATAAACTTGTGTGCTTGTATAAACTTGGAGCTGACTGCGGTGAGGGTGGAGGATACCCATCCCCAGGTATTTGTCTTGCAGTGTTAGAGATCAGGCTGTTTTTAGCAAATCACAATATTGCATTTTGTTTTGAGATGTATTTTTAGGAGCAACATTATTCAGCTTTCTGTCTGAATGCCAGAAGCTTTTCTTGGTGACTTTTTTTTCCTCCTACTTGTTGTCTTTGGGAAATAGAAATAGAAAGAACAAGAATTTTGTGAAAAGGCCTGGATTAAACACACTTTTAACAGGAAAAGGGTATTTTAAACTGTTGTGAACACTTCGGTACTGCGTTATTGTAAGAGTCAGCAAAGTTATTTTTTCCCCTGAAATCATGAAATCATATTGTGCTACTCAGAACTAGAGAAAGAAGAAAACACAAGCAGGGAATGGGAGAGGGGAATTGCTTGGGGGTGTTGAAGGAAAAGCAGATTGGAGGTGATTTCTAGGGAAGAGTGACGAGGATTTGAGAAAGAAGACACTTTGGGCTGTCACATTGCTTTGGAGTGGGAGCCTGACAAAGAACCCCTGCAGGTTACTGTGGAAAATGTGGAATGAGAAGGCATTGCTGGGCTTGAACTCTGTGGCTGCATGTGAAGCACCTGGAGAAACTGTTCAACCTGTTACCTGCCTAGAAATAGATGTTCTCCTTCCCCAGTGCCACCTGCCGTGCCTTCCAGGTACCTCTGTGCTCAGCATGCAATGTGGACACCAGCATGCAGACTGTTTTCCTGGGGGAGAAACGTGCTGAAAATGGAGGCAGCTTGCCAGGCTGCTTTTTTCATTTGAGCGCTGGACTTGTTTGTTAAACATAGTTGTCCTTCCACTTTGCCCCAACAGACAAATGCTGTCCAGTTGCCTGTGCTGGGAGGTGGTGACGTTAAACGTTTGGGGTGGTTGGTGCAGGTAACTAGCCCAGGGTAGAAGCAAACTCTCTCACATTGGCTTCATCCACCTCAGTAAGAGCTGCTCTGTTCTTTCTATAGAGAGCGATTAATGCGTCTTCCTTAAAGAAAAGCTGGCACGCTGTTGCACTGCGTGTTAAGGGTTTGCACCTGGCTGTGCACTGCAGAGCTCTCTGCCAGGAGAAATACTGGTTTCCAAGTTTGTTAGCCTGCTGTTTGGAGATTTAAATGTTTTTTGTTTGTTTTTGTTTTCTTTTTTGGAAATCCTCCCACATTAAATTAGAAAGGAGAACTTGGTAAAGGAAATCAGAAGGGATGCTTTGAGATGCTTCATTTGCCAGCAGTCTCTGAACTTGTGACCCTTTAAAATAAACTACTCGGGCTTTCCTGTGGGATGGCTCCCTTGGGGTGGAAGCAAACATCTTTCAGGCTTGTTTGCCTTTAGGAAGGAGCCTTTGACAGCACAGAAGTTGTAGCGCAGCATTCTCAGCCGGGACTTCCAGCGAGGAAAGTTGTTCAGCTGGTTGGGGACTGTGATAAATCATGGTTCTCCTGGAGCATGCTGGGACTGCAGAGAGCTGGAAATAAATGCTAGGGAAATTCAGCTTTTGTAGTGGGCCATCTTTCAGGATGATGTATGGCTTTGTAACAGAAAGAGATTCCTTTGCTAGGGCTGGGAGAAAGCTGCTTCCTTCCATTGGGAAAGAAAATGTAACAAGTCTGTTGATGTAAATCCATGCTGCAGGCTTTCCCTGAAAGCTGTGCTTTGGCATGGGCTACTTTAGCCTGAGAAACAATCTGTGTGGTACTAATGGAAAAGAGTCGCTGATAGCCCAAGGTGGTGATAATTAGGTTTTGGAGTGAAATGAGACAGTAGGTTTGGCAGGAGGGTAGGGACTGTACATTCAGTTGGCCAGTATAGTAGTGACTTACCCAATGTGGCTGTGGAGTGAATCAGATGGCATGGGATGCTGTTTGCATCTCTGCCCCTTGGCTGCTACATTGTCCTGAGCAAATAGTTTCTCTGGACGGATAAAGTGTCTCGTCTTCAAATTGCAGTCACAGGATCCTATGTCTCCACTTTTTATCCCTGGACATTCCAAATCAGCTTGGGATGTTTTGGCCATGCTGATAGACTTGTTAGCTGGTGGGGGTCTGACAGTATTTTAGATTCTCCTCTCTTCTGTGTGAGGGCTTGGATTGAATTGCTGAGAAGTAGGGGAGAGCCTGAGTTCTGTGTTTATGTAGCGAACAGAAGCTCTTTCCTAGTTATAATTGATGTCAGTTTGTGGATGGGTTTGTCTGCACTAACTGTGTCATCTTCTGGAGCTGTTGCCGTAGTTCTCTACTCAGGGCTTTGGTAGCACTGTTAAGGGGGCTCAGTCACAAAGATAGAGCCAGCCTCCTTTGAGGCTTTTCCCCATCCCTCTGCGGTGGCCAGTTAACCAGACAGCTTTGCCCCAGTGAAGGCGGGAAACAGCTGAGTCCTGCTCTGCTCATGCCAGGGCTCTGCTGCTTGTAGCAGCTCTTGACTGGGGCAGTATATAGCAGCTGAGATGTGCCCAGTAGCAGGTGAAGACTTCTTTCTTTTCCCATGTCTCAGACATTGGCAAATGCTATTGTGCTGACTGAGGTGCTGAGATGCAGAATTGAGGAGACAAGTGCTGCATCAGAAGCAGTGCCATGTTGTAGCAGAATAAACTCTGAGTTAACCTTTAGCATTCAGTTGGTACAGATCTGATTGCAGGCTTCTGATATTCAGGCAAAGGTCCATATTTCATTTGGTCTTGGCAGTAAAAGTGAGATGATCAGTAAGCCCCCTTGGTTTCTCAGGCCAAACATAATTTGATCAGTGATGCTGATCAAAGTATGCTCTGTAGAAATGAGATGCTTCCACTCCCTAACCTCCCCAAGCAATGTAAATGTTGTTGACTTAACAAGAGAAGAAGAAAAGGATTCCATCAGATCTCGTCACTGTTGCAGACAGTGAATCACTGTTGCTCCTTGTATGCCTTACTGTGTTCTCTTGAACTGTACCACTGACTAATTTGCTGTTTCTCCTTTTTCATCAGCCTAAGCAGGCTTCTTGTGTGAATTTTAACAGCTCTGTTTGTAAGCTGTTTGTCATCTCTAAAAGATCTGTTCTGCTTAGTCAACTGCCTCATTGCCTATGTTTATTTTGTTCAAATTCCCCAAATGGTAACTATATACTGTGCAGTGTCAACTTGGTCTGGATACTTCCGGGGTATAATTTTGTCCGCTCAGATGATTTCCAGTCTGTTTCTCTGAGCTGTGAATGTTGAGTTATCAGTTTGTTTGCCTTATTTTCACGGCTTATGGCTGAAACTCAAAGATTTTTACAAAATTAAAACCCGCAAACTTTAATCTGGGTAACTGATCCACAAGGTGACAAATAACTCGCGTTTCTCCACCAAAGTGGAAATGATTGGCTGGCTCTCAGCTTGGGTTTAGACCAGTGCGGTGTGTGTGAGTGCTAACCCCTTGTATGAGGTCCTGCAGGCTAACAACTGCAGCCTTTAGATACAAGCTGCTGAACTTGAGTGTTTCACCACTGTCCACCTGTCTTATGCAAATTATTAGCCTGGGGATGGTGCTGATGTGACATCTCAGTCAGGATCTGTGCCACAACTTAGCTAGCTCCTTCACACTAGGAGCTAGCTAGGGAAATGCCACTGATTGTGCCTCTTGTAGGCTTGAATGAAGAGTGAACACCACCACCACCTCAGTGCCTGGTTGAGAGCCAGACCTATAATGAGTAACATGAGAATCCCAACTACTCATCTTCTTCTGGGGGATCTGCACAGTGGCCAGATTTAAATGCTGTCACCTGGTCTCCACTGATGCCCACTCTGTCCGTACTTTTGAAACTGCTCCTCTATATTAGCTTTTCCTGGTCCAGGGAGTAATTGCCTCTTTGGTATGATACAGGCCACAGAAGAATTGTACTTTCCTTCCAAAATAAAAACTAAACTAATTGCAGTTTTTTTCTCTCCAGCTGCCTTTTGGGGAGATATCGCTTTAGATGAAGATGATCTGAAGCTGTTTCAAATAGACAGAACTGTTGACTTAACAAAGCACTCAGATGGCAACGCAAGACACACTTCAGGTAAGGGCAGCCCCGGGATGGTGCCTTCTTTTCCCTGGTTTTGTCCTTAGGGAGGAAGGACTTCTCCCTCACTTGTGACACTTGTTCCCACAGCCAGGGCAGTGCATGTAGAGCTTAGTTATGTGACTGGGGGTGGCATCCAAGTATGAACTTTGTTAAATACAATCCAAGTCATAGTTTGATGTATCCAAATCCTATCTTGTTTGAGGGAGGAGATTTTAAAATTTTCAGCACAGGTCTTTTCCTGTGAGGAACTTCCTTTCTACGAACTTGGGAGGAAATGTGTTTGAAGTTGAGCCGCTCAGTTTGGAATTAGTTTTGACTCTTACTGTCCCCCTCCCTTTCTTGTTATGTATGATCTTACTGGAATAATGCCTTTTTTTCAGCTGTGTATCTAGATAAAATCCACTGCAGTCTTGAATACTGACTACCCTTGAAGTGATGTTATAATTGAAATAGGCTAACAGTTGTTTTTATTTCCTATAAAGGCAATAGATGTTGTCCCTGTACATGGCTCTTATGTCTACTCAGTCTTGTGCAGGACCAGAGCTGTTTCTTGACTCAGGAGCTCTGGCTGGACTCCACCTCTAACAGCCTGAAATGCTTTTCAGTGTGTTTGGAGGGTTTGGAGGGATCACTGCAGTATTGTTGTCTCTACTTCACTTTGTGCTGCAAAAGAGAAATTGTTGGAAGTCTGAGCTCTGAGAGATACCAGAGGGACTGGAGGCAGAGCAGGTCCGGACAAAATTCTTTTCTCTCTCTGCTGTTACACTCTTAGGTTAGCAATTAAGGTGAAAGGTTTGATAGGAGCAGAAATCACTGAAATCATATTCACCAGCCCCTCGAGCATCTCAGCAAATTATATAACAAATATTGTATAATTTGTAAGGATTGGTGGCTGCATCTGTATCCTTATGACTGCCTGACTTTGGTTTCAGATCATCTAAGCACTGTGTAGGTCCTGTTCTGAGGATCAGTGCTCCAGCTTTCTGTTGGGATGAGAGTGAAAGATGACATGTCCAACACAGAGGCATGCTTTTGATATAGACGTAACTGATTAAACTCATGCTGATGCTGAAATTCTGAGCAGAGCAGGGATATTCAGTTCTTCAGATTATGGATTGCTCCATGGAAATGCTGTTATTCCACACTGTTGTGTCACTTAACCCATTCATATCATGTTTTGGGCTGTGGCGCTTTCTCAGGTCATAGGTAATTAGGAGTAGGTTGCCTTCAGCGCGAAAGGTAAATCAGAAAATGAGGGCTAAGAATGTGGGTCAGGCAGCATTAATCTCTTTCATATTAGTTGACAGTTCCTGAAGTTAGATGAGGAGACTACTGGGAAAGCAAAGCCAGACAGTGTTTGACTGTATTGTTTTGCTCTAATAGCTTTTTCATTTGACATATCTAACATATTTCTTTCAGTTGGCACTGGTGCCAGACCGCCATCTGGCAAACAGACTGAGATTTGTAACCCACATCTATGTCATATAATGCAGGCACTGGTCTCTTAGATCCATGGCTCATGCTGTGTGGTTAGGCTACTCTCTTCCTGCCACCTTTTACTGAGGCAAAGCTGGAACATCATAAGATGCTTTGCATCAGGTGAATGGTGGTGTCACATCACTCACTTGGCCCTGTCCTCATCTCTGGCTTCATTTGTCCTCCTGGTTTTCAGCCCCTGGAACCACAAGCTGACAAGTGGGCAGCCCCTGCGCCTGCCACGCTCTCTGTGGAGCATGCACAGCGTTCACCTGCCCTGTGAAGGGCCTCTCTGCAGGAGCAGGGGGGGTTGATTCTTCTCTTGCAGGGCTTGCTTGACACTCATGTGAATTGTAAGAGGGTGGTCTACTTCAGCATGGTAGGGATTGCGACCCATTCTTCCCTGGGAGGAAGTTCTGCTGAGTTTTTTATTTCCAGTGGGAAGAATGCAACCTCTGTACAGAAAGAGCCTAAAACCTTGTATGTGTGGGACCCCTTGAATTATAACATTTCAGAGTTTCCTAAAGCTGTTAATCAGATTATTTTATAGTGGAGGAAGTACTTAATATGTATATACAGACATACAGGCTCTTCGTATCTGACAGCTGCAGTTCTGAGTACACTACTAGGCCAGGCGTTTTTCTTCTGTGTTGTTTCCTTGTCCCTGGAAAATGCTGTTTGGGTGGAAGGAGGGGTGTAAATTGTGCCATTTTACATTGTTGGGGTGTTTACAGACATATACCCTATTAGCTTGTGTGGAGCATCTGCAGCTGGCAGACTCTGGAAGAATAATGAGATTCCTATGCACTTATGGATGACAGGGGACATGGTTCTTTCATGGATCCAACTGAAGATGATATGCTTTAGTAAAAGCTCTACCTTGGCTGGTGAGGGCTGAGACTATCAGATGTTTTAAGCTTTCCCCTTCTTTACCTGCTTCTACTCTTTGTCTAGAAAGATGGCTATGCCCATCTCTAGGCCCTTGAGAGAGAGGCAGGGAATGTGATCTGAGGACAGTATGGATTCTGCCACAAATTTCTATGCTGAGTTTCACAGCATGAATGTGCTCCAGGCTTGTTTTCTGCATTAATTTCCTGCTTGCAGAAATGCCATAGTTGCTATTCAGACCCTCAAAATCTGTGAACTTGCTTGAGGGTGGGATGCCTCATAGTTTAGTGTTTCCAAGCATCTTCTCAGCAGATATTGGAGCTACAGTTTTTTTCCTGATATCTGGGGCCTAAAGAAATGGACCAAATAGCATTTACAACCAGTAACAGATGATTGTTAAAATAAAAGCATTTGAAATGTTAAAGTTAGCTACCTCCCTGCTTCTGCTTCTGCGGGATGAAGTTTGGATGTCGTGTTTACTATGAAAATCTGTTCTTCTCATGCAGTGGTGTTGAAGTGGATACACTTAGGATTTGGCCCTGTAGAGATATGGCAATGGTTCAAGACATAATGAGAAGAACCTGGTACCTGGAGATCTGCCAGTGAGCGCTATCCTCAGCAAGCCCAAGCTTTACCAGTGCCTAATCACTTTGATGAAAGATTTTTTCAAAGAGTTCACAGTTTTGAAAAGTTTCTCATAGATTTTTTTTTTTAAGTTTAGTGAAAATATTTGCTTTTACAATATAATTTTAGCTTAGAAGAAACCTGAGTCAAAACTTTTAAGGATTTCTCTGCTGCGGAGAGCCCCAAATGGCTTCAAAATGAGAAACAAGAAGATCCACAGGCAGGCTGTGAAACTGCACAGTGTCACCTCTCTTTTGGACCCAATTGAGTCCACTGGTGCAAGGTGATTTGCTTTATTGCTTTATCTACTGAAGCACCAGCTGTAGAGGAAGACGACTTTTTCTTTTCTTGTTATGCCTGTGGAAAGAATGTGCCTGTTTAATTCAAATGGGTTTAATTTAAATCTTTTCAGGCAGCTTAGGGATTAAGAGGACTTTTCTGATATATTACTCCTTTTCCTGATTTTTGTATCATGGAGGCAGTTTCTAGTCCTGAAAGGCACCTCTGTGAGTGAGAAACGCAAGTTTGTCTTTTCTGGGTTTGGCACCAGCACATCAGAAGACACATGGGAGTCTGGCTGCCCTCACCAACGCCACGCTGTGCTGGACTTGCTGCTGAGGCACTGACTCTGCATCCCACTGCCGCCAAGAATGCTTTTCAAGAACAGTCAAAACAGGTTTTCTTTTCCTCTGATCCTGAGAGCTCTTTTCGGCTTGTGGCTTGCGGCTTGCGGGCCTTCATGAGGTTTCACGCTACCACAGATGAGTGGCAGGGAGGATTTACAGAGCATCTTTGCTAGCTAAAGTAATACTTCACATAACAGTGCATCTGGGATGGGAGTATATTCGATCCCAGGATTTCCAGTGAAATCAGAGGGGAGACAGCGGCTGCTGTGAATGGCTGAAGGCTCTGACAGCAAATTCGTGTATGTTATTCTCTGGCAAACAAGCTAGGCAGGAGTTCTGCATTAAACCTTCTCTTAATAAGAGCAGGGAGTTGGTTTGTTGGCACACAGTAGCTCTGCTGTTTTTGAGCATGCTGTGAAAATGCAGGCAGCCATATGCTTCACCAGATCTGCATGAGGCCCACATCTGCAGCAGGCTGCTTTGCTTTATCTTGCTTTGGAATGCCCCTGGTCGCATTTCCTGTTTCAGGAGTGGCTCATCACTTTTTTTTTGTAGCAACCCAGAAATCACAGGTTTCAGTCTGGTGTGCATAAACTGCTTTGGAGCATGGAGGCAAACCTTGAAGGAATCTGAAAGGGAGCAAAAGAATGTGCGGTCCTGTGTAAGTGCACACATGAAAGACTGTATGGTGCAGGGGGGATCACTGCGGTGCTTTTCAAGTTACATAGCAACTTCTAATTCACCTGAGGTGGGCTGTCAGACCCAAAACATGTTTCTCTGCTCTCTGGTTGATTCCCATGTGAGCTGGGGTTGCTTGCAGGACAGGTTGCTGGGGTGCAGCTCTCCTGTTAAGAGTTGTGCTGTTTAGCCACGGGGTGGAGAATAAGATGTCTCCCTACGGTGCTGAAATAAGAAATCTCCCTAAGGTGCTGGAAGCAGTCTAAAGCCGGGCTTCTGCTGCTTCACTTTATGAGAGGTTCCTCAGTCTAGGGGCTGTGGCCACTAATAGTGCTGCACATTACTTCCTTTTTGATGCTGCTGATGTGTTTCTAGTGAAATTTAAGTTAGCGCAAAATGCACCTCTAGAAGAATGAAAAATCCAGGGATTTTAGACCATGACTATCTGAAATACCAGAGGAGATCTGATTTATGGATTTGAAGGAGAGACTGTTATATTTCAGCTGACTTGGCACATGCATGCCAAGCTCAGAGCTGTTTTTTCCCTCTAACTCATGTTTGGTGCTCTGCTGTAGTGGCACTTGGCTAAGGGTAGAAGGGGTGGACTTCAACATTAGCAGATTCAGGGCTGCCTAGGGCCTAATCTTCCATTAATTTAGACTTAGAGCAAATCTATGGCTTGTGCTAACTTAATGTGAGTTGTATTGGTTGTAGTTGGCCAGGAACAATGCAAATAACTATGTACATGCTGTAACATAACCCACATCTGTGAACTCTCTACAGGGGTCTGTGCTTCCACTGGGAAATCTTTACTGAAGGTTGCTTCCTCTTATGTGGGTAGAGGAATATCTCTGTTCCAAGAGACCTGTTTGAGGGCTCTGTCCATCTGTTTGCATACCTTCTTTCAGTTTTTCACAGCACATGATGTGCACTCCAGGGATGTCTCTTTTCAGTCCATGCAGCCCCTTAACAGGAAGAGGAGCCTCAGCCCCCTCTGTGGAAAGGTAGATGCCAAGTGCCTGATGCTTGGCCTGACGCTAAGGTTTGTTTAGCTGTGCCAAATGGTTTTCCTGTGACAAGCCCCAGTGTTTACCTTTTGAATCCATCATTCAGTCAGGACTTTTCCCAGAGCAGGCAACCATGAAATTAATTTTCTACAGTTCTGTAGTTTGCTCAGCAAGGCAGGAGCTCCCCTTTCGAAGAGTTGGGTAAGTCCTCCATGACTGAGGGTGCTGTTATTCACATCATTTTTCTGAGTTATCCCCTTTCCCAGTTCCACATTTCTGTGCAGTAAGACAGTGATCCTCTCTTTGTAGAAAAGCAAATACTGTGTTTTTTCCATTCCAGCCCAGTCTTGCAACCCTATTGCAACCTTCTCAGACCTGACTTTCTCCAGCATAAAGATAATTGTCTACAAAGCCCATGACCCTTGACTATTGCTGATCGATCTTCTAATTCCCATTGCTAGCAAACACTAATCTTTTGGACTGATATTTTCTTTTTTGATTTGCAAGTGCCAAATTGAAGTCCATTTTGAAAAATGTTGAGAGGGATTTTTCTCTCTTATTGCTGACCTTAGCAATGCCATTTTGCTAATTACAGGAACAGAACCTGCCAGTCCGGTGCCTGACAGTAGGAGAGGAGAGAAGGTAATCAAGTAAATGTGCCAAAGCATGGGATGTCTATATGTGCAAAGAAGACAGATCTGCTTTGCAATGTTGGAGAAGTGGTCCTGCGTCAGGACAGCATGACTGTCAGGAGCGGGGAAGTTGGTTTGTTAGGCACGTCTGCTTGTTCTAAGCTTGCCACTGGATTGATCTGTCAATGGACAGTGCCTGTGGGGCGATTGCAAGGCGCATATGCTGGTCCATCCACTGAGCTGCAGCTCAGTTCACAGGCACAGATTCTGCTCTTGGGGGCTTTGCATCTCACACTTCCAAAAGCACAGCACAGGTCAGCTTTGTGGTTTTGGCTGCGCTGTTTTGCCCTTTCCACATTGCTTGCTTCCAGTAAGGAAGAATTCCCCCAGCTGGTCAGTGTGGGGGCACAAGAGAAATGCAGAGCAGCAGCTTATTTCTTTGCTCCTGCCCTTGTATGTGCAAGGGATTCATCCGATTTCATCTGTGTTGCACATTCAGCTCTTCTGCTTTAGAGATTCCTGCTCATCCTTGGGGTGTCCAATAGCCCCTTTCCCCTTGTCCAGAGGGTTGTATTCTCCTCCATCAGGAGGCAGTTTCACCTTGCCCACTGACCAGAGAGGGTTTAGTGTGTTTGGTCAATTTTGCCTTCCTATGTTCACCAAAGGGAGTTTCTTCATTTCCTTACATGCCTCCTCAGACTTCTCCCTTAGGAAATACCCATGGAGAGCTGTCTCATGTGCTGACAAGTGCTGTCTTAACTGTTACATCTGCTTCCCAGTGTTGTTTTTGTTCCTACTTTTGCTGAGTTTTGTACAGTCCCTCTGTGACCTTGAAGTATGATGCAGGAGAGAGTGATCCTTGAGTGATAGATAATGTTATCATCAGATGTTAATGGAGGGCTGTCCGCTGCCTCTGTAGGCAGTAAGGTACTGCTTGTGATATGCCTGGGTAGCAACAAGAGGTTCTACAGATTTTACTCCACCTGTTCCACCACAAGGTATGCAGGCCCCGATTCTCTTTGGATGAAGGTCTTTCCAGTACGATATGTTGCTTAAAAACCAGTTTATACCAGTGGGGCTTGCAGTGTTCCTTCACTTACTGGGCTGTGGTGTTCCAAACTTGGCTTGTGACAAGCAGAGAAATGCTACACTCATCACAAGTAAATTCTATCTCTTCTTTCACCTTTGCTTATGATAAAGGTTGTGCAGGGCAGGGTACAGAGAGTCACAACCAATAGGTGAAGATACCACCTGGCCTTTGTCAGAGCGCAGCCTGGATGACACAGCCCTGCGTTCCACATGGAGTAGGATGTCCTTTTTCCTTTTGTCCAGGTTTCCGATGGCAGCTGGTCACATGTACCACAAAGCTTGTTTTGTAAATGCACTGTTCCCTGAAATCAAGTTTTCTGGATGGTGGCTTCCCACCTGTCAAAATAAGTGGTTTTATTTCTGCTGTGCTGAAACATCCTGCAGTCCACATTCAGCCTTACATAGCTTTTCTTTTAGGGATTTTATGAGCTCTGCAATATTGCTCAAATTAATCCACACAAGCAGTAAAGCTTTCTCCATTCTAAGGAAAATCCCCAGCTATTTCAAACTCTGCCACTTATTCATTCTGAGTGGAAACTTTGGTTGTGTTTATCCTGTGAGTCCAATTCATATGCTTCCTTCAGAAATCAGCCAGGAAGGCAGTAACGCTGTTAAATGCTGCACATCAGAAATTAATCTGCTTGGATTTGTTAATGAGCAATTAACTTCCTTTAAGTACCCAAAAAGACATCTGCAGAAATTATGTATGATGCCATGTTTGAAGCTGCTTCAAAACAGTCTGTATCTGTAGCTTCTTCCTATTGAACATGGTGCCTCCATCAGCTCTGGACATAGCTGCAGCTTTGGGCACAGTGTTGCTGTATGGACAATCCTGCATCTCTGCTGTTCCTTGCTTGACTTCGCCTGACTGGCTGCCAGGGTACTGCTTTCCCTATCCCCTAAGTTTTCTTTAGGGCACGTCTCAAGCACCTGGAAGTTGGAGGTAGATGGAAATATTAACACTTTAAGGAGCTGTGATAGTCACCATATAGAGCATTTGTAATGCCTGATTTTTGTTTGTGACTGTCTTACTCTCGATCACTCTTAATTAAGTTTTCACCTGCTCTTGCTGGTGTAACACACTGGGAGGCTTTCCTTTTACTGATGCCAGAAGAGTCTGAGTAGTCTTTTGTGTTTAAGTGGAGGTTATTAAATAGCTTTATATTAATTAGCTGTGATGCAGGGAGCACATGGGCAAATGTACTCAACGAGATCCATATGGAAATGACATTGGATGTTAAATCCATTACCCTAATGGTAAACTTTGACAGTGCTTAGCCAATAACTGCAGAATTGCCTAAACCATGCATTTGTTTCAGAGCTGGGAAAACACCTGATTTCTTTGAATACTTGCTCAAATGAGGAACTGAATTTGCCTAAACTGTGTAGCCTGCCTTGTGTTTTAGCAAATGAATTTGGAGGCAGAAATGGTGGGGTCTAACAACCTCTGACAGCAGTCATGACAGGATGGTCACTCTGCAGGGATGGCTTGAATGCCTTGACTCTCTGTCTCTCTCCTTTCAAGCAGGGATGTTGCTGTGCCCACAGAATAGAAGTTGCTTACCCTGTTCAGTGAAATAGCTGGCAGGTCCAAGAAACAATCAATAGACAAAATAGCTTGATGGATAATAGCAAACAACAAATAAATTGGAAGTTGTAAACTGCTCGTGTTTGATTATGAATAGAAAGGGGTTACATTTGTGGAATAAATGTGTTCACTTTGAGCTACTTGTTTAGGCCTAATTTGGAAAGAAGACCGGTGCTTGTAGCTGCAGTGGACAAAAACCCCTTCGCTGCAGCTCCGCTTTTCAAATGGCAAGGACAAAGTATTTATTCAGCTGTCAAGTGGGGAAAGAAAGCAAATTAGTTTTAGGCTGAATTGCTGGACTGTGTTTACCGCTGTAGTTTTGAGGCCAGATGGTGACTTGGACAGCCCTTGGGAATGGGTAACAAGTTTCTGCAGGGCAAAGATCAGAGGCAGAAGGAAATATTCAGATTATCTTGCTGTTCCACTTCCTAGAGCGGAGAAGATAGTGTGCAATGAATAAGGCTGTGTTGTGGAGGGGATTAGACACTCTTTTTACAATTGAGGTTGTTGCTGAATCCTGGAGTCAGTGGCAGAGAGTGGGTTTGAGACCTGACTACCCCACCAAACTGCAGCTGTCCCTGGGATGGATGGGGTAGCTTCTCTGCCAGCAGCTCCCAGTGGGCAGCTTGCTGCAGCGAGGAAAGCTCCTCTGCCACTATTCCCGACTGCTCCCCCATGGCTTCTTTAATGACTGCATATGATTTTGGCATCTGTTTCAACAAGGAGCCGGGACCTTAATGCTGGATGTGGCCTAAGGCCTCCCAGCAGTGGCCATGTTTGGCTTGTGCTCCCAAAGCTTTCCAAGCCCCACTTGTCCTTCTGCCTCGGTGCTGGCTCATGCCTCAGTTTCTCTGCTGTTGGCAGTCCATTTGGAGTGTCCTTTAAGTGAACTGTGGGGGAGCTGGTAGGTAACCAAGCAGATGGGATGTCTCGGCTATATCTTCTTAGGTTGCTCAACTGCCTGTTAAAGATGGTACAGGCTTCTGGGGGCTAAGAAGGCACCAAAAACTCTCCAAGAAGCTCCAGGATTGGAAGGGTCTGAATATCCAGGCAGAAAGCAAGCTGGAAGAAAGGTCTCTGTGCTGGCACCACATACTCTCTATGGAAGGAGTTTTAATTGCATTCAAACATAATTTAGCTTCCAGTGTAGTGTTTTTCATTTTGAGTTAATTTTTATCCAATATAAACAAGGTAGGGGAAAACAAAAGGATTAGGAAGGCTGAGAGGGAAGAGTGGTCTGGCCAAGCTGTGAAGAGCCCTCCAATCTGACTGGGAGCCCACAGCTGGAATGGGGCATGGGGATGCTGCAAGGCAATGCAGGGAGCCTGGCATGGCTCTGCCCAAAGGGGCCCAGGGTAGGCTGAGGCTGAAGCAATTAGACTGTGTAAGTCAGAGGGAAAGGGGTGTTAGCAGAGGGGCACCAGGAGGGTTTATACTGCCTGCTAGAACAGTAATGGGTGAACCCAAGCCAACTCTTACAGATTCCTTCTCACCTGCAAGTTCATTTGTTTGTGTCTCCTTTGAAAGCAAAGACAGGGAAGGAGGTGGATTATTGTGAATTGAGAGGAGTATGGTGGAGAGGCAAACACCTGTTAGAAACAGATCTTGATCTCAGGTTCACAAGAAATCTAGTGCAACAGGCTGTGTGGGGGTACTTGTTGCTATACATTGCTGCTTTTATGTGCTGCTGCACACTGTGTGTGGCACCTGGCCATACAGCAGAGACATGCACAGGCCAAAGTACCTGTGTACTCACTTCAGCTTTTCATTTTCACTTGCCACAGTAAAAGCACTGTAAAAGCACAGGGCCTTACAGGACTCCTTACTGGAAGAAATCAGTGACATGACACATGTTGTAAGTAACTTTTTTTACTTGCTTTTCTCTCTCATCTGTCTGTCTCTCCACCCCAGGGGACAGAGGTGGCTGTTACACCCTGTGGGAAAATGCCTCTTCCAGTGTTCTCAGTCCTCCCTTGTCTCCAGATAGCATTGCTGCCCTTAAACATTGACTCTCAGCTGAAAGGTTGGTGGAGAGCTTGGGTCAGGTTGTCCCATTTCTTGCAATGCCTTCTTTCAAAAGGATGCATAGCAGAATAAAAGTGATGCTGCCACTTACAGAATAGCAGGGAGTGTTCTGGGAAAACACAGGGTGTTGGGGTATGGTGCTGCCTACATTATGCTTCTGCTCTACCTGCTGTGCCGTGCCAGACATGGCTGGCCAGCAAAAGGGCTTGGTGCATTAAATGCTTTGCAGCTGATGTTTGTGGCAGCCTTGTGTTTGTTTAGCTGTGTTCACCTTCCTCTTCTCATGAGCTTCCCTGGGAGGCCCGTGTCCTTGCTATGCACAAGCATTTGCAGAGCTGATGTGGAGATGACACATCTGCTTGTCAAGCCTCTGGACCCTGGGACTCTCCTGAGTTATTGCAGCTAGTCAGCTTACTCTGAATATGAAAAACAGATTCCTGGAGGGAATTTGGGGTTCAGAATTCTTCTCCTCTTTAATTTATTTTTCTTTAAGTAAATTGAGGGAACTTCAGCTATTCCATTGACAGGAAATGCTGAAGGATCTAACTCAAATCATTTGCTCAGATCTCCAGGGCCCAGGGGTTTATGAAGGGTTCTTGCTATAGACTCTCCACCAGCTCTGGGAAACATCTGTTGTGTATTCTGAATGCGTTTTCCCAGCAGAGCTTGTTTTAATAAAATCATCGCTTTCTCTGTGGTTAGAAAATCCAGTGCAATAAAGTGTTTTTTCTACGCTAAAAACTTCTTGACCACTGCTTAATGAGGAAGTTAAAAAGCAGTATGTAACATCACGTTTGGCTTATCCTGTTCTTCCAGAAGCTTCTCTGCTGGTCATGATATGACAGAGTTCAGCAGAACTGAAGCTCTGAACAGTGACAGTTCAGTTGTCAGACTGACAGCGGACAGTTTAATGTTACCTGCGTTTCTTGGTTTTGTTGACACTTCATTGTAGCCTCTGTTTGAAACCCAGTGTCTAAGCTGTGGCATGTGACTAGCATCTGTATTGAATGAGACTATGAAGGTGAGGTATTTTGAGGCATAGGCAGGGGAGATGAAATTGTTGATTTTTAAAATGTATTTTATGATGCTTTTTCCCCTGGGTTGTGTCACAGCTCTGACATGGCCTTTCCTCCACAGTAAAATGCACTACAAAAAGTCTTGCTGTTGTTTGATCCACCTGAGGCCACGTAATGTGTACAGTCACAGTATCTCTGCTAAATAGAAAAATAGGAGACCCTGGCAAAGTCCTCAGAGTTCCTTTGTCCTCAATAGAGGTGATGAACTTAATGGTGGTAAATACCTTCTGTGTCCAGCTATGGAGCTCTTCCCCTGTGTGGATAACCAGGGAAGGAAGAGGAGATTCGGTGAACATGGAGAGTCTTCATTCGTATGGAGAGGAAAAATTATCCTGGCTTGGAACTCCTCTGAAAGTGTGAGGTTTTGATTTTAATGTGACTCTATGATTTTGGAAAAAAGGGAGAATATAGCACAGAAATAAATGCCTTCAACCCCAAGTTGCATCTTGCAGAAGACAAATTTTCAGGTCTAATATATTACTACTTCTTCTAGTCCCACTCTTGTTGGAAGTATTGGTACTGAATGGAGTCTGCTCCCATCTCTTTCACCAGGTTGTGCATCTTTTACTGTGTGCTAGTGGCACAAGGGAGCTGCAAACAGTACAGTTTTGATGGCATGCTTTGTGTGCTCTCTCTCTCTCTCTTAATAAATTGTCTTTTGTTTTGGTTCCAGTTGAACAACTTTGACTTCTTTTGACAAAATTAGATTTTCATTTTCCTCTTCTGGAAGAGCAGGAGAAACTGTTTGCTTCCCAACAATGCTGCCGCCTGCTGCTTTCTGCTTCACTGGACTCTTACCACCTCAGGCTGCCCCTCTAGTTCCTGCAAACAATTTAGGCACCTGTTCTTCAGCCAGGGTTACAAGCGTGGTGGATTTATATCAGATTTATGGTGCATTTAAGCTACTGGACATTTATTTCAGTGAGCCAAGCTCCCTTGGCAGTGCTGGGCTGTGGGAAACAGAAAAACGAGTTGTTGCACAAGTGTGCTGTAGGTAGAAGATGAAATATTCCCAGCCTGGGCAGAGAACCTCCTGTGTATTCCCTGCCAGGTCATGCACAGAAACTAAGTTATCTAGTTAGGGAGTCCAGAAGTGTCCTGCTGGGGTTGTAGCTGAAAAGCAGGAAAAATTGTTAGGAAGGACTGAATCACAAAAATGTGGGAATTAAAAGAGCTTAAGAGTTCTAGTGCAGCTCTCTGCATGGAGGCATTGTCTAACAAAGTCTGTGTCATCTGGCTGTGGGAGAAGCAGACAAAGCTTGAACAGCCACGCTGGAGAAAGATGATGGCTGGTCTGGCACACCAGCAGGTGGGAAGTACTGGGGATGAAAGTGATCTTGGAGGTCTTATTAACTGCTCGATATACATTAAAAACCAGAAAAGTCAACCCTGTTTTGCTTATCTCATTAGGGGTTACTGCAAGCAGTAGATGAAGCCTGACTTTTTATTATCCTGTTGGTTTTCCATGGAGCATTGTGTCAAACTGAGAATCTCCATTCTCTTCAGTGTTTCTAATGATAATAGCCTGAAACACATATGCGGGCATTTCATGCTCTGAAGCAGTAATGCTGCTCTTGGATGTGGCAGAATAGTCCAACAGAGAGGTATGACTCCAGGAACATCTTAAGAGGGCAACAGGAGCCGCATATCGCCTGAAACCTTTGTGTAACTGCATCCAGATACAAAGCGTACTTCTTGGATTCCTTATTTATTGATTATGGCACATCAGGTGCTTATCTTTGTTTTGCTGGGATCCTGCATTAGCTTTCTCTTGGGAGGAATCAGAGAAGAGGACTAAATGTTAGTTAAGTCACTTTAATCTTTGGGCTTTATCTAGTTCTCATAAGGATAAGAAATGTCTAAAAGTTCAAGTGAATCAGAACAGGATCTTCCAAAATTCTCATGTATGGTTCAAAAACATGCCTGTGGGAGAGAAGGGTATGAGTGCTCCTTGTCTGTGCTAGTGAGATTAGTGATGTTTGAAAATATGTGATATATCTGCACACCCATATCTGGCCTTTGTGTAGTGCTTTCCCTTTTCATCAGCTACAATGAGACAAAATATGCAAAGATGTTGTAGATTTCATTAGTCACACTAGTTTATTCAAACATCTCCTTTGCATAAGAAACGAAGGCTTGCACTGATCTCTGGGAAAGAATGTGCTCACAGCTTGGAAAAGCAGTCTGTGCAAATGGCACTGCAGCACGGCAGAGGTCAGCAGCTTGGGTGCAGGAGAGGGGCCTGGCTGTAGGGTTTGGTGCCATTATTTGCAATTCAATCCCATACAGCTCCCTCTTAGGGGAACAATTCACTAAATAGAGAGTTGTTCTTTTTTCCTAATTCACCATATAATTCACCTCCCAAGTTCAATTAAGAAGCAATCTGTTTGCGGCTGGAAGCAAGCTGCATTTATTTAGAAATACAAAATTATTCTTTGCTTCAGCAAAGACCACATGCCTTAATAATTCTGGTGGTGAATGGCTGGTAAAGGTTTCCTTTAAATGGAATGAGATATTGTGTGAAGAATAGCATACTTTGGGGGGGAAGGGAAGAGGAAGGGTGTGAGAAGTCCTGGGGATGTAAAATTCAACTGAGAAGAGGAACTTTTGTTGAGCTTGGGCTTAAGGAAGTGACGAGGACTGGGCATGAAAGAAAACAAAGAGAAATCTTAGGATGGGACATTGAGGCTGGAAAAGAGTGATAGAGTTCAGAGCAATCCATCTTGTTGAATCAGGCTTGTTCCTGTTCACACATCTTGTGGCTTTTGTCCAGCCAAGCTCTGTTGAACTATGGCACTTCCTCTGGGAGACAATCCCCTGATTTAGTGTGTCTCTTGGACTAGGAAACTTTAATCTATAGTCAGCTGAGGGTCTGGGTATTTTATTTTCCTGTGGTTCATTTTGTTGCTGTCTTTCATCGTCCCTGATATTCTAAGTAGTATAATGCTGGAGATGTATAATTTGATACCATCCTCTAACGTGGCAGAGGTGGATTTTTTTCCCCTGTTCTTGCCCCTTTGGAGGGGCTGGAGGAGGATTTGAAAGAAGCCAGCTCCTGAGCACAAGGATAGTTTTACAGCTAGCATAGCAAGACTGGTTTAGGGGCTGGAAAATGTCCAGTTGTCTTGAAAGTGGGACATCCCTCTTGGAAGTGTCCATACAACATCCAGCAATGTTGCTTGATACACTATCTCCCCTTCTACATATGGTGGTTGACCATGCTTTATGTGCTTTACCTTGCCACCAAGACTGTAGAAACTTGCTCTTGCTAATACCTCTGCAGAGATCAGCTCATTCAGCCTTCCTTCTACTCACAGGGGATCCACAATTCCAAGATGGGGAAGGAGGGAGGAGGACAGCAGTGGTCAGCATCACCTTTTTAAGGCTGTGAATGTAGTTTGGGCCAGTTTTATTTATCTGTTATACATTTTGCTGTCTCATGTGTTGTGCTCTCACTAGGCATCATTTACGGGTTCAAACTTAAATAGGGGAAGTTTAGATTAGATATAAGGAAGAAGCTCTTTACTGTAAGGGTGGTGAGGCACTGGAATGGGTTGCCCAGGGAGGTTGTGAATGCTCCATCCCTGATGGTGTTCAAGACCAGGTTGGACATAGCTTTGGGTGACATGGTTTAGTGTGAGGTGTCCCTGCCCATGGCAGGGGGGTTGGAATTGATGATCTTAAGGTCCTTTCCAACACTAACTATTCTGTGATTCTATGATTTTTGAGCTCTTCCTTCTACTGCAGTCACCATGGAGAGCTTTCCTGCCAATGAGATGCTGGTTGGTTTTCCCTATTGGGTCTATGACTGTATGGTGGCTTATCGCCTAGGTTCTCTCTATAGTTACTTTCTGGCTTCTGTGGTGTTCCAAAGTTGGACCTTGCAAAATGGAATGCCCAAGAAACCTAGAAGACAAACAGCTATAGAAAGAAGAGCCTTGTTCTTATCTCTTCCCCTTTCCTCATTTTCCAACCATTTTTCTATCCCTATCACTGTATTTTCTTCTACTGTCCCTGTCCTGAAGGTTCTCTTGCTGCTGGATGATCTTTCATTGCTCCCACCCTCCCTACACTCAGCAGCTGTGGGTACTACATAGAATTCAAATCTCAAGGCTGCATGACTGTTTGTTCCTCCCTTGGTGGGACAATCAGAAGATCCATGGGCAGATTTTATGATAGGGTACAAACGCATTAAGCACTCTGAACTTTTTATTCATGTTGACATTTTAAAGAAACTGAAGAATACCACAGGAAACCAATAATGTGATAATGCCTCTGCTTTTTCACCCTTTTGAAATATTTAGCCTCTCTGAGTTTGGGTTTTGTTTTTTTACTTTGGTTTTGGGTTGTTTTTAGTTTTTCTTTTGCTTTGCTGGCTATTACTGGGGGAGTTTGTTTTTGAAACAGGCATTTTAGAGGAAGCTGACGGGAAGAAATAGAAAATATTTTGTGGACAGAAAAATATAGTTACAAAATCAAGGCAGAAGATGTGTAATTCAGGGGCTTTTCAGTGCTCTGAAAACTGCTTTGATTAACAGTACTTACAGAAATCAGACTGTAGTGGTAACAAGCAATTTGAGTGGAGGCAGATTTCAGTTTGCTTCCTGCAGCACAGGTCAGTTTGCACAGTTGGTATTTTTCATTTCAGTGGGCAGAACTATTCTAAAGTCCTTTGAAACAGAAGTGTGAACAAGTTATTGTTTGGTTTATATCAGTTCCTGGCACTGGGTGACATTTTAAATCTTTTTCTGTGGCAGAATGGATCTGGTATTGAAGGAAGATCCAATTTCTGTTATACATCAGAAAAACTAAAATCAGGTACTTGGGCTACCACCAAATGTTGTAGTACCTTAATGGTCAAAAGACTAGTATGGCCTAGAGACAGGGGTCTCCATCTCCATTCCCTAGCAATGTGACTTTCACAAGGAGCTAGGATCTCTCCCTGTCTTTGTCTTATGGTGGAGGATTCTGGATGCACTGAGCCTACTCTGCCCTATCTCTGGGTGTGCTCAACAGCCTAACGTGATGGAGTCACCTCTGCAAGCCCCTGCACCCTGCTGCGGGCAGTGCTCTGGTGTAGGACACTGGTGGGGAGAGGATATATCAGTTCTGTCTGGCTAAAAGGAGAGGGTTAGGCACAGTGCTGGTACAAAGTTGCCATAGAACTGTTGTGGTTTCTGTACCAAACAGCTGTGACATTAAGCAGTCAAATCCCTCCTCCAACATGTTGGTGTCTTGTACAGCACAGGAAACTCGTAAGTTGGTTTTCTGTGTGGAAACAGGAAAGGCAGGCAGCGAGGCACTCAGAGTGGACCTACCAGTTTTGTTTCGGTGACTGGGCTGGAGGGAGCCACCTCCATGGACAAGCTGGGGACCTCCCTGTGCCTAGCAGAAGGGAGCAGTAGCTGGTCCTGGATGAAGCACAATAAATTCTTGGGAGCTAACATTGCAATTCTTTCTGCTTTGGTAGCCAGTGGGAATTAGTATCACAGAGGACTTTCATTTTCAGATTAAGCTGAGTTCAGGCCAGAGGTATAAAAGTTGATAATAGTCTATTTGTCTGAATATATATTATTCTTTTTTCCTGACAGTGTACCTGTTTTCATTTGAGATATAATAGTGGTACTTATTATTGCTAGCACCTTTCTTGTATAGCTCCTTTTCTCAGTAAAGCTCCATGGAGTTAGCCTTCCCTAGAAGAGACTTTCTGCCTATTCAGTGTATGGCCAAACTGAGGCACAGGATGGTAATGAGTTGCAAAGTGTCACAGTAGGCTGGGAACAAATCGAGGAAAAGAGCCCAGTTTTGTTGTGCTCGTAGTCCCTGCACCTTGTATAGGAAAAGCAGCTGGCTTCTGAGGCCAGCCAGCCCCCAGAAGGCATTGCTGATAGCTGCTGTCCTTCCCATGTCAGAGCTCTGCCAGCCAACTCACCAGGAGATGTCTCTGCTCTTCTTTCCTTTGCAGGAGGCCTGGAAGAACAGTCTCTTATGCCAAGTGAGAACGCCACTGCAACTGATCGTAGTAACAAAGCAGTTAAAAAGGGTAATGTGGTACCCCACCCAGACCTTTGGGTATTTTTTAATTTACTTTTTTATCCCCTGCAAAACCATGTTTGTCCTGTGTACATCTGTGTGCCTCTGTGCCTGGGAGACCAGCCCTGTCCAGGCATCTGCATTTGTTGCTGTTGGTGGACTCTGCAAGGCTGGGTTTGCCTTGTACAGTGTGGTGTGTTGACCCAAACCAAGCACCCACACAGCTGCTTGGTCACTACCCCCCTCCTCTGGCAGGACATGTGAGACAGCAGGAAAAGCAAAAGTGAGAAAACTCTTTGGTTGAGATACACTTTAATAAGTGGAGGAAAGAGGGGGAAAAAATCCCAACCCAAGCGATATAAAGGCAATTGCTCACCCCTACCCACAAGCAGACTGATGCCAGGCAATTTCTGAGCAATAACTATCTTGGGAGCCAAAACCCAGCAGATTTTATTGCTAATCATGATGACATACGGTATGGGATCTCCATCTAGCCAATTTGGGTCAGTTTATCCCAGCTGCATTCTCTCCCAGCTTCTTGCCAATCCCATGTCTACTTGTCTGGGGTGTGGACAGGGCTCAGCAGAATAAGGAAAAGAAAGCCTTGATGCTTTGCAAGCAGTTTTCAGCAACAGCTTGAGCACTGGTGTGTTACCAACACTTTTTTCCACAAGTCCAACACATAGTATGGTACGGGCTGCTATGAGGAAAGTTAACTCGATTCCAGCCAGACCCAACACATACAGGTAGTATGTCACCAGGACAGCAAAACCATTTTACTCCAAGGCAGAGGCATAACGCTAGCTGGCTGCTCCCTGCTGTTGGGACGTTTCAGCTGAACTAGTTTAAGCTTCTCTTCCCCTGGGGAAGCCAGGCTATCACCCAGGCCAAGTTTTTTTTATTTGTGTAGGTAAGGTGTTGCTTACGGGATCAGTCCAGACCTGTGAACTTAGAGGTATTCCCTCAGGGGTGCCCCGTTCTATGCAAGATGTTTGCGACCCACTGTGTGCAGGAGGGACTGTTGTTTTCCAGGTATAGACAGAGGCACTGAGGCAGAGAACCGTATAGTGGGTTAGTGCAGGAGAGAGATATTTGTACTCATGGCTGCTGTGTTCACAGCCCAGTGCTGTATTTCCTCATCAGAGCTGCTTATGTCTCCTGAGCTGGTGGCAGGCCTGAGGCAGTGAAACAATGGGCAAGAGTACTTGAGGAGGGTGCTTCTGCTTGCAGAGCTGTGTTGGTGCTTCTGGTGGCCTATTTCCACTTAGAGATGGCTGGTGCTGCTGTTGGCATAAAGCCGGGCTCTCCACTGCTCAGATGAATCCAAGAGACTCCTGAGTGTGTTTCAGAGAGCAGCAAGGACTGTTTTATGGCAAGTCGCAGATGCAGAGAACTGCCTGGGCTGTGGGCAGTGTAAAGTCTCCCACCCACGGCTGGTGTGCAGAAACCTCCAAGTGCTGTTCATCATGCAGGGAGGGGGGATTTTATGAACGGGTCTCAGTTGTCCCAGGCTTAGCAATAGTACAAGTCAGTAAGAGAGGTTATGTCCAGGTAGACTAAGCGTTAGAAAGGCTGCATGGCTTTATTTTTCACTGAAGAAACCCTCTTCATACTTGCCATTTGGCAGTGACTGTAAGCAGTGCTTCCTCAAGCATGCTGTCCAGATTTCTTCTGTCCCCTGGTGGTATGGCATCTGCTGCCTGCTTTCTCCAGGTCCCTGCTAGGAGGGTGTGTCAGGCCTCTCCAAGGACCCACTGCAAATCTAAGTTGTTAAAGGCAGAAAATGTCAGCAGGAATCAGGAGCAGTCAAGAGCTGTTGCAGGACTGGTGCAGAGAATTCACACAAGAAAGTGTGTGGCTACCAAGGAACGGAAGCATTGGTGGGGCAGAAGCATGGACCCAGGGTCCTCTGTGAAGAACTCCAGGTGACGGGGAGTGTGGGGCTAATGACTCCTCACTTGGCTTCGCTGGTAAGAGCTGTCTATGTGCAGAATCACGCAGATTCTGGGCAGCCGAAGGAGCAGTTTGTGACTGACAGGTATCCACGAGACTACTTCTGTCTTGAGACCTCTCCCTTACTCCAGCTGTGGCCCTTGTAATGCAGCAGCAGTACATCTGTAGGATATATGTATGAAAATAAGGGGAGGGTGGTTCTTATTTCATTTTGGGGGAACCACCAGTCTCAGAGCATCTGCCTTCCAGGTCCAGCAGCTGGTTTGGGGATAGGGCAGCTTCTGAAATGCTAGGTGCATCTGGTATGCCAGGGATGTGCTCAGGAGGAAGAGGAGCAAAAGGCAAATTCCCAGCTTTGTCCTGCAGCTCAGAGCAAGGCCTTCAGCAGGAAGGGCTGGACCTGATGAAGCAGGAAAGGAGGGTTTGAAGTTCATTCCTTCCATCCCCCTGCACTGCCTTAATTTCCTTACCATTGTTTTGATCCCCTCAGCCTTGACAGTAGTGGTTTGCTTACCAGTGCTTCCGCTGCAGGGATGAATCGGAGCTATCTGGTCACTGGAGGAAGGTCTCAGCAGGGCTTGTGGTTTTTCATAACCTGTCAGCCCATGTCCCTGACTTGGGAGTCAAAGCTGTAGCCCATCTTGCTGATTTCCATATAAATCACAAGACCACAGCTGGAGCTTAGATCTCTCCTCTTGGAGCTTCAGAGAGATCACCAGCACCGAGGAGCCACTGCCACCAGTGCTGCCTCGGGAGATGACCAGAGTTCCCCTGGGTGTGACCTTTTAGGTGAGCACTCTCTGCCGGTGTATCAACCCTCGTACTCTATTATTTCTTTGCCAAAGTCCAGCTGAGCAGTTGGCTGTGCAATAGAGGCAGCTTATTGAAGATGTGGTGTCTACACAGACATTACACATGCTAGTAAAGCCCAGACGGACTACAGTTGCTTTGATATTTTGGGTCACCCATGGCACAGCAAATGGGAGCGAGCAGCCAGGAAGCTCTGAACGGAGGGTATTTTCTGCTGGGTCAGACCCACACCGCATTCAGGTGTAATGTGTAAGCATAACCAGTATCTGAGCTGAGCTGCAGCAGCATGAGAGCAGGCTAAGGTACAGGGTCTGCCTAGAAGCCTGTGTGAATCCTCAGGCAGGTTTTACAACCAGCACTGAGCACCACACAAGCAGGGCTCTTCTGCTTTTTAGCAAGAAGTGAGACATGCTCCACTTTCCCTTCTGTATTTTTGCTCCTTCCATTAAAATGAAGAGATTCAGCATGGATGGAGATTTGTGCTAAGTATAGAATGTCTCAGGTTTTTCACTCTAAGTATCCCTCCTCCAGCAGAGACTGATCAGTATATGTTTCTAAACCACCTAAGGTCTAGCATGTGAAAACAAACACTTCTATGTAATACGTTTTGGCCTCGAGTATAGGTTTCAGTCTAAAAGCCCTATTTTCTTCCTTCAAGACCAACTCGAATGAGTAGCTGTTGCTGCTGTGAAGCTAGCCCTGACAGAAGAAACCTTTCTCTGCAGATCTGGATAAATAGGGCGGTTGAGAATATACAGTGACATCTGGGCTTGTTTAACCCCCCTTCCTCCTGCTCCCCTTTTTTAAGTGCTGTGTTGCCATGTATGAAGTCGCTGTTGGAGAGGGGATGGCGTCCCTTTACGCTTCCCTGGGAGAGTAGGTTTGGCATAGTGTGTAGGAAGGCTCCAGGCAACAAGGCCCAGGTTGCTACAGATTGTCTGTCTCTAAGTCCCATACAAAGCACTGGCAAATATGACTATGGCTTCTGATTTGGGTTAACATCTTGCTTTTTCTGTTTTTCTTTTTCTGAAGCTCCAGGGTATTACCTGAGGGCTGCACATGGAACTAAAGAGGATTTAAACAGTGTTGCCACTCTGTCTTGCAGACGGCAGGCAGAATACAACGCTTGCAAGGAGGCTGAAGAGGAAGGAATATAAAGATGAGTCTGGGATGGATGCACGCTCCTCTCCCAGAGTGCGTAGGGCAACCACGTCCAGGGCTGAGAGGATCTGGCCAGGGGGAGTCATTCCCTATGTGATCGGAGGAAATTTCACTGGTCAGTAGTGAAAACGTTGCTCCCTGTTTGGTCAGCGGTGAGTGTCTCAAAATGTGAGGGAGATCTCAGGAGCAGAGTTTTCCCACAAATAACTCTCCTGGGCCACAGTGGGCATGTGGTTGCACAAGGAATTGTGCACTGTGGAGGCTTGAGACTGAAGTGTGCAGTGAGATGTTTCTTCTCTTGGAGTTCGAGAAACAACTGGGTGACTTGGTCACTTTTCTTGATTGCTTCAGGCACCAGCATCTGTGAGTTGTGCTTACCCCCTGTGTTCCCAGAAAGGGATTCTCCCTGCAGTTGGAAGAGCAGGAGCAGAAGTGCCCTGGGTTCCTTTCTGAATCCCCACTTGGAGAACTTTCCCCGAGCACTCTGTTTCCTGACCTGCTGTTTTTTGGGTACCAACTTCAGGGTCTCCTGTGGGTGTGTGGAGGGGAGGAGCAGTGAGTTGTGTCCCATGGTGGATGAAGAGGTCTCCAAAGTATCCTTTTCAGGATCTTCGTAGCATCTCCTGGGCACTGTCCAAACTAAGGTGTCTCTTGGGGTGCAGCATATCACTTGTCTGTGTCTCATGTGAAGGAGACCACCTCTCCATAGCTCAGTGGTTCCTCACAGGATTTGTTTTCTTGACTCATGGATGAAAAATGCCCTGCCTCAGTGAAGCCAGCTCCTTCCTGTCTCCCCTAGGCTGCCTCCACCATCTGCCACTAGGATCCGGCAGGCGTTATTGCCTTGGGTTCCCATGATGTACTTTGTCCCAGCACCCACACTGCTGCCAGAAGTCTGCAAAGCCCCAGTGGAACCATTTGTTCCTCTGCTACAAAGGGAGGAGCTCATGCAACCTGGCAGGATATTGAGTAGCCTGCTAGCCACAGCTGTCCCCCCACACTTGTCAGAGAACAGCCGTCCCCATCCCTCAGGGTCTGATGAGAGAGTGTTCTCAGTGTTACATGTGCCCCACTGCCCTAACCAGCCCAGAGCAGGTAATACCATCCTTCCATTTGGGAGACTCTATTGAGAAGCAGCTCTTGCCGTAGGACAGTTCTCTCATGTTCAGTTTGGTGTTCTGCCTCTGCTTAATCCCACCCTGGAGTGCATCTTTCCATTCCTTGTGACTTTCTGATGTACTTCTGGCCTTTCTCCTCTCTCTAGTCCCTCTTGAGAGTGGCAGCTTGCTCTGCAGCCCTGTGTGTACCAGAGTAAATGTGATCATAGAATCATAGAATAGTTGGGGTTGGAAAGGACCTCAAGATCATCGAGTTCCAACCCCCCTGCCATGGGCAGGGACACCTCCCACTAAACCATGCCATCCAAGGCTATGTCCAACCTGGCCTTGAATACCGCCAGGGATGGAGCATTCACAACCTCGCTGGGCAACCCATTCCAGGGCCTCACCACCCTTACAGGAATGAATTTCTTCCTCAGATCCAATCTAAACTTCCCCTGTTTAAGTTTAAACCCATTACCCCTTGTCCTCTCACTACAGTCCCTCATGAAGAGTCCCTCCCCAGCATCCCTATAGGCCCCCTTCAGGTATTGGAAGGCTGCTATGAGGTCTCCACGCAGCCTTCTCTTCTCCAGGCTGAACAGCCCCAACTTTCTCAGCCTATCTTCATGCGGGAGGTGCTCCAGTCCCCTGATCATCCTCATGGCCCTCCTCTGGACTTGCTCCAACAGTTCCATGTCCTTTTTATGTTGAGGACACCAGAACTGCACACAATACTCCAAGTGAGGTCTCACGAGAGCAGAGTAGAGGGGCAGGATCACCTCCCTCGACCTGCTGGTCACGCTCCTTTTGATGCAGCCCAGGATACCGTTGGCTTTCTCAGCTGCGAGCGCACACTGCTGCCTCAGGTTCATTTTCTCATCGACCAACACCCCCAAGTCCTTCTCCGCAGGGCTGCTCTGAATCTCCTCCCCGCCCAACCTGTAGCTGTGCCTGGGATTGCTCCAACCCAGGTGTAGGACCTTGCACTTGGCATGGTTAAACTTCATCAGGTTGGCATCAGCCCACCTCACAAGCGTGTCAAGGTCCCTCTGGATGGCATTCCTTCCCTCCAATGTATCAACCGAACCACACAGCTTGGCGTCGTCGGCAAACTTGCTGAGGGCGCACTCAATCCCACTGTCCATGTCACCCACAAAGATGTTGAACAAGACCGGTCCCAACACCAATCCCTGGGGGACACCACTTGTTGCTGGTCTCCAGCTGGACATTGAGCCATTGAGCACAACTCTTTGCGTGCAGCCATCCAGCCAGTTCTTTATCCACTGAGTGGTCCACCTATCAAATTGATGTCTCTCCAACTTAGAGAGAAGGATGTCATGTGAGACAGTGTCAAAGGCTTTGCACAAGTCCAGGTAGATGACATCAACTGCTCTACCCCTGTCCATCAGTTCTGTAGCCACAGTGTGATACGGTAAATTAGTGCTATAGTTGGAAGTAGGTCCCTGATACCTAGAAATGTTTACAGGTGTAAAATTGACTGTTGGAAGGATTGACTGTTCCCCTATCCTGATGAAGTCCACTAGAGGTTTTCCAGAAAGCCATGCCTTCACTGTTTGCTTTTTTCGGTTTTCTTTTTCAGGAACCCAAAGAGCTATCTTTAAGCAAGCGATGAGGCACTGGGAGAAGCACACTTGTGTGACATTTGTGGAAAGAACCGATGAAGAGAGTTTCATTGTGTTCACATACAGAACATGTGGGTAAGTGACACACATATTACCTGCAACTATGTGTGTTGCAAACATCCCTCTTGTTGACAACTGGCTTTGTAAGTCCAGCTCTGGTCAGAATAGACCAATGGTTACCTGGGGGAATCACAGAGATGCATCTGTCACTTACGGCATGGATTGCCAGGATAATTTAGTATTTGCTCAGAAGAAGATGCTAAGCCTTGCTGAATTCTTTGCTCTGGGTTAACGCTTAGAATCATAGAATCATGGAATAGTTAGGGCTGGAAAGGACCTCAAGATCATCTAGTTTCAACCCCCCTGCCATGGGCAGGGACACCTCCCACTAAACCATGTCACCCAAGGCTCTGTCCAACCCCACCTTGAACACCGCCAGCGATGGAGCATGCACAGCTTCCCTGGGCAACCCATTCCAGTGCCTCACCACCCTTACAGGAAAGAATTTCTTCCTCATATCCAATCTAAACTTCCCCTGTTTAAGTTTGAAACCATTACCCCTTGTCCTATCACTACAGCCCCTAATAAAGAGTTCCTCCCCAGCATCCCTATGGGCCCCCTTCAGGTATTGGAAGGCTGCTATGAGGTCTCCACGCAGCCTTCTCTTCTCCAGGCTGAACAACCCCAACTTTTTCATCCTGTCTTCATACAGGAGGTGCTCCAGTCCCCTGATCATCCTCATGGCCCTCCTCTGGACTTGTTCCAACAGTTCCATGTCCTTTTTATGTTGAGGACACCAGAACTGCACACAGTACTCCAAGTGAGGTCTCACGAGAGCAGAGTAGAGGGGCAGGATCACCTCCCTCGACCTGCTGGTCACGCTCCTTTTGATGCAGCCCAGGATACCGTTGGCTTTCTGGGCTACATTTTTACTGATATACACTTAAATATTTTCTTAATACATACACACACATGTAGGTACATATAGTATATGCAACTGGCCTGTCCTAGACCCTGCCAGATGCCATCCTCTGTTTTTACAGCTCAGACTTCCTCAATTTACTGATTTGCTCATGAATCTGTGGGTTTTCTTTTCCAGGTGTTGCTCATATGTGGGTCGCCGAGGAGGGGGCCCTCAGGCTATATCCATTGGAAAGAACTGTGACAAGTTTGGTATTGTGGCTCACGAGCTGGGTCATGTGGTGGGTTTCTGGCATGAGCACACACGGCCTGACAGGGACCAGCATGTCACGATTATCAGAGAGAACATACAGCAAGGTAAAATAGCACTCTATGTAATTCCACCTGGCTTTTGTGTGGGTGGAAACATTTCTTGCTGGGCTTCTGGAAAACCCTAGTGGTCTATGAGCTGGGATGGAGAAGAAAAAATATAGCTAGTGCTTGCCTAGAGTAAGGTCAAAATTGTTGGGTGAATAGAGATTTTGGATGTCCAGCTGGAATTGTTGGAACATAGGAGTATATCCCTTTCATTCTAGGCTACCAGAGGTGGAAGAGGGTTTTTTGCTTGTTTGTTTTTAAGTGATTTGGTTTTTCCCCTTTGTGTTTGGCACCACAGGACAGGAGTACAACTTTTTAAAGATGGAAGCTGGGGAAGTGAACTCACTGGGAGAGACCTATGACTTCGACAGCATCATGCATTATGCTAGGAACACATTCTCCAGGTGATGATCCAAGGTTGCATGTCACTGGGACTATTTTAATTAGTTGTAATTCACTCTGTGGGATACATGGAGTGTAGAAGGAGGCCTATGGTCTATTGCAGAGATACGTGGGAGTTGCAGTGAGCTCTGCTGCATTGCAAAACTTGAAAAATACGTGAAAAAGCAAGATGCGTGAAGAGAAGTATGGTGTATTCCTGTTTTCTCCTTCTCACTATATTCACCCAGTGTTGTTAATCTTGGAGACCTTCCAAAGCCATGTTAACATGGTTTGCAACCTTTCCATGCAGAAAGGTTGCAAAGCATGTGTGTATGCCTGTGTGTATCTGCCCACATGCAAGGAAAGCAATGCTAAAATCAGCTTTGAATCTCTTGGTTGTCCAGCTCATTCTTTGGAGTTACAGTATTGCCTTCAGAGTCTATAGCAGCTTTTCCAAGGGAGAATTTAAACTCTAGATCATGGTCTTTAATTACTTGGGTATTTTTTTTAGCCATTTATGTGCGTGCTTTAAATCATAGCCTCTGTACCTCTGTAGTTCTGGGTGACTGGATTCTTCATGGAGGAGTTTTCAGTCCCGGCCTAACTAACTGACCAATTTCTGTGCACACTGTTTGCCCTTGACTCCTATCTCACCCCTCCAGATGGAGGGATTTTCTGATCAAGGAGCCTCACTGGATAGAGAGGTGAAATGAATGTAATTAGTTATGTTCTAGATTTGGAATCGGAGTTACTGTATGACCAACTTCATTTGGCTGTATTATTTTTCCATAAATCCCACTACTGCTCCTTCTAAAGAGCTTTCCACCACTACATATCAGGAGTGAAGGGGATGGGAGGCAGAGCACAAATGTTGACACCCTTGAGAACTTTTTGTTGCAAAAATTAAAGGTGTCTTTGGGCTTTTTAAATTTTCTCATTCCCCAGTCATATGGAAGTGCCAAACCTATTGTTTTGTGCTTTTGTTTATGAAGCTTCTTGTCAACTAGGGGAAAATGATCAAGCTTTCTGAAATGCTCTTGTTCTGGCAGGAGGAAATGGTGGCTGGGCAGGAGTGCTTTGCAGCCTTCAGAGATTTCTTTGGATCAGATACCCAAAGCAAACAGTTTTTCTTCCCTTGAGGCATCTGCTGGATCCTTCCAGCATTTGCTAGACACTAAATGGTTAGAATTATCTTGCACAAAAGTGGGATTAAGTTATTACTGCCATTTATATTGTAGATGCCTTTGAGTTTGTGTCTCTTGAAAACCAGGGTCCTTCAGAACACTGCTGGGCCAAAAAGGGATAAAAATGGCAAGAGTCTTCTAAATTTAAATTGATGCTTAACAGGATTTTTAAGTCTGTTTTCTTTAAGTCCTTTGTCTCTGTAACCCACCCTCACCCCAGTCACAGTCTTTGTGCAGTAATTGAACTGCTCACTAAGTGCCTCTGTGGGCTGATTGTGCTCTCACCATAAATAGGCTGTGCTGGGAACTGGCTTTTACTTTACCAAGACCTTTCTTGACATCTGCTCCCCTAAGGAGAATGATGCTTATTACTTTGACTGATCAGTAGAAATCTGTGAGCGTATGTGTGTCTACTTCCCACCTTACTGAGTTTTCCAAGTGTTGGCCAATTGCAACCCAAGCTGACAAAAGCATGCACCCCATGAAGACAATAAGTTCCAGCAAATTTCAGTAAGATCAGTGGCTAGGTATGGGAGATAGCCCCTGCATGACCCAGGGAAAGGGCTGTAGTGGGCGTTAATATATTAGCAGACACTAGAAAGTCCGTGTAGGAAAAAGATGGTATCCCAGCACCCCATCAGTGGAGGTGGGCTGTGAGTGGAAGAGGAAGTGAAGAACGCAGAGCAGTATCTGTGACTTGCTGTCTTGACGCAACTCTTATGTAGCACTTAGCACAACCTTGATGTTTTTAACTCCTGTGAATGTTGACAGCAAGTCATATGATGTTTGCCATGGTCAAACTCTGCTGCAAATCCTGGATCACTCCTCATTTTCAGTTCACAGCAAACCGAATTTCTCATTAGCATCTGTAGCTAATAGGAATAGGAGTTTGGCACAAGAGACTGTAATGACAACAGTAACAATTTTTTATCATGGGGATTTCTGTTCTATGTCAGAAAGTAAGCTGTCTTCTTTGCAGAATGTGGCTGCAGGCTTTTATTTCCTGGTGCATTCCTTACAGACATGGCAGCAAATTAAATTGAATGTTGCTGTCTCATTAAACTATTTCTTTTACAGCTGTCGTGACCCATAAGTGGCAGCTTAGCAATAAGAAAATTTAAACCTCTGCAGAGCCCAAAGCAAATCGTGGGTTCCCTTAATTTACTAAGTCTCTTGCTAGTAGACATGGCAGCATAGCCTGGAGTTACAAAACATGACCTCTGCAAAGCTTGTGTTCGAATCAGGATGCAGGTAGCACTGACTGTGTGTCAACGGACATCTTCTTTATGTATTTACAACACACCATACTAATCCTGTACAAGATGTATACATGACCTCCACAGGTTTTACTGTCTGGAGTTACACTGTCTCTCTCGTGCACAAGAGAATGTAAATACAGAGTTGGGACAAAATGTAGCTGCCTGCAGCTGAGCGCTTAATTTGCCTTGGGTATCTGCTTCCTTGAGTGGTGTTTAAGCACCTGTATCTAGTGCCCTCAGACGGGACAGTGAATGTTCAGCATTTATTGAGATCAGTTGATAACTTCATAGCATTTGACTGACGCTTTACACAGTCAGGCAGATTAGCGGATGCTAATGATCCTTGAGAGTATCTCTTCTCAAACTCTGTTGTTCTTAGCTGCTAGCAATGGTTAGTTGTTGTGCATTGGGCAGGTAATGCATGTTCTGGCCATGCCTGGACAGCAGAACAATGGGGCGTCCAAGATTCCTGGGTTATTTTCCTACCTCTGGGAGGATAGGTTAGGTATCTTATTCAATGGTTAGGGTGTTAGTTATTGAACTGCTCTGTTTAATGATGTCTGCCTGGTGTTTATTGATCTGTGAGCCGAAGTATTGGTGCTCTTAGAGACACTCACCAAATGTGCAACTTAATATAAGTGTTAAGAAGATGCAGTTTGGGTGGACAGCATGGGACTGCTGGAACCTGTGTGGTTGAGGCCAGAAAGACTCTTCCCTATTCTCAGTTTCTTTGATTGTAAAATGAGAGGAACTATAATTACTGCTTCCTAATTTGGAGTCATGTTCAGCAATGTGTGTGAAGAGAGTACAAAATTCAGTTGGTGGAAGAAGGCAAAACAGAAATCTAACAGCCCCAGCCTAGGGTACAGCCCTCTGGAAGAAAATGTGTTTGGCAAGTTGTACACGTAACTTGAAGTATTGTGTGAGCAATACCCTAGCTGTATGCTATGTGCAGAAGGATGGGGGCTGTGAGTATGCAGTTGTGAGGGATGAATGGGAAAAAGGATCAAAAGTTTGCTTGTGCAAGTGGTGGTTTCTCTATTAAACTTTGTCATTCTTCCCTGATTGAGCCTGGAGATCTGCAGAAAGCATTTCACTGGCCACAGAAGTATGTCCCTGCCAAACGCTAGTTCTTCTGTGAACTCCTGAGGAGGCTTGAAAACTTACCAACCTGTTTTCTGTAAGTGGTGTTTCTGGAATTGGAGGATTTATTTTCAGTGCATAAACTTAAATAAATTCAGCCTGAGGCATGCAGCTGGCATGTAGAATGTCAGCCTGAATTTGTCAATCAAAATTTGATGGCTCACCTCAGAGCTTGTAAGCACTGATTTTGGTGCTGATCAGGAATTTTCCTACCACTGAAGAAAAACAGCATTTCCCATGCAAAAGCTGATTCTAGTTTCCAAACCAGATTCAGTTCCTTTCCCTCTTTCTTCAGTTTGAATATTTACAAAATAAGTTTACTTCACAAAAAATGTTTAATAGAATGATACTTCATTTTCAAGAATACTGACTGCAGCTCTGGACAGCTGTGATCCAAATTGTCTACTTACAGTATTTACTTAAAATTAAACCATTGCAAAAAAGCTCTCTCAAACTCCTTCCAAAGGCTCTTACACAGCTGAGCATCCCATTGCTTCGTCTTAACCCATACCTGAAGACTCTTTCATCAGGACTAGGCAGTACTAAAATTATTGCTTCTGCCCCTCAGAGAAGACTGCCTCACTGAGCTGAGGCTGAACTGTCAAGCTCACTGTTAGCCTTAAAACCTCAGCGCCTGTTAGGCATTCAGGGTGCAGTGGAATGGTTCCTGTGGACTGGATAGCCTGGCTGCAAGAGCTTGGACTTTACCAACCTGAAATTCTGGTTTCTGATTCCTCCCACTTCAGCCAAGGCTGCCTTGGAGTCTCTCTTGCATGAAAGATTTTGCTTGGATGCACTGACTTTTCTTTTTGATGGAAGTGAAGCCCCAGCTTAAGTCCTTTACTGGACTAAGATCAGAGGTGCAGTAAAGAGCTCCTGAGTATGAAGTACCACATGGAAGAAATAGTAGTGAGGAAAAAGAAGCAGAGACAAGTGGAGTTATTAGCTTGGAAACTTGGGCAGAACAAAGGTAGAACTCTTGATATTTTTCTCTTGTCTGTGGCAAGCAGTCACTGCTGGCCCAACACCATGTGCTACTGAACAAGCTCCTCTTCCCTCTGCTCCTTTGGCTTAAGTGTCCAGTCTGTGCTTCTGCTGAGCCAGATGTGCCATGAATCTTCTGCAAGAATATTTCATTGCCTTTTCTGAATTATGGCAAAGAATGAATCTATACTCAGAGACAGCAGCAATTTTGATTCGTCAAAAGAGGAATTTACTGGCTTGGCAGGCTTGTCTGTACATTTGGAAGCTGTCTGCTCTAGTAGGAAGGCCACCTCAAGACATGCAGTTATCACAATCTGCATTACTCTTGCTTGTTAGCATGAGATATGGTCAAGGGGATGATGTGAGAGGCATGCCAGAATAACTTGTGCATTGTGTCACTTTCCCTACTTCACTGCTCTGTGTCTCTGTTCTTCCTTTAGAGGGGTTTTTCTTGACACCATCCTTCCCCGTCGTGATGATAACGGGGTCCGGCCAACTATTGGTCAGCGTGTTCGCCTGAGTCAGGGAGACATCGCTCAGGCGAGGAAGCTGTACAAATGCCCAGGTAAATATGGCTTATGGAGATGGCTCCAACTTTATTATAGGTACATGGTTTATCTGGAAGGCACTGGAATTCAGAAGCACCCTAACAATTCCTTTGATGAAAGAGACTCAGGATATACAGACCACCAAATGCTTCAGGCTAGAGCTGTGGGAGAATTGAAGCTGCCTAATGTGTCTTCTATTAGTATTTTGCTAGTATTCCTGTTTGGTTTAGGGCTTCGGGTTGGTCCAATGTAGACTCCGCTCACAGAATATTAAATCGGTGTACAAGACTACAAAGAGAGTGGGGTCTAGGAGGTAGCAAAGTGGCTATATTATATCTCTGTATACCAAAGAGATATCTGGTGTACTGGTTCTCTGCAAACCAACCATCAGACTTCTGTTGAGTTATTTATATAATTGTTGTCCCAGAGATGAGCCTTAAGGAAATGACAAATTTATCCTGTGATTATGGTGTGTTGCAATGAGGCTTGGGGGACAACATGGAAGAAAGCTCAAAAATGCTGATTCGTGAAACAACGAGGTGGTGTCAGCTGGTGCTCTGAGCTGTTCAGGGGAGGGTTGTGTCACTATCTGCTGTCAGAGGGTTGATAGACTGGGAACAGCTTTGATAGAGAAGTCATCTACATATGTGTGACATACCAGACCAACAGTCTGAATCCTGCTTTTCGTGGGGTCCGAAAAGATTGTCAGTATCCTGGGTTCAGCAGTAGCAGTCATTTTTCTCCTTCTTAGTAGCTGGAGCAGTGCTGTGTTTTTGACTTTTGGCCTGGGAACAGCGCTGATAACACCGATGTTTTTAGTTACTGCTCAGTAGTGTTTACTCTGACCAAGGACTTTCTGAGTCTCATGCTCTGCTAGGGAGGAGGGGAAGCCCGGAGGAAGCAAAGACAGGACACCTGACCCAAACTGACCAAAGAGATATCCCATACCACAGCACGTCATGCCCATTATATAAACTGGGGGCAGTTACCCGGAAGGGTTGGATCACTGCTCGGGTCAGGCTGGGTATCGGTCGGCGGGTGGTGAGCGGTTGTATTCTCTCCCCTTGTTCTTTCCCTTATCATTATTATTATTGGTGGTAGCAGCAGTGGTTTGTGTTATACTTTAGTTACTGGACTGTTCTTATCTCAGCCCGCGGGAGTTACATTCTTTCGATTCTCCTCCCTGTCCCTCCGGGAGCAGGGGGGGAGGAAGGGGCGGGGGAGTGAGGGAACGGCTGTGTGGTTCTGAATTGCCAGCTGGGCTTAAACCAGACAGTCAGAAAGAGAGTTGGGGTCACAGATATGATCGGGTGACAAAATTTACCCATCAGAACAGAAGGATCACTTAAAGTGGAGATGTTAGACAGTGAAAGTTTATGCAACAGTTTTAGCTGAATAGGTAAATAGAGAAAACTAAATTTCAGAGAAGTAATCTGCTGGTCTTAAGGACAGGTTGAGTATGAGGATGCATAAAGAAAGGCTCTTTGCTTGAAAGAGAAGCTTCAAGCAAAGATGTCACCCAGTCTGGTGCCTGTGGCATGAACTTCAGCAACTGAGAAGGGAGAGAGCATGGGAAGTGTGAAGCTCAGAGGCAGAAAATTTAACAAGTTCTGCTGAATTTCTGCAGGTAATGAAACATCCATGAGAACATGTCAGAGAATGAGAGAGTTGCCCTAATCTTGCAGAATTATCATGAATGCTTATAATAATAAAGGGAGGAAAAAAAGGACTTTTGCAAGCATGGCCCAGGAGTTTATCTAAATGGGTTGGTCTGGCCAGCATATTGGTCCAGTTGAGAGTAGCTTTGACTGGTTATAAACCTAATGAACCTAATATAATCATAAGTGATTAATCCTCTGGAATAAGCATATCAGAGAGAGAAGGAGTGATGAGGAGGGAGGGATGATTTTACCAGTATACAGAGTCACATCTTAAGTGATGAGCTGGCTAGCACTGCTCTGTCAACCATTCATGAGGCAATGGGAACTTGCTGTGCAAATCTGCTGCTTCTCTGTATCTAGCTACAGGTCAGAGAGCACAGGTTCATAAGGATCTAGAATAAATTCTGATGATTTCAGGATCTGTGATGTGTAGGGATCTCTGCTTAGCTTATAGTGAATGGTATAGCTTTCTTAGGTGCCCTAGTTCTAATTACCTTTTTTGTTTTTCTCTTTCCCACTTAGAATTTTCTCTCATTTACTTTGGTTGAACAAGATGTAGTTCTTGGAAAATTATCTCATGGATTAGCTTAGGAATTTGTTTGTTTGAATACTTAAAAGAAAAATAAAAGGATGTTTTGTACCATGTTTTTTTGATTGAGTCAGACTTAACTAGCAGGCTTTTCATTCTCATAGCTGGAAGCATCAACTACAGGCTCAGATTTCTTGAGGCAAGCTGAAAAGCCACTTTGGCCTGAGGTTAAAGTCAAACTAAAAGCTACAAAGCAACTGCCTTTAAAATGAGGACTCTTCTGAGCCTCAAGTTTTCCACTTGCAAAATAGAACTTTTCTACTTTTTAGGTTTGTTGTTTTTTTTTTTATAAAGCTTTAGCACACATTATTGCAGTTCAGAACATACTTGGCAGCAGAGTGATTAGAGCTTTAAGCCTACAAAACAAATTTGCTTCACATACCTATTGTTTTGGTTTGGTTTTCTTTTTTTCTTTGCATCAGAATTTATACACAGGTTGCATTTGAAGAGAAAGGGTGCCGTCTATTCTATAACATTAATATCTTCAGCTGCCATTTGTAGCTTGAAAAGTTCTCTTCCTCTGCAAAATGCAAAGCTCAGGAGCTCACAAAGGATTGCGGTTGTACGTTCAAGCAAGGACTAAATGAGACTTTAGGTTAATGACAATTTTATTCAGTAGTCAAGCTGAGGAATTTTAGGTAAAAAGCAACAACATGATACAGAAATTGAATACAGATGGTTTAGCTTTTAGAAAGAGAGTCTCCATCTGAGAATGACTCAGAAAATCCCCCCAAAAAAGAGCTAACATGGTGGAGGATGAGTTGCAAGCATGCACTGGCATAAGCCAGGACGACTGCTGTGTCTATTGTAAGAAACAGGGCTTTCCAACTCATTAGACTGGAGCTCTTGGGGCTGCTACAGTTAGGGCTGGCTTAGCTTTTCCATTCTAAAACCCTGCTGGTTTAAATTGCTCTTAACTCCCCAAAGCTTATACCTGCTGGGTTAAAGTTAGTGTCAAGCCAGGTGAAACCAAATGAAATTTGTTGAAAGAATTTCTGGAAGGCAAGATGCATTCTGCTACATAGTAGTAAATGCTAGATTTGATATGGTTAAGTGGTTGAGGATTTGATGAGTATAGTCACTACAAAAGACTGGAAAACAGCATGTCCTGCTCTTTTGTGCTGAGCTAAAGGAAACAAGCCTAACTCTGCAGGAATGGTTAAACTATAAATTGAGAATGGTCCTCCTTTATACCATTTGTTCCAATTCTGTATGCATTTTCATACAATTTAGTGTACCAGTAAACAGCTGATAAGCAGTAAGTGCCTGTCACTCAACTACTTCATTTACAAATGACTTCTGAAGCATTCACCTCTCCTGCTCTGCTTTTCATCTCTGCTCTTTTCTAGCTGCTTACATGTGCAACCACCTCTTTACCATGGGCAAAAAGCACCTCGGCTCAGTTTCTTGGATCCCAGAAGTACCAAACACTAGCATTGTTGCACCTATTGGCTTCTTTGCCACTAACTGGAGTACTGTTGTGTTGCTTTTTGGTGCGCTCTGCAAGAGATTATGCTCTACACACAGATATGCATTGCTCATTATTATCATGCTTCTCCCTGCACATGCAAGCAGTTTCTCTCCTCTGTGCTGAAAGGCCAGCCTCTCACAGCCTGTCTGGAGGGTTTCCTCTGCAAAGTTTGGACAGTTAACTAGATCTCCTTAAACAGTGTTTTGCAGAGTAGTGTTTGGTAGTAGATACATGAGTACCTGTTCCATAGTTATACAGTCTTGACAGGAACTGTGTAACTACGCTTGGGAGAATTAAGTCTGGGCTATTGGAAACCTTCACTGTGGTTCAGCTTAGGGCAGTAGTTCTCTTTGTCCTGTGTGATTATGGTGATGTAGTATATGTTCCCAATGATTTAGAGTCTACTAAACAAACTTTCTCTTTCAAATAGATTTTTGAGCAGAGAAAAAGAAACTTTATGTATCTTGGTGAGTTATGGATTGGAATCCTCTCTTTACTGAGACACCTTGTCAGATGATGGCATTCCTAGATACATCCTAAGGTGGTGGCCACTCCAGACCATTCATTGACCAGTGGTGATGCCAGAGGATCAGCTGAAGAATGGCTTGCTGTCCTCGGCATAAGTATTGCTGGGACTCAGCTTCTTTGGGATGTCTAACTGTTAAATGGGTAGCAGGCATTTCCTAGTTGAGGATCCTAGGAGCATCCTGGGAGCTGAAATTATCCTAACAGATTTTGATGAAGATAATAAGGCAAGGCATCATTGCAAGAGGTAGAAAGGAAGAAAGCATACTTATTTTGCAAATGGCAGCCTTATTTCTTCTCTGGTTCATGCATGTTATCACTTTTTATAAGCATATTTCTGCCCACCAGATGAATACAGACAGCATCACCTGCCAAATATTTTGGGAGAGGTGGGAGGATATTAGCTATTTCTGCAGAATTGAAACTCAAACTTGCTTTGCAATGCTCCTTTGTAGTTGCATAATGTAGGGGGAGTTCTCAGGCCTCAAAACTGCTTGAGAAGGAAGGAGCAATGTAAAGGTTTTGACCTTTCATTTATTTTCGTCATTCCTCTAGGGCAGGTGTGTGCATTTACCTGCTGATTTTGCTAAGTCATACTTTTTTCAAGTAGTTTAAAATACCTTTGGCTTTCCTGACAGGAATTGCTTTTCCAGATCCCATGCTGACCTGTATCTTGAAATATGTGCAACTTGTTCCTTGGAGTGACTTTGCCTTCCTATGAGCTGTTTGGTTGGGCAAACCCCTTTTTATGTCCCCACCTATTGTTCGTCTAGTCTGCTCTGTCAAGCTGGCAATCAAACTGCTGCAGGGAAATTAAGAAATTCTGGCCTAGGTGACTCCCTCTTTCCTTTTTTGAAGATATTAAACTTTTTGAATGGGGCCAGTCTCTTTTCACCTCCAAATTCCAACCCGCCCATCTAAATGTAATTATGGCTAAAAAATTAGTGAGGGTGTGCGATAACATGAGGCAGAGGAGTATCCTCTGGCATTTCCATGGGAAGGGGAGGTCCTTGTCAGATCTTTCAAAGCGCTGCTGCTTAACAAGGGATTTTTGGGAGCTGCCTTATCGTCACTGAGGAAACCAAGTTGCAGGTCAAGGGCAGCTTTGTAAGATCAGCTCATTACGAAATTGGAAAAACAACTGAAAAGCAGACAAGCCAAGGTCCCTGCTCCTTGCAACAGGTATTTGCATGTGTCTAGTGAGCACTCTGAAGGAAATGGGAGCTTTGATATTTATGATCCTCCCACCTAGCCCATCAGCTGCTCTGCAGATGTAGATGGTCACTCCCTATTCCAGCTCAATCCTTCTGGATCAGAGAGCAGGAACTACAGTAGTCACAGCTTTCCCAGATGTTGGAAGCTGTGGTTCCCTAAAGAAGCATATGTGTGTGCATATTACTAGCTTTCCAAAAGTCACTCTGGGATCTACATTTCATCAACAGCAGCAGGCCACAAAAACAGGAAGGTGGAGAGCAGAGCGAGCTGCAGTGCTCACATCTTATCCTGCACAGTATGACATGACAGAAGGGTAGGTGCTGAACAGATGAAGCATGAGGGCAGTGGGGCTTGCCCTGCTTTTGTTAGGATATTTTAGCCCTCCAGAAAGACACTTAACAATGGTAACTAAGGAGAACTTCATTGAGCAGCTTGTAATGAAGGGAAAACAGATTTGCTTGTCTTGGGGTTGCAAGGTGGAGTGGGGTTGATATTTTGCATTTGATTGATGGATAAGACATTCCTCAGTAGGGTTGAAACCTGCAAGTGCTGGCATGTGGAAGGAAGATGAAGGAGGAAGGGTGCCTCTTTAAGGGTGCCTCTTTAAAAGCTGTTTCACCTGTGCCCTTGCACTGATTATCATCTATCCAGAGGATTCTGCCAAATTTCACATCACCCCTTTGGCAAGGTCTCATTTGGTCAGTGACCTTTGTCCAAGAGCATGAATGAGCATCCTTGGAGTACCAGCCACCAACCTGCACACAGCCATGTGCAAACGCTTTGGTAGCCTCTGATGTCTTTCAGAAAGTCACTCCTTGTTGCTGTTTTTTTTTTTTTTCCTTCTCCTGCAGCTTGTGGAGAGACTTTGCAGGATTCAGCAGGGAATTTTTCAGCCCCTGGCTTTCCAAAAGGCTACCCGTCCTATTCCCACTGTGTCTGGAGGATCTCAGTGACCCCAGGGGAGAAGGTAGGTGCCAAGCCAGCACAAGGTGTACTCTGTGCTTCCCTTGCATGTGGTTTTGCCTGTGATGATGGCTTTAGCAGCTGCCAATGATCTCCAACATGCCTGGAGTGCAGGGCTGGAGCCTGGAAAGCTCCTGGGCACCACTGCTGTCCTTGCAGAGATGAGGTCAGGAATACATGGTCCTGAGGAGAGAAGAGGTACTGCTGGAGCAGAGTCCCCTCACAGGTCTGGGATGCATGTTGATCTCTGATCCTTCCTCTCTATTCAAGGCTAAACCCTGCGTGGACATTGCGTGTCACCCACAGGTGACAGTCAGATGAGTTGGATAAAATGTGCCAGCAAGCTGGAGGCCCAAAGAGAGCCTGAGCAGCTGTGACTGACATCAGTGGCCTGCCCCTGTCACACAGCATGATGTTCCTGTCAGGGGACTCCTGCTCCCCGCCTTGAAACACTGAGTCCCGCTGTGCATCAGTCAAAGAATCATAGAATCATAGAATAGTTAGGGTTGGAAAGGACCTCAAGATCATCGAGTTCCAACCCCCCTGCCATGGGCAGGGACACCTCACACTAAACCATGTCATCCAAGGCTATGTCCAACCCCACCTTGAACGCCGCCAGGGATGAAGCATTCACAACCTCCCTGGGCAACCCATTCCAGTGCCTCACCACCCTCACAGTAAAGAATTTCTTCCTCAGATCCAATCTAAACCTCCCCTGTTTAAGTTTAAACCCATTACCCCTTGTCCTCTCACCACAGTCCCTAATGAAGGGTCCCTCCCCAGCATCCCTATAGGCCCCCTTCAGGTATTGGAAGGCTGCTATGAGGTCTCCACGCAGCCTTCTCTTCTTCAGGCTGAACAGCCCCAATTTTCTCAGCCTATCTTCATACGAGAGGTGCTCCAGTCCCCTGATCATCCTCGTGGCCCTCCTCTGCACTTGTTCTAACAGTTCCATGTCCTTTTTATGTTGAGGACACCAGAACTGCACACAATACTCCAAGTGAGGTCTCACGAGAGCAGAGTAGAGGGGCAGGATCACCTCCCTCGACCTGCTGGTCACGCTCCTTTTGATGCAGCCCAGGATACCGTTGGCTTTCTCAGCTGCGAGCGCACACTGCTGCCTCATGTTCATTTTTTCATCAACCCACACCCCCAAGTCCTTCTCCGCAGGGCTGCTCTGAATCTCCTCCCCGCCCAACCTGTAGCTGTGCCTGGCATTGCTCCCACCCGGGTGGAGGACTTTGCACTTGGCATGGTTAAACTTCATCAGGTTGGCATCAGCCCACCTCACAAGCGTGTCAAGGTCCCTCTGGATGGCATTCTTTCCCTCCAATGTATCAACCGAACCACACAGCTTGGTGTCATCAGCAAACTTGCTGAGGGCGCACTCAATCCCACTGTCCATGTCACCCACAAAGATGTTGAACAAGACCGGTCCCAACACCGATCCCTGGGGGACACCACTCGTTACTGGTCTCCAGCTGGACACTGAGCCACTGAGCACTACTCTTTGCATGCAGCCATCCAGCCAGTTCTTTATCCACCGAGTGGTCCACCTATCAAATTGATGTCTGTCCAACTTAGAGAGAAGGATGTCATGGGAGACAGTGTCAAAGGCTTTACACAAGTCCAGGTAGATGACATCAACTGCTCTACCCCTGTCCATCAGTTCCGTAGCCCCTTCATAGAAGGTCACCAGATTGGTCAGGCAGGATTTCCCCTTAGTGAAGCCATGCTGGCTGTCACCAAGCACCTTGTTGGTTTTCATGTGCCTTAGCATGCCTTCCAGGAGAATCCACTCCAAGACTTTGCCAGGCACAGAGGTGAGACTGACTGGTCTGTAATTCCCTGGCTCATCCATTTTCCCCTTCTTAAAAATGGGGGTTATATTTCCCTTTTTCCAGTCATCGGGAACTTCACCTGACTGCCATGATTTTTCAAATATGATGGACAGTGGCTTAGCAACTTCATTTGCCAGCTCCTTCAGGACCCGCAGATGGATTTCATCCGGTCCCATGGACTTGTATACATTCAGGTTCCTAAGGTGGTCCCAAACAAGATCCTCCCCCACAGTGGGCCCAGGGTCCCCACCCTCACCGTCCCCGCGTCTGCCTTCCAAGACTTGGGTGGTCACCCACCTTGTCCTCTTTCTTCCCAGCTCCTTTTGTTTTATTGATCTTCCTGTGGAAATGAAGTCTTTCTTTACTCCATTAACATCAGCCCTTCAGGCCTTTCATGCCATACCAGCCTTCAGGAATGCACAGCCTGGCTTAGGAGCTGCTCAGCAGACTGGCTTTGCTGAGGACCACCCTCAAGACACACTTAAGACTCAGACTTGAACAAAGAAGAGCAGAGCTCATTCATTTTGCAGCAGATGTCTTGCTCTGGGACACAGTTCTGTCTCCTGCAAGTCTGGTCCAATGCAGTGATGAGCTCCCACCGTTCACTGCAGGGAGAGCTTTGCCAGGGGCAGAGGTGCCAAGAACTGTCCAGGTTTTGAGACTATGGCACTGGGAGTTTTGCAGTGCAAATGTTTCTGTAAATTCTCCCCTTGTCTCTCAGCTTCTTCAGGAGAATTGTACTGGATAGGACCCAGCATCTAAATACTGAGCCACTGGTGTAAAAAAAAAACTAACAAAAAAAAACAAGCAAAAAAACCAAGTTCAGATTGAAAGATTAAATGCTTCAATTTATTTGTTTAATCAAATGCAGCACTTGGTACGAAGTAGCAGGATAGCACTGAGGCATTAGCTTAGAACAGATACAGGGCTTGTGGTATTCCTTTGCATAGAGCAGATGAATCTCTTTTTGCTGTCCTAAGTCAAAAAACTGCTAAAGTGTGAACAAAATAAGTGACACAGTTCCAGACTGCAGTCTGCACATCCAGCCAGGGCTTTGGGAGAAAATATCTATTTTAATCTAATGACGTAAACTATAGATGTAAGTTAATAAATTCATCAAATCTTGCAAGGAAAAATGCCGGAAGCACACCCCGTCAATGACTTCCATGAGGCCACAGAGAGGCCTGTATTCCATGTTGCAGAGGAAGGAAACCAAATGGATTAAATTTTAATGCTAAGCTCTGCTCAGTAAAGACACCAAAATCATAATGATGGTGTGGGTGTAATTGTCAGAATGTGGAAACTTGTCAGCAAAGTTAGCTATTTCTTACAAGTGTCATTTATATGAGGGTAGAGACCCCAAACATCTGTGTTTTGGGTCTATGTGCTTCTCCATGATGTTCACATTAATCAAAACCAGTGATTTAATTTTTTATGGAAAAATAAAAAAAAACACCAAACCCAAAACCAAATAAACCGCAACAAATAGGGCTTTTTTAGTAATTTTAGGAACTGAGGAGCAGTGACTGTGAATTACAGGATGGAGAGTTAAGTGCTTTCCACTGTCATGTACTTTCATGGTTTCATTAAATTACTTTTTTCAGGAAAGCTGATTAAAAAATCAGCAAACTGTCCAACTGTCTTTTCCTGTATACTCACTTAGGCAGCACTGTAGCAGAGGTCAAGCACATAATCTGTAGGGTCTTCCGTTTAAAGTAGCTCCCTTCCCACAGAAGTGTGTGCTCTCTCCTTTCAGATTATGTTAAACTTCACATCAATGGACCTATTTAAAAGTCGCCTCTGCTGGTATGATTATGTGGAGGTGCGTGATGGCTACTGGAGGAAGGCTCCATTGCTGGGTGCGTAGTTGCTTCACTTTAATTGCATGTTGTGTGTTCCTCTTGATGCTTAGGGGGGTAGGTGGGGAAAACAAACAGAAACAAACTTTTCTTTACCTGGAAAGAGCTTCCGTTGGGCCAGTGTACTGGCCCTCCGTTAATGTCTCCATCCAGGATGTCAGTGTGCTGTATTCACATCAAATGATCCCTGCTCCAATGCCTTTGGTAGGAGAGTCTTTATTCCTTCCTTTTGTGGCTTGGGAAGAGACACAGAGAGGGCATGGCTGGGACTAAAAATGTGGTCTCTGGAGTTTTATTATTGGACTTTCCTAAGACCAAGGTAGAACTGCCAGGCAGTGAGAATGGAGCAGCTATAGAGCTCCTGGCCCAAGATCCTGCAATTATTTCTCAAGTACTGTGTTTACAAATACACAAGTAGTCTGTGCTTTGAGCCTCTGTACTTCTAGCAGGGAACTTGCTAGACCATGCCTAGGATGTCAGACTGTGCAAGGGCTCTACTCTATTCCTGCTCTCCAATGTAAAATGGTGCGCTGCAAACAGCTCTTTCTGCCTGAAAGAAGTGATCAGGTTGTGTAGCATCACCAGTTGTGCTAGAGGTGCTATGCCCCATGCTGCAGCACAGGAATGGGCTAGTCAGCATGGGGTCAGTAGGCTAGGGAGGTCTGGGTGCCCTCCTTGGCCCCACTCAACATCCCAGCCCTGGTACCACGTGAGGTGCTAAGGCTGAAGCCATGCTGCTTTCCAGAAGCTTCCGTGGGCCTGAGTTTCAGTGCAGAGTTGGAAGCTGGTTTTACTGCTTCCTGCCTGTTTCAGGGTTGGCAGCATATATTGCTGTTTTCTGCTGAACATGCATCAGGTAACATTGCTCAAGCAGCTGCGACCTAGCTCCTCGTTATTTGTTTTTTCTGCTGAGTAATTTAAAGGTATTTCAGAAGCCAAGCACCTCCCTGTCCCCTGGTACAGGTGGACCTGCGAGTGTTTCCATCTGGAAGGAGACACTGCATGAGTGGCCACGGCTCCCGCAGGGGGCTGAGCCTATGAAATTTGCTCAGAAGAGGCAAACAGACGGCAATTCAGCAGGGGGTGGGAAGGGGATTAGTGTGAATTGTGAAAGCACGGGCTTCTTGCGGGGACTAAAAATACATGTGCATTGCATATTTTCCCAGGGAAGTGTGTGAAAACCCAGCCTTTAGATGGTGTATAACTTTTTATGAATGGGCCTTTTATCACACTCTGAGGAGTTTGTTCATTCTCGTTCCTCGTCTGCGTTTCCTCTCTTTGACACCCTTGTTAAACTCCAAGTCTAAATCCAGGAGGCAGTTGCTCAGTGACCCTAGAGGAAGGTGCTTTGCAGTGATGATGTTTTTTGTTAGTATGCCCTTTGGGAGTGGAGATGGGAGATGCTATTGGTATGCTGCAGGGCTGACACGCTGCCCCGGCAGTGCTGGGCAGCTTGGGGATATAGAGGCTTAGAACTGAGTAGCCAAGTAAAGCTAGGATCCGAGATAATATTTGGATGGGTGACTTCATGAGAGAAAAAAGTTGGTGATGGAACTGCTGAAGAGAAACAAAGTTTGCAACTCACTTGTGGCCTGCCACGGAGGGATAGCCCTTGCATCCTTGAAGGTCATAGCCTTTGTGACCTTCCAGCCAACAAGCCTTGAACTGACACCTGATTCAGTGTATGGAACCACCAGTGCAGCCTGCTAATGGGAACTAAGGCGGTGTCTTGCAGGTAAGGTATTAAGCAGCTTTTTTTCCCGGTGGAGGTAAGCCTTTGCCTGGTGATGCAATGCCAGGATCCCTATCTCACTGCTGTCCTGACTAAATTCAACCTTGCAATCTGCTCTCTGCCCCTATCAAATTCCCACTGGGAATTCAGTTGTACAGGGTGCCAAGGCCACGTTGAATTTCTTATATAGCCCTGCTGGTGTCAGCTGAAGTGAAGAACCACGTTTGCACAGAGTCCTCTCATTGCGTACTTGGTTCTTGCTCTGTTTCTGTGAGGAGCTTCTGGCTGGGACTGTTACAGCTGAACCCAGGACAAACAGGTAGAGGAGCACCAAATCAGGGTCATTAAGGTTGTCTGGGACATCTGCAGCCATTTTTTTTCAGAGCTCATTCTTTTTGGCAGGATTTGTGTATTTACCAGTGCTGATGCCTGCCAGAGAGCTCAGATATGGGTGAATCATGGAGCAAAAGGGCTCTTGGTCTCTCTTGAAAGAGATTGAATGACTGCAGGGGCTTAACTGGGAAGAGGAGAGAGCAGAGGACAAAATAGACAGTGTTTTCTCATCAGCATGGCCACATCTTGCCTTTGGTTTGAGTTGGACAATTTTCTCTCAAGTGCAAAATGCTAAAGGAATTTCCAAGGTCTAACAGGTGGAAAGGATGTTTTCTCATGTCACATCTCAAGAACGACAAGGGATGGTTTCTCACTTTTATTGAATTAATAATTGAAGAGTATATGAATTAACTGGGGGGGGGGGGGGGGAATGGGAATAGAAACTCATTTAAAAGCACAAGTGATGGGAATGAAAGGGTGTTTTGCATAAGCACAGCTCCTTTAACCACAGCCTCTTTGCTTCCTGGAGCCACAGGTGCCTGTTACTCTGTGCTGCCCATCAGCCAGGAGATCTTGATCATCTCTTTCCTGCCTTCTAGGTAGATTTTGTGGCGACAAGATCCCTGAACCAGTAATTTCCACGGACAGCAGGCTGTGGATTGAGTTCCGGAGCAGCAGTAACATCCTGGGCAAAGGCTTCTTTGTGGTCTATGAAGGTACAGCCACTAGCTAGAAGCCTGTTGCATTGCAATTGCCAGAACAGGATGCAGGGGGTTATGAGATCAGCAGGAGTTCTGTGTCACCACATGGTTAGATGCAGTCCTCACTCTTGTCTTTATGGGAATTGGCAGATTTTTCAGGCTGCTTCAGCAGACAAGGCATGGGTCTTCCAATGAGATCATCTCCTTTTTGGGAGGACAACAGGATGGCAGCATGGAGCTGTAGATTCTGTTCATACACCACATTGTTTCCCATAACCAGCTCCTGAAAGCAGCAATGCTGGGTATAGCAGGATTTCTTCCAGTAACTTAGTAGGCAAAATTCCTGTTTGGATCATGCATTTTATATCACTTAATGCAGCTTATTTTGTTGTGGGTTTTGTGGGTATTTTTTTTTTTTTTTTTTTTTTAGTAATTTTGGTTTTGGTTTGGTTTTTCTCAAATGCAAAGGTTGTTCTTTGGCTTCTCCCTTGTATGTTTTACTTACAGAAGATTAGAAATTAGCATATCGGATCTTCTGCAGGTCAGGTACTTTGGAAACTTGCATGGCATGGAATGCTGAAACCACTTCAGTGAAGCAATACTACCAACATCAGTAACAAATCAGTAATATCCCTTCTCCATATATGCTTATTTTTTTACAGTATTAACTCTAAAATGTATTAAAAGCCTTTATGGTTCTCCAGGCAGCAGGCATTTTCTTAGAAGTACAGTGTTGTCCACAGTATTGACTTTCACTGTATTGGTATCAACATTGCATTATCTTCTTTCTGCAACCACAGAAACAAGCGTGACACTGGAAGCCCAGTGCTCAAATGTCCAATATACTCATGAATACCGATACTAACAGAGGGAAGTGAAGAAAACATGGGACTGTTGGAGAAGTGCAAATAAAGCATATGAGGATTTCACAACAGTGTGGGGCTAACAAATCTGTTTCACAGGAGAAATATCTGGTTTCTACAGGAATTGTTGCCCCAGAGACAGAAGTAGCTTGCCTGGTTATGGGTTTTTTTACATCTCTCCTGAGAAGCAGCTGTTGCCTGAACCATGTGGTTTGTAACACACCTTTTGTGATAGTTTGTTGGAATTAGAAGTGATCTAACTAGCGTGTCTCTAACAGACTGATTTATTTTGGGTTATTGTGTTGGTGGCCTTGTCAGATTAGTTCTTACAGTGGGTTATTCCCCAGTGGTACCTGTTCCAACTTTAGAGAAAAAGAAAAAAAAAAAAAGGGCTAAGTGAGGAATGCTTTGGGGAAGCAACTTCTCTGTTCTTCCCCATGGGTGTTAATATGGCATCGTGCTTCATATTGTTAAATGGTATTGGAAGAAAACAAATATTACCTTGTCTACATGCCAAAGTCACTATGCAAACTTTCTTTTCTCTTAATAATTTTCTGTATTTGCTGTTGATTAGTAAATGACCCCTACAGGCTTAGTAAATATGAGCTATACTTGGTTCACTTAACTTTTGAGGAGAGCAAATGAAAGCATTTGTGCATCTTGTGGTCAAACTTCCCTCTGACTCTTCACATATTTCTAACTCTTCAAGACTCTGGCTTTTTATGTAACCCTTTCCTGCAATAAACTTCCAATTGGAAAGGTGTGAAATCTATGGCTAAGCCTCAGAGCAAGCACAGAGTATGACTGGTGGAAGCCAGCTTGTACCACAGAACCAGCAACAGTCCATTGCATAATTCTTAACTCAGCCTACCCATGACAGAGCAGCAGGTAGTAAGATTATCAGCACCTCTCTCCATAATTCATTTGCTGAAATTGGAGAGTTTCCAAAAATCCTTAATCCCTATTGACCTCCAGTGCAAACTCTGGCAATGGCTTGTTTCTTTCCTCTGTTGTGACTTCTGTGTCTTGGCAACAAGGGTAACTTTTATCTTCAGGAGAGATTGTCCTTAAATGTTTAATTTTTAACAATTTTTGTCCAAAACCTCTCTGCATCACTGTAGTTTCTCTTTTTCTTTTGAACTTTTCTTCCTCACATACTAAAAGTACGGTTTAGCACTTTGTTTCTCTGTGCTCTGCTTTACTTAGAGTGCACGTAAATGCTTGTATATCTGAGCATTGTTGGGAGCTCTGTGGTGAAGACTGATTTTTGGATTTGGATTCCTCCAGGTCTTGGCCCTGAAGTTTCCAATAAATGGGAGGAAAGAGACAGAAGGATGTAGCCACATGATGAGAAAATTACTCGATACTAAATGACTAGTGAAAGTGTCCTCATATTTCAGTTGTTCCTTTTCTCTCATGAGATTCAAGTTGGGAAGATGCTGGTGGTTTTGCCTACAGCAATGCTGGCAGCCCTGAATTTGTCATCATTATTGTCTTCTGAGGCTCTATCAGCAGATGTTCTTTCCATTTTAGAGTAATGCTCTTCCAGTATACTTTGGAGCTCAGCTGAATCTCAGTGTGAACTGTGGCAGTGGTAGAGAATATACTGTTTGCTGGCTGACAGTTTTATGGGAATACAGTTCTGTAAAGGTTTACTCAGAGATTCTATCTAGCCCCACTTGTAGATCTGAATATATGAATTTAAACTTCAAACTATGTTGTGCTCTGCAGATGAATTTTGGGTGCAAATATTTGGTGGTGCCTTAGTACTGATTCTCTAGGAAAGAAGTTATCACTGCATTAGTGAATCAGTGCTTTTAACTAGGTCACAGTTAAGCATTAGCAGCTTACAAGGCAAAATCAAGGCAATGTTACCCAATGCAAGCAATTTCCAGGACAATATAGTGGGACCCACGTTTGAATACAGTGTCTTGTGGGGAGACTCCAAGGGTGAAGATGGTTAATGTCTGGCAGGTGTCATTGCAGTGCCATCTCTCTTGTACTTACTGTCAGTGTGTTTTGCTTGCTTGACTTTAAACGCAGCCAAAACATACGTATGCCTTCTGTAGACATGCATTTTGTACATCACAGGGTAACACAAGTTTTAGCCTGTGGTCTTACTTTCAATTTGTTAGTCTTGCAGACCATTATGCTGAACTGCTTTTGTCTTTGAGGTCTCTGCTAGTTTTGTATTAAGCTAGATTATAATTAAACTTTCTGTTCTTGTCTTTAAACTTACTTATATTTAGCAACAACTTTAATTTTTCATACACAGCAGCCGGCCTGGTGGCCTCCTGCTGAACGGCTGAACTCATGCTTGCTAATGTTGCCATCTTGTGGCTGGATTAGATTTGCAACTGGTTTTTATTTGGGGTTTTGCCAATTTTCCGTGGTCTTTATTGGTCGCAGCAGGTTTTAAGCAGTTATTAAGGTGACCAGGAGTGTGAAACGTGAAAATTCATAAAAATTCTCTGTCCCAGTGAGTTCACCTTCTACAGCGGTTGGCACAGAAAGACAGGAGACACTGGCACTAAGGCTAAATGTTAGATTTGTAAAAACCTCCATGACTTGTGTGCTGCCTTTGTGTAACAAACAGTATTGATACAGATTTGAACAAGGAAAAAGGCTCTTTATGGAGCAAGCATTACCTAATGAAAAACCTGCAATCCTGTGGTTTTGCTACTTGTTTTTTATGAAGCTATTTGTGGTGGAGAAATTCACAAAGATGCTGGCCAGATCCAATCGCCCAATTACCCAGATGACTACAGACCTTCCAAAGAGTGCATCTGGAAGATCATGGTTTCTGAGGGTTTTCACATAGGAATCACTTTCCAAGCCTTTGAGGTGAGAAATGTAATTTTATATTATATTGTGAATATTATTTTGCTTCTGTAGATACTTTAAAATGAAGAACAAAGTGGTGTAAATAATATTAAAAATATACCCAACAAACAACTGTTTTGAGTCCTTCATAACATAATTTGTTCTCACCAGAAGTTTGCTCATTTTGAAGCCAAGTTTTAAATACAAGTTTTCAAAAACTGTTACTCTAGAGAGAAAGAATTAGAAGGGACACAAAATTGTAGATGATGCTAAGTTGAGACTCATGAGTCCTTAAATTTTCAGCCTGGTCAAATGAAATTGAATGGTCACAATCCACGTATTGCTAGGGCTTGGCAAATTGCAGGATGTTTGTGGCTCTCCAGGGAAACATCGTGTTCCCAGATGGCAGACAGGCTTTGAAGAGCTCAAAAAACCTTTTCTCCTACTGGTTATAGAATGTCTTACACTTTTAGCTAGGTGTCCAGTGATCTGTTTCTGACTACTGGTGTATATATGTCACAGATAAGAATGGCCAGGACCTGGATAAATCCCATCAACCCCATAGACTCTTGTGGCTTGTGTAACAAGCAGTACTGTGCTTGTCTGCTGTACTGTGCTTGTCCTGGAAAGGACTGACGCCACCACCTCATAGCTGTGACCCCACTGCTATTTCTTTAACCTTTTTGTTTATAGTGGTTCTACTCTGTTCCTTCCAACTTCTCATGAAAAAGCAGCTTGTAGATAGTCATGGACTGGGCTTCACCAAAAGGAAGCCATGAAAATAGCAGTAGAACCGAGATGTGCCAGGCTTGAATGCAGTTTCTATTGCAGGGGAGCTCAATGGCAGCGATGAGGCAAGTACGTAGTTGTGACCAGTTGTTTGGTATGCTTGTTTGGAGCTGATCTCTGGCCAAAGTCAAACTGGGTAGCTAGCCTAACTCAGAGCACTCATACTAGTGAACTACAGTCATACCCTTTTCCTATTGCAGATTGAATGGCACGATGCATGTTCTTATGACTACCTGGAAATCCGAGATGGCCTAACTGAGTACAGCCCCCTGCTTGGTCACTTCTGTGGCTATGAGAAGCCAGAAGATATCAAATCCAGTTCAAATAAAGTATGGATGAGGTTTGCATCTGATGCAACCATCAATAAAGCAGGCTTTGCAGCAAATTTCTTTAAAGGTATATGATCCATTACCTCACAAGGTCAAAGTTTGGGACCATTCATCCCTTAATCTGCTGTCATCCCAAAGTGATCAGTTACCATTGTATCTACTTGTAGTTAAGAGCTGTTAGACTTTCCTGTACAATCACGAGTACCAAGTTTATATACAAATGGTTTTGGGAGTATAGAGAGGTTTGATGCTGAGGCACGAACACCACCTCCTTGATTAAGGCAGAATGAAAGCCTGCTGGGTTGGCACCAGCACAGGCACTGATGCCTTGTGTTACACTGCTGGACAGAATGTAACCTCCATTTATCCATGCCAGGGCACATTTTCAAAGAAGGTACTAGTACTGGATACAGAGTGTTCAAACTACTGTGCTTAAGATCTATTCCAAAGGAAACCTCAGGAGAGAAGGTGAATTTGAATGCAAGTAGAATCCCAGAGAAAATTTCTGAGGGTTTTAGGAGACAAATGTGTTCCTGAACTGAGATCCTCCTCAGAAAGATGTAAATTAGACTAAGATTTTTCTTAAAAGCTAGACCCAAGGCATGGTCCTTTACCAGAATCCTGCTGAGTTGAATAGAGGTAAGAACCAAGTATCTAACCACTTGGGAAAATGCATGCTGAGCTTCTGCAAGGGTAGATACTCATGTTTCTCTTGGATTCAGTGACAGTTTTACAGAAATAATAGCTGCAATGCCAATATTTGGATTGCAGAAGTCATTTATTTATTCCTACTTTAACTTCTGTCTCATGTTAAGGGTGTCATGGTCCATTTGGATCTCTCAAATTTACAGGGCAATGTACTTTGTGAAATAAACATTATTTCATGAGCCTGTTAAGAAATACAACAAACACAGCAGGGCTCAATTACCTTTACTTTGCTTTGCTTTGCTTTGCTTTGCTTGCTCTATCACCTCAATCACTTTTGCTTTGTCTGTCATGTGAACTCACTTATTCATTTACTCCCGTTATAAGGTTTCATAATTTATGGCCTGTAATTCCTAATCCATGCACTTATGCACAAAAGAAAAGGATTAGTTAAATAAAGTTTGAGAGATCCAAACGGACCGTGACAAAGGGCTATTGCAAGATCACTGGCAAATACTGTGGTATCTAATTGCAGACCCTGAACAATGCTCACGGTGCCTAGACATCCTTGTTTGAATTTCTCATGTTCCATAAAGACACAGAACGCTTCTCCCTAAGGACATTTTGGCTTCTTTCAGGAGCTGAAAGAAGTGCAGGCTGACTGGCAGAGATGTCTTCAGGGATTAGTACTAAATGGAGACTTTCTGGCCTGCAGCTAGTCATTCTCTAGAATCTGAGCTCCTCGTGCAAGTTTGTAGGGGAACAAAGTTACATACCTGAATCTGAGGTGCTTTCCTTGTGAAACAGATAGTCAGAAATTAATGTATTTATATTTTTTTATGTAAAAAATGCATAAGTGTGAACTACTACTGCAGTTGCAGACACAAGTAAGTGATTTACAGCCATGTTAGAAGCTGTTGAACCTGTCATGAAGCAGCGAAGAAATACTCTGCTTTCTTCATAGTTAATCCACAGACCAGAAAATAAAATCTGCTTGATCTAGAACTGTTGCAGCATGGGGTTCCTGACTGTGGCAAGGCTTTGCAGGAAGGCAGTGTTATGAATAGAAGAGAATAGAATATTTCAGTTGGAAGGGACCTGCAATAATTAGTCAAGACTGTTCCTATTTGATGAACATAGCAGTAACTGTAACATTATGTTGGGTGTAGGTGGCAGGGTGTTGGCAGCGGGAGGCCGCAGGGGCTGTCTTGTGCCAAACAGATGGTTCAAGCTGACTCCATAGTGGACCCACCACAGGACACAGATGAACCTATCAACTAAGTTGGTGGCACCTCTGTGAAAACGTAGAACAGGAAGGAACAAAAAGTGCCCAACAGCAGAGGTAACACCAAAGTGAGAGGTGTTACTCTTAGTAGGAGATGTTACACTTAGTATGAGGTGTTACCTCCTACTTAGTGAGTAGAAGGTGGAGGTACTTCATGGCAGAGCAGACACGCCGTGCAGCCCATGGAGGACTCAGCACCCAAGTGGGGGGAAAGTATGAGAAGGAAGGAGTGGCAGACTCATGTACTGGCTATTGCTCCCCATCCCCTCCTGCCTTTGCACTCTCATGGTCTTGCTGAATGGGCTAAGTTTAAGCTGTGGTGATACAAGGTGGGGAGAGGAGTTTGGAGTGTAGTTGAGCCTGGGAAAGGGGGACAGAAAGGTATTTTCCCTGAATGTTTTGACTTTCTTTTCTTTCTCTTTTTCTTTTTTTCTTTTTTTTTTTTTTCCCCCAGTGTTTGTTTCCCAATACCCAAATGAATACTCAAACTTTTAAATTGGCAATAAATTAAGTTAAATTCCTTAAAGTTGAGTCTGTTTTACCTACAACAGTAATTGGTGGATAATTTCCCTGTCTCAACCCAAGAACTTTCTTGCTCTTTTTCTTCCTATATTCTCCTGTATTCCACTGGAGGGTGGGGATAGAGACTGAACACAAAACTGGGTGGGAGTCTGGCTGCTAGCTGAGGCCAGTCCACCACTACCATGTTAATAAAACCATCTATTTGCACAGGGTCAGGGTGAGAAGCCAGTACATCTGGCTATCTGTATATTAAAATGTCAGTTCAGGCTGTTGAGATGTAATTGGAAGAGCCTGGATTCAAAGTCTAGGGTAGTAAGTCTTCACGCATCTGTGAAAAAGAAGGATTACTTGTGTATTCTCACAACTCCTTCACTGCACCCCACTCAGTGGGGTATGGCCTTCTACAGCTCCGTTACTGTAAGCACCATGATGGGCTGGTTCATGGTAGCTCAAGTTACTCAAGAGAGTGAGAAATTTAAAAAACAAAACAGGGACAAATGAGAACAAAAAGCAGTGAAGTCTTTACAGGAGACCATGTTTTCCTGCTCCTGTCCAGAAAAAGCACTCTTCAATTGTACCAGTACTCTTAGTCCTTTATGGTTTTGGTGCTAGGAGTGCTTTAGCACTTGTGAGGCTTGCAGCAGCTCCATGGGTTTGGCTCATCAGCTAGTGCTCTGGTCCTTCTGTCCAGAAGTGCTGCATGAGGAATATGAGGGGGTTTAAGTGGTCAGGAAACTGACTTGTTCTGGTTTTCTCCTGACAGAGATGGATGAATGTTCTCTGCCAGACAATGGTGGGTGTGAGCAGCACTGTGAGAACACACTGGGCAGTTACAAATGCACCTGTGAGCCTGGCTATGAGTTGACAGCTGATAAAAAGAGCTGTGAAGGTGAGTAACTTACAGATTGCCTATATAGTATGGGTACTACAATCTTGAAGATGATTCTCCTTGCCCTTGGATCCTCTTTGCTTCTGTTTATCTTTCCCCACCTGAAAAAATCCTTTTGTCCACATCTTCCATTGAAAAACAAGTTTTGGTTGACAAACTGAGAATACTGATTCTGTACTGGTAAACATCTCTAAAATGATTTGCTCTTCATAACCAGAGATTCCTGTTCAGTCCAGATCTCCCACAGTGCAACATAAGGGAGGATGGGCATTATAACCTAATCATTAAGTGACACAAAAGTATTTCAATCTAAAGTTGAATTTATTATTTTTTAAAAGAAATTTATTTTGTAGATTAAAATATTGATGTTTTGCCTGCACGCAAACCAGACATTCTGCATACTGAGGGGTAAATTTCCTTCTGTTAGGGGAGGGGAAAAAACAACCCTACAACATGTCGTCAGTAGAAACTGTTTCTGTCAGCTTTCTATTTGCACAGTTGATCTCTTGAAACTAGTGCTTGCTCCCACCAGCAATACAGCTGTTGGTGTGCAAGAATCCACCTATTGTTCTTGTTTCTTAGCTCTGCCTTTCAGCTGAGATGTGTAAGGAGGTCCACACCGAGTGGTGCTCTCAAAGTCACAGGGTTTGCCCTGACTTCTAATTTTTTCACTGTCTGGGAAAGGCTGCTATTGACTTGGTAAGGCCAGAGTTCGGTGCCATTTTTTTAAATAATTTCTTGCAATTTTGAGCAAACAAGTTGGTATAAGTCGGCAAGCATTTTTTGAACTTCACTATTAGTCTCCTATTTTAAACTTCATTTGTGGGCAATACAGGAAGGATAATCTTTGAAACTGTAGTGAAACACATCAGAGTAGATTGCTTTTGTTTCTTCTGACATGCTTGCCACTCTTTCTGTATCGAAGCTGCTTTCTTGGGTTTGCTTTATTGCAAATAGAATTTTGCAACAAAAGAGCAAACTGAGATGGAGTCCTTTGATGTAAAAGCCATGCCCTCCCACAAGAGGATGAAGCTGAGATGTCCCAAGTTTTTAAAAGACATTGGATAATAAAGTCTTTGGCTTTGTCTTCAGTTTTCCCTAGAGAAGATGCATTCCACATATAATAAGCCACTGAAGAGTTGATAAGCAGTGTCTTCCTAGGATTGCATTATCTTCCAGTTATTCCATCACTAATAAACTTGAAATAGTATGGTTTGTATGACTGAATGTGGGTAAATTTGCCAAGCTGGCCTTTACAACTGTGTTGTGCATGTCAAGTCAGCTGATCCACAGTTGAAGCTAGTACCACTCTCTAAGCCCAAGGATAGAGAGTAAAAAGATCAATCTTACGTGATTTAAGTGGCTCTCAAGGTCATAGCCTGGCTGTGTGTGTTTCACTGGTGAGTGAAGGTGAGGTTTCTGTCTTCTTCGCAGCTGCCAGCATTTTTAACCTGTTCTGGAGGCCAGGATTTGAAATTTGCTACCAACCAGGATCTGATTCATTTTATAGCTAAGTGTGGCCCAATCTGTGTGTCTGAATAGAGCCAAGTAAAACTTGTGTTCATTTATTGCCTCTCCAGCTGCGTGTGGGGGCTTCATCACCAAGCTCAATGGGACCATTACTAGCCCTGGATGGCCCAAGGAATATCCTACTAATAAAAACTGCGTCTGGCAGGTGGTAGCTCCAACCCAGTACCGGATCTCTCTGCAGTTCGAAGTGTTTGAGCTGGAAGGCAATGATGTACGTAACCAGTCCCTGCATCTCAGAGGTGTGACTACTGGCTAACTCAGAACTGGATAAATCCTTGGGGTACAAGGAAAAGAAGACTCTGTCTTGCTGGTAGAGCTTCTGGTTGTTTCCCAGCCTTTACAATAATGAACCATTAACAGTGATTGTTCTCCCTGGAGCCTGGATCCACTTTATCTTTGGAGTGGAAAAGTGTTCTGTTATAAATGGGCTTCTTTTCTCTACCAGTTTTGCCTAACTGTAGGTGTTTTCCATCCCTAATAGGTATTCTCATCCCCCCCTTACCCAGGGCTGTCTTTGCAGGAAAATAATTGAAAATGAACACTGAAGTAAAGTTCTTCAAGGATAAACAAAACAGTCAGTAAAAAAGTCTGTTCTCTGCCCTGCCAAGGGCAGGGTGGAATTTGAACAAAACATTCAGGTTCTAGCTTCCCACTGTAAATGGGAGCAGTGATTCTTCCTTAATTCAGCAGGCTGCAGAAGTTCATTCAACACTGTCAGGTTCTTGGATAAAGTCAGAGTAATTATTTTAGCTAAATTACATGGAGCCTTTGCGAATCTGGAAACACACCTGTCCTTTAAGGTGAGGGAAGCAATGGAAGGGGATGAGAACACTGACAGAGGAGAACCTGGGGAAGACAGGAGTGTGTTTGAGTAGAAGGCTGTTTCTGTTCCCTCAGTCAAGCCTCTGTCCCCTTCCTCTGAAATGTTCTGTTCAATGTTGATAGAGCTGAGAAATCTCCTTCTCTCTTGGCAGGTCTGTAAATATGACTATGTTGAGGTTCGTAGTGGGTTGGCTTCTGACTCCAAGCTGCATGGCAAATTCTGTGGTTCAGAGAAGCCCGAAGTAATCACATCGTATGGCAACAACATAAGACTGGAGTTCAAATCAGACAACACGGTCTCCAAGAAAGGCTTTAAAGTTCACTACTTCTCTGGTACGTGGCTCTTCTTTCACTTGGTTACCTGTCTCCTGTGACCGAACCTCTTGTTTTGGGGGAATTTTCTTCAACCTTCTGTCAAATCAGGCAGAGCCTGGCATAGTTATTTTCATCTAAAAAACATGGTTGCTCTCTGCTGTGTCACTTTTCATCTTGGTATCTCAGTGCAGCGTTTCGTCCAGTTTCATAGTGTAGTGTCAGCAAGATACATTGATGAAATCCATGCCTCCAGTCTTTCCACAGCAGGAAGCAATGGGGAATCTGGCCTGAAAGTAAAAGAGTTAGAAAATTTCCAAAAGTCTTCTGTATAGCAATCCTTCTCATCAAAGCAGTGCATGCCGATCATCTGTTCTGAGCCCATAGTAGCTTTTGGTGTCAGTGTTGTGCCTTCTTGGCAGGCAGTTCTAGAGGTTAATAGTACATTGTGTGGAAGTGGAAATTTAATTTCATGCTGTGTCTTCACCGAGGAGTGTTAATGTTTTTGAGGAGGATGATGAGGCCAAATGGCCTTGAATTGAACAATTGCAGAGTAGAATCAGGCCTAAGGGCTTGGCTAATTTAATCTTAGGAAGGATGAGGTGGGGTATTGTCCTGGGTTCAGCAGTAGCAGTCATTTTTCTCCTTCATGGTAGCTGGTGCAGTGCTGCGTTTTTGACTTTTGGCCTGGGAACAGCACTGATAACACCGATGTTTTCAGTTGCTGCTCAGTAATGTTTACTCTGACCAAGGACTTTCTGAGTCTCATGCTCTGCCAGGGAGGAGGGAAAGCCGGGAGGAAGCAGAGACAGGACACCTGACCCAAACTGACCAAAGAGGTATTCCATACCACAGCACGTCATGCCCACTATATAGACCAGGACAGTTAGCTGGAAGGGTTAGATCACTGCTCAGGTCAGGCGGATGGTGAGTGGTTGTATTCTCTTCCCTTGTTATTTCCCTTGTCATTATTATTATTGGTGGCAGCAGCAGTGGTTTGTGTTATACCTCAGTTACTGGACTGTTCTTATCTCAACCTGTGGGAGTTACATTCTTTCAATTCTCCTCCCCATCCCTCTGGGAGCAGAGGTGGAGGAAAGAGGGTGAGTGAGAGAGAGACTGCATGGCTAACTGGGCTTAAATCATGACAGTTCTCGGGAGGGAGGGGGTGCATGGTAGGGGATGTGATATACCCACTCAATGCCATGCTCTTTGGCCCAAATGTCTGTAAGGCTGTTCCAGAAATGAGTCCCACTGTCTGACTCAATTCTCTCTGGGGTGCTGTGTTGCCACAAAATCTGTTTCTCAAGGCCCAGGATAGTGTTCCAGGCAGTGGCGTGGTGCACAGCATATGTTTTCAGTCATCCGGTGGTTGCTTCCACCATGGTAAGCACATGGCACTTGCCTTGGCGGGTTGGTGGGAATGTGATATAATCAATCTGCCAGGCCTCCTCATATTTGTACTTCAGCCATTGTCCGCCATACCAAAAAGGCTTTACCGTTTAGCTTGCTTAATTGCAACACATATTTCATACTCATGAATAACCTGGGCTATAGTGCCCATTGCTAAGTCCACCCCTCGATCATGAGCCCATCTGTATGTTGAATCTCTGCCCTGATGGCCTGAAGTATCATGGGCCCACCGGGCCAAAAATAATTCACCCTTATGTTGCCAATCTAAGTCCATCTGAGCCACTTCAATCTTAGCGGCTTTATCCACTTGTTGGTTGTTCTGGTGTTCCTCAGTGGCCTGACTCTTGGGTACATGAGCATCTACGTGGCATACCTTCACCACCAGGTTCTGCACCCAGGCAGCGATATCTTGCCACAGTGCAGCAGCCCAGATGGGTTTACCTCTGAGTTGCCAGTTGCTCTGCTTCCATTGCTGCAACCACCCCCACAGGGCATTTGCCACCATCCATGAGTCAGTATAAAGTACTGGACACTTTTCTTGTTCAGCAATGTCCAAGGCCAGCTGGATGGCTTCCACCTCAGCAAACTGACTTGATTCACCCTCTCCTTCATCAGTTTCTGCAGCTTGTTGTCAAGGACTCCATACAGCTGCCTTCCATCTCCGATGCTTTCCCACAATGTGACAGGACCCATCAGTAAACAAGGCATACTGCTTTTCATTTTCTGACAGTTTTTTATATGGTGGGGACTCTTCAGCATCCATCACCTCCTGCTCTGGTGACATTCCAAAATCTTTGCCTTCTGGCCAGTCCATGATGATTTCTAGAATTCCTGGACAGCTGGAATTTCCTATTCAAGCTTGTTGTGTAATTACTGCAGCCTACTTACTCCACGTAGCGCTGGTTGCATGATGTGTAGAGGAGACCCTGCCTTTGAACATCCAGCCCAGCACGGACAGCCGAGGTGCCAGGAGGAGCTGTGCTTCAGTGCGAATCACTTCCGAAGCAGCTCGAACCCCTTTATAGGCTGCCAGTATCTCTTTTTCAGTTGGGGTATAGCTGGCCTCAGATCCTCTGTATCCCCGACTCCAAAAGCCAAGGGGTCGACCTCGAGTCTCCCCTGGAGCTTTCTGCCAGAGGCTCCAGGTAGGACCATTCTCCCCAGCTGCGGTGTAAAGTACATTTTTTACATCTGGCCCGGTCCGGACTGATCCAAGGGCTACTGCATGAACTGTCTCTCGTTCAGTTTGCTCAAAGGCTTGTTGTTGCTCAGGACCCCATTTAAAATCATTCTTCTTCTGGGTCACATGATAAAGAGGGCTTACAATCAAACTGTAATTCGGGATGTGCTCTCTCCAGAACCCCACAGCACCCGAGAAAGCTTGTGTTTCTTTCTTATTAGTTGGTGGACACATTGCTGTTATCTTGTTGATCACATCTGTGGGGATCTGGCAATGTCCATCTTGCCATTTTATTTCCAAAAATTGAATCTCCTGTGCCGGTCCCTTGACCTTACTCTGTTTTATGGCAAAACCGGCTTTCAGCAGGATTTGGATTATTTTCCTCCCTTTCTCAAAGACTTATTCCGCTGTATCACCCCACACGATAATGTCACCGATGTATTGCAGGTGTTCTGGAGGTGTTCCAGTGCAGTCTGGATCAGTCCATGGCAGACGATAGAGCTGTGTTTCCACCCCAGGAGCAGTCGGTTCCAAGTGTACTGGATGCCCCTCCAAGTAAAAGCCAACTGTGGCCTGCACTCTCCTGCCAAAGGAATTGAGAAAAATGCTCTGGTGATATCAGTTGTGGCATACCACTCGGCTGCCTTTGACTTCAGTTCATACTGAAGTGCTAGCATGTCCAGTACATCAGCATTCAAGGGTGGTGTGACTCCGTTCAGGCCACAATAATCTACTGTTAGTCTCCACTCTCCGTTAGACTTCTGCACTGGCCATATGAGGCTATTAGAGGGTGAGCGGGTCCTACTAATCACTCCTTGACTCTCCAGCCTACGGATCAGCTTATGGATGGGAATCAGGGACTCTCTGTTGGTGCGATATTGCCACTGGTGCACTGTTGCGGTTGCGATTGGCACTTTTTGTTCTTTGACCTTCAGTAACCCCACAACAGAAGGATCCTCTCAGAGACCAGGCAAGGTGGACAGCTGCTCAATTTTCTCTGTCTCCAAAGCAGCAATACCAAAAGCCCATCGGTACCCTTTTGGGTCTTTGAAGTACCCTCTCCTGAGGTAGTCTATGCCAAGGATGCATGGAGCCTCTGGACCAGTCACAATGGGGTGCTTTTGCCATTTCCTCCCAGTCAGGCTGATTTCAGCCTCCAGTACAGTCAACTCTTGGGATCCTCCTGTCACTCCAGAAATATAAATGGGTTCCACCCATTGACAGCTTGATGGCATCAGGGTAAACTGTGCACCAGGATGTACTAGAGCCTTATACTTCTGTGGGACTGATGTGCCAGGCCATCTGATCCACACAGTCCAGTAAATCCAATTGTCCCCTACCTCCACCTGACCGGAGGCAGGGCCCCTCTAATAGTCATCACAACGTTGGACACTCAAGTCTTGTAGAAAGGGATTATTCTTCTTTATCACAGGAGCTGGAGTAAAATTGGCTCTTCCACTCCATCTGGGAACCTGCTCACTAGAGACTGAAGCTGCAGCTTTCATGGGATGGTCATCCTTGATCTTTGTTCTCCTCTTCGATTCACGCACCCGTTCCTCCAGAGCTGAGGTAGGTTTTCCATCCAACTTCGTCATGTCTTCTCCATGATTCCTCAGGTAAAACCATAGGGTGGCCCATGGCGTATACCTTCTATGTCTTCTCTCTCGAGCAGTGGGATGCCTTTTGTTAATAGCTGAGATGTGGGTTGGTACACGTGAGGAGCTGGATAGATCAGATAGATCGTCTCTCAATTGTTTGAGGTCCTGGGACAGTTTTTCCACAGCTGAAATGATGGAAGGGGTCAGATTGTCTTTGAACTCTCGGAGTTTATGAATAATTTCATCCACTATTAGCAGTACTATGTCATTCCAGGTTACTGTTGCTAATGAATGGGCATATGATGACGGTGCATTCCGTGTAAATTTCAGCCACGTGGGTCGTGTACATTCAACTTCGTCTGGATCTATGATTACATCCCCAGCATTCAGCTCGATGTGATAGATCATCTCTACAATGGCTGATTCCCTCAGAGACTGGATGCCTTTCTCTAGAGTAGTCCACTTGGCTGAATGACTCATAACATTGTCCTTGTATGGAAACCTTTCTTTCACAGCTGTCAAGAGTCGTTCCCAAAGGCTGAGGGACTTTTTCTCTCTTTCAATTGCTTTGTCAATTCCCTCTTCCCTAGCAAGTGATCCCAGCTGCTTGGCTTCCCTACCTTCTAGTTCGTGGCCGTCGGCCCCATTGTCCTAGCATCGGAGCAACCAGGTGACGATGTGCTCCCCTGGTTGACGGGTAAAATCTTTTTGCATATTCCATAGCTCGGTTGAGGTCTTGGGTTGAGAGGTCACCTCTTCTTTCTCTTCTTCCTCTGATTCACATACTAATAATTCCTGGTCAGATGCTGTTGGTGGTGAATACATTGTTTCTTCATCTTGCTTCATCTTTCTTGCCTCTTTTTTGCTTTTCCCCTTGCGTATAGGGACAACCGATATTGGCACGAATTGGTCCTCTGGTGTAGCTGCTGTACTTGGAGTTGGATTAGCTGCGCTGTCACGGTTGAAGTTTGAGTAGCTACTGTACTTGTCACTGAGGCTGGTGTAGGTGCTGTGCTTTGAGCTGGGGTAGCTGCGCTGTCTGTTGTGATTGGGGCTGTTCAGCCTGGAGAAGAAAAGGCTGCGTGGAGACCTCATAGCAGCTTTCCAATACCTGAAAGGGGCTTATAGGGATCCTGGGGTGGGACTCTCCATGAGGGACTGTAGTGATAGGACAAGGGGTAATGGGTTCAAACTTAAACAGGGGAAGTTTAGATTGGATATGAGGAAGAAATTCTTTACTGTAAGGGTGGTGAGGCACTGGAATGAGTTGCCCAGGGAAATTGTGAATGCTCCATCACTGGCGGTATTCAAGGCCAGGTTGGACATAGCCTTGGGTGACATGGTTTAGTGTGAGGTGTCCCTGCCCATGGCAGGGGGGTTGGAACTCGATGATCTTGAGGTCCTTTCCAACCCTAACTGTTCTATGATACTGTGATTGAAGTCTGAGTAGCTACTGTACTTGTCCCTGGGGTTGGTGTAGCTGCTGTATTTGGAGCTGGAGTAGCTGCGCTGTCTGTTGCTTTGCCATCAGATCCAGGGACACTGTTTTCTTTTTGAAGGTGCTGGACGGTGTTGAACAGGGCTCTGTAAGCATAGGCAAAGACCCAGCACGTTGCCATGATTTCTCCCTCTCTGGTATGACCAGAATAACAGCACACCTCCTTTAAGTGTTTTACTAATTTTTCTGGATTTTGCACTTGTTCAGTGATGAAGTTCCAAAGCACTGGAGGGGCCCACTGGCCTAGATACTTGCCCATACTATCCCACACATCCTGCCACTCATGACTGTCCAGCCTCGGGGAAAATCTCTTGGTCCTCTTATATCATTGTCTAACCCTAGACAAGGCCCAAACCTGACTCTGCTTAGCTCTCGAGATCAAACAAAATGGTCATGGGTAAAACACACTCGGTATGTGTACCAGCGTGGTGATCCCCATTGCAATCAGCAGGAGGTCTCAAGGGTTCCTAAAGGCCATTCAAAAACTTCAGAACTCTCAAATGATGCTGTAAACGGTCTGGTGGGGAGGCTGGGAGTGTAAGGGAATGTCTCCTTCACAGATTGACCACCTGAGGAGGGGATAAAAGATGTGTAATTGCTATACACTTCTATTCTATACCTCCCAAAGTATAGAAGTGGTGACCACACTGGGAACGCAAGCCAGATCAGTTTCATGATCAATGATTCTATTGTATTACAAGTCATTACCATAAAGTACAATGAAACAAGAACCTTAGCCCAAGGCCCCCACGAAACAAACACTAACACAGCAAATACCGGCTGTAAGTAAAGTATGACATGCTGAAACTGTGAGATCAAAAGCAACAACTTTGAGTGCCAATAAATCAGCATTATGATGAGTGACTATTAATCCGAAAAACACAGCACTGCACCAGCTACTAAGAAAGACTGTTACAAGAGAAAGAGCCCAACATCATGGACCAGATGGACTCAGCAGCTTTGCAGGGATTGGTCCATGCACTAAGGGATGATCTCTCTCCCTCTGTGTGTGTGTGAATGTATATATATACATGTGATGGTATATTGAAAACGTGAGATCTGAGCATGACGTGAATAGTATGGAATAAGGGGTGGATACTGTCCTGGGTTCAGCAGTAGCAGTCATTTTTCTCCTTCATGGTAGCTGGTGCAGTGCTGTGTTTTTGACTTTTGGCCTGGGAACAGCACTGATAACACCGATGTTTTCAGTTGCTGCTCAGTAATGTTTACTCTGACCAAGGACTTTCTGAGTCTCATGCTCTGCTAGGGAGGAGGGGAAGCCGGGAGGAAGCAGAGACAGGGCACCTGACCCAAACTGACCAAAGAGGTATTCCATACCACAGCATGTCATGCCCAGGCTGTAAAACTAGGGACAGTTACCCGGTAGGGTTGGGTTCGCTGCTGGTTCAGGCTTAGTATCGGGTGGTGAGCAGTTGTATTCTCTTCCACTGTATTTCCCTTATTATTATTATTGGTGGTAGCAGTAGTGGTTTGTGTTATACCTTAGTTACTGGACTGTTCTTATCTCAACCTGTGGGAGTTACATTCTTTTGATTCTCCTCCTTATCCCCCCAGGAGTGGGGGGAAGAAAGAGTGGGTGTGAGTGAGCGAACTGCATGACCGGCTTAAACCACGACACACTGCTATAGGTTAAAAGTGGTATTTAACTACTCAAAACCTACATTATATAATAAAACCCATTTGCAATGCATTTTATGGAATAAAGAACAATTGAAGGGAGTTGTATCTGGGCTAAAAAGCTGACTGGTTTAATCCGGCAGCAGAGGTTGGATGTTTGCACTGGTATCTTCCAGTCTGGGTATGACACTCCCAGCTGGCAACTGTGGTTGTGTGTTTCTCGTTGTCAACTCAGTGCTTGTTGGTTTGATCCTGCCCAGACAAGGACGAATGCTCCAAAGACAATGGTGGTTGCCAGCATGAATGTGTCAACACCTTTGGTAGCTACGCATGCCAGTGCAGAAATGGGTTCATGCTGCATGAAAATGGCCATGACTGTAAAGAAGGTAAGGTCCTCACTCCCTGCCCTCAGGAAAGATAAGGTGCTTTGAACATAGTTTGTTCCAGGATGCTTTCCTGCCAGGTGTACCATGTTTGTACCACATGCCAGTCTGGGGCACTGAAAAAGCCCCAGTTAGCTGAAAAACTACCTAATAAAATGAAGAAAGAAACCTGTTTTCACTGCATCCATTCCCCAGTCTGGCCCGCTATATGGCCATGGGGTACGGACAGGGTGAGGGCAAGAAGTTGGCTTAGGGAAAGGATTGATCGTGGGACTCATGATTTGACTAGTCATTGCTGCTTCAATTTAATTATTGGGTTTGAGTCAGAAGATGAAGGATGAGCTGATCTAACTGCTTGCTGCTGCCAAAACTACCCTTCTTCCTGCACCCTATCCCTACTGTGTGCTGCAAAGGCCTTCTCGTGTATGGCCTCTGGTCCTTTTCTGATCTTTCAATGAGATGATTCAGCTTTCCAAGTTCGCAAAACAACTCAAGGCTGAGATAGCATCAGAGTCAACACAGTTGGAGGGGTTGGATACCATGTCACTGGAAACAGGCAAGATGAGACAGAGAAGGAGAATGCACCTGAAAGTGAGGAGGTGGATGAGGTTAATGAGGCCCAGGGGAATGAGATGGTCCATTTCACCAGCTGCCAAGTTAGCTCTAAGGAGTGTAGGACAAACCCACCAGAACTATGCACTAATACTAAAAGGTCTTGTTCAGTGGCTGAAGCCTTCCCTGTTTCTGCCCTGTTGAGGGTGGGCAGAGAGGAACGTGTAGGATGTTATATGGTTCCCACGTGAGATCTGTCTCAATGACTTTATCTTGTGACGTCTCTCTCAAGCTGGTTGTGAGCACAAGCTGAGTGGTGCAGAGGGAGTGATGAGCAGTCCAAACTGGCCTGACAAGTATCCCAGCCGGAAAGAGTGCACCTGGGACATCTCTGCAACGCCTGGCCACCGAGTGAAAGTAGTGAGTAACCAGTGAGCATGAGGGGAGGAGTAGGTGGGACTGTGAGGAGCTGAAGTATTTCTCCCCATACTGTGTGAGTGGGACATTGATCTCCATAGGTCCTGTTTGGGGTGCTCAGAGGAAGGCATCCCAGAAGGCTGCCTCTGGCCTGCAAAAGAGCAGAGTCTCAGAGAAAGATGAGGCAGAGGTGAGTCTCTTGAGGAGATTCCTCTCTCTGTTAACAGAAGGTATAACATGCCCTCCCGCCTCTGCCCCTCCCTCTGAGCCACTCTGTGGGACCGTATCTACATAAGGTGGTGGCAGAGCCAGTGCCCAGCCCCTCTGAGGGAGAAGTGTAAGGCCCACTTTACAGCATGGCCTGATGCATATGGCAGGGCATGCCCAAAGCTGTGCAATGGGAAAAATAGTGCCTCGGTCACTGTGCTCAGTGGAAGTAATACTGAAGAACTGCCCATTCAGTGTGCTAGGCAGGATTTCCAGCAGGACAAAGAAGAGCATATAAGGCTTGCAGTTGAAAACTGTTATCGTGCACCCATGTGAGGCAGCAAAGCTGCACATTCATATGAAATTCTGAGCTTTGTCACCCTGAGATCACTCTTGTCTGAAAGCACACCATTCTAGTTTAGTCTGTGGGAGGAGTGGGGCAGACATACAATTTGACCTGTTTTTCATTTAGTTTCATACTCTGCTAAACTGCGTACTCAGATTTACAAATGTCTGTTTTAATTCTCCTTATTCTTGCTGTAGACCTTCAATGAGTTTGAGATTGAACAGCACCAAGAATGTGCCTATGACCACTTAGAAATGTATGATGGGCCCAACAGCAAATCACCCATCCTTGGCCGTTTCTGTGGCAGCAAGAAGCCAGACCCTGTAGTGGCTTCTACCAACAAGATGTTCCTCAGGTTTTACTCTGATGCTTCTGTGCAAAGAAAAGGTTTCCAGGCAAAGCACAGCACAGGTAATCTGGTTGCCTGCCAACACCCCAGTGCGATAAGATGTCATGAAGTCTCACTGCATATTTTTACCAGGCAAAACTAGACACACTTTTCACCCAAAAAATCTTAGCCTGATTTTTAAGTGATTTTATATTGTGCTGACCATTTCCCAGACCACTGTTGGCACCATACCATAAATGCCAGCTTCCTTGTCAGTTTAGAGGTCTCTTGGTATCAAACATTCCTGCTCATGTTCTTTTGTTTAAACTGGAGGTGTTCAGTTGAGCAGCAACCCCTTCTGTTCCTCATCAACCGTCAGAAAAGGAGATGATGCAACTTAGTCCATGTACTGGCCTAGATTGGAATTTCAGCTACAGGACAACCACAAAGAACATGTGAAGTCTTCCTTTAAGCAATTGCTTTCCAAAATAATGCTGTTTTCTAGAGTACAATGTAGCAGAAATCCCATCCTGCTAGTTTTAGCTGGTCACTTCTTTCTGTGCATGTTCATTACCTAAAGAACCAAGCTCCTCTACTCTATGTGGGTCATCAGATTCATGGGTGACTGGAGAATTCACTGGTTTATGGTAGTTTGGTGCAGTGGTTAATTACCTTCCCTGTTGTACATACAGTTCAGGCTGGAGGTCTTCTCTCCTCATGGCTGGCCCAGAAGTGGCATGATGAGTCTTTGTTGTGAGGTAAGGCCTTTGAGAAACTGGTTTGTGCCCTTTTCTTCTTCCAGAGTGTGGTGGGCTCTTAAAGGCTGAAGTACGAACTAAAGAGCTATATTCCCATGCTCAGTTTGGGGACAACAACTATCCAGGTCAAACCAACTGCGACTGGGTGATTGTAGCTGAAGATGGCTATGGGGTGGAGCTGATATTCCAGATATTTGAGGTCGAGGAGGAGGCTGACTGTGGGTACGACTACATGGAGATTTATGATGGTTACGACAGCACTGCACCCCGCCTGGGACACTTCTGTGGCTCAGGGGTAAGCTGTGGTGGTGGTGATTTCATAGGGATAACTGGGGTTGGCAAGGAAAAATACTCTTGTACTTTTTTTGGAGAGAGGCAGGTATCACAAACTGGTGATGAGAACGCCTTGTGTGTCTGGGTATTGCTTTTCCCCCTGCTGCTACAGATAACAGCCATTATATCCGATGCACAGAGTTGGTCTGAAAACCTTGCTGACTGCTTTGCCCTTTTTAGCCCAGGTCCATGTGCAGCAGCATGAGACTGCCACAGAAGTGTTGTGTAAATGTGGAAAACTTCTTCCAAAGGCCAGTTTTATCCTCAGTCACTTCTGGCCTGAAGCCGCATCACATCCGGGCTGTGCTGTGGCAAAGGGTGGAGAGACTTGCAGAGCTGCATGTTGACTCCAGGATGATGTGCTGTCTCCTGAACTGCTATCTGTGTCCCTGTTAACAGGAATGACTCTGTTAGCATAAATAATGGTGTGTGGTTTTTAAAATCAGCGAGTATGACTTCTCTAAGTCTTCAGCAATGAAATGGAGTGGGTTCTGAATGAATTTAAAGAGAGACAATCAGGGAGCAGGTATATGGAAGCATTCCTTGCAAACTGGGGAGATGATCTGGAACATAAAAGATAGCTTTGTGTGAAGAATTTCAGGGCAGCAGGGTAGCAATCTACCTACCTGCACACTGGCAAATGGAGAGTGGCTGAAAAAGTGTAGGTCCCACAGAGAAGCACAGGGAGGTTGGAGCAGGTCACAGCAGTGGGGGAGATAACCAGTGTTATCATGTAAGATAAGTAACTAAGTTATTTTGCTGCTAATAAACTGTGGGAGAGGCTCAGTTGTTGAACAGGGTCCAGTTGAACTGTGCAATTTCCTGAAAAGATAAGGACAAATTAAAGCAAACTCAGAAGACTGGAACAAGAATATCCTGTGGGAAAAATAAAAAAATAAATACCACCAAAAAAAAAAACCCAAACCCCGAAACAAAACAAAGAAACAAAACACAAACCAACCAACCAACCAAAAAAAACCCCAAACCAATCAGCTGGAAAAACTGGGACTGTAGAATGGACTGACATTGGTCTTCAAACATAAAAGGCAAGCATACAAAGAGGAAGGGAATATGCTCAGGAAGTCAGAGCAGGGCAGGAGGAACTGAGCACTCAGACTTCATGTTTAATGGCCAAGTCTATCTTCCCTGTGAGCTTAAACTCTAGCATCATAGTGCAGACAGTTATATAGCCTGCAGATTTCACCACTGTGTCTTCTTTCCTTTCCTGCAGCCTCTGGAAGAAATCTACTCTGCAGGGGATTCCATCATGATTCGATTCCACACAGATGACACCATCAACAAGAAAGGCTTTCACGCCCAATACATAAGTACCAAATTTCAGGATGCATTGCACATGAGAAAGTAGTTTAACTGCTCCTCACAGACATTCTCCATCTGAAGACTGAGGCATTTAACTGTGATCTTTAGTGTTTTTTTTCCTTTGAAGCTTCTGTGCACCTGGCCAAAAGCAGTGTACAGTATTTTCTGTAACTAAAACTAAATCCAGTCTCAAAGGTTTGCCTCTGAAATTATTAGTATGACCCTTTCTTGTTAACATACCCAGGACCAAAAATTGTCTTCTAATCATACCTGTCAGGGCATAAACATTGTATTTTGCACAGCTTGCCATGGGGCTGAGTGAAGACAGAGCTTGAACTGAGCAAACCCTTTGTCTCTTGCATATCCTGTTTCTAGGTGACATTTCCTGAGCATCCTGTACGCATGAGCTGTCTCAATGTATTTTCTGGAGCAGGTGATGTGGACAGCCACCCAGTAGGAATTTCTCAAAGGAGTATGTAAGCTGCCTACTCTCCCCTACCAGCCCAAAATACTCTGTGCAATAAGTGAACTGCGAGATGTCTTGAACTCCATCACTGCTTCTGTCCTGTCTATTTACTGTGTTGGTTATTGTGGGTTGATAGCTAGGCAGGGGCACAGGTACAGTCTCCTTAAGGCTGCTAACTACTTGGATCACAGTGAATGAGAAGGGCCCAATGCCTGAATTGCAGTAATTGTCATGGTATATGCTGAATGGAAGTACTTCAGTGCAGTGGCCATGAGGAAGGTGGTAGCTGACAGGAAAGTGCTGTGGTGGGGTGCAAGGCATGACTGTGTGATGGTGGCAAACCTTAGTAATTGGAGTGCTGACAGCATGCTTCAGTTACGCCCCCAAGCAATGCAGCTCAGAGAGCTGTAGCAGCAGTCCAGGCCTTATCTTAAATAAGGAATCTCTCCTGCTTACTCCACCCACATTAGCTTTCTTAGCCTTATTTATGCTGCTTCCTTTCCTCAGTACCACTTCCCTGGGAGCCCTTCCTTTCTACAGCTAATCTGCTCTCTCCAGGGCTCCCCATTGCAACCTAGGAGTGCTATTCAACATCAGCTAGCCAGAGCATCTCACCAGAGGAAAGACTGGGTCAGAGGTAGTCATGGTATCCATGAGACAGAGGGACAGAGGCCATGCTGCAGGTCAGCTCTGGTGAGCTGGTGGAACCTGTCAAACATGCGTAAGCTCCAGGCATGGGACTAGGAATGGGAGAGCTGTGCTGGTTTCTGCTTCCTCCCAGTTCCTTCGCGGCTCATATCCCAGTCTCTTAACTTCATGGCAGGGGTGCAAGCAGGATGGTGACTAAAGCACTTTGAGCTATGAGGCTCAGACATGCTCTGTGTTGCAGTTATTCGTGTACATGGAAGCTACCAAGCCATGGGCTTGGAGAATGAACGTGTAGCTTGGCACTTCTTTGTGAAAAAAGTAGGGAAAACTCTGCTTTTGAGGAAACCACTGTAAATTGAACTGTTGCTTTTGGGGGGGGGGTTGAAGGGGGGAAGAGAAGAAAAAGACTTTATTCCGAATGATATTTCATTAAGGCACTCATGGGCAATTCTGAGCTAAAAGCTGAGGTATGTTAGCTTTAATAAAGTATTTATAATCCATGGATTACTATGTTTACATAATGTACTGTCAGGCTCTGGGGTGAAACCTCCTCTCTGGCATATTACTGTGGAGAAATGTAGGGCCAGCACTAGTCAGGCACAAATGGCATTCCTGGAGATGAGGGCATTTCCAGATAGATAATAAAATAGACCCAGCCCTCTCCAGAGGTCCTTGAACAGAACATGGTCAAAGTTTTGTGAATACTAGGAGAATCAAATGCATGAAAATATTTTCTTGCTTTGAACAAGAAAAAGTAATTTATACACACACACACGAGTATATGTATATAAAATGTGCATGTAGAAGACCAGTAGTCAAAGCCTTAATAAGTGTTATGTGAACAATACTGTACATTGACTATAGCTATATTGCAGGCTGTATAAAGCCATGTTTTGTGTTTCAGCTCTGTTTTGTTCCTCTTCTCAAATGTTATGGCCTTTTTAGAGGCAAGACCTCTGATGTCAAGTTGTTTGACCATGCAGGTCTGGAGAAGCAAGCTCTGCTAGATGGGGTCTGCATTAGTCTCTCTCTTCCTTGCCCCTGTTCAAGCAAACCCACAGTGACTCGGGTCTGGAAATAAGAGCATGACACTGATCCCTGTGAATGAGAAAGAGGTTTCAGGTGGTAAGCAGTGGTTCAAGTTTCCTGGCTCTCTAATGGGAGCAATGACTCCAGAGAGAAGTGACAGTAGCAGCTTCCCATGTACTTTAACATCTTTGTTCCATGTTCTGGTAATTTCCCATCTTTCCCAGACTGGTTCATTGCGGATGCTTGCAATGTTGTTTGAGAGATCTGCTACACTTGGCGTTCATGCAGGTGTATTTTGTGGCAATGTGCTCGCAAATGTTGTACTGTGCATTTCAGCCAATGATCTATGTAGAATATTTCTGCTGTACTGACTGGGATTAGCAGTCAATGATTCTGAATGTCTGAAAGTTTCTTAAGGAAAATAAAAAGAAGAAAAGAAGTCATTCCTCTAATGTGTGTAAATGTACCCTGCTCTTTGTGTGAGTTTGCATTTCACTAACTAAAATGATGTTATAAGAGGGGGAGGAGATGAGGGTGTGGGGGCAGTCACAAATGTACCTGTGCTCAGAATGAGTCTCTGCATTCATAAAAGACTGTGGATTTCATTGCATGTTCTGTTGTATGCATGCGTTTACTACTTCCTCAAGGGGATGGCGTTTTTTAATACATTGCTTGTTCTGCCAACTGTTGTTTGTGTCTACTGCTAATACCAGGTGGGATTTACCCTCTGCAGGAAACAAGTTTCCCTTGAGCCTTTAATTTTGTCTTGGCTTTTGCAATCAAGACAGCATTTCGGATGTGGGGCAGAGGAAGAAGTTGATCAGCCAATGGACGACATTGTTGTTGCATGTTCTGCACTCGTGCTTTATTAGGCTGAGATACAGGTCTGCAGCAATAAGCATCAGGAATCTGGGAATAAGTCCATAAGTAGACCTTAAAAGAGGAAGCTCATTTACCATGCTACAGGGGATGGCCTTTAACAGAAGGTGCCAAACACCGTGGGACATGAAACTCCTGTGCAAAGGACAGCAGGATGAGCATGAGGCAGATGTTCCTTACTGCAAACCTGTGGTCTGTACTCTCCCTGCAGTAGCTGAACGTTCAGTAGCTGGCAGGACTTAGCATGCTTTTCTTCCTCTTTCTGTCCCTTGCTTGATGTCTGTCCTGCTTGCTAAGGATTATGTCTGTGTTCCTTCCCCAGTACATGCATTTGCCACTACCGCAACATTTCCTGTGGTGTGATGAAGTAAGGAATAAGCTTCCCCATGTAGCCTCGTGCACCAGAGTATCATGGCACCTTGGAATGAGGCTGCAGTCAAGTCAGCAGGTGGACATAACTTCCAAAGTGAGGACCGGCAGCCTTCGGTTGCACAGAGAGCTACATTCCAAAGCAATGCTGTAGCATTAGAAATTATGCAGCTCAAGCGAAGGTGGTGGGAAATTGGAGGTATGATAGAAGGTGGAATATGAACTGGAGTCACCTCTGCTAGAGAAACACGGACATTTGCAATCGCAGTGACAGATTCTTACTGTGTGCATAATCTATCTGTTGCATGTGTAAAGGTCTTTTGCAGGCTTATATCTTCCCTGCTGTTCAACTCTCGTCTTCCCTTAATGTCTTTCTGCACTGATTGCCTGCCACCAGTGCTGTGTGACATGGCGGGTCCTCATTTTCTCTGCTTCCTCTTAGAAGTAGGACTTAATTTTTCAGAAAGCAGCCAAGGGCCATCCAGTCACCATGTGTGTGTTGCTGAAGGAAACATCTATCCAATGTCTGCCAGAAGACGCTTCCTCCTTTAAAAACATGAGTACCGAGTAGTACGGTTCACTTCAAAGGACGACGCCTCAGATGCAGCAGGCTTTTTGCCTCAGCATCAAGCCAGGGGAAAAATTCCACTTTGTTCTGGCGTTTCCAGCAAATGTGCTCTGGCAGATGAGTGCTAACCTTAGAAAGCACAAGGACGAATTCTCGTGCAACTCATCTGTGGCACATACTAAACATGCTGTGGGAGCCAGGAGCTGTTTTCTTTGCTGTGGGGCTGGCAGAGAAGAGGCGGAGTCCTCAGCACCCTGAAGCCCAGCTTCCCAGGCACATGCCAGACCCTGCCCTGGCATGGACCTGGCTCTGTCAGGTGTGCTGGGACCCAGCCAGGTTGTCTGAGTCAGCCCAAGAGAAATGCCATTGCCTCTTCCTCCTTGCAGGCCTCACAATCAGTTTTTAGCAGGAAGAGAAAGTCCTCTTACAAGGAACACTAACCCTGGTGTTGGGCGGTCTGCTGTTAACACGTGCAGGGATTTCTCAAGGAGAAGAGTGAAATGGTGAGTGGGAGTTGTCTTGTCGAGTTGGTTGGGTCTTGTTTGAATGGAGGTAGCAGTGGGGAGGTGGGAGTGCAGGGGAGGTGAGGGCACCAGACAGCTAATCTAATCTGTTGGATCAATAGCTCCCTGGGAGTGTTTAACCCTCCCTGTTCTCTGCCCTGACCAGGTCTATGAAGATGGCCCCTTCATTAGCTCTGCATTTCCTTATGGTGCAACTAATGATTTCAGGCACCTGCTTGGGTTTTAGCATCTGCCCCAGCTTTTCTCTCCTGGAATGATTGCCTGGTCTTTGGGCAGCTGGAGGAAAGAGGAGGATTGTGTCCTGGATCGTGCAATGGGCCCTTCTTAAGGAGATCTCCTGTCCTGGGAGATGGGACCTGCTGAAACATACAAGCTCTTTGTTTAGAAATTGCCAGGAGAGAGTGGCTGGGATTGAAATCTCCTTCCTGCCAGCAGTTAGCTGGCTCTGAGGCTAAAGCAGCATTCTCCTCTAAAATGCAATAATTAATTAATTCCATGAGTATTCATTGGAAACATGCTCTCAACAGATCTTAGATCAACAGCAGAGCTAGGAGAGCACAGCAAAAAGTTACTTGCTTATGGCATACAAACAGAAATGATAGCTTAGGTGCTTTGAGCTGTCTAACCTCTGTTGATCTTCTTTCACTTCCCCATTTTGGTCCCCTTGGGATGTCCCTTTGTCTCTCTCCCACAGCCTTACCCAGTGAAAGGCATGTAGCCTCTGTTGCCTCCATCCAAGAGCTGGTCGGGTGTTACCTCTAGAGCTGTATAGGCACAGAAGAGGAGGTAGTCGCTGCTCATGAGCACTTGAAGTTTGAGCAAGTGTGAGAGCAGCTACAGGAAAGGGAATAGTATCTACATGTTGGAGAATTGATGCTTAGAGTTGGAAGCATCTGTGGTAAATCTGAGGAGTAAATCAGGACTATGTGGTCACTGGATGTGTGTCTTAACTGTGTTTGTCCATCTCCCCTGTACTCCCTTCAGTGAGAAGCTCTCTTGACTGAGCGGCAGGATCCCAGTGATGCTGATTTTGGCTGGGGAAGAGGCTTGTCTTCTTGAGGTCACTCCTGCATGTAGGTCCGCAAGATGCTACAAGTTACTGAGTGGCAAAAAGGGAGAGGGGCAGGTTGCAATGTTTGGCGTTTTTTTACCTCAGCTGCTGTAAAAGGCTTTCTCTCACCCAAGACATGCTCTTGACAGACAGATGTTGTAGGTAGCCCTGCCAGGAAGCCTACCTGACTCAAGTCAGGGCCATTGATACTCAGAGCCCTTTAAACATTACTCCGGAGTACTCAGGTCAATGTATGAGCAAAAGCAGGGGCCTTGTAGGCATAGAGGGGTATCACAGTATTGAATTACTTTCACTTTACGTTTAGAAATTTCAGAGCAATGATCAGGAGTGTTACGATTGCCCTTTCTTTTTGAAGTAAATAAATTAGAAATCAATAGTAATTTCATGTAAAGGACATGCTTGATTCTCCTGACATGGCTGCCATACAAGCTTGCATACTGATCCCTTTTTGCAAGTGACTTGAGACAATGTGTACAATGCACACAATTGAGAGAAATAGCCTGTGCCTCAGTGTCTCGCTGTGGCTTTCTATGCTTGCTTGCTAGCAGGTGAGACACTCTAGCTTCCACATATGATGGTCTTAAGATACCTTAAATCCTGCATTTTGTAATTAAAGGCCATCAGAGCAAGGCACAAATGCCTAGTACCCTCAAGTCACCTAGTAAAGATTTAAGGGCAGAGCCAGGCTTTTGCTTTTAATGAGGTCTTCCTTATGTGGTCTGTCTGCTTGTGTCCCACCTTAAGAAGCTAAATATTTAACCCTGGTCTGGAAGTGTGATTGAATAAGCAAGGAAAACAAATAACATTTCTACTCAAAGCAAGGGCTACTAACTAGATGATCTTAAGGTCCTTTCCAACCCTAAGTATTCTATGATTGTATGATTCTAATTAGGTTATTGTAACAGACCTGTTTCTAGCTGTCGGCTTCCATTTGTAAAGAGTCAGTTGCACACACAAATACAGCTTCACAAATTACTTGAGCAAAGTGACCTTACGTAAGTTTTATGTGGCTCCTTCTATTCAAACTCCCATTTTACTTGCACGCACAGTCATAAAAATAATCAAGTCCATTAAGTGCAGTGTCTTTATCCAGAAAGAATGAAAGAAAACATGTTTACAGCTTCAGAGAAGAGGCAGATACGAAAATGTAAGCTCAAAAGTGAACAGGTCAGCTGTTCAAGAAGGTTTGTCTCAGTGATGAAGTTCAATGAAGTCACAGTAGAAAATTTGGGTGAGAAACGTCTCTGCTGTATTTCATTGCCAGCTGGCAGCGGGGGTGCAGCAATGCCTGCACCTCTAAGGAGTTTGAAAGAAATCCCTTTCACTCAGTGACCAGCTGCTTGCTGTGGCTTCATGCTCAGTGGCATTCTCCAGCATCTGAGGCCCCATAAGCCAATGTGTTCAGAGGTTACGCTTCCAGTACAATGCCCACAGCATGCATATAAAGGCCACACTTATAAACAATGCTCCAGTTGGCATCTATAAGGGAGGATGAATTCTGGTTCTTTCAATAATCTCATCCCCTCTTTGATTTTGCTGTGACTGTGGTCCTCAGCTTGCAGCGATGTGTCCCTCTCCTGGACTGCAGGACTTAGACTGAGCCAAATCTCCCATAGCTTGCTTGCATTTTGAGCCTTCCTTCTTTATATCCTGAACTATCCAGACTGCTATTGGCAAGCTTTCTTGGCACTGTTCTTGTTCTGAAGTAGCCAGGCCCTCATCAGTGCATGGCAGCAGAACTTCCTGCAGTTAGAGAAGGACAACGTTCCGCCAGCTCCGTCTCTACTGCTGGTTTTGGGTTTTCTTTTGTGGATGCAAAATGAAGCTCTTTCAGCCTTTTCTTGCCACCTTCCAGAGCACCAGACTTCCAGATCCAAGAAAGACCTCAGCAACCTTTCTGTTTCATTCCATTTTGTTTTATTCTTGCATGTTTCTGGGACTGACTGGTTTTCAAGAATAACATTGATCCTAACTGTCTTGAAAGAGCTGTTTCATACAGAAGTGCATGATACTGAACCCTGGGTTATAGGAGAGAAGAGGGGCTCCTGCACTGCTTGTCCTGATAATCAACCTCTGAATTTCAGCTTCTCTGCAGTACCACTCCCAACACTGTCACTAGCACTGATCCTTGCAGGCAGCCCCAGCTGCCAATAGAACTCGCCATGTAATGGACCCAGCATTGCTACCAGCCGTAGAGCTGCATCAATAAAAGAGGTTAAGTGCAGCTTTCAACTGCCTCCAAGCCTCTTTCTGCATTCTTCCCAGTTAGCAGTATCTCTGACAGATAAACAGTCCATCTAGCAGAGACTCTTCTCAATACCCTCCTCTCTAAGTGGGTAGACAATCTGGTCAGGGAGGAGTTAATGTGTTTCTGTTATTTTCAGCTGTCCTTGAATCAACAGGCACATGTGATTAGTTTGGGGTTCAAAGGTTGCAGTGCAAGCTCTTGCTATTTTAGATGCTACCATTGAACTTCAGCTCCCAAGCCATAGTGGGGCTGAACAGCCTTACCCTTTCCAACTTAGGAGCTGTCAGGTCAAGTGCATAAAATGACAGGCTCTGACTACTCAGAGGTATGTGTGGTATAAACAACTCGGGCAAACCAGTTCATGTTTCCTCATATCACTTTCTTCCGTAGCATGGCATAGTTTCTGTTTTCTCTGGAATGTGCCTTCCCTGCTCGGCTCAAATGAGTATATTCTCATGCTATCATTTCCAGTCACTTCCGAAGCACCCCTCCCCACTCCCACACCTGGCCAGGGTCATCTTCCAATAGCTAATACTCTGTTCTGGTTTTCTTCTTCTTCATCATCATCATCATTATTATTGTTATTTATTTATTATTATTATTATTATTGTATTTTCTTTTACTTTGTTTCTCTACAGGAGACAACATCTTTCTCACTGTTTTACAACACAACTGTCAAGTCAGTAAGTACGTTGCATAGGATAAAGATCAGCTAACAGCTCACTGTCATGTTACCTGTAGGAGCTGTGGGATAGGATTCTGGAAGAGAAATTGTTGCTTTTATGGATGAAATTTTGTTTGGGGTCCACCAGGTTTGGCAGTGCCCTGCACTACATGCCTTGCATCTGTGAGGCACTGATTGATCCTCCAGGCAAGGCTGTGCAGGCCGCTGCCTCCAGCATCATGGCAAGGGCAGAGAGAAGACTGTGGTAAAAGCACATCTTTTCTTGGGGTGTCCCATTCCCCTTTGTGCTGTTTTTCCTTCTGAACCCAGCTTTCTCTGGCATATATACATGCTTATCTCTCATATACGCTTTGCATATGCTTTCTTTCAGCCTCACACCTCTTTCTGAGGAAAAATACATGTTCCTCCCATTCAGTTAGAACCACTGTTGGTAGGACCAGAGTCTGGATTTTTGCTTATGACTGGCGAGGTTGTGGATGCTTCATCCCTGGCGGTGTTCAAGGTGTGGTTGGACATAGCCTTGGATGGCATGGTTTAGTGGGAGGTGTCCCTGCCCATGGCGGGGGGGTTGGAACTCGATGATCTTGAGGTCCTTTCCAACCCTAACTATTCTATGATTCTATAAGTACAGGCCATGGCTTCAGGGCACAGCTGGGTGCTCCATGTGTTGCTGACCACATGCTGGTTTTAGAGTCTTGGAACTGCTCACTTAGCCTTTCTTCTTGCTGTCTTTCAATGAAACACTTCTTTGTAAATGTTCTATAACCATCTTATTTCTAGACTTCCACACACCCATCTGGAAGCACAACTGCCCAGGCAGATTGCTCTTCTGGGGTAAGAGTCTGTTTCATTATTTCTCATAGTTGATTACATGGAATGTTTTCCTTCTGAAATCAAATCTCTTCTTCTTCTGTCAGTCTCAGTGTGCAGTACAGCTGTGTTGGGCGACACTGTTTTGATCCAGGGCTGTGGTTTTGTTCCTTGCATTGGCTTTTCTTGATGTTGTGTGGTAGCCACTGACCCAGCTACTAAGCACTGAGTTAAAGGACCACCTTGCATGCATTTAACCTGTCTTTCTTTGTAAGTTAGTATGAGCCCTGGGTGGTTGGAGTAGCCGCAGGGATACCCAGCATTCTGACCTTGGTCCTTGCAGTCATCTTGGTGGTGGTTTGTGTTACCCAGTGGAAGAACTACAGCTTGAATCAGGTGATTGCCTTTCACTCCTGGGTGCCTTGCTACGTCCAGGCCTAGACCTTCGTATCAGAAACCTTATTCAACATCCTCTGCAGCTCTCCGCAAGTTCAGCACCACATCCCTTGGCACTCAAACTATCTCTGCTCTATCTATGAAAGGCTGGACCTCAGCTTGGGAGTCAAAGTTTCACAAAGATAAAAGAGAAACTCATGTGAAAATACTGTGATTGTACCAGATTATAGAGTGTTTTGGCATCCAGCTTAGAATATATTGGATATTATCTCAAACATTATTCCCTGTGTGGTTATTTATCCCCCGAGTATGTTCTAAGTTCTGGAGCTGTTTAGTAACTGACCATTTTCTCACTGCCCTGTGCTTCTTATGCAGTTGTTTGTGAATTGCAGATAGATGTTGTTTGCCACCGTTTTGTTCGTTGCTTCAGATGAATCAACATCCCAATGCGCATGAAGAACATGAATATGAATCATCCCCTCCCAGACCTCCAAATGTAAGTCCTCTCTTAATGGATTCGCAACATAACACATATACTGCTGAGCGAGTTATTAAATGCAGGGCTGGCTTTAAGGGTAGCCCTAAACTAATAGAGGGCTCATGGTGATCTCTTTGCCCATGCTTGCCTGGGTCTCCTACATGACTGCTATTTCTGGCTGCATGTCTGTCCATTTCATACAATCCCAAATAAGAGGCCAACAATGGTTTGCCATTGGTTTAGAACACCCAGGCATTATAGCTGTGTCCTGCATGAGTAAAACTGGAGGGCGAAGGAGGGAAGAACCCAAGATGTGAGCAAATGTGATACTTCTTCAAAATACTGCTCAACATTTCCAAAGGGAGGTGGAAATTCTTGCATACTGTATTCTCTGCAGCACTCACAAGGTCTCTGCCTACGTTGTGGCAATCATCATAGCAATTCTATCTTCCCTCTAGGACTTTCATATGACCATGGTGCAGGGGACAACAAATATATATGTAAATGAAGATCAAGACAGACACTGCAAAGCAGAGATCCAAACACAATCAAAGCCCATGAGGATGCAGAAACACAGAAGAGAGGCATGTGTGGTGGAATCCATTTATGAAAACCATCCATCCTATTACTGAAAAAACCCCACCAAATAGTGGTTGGGGCCAGAAATAACAGGCACAATCCTTCTCCTGGACACCGAGGATCACACGGTGGCAGTGAGAGTTTTCTCTTTGCGCGTACATGAAGTTCTATGGAAAACGGGACAGAGACTTTGCATGGGCGAAGGACTCTTTGAAATGACGTCTCTAAGATGTCAAAGCAAATTGAGATTCCCATGGAGCACCCAGCCTCTCTGGGAAAGATGTTTTTGCTGTCCCCCTAAATTAATTCATTTTAATAAATAACATATACATCCTTGCAGTGATGCTGATTGTAGAAAAGAGCAGCCAGAGAGTTTGTTGGAGTCCTCATCATGCAGGTGCCTGAGCTCCATGCAGCAGCCTGCAAAGACAGACTCTTCATTTGACAGAAGGAGCCCAGAGCATAACTGAGACAAAATGATATGCCCAAGAACACCGGAGTAAAAATGCAACTCCAGCTGCAGACCTGTGCCTCCATGATGGCAAATTCCCTTCTTTCTCAGCTCTTCCTTACCCGCGATGGTCTCTCACTACTCTGTTTTCTCCCTTAGACCTTGGCTTTTCATCTGGGAGGTGGAGTGAAAGTGTGATTCAGGCAAGAGACACCATCCAGAGAAATTACCTCCTCAGCAGCCCCATCTTGATTCATGGCAGGGTGCTGAGTGGCCACAGTGACAGGTGAGGTTGTACTGGCAAATGCCTGGGAGAGAGCAGAAGAGGGGGAGATGGTGGCCAAGCCATAGTGAAGACTTCCCACTCCTAGCTTGTGGGAAGGCTGGGCCACAGCATGCTGAGATATGAGAGGAGCCCCCAGGAGCAACCATGGGTCCCATCAAGAGGGTGAAGGCAGACAGAACTTCAGCCTCTGAACCTCTGAATGCACTGCTTCAGGAGGGATGCTGCAGTTATACTTTGTCCAGCTGTTGGTATCAGGATAGCCCTAAAAACAGGAGATAGAGCTACAGATAGCCCCCAGGCTGCAGGATCCTCTTCCTGTCCTGCACTGCTATAGTCTTCCTGATTGGTCTTGTGCTGTGAGTGGCAGGGGGTTCCTTGCAGGCAGCAGCAATGGGTCCAGCAGATGAAGCAGGCAGGAACCTTGCCCTGTAGGCACAGCCCTTCCCACAGGGTACTGGTCACAGGCACTGCAGACCTACTCTGCAGCGAAGCAGCAGGTGTAGGCGCCAAGCTAACGCAAAGAAAATAACAGCTCAAATCTTTTTAAACACATTTTTCTTTATTGGGTCATTAACAAAGACACATACTCTGGTATCCATCTGCAAAGCATGATCCTTTTTGGGGGGACTCGTGCTGAAGGAGAAACATGTCGTGGACAGTTCTTGAGAGCTGTTTGTGAGAAAACCAGCTGTTTGATGCAGGTACTGCACTCAATGAGCCCATCGGCAGAGTATCAGTGCAACAGGCTGCAATGACACCCAAGGCCTCCGTGAGATGTGATGGAGCAGTTCTGGGAGGCTTTGAAGGTGTCTGCTCTGTGTATGTGCCTGTGTTTGGGCTGCCTTCTTGGAGGCCTTGGGAAGGTGGGCCAATGCTCCTGCCATTGTTTTTAGTAAGGGACATGTGTCCTGGTTTCAGCTGGGATAGAGTTAATTTTCTACCCAGGAGAAGGAGTGGTCAGGTTCAGGACACTGCAGAGAATGGTTTTGTGCTTTTCAGCGGGGGATAGCACAGAGCTCGTAGGCAGGAGGTACGTTGTTTATCCCACTCGCCACTGGCATTATGTTGATTTCCTGGGGGTTGACAGTAGGCTTCAAGGTAAAGTTCTGCAAAATGGTGGTCATGAATAAGAATATCTCCATGCGTGCCAGGCCCTCTCCAGGGCATATTCGCTTCCCTGAAAGTGAAAACAGCAAATAGCACTCTGCTGGCTAGACCAGAGCTTGTACTAAGCAGATGTGTTTCACGGCTTTATTTACCAGATACAGCCAGAGCTGTGAGATGACCATTAGGATTGCCAAAGACATTTGCAAGAGAAGAGTTTTTTGAAGAAAGACCTTTGGCAATTTGATTGGGTATGTGGAGGAAGAACAGTAGTAGGAAAAGTCTTCAATGTGGAGGGGGCATCACAGGAAGCAAGATGAGAGAGAGCAAGGTGATATAAAGCACGGGTGAGAAAGCAGAGCGTAGGGGCTGTTGGTAGGAGAGTACTTAAGAGGTGCTGGGGAAAAGTGGAGCTACCACAGAAAGACAGGTTGGTTAAGGATGACTGATGGTTGTGTAGGAAGTTGACAGGTATTTTAGAAAGTGTCAGTGGGTCCCACGCATATCATTATATTGGCAACACTTAGTAGGAGGTTTGAGAAGCCCCAAACAAGATGGGAAATGCAGCTGAGGAGGATTGGGAGCAATAGGGAGGAGTTATCCAAAGAGCAGTGATACCCAAGGAAACACCAGTGGGACCATGCTAGGAAGAGGGATTGTGTGTTATAGGGAGAGACAGGATGATTGCCAGAGCAGGAAGTCAACAGAGAGAGGAAGAGAAAGCCTGTGCTTTACCTGCTGAGAAGGGCATGAAGAACTCGCTCTTCCTGAAGGTGCCATTCGCATTCAAGAAATGTCCAGGGTTGAACTCGTTTGGATTTGGAAACTCTTTACTGTCATGGAGGACAGAACTGAGGATGGGAAAAATTGTAGTGCCCTGAGGTAACACAAGAAGAGCAGAGCATGAAAGCGAGTCTAGTTGGATCACTTAATCCGACCGCCTGCCAAGTGAAGACTAAGCTTCCCAGCACAGCCCTACCCATGTTTCATTTCCCTTTGGGGACCCTTCCTTTGAGGAGGCAGCTTTAGGGACACCCTGCTAGATGTTGCAACAGGGACAGTTTGCTTCTCTTCCTGAGCACTTCCTCTCACTTTCACATCATTTATCCTCACTCTGCTCTAGTCATCTGGGGACGCCTTACCTAATTCTTCTTAGTGTTTCACAATAATAAACTTGTAGATGCATCATGTACCTTCTTTTCTGCAAGATCCCAAAAGCAAAAGCACACAAGGTTGTGGAAAGAAAGCACTGTTGCACTCTCCTGACAAATTTCTCCTGGCAGGATGCTCTTCTTTCTCTCTTCCAGACCATTTGTGGGTTTTTTGTGTGGATCATGGGCAGGGAGAAATAAAGAATCCAGCAGTGATGACACAAGAGGTGGAAGCTAAGCAGATCCCTGGGTCCTGCCTTTTGATTTTACAAGATAGCTGAAAATCAAGATGTCAACAGCCATGTGCTACTGCTTCCCCACGGCCACCCAAGAGAGCAATGAGCCCTGGTGCAGCCAGCCAGGCCAGGTCATGGGTTGCCTTGCCTTGCCTCTGCCAGTGCCAGCAGTGACTGCCTCAAGAAGTTTGTAAGAAAAGGGCAGACAGGATTTTTCTTCTTCTCTTGAATGCCAAGATAGCGTCCAGCACTTTGTGGCTGAGTGGCTTTCTGTGCTCAGTAACTACCAACTGACTTTGCAGTGTCTCCCAGAGGGTGGTGAGCAGTCCCACAGCTTTGCTGCCTTTTGTGTGAGGAGTCACCGCTCTGTGTTTTTTGTGAACCCACTGTATTTCCATAGGGAGGTAAAGCTGCAGAGCAAGTGAGCAACGGTGTTGGACAGAGCTGCTCTTCCACTCTTTGCCTACTAACCTTTGGAATGACGTACTCTCTGAAGTGTGTGTCTTTAGCCACAGCATGAGGGAGACCTATGGGGAGGAGGGAGATGAAGCGCTGGATTTCATGGACCACTGCATCTGTGTAGGGCATCTGGGTCCTGTCAGCCACACAAGGTCTTCGTGATCGTCCTACTACCTGGTCAATCTCTTCTTGAACTTTCTCTGTCATGAGAGGCAGAAACCATAAAATGGGTAAAGAAAACCAAACCTACCTAAACAGGTTGCCCTACGCTGTCCAAATATAGAGGTGACAGGAGCAGTGATGCTGGTTTTGGTGTCAACTAGAACACAGCTCTGCTGCAGCCCATGCAAAAAATGTCTTCCTGGTGACTTGGTTAAATAGGAGTACTGGGAGACAAATATGTGGACAGAGTGGAGTCCCTGTCTGTGAGGAGAGTGTAGCTGACGATAATGCCAGTGAAGCTGAGGGATCTCTAATGACCACCCAGGGAATGATGGTGCAGGGACTTTGCCCATTTGGATAAAATATGAGAAAGGGAGGAGAAAAGTTGTGGTGTTAGACACGTGCCCAGCCCAGGTGAACAGCTAAAGAGGAAGAAGTCACAGGCTGGTACCTTGTATCTTCGGGTGTTTAAGAAGAAGCAGAAGCCCGTATCTTATGGTGGTGCTAGTTGTCTCAGTTCCAGCAATGAACAAGTCGAAGGTGGTGGTTATCAGGTTCTTCATGTGGAAACTGGAATTGGGACAGTCTTTCTCCTAGAGAAAAAGCTGGGATGTTTCTCCAGCTGAGATAAGAAAAGTGGCCCTCTCTTGTACCATCCCAGGCCTGCCTTTTCACCTAGAGCTGTTGCATTTCTCTGCTAAGGTGCAGCAGGCATCTGGGGCATTATAATGCTATCTTTGGGCAGTAAGCTCAACCCCACAGCAATCTTCTTCCAAGCTGTTGACCAAATGCTATGTAGCTGCCTGTTTGCCCTTGCTATGCCAACTGCTAATTGGCTGGTTTCTAGTGAAAGAACTTCAAGACCGACTGCAAATGTCCCTGTGTTTTGGTGAGAGCAGATGAAGGACTTGCTGTCCAAGCAGCTACAAGTAGTGGCTGGTGAGTGTGTAGACCCAGAGCTATAGGCTCTAGCAGAGGTAGTATCTGAGGTTTGGTGTCTTCCCACAGCACAGCACAGCTGCCTGGGAAGGGGTCATCCAAATGCCTGTGTTAGGAGAGGGAAGGGATTTGGTGTAGGTGTGTTTGGGTCTGAGCTGGGGCTCTATGCTGTCTCCTTACCTCCTGCATTTTGTTGAGGAAGAGGTCGATGAAATCCTGAGGGGAAGTGGGATCTAGGGAGTCTTGGTGTATTTTCACTTCCTCTGACACAAAGGCTTTTAGAGAATCAAATTCTTTGAATATGTTGTTGTGTGGGCCAGGCAAGTAAACCAAAATGTTTGAGAACATCTGGTAGAGCTGGAAAGAAAGAAACAGGAAGGTCCATAGCATGATCATTGCCCTTTTCTTTGATATTAGCAAAAAGCCTAGGAAGGCCACAACCCTCTCAACTTGTGCTTGGCACAAGTATGAGGCTGGGCACAAGTGTGAGGCACAAGTATGAGGCTGAGCACAAGTGTGAGGCACAAGTATGAGGCTGGGCAGTCTGACAGCGTGGTGTTAGGATCTTGCTTAGTAGTAGTAGAAATCTCAAAGGTGGAAAAGAAGGATGTGCTGGACTAGTTGGAAGCTGCACTTAGCTGGCAAAGCCAACTCCATTGGTGAGGGTGCTTCTTGCTCTTGAATGAATTCCCTGTTGTGCAGCAGAGCATTGATGGAGTCAATGTTAGAAGGCTGAAATGCAACTTCATTGGGAGGGAGGCCTCCTGCTCCCCTGGGAGAATATCGACACTGTGAAATGGCTACTGAATGTACCTGTCCCCAGCGAGAACTTGTCATCTGAAAGATGTTGTTCATGTTGTTCATCAGGGCCAGGAACTTCTTGTCTTTATAACCGTATCGTTTCCCAAAGACGATGGAGCATATGACATTGGAGATAGCACAGCTCAGGATAAAGGTTGGGTCAAAAGGCGTTCCTGTGATTTCAGAGAAGTTACAAACCATAAAAAAACCCCACAAAACTATGGCTCCTCATGGCTACTGTGAGTAACCTGATTTCTGGTTATTAGAGCAAATATCAGATCACAGTCTCTCAACGACACAGAAGGGTCTTCCAAAAAGAGCAGTACATGATCATGGAATTGTTTACTGCTTTGTAATGGGGCATAGCTGGTGCACAGACTAGACACATGGGAGCTTCAACTCTATGCTAAAAGGATGGGTCCCTTAATACAGTCTTCTTTTTCTGCAAACATAAACTATATTAAAAATGGACCATACCCTTTGTTTTGTTAATCTCTTCCAGAAAGTACTCAGTTTCCTCCTGGATTCTCTCTTCAATGCTCCTCTTCCCCATTCCAAAGTTGCGCAGAGCGCTGAGAGCAAACCGCCGGACTTGCAACCACCCCTCATTGTTGCTAAAAATAATCCCTGCAGAGGAAGAAGGAAGAGGAAAGACCTGGCTTGGGCATGCTATGTACGAGAAGAAGAGGTTCTTAGTGACAGTGAATCCTCTCCCTGTGACAGCATTCACATGGTGGTTGCTGCTGCTTGCCCTTCCACTGACCGTCTCCGCTATCAGTCCAGTTTCATTTCTCTGCTATCCTCATTAGGTCATGTAAGCCAACAATCACAGCCCACTCTGCCTTCAATTCTCCAGGTGGGAACCATCCACTCCCCACAGTCTTCCCTTGAGTATAATACACTCCAACTGTGTCGAAAGCATACTCAACCCTTCCCATCTCCTCAGAAGGAGCTTGATCAGCAAACATACCTAATCCATTGTTAGCCCTGTCTCCTATTGGCATGTGTCCTCTGCCAGCAAACTCATCCGCACGATCGACCAAGGCTTCTTTCACCACATCATGTCCATACAGGACCACCACTGGGTCAGAGCCCAGGTGCACTGTGAACACTGGTCCATACTCTTTGCTGAGCTGTCAAAATGCACGAGAGAATGAGCAGATACGGAGGAGGAGTTGGACAGCGGCCTTGCTGCTGCATCCCACTGCAGGTAGTGCAGCCTCACAGACTAGCAGTGTCGAGAATGGTCCTGTCATGATAAATCCGGGTGTGGAGAGGGTTTCCAGCTATCGGGCCCTGAACAACAATGGCAACAGCAGTGAGGGGAGAAGCTGAGATCCCTAACACTTTTCTGCTCCTCTAGGCTTGCCACTCATCAAGCTAGAGCCACATGTTGTCCCCATGCACAGGTCATGCATGTTTCTCAACCATAGAATAAAGTAAGAGAGAAAAAGGTAAGAGAGAAGAAAGTAGCTTTACCTTCTGGAGGGTTTCAGCCATGTTCTTTGGTTTCACCTGCAGCACGTTACCTAGGATGGGAAGGGGAATTGGTCCTGGGGGCATCTTCCCCTTTCCATACTTCCCTCTCCATGCTGCAACAGAAAGCAGGCAAGCAATGCAAACTAGAAGGACAATGGTGGCTGCTCCCAGGAGCTCCATTTGCTTCTGCAGTTCAGGAGGGAGTGACTCTGGCTGCTGGAGCCCAAATTTATATACAGAAGGGCTATGTTAGTTCAATAGCAGGTTTTTGATTACGTGGCTTAGTCAACACTGCTAGTCAGTGGTTTGTTAGACCGCCCTGTGTTACGAAACTAGGATTTCTTTTGGTGTTAGCTGGTATTGAAAACATACCTTATCTCAAATAACTGCATCAGCCAAGAGTGGTTAAGAAGCTTGTAATAATGTGCTGATAAAACTTGTTTTGTTTCATCTAAAGTTTATCACTGAAGAGGTCACGCTATGGCTGCACTTTTCTACTTTCAAAGGCAAAGAGCATATTGAGATGTTCTCAGCACACAGCAATCATCTCATTCTCTCTCCCTGGGGTTGTCTGGCCTCACAAGTGATCAAAGCAAAAAAATATCCACCTAGCAAGGCCAGAAAGGCCTCCAGACATCACAACAGACAGGAAAGGATTTGCTGAGAGAGGTAACTCTAAGCACATAAGAAAAAAGGGGACTAGACCTCTTCAAGGTCCCCCAGAGGAGAGAAAGACTGAGATAAGCAGGTAGAGAAAAGAGAAATCAACCACTTGAGAGCATCTCTAGGGAATGATTTCCCAAGCTGAGACAAAGCTGCACATATGAGAGGCTGGGTATAGGTTAGTGCAACCTGGCAACTAGTCCTTGCACTTGCAATGACCAAAGAAGCTCACGCAGCCTACTGCTGGAAGCTGGCCCACACAGGTTCCTGTTTTGTTGATGTCTTGACTCTGGTATGAGGGACCGCTTCCCCGGAAGGGCCAGAGGTGCTCTGGGAGGCTAAACAGCACGTCTGGTATGTTGCAAGGTCTTCAAAAAGAGCTGGGATCTTCCTGACAGAGATTACTCCACGGGCAGTGTACTTGCAAGGTCCCAACAGCAGTTGCAATGGCAGGTAGTAAAGACCCTTAGGGCTGTGGCACTGACAGTGCTCAGCTTGCTCAGTCTGGCTGTATCCCACTGTGTCTCCTGAGCTGTGACACTTTTGCAGGCAGATAGATCTCATCTAATTGAGCTGCTGTTGCGAGTACCTAGGATGGGGGACTGGGTGGGAATTAGTGAGGGGCCTAGTGTGCTGGGGTTGCTGTGCAGCCGTGTGTTAACATGAGTTTCCCTTTCACTCAGAGATCCTAGGCAAGGTCTCCGTCCAAGGGCATGTTGAATGGGTCTTTGAGCAACCTGGTCTAGTGGAAGGTGTCCCTGCCCATGCAGAGGCTTGGAACTAGATGAGCTTTAAGGTCCCTTCCAAACCAAACCGTGCTATGATCTATGATCCCTTGCAAAAGTTTCTGTGGCTTCTATATGTCATCCTTATTCATCCATATGTCATCCTTAAGTCATCCTTAAGTCATCCTTTAGTCATCCTTTCCCTCTCTCACAGGCACAATAATTGGTAGTTGGTACTTTAAAATCTCATTTTACTTCTTAAAGGTCCATATTTGATACTTCAGTGGAAAACCTGAATTGCCAACAAGTTTGGGCTAGTTGCTGGGCTGGCCTAAGCTCCTGCATCAGCTCAGATGTTGCCAGAGAAGTTCATGGAAGTTCATGTAGTTCTACGGCCTTTGATCTGATGAAAGTGGAGTTCATGGGAGTTTGCAGTGCTACACGAGGCACTCTGCTGCTAGAGTTCATGAGCTTACCATGTTCTCTGTAAAGTTCCCTCTTTCCTGTGGGGACAAGGGTTGACTTCTCAGCTCTGTCTCACAGTGCAGCATACTTTGGGCAAAAGCCCTGGAACAAGGGATACTTTGAAAATTTCTCCTTTTTCTCAGGATAGAATCATTATATTCCAAATATTCCCACCACCCTGCAGGAACTCTGGGGAATTTACAAGGGGGGGAATCCATAAAACTAGTCACTCAAATCTTTCACTGTGGGAAAGCATGGCCCTTTTCATGTCACGGTAGAGCCCAAGAGTTTTCTGATTACTCACTTCTGTTTGCCGACACCAAGAGTAGGAAGGGCTGGTCTGTCTCCTCTGTCTTTCTTTCCAATAGGTCTCTAGATCCAGAGCAACTATTACATTGCCATTATGTCTGTCCAGTATCCCAGGCTCAAAATCATTAGGAGGAGATGATTTTCCTGATGGACATCCCAGGGCAATTTTAGCTTGCTGGAGTCATGATCACCTTAAGACTAGTGGCCTACAGAGATGCTTGCCTCACCTACCTTCATCCTCTGCATGTCCTGTTCGTGGTGGTCTTGAGTGATAGCTAAATTGGTGCTTACAATTGGGCCATTAAATTCTGTGGGAACTATCAAATAGATGAGGAAGAGATTGGAGAGGCCTGCCTGTTTCCTCTCAGCCATGTTGCTTTCCACTTCCTATAACAACTTCCAAACAAAGCATTTCATTTCCATGAACTTCAGGTTCATTTCACTTGCCTCCCATCCCTACATCATCCAATATGGCTTTCAAATGTGTGTGTAGAAATTAGGAAAAGGTCCTTACTTGAAACTGGTTTTAGCGCAGATATTGCTTGGTGGATCTACAGCACTCCCAGTGTTGATTCACGCAGAGCTGCTCTTTAAGCATGTGTAGACGTTTTTCCTGTCAGCGTGAGCAAAGTACAGGTGGGTTAAAGTGTAATGAAGACTATCTATAGCTCCAAAGTACTTTGTCAATTTGTTATAGTTAACCCAATTATCAGCAGGTATTGCAATCAAAGGAAACATTCAGCAGTCATATGGTAGCTCTGAGATGTGGCAGGATGACTTACAACCGTACTCAGCTTCTACAGAGGTGAAGTCTCCCCACCTGACAAAGTCCAAATGTTTTCCCTAGGTGCCTCTCCACCATGGCTGGTCGGTGCCCTGGCAGGGCACAGGCAGGGGCACATGTGGTCCATGAGCACTGCTCAAACAGCAGCCCTACAGGCACCCTTTTGAGATCGATTTGTACCAGTCTCTGCGGTGCAGAGCAGCTGAAAACGTCTTATTCTTTGTGGAAAAACCTTTCTGGTTGGTGCATGAAATAAGCAGTGCCCAGGGTAGGCACGGTGAAGTTCTTCACCTAGATGGGATCACGGCATCCTGTACAGTTGTAGAGGAGAGATGGGCTGTGGGCTAAGGTGGAAGAGCAGAGGAAACACTCCCTTAGACTCAGTTACTATGCATGCCTGCTGATGAGGGCTGGCTGGAGAGGCAAACCTGCTGCCTGCTGCATGGTGCTGTGCAAACATCAAGGAGCAGGAGGGTCTGCTGAGAGCAGAAGTGTGGTTGGCTACCAATGGAAGTACATTATTAAGGGTCAAGATTAGAAATCCTACTCAACTAACCTGCACACTGTTCAGGGATGTGTGTGATGGTCTAGCCCCAACAGAATAAGCAGATTACAAAAGAACATGATGGCACAGGCTAGTCCAGTACTCCTACTGCAAAAAGCAGGACACAAGAAAGCATGCACGAAGTATGTGTGCATCACCCCTGCAACAATGTAATGACATGCACACCTCCGTTGCATGAATGCAGAAACATCTGTATGGAAGATGGACAATAAGGCTTTTACTCTGTGTGGTTGCTGTAGCCTGATGTGTGGCACGGGAGAAGGCTCTACATGAGATACATTGCAGTTACAGCAGGCAATGGCTGCTGGTAGGAAGGGCTTTCTCTGGGGTCACAGAGGCCCCCATTATCTGTGTTTTAGGCCCATCAGGGCCCCTCCTGTCAGCTTGTGGGGGTCCCACACAGCAGATGGCCCTGTCACCTTGCAGCCAGGCCTGGAAGAGTCTTGCTGCTATCCCACACAACCACACTACAAATGCGGGTGCAGTCCACAGCCAGGAGTGCTTAAGGGGAATCACCTCCTTCTAGGCTTGCAAAGTCTCCTGAGCATCGTAGTTTTCCACAGATATCACGTGGAGGGCTGCTTCTGTGTTTATATGTCAGCAGCCTGTGTCTGGCATTTGAAGCTGTGGAACCTTTAAAAGAGCAAAAGAGCATTGTCATTCAGCTTCTTGCACTCTTGCGATGTAATGAGCACTTAGAGCAGCAGCAGGCTCCACAGGGGCCAGCAGGCAGATGTCCTGGATGAACCAAGTGGTGGGAAGAACTCAGGGTCAGAAAAAAGGGTTTGAAGACCTTCCTGGAGCCCTACAGTAAATTGCACAGATGAGCTCCTCTTAGCTTAGTGAGATGAATACAGACACATCCCCTGACAAAAGCCCAGTTCCTGCCCTGTGGTTTTCCTCAAAGGGTGCAGACAGACTGTGGTGGATTCAGAACCAGGTGAGGGCAATGGAAGGTGTTAAATTGTTGGTCTAGGTCCCCCTGACACTTAATGAATTTCTGATCCCAGCTGGCTCCAACCTATAAAAGGCCTAGGCTGAGAGCAGCTGCTTTGTGGTCCTTAGCAAGAAAGCAGGATGGGTGTTGTAGGACAATCTAGGACTGCATTTGGAGCTATGCTCTCCTTGGGGTTTCTTGGTCTCCTGGTTTTGGTTATGGGAGCTCAGGGTAGTGTTTTTTCTGATCCCAGCCTGCTGGCCTGTGGTTAGGAAAGCATGCAGCTCACCTTGTCTCCCGGCTGGGAAGGGAATGCTACCTTTGTGTTGACTGCTTGGGGTAAGTGAGGATTCTGTCAAGAGGCTTTCTTACTGCTGTGTCTTTGTACAGTGCACAGGTATGCCTGGAATGAGGAGAAAGAGGGAGGTTTTAATGTGAAATGTTGCCCAGCAGCTTCAAAGCATCTTGTGTAGGCAGGCAGCTGTTAAATGACCCACCAGTGAAGGGTTGTGGTGAAGTGCTGTGCTTGGCTCTGGACAGTCTTGGCTGCTGGGCTTTCCCAAGCACCTCTGCTGGTTCAGACCCTAATACAGCCTAGGGTTTTGTTTCCTATGGAAAAATAGGATTGTAGTGGACCCTGTATTCAATGTAGGATGCTGAAGCCCATGCTGCTGTCTTCTCTCTCCCTAGATATTGAGGGGAAGGCACATGCTTTGCAGAATAACTCGGAGTGTGAGCTCTTGGTATTTGGGACTTCAGATGGTCCCAGGACAGTAATGATCTCCTATACTGGCTGTTATGTCTTTGAATGGGTAAGCGACCTCAGGAGTTCTGCTGGCACTGTGACTGCTGCTGCTCTGGCTGCCCTGACTGGTGTGGCTGTCCTGCAGGATGGCAATTACCTCATGCTGGTTGGGCTTGAAGAAATTGATGCTGCTGGACAGAAAGTTCTTCATGAAGAGAAGCTGCTCAGGTGCCCTGTGGACCTTCCCGGTAAGATTCTGACAGCCCCTTGGGAGAATCTGCTTGTATGTGTGTCAGTGGGTACCCTTCCTTTCAGATGGACATTCCCAGTCAGTTAGTGGGTTGGGAAAGGGGACTTACTGTCGGGCAGAAGACTCCCTGGAGAATGATTTGGACACAGGAGCCGCTGGCTTGCTGGGGGCTTGTGACTCTTTTGCTGGGCTAGCAGGTGAGTTTTCCTAGCCATAGTCTGAGTTTAAGCCCCTGCGAAGTCAAGGATTGAGCCAGAGACCAAATACAGTGATTTTCCTATCTACCAGAGCTGATCCAGAGCACTTTATCTTGACAGATGCCATGCAGTCCAGCCTCCTTTACAGGGCCCCAGGGAAATACAGGTCCTTCCTGGGCAGGCTTCCATGCCAGCTCCAGGCATGTGTTTGACCCTCTTTAGAGCCCAGCTTCTTTTGACTTGTATGCTGTGTCACCATGACAGCTTCCACCAGTGTCCTCTGTGTCTTTGTCCCTCGCCCCTGAGCTTTAGCTGCAAACTCCTGCTGTTTCTTCCAGCTCTGGATGCTCCAAGCAGCAGTGTGTGCTCTGCTGTCCTCAGCCAAGACCGACTGCTGTGTGCCTCCTTGCCTATCAGTCAAGGAGACTGTGAAGCACGAGGCTGCTGCTATGACCCTAGGGATAGGGTGATGCCTTGTTACTTTGGTAACACAGGTAAGGGTGAACAACTGCTCTCCCCTCCTCCTGGAGGAGCTGCAGACTGGGATTCCTCCCTTTCCTGGCAGAGCAGGATTAGTGTGTACCAGTTGTGCAGGTGGCTTAGGGCAGCGTTTTTTGGCTATCAAGAATACTCAGTCCTATTGAAGCATGTAGCCCTTTCATGTGTTTTGTAGGATAGCCTGGATTATGGCCGGGATTGGTATCAGCCTTGGAGCTGGTTACACTTGTCTTGCAGTACTTTGTGCTTGCTTTGGGGGTGACAGGCAGGAGAACCTGCAGGACTTGCTGGTCTTGTCCTTGCTCTGATGTTTGAGCCTTTTTTTCCATCCCTCTTCTCCCTGAGCTCAGGACTGGTTGTATCTTTTCCTCCAGTGACAGCTCATTGCACAGCAGATGGCCATTTTTCCATTGCTGTCTCTCAGGATGTGACCCTGCCTCCTGTTATCCTGGACTCTGTGCACCTGGCCAGTGGACACGGTACTGGCTGTGTCCCGGTTGTAAAAAACAATGCATTTGTTGTGTACCACTTCCCGCTCCCTGCCTGTGGCACCGCTTCTCAGGTAAGAGCTGCAGCTATCACCAGGCTGGAATGGCAGGAGCTCGCAGACCTGTAACAACCTGATGTGGCTTTAGCTACTTAGTGGACATCTTGCAGGCTTCCAGAGGCCAAATGCTGTTCTTGAGCCCCGTGTTAATCCAGCTTGATTTTACTGCAGTGACAGTGCCTGGTCTGTCCTTCCAGGTGACTGGAGACCAGGTCATATATGAGAATGAGTTGGTGGCATCCAGGGATGTGAAGACTGGGAGACTTGGCTCTGTCACTAGGGATAGCACTTTCAGGTAATACTCTGGGCCTCGTGTTGCTGGATGCCATTGTGTTCAATGTCACTAGAGAAATTTCTACTTGTCTTTAGCTCTGAATTCACAACAGGGCAATAGAGTAGGCTAAGGTCTGGTATGTCTCTAGTTGGCAAGAATAAAGCTGGTGCTGATCAGTGGAGCTCCCCAGGCTCAAATCTGATCTCTGAAAAGAATTTCAAGTATCTGTTAGAAGGAAATGTGGGATGAAAGATTGGAGGTGCTGTGGCACAGGGAAGGGTCTGTGATGCATGAAATCAATACATTGCAATAAAGCAGTTGTAAAATCCACTTGGCCTGTGGGGCTCCTTCTCCCTGGCCCAGAGCCACATACAGGAGTGTGTCCTGGGGACCCTGGCTGAAAGCCTCTGCTTGCGAGACAAAAACTCTCCTGCTGGCTGAGATCTTTCCAAATGTTGTTTCTCTGAATTCATCTCACTTCCTGGCTATTTACTGTGCTCTGGGGCTAGCGCTGGCTGGCTGCTGCTGCTAAGAGGGAGCCTTTTTAATGACCAGGGCAGCTAGGAAGCTGCTAACTGAGACACAGGAGTGATGCTGGGTGGTGTCAGCGTTTGTGTCAGTGGCTACAGTGGCCTCCCAAAGTCCTTGCCTTGGCTCCTCTCAAACGCTGTGTAGAAGTGCAGCAAAACTAACCCAAAGCAAAACTTGCAGCTGCTTCTCCTTTGGGGATGCAGAGCTGGTATTTGACTGTGCAGAGGAGCTGGGAATTGCCTGCTTGTCCCTGAGCTCATTAGGTAAGTCAGGGTTGTGCTCACATGTTGTGAGACTTGGAGGCAGGAATGGCAAAGCACTGTACAAATGGACCTTCCTAATGATCCCCTATGGGAACCTACCTGTCTCTGGAAACAAAAAAGGGACAAAGGGCAGGTGGGTCTTTCTGGAGGATGAGAGCAGGGAAACTTCATTCCAACTGGAAAAAGTACCAAAGGGCCTTGGTCATTTGAACTTCAGGAAAAAATTGAAACTTGATTTGAAATTCAAAATTGAACTTTAATGTGAAAGCAGACAGTTAATACTTCAAAGCTCTTGGGTTAAAGCTAATGTGACACCACTGTTGGCATAACAGGGCCACAGATGTGCTCTTTTGAGATGAGAAAACTTGCTGTTCTGAGCACCAGGAGCAGTTCAGTGCAGCAATGTCAGTCACAGCAGCTGAGCAGGGTCATTCTGAGCTTCCTGAGGTAGCAGACAAAGACAGTCCAGCAAATAGCTCCAGATGGTGGAGCAGGAACGGGGCCCCACCACCCTACTTGCTGCCCAAGCTTGGGAGCTCTGGTGCTTGCACCCACACTGAGGTCCCTTTAGAGCTGATGGAATTGTTCCTGAGCAAGTTCTTTAGAGGGGAAGGAAAAACTATTTTTCTCTTCCCTCCTCTGCCCTGTTTATCAGAAATTATTAGTGTGTCATCCCCCCCCTTCCCCCACCCCTGGGCTCTATTAGGAATTCCCCCTGTTAAGAGACAGGGGAGCAGTCTTATTCATACTGTTCAGGGGTCTTTAAAGTAGAAGAGCAGCTCTTGTATACATGGAAGCAAAGGACTGAACAGTATCTTGCTTGAGATATTTTTCTATGTAATTGGCCACTGCCAATGCTGCAGTTGGAAAGCATTAACAGGTGGTGGGAACCACTTTTAATTCTTTTCTTAGTCCAGCAAGAATTTTTTGCACTTATCTTACAGTGGTTTTGTTTTTCTAGCAGAGCTGTTCTTCCCTGCTGCTTCCAGGATATCCAGAGCTCTGAAGTCCTGCCTGCTTTCAAAATCTAATCAGAAGATAAGGCTGTTCCAAGTTGTATGGTGGGAGGGTGAAGGAGATCACAGGCTGGAGAAATGGTCATCTGGGTATAGGTCAAACAGCTTCCTCCTTTAAGGAGTCTCCCTAGCAACTAGATGGCCTTGGTACAGGTGGTGATCTGTTTGGGAAAGCAGAGTGTAAACTCCTAATGACAGGTCTTTAGCTGCTGTCTGTAATGTTAATTAACTGGGCAATTAGAGTACTATAGACCACACCTTTCCAGTACATCAGGCAGGGTGCTCTGGCACTGCTTTTACCCGTGTGTGTTAGCCAAGATCTGCACACCTTCCTGGCTGCTGCTGGAGTCTTCCCGTGCCCTGTAAGGTAGACAGAAATACTTGCTTAGAGAACTCAGGTGTCTGTGTGGGGACTGAAGGGGCTAGGAGAGCCAAGTCCCTGCCCAGCTGCTCCCTGCTGCCCTCTGTGGGGCTGCTGAGCCATCCCACAGAGGTAAAGAGCTCTGGGCTTCATTTTGAATGATATTTCATTAAGGAGCTCATGGGCAATTCTGAGCTGAAAGCTGAGGTATGTTAGCTTTAATACAGTGTTTACAATGCATGGATTGCTATGTTTACATAACCAATGTACTATCAGCCTCCGGGGTGAAACCTCCTCTCTGGCGTTAAGACTGTGGAGAAGTGTAGGGCCAGCACTAGTCAGGCACAAATGGCATTCCTGGTGATGAGGGCATTTCCAGATAGGTAATAATATAGACCCAGCCCTCTCCAGAGGTCCTTGAACAGAACATGGTCCAAGTTTTGTGAATACTAGGAGAATCAAATGCATGAAAATATTTTCCTGCTTAAACAAGAAAAACCAAGTAACTTAGACACACACACACACACGAGTATATGTATATAAAATGTGCATGTAGAAGACCAGTAGTCAAAGCCTTAATAAGTGTCATGTGAACAATACTGTACCCTTGACTATAACTTTATTGCAGGCTGTATAAAGCCATGTTTTGTGTTTCAGCTCTGTTTTGATCCTCTTCTCAAATGTTATGGCCTTTTTAGAGGCAAGACCTCTGATGTCAAGTTGTTTGACCATGCAGGTCTGGAGAAGCAAGCTCTGCTAGATGGGGTCTGCATTAGTCCCTCTCTTCCTTGCCCCTGTTCAAGCAAGCCCACAGTGACTCGGGTCTGGAAATAAGAGCATGACACTGATCCCTGTGAATGAGAAAGAGGTTTCAGGTGGTAAGCAGTGGTTCAAGTTTCCTGGCACTCTAATGGGAGCAGTGACTGTGGAGGGAAGTGACGGGAGCAGCTTCCCGTGTATTTTAACATCTTTGTTCCATGTTCTGGTAATTTCCCATCTTTCCCAGACTGGTTCATTGCGGATGCTTGCAATGTTGTTTGAGAGATCTGCTACACTTGGCGTTCATGCAGGTGTCTCCTGTGGCAATGTGCTCACAACTGTTGTACTGTGCATTTCAGCCAATGATCTATGTAGAATATTTCTGCTGTACTGACTGGGCTTAGCTGTTGACGCAGAAGTCCCGGACACAGCATTAACGACCAATATGATCAAGCTGTTTCCAAATTTATTGCGCAGATAGCTCAGTATATATAGGCATTCTATTTCTCTACCATTAGCATACATAACTCTAATTGCATACATGCATTGTTCACGCGACTAAATACAGAATAGGATTCGCTTAGACCCTCTGTACACGCACGGAGTGCTCTCCGCCTACATTGTACTTGGTGTCCTGCTTAATATATGATTGGTTAATGTCTCTCAGCTAAGTGTTAGTAACAGCTTAATGATTGGTTAACTATTACAGCATATGTTTCAAGGTTGCAGTTATCAGTTCCCTCCTGCACATCTCACTCAGCAACCCTCTGTGCCAACTTTCTCAAACTTCTGCACGTATGTGAACTCTAGTCACCTTCAGGCAAAGCCTCAAAGCCTTTGGGTCGCTGCCTCACCATTGTCAAGTAGTTGTCTGGATTGCTCACATGCCCGTTCTCAGCCAAATAGCTCTCCACACTTAGCAGTCAATAATTCTGGATGTCTGAAAGTTTCTTAAGGAAAATAAAAAGAAGTCATTCTTCTAATGTGTGTAAATGTACCCTGCTCTTTGTGTGAGTTTGCATTTCACTAACTAAAATGATGTTATAAGAGGGGGAGGAGAGGAGGGTATGGGGGCAGTCACAAATGTACCTGTGCTCAGAATGAGTCTCTGCATTCATAAAAGACTGTGGATTTTGTTGCATGTTCTGTTGTATGCATGCGTTTACTACTTCCTCAAGGGGATGACGTTTTTTAATACATTGCTTGTTCTGCCAACTGTTGTTTGTGTCTACTGCTAATACCAGGTGGGATTTACCCTCTGCAGGAAACAAGTTTCCCTTGAGCCTTTAATTTTGTCTTGGCTTTTGCAATCAAGACAGCATTTCGGATGTGGGGCAGAGGAAGAAGTTGATCAGCCAATGGACGACATTGTTGTTGCATGTTCTGCACTCGTGCTTTATTAGGCTGAGATGCAGGTCTGCAGCAATAAGCATCAGGAATCTGGGAATAAGTCCATAAGTAGACCTTAAAAGAGGAGGTTCATTTACCATGCTACAGGGGATGGCCTTTAACAGAAGGTGCCAAACACCGTGGGACATGAAACTCCTGTGCAAAGGACAGCAGGATGAGCATGAGGCAGATGTTCCTTACTGCAAACCTGTGGTCTGTACTCTCCCTGCAGTAGCTGAACGTTCAGTAGCTGGCAGGACTTAGCATGCTTTCCTTCCTCTTTCTGTCCCTTGCTTGATGTCTGTCCTGCTTGCTAAGGATTATGTCTGTGTTCCTTCCCCAGTACATGCATTTGCCTCTACTGCAACATTTCCTGTGGTGTGATGAAGTAAGGAATAAGCTTCCCCATGTAGCCTCGTGCACCAGAGTATCATGGCACCTTGGAATGAGGCTGCAGTCAAGTCAGCAGGTGGACATAACTCCCAAAGTGAGGACCGGCAGCCTTCGGTTGCACAGAGAGCTACATTCCAAAGCAATGCTGTAGCATTAGAAATTATGCAGCTCAAGTGAAGGTGGTGGGAAATTGGAGGTAAGATAGAAGGTGGAATATGAACTGGAGTCACCTCTGCTAGAGAAACACGGACATTTGCAATCGCAGTGACAGATTCTTACTGTGTGCATAATCTATCTGTTGCATGTGTAAAGGTCTTTTGCAGGCTTATATCTTCCCTGCTGTTCAACTCTCGTCTTCCCTTAATGTCTTTCTGCACTGATTGCCTGCCACCAGTGCTGTGTGACATGGCGGGTCCTCATTTTCTCTGCTTCCTCTTAGAAGTAGGACTTAATTTTTCAGAAAGCAGCCAAGGGCCATCCAGTCACCATGTGTGTGTTGCTGAAGGAAACATCTATCCAATGTCTGCCAGAAGACGCTTCCTCCTTTAAAAACATGAGTACCGAGTAGTACGGTTCACTTCAAAGGACGACGCCTCAGATGCAGCAGGCTCTTTGCCTCAGCATCAAGCCAGGGGAAAAATTCCACTTTGTTCTGGCATTTCCAGCAAATGTGCTCCGGCAGATGAGTGCTAACCTTAGAAAGCACAAGGAAGAATTCTCGTGCAACTCATCTGTGGCACATACTAAACATGCTGTGGGAGCCAGGAGCTGTTTTCTTTGCTGTGGGGCTGGCAGAGAAGAGGCGGAGTCCTCAGCACCCTGAAGCCCAGCTTCCCAGGCACATGCCAGACCCTGCCCTGGCATGGACCTGGCTCTGTCAGGTGTGCTGGGACCCAGCCAGGTTGTCTGAGTCAGCCCAAGAGAAATGCCATTGCCTCTTCCTCCTTGCAGGCCTCACAATCAGTTTTTAGCAGGAAGAGAAAGTCCTCTTACAAGGAACACTAACCCTGGTGTTGGGCGGTCTGCTGTTAACACGTGCAGGGATTTCTCAAGGAGAAGAGTGAAATGGTGAGTGGGAGTTGTCTTGTCGAGTTGGTTGGGTCTTGTTTGAATGGAAGTAGCAGTGGGGAGGTGGGAGTGCAGGGGAGGTGAGGCCACCAGACAGCTAATCTAATCTGTTGGATCAATAGCTCCCTGGGAGTGTTTAACCCTCCTTGTTCTCTGCCCTGACCAGATCAATGAAGATGGCCCCTTCATTAGCTCCGCATTTCCTTATGGTGCAACTAATGATTTCAGGCACCTGCTTGGGTTTTAGCATCTGCCCCAGCTTTTCTCTCCTGGAATGATTGCCTGGTCTTTGGGCAGCTGGAGAAAAGAGGAGGATTGTGTCCTGGATCATGCAATGGGCCCTTCTTAAGGAGATTTCCTGTCCTGGGAGATGGGACCTGCTGAAACATACAAGCTCTTTGTTTAGAAATTGCCAGGAGAGAGTGGCTGGGATTGAAATCTCCTTCCTGCCAGCAGTTAGCTGGCTCTGAGGCTAAAGCAGCATTCTCCTCTAAAATGCAATAATTAATTAATTCCATGAGTATTCATTGAAAACATGCTCTCAACAGATCTTAGATCAACAGCAGAGCTAGGAGAGCACAGCAAAAAGTTACTTGCTTATGGCATACAAACAGAAATGATAGCTTAGGTGCTTTGAGCTGTCTAACCTCTGTTGATCTTCTTTCACTTCCCCATTTTGGTCCCCTTGGGATGTCCCTTTGTCTCTCTCCCACAGCCTTACCCAGTGAAAGGCATGTAGCCTCTGTTGCCTCCATCCAAGAGCTGGTCGGGTGTTACCTCTAGAGCTGTATAGGCACAGAAGAGGAGGTAGTCGCTGCTCATGAGCACTTGAAGTTTGAGCAAGTGTGAGAGCAGCTACAGGAAAGGGAATAGTATCTACATGTTGGAGAATTGATGCTTAGAGTTGGAAGCATCTGTGGTAAATCTGAGGAGTAAATCAGGACTATGTGGTCACTGGATGTGTGTCTTAACTGTGTTTGTCCATCTCCCCTGTACTCCCTTCAGTGAGAAGCTCTCTTGACTGAGCGGCAGGATCCCAGTGATGCTGATTTTGGCTGGGGAAGAGGCTTGTCTTCTTGAGGTCACTCCTGCATGTAGGTCCGCAAGATGCTACAAGTTACTGAGTGGCAAAAAGGGAGAGGGGCAGGTTGCAATGTTTGGCGTTTTTTTACCTCAGCTGCTGTAAAAGGCTTTCTCTCACCCAAGACATGCTCTTGACAGACAGATGTTGTAGGTAGCCCTGCCAGGAAGCCTACCTGACTCAAGTCAGGGCCATTGATACTCAGAGCCCTTTAAACATTACTCCGGAGTACTCAGGTCAATGTATGAGCAAAAGCAGGGGCCTTGTAGGCATAGAGGGGTATCACAGTATTGAATTACTTTCACTTTACGTTTAGAAATTTCAGAGCAATGATCAGGAGTGTTACGATTGCCCTTTCTTTTTGAAGTAAATAAATTAGAAATCAATAGTAATTTCATGTAAAGGACATGCTTGATTCTCCTGACATGGCTGCCATACAAGCTTGCATACTGATCCCTTTTTGCAAGTGACTTGAGACAATGTGTACAATGCACACAATTGAGAGAAATAGCCTGTGCCTCAGTGTCTCGCTGTGGCTTTCTATGCTTGCTTGCTAGCAGGTGAGACACTCTAGCTTCCACATATGATGGTCTTAAGATACCTTAAATCCTGCATTTTGTAATTAAAGGCCATCAGAACAAGGCACAAATGCCTAGTACCCTCAAGTCACCTAGTAAAGATTTAAGGGCAGAGCCAGGCTTTTGCTTTTAATGAGGTCTTCCTTATGTGGTCTGTCTGCTTGTGTCCCACCTTAAGAAGCTAAATATTTAACCCTGGTCTGGAAGTGTGATTGAATAAGCAAGGAAAACAAATAACATTTCTACTCAAAGCAAGGGCTACTAACTAGATGATCTTAAGGTCCTTTCCAACCCTAAGTATTCTATGATTGTATGATTCTAATTAGGTTATTGTAACAGACCTGTTTCTAGCTGTCGGCTTCCATTTGTAAAGAGTCAGTTGCACACACAAATACAGCTTCACAAATTACTTGAGCAAAGTGACCTTACGTAAGTTTTATGTGGCTCCTTCTATTCAAACTCCCATTTTACTTGCACGCACAGTCATAAAAATAATCAAGTCCATTAAGTGCAGTGTCTTTATCCAGAAAGAATGAAAGAAAACATGTTTACAGCTTCAGAGAAGAGGCAGATACGAAAATGTAAGCTCAAAAGTGAACAGGTCAGCTGTTCAAGAAGGTTTGTCTCAGTGATGAAGTTCAATGAAGTCACAGTAGAAAATTTGGGTGAGAAACGTCTCTGCTGTATTTCATTGCCAGCTGGCAGCGGGGGTGCAGCAATGCCTGCACCTCTAAGGAGTTTGAAAGAAATCCCTTTCACTCAGTGACCAGCTGCTTGCTGTGGCTTCATGCTCAGTGGCATTCTCCAGCATCTGTGGCCCCATAAGCCAATGTGTTCAGAGGTTACGCTTCCAGTACAATGCCCACAGCATGCATATAAAGGCCACACTTATAAACAATGCTCCAGTTGGCATCTATAAGGGAGGATGAATTCTGGTTCTTTCAATAATCTCATCCCCTCTTTGATTTTGCTGTGACTGTGGTCCTCAGCTTGCAGCGATGTGTCCCTCTCCTGGACTGCAGGACTTAGACTGAGCCAAATCTCCCATAGCTTGCTTGCATTTTGAGCCTTCCTTCTTTATATCCTGAACTATCCAGACTGCTATTGGCAAGCTTTCTTGGCACTGTTCTTGTTCTGAAGTAGCCAGGCCCTCATCAGTGCATGGCAGCAGAACTTCCTGCAGTTAGAGAAGGACAACGTTCCGCCAGCTCCGTCTCTACTGCTGGTTTTGGGTTTTCTTTTGTGGATGCAAAATGAAGCTCTTTCAGCCTTTTCTTGCCACCTTCCAGAGCACCAGACTTCCAGATCCAAGAAAGACCTCAGCAACCTTTCTGTTTCATTCCATTTTGTTTTATTCTTGCATGTTTCTGGGACTGACTGGTTTTCAAGAATAACATTGATCCTAACTGTCTTGAAAGAGCTGTTTCATACAGAAGTGCATGATACTGAACCCTGGGTTATAGGAGAGAAGAGGGGCTCCTGCACTGCTTGTCCTGATAATCAACCTCTGAATTTCAGCTTCTCTGCAGTACCACTCCCAACACTGTCACTAGCACTGATCCTTGCAGGCAGCCCCAGCTGCCAATAGAACTCGCCATGTAATGGACCCAGCATTGCTACCAGCCGTAGAGCTGCATCAATAAAAGAGGTTAAGTGCAGCTTTCAACTGCCTCCAAGCCTCTTTCTGCATTCTTCCCAGTTAGCAGTATCTCTGACAGATAAACAGTCCATCTAGCAGAGACTCTTCTCAATACCCTCCTCTCTAAGTGGGTAGACAATCTGGTCAGGGAGGAGTTAATGTGTTTCTGTTATTTTCAGCTGTCCTTGAATCAACAGGCACATGTGATTAGTTTGGGGTTCAAAGGTTGCAGTGCAAGCTCTTGCTATTTTAGATGCTACCATTGAACTTCAGCTCCCAAGCCATAGTGGGGCTGAACAGCCTTACCCTTTCCAACTTAGGAGCTGTCAGGTCAAGTGCATAAAATGACAGGCTCTGACTACTCAGAGGTATGTGTGGTATAAACAACTCGGGCAAACCAGTTCATGTTTCCTCATATCACTTTCTTCCGTAGCATGGCATAGTTTCTGTTTTCTCTGGAATGTGCCTTCCCTGCTCGGCTCAAATGAGTATATTCTCATGCTATCATTTCCAGTCACTTCCGAAGCACCCCTCCCCACTCCCACACCTGGCCAGGGTCATCTTCCAATAGCTAATACTCTGTTCTGGTTTTCTTCTTCTTCATCATCATCATCATTATTATTGTTATTTATTTATTATTATTATTATTATTGTATTTTCTTTTACTTTGTTTCTCTACAGGAGACAACATCTTTCTCACTGTTTTACAACACAACTGTCAAGTCAGTAAGTACGTTGCATAGGATAAAGATCAGCTAACAGCTCACTGTCATGTTACCTGTAGGAGCTGTGGGATAGGATTCTGGAAGAGAAATTGTTGCTTTTATGGATGAAATTTTGTTTGGGGTCCACCAGGTTTGGCAGTGCCCTGCACTACATGCCTTGCATCTGTGAGGCACTGATTGATCCTCCAGGCAAGGCTGTGCAGGCCGCTGCCTCCAGCATCATGGCAAGGGCAGAGAGAAGACTGTGGTAAAAGCACATCTTTTCTTGGGGTGTCCCATTCCCCTTTGTGCTGTTTTTCCTTCTGAACCCAGCTTTCTCTGGCATATATACATGCTTATCTCTCATATACGCTTTGCATATGCTTTCTTTCAGCCTCACACCTCTTTCTGAGGAAAAATACATGTTCCTCCCATTCAGTTAGAACCACTGTTGGTAGGACCAGAGTTTGGATTTTTGCTTATGACTGGTGAGGTTGTGGATGCTTCATCCCTGGCGGTGTTCAAGGTGTGGTTGGACATAGCCTTGGATGGCATGGTTTAGTGGGAGGTGTCCCTGCCCATGGCGGGGGGGTTGGAACTCGATGATCTTGAGGTCCTTTCCAACCCTAACTATTCTATGATTCTATAAGTACAGGCCATGGCTTCAGGGCACAGCTGGGTGCTCCATGTGTTGCTGACCACATGCTGGTTTTAGAGTCTTGGAACTGCTCACTTAGCCTTTCTTCTTGCTGTCTTTCAATGAAACACTTCTTTGTAAATGTTCTATAACCATCTTATTTCTAGACTTCCACACACCCATCTGGAAGCACAACTGCCCAGGCAGATTGCTCTTCTGGGGTAAGAGTCTGTTTCATTATTTCTCATAGTTGATTACATGGAATGTTTTCCTTCTGAAATCAAATCTCTTCTTCTTCTGTCAGTCTCAGTGTGCAGTACAGCTGTGTTGGGCGACACTGTTTTGATCCAGGGCTGTGGTTTTGTTCCTTGCATTGGCTTTTCTTGATGTTGTGTGGTAGCCACTGACCCAGCTACTAAGCACTGAGTTAAAGGACCACCTTGCATGCATTTAACCTGTCTTTCTTTGTAAGTTAGTATGAGCCCTAGGTGGTTGGAGTAGCCGCAGGGATACCCAGCATTCTGACCTTGGTCCTTGCAGTCATCTTGGTGGTGGTTTGTGTTACCCAGTGGAAGAACTACAGCTTGAATCAGGTGACTGCCTTTCACTCCTGGGTGCCTTGCTACGTCCAGGCCTAGACCTTCGTATCAGAAACCTTATTCAACATCCTCTGCAGCTCTCCGCAAGTTCAGCACCACATCCCTTGGCACTCAAACTATCTCTGCTCTATCTATGAAAGGCTGGACCTCAGCTTGGGAGTCAAAGTTTCACAAAGATAAAAGAGAAACTCATGTGAAAATACTGTGATTGTACCAGATTATAGAGTGTTTTGGCATCCAGCTTAGAATATATTGGATATTATCTCAAACATTATTCCCTGTGTGGTTATTTATCCCCCGAGTATGTTCTAAGTTCTGGAGCTGTTTAGTAACTGACCATTTTCTCACTGCCCTGTGCTTCTTATGCAGTTGTTTGTGAATTGCAGATAGATGTTGTTTGCCACCGTTTTGTTCGTTGCTTCAGATGAATCAACATCCCAATGCGCATGAAGAACATGAATATGAATCATCCCCTCCCAGACCTCCAAATGTAAGTCCTCTCTTAATGGATTCGCAACATAACACATATACTGCTGAGCGAGTTATTAAATGCAGGGCTGGCTTTAAGGGTAGCCCTAAACTAATAGAGGGCTCATGGTGATCTCTTTGCCCATGCTTGCCTGGGTCTCCTACATGACTGCTATTTCTGGCTGCATGTCTGTCCATTTCATACAATCCCAAATAAGAGGCCAACAATGGTTTGCCATTGGTTTAGAACACCCAGGCATTATAGCTGTGTCCTGCATGAGTAAAACTGGAGGGCGAAGGAGGGAAGAACCCAAGATGTGAGCAAATGTGATACTTCTTCAAAATACTGCTCAACATTTCCAAAGGGAGGTGGAAATTCTTGCATACTGTATTCTCTGCAGCACTCACAAGGTCTCTGCCTACGTTGTGGCAATCATCATAGCAATTCTATCTTCCCTCTAGGACTTTCATATGACCATGGTGCAGGGGACAACAAATATATATGTAAATGAAGATCAAGACAGACACTGCAAAGCAGAGATCCAAACACAATCAAAGCCCATGAGGATGCAGAAACACAGAAGAGAGGCATGTGTGGTGGAATCCATTTATGAAAACCATCCATCCTATTACTGAAAAAACCCCACCAAATAGTGGTTGGGGCCAGAAATAACAGGCACAATCCTTCTCCTGGACACCGAGGATCACACGGTGGCAGTGAGAGTTTTCTCTTTGCGCGTACATGAAGTTCTATGGAAAACGGGACAGAGACTTTGCATGGGCGAAGGACTCTTTGAAATGACGTCTCTAAGATGTCAAAGCAAATTGAGATTCCCATGGAGCACCCAGCCTCTCTGGGAAAGATGTTTTTGCTGTCCCCCTAAATTAATTCATTTTAATAAATAACATATACATCCTTGCAGTGATGCTGATTGTAGAAAAGAGCAGCCAGAGAGTTTGTTGGAGTCCTCATCATGCAGGTGCCTGAGCTCCATGCAGCAGCCTGCAAAGACAGACTCTTCATTTGACAGAAGGAGCCCAGAGCATAACTGAGACAAAATGATATGCCCAAGAACACCGGAGTAAAAATGCAACTCCAGCTGCAGACCTGTGCCTCCATGATGGCAAATTCCCTTCTTTCTCAGCTCTTCCTTACCCGCGATGGTCTCTCACTACTCTGTTTTCTCCCTTAGACCTTGGCTTTTCATCTGGGAGATGGAGTGAAAGTGTGATTCAGGCAAGAGACACCATCCAGAGAAATTACCTCCTCAGCAGCCCCATCTTGATTCATGGCAGGGTGCTGAGTGGCCACAGTGACAGGTGAGGTTGTACTGGCAAATGCCTGGGAGAGAGCAGAAGAGGGGGAGATGGTGGCCAAGCCATAGTGAAGACTTCCCACTCCTAGCTTGTGGGAAGGCTGGGCCACAGCATGCTGAGATATGAGAGGAGCCCCCAGGAGCAACCATGGGTCCCATCAAGAGGGTGAAGGCAGACAGAACTTCAGCCTCTGAACCTCTGAATGCACTGCTTCAGGAGGGATGCTGCAGTTATACTTTGTCCAGCTGTTGGTATCAGGATAGCCCTAAAAACAGGAGATAGAGCTACAGATAGCCCCCAGGCTGCAGGATCCTCTTCCTGTCCTGCACTGCTATAGTCTTCCTGATTGGTCTTGTGCTGTGAGTGGCAGGGGGTTCCTTGCAGGCAGCAGCAATGGGTCCAGCAGATGAAGCAGGCAGGAACCTTGCCCTGTAGGCACAGCCCTTCCCACAGGGTACTGGTCACAGGCACTGCAGACCTACTCTGCAGCGAAGCAGCAGGTGTAGGCGCCAAGCTAACGCAAAGAAAATAACAGCTCAAATCTTTTTAAACACATTTTTCTTTATTGGGTCATTAACAAAGACACATACTCTGGTATCCATCTGCAAAGCATGATCCTTTTTGGGGGGACTCGTGCTGAAGGAGAAACATGTCATGGACAGTTCTTGAGAGCTGTTTGTGAGAAAACCAGCTGTTTGATGCAGGTACTGCACTCAATGAGCCCATCGGCAGAGTATCAGTGCAACAGGCTGCAATGACACCCAAGGCCTCCGTGAGATGTGATGGAGCAGTTCTGGGAGGCTTTGAAGGTGTCTGCTCTGTGTATGTGCCTGTGTTTGGGCTGCCTTCTTGGAGGCCTTGGGAAGGTGGGCCAATGCTCCTGCCATTGTTTTTAGTAAGGGACATGTGTCCTGGTTTCAGCTGGGATAGAGTTAATTTTCTACCCAGGAGAAGGAGTGGTCAGGTTCAGGACACTGCAGAGAATGGTTTTGTGCTTTTCAGCGGGGGATAGCACAGAGCTCGTAGGCAGGAGGTACGTTGTTTATCCCACTCGCCACTGGCATTATGTTGATTTCCTGGGGGTTGACAGTAGGCTTCAAGGTAAAGTTCTGCAAAATGGTGGTCATGAATAAGAATATCTCCATGCGTGCCAGGCCCTCTCCAGGGCATATTCGCTTCCCTGAAAGTGAAAACAGCAAATAGCACTCTGCTGGCTAGACCAGAGCTTGTACTAAGCAGATGTGTTTCACGGCTTTATTTACCAGATACAGCCAGAGCTGTGAGATGACCATTAGGATTGCCAAAGACATTTGCAAGAGAAGAGTTTTTTGAAGAAAGACCTTTGGCAATTTGATTGGGTATGTGGAGGAAGAACAGTAGTAGGAAAAGTCTTCAATGTGGAGGGGGCATCACAGGAAGCAAGATGAGAGAGAGCAAGGTGATATAAAGCACGGGTGAGAAAGCAGAGCGTAGGGGCTGTTGGTAGGAGAGTACTTAAGAGGTGCTGGGGAAAAGTGGAGCTACCACAGAAAGACAGGTTGGTTAAGGATGACTGATGGTTGTGTAGGAAGTTGACAGGTATTTTAGAAAGTGTCAGTGGGTCCCACGCATATCATTATATTGGCAACACTTAGTAGGAGGTTTGAGAAGCCCCAAACAAGATGGGAAATGCAGCTGAGGAGGATTGGGAGCAATAGGGAGGAGTTATCCAAAGAGCAGTGATACCCAAGGAAACACCAGTGGGACCATGCTAGGAAGAGGGATTGTGTGTTATAGGGAGAGACAGGATGATTGCCAGAGCAGGAAGTCAACAGAGAGAGGAAGAGAAAGCCTGTGCTTTACCTGCTGAGAAGGGCATGAAGAACTCGCTCTTCCTGAAGGTGCCATTCACATTCAAGAAATGTCCAGGGTTGAACTCGTTTGGATTTGGAAACTCTTTACTGTCATGGAGGACAGAACTGAGGATGGGAAAAATTGTAGTGCCCTGAGGTAACACAAGAAGAGCAGAGCATGAAAGCGAGTCTAGTTGGATCACTTAATCCGACCGCCTGCCAAGTGAAGACTAAGCTTCCCAGCACAGCCCTACCCATGTTTCATTTCCCTTTGGGGACCCTTCCTTTGAGGAGGCAGCTTTAGGGACACCCTGCTAGATGTTGCAACAGGGACAGTTTGCTTCTCTTCCTGAGCACTTCCTCTCACTTTCACATCATTTATCCTCACTCTGCTCTAGTCATCTGGGGACGCCTTACCTAATTCTTCTTAGTGTTTCACAATAATAAACTTGTAGATGCATCATGTACCTTCTTTTCTGCAAGATCCCAAAAGCAAAAGCACACAAGGTTGTGGAAAGAAAGCACTGTTGCACTCTCCTGACAAATTTCTCCTGGCAGGATGCTCTTCTTTCTCTCTTCCAGACCATTTGTGGGTTTTTTGTGTGGATCATGGGCAGGGAGAAATAAAGAATCCAGCAGTGATGACACAAGAGGTGGAAGCTAAGCAGATCCCTGGGTCCTGCCTTTTGATTTTACAAGATAGCTGAAAATCAAGATGTCAACAGCCATGTGCTACTGCTTCCCCACGGCCACCCAAGAGAGCAATGAGCCCTGGTGCAGCCAGCCAGGCCAGGTCATGGGTTGCCTTGCCTTGCCTCTGCCAGTGCCAGCAGTGACTGCCTCAAGAAGTTTGTAAGAAAAGGGCAGACAGGATTTTTCTTCTTCTCTTGAATGCCAAGATAGCGTCCAGCACTTTGTGGCTGAGTGGCTTTCTGTGCTCAGTAACTACCAACTGACTTTGCAGTGTCTCCCAGAGGGTGGTGAGCAGTCCCACAGCTTTGCTGCCTTTTGTGTGAGGAGTCACCGCTCTGTGTTTTTTGTGAACCCACTGTATTTCCATAGGGAGGTAAAGCTGCAGAGCAAGTGAGCAACGGTGTTGGACAGAGCTGCTCTTCCACTCTTTGCCTACTAACCTTTGGAATGACGTACTCTCTGAAGTGTGTGTCTTTAGCCACAGCATGAGGGAGACCTATGGGGAGGAGGGAGATGAAGCGCTGGATTTCATGGACCACTGCATCTGTGTAGGGCATCTGGGTCCTGTCAGCCACACAAGGTCTTCGTGATCGTCCTACTACCTGGTCAATCTCTTCTTGAACTTTCTCTGTCATGAGAGGCAGAAACCATAAAATGGGTAAAGAAAACCAAACCTACCTAAACAGGTTGCCCTACGCTGTCCAAATATAGAGGTGACAGGAGCAGTGATGCTGGTTTTGGTGTCAACTAGAACACAGCTCTGCTGCAGCCCATGCAAAAAATGTCTTCCTGGTGACTTGGTTAAATAGGAGTACTGGGAGACAAATATGTGGACAGAGTGGAGTCCCTGTCTGTGAGGAGAGTGTAGCTGACGATAATGCCAGTGAAGCTGAGGGATCTCTAATGACCACCCAGGGAATGATGGTGCAGGGACTTTGCCCATTTGGATAAAATATGAGAAAGGGAGGAGAAAAGTTGTGGTGTTAGACACGTGCCCAGCCCAGGTGAACAGCTAAAGAGGAAGAAGTCACAGGCTGGTACCTTGTATCTTCGGGTGTTTAAGAAGAAGCAGAAGCCCGTATCTTATGGTGGTGCTAGTTGTCTCAGTTCCAGCAATGAACAAGTCGAAGGTGGTGGTTATCAGGTTCTTCATGTGGAAACTGGAATTGGGACAGTCTTTCTCCTAGAGAAAAAGCTGGGATGTTTCTCCAGCTGAGATAAGAAAAGTGGCCCTCTCTTGTACCATCCCAGGCCTGCCTTTTCACCTAGAGCTGTTGCATTTCTCTGCTAAGGTGCAGCAGGCATCTGGGGCATTATAATGCTATCTTTGGGCAGTAAGCTCAACCCCACAGCAATCTTCTTCCAAGCTGTTGACTAAATGCTATGTAGCTGCCTGTTTGCCCTTGCTATGCCAACTGCTAATTGGCTGGTTTCTAGTGAAAGAACTTCAAGACCGACTGCAAATGTCCCTGTGTTTTGGTGAGAGCAGATGAAGGACTTGCTGTCCAAGCAGCTACAAGTAGTGGCTGGTGAGTGTGTAGACCCAGAGCTATAGGCTCTAGCAGAGGTAGTATCTGAGGTTTGGTGTCTTCCCACAGCACAGCACAGCTGCCTGGGAAGGGGTCATCCAAATGCCTGTGTTAGGAGAGGGAAGGGATTTGGTGTAGGTGTGTTTGGGTCTGAGCTGGGGCTCTATGCTGTCTCCTTACCTCCTGCATTTTGTTGAGGAAGAGGTCGATGAAATCCTGAGGGGAAGTGGGATCTAGGGAGTCTTGGTGTATTTTCACTTCCTCTGACACAAAGGCTTTTAGAGAATCAAATTCTTTGAATATGTTGTTGTGTGGGCCAGGCAAGTAAACCAAAATGTTTGAGAACATCTGGTAGAGCTGGAAAGAAAGAAACAGGAAGGTCCATAGCATGATCATTGCCCTTTTCTTTGATATTAGCAAAAAGCCTAGGAAGGCCACAACCCTCTCAACTTGTGCTTGGCACAAGTATGAGGCTGGGCACAAGTGTGAGGCACAAGTATGAGGCTGAGCACAAGTGTGAGGCACAAGTATGAGGCTGGGCAGTCTGACAGCGTGGTGTTAGGATCTTGCTTAGTAGTAGTAGAAATCTCAAAGGTGGAAAAGAAGGATGTGCTGGACTAGTTGGAAGCTGCACTTAGCTGGCAAAGCCAACTCCATTGGTGAGGGTGCTTCTTGCTCTTGAATGAATTCCCTGTTGTGCAGCAGAGCATTGATGGAGTCAATGTTAGAAGGCTGAAATGCAACTTCATTGGGAGGGAGGCCTCCTGCTCCCCTGGGAGAATATCGACACTGTGAAATGGCTACTGAATGTACCTGTCCCCAGCGAGAACTTGTCATCTGAAAGATGTTGTTCATGTTGTTCATCAGGGCCAGGAACTTCTTGTCTTTATAACCGTATCGTTTCCCAAAGACGATGGAGCATATGACATTGGAGATAGCACAGCTCAGGATAAAGGTTGGGTCAAAAGGCGTTCCTGTGATTTCAGAGAAGTTACAAACCATAAAAAAACCCCACAAAACTATGGCTCCTCATGGCTACTGTGAGTAACCTGATTTCTGGTTATTAGAGCAAATATCAGATCACAGTCTCTCAACGACACAGAAGGGTCTTCCAAAAAGAGCAGTACATGATCATGGAATTGTTTACTGCTTTGTAATGGGGCATAGCTGGTGCACAGACTAGACACATGGGAGCTTCAACTCTATGCTAAAAGGATGGGTCCCTTAATACAGTCTTCTTTTTCTGCAAACATAAACTATATTAAAAATGGACCATACCCTTTGTTTTGTTAATCTCTTCCAGAAAGTACTCAGTTTCCTCCTGGATTCTCTCTTCAATGCTCCTCTTCCCCATTCCAAAGTTGCGCAGAGCGCTGAGAGCAAACCGCCGGACTTGCAACCACCCCTCATTGTTGCTAAAAATAATCCCTGCAGAGGAAGAAGGAAGAGGAAAGACCTGGCTTGGGCATGCTATGTACGAGAAGAAGAGGTTCTTAGTGACAGTGAATCCTCTCCCTGTGACAGCATTCACATGGTGGTTGCTGCTGCTTGCCCTTCCACTGACCGTCTCCGCTATCAGTCCAGTTTCATTTCTCTGCTATCCTCATTAGGTCATGTAAGCCAACAATCACAGCCCACTCTGCCTTCAATTCTCCAGGTGGGAACCATCCACTCCCCACAGTCTTCCCTTGAGTATAATACACTCCAACTGTGTCGAAAGCATACTCAACCCTTCCCATCTCCTCAGAAGGAGCTTGATCAGCAAACATACCTAATCCATTGTTAGCCCTGTCTCCTATTGGCATGTGTCCTCTGCCAGCAAACTCATCCGCACGATCGACCAAGGCTTCTTTCACCACATCATGTCCATACAGGACCACCACTGGGTCAGAGCCCAGGTGCACTGTGAACACTGGTCCATACTCTTTGCTGAGCTGTCAAAATGCACGAGAGAATGAGCAGATACGGAGGAGGAGTTGGACAGCGGCCTTGCTGCTGCATCCCACTGCAGGTAGTGCAGCCTCACAGACTAGCAGTGTCGAGAATGGTCCTGTCATGATAAATCCGGGTGTGGAGAGGGTTTCCAGCTATCGGGCCCTGAACAACAATGGCAACAGCAGTGAGGGGAGAAGCTGAGATCCCTAACACTTTTCTGCTCCTCTAGGCTTGCCACTCATCAAGCTAGAGCCACATGTTGTCCCCATGCACAGGTCATGCATGTTTCTCAACCATAGAATAAAGTAAGAGAGAAAAAGGTAAGAGAGAAGAAAGTAGCTTTACCTTCTGGAGGGTTTCAGCCATGTTCTTTGGTTTCACCTGCAGCACGTTACCTAGGATGGGAAGGGGAATTGGTCCTGGGGGCATCTTCCCCTTTCCATACTTCCCTCTCCATGCTGCAACAGAAAGCAGGCAAGCAATGCAAACTAGAAGGACAATGGTGGCTGCTCCCAGGAGCTCCATTTGCTTCTGCAGTTCAGGAGGGAGTGACTCTGGCTGCTGGAGCCCAAATTTATATACAGAAGGGCTATGTTAGTTCAATAGCAGGTTTTTGATTACGTGGCTTAGTCAACACTGCTAGTCAGTGGTTTGTTAGACCGCCCTGTGTTACGAAACTAGGATTTCTTTTGGTGTTAGCTGGTATTGAAAACATACCTTATCTCAAATAACTGCATCAGCCAAGAGTGGTTAAGAAGCTTGTAATAATGTGCTGATAAAACTTGTTTTGTTTCATCTAAAGTTTATCACTGAAGAGGTCACGCTATGGCTGCACTTTTCTACTTTCAAAGGCAAAGAGCATATTGAGATGTTCTCAGCACACAGCAATCATCTCATTCTCTCTCCCTGGGGTTGTCTGGCCTCACAAGTGATCAAAGCAAAAAAATATCCACCTAGCAAGGCCAGAAAGGCCTCCAGACATCACAACAGACAGGAAAGGATTTGCTGAGAGAGGTAACTCTAAGCACATAAGAAAAAAGGGGACTAGACCTCTTCAAGGTCCCCCAGAGGAGAGAAAGACTGAGATAAGCAGGTAGAGAAAAGAGAAATCAACCACTTGAGAGCATCTCTAGGGAATGATTTCCCAAGCTGAGACAAAGCTGCACATATGAGAGGCTGGGTATAGGTTAGTGCAACCTGGCAACTAGTCCTTGCACTTGCAATGACCAAAGAAGCTCACGCAGCCTACTGCTGGAAGCTGGCCCACACAAGTTCCTGTTTTGTTGATGTCTTGACTCTGGTATGAGGGACCGCTTCCCCGGAAGGGCCAGAGGTGCTCTGGGAGGCTAAACAGCACGTCTGGTATGTTGCAAGGTCTTCAAAAAGAGCTGGGATCTTCCTGACAGAGATTACTCCACGGGCAGTGTACTTGCAAGGTCCCAACAGCAGTTGCAATGGCAGGTAGTAAGGACCCTTAGGGCTGTGGCACTGACAGTGCTCAGCTTGCTCAGTCTGGCTGTATCCCTCTGTGTCTCCTGAGCTGTGACACTTTTGCAGGCAGATAGATCTCATCTAATTGAGCTGCTGTTGCGAGTACCTAGGATGGGGGACTGGGTGGGAATTAGTGAGGGGCCTAGTGTGCTGGGGTTGCTGTGCAGCCGTGTGTTAACATGAGTTTCCCTTTCACTCAGAGATCCTAGGCAAGGTCTCCGTCCAAGGGCATGTTGAATGGGTCTTTGAGCAACCTGGTCTAGTGGAAGGTGTCCCTGCCCATGCAGAGGCTTGGAACTAGATGAGCTTTAAGGTCCCTTCCAAACCAAACCGTGCTATGATCTATGATCCCTTGCAAAAGTTTCTGTGGCTTCTATATGTCATCCTTGTTCATCCATATGTCATCCTTAAGTCATCCTTAAGTCATCCTTTAGTCATCCTTTCCCTCTCTCACAGGCACAATAATTGGTAGTTGGTACTTTAAAATCTCATTTTACTTCTTAAAGGTCCATATTTGATATTTCAGTGGAAAACCTGAATTGCCAACAAGTTTGGGCTAGTTGCTGGGCTGGCCTAAGCTCCTGCATCAGCTCAGATGTTGCCAGAGAAGTTCATGGAAGTTCATGTAGTTCTACGGCCTTTGATCTGATGAAAGTGGAGTTCATGGGAGTTTGCAGTGCTACACGAGGCACTCTGCTGCTAGAGTTCATGAGCTTACCATGTTCTCTGTAAAGTTCCCTCTTTCCTGTGGGGACAAGGGTTGACTTCTCAGCTCTGTCTCACAGTGCAGCATACTTTGGGCAAAAGCCCTGGAACAAGGGATACTTTGAAAATTTCTCCTTTTTCTCAGGATAGAATCATTATATTCCAAATATTCCCACCACCCTGCAGGAACTCTGGGGAATTTACAAGGGGGGGAATCCATAAAACTAGTCACTCAAATCTTTCACTGTGGGAAAGCATGGCCCTTTTCATGTCACGGTAGAGCCCAAGAGTTTTCTGATTACTCACTTCTGTTTGCCGACACCAAGAGTAGGAAGGGCTGGTCTGTCTCCTCTGTCTTTCTTTCCAATAGGTCTCTAGATCCAGAGCAACTATTACATTGCCATTATGTCTGTCCAGTATCCCAGGCTCAAAATCATTAGGAGGAGATGATTTTCCTGATGGACATCCCAGGGCAATTTTAGCTTGCTGGAGTCATGATCACCTTAAGACTAGTGGCCTACAGAGATGCTTGCCTCACCTACCTTCATCCTCTGCATGTCCTGTTCGTGGTGGTCTTGAGTGATAGCTAAATTGGTGCTTACAATTGGGCCATTAAATTCTGTGGGAACTATCAAATAGATGAGGAAGAGATTGGAGAGGCCTGCCTGTTTCCTCTCAGCCATGTTGCTTTCCACTTCCTATAACAACTTCCAAACAAAGCATTTCATTTCCATGAACTTCAGGTTCATTTCACTTGCCTCCCATCCCTACATCATCCAATATGGCTTTCAAATGTGTGTGTAGAAATTAGGAAAAGGTCCTTACTTGAAACTGGTTTTAGCGCAGATATTGCTTGGTGGATCTACAGCACTCTCAGTGTTGATTCACACAGAGCTGCTCTTTAAGCATGTGTGGACGTTTTTCCTGTCAGCGTGAGCAAAGTACAGGTGGGTTAAAGTGTAATGAAGACTATCTATAGCTCCAAAGTACTTTGTCAATTTGTTATAGTTAACCCAATTATCAGCAGGTATTGCAATCAAAGGAAACATTCAGCAGTCATATGGTAGCTCTGAGATGTGGCAGGATGACTTACAACCGTACTCAGCTTCTACAGAGGTGAAGTCTCCCCACCTGACAAAGTCCAAATGTTTTCCCTAGGTGCCTCTCCACCATGGCTGGTCAGTGCCCTGGCAGGGCACAGGCAGGGGCACATGTGGTCCATGAGCACTGCTCAAACAGCAGCCCTACAGGCACCCTTTTGAGATCGATTTGTACCAGTCTCTGCGGTGCAGAGCAGCTGAAAACGTCTTATTCTTTGTGGAAAAACCTTTCTGGTTGGTGCATGAAATAAGCAGTGCCCAGGGTAGGCACGGTGAAGTTCTTCACCTAGATGGGATCACGGCATCCTGTACAGTTGTAGAGGAGAGATGGGCTGTGGGCTAAGGTGGAAGAGCAGAGGAAACACTCCCTTAGACTCAGTTACTATGCATGCCTGCTGATGAGGGCTGGCTGGAGAGGCAAACCTGCTGCCTGCTGCATGGTGCTGTGCAAACATCAAGGAGCAGGAGGGTCTGCTGAGAGCAGAAGTGTGGTTGGCTACCAATGGAAGTACATTATTAAGGGTCAAGATTAGAAATCCTACTCAACTAACCTGCACACTGTTCAGGGATGTGTGTGATGGTCTAGCCCCAACAGAATAAGCAGATTACAAAAGAACATGATGGCACAGGCTAGTCCAGTACTCCTACTGCAAAAAGCAGGACACAAGAAAGCATGCACGAAGTATGTGTGCATCACCCCTGCAACAATGTAATGACATGCACACCTCCGTTGCATGAATGCAGAAACATCTGTATGGAAGATGGACAATAAGGCTTTTACTCTGTGTGGTTGCTGTAGCCTGATGTGTGGCACGGGAGAAGGCTCTACATGAGATACATTGCAGTTACAGCAGGCAATGGCTGCTGGTAGGAAGGGCTTTCTCTGGGGTCACAGAGGCCCCCATTATCTGTGTTTTAGGCCCATCAGGGCCCCTCCTGTCAGCTTGTGGGGGTCCCACACAGCAGATGGCCCTGTCACCTTGCAGCCAGGCCTGGAAGAGTCTTGCTGCTATCCCACACAACCACACTACAAATGCAGGTGCAGTCCACAGCCAGGAGTGCTTAAGGGGAATCACCTCCTTCTAGGCTTGCAAAGTCTCCTGAGCATCGTAGTTTTCCACAGATTTCACGTGGAGGGCTGCTTCTGTGTTTATATGTCAGCAGCCTGTGTCTGGCATTTGAAGCTGTGGAACCTTTAAAAGAGCAAAAGAGCATTGTCATTCAGCTTCTTGCACTCTTGCGATGTAATGAGCACTTAGAGCAGCAGCAGGCTCCACAGGGGCCAGCAGGCAGATGTCCTGGATGAACCAAGTGGTGGGAAGAACTCAGGGTCAGAAAAAAGGGTTTGAAGACCTTCCTGGAGCCCTACAGTAAATTGCACAGATGAGCTCCTCTTAGCTTAGTGAGATGAATACAGACACATCCCCTGACAAAAGCCCAGTTCCTGCCCTGTGGTTTTCCTCAAAGGGTGCAAACAGACTGTGGTGGATTCAGAACCAGGTGAGGGCAATGGAAGGTGTTAAATTGTTGGTCTGGGTCCCCCTGACACTTAATGAATTTCTGATCCCAGCTGGCTCCAACCTATAAAAGGCCTAGGCTGAGAGCAGCTGCTTTGTGGTCCTTAGCAAGAAAGCAGGATGGGTGTTGTAGGACAATCTAGGACTGCATTTGGAGCTATGCTCTCCTTGGGGTTTCTTGGTCTCCTGGTTTTGGTTATGGGAGCTCAGGGTAGTGTTTTTTCTGATCCCAGCTTGCTGGCCTGTGGTTAGGAAAGCATGCAGCTCACCTTGTCTCCTGGCTGGGAAGGGAATGCTACCTTTGTGTTGACTGCTTGGGGTAAGTGAGGATTCTGTCAAGAGGCTTTCTTACTGCTGTGTCTTTGTACAGTGCACAGGTATGCCTGGAATGAGGAGAAAGAGGGAGGTTTTAATGTGAAATGTTGCCCAGCAGCTTCAAAGCATCTTGTGTAGGCAGGCAGCTGTTAAATGACCCACCAGTGAAGGGTTGTGGTGAAGTGCTGTGCTTGGCTCTGGACAGTCTTGGCTGCTGGGCTTTCCCAAGCACCTCTGCTGGTTCAGACCCTAATACAGCCTAGGGTTTTGTTTCCTATGGAAAAATAGGATTGTAGTGGACCCTGTATTCAATGTAGGATGCTGAAGCCCATGCTGCTGTCTTCTCTCTCCCTAGATATTGAGGGGAAGGCACATGCTTTGCAGAATAACTCGGAGTGTGGGCTCTTGGTATTTGGGACTTCAGATGGTCCCAGGACAGTAATGATCTCCTATACTGGCTGTTATGTCTTTGAATGGGTAAGCGACCTCAGGAGTTCTGCTGGCACTGTGACTGCTGCTGCTCTGGCTGCCCTGACTGGTGTGGCTGTCCTGCAGGATGGCAATTACCTCATGCTGGTTGGGCTTGAAGAAACTGATGCTGCTGGACAGAAAGTTCTTCATGAAGAGAAGCTGCTCAAGTGCCCTGTGGACCTTCCCGGTAAGATTCTGACAGCCCCTTGGGAGAATCTGCTTGTATGTGTGTCAGTGGGTACCCTTCCTTTCAGATGGACATTCCCAGTCAGTTAGTGGGTTGGGAAAGGGGACTTACTGTCGGGCAGAAGACTCCCTGGAGAATGATTTGGACACAGGAGCCGCTAGCTTGCTGGGGGCTTGTGACTCTTTTGCTGGGCTAGCAGGTGAGTTTTCCTAGCCATAGTCTGAGTTTAAGCCCCTGCGAAGTCAAGGATTGAGCCAGAGACCAAATACAGTGATTTTCCTATCTACCAGAGCTGATCCAGAGCACTTTATCTTGACAGATGCCATGCAGTCCAGCCTCCTTTACAGGGCCCCAGGGAAATACAGGTCCTTCCTGGGCAGGCTTCCATGCCAGCTCCAGGCATGTGTTTGACCCTCTTTAGAGCCCAGCTTCTTTTGACTTGTATGCTGTGTCACCATGACAGCTTCCACCAGTGTCCTCTGTGTCTTTGTCCCTCACCCCTGAGCTTTAGCTGCAAACTCCTGCTGTTTCTTCCAGCTCTGGATGCTCCAAGCAGCAGTGTGTGCTCTGCTGTCCTCAGCCAAGACCGACTGCTGTGTGCCTCCTTGCCTATCAGTCAAGGAGACTGTGAAGCACGAGGCTGCTGCTATGACCCTAGGGATAGGGTGATGCCTTGTTACTTTGGTAACACAGGTAAGGGTGAACAACTGCTCTCCCCTCCTCCTGGAGGAGCTGCAGACTGGGATTCCTCCCTTTCCTGGCAGAGCAGGATTAGTGTGTACCAGTTGTGCAGGTGGCTTAGGGCAGCGTTTTTTGGCTATCAAGAATACTCAGTCCTATTGAAGCATCTAGCTCTTTCATGTGTTTTGTAGGATAGCCTGGATTATGGCCGGGATTGGTATCAGCCTTGGAGCTGGTTACACTTGTCTTGCAGTACTTTGTGCTTGCTTTGGGGGTGACAGGCAGGAGAACCTGCAGGACTTGCTGGTCTTGTCCTTGCTCTGATGTTTGAGCCTTTTTTTCCATCCCTCTTCTCCCTGAGCTCAGGACTGGTTGTATCTTTTCCTCCAGTGACAGCTCATTGCACAGCAGATGGCCATTTTTCCATTGCTGTCTCTCAGGATGTGACCCTGCCTCCTGTTATCCTGGACTCTGTGCACCTGGCCAGTGGACACGGTACTGGCTGTGTCCCGGTTGTAAAAAACAATGCATTTGTTGTGTACCACTTCCCGCTCCCTGCCTGTGGCACCGCTTCTCAGGTAAGAGCTGCAGCTATCACCAGGCTGGAATGGCAGGAGCTCGCAGACCTGGAACAACCTGATGTGGCTTTAGCTACTTAGTGGACATCTTGCAGGCTTCCAGAGGCCAAATGCTGTTCTTGAGCCCCGTGTTAATCCAGCTTGATTTTACTGCAGTGACAGTGCCTGGTCTGTCCTTCCAGGTGACTGGAGACCAGGTCATATATGAGAATGAGTTGGTGGCATCCAGGGATGTGAAGACTGGGAGACTTGGCTCTGTCACTAGGGATAGCACTTTCAGGTAATACTCTGGGCCTCGTGTTGCTGGATGCCATTGTGTTCAATGTCACTAGAGAAATTTCTACTTGTCTTTAGCTCTGAATTCACAACAGGGCAATAGAGTAGGCTAAGGTCTGGTATGTCTCTAGTTGGCAAGAATAAAGCTGGTGCTGATCAGTGGAGCTCCCCAGGCTCAAATCTGATCTCTGAAAAGAATTTCAAGTATCTGTTAGAAGGAAATGTGGGATGAAAGATTGGAGGTGCTGTGGCACAGGGAAGGGTCTGTGATGCATGAAATCAATACATTGCAATAAAGCAGTTGTAAAATCCACTTGGCCTGTGGGGCTCCTTCTCCCTGGCCCAGAGCCACATACAGGAGTGTGTCCTGGGGACCCTGGCTGAAAGCCTCTGCTTGCGAGACAAAAACTCTCCTGCTGGCTGAGATCTTTCCAAATGCTCTTTCTCTGAATTCATCTCACTTCCTGGCTATTTACTGTGCTCTGGGGCTAGCGCTGGCTGGCTGCTGCTGCTAAGAGGGAGCCTTTTTAATGACCAGGGCAGCTAGGAAGCTGCTAACTGAGACACAGGAGTGATGCTGGGTGGTGTCTGCGTTTGTGTCAGTGGCTACAGTGGCCTCCCAAAGTCCTTGCCTTGGCTCCTCTCAAACACTGTGTAGAAGTGCAGCAAAACTAACCCAAAGCAAAACTTGCAGCTGCTTCTCCTTTGGGGATGCAGAGCTGGTATTTGACTGTGCAGAGGAGCTGGGAATTGCCTGCTTGTCCCTGAGCTCACTAGGTAAGTCAGGGTTGTGCTCACATGTTGTGAGACTTGGAGGCAGGAATGGCAAAGCACTGTACAAATGGACCTTCCTAATGATCCCCTATGGGAACCTACCTGTCCCTGGAAACGAAAAAGGGACAAAGGGCAGGTGGGTCTTTCTGGAGGATGAGAGCAGGGAAACTTCATTCCAACTGGAAAAAGTACCAAAGGGCCTTGGTCATTTGAACTTCAGGAAAAAATTGAAACTTGATTTGAAATTCAAAATTGAACTTTAATGTGAAAGCAGACAGTTAATACTTCAAAGCTCTTGGGTTAAAGCTAATGTGACACCACTGTTGGCATAACAGGGCCACAGATGTGCTCTTTTGAGATGAGAAAACTTGCTGTTCTGAGCACCAGGAGCAGTTCAGTGCAGCAATGTCAGTCACAGCAGCTGAGCAGGGTCATTCTGAGCTTCCTGAGGTAGCAGACAAAGACAGTCCAGCAAATAGCTCCAGATGGTGGAGCAGGAACGGGGCCCCACCACCCTACTTGCTGCCCAAGCTTGGGAGCTCTGGTGCTTGCACCCACACTGAGGTCCCTTTAGAGCTGATGGAATTGTTCCTGAGCAAGTTCTTTAGAGGGGAAGGAAAAACTATTTTTCTCTTCCCTCCTCTGCCCTGTTTATCAGAAATTATTAGTGTGTCATCCCCCCCTTCCCCCACCCCTGGGCTCTATTAGGAATTCCCCCTGTTAAGAGACAGGGGAGCAGTCTTATTCATACTGTTCAGGGGTCTTTAAAGTAGAAGAGCAGCTCTTGTATACATGGAAGCAAAGGACTGAACAGCATCTTGCTTGAGATATTTTTCTATGTAATTGGCCACTGCCAATGCTGCAGTTGGAAAGCATTAACAGGTGGTGGGAACCACTTTTAATTCTTTTCTTAGTCCAGCAAGAATTTTTTGCACTTATCTTACAGTGGTTTTGTTTTTCTAGCAGAGCTGTTCTTCCCTGCTGCTTCCAGGATATCCAGAGCTCTGAAGTCCTGCCTGCTTTCAAAATCTAATCAGAAGATAAGGCTGTTCCAAGTTGTATGGTGGGAGGGTGAAGGAGATCACAGGCTGGAGAAATGGTCATCTGGGTATAGGTCAAACAGCTTCCTCCTTTAAGGAGTCTCCCTAGCAACTAGATGGCCTTGGTACAGGTGGTGATCTGTTTGGGAAAGCAGAGTGTAAACTCCTAATGACAGGTCTTTAGCTGCTGTCTGTAATGTTAATTAACTGGGCAATTAGAGTACTATAGACCACACCTTTCCAGTACATCAGGCAGGGTGCTCTGGCACTGCTTTTACCCGTGTGTGTTAGCCAAGATCTGCACACCTTCCTGGCTGCTGCTGGAGTCTTCCCGTGCCCTGTAAGGTAGACAGAAATACTTGCTCAGAGAACTCAGGTGTCTGTGTGGGGACTGAAGGGGCTAGGAGAGCCAAGTCCCTGCCCAGCTGCTCCCTGCTGCCCTCTGTGGGGCTGCTGAACCATCCCACAGAGGTAGGGTGCTCTGGGCAGGTAGTCTCTGGGGATCAGGTAGGTTCTGCTGCAGAGCTGGATCTTGCCGTAATGGCCCCGCTTCTGAGCGCAAGGTGCATGCATAGATAAGTGGAGGTGAGTGAGCAGGGGAGTGAACTCAATTCCCTCAGCCACTCCAGGAAGTCTTCTGTGCTTCAGGCTTAGTATTTGGTCCTTAGCAGGAGGGGAAGGATGTAGCAGCAGTGGGTTGGTGTGTGTGTGAAGCACGGGTACAGGGTGAAAACTAGGCAACGCAGACATTTCACCCTCTGGTGCATTGTCACCCTTCTCCTAGCCTGTTCTTCTCTACTAGGATGTTGGGGTTTTCATAGCTTCCTTCTGCAGGAGATAAAATTGCAGAAGTGTGTTTCTGGGGGGTGTTGGGGTTTTTTTTCTTATTTTTTTTTATTTTTTTTGTACCTCCACAGGTGCATTTCTGTCTCTTCCCCACCACCCAGCCTCTACTTTCTTTAGTTGGGTCTCATTGATTTCTCCTTTACATTCTTTTGAGTAACCTATATGGCTTGTGGCAGCACCCTCCTTAGCTTCACTCTGCACTGCCTGGTTATACAGCTGAACTAAAGGTGTGGGTTGCTGTAGACATTGGCCTTGGATCCTGCAGGTGAAGGAAAGCTGCCCTGTCCAGGATGTTGCTGTGGGCTGTGAATGAAGGAAGCTGATGAAAAACAGCCTTGAGGTGAGCACCTCTCTCCTGAGCCTGTGGTGTGGTGCTGTAAGTAAACCAGATTCCTGGGAAGAAACTCTGATGCTGAGCACCCGCATGCTTTGTCACCAGAGCCTTCACCCTTTCCTCTGGAAGTGGTGTGTGCTGCCTTGCTGTGTCTGTCTCCTTTGTGGCTTTGGAAGCCTTTACTATAAGGCTGCTAAAACTGAACCTTCACACACGGCCTGAGCTTTCCAAAGGCTCTCTGTGCTGTCTGGGTTTTTGAAAACAGCACCAGCCTCAAATGAGCTAAGTTTCTGCTTTTCCAAAGCTAAATTTCTTCCAAAATGTGGAAGTAACAGTTCCTTTCTTGCCCACATATGTTCACCCGGAACTTAAATGTGTGGCAGTTGATATGCTACCATTCAGAGGCTCATTAATAAAATATGTGAAAGCAATTATTGTAGTGATGCTTTTATTAAATTTCTTGTTTGTATTACAATGCATTTTGTAATGGAGTACTGTACAGTATGTTACATTTTATAAATATATTTCTGAAAATGCATGAATATTTTTCATATTATACTGTAGTAAAAAAGAGTGCTAGTTCATTTTAGTAAAAAAACACCCCACAATAAACTTATTATGTGAATGGTAGTAGTTGGAAATAGCAGTTCATGATGCTGCATCTTAAAACGCTTCAAATTCAGTTTGCACTGATTCACATTCCTTACAGACTCTGTGAAGCTGGAGGAATAATGGAGGGTGTAAGTTAATGCGGATTTTAGGCCCCTGTATTTATGGAGATATACAGACTTTTCACAGAATAATCAAGTTATTAATCTTTCTAGCTTTGGATGAAGCCAGCAAGAGATATGGTGAATAACTGAGTCCTGCAGCAGCTACAAATGAAATATTAACCATAGCACCTACTTTAGGATGCTAACTTTGAGTCAGCACTCACCTTTTGGCATTTTTTATTAGGCAGGTGGGTGGTTTTGGGTTTGGTGCTTCAGTTGGGGTTTTTGTTGGTTGGTTGGTTGGGTTTTTTGGGGGGGAGAGTGTTGGTAGGTTTTCTGTTTGTTTTGTTGTTGCTGGTTTTGGTGGTTTTTCACATGTTAAGTAATAACCCTTCTGATATTTGAAGAGCCAGGATTGGGATGCTGCTTTTACTCCTGCAAACCACAGCTCCCTGGAAGAGTGTCCTTGGGAGCTTTGAATCTCAGAAGAGATCCTGCTTTGGTTTAGCAGACTTCTAGGGCTCCACCTGATCCTAGTGGGAAAGGGGGAAGCACCTGTTACTGAAAGGCAAATCCTGCTAAAGTTGATCCGTTCCTGACAGCTTCTCAAATCTTCGTTCCCAGGCAAGTTTGGGTTATGGAAGGATTTTCAAAGAGCAATTGCTTGACTTCCACTTGCATTGTAATTTAGGGGGTAGAATGATCTTCTAACAAGAGGCAAAGTTTATTTATTTAAATCTTTCCTCTATGTACATTAATTATTGTGCAAATACCAGTAAGAGCTGATCTGCAGAGACCACTGCAACAATGGGACCTTCAGAAGCATGTGCTGCCAGTCTCTTGAGTTTGGAATCAGTGGGCATGAGGCAGTAAGGCAGCCACCAAACATGGCCACTGTTACAACTGTTACACGATTGTTAACAGGGCCCTAAAGGCCAGCAGCTTGTAAAGGGTCTATGTATTTTAATAACTCTTCCTGGCAAATCTGCGCTCCCTCTTGCCTTTTCCCAGCAGTGAGAGCATAGGCTGAGCCATTTGGCAAAATGACTATCCTACCTGCACAGCCAGAGGACTTAACTTGTAATTTAGTAGTAGGAATTCAAGCCTGGTTCGCTCCCGCCAAAAAATATACCTGATAGTGTAAGAGCTGGGCTGCCTGGTGAAACTGAGGTGTTGCCTCAAATGAACCCTCTGGTCTCTTTAAAGGCTAATTCCCACAGTGCTGCTCACTCTGATCACTGCAATGAACATGCATGATGTCTGTAGGGCAGCACTAGATTTGAGGGGCCTCTGCAGAAGGAGCAGGCTTGCAGGATTAGAAGCTAGCAGTGGATTCAGGAATGGCCTTGTAGGAAGTCTTGGCTTTACAGACTTGGTTTTCCTGTTAGATTCCAGTAAAATGGCGCAGCTGGTCAGATGATGCTCTGAATGGAGGAGCTGTGTTGGGGTCACACAAAGACTGCCACTCAGCCCACCCCAAGAGGAGGCTATCCTTCCAACAGCCACTTCTGGACTGGGCAATGAGTCCCTGGCACCCTTCTAGATGCTGCTGTGTCCATAAAGCTTAAATGTATTTCAGCTGGAGAAGGTCCCCAGAAAGCAATGATCATCATCGTTATTATTGTTATGAATTTATTATTATTATTATTGTATTTTCTTTTACTTTGTTTCTCTACAGGAGACAACATCTTTCTCACTGTTTTACAACACAACTATCAAGTCAGTAAGTACGTTGCGTAGGATAAAGTTCAGCTAACAGCTCACTGTCACGTTACCTGTAGGAGCTGTGGGATAGGATTCTGGAAGAGAAATTGTTGCTTTTATGGATGAAATTTTGTTTGGGGTCCACCAGGTTTGGCAGTGCCCTGCACTACATGCCTTGCATCTGCGAGGCACTGATTGATCCTCCAGGCAAGGCTGTGCGGGCTGCTGCCTCCAGCATCATGGCAAGGGCAGAGAGAAGACTGTGGTAAAAGCACATCTTTTCTTGGGGTGTCCCATTCCCCTTTGTGCTGTTTTTCCTTCTGAACCCAGCTTTCTCTGGCATATATACATGCTTATCTCTCATATACGCTTTGCATATGCTTTCTTTCAGCCTCACACCTCTTTTTAAGGAAAAATACATGTTCCTCCCATTCAGTTAGAACCACTGTTGGTAGGACCGGAGTTTGGATTTTTGCTTATGACTGGCGAGGTTGTGGATGCTTCATCCCTGGCGGCGTTCAAGGTGGGGTTGGACATAGCCTTGGATGGCATGGTTTAGTGGGAGGTGTCCCTGCCCATGGCAGGGGGGTTGGAACTCGATGATCTTGAGGTCCTTTCCAACCCTGACTATTCTATGATTCTATAAGTACAGGCCATGGCTTCAGGGCACAGCTGGGTGCTCCATGTGTTGCTGACCACATGCTGGTTTTAGAGTCTTGGAACTGCTCACTTAGCCTTTCTTCTTGCTGTCTTTCAATGAAACACTTCTTTGTAAATGTTCTATAACCATCTTATTTCTAGACTTCCACACACCCATCTGGAAGCACAACTGCCCAGGCAGATTGTTCTTCTGGGGTAAGAGTTTGTTTCATTATTTATCGTAGTTGATTACATGGAATGTTTTCCTTCTGAAATCAAATCTCTTCTTCTTCTGTCAGTCTCAGTGTGCAGTACAGCTGTGTTGGGCGACACTGTTTTGATCCAGGGCTGTGGCTTTGTTCCTTGCATTGGCTTTTCTTGATGTTGTGTGGTAGCCACTGACCCAGCTACTAAGCACTGAGTTAAAGGACCACCTTGCATGCATTTAACCTGTCTTTCCTTGGAAGTTAGTATGAGCCCTGGGTGGTTGGAGTAGCCGCAGGGATACCCAGCATTCCGACCTTGGTCCTTGCAGTCATCTTGGTGTTGGCTTGTGTTACCCAGTGGAAGAACTACAGCTTGAATCAGGTGACTGCCTTTCACTCCTGGGTGCCTTGCTACGTCCAGGCCTAGACCTTCGTATCAGAAACCTTATTCAACAGCTCTCCGCAAGTTCAGCACCACATCCCTTGGCACTCAAACTATCTCTGCTCTATCTATGAAAGGCTGGACCTCAGCCTGGGAGTCAAAGTTTCACAAAGATAAAAGAGAAACTCATGTGAAAATACTGTGATTGTACCAGATTATAGAGCATTTTGGCATCCAGCTTAGAATATATTGGATATTATCTCAAACATTATTCCCTGTGTGGTTATTTATCCCCTGAGTATGTTCTAAGTTCTGGAGCTGTTTAGTAACTGACCATTTTCTCACTGCCCTGTGCTTCTTATGCAGTTGTTTGTGAATTGCAGATAGATGTTGTTTGCCACCGTTTTGTTCATTGCTTCAGATGAATCAACATCCCAATGCGCATGAAGAACATGAATATGAATCATCCCCTCCCAGACCTCCAAATGTAAGTCCTCTCTTGATGGATTCACAACATAACACATATACTGCTGAGCGAGTTATTAAATGCAGGGCTGGCTTTAAGGGTAGCCCTAAACTAATAGAGGGCTCATGGTGATCTCTTTGCCCATGCTTGCCTGGGTCTCCTACATGACTGCTATTTCTGGCTGCATGTCTGTCCATTTCATACAATCCCAAATAAGAGGCCAACAAGGGTTTGCCATTGGTTTAGAACACCCAGGCATTATAGCTGTGTCCTGCATGAGTAAAACTGGAGGGCGAAGGAGGGAAGAACCCAAGATGTGAGCAAATGTGATACTTCTTCAAAATACTGCTCAACATTTCCAAAGGGAGGTGGAAATTCTTGCATACTGTATTCTCTGCAGCGCTCACAAGGTCTCTGCCTACGTTGTGGCAATCATCATAGCAATTCTATCTTCCCTCTAGGACTTTTATATGACCATGGTGCAGGGGACAACAAATATATATGTAAATGAAGATCAAGACAGCCACTGCAAAGCAGAGATCCAAACACAATCAAAGCCCATGAGGATGCAGAAACACAGAAGAGAGGCATGTGTGGTGGAATCCATTTATGAAAACCATCCATCCTATTACTGAAAAAAACCCCACCAAATAGTGGTTGGGGCCAGAAATAACAGGCACAATCCTTCTCCTGGACACCGAGGATCACACGGTGGCAGTGAGAGTTTTCTCTTTGCGCGTACATGAAGTTCTATGGAAAACGGGACAGAGACTTTGCATGGGCGAAGGACTCTTTGAAATGACGTCTCTAAGATGTCGAAGCAAATTGAGATTCCCATGGAGCACCCAGCCTCTCTGGGAAAGATGTTTTTGCTGTCCCCCTAAATTAATTCATTTTAATAAATAACATATACATCCTTGCAGTGATGCTGATTGTAGAAAAGAGCAGCCAGAGAGTTTGTTGGAGTCCTCATCATGCAGGTGCCTGAGCTCCATGCAGCAGCCTTCAAAGACAGACTCTTCATTTGACAGAAGGAGCCCAGACCATAACTGACACGAAATGATATGCCCAAGAACACCGGAGTAAAATGCAACTCCAGCTGCAGACCTGTGCCTCCATGATGGCAAATTCCCTTCTTTCTCAGCTCTTCCTTACCTGCGATGGTCTCTCACTACTCTGTTTTCTCCCTTAGACCTTGGCTTTTCATCTGGGAGATGGAGTGAAAGTGTGATTCAGGCAAGAAACACCATCCAGAGAAATTACCTCCTCAGCAGCCCCATCTTGATTCATGGCAGGGTGCTGAGTGGCCACAGTGACAGGTGAGGTTGTCCTGGCAAATGCCTGGGAGAGAGCAGAAGAGGGGGAGATGGTGGCCAAGCCATAGTGAAGACTTCCCACTCCTAGCTTGTGGGAAGGCTGGGCCACAGCATGCCTGAGATATGAAAGGAGCCTCCAGGAGCAGCCATGGGTCCCATCAAGAGGGTGAAGGCAGACAGAACTTCAGCCTCTGAACCTCTGAATGCACTGCTTCAGGAGGGATGCTGCAGTTATACTTTGTCCAGCTGTTGGTATCAGGATTGGCAGCCCTAAGAACAGGAGATAGAGCTACAGATAGCCCCCAGGCTGCAGGATCCTCTTCCTGTCCTGCACTGCTATAGTCTTTCTGATTGGTCTTGTGCTGTGAGTGGCAGGGGGTTCCTTGCAGGCAGCAGCAATGGGTCCAGCAGATGAAGCAGGCAGGAACCTTGCCCCTGTAGGTGCAGCCCTTTCCACAGGGTACTGGCCACAGGCACTGCAGACCTACTCTGCAGTGAAGCAGCAGGTGTAGGCGCCAAGCTAAAGCAAAGAAAATAACAGCTCAAATCTTTTTAAACACACTTTTCTTTATTGAGTCATTAACAAAGACACATACAGCGGTATATATCTGCAAAGCATGCTGCCTTTCGGGGGGACCTGTGCTGAAGGAGAAACATGTCATGGGCAGTCACGAGAGCCGTTTGTGAGAAAATCAGCTGTTTGATGCAGGTACTGCACTCAATGAGCCCATTGGCAGAGTATCAGTGCAACAGGCTGCAATGGCACCCAAGGCCTCCGTGAGATGTTATGGAGCAGTTCTGGGAGGCTTTGAAGGTGTCTACTCTGTGTATGTACCTGTGTTGGGGCTGCCTTCTTGGAGGCCTTGGGAAGCTGGGCCAGTGCTCCTGCCATTGTTTTTAGTAAGGGACATGTGTCCTGGTTTCAGCTGGGATAGAGTTAATTTTCTACCCAGGAGAAGGAGTGGTCAGGTTCAGGACACTGCAGAGAATGGTTTTGTGCTTTTCAGCGGGGGATAGCACAGAGCTCGTAGGCAGGAGGTACGTTGCCTGTCCCACTCGCCACTGGCATTATGTTGATTTCCTGGGGGTTGACAGTAGGCTTCAAGGTAAAGTTCTGCAAAATGGTGGTCATGAATAAGAATATCTCCATGCGTGCCAGGCCCTCTCCAGGGCATATTCGCTTCCCTGAAAGTGAAAACAGCAAATAGCACTCTGCTAGGTAGACCAGAGCTTGTACTAAGCAGATGTGTTGCACGGCTTTATTTACCAGATACAGCCAGAGTAGTTGGATGACCATTAGGATTGCCAAGGACATTTGCAAGGGAAGAGTTTTTTGAAGAAAGACCTTTGGCAATTTGATTGGGTATGTGGAGGAAGAACAGTAGTAGGAAAAGTCTTCAATGTGGAGGGGGCATCACAGGAAGCAAGATGAGAGAGAGCAAGGTGATATAAAACACGGATGAGAAAGCAGAGCATAGGGGCTGTTGGTAGGAGAGTACTTAAGAGGTGCTGGGGAAAAGTGGAGCTACCACAGAAAGACAGGTTGGTTAAGGATGACTGATGGTTGTGTAGGAAGGTGACAGGTATTTTAGAAAGTGTCAGTGGGTCCCACTCACACCATTATATTGGCAACTCCTAGTAGGAGGTTTGAGAAGCCCCAAACAAGATGGGAAATGCAGCTGAGGAGGATTGGGAGCAATAGGGAGGAGTTATCCAAAGAGCAGTGATACCCAAGGAAACACCAGTGGGACCATGCTAGGAAGAGGGACTGTGTGTTATAGGGAGAGACAGGATGATTGCCAGAGCAGGAAGTCAACAGAGATAGGAAGAGAAAGCCTGTGCTTTACCTGCTGAAAAGGGCATGAAGAACTCGCTCTTCCTGAAGGTGCCATTTGCATTCAAGAAATGTCCAGGGTTGAACTCGTTTGGATTTGGAAACTCTTTACTGTCATAGAGGACAGAACTGAGGATGGGAAAAATTGTAGTGCCCTGAGGTAACACAAGAAGAGCAGAGCATGAAAGGGAGTCTAGTTGGATCACTTAATCCGACCGCCTGCCAAGTGAAGACTAAGCTTCCCAGCACAGCCCTAGCCATGTTTCATTTCCCTTTGGAGACCCTTCCTTTGAGGAGGCAGCTTTAGGGAGACCCTGCTAGATGTTGCAACAGGGACAGTTTGCTTCTCTTCCTGAGCACTTCTCACTTTCACATCATTTATCCTCACTCTGCTCTAGTCATCTGGGGACGCCTTACCTAATTCTTCTTAGTGTTTCACAATAATAAACTTGTAGATGCATCATGTACCTTCTTTTCTGCAAGATCCCAAAAGCACACAAGGTTGTGGAAAGAAAGCACTGTTGCACTCTCCTGACAAATTTCTCCTGACAGGATGCTCTTCTTTCTCTCTTCCAGACCATTTGTGGGTTTTTTGTGTGGATCATGGGCAGGGAGAAATAAAGAATCCAGCAGTGATGACACAAGAGGTGGAAGCTAAGCAGATCCCTGGGTCCTGCCTTTTGATTTTACAAGATAGCTGAAAATCAAGATGTCAACAGCCATGTGCTACTGCTTCCCCACGGCCACCCAAGAGAGCAATGAGCCCTGGTGCAGCCAGCCAGGCCAGGTGATGGGTTGCCTTGCCTTGCCTTTGGCAGTGGCCAGCAGTGACTGCCTCAAGAAGTTTGTAAGAACAGGGCAGACAGGATTTTTCTTCTTCTCTTGAATGCCAAGATAGCGTCCAGCACTTTGTGGCTGAGTGGCTTTCTGTGCTCAGTAACTACCAACTGACTTTGCAGTGTCTCCCAGAGCGTGGTGAGCAGTTCCACAGCTTTGCTGCCTTTTGTGTGAGGAGTCACCGCTCCGTGTTTTTTGTGAACCCACTGTATTTCCATAGGGAGGTAAAGCTGCAGAGCAAGTGAGCAACGGTGTTGGACAGAGCTGCTCTTCCACTCTGCATACTAACCTTTGGAATGACGTACTCTCTGAAGTGTGTGTCTTTAGCCACAGTGTGAGGGAGACCTATGGGGATGAGGGAGATGAAGCGCTGGATTTCATGGACCACTGCATCTGTGTAGGGCATCTGGGTCCTGTCAGCCACACAAGGTCTTCGTGATCGTCCTACTACCTGGTCAATCTCTTCTTGAACTTTCTCTGTCATGAGAGGGAGAAGCCATAAAATGGGTAAAGAAAACCAAACCTACCTAAACAGGTTGCCGTACGCTGTCCAAATATAGAGGTGACAGGAGCAGTGATGCTGGTTTTGGTGTCAACTAGAACACAGCTCTGCTGCAGCCCATGCAAAGAATGTCTTCCTAGTGTCTTGGTTAAATAGGAGTACTGGGAGACAAATATGTGGACAGAGTGGAGTCCCTGTCTGTGAGGAGAGTGTAGCTGACGATAATGCCAGTGAAGCTGAGGGATCTCTAATGACCACCCAGGGAATGATGGTGCAGGGACTTTGCCCATTTGGATAAAATATGAGAAAGGGAGGAGAAAAGTTGTGGTGTTAGACACGTGCCCAGCCCAGGTGAACAGCTAAAGAGGAAGAAGTCGCAGGCTGGTACCTTGTATCTTCGGGTGTTTAAGAAGAAGCAGAAGCCCGTATCTTATGGTGGTGCTAGTTGTCTCAGTTCCAGCAATGAACAAGTCGAAGGTGGTGGTTATCAGGTTCTTCATGTGGAAACTGGAATTGGGACAGTCTTTCTCCTAGAGAAAAAGCTGGGATGTTTCTCCAGCTGAGATAAGAAAAGTGGCCCTCTCTTGTACCATCCCAGGCCTGCCTTTTCACCTAGAGCTGTTGCATTTCTCTGCTAAGGTGCAGCAGGCATCTGGGGCATTATAATGCTATCTTTGGGCAGTAAGCTCAACCCCACAGCAATCTTCTTCCAAGCTGTTGACCAAATGCTATGTAGCTGCCTGTTTGCCCTTGCTATGCCAACTGCTAATTGGCTGGTTTCTAGTGAAAGAACTTCAAGACCAGACTGCAAATGTCCCTGTGTTTCGGTGAGAGCAGCTGAAGGACTTGCTGTCCAAGCAGCTACAAGTAGTGGCTGGTGAGTGTGTAGACCCAGAGCTATAGGCTCTAACAGAGGTAGTATCTGAGGTTTGGTGTCTTCCCACAGCACAGCACAGCTGCCTGGGAAGGGGTCATTCTAATGCCTGTGTTAGGAGAGGGAAGGGATTTGGTGTAGGTGTGTTTGGGTCTGAGCTGGGGCTCTATGCTGTCTCCTTACCTCCTGCATTTTGTTGAGGAAGAGGTCGATGAAATCCTGAGGGGAAGTGGGATCTAGGGAGTCTTGGTGTATTTTCACTTCCTCTGACACAAAGGCTTTTAGAGAATCAAATTCTTTGAATATGTTGTTGTGTGGGCCAGGCAAGTAAACCAAAATGTTTGAGAACATCTGATAGAGCTGGAAAGAAAGAAACAGGAAGGTCCATAGCATGATCATTGCCCTTTTCTTTGATATTAGCAAAAAGCCTAGGAAGGCCACAACCCTCTCAACTTGTGCTTGGCACAAGTATGAGGCTGGGCAGTCTGACAGCGTGGTGTTAGGACCTTGCTTAGTAGTAGTAGAAATCTCAAAGGTGGAAAAGAAGGATGTGCTGGACTAGTTGGAAGCTGCACTTAGCTGGCAAAGCCAACTCCATTGGTGAGGGTGCTTCTTGCTCTTGAATGAATTCCCTGTTGTGCAGCAGAGCACTGATGGACTCCTAGTTAGAAGGCTGAAATGCAACTTCATTGGGAGGGAGGCCTCCTGCTCCCCTGGGAGAATATCGACACTGTGAAATGGCTACTGAATGTACCTGTCCCCAGCGAGAATTCATCATCTGAAAGATGTTGTTCATGTTGTTCATCAGGGCCAGGAACTTCTTGTCTTTATAACCGTATCGTTTCCCAAAGACGATGGAGCATATGACATTGGAGATAGCACAGCTCAGGATAAAGGTTGGGTCAAAAGGCGTTCCTGTGATTTCAGAGAAGTTAAAAACCATAAAAAATCCCACAGAACTATGGCTCCTCATGGCTACTGTGAGTAACCTGATTTCTGGTTATTAGAGCAAATATCAGATCACAGTCTCTCAACGACACAGAAGGGTCTTCCAAAAAGAGCAGTACATGGTCATGGAATTGTTTACTGCTTTGTAATGGGGCATAGCTGGTGCACAGACTAGACACATAGGAACTTCAACTCTATGCTAAAAGGATGGGTCCCTTAATACAGTCTTCTTTTTCTGCAAACATAAACTGTATTAAAAATGGACCATACCCTTTGTTTTGTTAATCTCTTCCAGAAGGTACTCAGTTTCCTCCTGGATTCTCTCTTCAATGCTCCTCTTCCCCATTCCAAAGTTGCGCAGAGCGCTGAGAGCAAACCGCCGGACTTGCAACCACTCCTCATTGTTGCTAAAAATAATCCCTGCAGAGGAAGAAGGAAGAGGAAAGACCTGGCTTGGGCATGCTATGTATGAGAAGAAGAGGTTCTTAGTGACAGTGAATCCTCTCCCTGTGACAGCATTCACATGGTGGTTGCTGCTGCTTGCCCTTCCACTGACCGTCTCCGCTATCAGTCCAGTTTCATTTCTCTGCTATCCTCATTAGGTCATGTAAGCCAACAATCACAGCCCACTCTGCCTTCAATTCTCCAGGTGGGAACCATCCACTCCCCACAGTCTTCCCTTGAGTATAATACACTCCAGCTGTGCCGAAAGCATACTCAACCCTTCCCATCTCCTCAGAAGGAGCTTGATCAGCAAACATACCTAATCCATTGTTAGCCCTGTCTCCTATTGGCATGTGCCCTCTGCCAGCAAACTCATCCGCACGATCGACCAAGGCTTCTTTCACCACATCGTGTCCATACAGGACCACCACTGGGTCAGAGCCCAGGTGCACTGTGAACACTGGTCCATACTCTTTGCTGAGCTGTCAAAATGCAAGAGAGAATGAGCAGATACGGAGGAGGAGTTGGACAGCGGCCTTGCTGCTGCATCCCACTGCAGGTAGTGCAGCCTCACAGACTAGCAGTGTCGAGAATGGTCCTGTCATGATAAATCCGGGTGTGGAGAGGGTTTCCAGCTATCGGGCCCTGAACAACAATGACAACAGCAGTGAGGGGAGAAGCTGAGATCCCTAACACTTTTCTGCTCCTCTAGGCTTGCCACTCATCAAGCTAGAGCCACATGTTGTCCCCATGCACAGGTCATGCATGTTTCTTCAACCATAGAATAAAGTAAGAGAGAAAAAGGTAAGAGAGAAGAAAGTAGCTTTACCTTCTGGAGGGTTTCAGCCATGTTCTTTGGTTTCACCTGCAGCACGTTACCTAGGATGGGAAGGGGAATTGGTCCTGGGGGCATCTTCCCCTTTCCATACTTCCCTCTCCATGCTGCAACAGAAAGCAGGCAAGCAATGCAAACTAGAAGGACAATGGCGGCTGCTCCCAGGAGCTCCATTTGCTTCTGCAGTTCAGGAGGGAGTGACTCTGGCTGCTGGAGCCCAAATTTATATACAGAAGGGCTATGTTAGTTCAATAGCAGGTTTTTGATTACATGGCTTAGTCAACACTACTAGTCAATCATTTGTTAGACCGCCCTGTGTTATGAAACTTGGATTTCTTTTGGTGTTAGCTGGTCATTGAAAACATACCTTATCTCAAATAACTGCATCAGCCAAGAGTGGTTAAGAAGCTTGTAATAATGTGCTGATAAAACTTGTTTTGTTTCATCTAAAGTTTATCATTGAAGAGGTCACACTAGGGGTGCACTTTTCTACTTCCCAGAAATTCACTGTTGTGAAAACATCTTCCAAGTTCTTCAATGCCATTTGGATTTTCTCTTCTCTGCTATTGACTGTACAAGCTCCCCGTGGGGTCAGCCATCCTTGCTTGTTCCTGAAGTCTTCCTGACATTATCAGTGGAGTTTGTGCTTCATGCAATAAGACAAAGAGCATATTGAGATGTTCTCAGCACACAGCGATCATCTCGATCTCTCTCCCTGGGGTTGTCTGGCCTCACAAGAGATCAAAACAAAAAAATATCCATCTAGCAAGGGCAGAAAGGCCTCCGGATATCACAACAGACAAGAAAGGATTTGCTGAGAGAAGTAACATAAGCACATAAGAAAAGGGGACTAGACCTCTTCAAGGTCCCCCAGAGGAGAGAAAGACTGAGATAAGCAGGTAGAGAAAAGAGAAATCAACAACTTGAGAGCATCTCTAGGGAATGATTTCCCAAGCTGAGACAAAGCTGCACATATGAGAGGCTGGGTATAGGTTAGTGCAACCTGGCAACTAGTCCTTGCACTTGCAATGACCAAAGAAGCTCACGCAGCCTACTGCTGGAAGCTGGCCCACACAGGTTCCTGTTTTGTTGATGTCTTGACTCTGGTATGAGGGACCGCTTCCCCGGAAGGGCCAGAGGTGCTCTGGGAGGCTAAACAGCACGTCTGGTATGTTGCAAGGACTTCAAAAAGAGCTGGGATCTTCCTGACAAAGATCACTCCATGGGCAGTGTACTTGCAAGGTCCCAACAGCAGTGGCAACGGCAGGTAGTAAGGACCCTTAGGGCTGTGGCACTGACAGTGCTCAGCTTGCTCAGTCTGGCTGTATCCCTCTGTGTCTCCTGAGCTGTGACACTTTTGCAGGCAGATAGATCTCATCTAACTGAGCTGCTGTTGCGAGTACCTAGGATGGGGGACTGGGTGGGAATTAGTGAGGGGCCTAGTGTGCTGGGGTTGCTGTGCAGCCGTGTGTTAACATGAGTTTCCCTTTCACTCAGAGATCCTAGGCAAGGTCTCCGTCCAAGGGCAGGTTGAATGGGTCTTTGAGCAACCTGGTCTAGTGGAAGGTGTCCCTGCCCATGCAGAGGCTTGGAACTAGGTGAGCTTTAAGGTCCCTTCCAAACCAAACCATGCTATGATCTATGATCCCTTGCAAAAGTTTCTGTGGCTTCTATATGTCATCCTTGTTCATCCATATGTCATCCTTAAGTCATCCTTAAGTCATCCTTTAGTCATCCTTTCCCTCTCTCACAGGCACAATAATTGGTAGTTGGTACTTTAAAATCTCATTTTACTTCTTAAAGATCCATATTTGATACTTCAGTGGAAAACCTGAATTGCCAACAAGTTTGGGCTAGTTGCTGGGCTGGCCTAAGCTCCTGCGTCAGCCCAGATATTGCCAGAGAAGTTCATGGAAGTTCATGTAGTTCTACGGCCTTTGATCTGGTGAAAGTGGAGTTCATGGGAGTTTGCAGTGCTACACGAGGCACCTCTGCTGCTAGAGTTCATGAGCTTACCATGTTCTCTGTAAAGTTCCCTCTTTCCTGTGGGGACAAGGGTTGACTTCTCAGCTGTGTCTCACAGTGCAGCAGACTTTGGGCAAAAGCCCTGGAACAAGGGATACTTTGAAAATTTCTCCTTTTTCTCAGGATAGAATCATTATATTCCAAATATTCCCACCACCCTGCAGGAACTCTGGGGAATTTACAAGGGGGGGAATCCATAAAACTAGTCACTCGAATCTTTCACTGTGGGAAAGCATGGCCCTTTTCATGTCATGGTAGAGCCCAAGGGTTTTCTGATTACTCACTTCTGTTTGCAGACACTAAGAGTAGGAAGGGCTGGCCTGTCTTCTCCATCCATATAAAAGTCTAGGAAGGTAAGGTTGAAATCCTCTCCTCTCCATCTTCCCCAGGAACTTTTGGTTTAAGTTCATTGGAAACCCATATTAAGGATCTTGAAAGAAAAGGCTACCAGTGTTGTAGCTTCACCTCTTTTTTAATAAAATAAAGCACAAGCTGGAGAAAAACCTGCCATCACTGTGTGGAATCTCCTGCAGGCTTGCTGCCTGTGCCTTCTCAGTTTGGACCTCAGTTCAGAAGGCGGCACTGCGAGATGCCACGTCTGCCAGAACACTTGCACCTGGAATGCTCGGTGCAGATATCCCTGTTGTCTGCAAATGCTGTTCAGGTTCTGTGGAGGATTATTTTGACTGAATCACTTCTTCATGCACTTCCATTTTGTACCATGTGTGGCTACTGCCCATACCATGTACAGGCCAGACACACAGTGATCTTGTCGGAGGCCGTCCTTCAACACACAGGGCATTTGTTTTTACTTTTCCCAACACTTCTTGGTGGTGCTGTTCAATACCAAGTTTCCTTCCAATAGGTCTCTAGAGCCAGGGCAACTCCTACACTGCCAGTATGTCTGCCCACTCTCCCAGGCTCAAAATCATTAGGAGGAGATGATTTTCCTGATGGACATCCCAGGGCAATTTTAGCTTGCTGGAGTCATGATCACCTTAAGACCAGTGGCCTACAGAGATGCTTGCCCCACCTACCTTCATCCTCTGCATGTCCTGTTTGTGGTGGTCTTGAGTGATAGCTAAATTAGTGCTTACAATTGGGCCATTGTATTCTTTGGGAGCTATCAAATAGAGGAGGAAGAGATTGGAGAGACCTGCCTGTTTCAGCCAGGTTGCTTTCCATACTTTCCATGCCCTCCAGCCTGTCCGTAACATAAACAGCAACTCCACCTCCCCGCCTACTGGGCCTGTCTTTCCTAAACAGCCTGCAACCTTCCATTCCAACACACCACTCATAGGAGCCATCCTACCATGTTTCTTTGATGCCTATGATATCATACCCCCGTAGTCGTGCACACATCTCTAATTCCTCTTGTTTGTTCCCCATGCTACAGGCATTTGTATAGAGGGATCTGAGCCAAGATCCAATTGAAGCCGGCTCATTGGCTGGAGCTGCTGGAATATCTCTACATTGCTCTGAACATTCTTGCACTCCAAGTGGTGGGAAGAACTCAGGGTCAGAAAGAAGGGTTTGAAGACCTTCCTGGAGCTCTACAGTAAATTGCACAGATGAGCTCCTCTTAGCTAAGTGTGATGAATACAGACACATCCTCTGACATAAGCTCAGTTCCTGCCCTGTGGTTTTCCTCAAAGGGTGCAGACAGACTGTAGTGGATTCAGAACCAGGTGAGGGCAATGGAAGGTGTTAAATTGTTGGTCTAGGTCCCCCTGACACTTCATGAATTTCTGATCCCAGCTGGCTCCAACCTATAAAAGGCCTAGGCTGAGAGCAGCTGCTTTGTGGTCCTTAGCAAGAATTTTCCTAGCCATAGTCTGAGTGTAAGCCCCTGCGAAGTCAAGGATTGAGCCAGAGACCAAATACAGTGATTTTCCTATCTACCAGAGCTGATCCAGAGCACTTTATCTTGACAGATGCCATGCAGTCCAGCCTCTTTTACAGGGCCCTGGGGAAATACAGGTCCTTCCTGGGCAGGCTTCCATGCCAGCTCCAGGCATGTATTTGACCCTCTTTGGAGCCCAACTTCTTTTGACTTGTATGCTGTGTCACCATGACAGCTTCCACCAGTGTCCTCTGTGTTTTTGTCCCTCGCCCCTGAGCTTTAGCTACAAACTCCTGCTGTTTCTTCCAGCTCTGGATGCTCCAAGCAGCAGTGTGTGCTCTGCTGTCCTCAGCCAAGACCGACTGCTGTGTGCCTCCTTGTCTATCAGTCAAGGAGACTGTGAAGCACGAGGCTGCTGCTATGACCCTAGGGATAGGGTGATGCCTTGTTACTTTGGTAACACAGGTAAGGGTGAACAACTGCTCTCCCCTCCTCCTGGAGGAGCTGCAGACTGGGATTCCTCCTTTTCCTGTCAGAGCAGGATTAGTGTGTACCAGTTGTGCAGGTGGCTTATGGCAGCGTTTTTTGGCTATCAAGAATACTCAGTCCTATTGAAGCATGTAGCTCTTTCATGTGTGTTGCAGCATAGCCCGGATTATGGCCGGGATTGGTATCAGCCTTGGAGCTGGTTACACTTGTCTTGCAATACTTTGCGCTTGCTTTGGGGGTGACAGGCAGGAGAACCTGCAGGACTTGCTGGTCTTGTCCTTGCTCTGATGTTTGAGCCTCTTTTTCCATCCCTCTTCTCCCTGAGCTTAGGACTGGTTGTATCTTTTCCTCCAGTGACAGCTCATTGCACAGCAGATGGCCATTTTTCCATTGCTGTCTCTCGGGATGTGACCCTGCCTCCTGTTATCCTGGACTCTGTGCACCTGGCCAGTGGACACGGTACTGGCTGTGTCCCGGTTGTAAAAAACAATGCATTTGTTGTGTACCACTTCCCGCTCCCTGCCTGTGGCACCGCTTCTCAGGTAAGAGCTGCAGCTATCACCAGGCTGGAATAGCAGGAGCTCGCAGACCTGGAACAACCTGATGTGGCTTTAGCTACTTAGTGGGCATCTTGCAGGCTTCCACAGGCCAAATGCTGTTTTTGAGCCTCGTGTTAATCCAGCTTGATTTTACTGCAGTGACAGTGCCTGGTCTGTCCTTCCAGGTGACTGGAGACCAGGTCATATATGAGAATGAGTTGGTGGCATCCAGGGATGTGAAGACTGGGAGGCTTGGCTCTGTCACTAGGGATAGCACTTTCAGGTAATACTCTGGGCCTCGTGTTGCTGGATGCCGTGGTGTTCAATGTCACTATAGAAATTTCCACTTGTCTTTAGCTCTGAATTCACAACAGGGCAATAGAGTAGGCTAAGGTCTGGTATGTCTCTACTTGGTAAGAATAAAGCTGGTGCTGATCAGTGGAGCTCCCCAGGCTCAAATCTGATCCCTGAAAAGAATTTCAAGTATCTGTTAAAAGGAAATGTGGGATGAAAGATTGGAGGTGCTGTGGCACAGGGAAGGGTCTGTGATGCATGAAATCAATACATTGCAATAAAGCAGTTGTAAAATCCACTTGGCCTGTGAGGCTCCTTCTCCCTGGCCCAGAGCCACATACAGGAGTGTGTCCTGGGGACCCTGGCTGAAAGCCTCTGCTTGCAAGACAAAAACTCTCCTGCTGGCTGAGATCTTTCCAAATGTTGTTTCTCTGAATTCGTCTCACTTCCTGGCTATTTACTGTGCTCTGGGGCTAGTGCTGGCTGGCTGCTGCTGCTAAGAGGGAGCCTTTTTAATGACCAGGGCAGCTAGGAAGCTGCTAACTGAGACAGAGGAGTGATGCTGGGTGGTGTCTGCGTTTGTGTCAGTGGCTACAGTGGCCTCCCAAAGTCCTTGCCTTGGCTCCTCTCAAACACTGTGTAGAAGTGCAGCAAAACTAACCCAAAGCAAAACTTGCAGCTGCTTCTCCTTTGGGGATGCAGAGCTGGTATTTGACTGTGCAGAGGAGCTGGGAATTGCCTGCTTGTCCCTGAGCTCACTAGGTAAGTCAGGGTTGTGCTCACATGTTGTGAGACTTGGAGGCAGGAATGGCAAAGCACTGTACAAATGGACCTTCCTAATGATCCCCTATGGGAACCTACCTGTCTCTGGAAACGAAAAAGGGACAAAGGGCAGGTGGGTCTCTCTGGAGGATGAGAGCAGAGAAACTTCATTCCAACTGGAAAAAGTACCAAAGGGCCTTGGTCATTTGAACTTCAGGAAAAAATTGAAACTTGATTTGAAATTCAAAATTGAACTTTAATGTGAAAGCAGACAGTTAATACTTCAAAGCTCTTGGTTTAAAGCTAATGTGACACCATTGTTGGCATAACAGGGCCACAGATGTGCTCTTTTGAGATGAGAAAACTTGCTGTTCTGAGCATCAGGAGCAGTTCAGTGCAGCAATGTCAGTCACAGCAGCTGAGCAGGGTCATTCTGAGCTTCCTGAGGTAGCAGACAAAGACAGTCCAGCAAATAGCTCCAGATGGTGGAGCAGGAACAGGGCCCCACCACCCTACTTGCTGCCCAAGCTTGGGAGCTCTGGTGCTTGCACCCACACTGAGGTCCCTTTAGAGCTGATGGAATTGTTCCTGAGCAAGTTCTTTAGAGGGGAAGGAAAAACTATTTTTCTCTTCCCTCCTCTGCCCTGTTTATCAGAAATTATTAGTGTGTCATCCCCCCCCTTCCCCTACCCCTGGGCTCTATTAGGCATTCCCCCTGTTAAGAGACAGGGGAGCAGTCTTATTCATACTGTTCAGGGGTCTTTAAAGTAGAAGAGCAGCTCTTGTATACATGGAAGCAAAGGACTGAACAGCATCTTGCTTGAGATATTTTTCTATGTAATTGGCCACTGCCAATGCTGCAGTTGGAAAGCATTAACAGGTGGTGGGAACCACTTTTAATTCTTTTCTTAGTCCAGCAAGAATTTTTTGCACTTATCTTACAGTGGTTTTGTTTTTCTAGCAGAGCTGTTCTTCCCTGCTGCTTCCAGGATATCCAGAGCTCTGAAGTCCTGCCTGCTTTTAAAATCTAATCAGAAGATAAGGCTGTTCCAAGTTGTATGGTGGGAGGGTGAAGGAGATCACAGGCTGGAGAAATGGTCATCTGGGTATAGGTCAAACAGCTTCCTCCTTTAAGGAGTCTCCCTAGCAACTAGATGGCCTTGGTACAGGTGGTGATCTGTTTGGGAAAGCAGAGTGTAAACTCCTAATGACAGGTCTTTAGCTGCTGTCTGTAATGTTAATTAACTGGGCAATTAGAGTACTATAGACCACACCTTTCCAGTACATCAGGCAGGGTGCTCTGGCACTGCTTTTACCCGTGTGTGTTAGCCAAGATCTGCACACCTTCCTGGCTGCTGCTGGAGTCTTCCCGTGCCCTGTAAGGTAGACAGAAATACTTGCTTAGAGAACTCAGGTGTCTGTGTGGGGACTGAAGGGGCTAGGAGAGCCAAGTCCCTGCCCAGCTGCTCCCTGCTGCCCTCTGTGGGGCTGCTGAACCATCCCACAGAGGTAGGGTGCTCTGGGCAGGTAGTCTCTGGGGATCAGGTAGGTTCTGCTGCAGAGCTGGATCTTGCCGTAATGGCCCCGCTTCTGAGCGCAAGGTGCATGCATAGATAAGTGGAGGTGAGTGAGCAGGGGAGTGAACTCAATTCCCTCAGCCACTCCAGGAAGTCTTCTGTGCTTCAGGCTTAGTATTTGGTCCTTAGCAGGAGGGGAAGGATGTAGCAGCAGTGGGTTGGTGTGCGTGTGAAGCACGGGTACAGGGTGAAAACTAGGCAACACAGACATTTCACCCTCTGGTGCATTGTCACCCTTCTCCTAGCCTGTTCTTCTCTACTAGGATGTTGGGGTTTTCATAGCTTCCTTCTGCAGGAGATAAAATCGCAGAAGTGTGTTTCTGGGGGGTGTTGGGGTTTTTTTTCTTTTTTTTTTATTTTTTTTTGTACCTCCACAGGTGCATTTCTGTCTCTTCCCCACCACCCAGCCTCTACTTTCTTTAGTTGGGTCTCATTGATTTCTCCTTTACATTCTTTTGAGTAACCTATATGGCTTGTGGCAGCACCCTCCTTAGCTTCACTCTGCACTGCCTGGTTATACAGCTGAACTAAAGGTGTGGGTTGCTGTAGACATTGGCCTTGGATCCTGCAGGTGAAGGAAAGCTGCCCTGTCCAGGATGTTGCTGTGGGCTGTGAATGAAGGAAGCTGATGAAAAACAGCCTTGAGGTGAGCACCTCTCTCCTGAGCCTGTGGTGTGGTGCTGTAAGTAAACCAGATTTCTGGGAAGAAACCCTGATGCTGAGCACCCGCATGCTTTGTCACCAGAGCCTTCACCCTTTCCTCTGGAAGTGGTGTGTGCTGCCTTGCTGTGTCTGTCTCCTTTGTGGCTTTGGAAGCCTTTACTATAAGGCTGCTAAAACTGAACCTTCACACACGGCCTGAGCTTTCCAAAGGCTCTCTGTGCTGTCTGGGTTTTTGAAAACAGCACCAGCCTCAAATGAGCTAAGTTTCTGCTTTTCCAAAGCTAAATTTCTTCCAAAATGTGGAAGTAACAGTTCCTTTCTTGCCCACATATGTTCACCCGGAACTTAAATGTGTGGCAGTTGATATGCTACCATTCAGAGGCTCATTAATAAAATATGTGAAAGCAATTATTGTAGTGATGCTTTTATTAAATTTCTTGTTTGTATTACAATGCATTTTGTAATGGAGTACTGTACAGTATGTTACATTTTATAAATATATTTCTGAAAATGCATGAATATTTTTCATATTATACTGTAGTAAAAAAGAGTGCTAGTTCATTTTAGTAAAAAAACACCCCACAATAAACTTATTATGTGAATGGTAGTAGTTGGAAATAGCAGTTCATGATGCTGCATCTTAAAACACTTCAAATTCAGTTTGCACTGATTCACATTCCTTACAGACTCTGTGAAGCTGGAGGAATAATGGAGGGTGTAAGTTAATGCAGGATTTTAGGCCCCTGTATTTATGGAGATATACAGACTTTTCACAGAATAATCAAGTTATTAATCTTTCTAGCTTTGGATGAAGCCAGCAAGAGATATAGTGAATAACTGAGTCCTGCAGCAGCTACAAATGAAATATTAACCATAGCACCTACTTTAGGATGCTAACTTTGAGTCAGCACTCACCTTTTGGCATTTTTTATTAGGCAGGTGGGTGGTTTTGGGTTTGGTGCTTCAGTTGGGGTTTTGGTTGGTTGGTTGGTTGGGTTTTTTTGGGGGGAGAGTGTTGGTAGGTTTTCTGTTTGTTTTGTTGTTGCTGGTTTTGGTGGTTTTTCACATGTTAAGTAATAACCCTTCTGATATTTGAAGAGCCAGGACTGGGATGCTGCTTTTACTCCTGCAAACCACAGCTCCCTGGAAGAGTGTCCTTGGGAGCTTTGAATCTCAGAAGAGATCCTGCTTTGGTTTAGCAGACTTCTAGGGCTCCACCTGATCCTAGTGGGAAAGGGGGAAGCACCTGTTACTGAAAGGCAAATCCTGCTAAAGTTGATCCGTTCCTGACAGCTTCTCAAATCTTCGTTCCCAGGCAAGTTTGGGTTATGGAAGGATTTTCAAAGAGCAATTGCTTGACTTCCACTTGCATTGTAATTTAGGGGGTAGAATGATCTTCTAACAAGAGGCAAAGTTTATGTATTTAAATCTTTCCTCTATGTACATTAATTATTGTGCAAATACCAGTAAGAGCTGATCTGCAGAGACCACTGCAACAATGGGACCTTCAGAAGCATGTGCTGCCAGTCTCTTGAGTTTGGAATCAGTGGGCATGGGGCAGTAAGGCAGCCACCAAACATGGCCACTGTTACAACTGTTACATGATTGTTAACAGGGCCCTAAAGGCCAGCAGCTTGTAAAGGGTCTATGTATTTTAATAACTCTTCCTGGCAAATCTGCGCTCCCTCTTGCCTTTTCCCAGCAGTGAGAGCGTAGGCTGAGCCACTTGGCAAAATGACTATCCTACCTGCACAGCCAGAGGACTTAACTTGTAATTTAGTAGTAGGAATTCAAGCCTGGTTCCCTCCCCCCAAAAAATATACCTGATAGCGTAAGAGCTAGGCTGCCTGGTGAAACTGAGGTGTTGCCTCAAATGAACCCTCTGGTCTCTTTAAAGGCTAATTCCCACAGTGCTGCTCACTCTGATCACTGCAATGAACATGCATGATGTCTGTAGGGCAGCACTAGATTTGAGGGGCCTCTGCAGAAGGAGCAGGCTTGCAGGATTAGAAGCTAGCAGTGGATTCAGGAATGGCCTTGTAGGAAGTCTTGGCTTTACAGACTTGGTTTTCCTGTTAGATTCCAGTAAAATGGCGCAGCTGGTCAGATGATGCTCTGAATGGAGGAGCTGTGTTGGGGTCACACAGAGACTGCCACTCAGCCCACCCCAAGAGGAGGCTATCCTTCCAACAGCCACTTCTGGACTGGGCAATGAGTCCCTGGCACCCTTCTAGATGCTGCTGTGTCCATAAAGCTTAAATGTATTTCAGCTGGAGAAGGTCCCCAGAAAGCAACGATAATTTAAAAGCTTCAATGTTTCAGTAATGGTGTTCCTAACCCAGAGAGGAGGAGGAAGAATTTCCAAATCTCTATTGTTTCTGTTGCCAAGATGCTAAGAACAATTTTCATCTGTGGCTTGACTTTTGTGAGTGTATTTCCAATGCAGGAGCAAATCCGTACATAGATGAGCATAGAAAGGTCCATGCACCCTTCTCTACCTCCCCCTTCTCTCTTTCCCTTCCAATACCCAAAGCGGAGTTGCCCTGTTGACAACTGCAGGAGGCAGGTTGCACAAAGTAACCTTGGGGTTCTTGGGTTTGTGTCCACTGGTGCTCCCATTTTGCCTTTCTGAAACAGAAACATGTAGTGAACATGAGAGACCAGCAAAAGTTTCTCTGTATTTAACCTGTGGGCTGAGTTGGGAAGATGGAAGATGAGGCTGAGCCTGATTCTCTTTTAGTCTTGATTATGGGCAAGCTATTTCTTTCCCAAGACACCTGGTTGGCTTATTATTTGGGAGTATTTTAACTGACTGCAGATACAAGAATTTGCTGCTGCACTTCTTACAAAAAGGCTGCACGACATAGCCTGTATGACTACAGATACCTTTAAATTGTGTTTTGTGTTTGGTTTTGGTTGTTTGGTTTAGGTTTTTTTCAAAGTGAAGACTACTAAAATGAAGGCATATGGGCCAGCCCTCAGCTGGCATGAATCCATATAATTTGAACTTCAAAAATCTGACATATTTTTGTCCTTTCATGTTGGAGCATGTCTGGATGAAGGAACAGGACTGTCTCATTTCTGTGCTGAGAAGAGGCAAAAAAACCCCTCAAACCCACAAAGAAACACATGCTGCTTTACTTATTTTACCTTGTTTGATTTGACTCAGGTTATCAGAAAGGCCATATGTTTTCAGTCTTTGTATTTTGTCCCAGAACAATCATGGAGTTCCTCTCAGTTTTCCTCAGTTCTGAAGCCATAATATCTGGCCTTACAAAGAGAAAAATACAATTAAAATTGACACCCAGCAGTCAGAATGCATGGCTATGTTTTTAGTATTAATATGCTGTGCATAGGTACTTAACATCCAAGCTGCACCCAGAGCAGCTTCTCCCTCTGCAGTTTGAAATTCCAAAACAGACGCTGTCCAAATATCTGTGGCAGCATACAAAAGGAAAAAAAACGAAGAGCTACAAAATGCAGCATTTGGCACAGAGTAGTAATGGATGCACACAAACATCAGTTTGTTGGCAGCAACCACTATTTTCTGCCTAGCTGGAAGCGAAGGGGAGAGACCCATGGATGAATGTGACAGGGAAGTCAAAAACTCTGGCCTGAAGTAGTAAGTAGGAAATGAGACATTTTGAAGAACAGTAAGCTGGCTGCTGCAGACTGTCTCCAACTTATTTTTTTGTTCATTATTTATTCCGTACGATTGAAATAAGTGCAATGCATCCTATTTGGTTGTAACGGCTTAGCTCAGCCCTCTGGGAGCTACGGAAGACAAACCTTCTGGAGCGCTTTTTAAAAATAGCTGCTGTTTAAGAAAGAAAAGCTGTAGTTTTGGTGTTATTTTTTTAATACAATATTTCAAAGCTATTTACAGAAAACAAATAGCTCATAGCTATTTATTTAAAATAACAGTAACATCTATTTGCTTCAAATCCGTCATTTTAAAAATTTTCAACTCAAAATCCTGACTGATGTGGTGCAGACGTTTTATTTTGCCAGCTACAAATTTGTTTTCTTTTTGACCTGAATGTTGTATGATTTTTGTCTTGTTTAGCTTTTAATTCTTTTTCAGTGGAGTTGTCAAACGTCTGCCTTGACGTTATTCTTTAATTCTTTGGCTGCTTCGCAACCCTGAGCACAGAGATCTCTCAGTAGTAATTTCCCACGTGAAGGGCAGCGTTTGGACCCAGGTACGAGGCTCTAGGGCCCTTTTCAGACTTTGCTATACAATAATGACGATAGGAATTGTCATGTTAGAACTGCACTGTCCTTCCTAACTTACTTTACCCTAACCACGAAGTAGTCATCATAGAGCAGCAAGCTTTTGGTGGCTGTCAAACTGAAACTAGCATCCTTACCATGAAAGATATCATAATTTGAGGTTAGCTCATTCCCACGCGGCTTGCATTAAAACTGCAACTCCAGCAGATACGCAGGTACGTGTGTCTGCACTGGAATGCCAGAATGGGATTGCCCAAAGCTTCCCAAATTAGATCCTGCCCTGGAAAGGGGTTTGGGATAGCATCAGAAAAGCTCCTGAGCACAATTACTTTCATTGAGATAGCTGCCTCTGAATCTATGCCAGGGCTGGAACAACTGCTGGGCCAGTCTGCTTCTCAGCAGCAGTAATGGCAAGCAGTGGAAGGCTGTATGTCTCTCTGTTTTTCCTCAAAGGGAGCTAGGGAAAGTAAGGAAAAACTATACAAAAGTGTTAATTTGCTCCTCCTTGACCCTAGGTTTTTGTGATTGTAATATGATTCTAGCCAGAGCCAACTTCACACATTTTATAATATCAGATGGAGTAGCAACATACAGGCAATAACTTGATCAAGGTTGGCTCCTGCAGAATTTTCAGCCCAGCTTTCACTTTTCAGGCTAGATTCTCTGCTTACTGTTTAAAGCAGCATCAGGTTGTAATTGTTTAACAAGGGCAAGTATTTGACCGTATCACCTGTTATCATTATCAAACTAGTCACAGTGGAAGGGCAACAAGTTTTTGTCTTGGGGGTCATTTGAGCTAGAAGTAATTCCTTGCTCTTTGTGGAGGGATCATTCTGCAATGATTTGGGGAAGAAATCTACTTTTCCTGCCATAGGTCAGATCCAGGTCCATGCGCTGCTTAAGTTCGTGACACTATAATCAAGTCACTCATCAGCCTGTCCTGGCCCTTTGCACCAAATTTTGCTTTGCAGGAATAAATGTACTAGCAGGAAAAGAAAAATGAAATGAAAACCAGAGCCTGTTTAGAACAATGTATGACAAACCACCAAGTCTTGTGCCAGTATGTTTACCTTGGCAGGCCCCCCTCTCTTCTGCTGGAAGAACAAAGTTCTCTCTACTCTGAGAATTCTTTTGTGGATGTTTGAAGAAAAAAAAAAAAAACAAAAACCAAAACAACTGCCCTGAGCAGATCATTCATCATAGCAGAGTGGGAGCATGAAAGGGGATTTGCTTTGACCTAGTTATAAAAACAAAAACAAAGAGACTTTCCCTAATTGCCCAAATGAAAGGGTGTTAAAAGCAACAAAGAGAATCATAGAATAGTTTGGGTTGGAAGGCACCTCTCTGCTTGCTTCGGAGCTGTATGTTAATACAGGGCACCAGGCTCCAACCTGTTTCCAGTGCAACACCTTGGGAGATGTACCTGTGACCAAGGAAGCCTGGGTAAGCAAAAGCCAGCCAATTCCATATGCCTGCATGTACAAACAGAACCAGAGCCAGGACAAACATGTTTCATAAATTAAAACAAAGACAGTGGCTTTAAATGCTGAGAGTATCAGGGCTTCAAAGTTTGCTTTGTCAAGAGCTGTAGACAAGCAAGACTTTCTTGCTTTGCCATTCTGCTGCAGAAAGGGCTTTGCTTTTTCTCCAGCAGCATTGGAAGCCCTGTCACTAACCCTAAACCTAGCTATTTATTTCAAAGGAACTGATGGCCACTACGTATCCAAAATGCCACAGGAGCAAGGTGCCCAGCTTTTTCAGGCACTGGTGAAAAGCCCAGTGTGCACTGCTGTTGCAGGGTGTGGGGTAAAAAGGGCAAGATCAAATGCAGATACAGCTGGGGAATAAAAGGTAGGAAGCAGGAGAAGAGGCAGTGAAGGGAGATAAAGAGCATGAGTAGAGGCAAGGGTTTTATGTAGACATATAGGAGAAGAAAGTTAGCGAAAGAAAAGAGAAGGCCGTTCATCAGCTATGGAAAGCAGCCTGGAAAAATCAGTGTATGAGATATCTGTGGCTGTCCAGTTACAGCCAGGTGAAAAAAATCAACTTGGCATCTTGTTGCACAGCATTTCCATGGCAGTAGTAGTTGTCCAATACATATGTGGAAGTAGCAAAAGCTGTTTCTGTTAGGAGCTATTGGGCTGATCCTACTGGAGTCAGCCCAATGAAGCCGATGACCTAGCCTGTAATTCTCAGCATCCTCAGTGCTGCAGAGAAAGGGACAAATGGGAGATTACTGAGACATGACTTTTCTGAAAACCAAATAAAATCCTGGCTCTATTCAGGTTTGGAGGGAAGGTTCCCAAGAGTTTGTGTTTTCACCCCAGCTGGTTCACCATCTATTTTAGATGGAACTGTTTGATCTCTTTCTGCTTTGTGTTTCTTTCAGTTTCCCAAACAATAGGAGGAAGCTTGCCTGTTACGTGTGCTTGGGCTCCAACCAAGCTTTTCCCAGCTGGAAAAATCACTCCATGAACTACAGCAGAATTTTTTCCAGATGTAATTATGAGATTCCCAGTTCCCTTGTGCGTTTTTTAAGGTAGGTACAGGCTAAGGGGAACAATAGGACATTCCTGAGTGCTTAAACAACTGCTGTTCCCCCATCACCACCCCCTCTAAAATCTGAGGAGGGCTTAAGCACATTTGAGCTGTTTCGCATAAGGTTACTGAGTCCTCAGCTGAAAAAACACACGGAGGTATGCAGCTCCATGTAATGCTCCTGCTTTGGTGAGTAAGACACCCAGACTCTTCCTGTTACCTGATTATGTACACAAACAAACCAAATTCACTGGACCAGCTGGGAGATCTTGGCAAACGCACAGGGAATATCTGTGCAAGGGGTAGCTGGCAGCACTGTCATCACCTCAGAGAGACATGCACTGCACAGCATAGCTCAGAGGCCAGGCAGTAACTAGCCTGGTAGACAAACTTGCCCAAGGTACCAGCACAGATCTCTTAACAGAAATTAAACCTTGCTTGACCGAAACATTCATCTCCAGCAACAAGCACATCCCACCCATAAGCACACACTCAGCAAACTTCATGTCATCTTCTTCTGACAGGAAACCTTCCAGCTGATCCTGACTGTCCTATCCCATCACACATCAGATGCAAGATGGGTTACAGTTCCACTAGATGGAAAGTGTGAAGGTGGATAGAGGACAGCATTAACCTTGACTGTAATGCTTAGGAGCGAGCAGAAAGACAAATCATTAGCCTATATAATGGCTCTGACTAGTTGTCAACCTTCCCGTGCCCTGTTGGGGATAAGTATCTTCTTTTAGGGACTCTAACCACAATTTTCACACATGTAACATTATCCAGTTAGGATCTCAGAGCACCTGAGGCACCAAGGAGGCAAATTGGTTTGCTGGCCAGGATCACTACATGCAATGGAGGGAAGGTAAGGAGAGGTCTTCTCCAGCCAGCAGCAACCAGAGGTAAGTCCACCATCACCTCCTCCCAAAGACTATCTGAGAATCTCCCACAGCTCTGTCTTACCTGTACAACTGTGGACAGGACCTCTTCAGAGCAGCAGAGGACAGACCCAGCTTGTTCTGGTTTCTCAGACGTGTCTTCCTCATAAGATCTTTCATTCTCCCCCAAGCATGGCTCTCACCCTAGGGAGCAAAAAGAAGACACAACTTGAAGGACCAAAGGCTAGCTGCTGGCAGACCTCATCTGGCCAACATATGATACTTCAGGGTACTCCAGGTGGTAGGAAGAGGGGAGATTCCTTATTTCAGACAGATAAGAGACAGGTGGCAGGACCCCCCCCTCGCAATGATGCCCAGTGCCCAGCCTATACTTGCATGGGGCACAAGGAAACACGATGGATCAACTGTCACCAATACCATCCTTTTTCTATTTTGTTACCAAACTCTGTTCTGTTACTAGGACACTCCTGTTCCTTCTGACCCAAGGTTTCAGAGAGTGAAGGCAAGTGAGTAGCTGCTGAAAGGCACGTTTTACCTTATTGTTATACTGTGCTAAAGGTTTGGTTTCCTACCTACTCATATGCACCCAGGGGGCCTTTACAACAAAACAACACAAAAAAGCAGCTTGACTCCGTTCTCCTTTCTATTAGGCCAGGTGCATTGGTATCAGCCCTTTTCAAGGTGATGACTTCTGTGGACCATGAATTAGAAGAGATCAAGCCTTTGTTTTCCTGTCAGGTCTGCAAGCTGCAGCTCTTGGGCACTTACATTTGAAATGCTAATAGAGATTATCAGGAGGTCAGGGAGTCTCATGAGGCTCTCCCTGATGTTTATTCTCTTCGGGCTGTGAGCTCATCTGGACTCTTGAACCGTAAAGGAGCCACACACCAAACAATTTAATGTGGGATTTTTTTTTTGTTTTGTTTTGTTTTTTCTACATTGCTTGAAATTTCCTAAAGTAATGGCTGGAAAACCTTGGGAACAGAACAAAAAGGATCATGCCCCAGGACTAGTGTAGTGGGAAGAAATGGTTTAATGAAGTTCTGAAACCATTGTCACATTTGGGGCTTTGTTCTTCCAGATCCCGAGGTGCCTTCCCACCATGCCACCAGCAGAGCCATTACTCCATGGCTTGTGGCCACCTTGGGAGCACAAGCTGAAAACTGCAACACTGGTTTCTGTGCTATTGAGTTAATTGCCTGTAAGTGAGACTGTTTACTCATGGAAATATCAAATCTTTGTGTTTACTACTAGGATTAATGTATGCAGTTGCCTGTTCCGGAAGGCTAGCTAGCTGTTGTTTGCAGTGGGGGTGAGAGAACAGGAGACCACATGCAAGTAAGTCATCATATATGTGTGTCTCTTACTTTGATAGTAAACATTGGGAGTGAGTGAACCTTTTTTTATTCATGTATAATATCATGCACTACACGGGGGTTTAGTCCATGCTAATGCAGGTACTAGTTAAATGTATTCTAGAAAGGCAGTACATACCGAGATGTTTTTGCTGATGTCCAGACCCTAAAAACAAAAGGCAAATACACTGATAAATAAGACAGAGAGACCATCTCAACAGTGCTGGGAACAGACTGGCTCTATTCTCAGCTCTGTCCTGGAGTCCACCCATAGCCTCTGTCAAGTCCTTTATCTCTTTACGGTTCAGTCCCTCACATGTGTGATAATCCCTTCTTTCCTCCTCCACCTCTTGCTTCTCATTTGTATTTAGACTGCCAGTTCATATGTATAGCACCCAGTAGTGCCAGACTTGTGCAGCAGGATTCCCACGCAGGACCTGCACTTTAGAAGTAAATGGGGCATTTAATGCTCAGGGTACAAAATGCAATACTAAGTGACAACACTAAGGTGTGTTATAACAAAAAGAGGGTGAGGATTTAGTTCAAAATGTGGATCGTGATTCTGCAGTTCAGTGAAATCATCAGGGCTTCCTATTTAATCAGTATAATGCTTGCACTTCAGAAGTTGACTGGACACAAGGCAGAACACAGAGCACCTTCTAGGATTCGGCCTTGATTTGGTTCTGAAGTGTTTCATCAGAGTGTTTGCAACTTGTTTGCAACTTATTTGCCACTTTGGGGTGGAAATTTCATGAGAAGGTCTTTCCCGTGAGAGAGGACCTCCTTCCTCTTTCCTGTCGGGCTGGGAATACTCTGATTAGAGCCTCTGCCCTGGCATTTCAGTTCTGACTCCCAACGGAACCTGAAAATGCTGAGGCAGCCACAAACAACGGGAAAGAAAGGGAGAGGAAAAGCATTCATCCTAGCTCCCTGAAACATGCTTTGGGGACTGGAGGTAATTATACTGGCAATCTGCCAGTCTGGTACAAGGTGTTGCCAATGAAGATTTGACCTACTAGGGTTTTTTATATGTGGTAATGAATGCATAGTTGGTTTAATCTGGGTAGCAGCAGCAGTGAAGATACTTATGGCAGAGCTCATGCATTATCTGTAGTGCGGGCTAAAGCCTATGCTGATGTCTGCAGTGCTCTGCTCCCCTGAGCTAGTGCTCTGCTTGTGCCTTTCTTAGCATAAAGACATAGCCATTGCCTTCTTTTAAGACTGGGAGCAGAGAGGCATAGAACAGCCTGGCCCTCACTGCCCCAGCACCTTTCACTATCAGACAGGGTTGGCTTGTTCTCATGGCACCCCATTCTGATCTGCCTGAGCAGAACTTCCCCTTGCTTCTCCCACAGATCCCACTTGGAGTCTGACTTTAAGCTTATCACTCACCTTTCTTACTACAGGGTCCTTTGATGGAAAAGCCTGTGCCTCAGTCATACTACCAGCTTCTCTGTACTCATTCTCCTTGTTGTTCCTATTGTTCGACAACTTCCTGAGTCCCACCATCGGTTGGCTCTTTCCTGATTCTGGGTATCTCTCACCTCCTGAAATGAAATGCAAGGATTTGCTCATGTTTCTTATCAATGTCCTGTTAGGACAGCCTCTGGGCAATGCTGCCAGCAAGCTGCAACTCCAGATGGGATGAGAACACTAGGGACTTAATAATGGGGTGAGACACCATTTGCTTTCATGCAAAGCTGCAGTGGAAAGCAGACAATTGCTCCAAAAAAGTGTCTGACCACAATAGGACTTTCTAATTTCTTCCTCATGGTCTTATTTTCCTTCCAGGTCTGCTCTGAAACTGCCAGGAAAGAGCTCTGAAACTGCTCAGCACTAGAGATCCCAAAGGCCATTTACACTCTGACTCAGCCCTGCTAGGTGTGTTGATGTTCTGCATTTCACCAGGTATTAGAGGCAGGCTTAAGTCCAAGGTTTGAAATAAACTAATCAGCCTTGCTTAGTGGGCTGGCTCACATGTAACATTGGATACAGGCTTTTTAGCTGGCTTTATCATCAGTAGGCTGAGCCCAGTCTTTCTCAGCCTTCAGGAAAAGCTGGTCCCTGGATCCAAGCTTTGCAGCTGGGGTTTATTTCCACTTGGTCTATATAGAATAAGTCATCCTCCAGGAATGTGTTCTTGTGCCTGCTTGAGAGGGTATGAGACTAACAACAGGCATAAGGCTTTCCATCTTGGATCAAATTCTACCTTGGCTAGTGGTGTTTTAAAGCCAAATGGAGGGACTCCACTAACAAACCCACTCAAGCATGCAAGTTTCCAAAAGAGAGACCCATTTTATAACACATTTGTCCTAATCTTTGTAGCCAGAGCTGCAGAACAAAGAGTCTTGCTTCACACATGTGAAGCAGCAAGTGTCAAAATCCTAGGAGTAGATTTTAAAATGCGTTTCTTAGATTTCCAGCTAAAGTTTAGCTTCATTAACAACTTGCTCTGTTCTCATCTGTCTTTCCTAGGGAAAAGGAAGTTGCTGGTCAGCTTATTTCACCAACTGGTGGCAAGCAGGAGGACAGGTTTGGGGCATTTGAACTCACCATTGCAGCTGCTCAGCTTTTCAGTGTTTGCTCCAATTTCTGGGATGATGGAAAGATCAGATGTGTTTCCAGTCTGAACTAAAAGGCTGTGAGGTCTGCTCCTCCCAGCAAAAGATGTCTTCACGTCTTGGTGTGAGTTGAGGACACTGGCAGCTCCACAGGAGCAATGCTGAAGAATGTACTCCTGCACCAGAAAAAAAGAAAGCATGCAGACTCTCAGGCTGCAATGGCCCAAGGTAACCAGATGGTGTGATGGTACAGAGAAATTGCAGTCATTACAGTGAAGGGATGCCCAGTGTTTTCCTGAGAACCATCAGAACCCAGACAAATTATTTAATTCAATAAAAGGCTAAGCAGCCTGGAGTAGGCAACATAGAATTTTCATGGCTCATTGGTGTTTAACTTAAATTAACTCAGCATCTTTTGCGCTTGTTTCCCAGAAGGAATTCAATACAAATTTCTAAACACAGGGCTGCTCAGCTAAGGCATTTGTGTAAATAAACAGATTTGTTCCAATAATGACTCTCATTTTAAGACACCACTATTTGTTTTGGAATGTGCACAGACAATATAATGTATTTTTATTGATGGGATGCCATAGTTTGCTTGCATATTACCAGTCAGATTCACTGTATGTGGTACTTCAGCTGCTCTACTTCTGCTGTAGCTGTGGTGGGCAGGGAAGATTTTCTGCACAATGATTCTTGTACAATCATGTCACACAAGAGTTTAGTATGGCAGGAAGCAGGTAGAGCTTTATCCAGCTGAAGTGGAAAGGGAACCAAACTATTGGTATTGGAACCAGGACAGGCCAACACCAACTTAGCACCTCTGGAGATCCCCAAGCCATTGACAGTTTTAACGTAACATTTCTTCTGGATACATGCCACAGCAGCATGGCATTTTGCATTACCTTTGGGAAGTGCTTTGAAAGTCTGGTGAAAGATGTATTAATGCCCACAGCATTGAAGATTTCCTGGTAAACCAAAGAATGTGGAGGAACTATGTTCCCTTTGCGTCCCACAATCGAAATGTCATCAGTCTCTGTGGGGATGACTGTACAGCTCTCAAGAACACCATTGGGAGCACTGGCTACCTACAGTCCTCACGACCAGCTCTTAATACTACATCAACCCATCTCTGCTCTTGGGGTTGTGTCTTCCACAGGTGCGTCTGAGGCATGGAAACTTTTCTATGCTTATAGTCTGCATAGAGATTGAACATGGTTTGGAAAGCAGCCTTAGGATGCCTTCCAAAATGTGATGTAGACACCTTCACATCTCATGGTAAATGGGTGTAGTATAGTGTTACTCTTCTACACAGAGGGGCTGTGACTCTGAAGAGGAAAATGATGGAGAGCTGCTCCATCATTTATAGGAGCTCCATCATGATATAGGAGATGCAGGCACCAGAGAGATACCTGAGAGAGAACACCCATGCAGAGCATGGTGCAAGTGCAGTTGGACATCTAGGTGTCCAATTCCCCACTGAACAGTAGGGGACAAATATGGCTGAGAAGGCATAGCTGAGAAATCTTGGAAAATGCCAAAAAGACCTAAGTTTCAAAATATTTAAATGAAAGCATGGTACCTTTCATTTCAGTAGGAACTGGGAAGGAGGGGGCGTATATGCCAGATGAGGATTTGACCCTGAATTTGCAGTTTGGAAGAGTTACTTTGAGCAATGACTCACGGTTGTAAAGCTTCAGGAAATGCGTTAACAATTCCCAGGCTCTATGTAGGAGACGGCATTCCTCTGAGCATAAGAGATGGGTACATGGAAATGACAGGCTATTCTGCAACCTGACTCAACTTGGCTTTGGCTCTGAAGAGGAGTCAGTCACCTACTGCAGATCCAGTCACAGCAGGTGGCACTAGGGGAGGAATGACACTGCCGGGAGAATAAAAGATTCTCCACAGCAAGGCTAGGAAGAAATAGCTGAGTGTGACAAACCCTTTCTGTTCTTTTGGAAGTGATAAAATAAATAGAAAGGGAGGGGAGGAAACAAGCTGGAAACCTGATGTGATGGACAAAATAAAGAACTAAGAAGCAGAGGTGGGATAGAGCTGAACGAAATATGCAGGGGCTAAAAAATGCTGTTTAGGAGGACACTGAAATAACCTGCAAATTTCAGTCAAATTCCCTAGCTAGCTCTGGATGATAAAAAAGACAAATGGGCACACTGAGATGTTTCATGTCAGGGATTCTTCATTTGGCAGCTCAGAAGTGCAGGAAGGGAAAGAGAATATGGAGTTGGGTAGTAGTACCACTGCTTCTCATTCCCATTGTATCTGTTTTGTGGGAAATTCTTTGATTTTGATGGTTTGAAACCAGAAGGAAAAGAAAGAGCTTTTAATTCAAAACACAGTTGCTAAGGAGGATCATGGATTTTGTTTCGATAGCATTGACAGGGGGAGATATGTAACTGGAAGTTTACAACTGTAGAGAAGTAAAAGCTACTGACTCTGAGCTAGCCATCACATGAAGTTAGGACACTTTCTAACTCAACAGAAGCAAGCTCATCTGGGAAACAAAATTGAACAAGAACAGAAACCCAAGCCCACCCTAAGGGAAGGGGAGCCCACTATGGTGGGTGAAGGCTTCCTGAAGACCAGAGCACCCAGCCCAGGTGAGTATGTGGTCAAGTAGATTAGCATCTTCTCTTACACAGACTTGAAACTTCAAATCTGGGCCTGGGCCTTGGGTATATAATTTAATTGAAGATACTATGGCGTCCTCTTACCTCTTTAATCTGGCTGATCTTCTGCTCTTTCTGCAAGGTGCACACTTGCTTTTGGAGACGCATGTTGTGCTCCTGCAGCTGCCCAATCTTCTCAATCAGTTGACAAATGTGTTCCAGGTATCCCAGACCAGATCCTAGGGCTTTGCTGTTACCTTGGTTCACCTGCAATAATAATGCATCTTGGATCATGGAGTAACAGCAGAGCAATTCTTGCTAGCAGTTGGGAGCACAGAACAGTCCTTACAGCTGTGCAGGCTATGGAAAAAACACTCATGCTTCCTCTTGCAAGGGGCTTTGGTTATGGGCAGGTCTGAACTACAGCATTGCTTGCACACAGCTCTTGTATGGATTACTTAACAAGATGTGCCATCAGAGGAACTCATCTGACTGATCACAGGCTGACACAGAGGACCACCTCATGTCAACCAGTTTCTTTTTCACCTCTCAGACTAGTTTTTGTCTTTTACTTGCCACAGGACCCTTACAAACAAATACAGTTCTACTATATGGTATGGCTGGGGTTAGTATGGCATACTTAGCCATAGCCCCCAGCACAAGTCACGCTTATGTGTAGTGAAGCTGAGCTTGGACCCTACTCAAAGGCACATATCTGCAGGTTGCAATGATTTGATTCTTTGTGACCAACTTGGGTTGATCTGCCTTTGGCAATCTGCAATCCTTACAGCAAAGCTGAACTCAGACCCTCACCACTAGTGGGTCAGTGAGAGGGAAATGTGCCTGAACCATGCTGCCAAGGTGGAAGAACATATTTCCACTGGTCTTTAGCAGATCCCAGATTACATTCCTGCTGCTACTTTCTCAATCATTAAGAGATGCCTGAAGAAAATCTTCAGGATCAAGCTTGCTGTCTGGATATGGTGGGATATTCTGTACCACTGACCTCTCCACACCAAGGGCCTGCAGATTCTCACTGCTGCTCAGCCAAGGGTGCTGCTGGAGACAGACAGTAATCCAGTGGCAGAAGAAAGGCAATGGTGCTTCTCAGCCCCCTGCTCTGCACCTCACCATTTCTGGCCCCAGGACTTCCCCATGCACAGCAAGTATCCTCTCCTGTGCCGCAAGTGGACTCCTCTGAACGTGCTGCTAGTGAATCTGTACAGAGGCTCACTTCCACCTTGGCCCTGCCTGCTGATGTGCATGTGATATAAGTAAGTAAAATAAGCCTCGATCTTTACAAAAGCAGTGCTCTAAGTTTATCTTACTTAAAAAAACCCCAAGTTCCCTCCACAAAAGCAGGAAGCTTACTCTGTCTCCTTTCCCACAACAATCTACATTTTTGGGGAAATGCCAGCCTTGGGACTCTTCCTGTCTTTTCATTATGTCAGAAAGCTCATGGTGTGTTCAAAAATAATCAACATTAGGATTTACTTCTTTTTAAACAAATGATGATACAATGTTATTTATAAACAGGTATTATTATGTCCAGATGCTTTTGTGTCTGAGGTTGGGACAGAGGTCACATGAAATCATATGAAAAACTGTGATGAATAAAAGCCAACCAGTCACTCACAGTCATGATTTTTATTTTCCCCTCAGGCAGAGCCTGCAGAAAAGTGGCAAGACAAAGGTTTCTCAGCCATAAAACTGAGTCCTTAGCGTGTCTGTGTGGTAGGAAGGGGCAAAGCCCCAGGACCCTCAGGGAGAACAAAGCCTCCATGGGATCTGCTGGGAAATGCTTGAATCAAAGCACTTATAACCAACATATCTGAAAGCAGATAAGGATTTGGGGGTGCCCAGCTTCAGAAGCATGATTTGCAGGAAGTATATGATATCAGCTTCTGAAAATCTGGCAGTATTGAGCTGTCCCAAAATGCAGTCAATTTTTTTACACTGTCTCATTCATTATCCTTGAAAATGTAGGTAGCCACTCAGTACTGCTTTTTTGCACATTTAACCCCCCTTTCTGTCAGTTTGCTGTTGCAGTGGCTGATGGCATATCTGTGTTGCCCTAAGGAGACAGGGAGCCAAATCCAACCTGTTATCGCTGTAGAAACACAACAGAAGACTACAAGAGACAGAGGCGCTCTTGAAAAAGAGGATGAAGTAAAATATTTGGCTGTAACCTCAGGATTTGAGAGAAAGCATAAAGCATTTGACTGTGACCTCTTTCACTTAGACACCCTCTTTTTGTTCCATATTTGTCCTCTGCTTAGTATTGTAAGGTCCTTCATGTTCATGGGTGCTAGGTTTGTAGGGCAAAACAGGCAGGGAATGAGAAGAGAAAGTGGTCTTGATTTTCAGTGCTCTGTCTCTTGGGCTGAAGGCACTTGAAAGCAAAGGCACATCTGGAGCAGACATGGAAAAAATCTGGCTTTTAACAAAAGTTAGAGAGAACTTCCAACTCCTGAGCATAAATACAGGCACCCAGAAAATGAGAAGGAAAAAGTGTAGAAGCAGTTGATCCAGGTTTTGGGGCAAGGTAGATTTACACCTGTAGAGGATGTAAACAAGACTAAAGGTTGTACTCAATATGCTGGGGAACCCTGTTTCACAGCCAGCCTTCAGAGACTACTCAGGGCAGGCAGCTTGGGCTAGTTAATAGGAAGTTAACTTGCATCTTATTAAGTGATCCCAGCAAGTTCAAATGAGCAAAAGGCAAATCAGGCAGATCCTCTGGTGCCTGCCCATCCCTGCAGGGCCAGCCACCTCTGTGGTCAGTGTGCAAGAGCAAAAAGCTTTTAGGGGGAATGCTTCACCTTGCTTGCCCCGCCACAAGGCCCGTTAGCATGAGGATTGCTCAGATATGGCAGGTACTTAACACAGAAAATTTGTGTAATTTAGCTGGTTGCCCCCCAAACAATTTCTCAGAGAGGGCCTCTAAGGGAACCCTTCCAGGACTTTCTTTTCTATAGACTGGAAACCAGTAACAAGTGGTGTTCCTCAGGGATCGGTGTTGGGACCGGTCTTGTTCAACACCTTTGTGGGTGACATGGACAGTGGGATTGAGTGCGCCCTCAGCAAGTTTGCCAATGACACCAAGCTGTGTGGTTAGGTTGGTATGTTGGAGGGAAGGAATGCCATCCAGAGGGACCTTGACATGCTTGTGAGGTGGGTTGTTGCCTACCTCATGAAGTTTAACCATGCCAAGTGCAAGGTCCTACAGCTGGGTCGGGGCAATCCCAGGCACAGCTACAAGTTGGGCAGAGAAGAGATTCAGAGCAGCCCTGTGGAGAAGGCCTTGGGGGTGTTGGTCAACGAAAAAATGAACATGAGCTGGCAGTGTGCGCTTGCAGCTCAGAAAGCCAACCGTATCCTGGGCTGCATCCAAAGGAGTGTGACCAGCAGGTCAAGGGAGGTGATCCTGCCCCTCTACACTGCTCTCGTGAGACCTCACTTGGAGTATTGTGTGCAGTTCTGGTGTCCTCAACATAAAAAGGACATGGAGCTGCTGGAACAAGTCCAGAGGAGGGCCACGAGGATGATGAGGGGACTGGAGCACCTCCCGTATGAAGATAGATAGGCTGAGAAAGTTGGGGCTGTTCAGCCTGGAGAAGAGAAGGCTGCATGGAGACCTCATAGCAGCCTTCCAGTATGTGAAGGGGGAATATAGGGATGCTGGGGAGGGACTCTTCATGAGGGACTGTAGTGAGAGGACAAAGGGTAACGGGTTCAAACTTAAACAGGGGAAGTTTAGACTGGATATGAGGAAGAAATTCTTTAATGTGAGGGTGGTGAGGCACTGGAATGGGTTGCCCAGGGAAGCTGTGAATGCTCCATTGCTGGCGGTGCTCAAGGCCGGGTTGGACATAGCCTTGGGTGGTGTGGTTTAGTGTGAGGTGTCCCTGCCCATGGCAGGGGGTTGGAACTAGATGATCTTAAGGCCCTTTCCAACCCTAACTATTCTATGATTCTATGATCTTCTGGTCATGCCAAGTGCAGCACAGAACCTGTGCTGTCGCATTCTGGTCTAAATATTTTCCTCCCAGCACCTGTGAGACAGTTTTATGCTAACAGTGGAGGGTGAGCAAGCATAGAAAAACTGCAAACATCCTGCAGGATGAGTCTCTTCCAATCTCTCTACTTCCAGATGAAGCTTCCCAAAACTTCCACCTAACTGGACTGAAATTTTCCCCATCCCCCACATGGCGATTGTCAAATGGTATTGGAACAAAAGCCATGTGCCCATTTTTGAGTTGATGAACCGTAAGAGGAAGGAAAAATATCTCACCCACTTTTTCGAAGCTGAAGATGCAGAGATCAGACAGACACAATTTATGAATCAGACGGTTAAAGTTGCGCTAGAAAAGTAATGTATAAATAGGTGACAGATTTTGCTTCCAGGTACATCAGACTGAGCCAGACTCTTAGCTGGAAGAAAAGGAATCCAAGGCTCTCAGCTATACTATGCTGAGTTAATTCCATTACAGTTTTGACCCTGTGGAGTTAGGTTCAGTACTTTACACACATGTAACTAAAGAGAGACTTCTGCCCTTGTTATTGCTCCCCTGGCAAAGTTTTGGAGTCAGTTTTTCAGTACATGTGTCCCTGCTCAGCTGGCAATAAACCATCACAGTTCTGCTGGCTCACAAGACTGGCATCTGCACAGGGAACTTTGGCTTATCTAGAGCCTTTCAGTCAATATTTTCACTAGTGTAAAATCAATTTTCCTCTGAAGCCACCAGAATCACAGAGGTGGGAGCTTGTCCCTCTGTGTATGTGTAACATCATGCTCACTGCAGCATCTGTGCACTTACAAAGGTTTGAAGTTCAGTGAGAGCTGCAAGAAAGACTTGTTTTCAAGCCTCTTGTCCAATTGATTCATAATCAAAATCTGCTTTTCAGACCATCTAATCAGTATTTTGTCCTGTCTCTGGAATGTTAATGTTATCTGTTACTTTGATGCATGTGATAGGCTTTTCTTCCATTGGGCTCAGTGGAAAACTGTCCTGGGCTGGACATGGCAACAGGCGCTGAAGCTGACAGGCAGGATTGGCTTGCAGGTGAAGCTCTTCTTCATTCAGTCAGCAGTTCGCTGCTGGTTTTTGCAGTGACTGAGGTTTCTGTGCTTCACACAATGCTCTTCAGTTTCTTTTGTGGATAGTTTTGAGTTATACCTCGCTCCATCCTCCCATACATCCCTCACTGCCCACTCCCACCACATTCACATGGCCAAATATGGAGGCAGTGTGGTCACTGCACTGACAGCTAAGGAACGTAATTACAAACTTCCCATCGTGGGCTTAGGGCAACTGATTAGTGACGCCACAGGCTGAGCATTTGTCACTGGAAGCTGACAACACCAAAAGGCTAGTGAATAACAGGAAAGAGAGGGATCATGCTGTATACTTCTGGCAGCTCCACCCTGCTGTCCAGGAGGGGCTGTGCTTGCTGATAGCTTCTGGTTTCCTCTAAGCAGCACGCACATGCTATGGGGCTGATCATCACAGGTTGCCCTATGCTCACTCTGAACTCTACCACTCTCTGCAGAAAAGTATTTTGACTGCTTTGGCCCATGATAATAATTAGTACTGTGTGAATAATGTGGGGGTTTTTTTATTTAATGATGTCAATGCTCCCACCCTCTCTCTTTTTCTAGGGGTATGGGCTGACTTTAAATGTAAACTTAATGGAGTGTGAGGAAGTGTTTGCAAAGCAAAAGCATCAAAAGCTGTGTCTCTTCAAACTGACCCCAAACATTTCATTTGGCTTAGAAGGAAATGCTTTTATTTAAGCTTCAAAGTTCTTTCACTTGTTTGACAGCTTCCACTTCCTTTCATCTTTCTAAATGTAGGCAAATGTCAAAATAATGACGGTTCAAAACAAAAGATCAGAAAGCTTCGTTTAAGAAATGTCAGACTGAAATGATTTGATGTATATTTTCAGCCAAAGCCGTTCACCAAATGAATACAGATGGTCAAAACATTTGGTCATTTCTAGTCTCTCTTCTTCAACATTTTCCTTCCTGTTCTCTTGGAAGCGTCCTCAGCAGTCAGGGAGGACATTAAGGGGCATCCTCATCCAGAGACTGAATCCTTGCTCGGCTGTGGTATGCTATCAAGCATGGTGCTGTTGGCATTGCCCCAGCCGGCTGGGGTGGGGAAAAGCAACTGCTCTCCTGATACTCAAAAGTTGTATTCCCCAAACCAGCAACACAACTGAGAAAGGTGTTGTCACCTAAAATCAAATGTCCTCAGCTGGCATAAAATATAAGCCAATGTAAGCAGTCTTGCATCTCTATCAACATGAATTTAATGCAGCAGGAATAGATTTGATAGAACAATTTGGTTTACCATGCTCTTTGTGGCAGAGCGGGAATACCCTGTACTGGCCTGCTGTCTTTCAGACAACACTGATGGCATTTCCAGGGTTATCTAAGCCCCAGAGATGACATCAGGCCAGACAATATGTCCCAAGTACCATGCTGTATCTTGGACATGTTACAGGCAAATGTGGAAACCACAGAGTAAGCCTGGAGCAAGGTCTTAGCTGGAGCAAGGTCTTAGCTGGGGTGAACGATAACGCACCCATCAGCTGTATGGGCAGATGATCATCCAGGCATCATTTCTTAGCAGGTCTCACTCTGTCCTGCCTGTGTTGTATGGCAATGAGGACAGGTCAATCCTGTGCAGGTCTGGTGAGGACAGAAGGCTCTGCAGCTACAGGAGGCTGTCCCAGTGCTTGGAGGCACACAGCACAGCTGCAGCCGCAGGTCAGTGCAGCAGCCATGGGCATTTCTTGCCCCAGTCAGCTTGTGTGCTACTTGGCATCCCAGCAGTTTGAAGAGCACTGGTCTTGAGGTACAGCAGCCTGGAGGTACTCTGCGAAGAGGGGCAACCCTCCCCAGGATCTAGGTCACAGCTGTACTTATACGGCTCCAAAAACAAAGAAAGAAAAGTGCTCTGGGGCACAGAGCTTTAGCATTCAGCCAGTGAGGATATTAAAAAGGAGGGAAGATAAGCTACCAAGAGCTTCATTTCCTCTTCAGCTTCTTTCTAATTTATTCTCTTGTTTATTTAGATGCTCTCCTTTGGGAAACTGAATCTCTATTTCACAAAAGATTTAAAGGAATTTCACAGGCAGCCAGAGCTATCAGACAAGACCAAGCTGGCTGCACACTCTCTGGAGTGAGACAGAGAATTTAGGTAACTTTATAAAAGGTCTTCTTTGTGGCCAAACTCTCCTGCTCTGGTCCTTTTTAACTCTCTGCCAAAAGGCCAAGCTGCTGACTGCTTAGGAACTATGCAAAATAGACATTTGCCTTTGCTGTGTGTGAGACAGCTCTGGAGAGGAAGAGGCTACTCAAGTGGATCATGCGTTACTTTTTACCCTCTCAATATGCAATGTTAACAGAGATGGGCCATCTCTGACCTTCCTCACTGCTCAGGAGGGTTTGGCATGCTGGACAGGAAGGCCATTGCCTGATGATTTAGGGCCCAGGCAGGGAGGTCATGGTAAAATTATATGCACAGCACACAGCACTTGTCACTTGGCTTCCTTCTACCCATCTCCCATTCCAATTCATCACTGTTACCGCAATGAACACCCTAAAAAGAAATCCCTGTTATGCACTGTTGGATGTTTTTGGTGAGTCTGTGTGACTCTCTTCACCTAATCTGCTCTTCTCCTTTCCCTTTGCCCATGGGACTCTTTGGTATGTCCCCTTGTCAGGAATCGGCTACCCGCTTGTATCTTGCCTTTGCTGGTTCATGGAAGCCACCACAGTGAGCAGACAAAGCGGTGATCTGTCGGCATGCCTGCAGCATGGGCTGAGTGCTTGCCAGCATCCACTATGGGAGAAGGTGCAGCAGAGCTTTTTATTTTCCTGTCTGCTTTTTCATTTCCTGTGGCACAGTGTGCGCAGCAAGGGGGAAAAGGAGTCTGGTGTGGAACAAGCTACTGAAATTATGTCTCTAAGTTTGGCCCACCACACCTCTGCTGGGGAGTTAAAACGCAATCTCCATTTCTAGCCCAGCAAAGATTTGAATTTGTGCATGCGCTCACTGCTCACTCATTTAGAGCTGGCTCAAGAGGACAGGACAGACCTGAACAGAAATTAGCTACCCTTTAGACAAGTTCCCTCCAAATTCGGGCACCCCAACAGCAGCCCAGCTGTTCCCAGGAACAGGAATAACCTGACCTTGAAAAAGAAACTATGTTCTGATCCACGTCAGGTGTATCAGAGGACAATGACTATCTTCACAATTTTCATTTTAAGACCAAAATCAAGTCCATTCTCTAATCTAGGGCTTTTTGAAACATCAGATCTCCATGAGCCATTGTCATCCTTACCCAGACCTGATACATGTGAATAACTTAAGAATTTCACTACTGGGAAAAAAAGCTCTTAAAAATCAGTTACCATGATTTGCTGCTTACAACAGTTTCAGGGGAGATTTTCTAACTCACATATGTCCTAGTTTGTGACAAGCAAAAGGACTTGAACCTTGGCTGAGATATTTGGACAGGCCTAGCTCTAAGATTCAGTTTAGATGTTTCTTACCTCACTCAATCTACAGCATTTATCCATGTACTCATCTAGACTGTCGCTTGTGGGGTACTTCTTCAGCTGATGGTCATGGATCTGGAGGTCTTGCATGCTGCCAAAGTTCTCCGGGAAATTGTCAGCAACTGTCTTTGGCTCTTCTATGGGATCTGGGGTGTGAAGAATGCTTTCCCTGGGAGGGTCCATCTCTGGGGTGGGTTCCTTTTCCAGAGATTGCCTTTCGCTCTGGTCAAAATGTTCATCTGGATTTTCTTCCTGAGGGACACTTAAGTCTTCGAGGGAAGCTGCAGGACCCTGCATAGCATCTGCCTCCTGGCTGTAGTACTCGGCTTGCTTTTCGCTCTCTGGATCTTGGTGGCTGACTTTTCTGGCATCCTCTTTACATGTTCTCATTACCAAATGGTCAATTTCTGGAGAAGAAGAGGTGCTAAGCACACCTGAGTCACAAAATGAGTCTCTGCTGTGAAGCACAAAGCTCTTCTCTGAACCGGTTGGTGTTGATGGAGAATTAGCCCCACTTGGCAAGTCAACTCCTGAGTCCTCAGATTCGAATTTGGCGAATCTGTGAAGCCGGCACTTGGACTGGAAGGCACTGAGGTCAGGTAGTGTGGCTACATAGTCTGTGCTTGCCAGGGCATCTGCATAGTCTGGATCTGCTGTTTCAGCTGCTGCATTCGGATTTCCCTGGCAGTCTGGTGGGAGGCTGGCACCATGGAGATGGGACTCTTCTGTGCAGGCTGTGTCAGCTGGAGCCTCTGTGATTAACCCTGGGTTTTGAATTCCTTCATTGCTCAATATCTTCATATGTGTTAATACTACTTTGTCCTCAGCGGGTGGGCTCTTCTTACCTGCTTAAATGAAAATAAGTAGAAGGTCACAAAAGGCTACAAAACCTACGGTCTAGTGCCTCCCCTGAGGGATGCGAAATGCAGAACTTCTACATTAAGGTGGTAGAGGGGGACAACCCTTATTTGTTTTTCTAGAGTTACATGAAGATTTCTTGTAGGCTTTGCTACAATAGAAGTGTTTTGTTTCATAGCCCCAGAGCCCTTCAAGGGGAGTCATAAATGCACATTGACTTCTGATTTAGTAGATAGGTAGAAAACAACACATGTAGCCAGATAACCTTTTAGTGATTACCTGTGTACAAACATAGAGAAGTACATGCCCTTTCAGCACGATAGACATGCATTTAAGGCTAAAATATTTCCGCTGATTAAATGTATCCTGAACCAGAAGACAAAAAGGATAAAATGAAATCTGTCTTTCCAACAGGCTTAAGTGAATTTTACAAGCCGTTTGCAAACTGATATTCTCTGCACTCATACAGGTGACAGAAAGCAAGAACTGATAGGAAAAGCAAACGAGGCACTGTAGATATTTTTCACTCCCTGTATGGTTTTAGCTATGAAATAATTTCTTTAAATGAAATCTTACCTTCTCCAAAAAGAGAAAGGAAATGGGAGCTTTGTTCGTGAGCTTTTTGTACACAGACAAAGAAGACTTTTTTTCATATCACAATTATTTCATGCAGTAATGTGGTAGAACAGTGTCTGGATGAAAGGCTAATCCACAGGAGTTGAAGATCTGCCTCCAGGTTTTCTGGTATGAGAACCAGTGTGAAAGCACTGCATCCACCCTTTAACAAACTGCAACCTCAGCTTTAAATCTGTCTGCACGTGGATTTTGAACCAAGAATTGCTACAGTACAAAACTTCAGTTTCTCTGGTACCTTTTCGCTTATTAGTGCCTGACCCACAGAGCCTCAGAGGGCTACAATGCATACTCTTTTCAGGATATCTTACTTCCTACTTCATTTCCTTTCATTCCCCTCTCCTACTTGCTTCCTTCTGCCTGACATTAAACTAGGCAAACTCACTCATGGTAATGTAAACATCCCTAAGCAGGCAGAGAAGCTGGGGACCCTCTGCTGGTGGTAGATCAGGAGGAGGTTTGCTGTACAGCCCTCCTTCAGAGTAACCCAGAAAACTCTCCATTTCAGAAACAATCCATTTTTCAGCCTTCCCTCCTCCAGCTTGCTTTCTGCAATGTCCACAGACAATGGAAACTTTGAGGCCATTTTCTACTTTTTTAAAATTCCTTCTATTTGATCACGAGAATTTCTTGGGATGCCGCTGAAACATGCCTTTTACTGTTCATAGGCAGCCATAAATTTAGCATTTTACACTGGATTTTCATAAGGTGCTGTCAGTGATAAATCATGCCATCTGATGGGGGTTTTGTGGCATTTGGGCATAGTGCTTATAACACCTTACAGAAGATCTTGTTTATCATATACAGAATTTGCACTTGCCTCCCTTGTCAGGATTCACAGGCATCTCTCCACTGTAAAGAGCCACATCTGGGACAGTCAATGCCCAGATGACCATCAATGCAATGACCATCAGCAGTGCAATACCAGTACATTGCTGGGAGGGGGGAGCATGATTTGCAGCCTCATGCACAGCAAAATGCCCCCTGTGAGAGGGAGCTTGGTGCCAGGTCTTGGAAGAAAGTGGAGCTGAGTCGTTACTGATTTGGAATAAAGAGGATCTACCTGCTCAGTTGCAAACACCTTTGGCAGAGTGAGGCAAAGCGTTGTATCTGCATGAAAAATGAAAGGCTAACAGGCTCTTCTGATGGCATCACCACCGCAGATGGCACAACAAACCCACTGAGGCTCAGGAGAACGGTCACAACGCTGCACTTTCTTTTTAAGAACAAATAGTACAGCTATCACTCTTGCCAGGAATTACTAGATGCAATGGTAGTTCCCTCCCACAGACTCCAATTGCCTTCAGTCACTAACCATTCCATGCTTTCCTTTGACTGGAGGTTCTCTTACTGTCTTTCAATCTGCCCTCTTTTTTCTTGCTTAACTGGTTCCACCCTGGCCTACACAAATATTTCTTTGTCCGAAATCAGGAAGCAGCATATTAAAATGAGGTCTTGCTTCTTACAGATGTCGGATGCTTTAATTCATATCTTTTATGACTACAAAAGCTACAATGTGTACCAGAAAGTTTGGCTGGGGTAGAAAAACTGAAAAATGAGATGAAATCTCTGACCTTCTACATGAGGGTTCCCTCAATACCAGAAACTCCAAGCTGAGAAAGGTCTGCACTTTGGACAAGACAGTCCCTTGCTCTCCCTGTCCTGTGGCCAGTAGTGACATTGCGTGGTTTCACAACAGTTTCTTATTTATCTGCTCTAGGCTGCAAACCACTGATCTCAGCATTGGCAGATTCTGGTAATCACAGTCTTTGAGCATTTCTGATTTAATCTCCCAACCCTTTGCAGTGATGCAAAATGTAATCATCCCCCTACCAGAAGTTCGGAATAGATGCAGAGGACAGCAATATTTTGCAAAACACTTAGGCACCTCATCCTCATTCATTCAGTGATGTTTTCTTGTGGTCAGTGAGGTCACCTGTGCTACAGCAGAGAGATCTCCCATGATTAAGGCAGTGACCTGAAACTCGAGTTTTTCTTGCTGCACCTCACTGACAGAACAGTCTCTTCTCTGTTAACCAGGTTATGGGATCTAAACCATGGGGCTTCCAACAAGCAGATCTTTTCTTCTGTAAATCTTGAAAGAAACATACAAAAAACCTCAGTTCTTTCAAGCCTATTTCAACAAACACCAGAATGGTGCAAATAAAGCTCATGTGTGCAAGCCCCTCAGCTGCTCTAAATTAGCTCATTACCAGGGCCCATACCAGAATTGTGTCAGCTAATTCTGGTTGAGGACTTGGTCTGTAAGTGCTTTGTACAACAATACCAGGGCCCCAGAGCAAAACAGGGAAGATGGTCTTCCGTCTGTGCTGGAGTGTGTGTGCTGCAGGGGTTCAGTTACAGCGCTGTGAGGAGGCTTCTGAAAGGAGGTGTGAAGCACTTCAGGGAGCTGAAGCCTGGCATTAAGGTTGGTAAGATGCATCTACTTGTGCTGGCAGCCAGCCAGGTTTGACACTGCTGCTCCTGGGAACCTGGCCAAGAGTTTTGCTGTTGTTTTTTGTTTCCTTTCCCCTGGACTGCTTTTCCACACCCCTTCTAGGTGGGGATAAGGTACTGGAAGGCAGCCGGCTGGGACACTGGTATGGCAGCAGGGGAGAGAATGGAGTTGTGTGTATATGCTTAGGAATCAGGATAGCTTCCTGCAGCATCTTTGGCAACGTGTCTGGGCCAAATATGGTCTGTGGTTAACCTGTGCTACTTGCCTAGTAGCCCTCTCAGAGGGTTATATGGCTCTGTAATCACACTAGAGATAAAAAGGGTTCCCTGTGTTGTAATATGAGCCTGTAACTGATTGTGATTGATTATATGTAGCCATGGGCCAGTTGCTGGATTTCCTGTACAACTGGAGAGTAAGACTTCTTCCCTCCTAACAAGGAGGTGGTAACAGTGAACTAGCTAATATCTGAAGGTAATTAACAGGGAGAAAAAGGAATTGATGCGTCCCAGCTAGGTCTCTAGAACTTTTCTTTGTTTCCAAATTGCTTTCTAGGATACTTCTCTGTTGGCAGTTAGAAAAGCCTAGCAGAGAAATTTAAATCCTTCAAAGGTAAATAACATCCCATCAGCTCCTGTCCCTTCGTTTCCTTGCAGTTTTAAGTCCAGGTGCATTTTTCCTGTTGCACAATAACTAGTAGCTGCTAGGGCACAGCCTAGCGCATTAATACAGAGATTTCTGGCCTGAGGAAGGAGGGCAGATATCTAACATGAAATTACTTTCAAGCACTTTCTTTATTGCAAATAAGTTGTGTGCAAGAGATGCACTCAAACAACTGCCCAGGCAAAACCCCCAGGCATTCCCAGTCCTGGCCAGACTTAACTTTTGCAGAAGCTCCCACCTTTATAGTAAATCAAGCCAAAGTCTGTATTCAAATTCTCATGTTCCAAAGCATTGAAATCCAGCTCCAGATTTTTTTATTTTTTGCATCTACATCTGTGGCTCAAAGGTGTGTTTCACTGGCAATTCCTTCAGTGTGAGCCCTGTTAAGCTCTGTGAAACCACTGAGAGGGATCCTTGGCCTCAGACCCATTGGCTCAAGTATCATGGCACATGGTCTTCTGATGCATCTAGCTAATGGGAAGAAGCCAGACTGGCATCAGGATGTGTGCTGCTAGTGGCAGTAGAGAGCTATACCATACAGCACTGCCCTGCGCTGCTCTCTTCTGGTCTGTGCCCACCCATCTTCCCAAAATGTTCATGCTTTGTAGGCTATTTGGCAGGGGGAGAATTTCTGTTAAACATGCGTACAATGACTGGCGCAACTAGAGTGAAAGCTTTGCTCGTCTCAATCTGCCATTGTGTTGCAAAGGATAGTAGCATTGGAGCCATGGCAGTCCTCTGTCCCCAGAGCTGCTGCAAGGTTCATGTGCACAGAGTATCCATCCATGGTGGGTGGTGCTGGCAGGATTTTGCAGGGTGGCAGTCCCAGGGAGAGGCACAAAGTGAACAATCCAGAGATGCTCAGAGTACCTTTTCCTCCCCCCACTCCCATCCACCACAAGACAAGCAACACCCTCTAGATTTAGGTTCATAAGGTCAGTACTTTCCAACTGTAGTGTGCCACAGGAAAAGAGCACCAAAAACAAAGGGCAGCACCAATGACTTGGGTTGCTGGAGTAGCAGGGATTTTGCTCAGCTGCCCTGCAAAAGAAGACCAAAGTCAACCATTTTCATTCCTACCAGTCTGCTTAGCCCTGAGCACAGGAGCAGGAAGCACATGCACCCCAAAAAAATTTCTTCAACATCCCATAGAGGACACACACAGCCTGCCAAGTAACTCCTTTTTAGCTGTGCCAAGGATTAAATCCTGTGCCACGCAGGACAGGTTCCATGACGGGGCTGTGGCCTCCAAGTAACCGACTAAGAGATGATCATCAGCCTTTTGAAGAATCATTAGGCAGCAGTGACTAGTGAGCTGGAGTCGAACTCATGACCTAGAAATGAAAGGCCGCCTCTCCCATTCAGCCCTTGCATTCCCTCATTTTCCTTCCTTCCTCTACAAAAAAGTCTCCCTTTAGTCCTGTTACTGAGGCACTGTTCTCTAACACTGCTGGCAGTACAGCTCAGGTGGTATTTCCCTTTCACTTAGAAGAGGGGATTGGGTTTTTTTTCCTCAGCAGTGATGAGGTCTCAACTTCCCATCATTTAAGGGGAAAAGGGTCACTTCCTTTCTGAAACAATAGGCATTTTTTGCTGTTGACTCTTCCCCCATATGTGCTGAGGGGTGGTGCTGGGGCCGTGCTGGCACCTCCTCCTCAGCACTTGCCCACCAGTGAGCCACACGCAGAGCATCCAGGAGCTGTGTTAACTTTGCTAGCTGGGCAATGGCTGTCCTTTGCACAGCCCCGTGGGCACACGAAATTGTTGCACATGCAGGATCGCATTACTTGGAATAACTGGATTACTCCTATGCTGCAAAAAAAAAACCCAAAACCACACATCAAACAACCTCCACCCAAAAAAAAAAAAACCCTGCAACCACTACCAACTGATGGTCCAGGAGGAAAATATGTTTCCACAGAGCTTTGCCATGGACTTCCATGGGGTGAGGATCTCCCTTGCTCCCTGATACTTTACAAGCCTGTTCAAGATCACATCCCAGGCCTGGCGATGGCAGGGGTGCCGCCTGGCCCCAGGTACCCGCAATTCATCTGCCTTCCCAATGCCTTTCAAGCAAAGCTAGTATGTGAGCATGCTGCTGTAATTTTGGCTGCCCAACCTGAGCAATGGCTTCTCATAAACAATTAGGACAATTGCGAGCCGAAGAATTTCTAAGGGGAGCTTATGGAAATGTGTTTGGTGCACCACTCATAACCTCTGTCCGCAATGGCAAAAACTTACGAAGGCATGAAAATCACTGTCTTAGAAATACTTGGGTTTACTGGAATTGTGACTGAAAAAATCCAGATTTGCAGAGGAACAAACTGCCATGTGGTAACGATATTTGTATGATGGATCAAATTCTTGAAATCTCAATTAATCCAACTGGGGAACTGAAATGCATGTGGATTTCATGAGAATATGTATACAATTCAATTTGCTTGAAATGCTGAATGCAAAGGAATAACCACAATAAAACTGAGCTCTCAGACAGTCCTTAAACAAAAAAAGCACAAAGTTCTTAGATTGTTTGGCTCCAAGGTGCTCTCCAGTCTCACTGTTAGTTAAGGGTGTGAAGTTCCTCCAGATGATAGTTTAGTGATATAAGGTGACCAGAAACATAAATCCCCCATAGCTGCAGCTGATAATGGTAAATACATAAAACAGATCCATAAAATAGATGCTGAAAGACAACAGGGTTCAAGGACTCTGACTGGAGAGGTATTCATTGCTTTAATACCTATGTTTTAGAAGAGAAGGAGATAATTATAGCTCTTTCCAGGCATTTGAGGAGGAATGAGAGATTGATTGTTTACTGATGGATATAGTTGGGTGGACTAAAGAGGAAATGGATTTCCAAGTAGAAAGGCCACTTGACATTTTTACAACTTGCTCCTATTCATTCCAAGTGACCTGTGAAGTTTTTGAAAGCCACAGGTCTGACAGATTAGTGAACTCTGGCAGAAAGTGGCACAGCAGGTCCCCAGAGACCACCTGCTTTACCGGAGGTAACTTGGGTAGCTGCCAGTCACCAGTTTTCAGACCAACGCCTGACCTTGCACATCACTAAAGAGCCTTTGCCACCTGTTACTGCCTTTGTCCTGCAACTTATTTCACAGAATCACAGAATGGTTTGGGCTGGAAGGGGCCTTAAACATCATCTAGTTTCTTTGGATGTATTGCCCAGTGGGAAAGCCAGGCCTAGGATGATTTTGGGGCATGAGGATCTGTGCCCAAGTCCTCCCTACTCTACAGTGTAACCATTCCTGGGGTCAGGAGGAAGCCCACTGCCCACCATCACCTGTAGTGCTTATTTGTGAGACTCTGTCAGGGAGATGACAGCTTTTATTGAAGACCTGCAAATTCTTCTGCATGTAAATTTCCATGTGCTTCTTCAGGAGAAAGGTTCAGAACCTCAAATAGAGGAAATGATGCTTTCATGGGCAGCCCTGTATAATACCAGATTATTTGGCTTGCAACTCATTAGTGTGTCTGAGCAGAAAATTAAAACAATAGAAACACATACACCACACCTTGGCAAAAACTGTCTTCTTTAGGAGCTCTTTCCTGGCACATCTGATTTGCAGGCTGCCTCATATTGCAAAGCAGTATTCAGCCAGTAATGAATTAGGAGACTGGAAGCCCTTTGCAAGGATGGAACTTGCCCCCCAGTGATGACAGGTATGTAGTAATTCAGGTTTTATTGCCTATAATAAGCTTGGATAAACAACTGTTCAATAGCCCCACAGACTAAAGCCATTAAGACCCCAGTGCTTCCACTGAAGCTAAAGGAACTCATGAATCATATCAGAAAGGTCACTGTTAACCCATTCTTCATGTGCAGTCATTGCTGTCCCTAGGCAAAAACCTGGAGTGCTACTTCTGCTAAATGAGGCAGCAGTGGGCAGGAGTAACCATACTCTTTGGTATGCCTGAAATCTTACATGGTTGAAATGAGAGTGGTGACAATTTGGGGCTTTGTTGGTCTTGCTGGGGCCACACAAGGACCTTGCTGAGATAACATGGAGGAGGTGGTGATCCAGGGCTCTGTAGCTGCGGTAAACTGAACTTCCTGATAGAAGAGGTCCTGCTACCCTGATACTTCTGCTCTAAAAGCCCCCAAGGGAGTGTGTGTGTGGGGGAGAAGATCAGCTTATACCTCTGTTATTGAGACACCATTCCAAAAAAGTTTAATTTGTTTTATATTCTCTATCTTAAGCTGCATTTCGAGATGCAACTGTAAAGCCCCTGCCACAAAACTTGCACGAAACAGCATATTCCTTGCTCTTTCTGAATACAGATAGGGTCCAAACCAGGACACGATATTTGGTACCTCTTTCCAGCCTACATGATTAAGGACTGCTGCCCCTGTTTCTTACCTGGAGAAATTTTAGCTGTATCTCTTTCTGATTCCTCAGTGCTCTGAGTGATAAGTCTGTTCCTCCACCAGAAGCTTCCACCTACCCCTATGACAATACTGCTGTGCCTGGGTAATGAGGGACACTTCCATGTGGAAGAGCAAGCTTCCTTTCAGCTCTTAACCCTGTCATCAGACTAGTGGTATATAGCTTGGGGGAAACAAAGTTCACGGCCAGATTACATGCAGGGGGGAAAAATAATGAGCAGTTTCCATCATTCTGTAAAATGGCATCTCTTCCTCCTCTCCCCATGTCTTGTGGTGGTGGTGGTGGAGTGCTCTCGCAGCAGCACTGCTCCAGAGTCCTTTGTGTTGCTGGGTAAAACTGCAGTCTCTAGACCAGACCCAGGCAGAGAAATGTGCTTCAGCAGCCTTGCTACAACAGTACCCAGCAGTTGCCTGCTGCCACACCTCAGAGAGGCTCCAGCTCACACAGATCTCTGAGCAGCTGCCCCAGAGCAGGAGAGCTGGGAAGCATAGTCCCAGCAGTGGGTGCCTGAGCACATGGACACAGAGATGCCCAGGAACACGGCAGCTCTGTTGAGTCCTGCCTCCTTGAACTAGAGCAAGACAAGCAGCTGCTGCAGAGTTCAGCATGCTGATGGGAAGTCAGGACCCCAGGAGGCATAACCACACCACCACGGTGTTTTGCAACATCTTTACCATTCTGCTCTTGTACAGCAACCTACACTTAGACTCTGGCAAACTCTGAGTGGCCACCTTTGTGCCAAGTAAACCAACCATTCAGTGCAGTGATGTTAATGGAGACAGAAACTGCAGATCTCATTTACAGCTGGCACAAGCTAAGCTGAAGGGTAAATAGGGAGGCTAAAGGGTTTCTGCTGCCTGGGACTTGCGATCTCAGCCTGCAGCCCTGGCTAAAGAATAAAACATACCAGACCTGAGAAAGGCAGACTGAGACCGCATCGTTTGTTTCAACAGACTTGGAAAGTTACAAGCAATCTGCTGCCTTCTCTACTTGGGTCACCTCATGTGCACAGAAAAGGAGGATGCAAATAACACACCTCAAACTGCGGATAATCCCTGTTGGATGGGGATATACGCGCCCAGAAAGCGATCCGATGTGCGTTGCCAGCTCAGTGTCAGACTGAGGACAGATTTGACCCGCCTCACGTTAGCGCAGAGCCCGAGCGAGGCGTGCGGGCCAGCGTGCGCGCAGCTGCTCGGATGCCGAGCCCCGTTTTCACTCTTCCTGCTCCCATCGTGGGCAGTTCGCCCTCCTTCACGCACAGCCCACTCGGGATCGCGGCGCTCTCGCCTCTCCTGCTGTTCTCTCCCAAATCTTATAAATGCAAAATAAACCCATTTTAAGAGGAAAACAAATCGGTTTAAGGCGCGGGGACGGGGGACGGACTTGTTGCAGCCTTACCTGCGTGCGGGCAGAGACAGCCAGAGAGCAGCGAGCGCAGCATGGGGCCGGGGACGGGCGGCAGCGGGATGGCGGGGCGCCGGCAGCCCGTCCGGCGGGGCTCGGGAGCGGAGCTGGGCGGGCCGGGCTGGGTTTGCCCTAAGTACCGTCTGCTTGGCCGCTGAGGGGCAGGAAGGGGGTGGCGGAGAAGCGGGTTTGGGGAGGTGTGCCGGCAGCGTCGGCTGGCCCCGGGCGGGCTGGGGCGGCCCCGGGGGGGCGCGGACTCACCTCTCCTCCACGGCGCTCCCAGGGTGAAGCTTCGGTGCCAGCTGAACATCACGGCAGCAGCCGCCCTCAGAGGCAGGCGGGGAACGGGGGTGGCATCGCTGCAGGCCCTCCCCCGGGCTGCTGCGAGTCCCCCGGTGGGCGAAAGGGGCCGGGGGCCAGGCTAGGGCATGGCGGGGCAGCGGGCAGCAGGCAGCGCTGCCGGCGCGGAGGCTGCGGAGCGGCGAGCGGGCGCCCCGCCAGCAGCGACTTATAAAGGGAGCAGCCCAGAGGAATGCATCTCCTTTGGCTGATAAGCCGAGATGACTGGAGGGGTTTGAACTACCTTTGCAACCCCCAGAGGACAGAAGGGGAGAAAGGAAAAAAGTGACGGGAGAGAAGAAGAAGAAAAATATTTCAGCACTTGCATAATGTCAATAAACAACCCCCCTCTCGAGTGGCAAGAAAGGAAAGGCTGGAATGTTTTGGGCGGAGAGGAGAGGGAGTAGAGTGGGTTTGGTGGTTGGTTTTTCTATTTTTTTTCTTTTGATTTTTTTCTTTTTCTATTTAAATAACATCTTCATAATGCAAAACTCTATCGGGGTTGTAGCTGGGGCTGCAGGCTACGGGTAAGAGGGGTGAGGGAGAAGTGGCAGGACTCTCCTGAACACAAGCTTCCATGGGCAGGTTTGTGGTGTCACCCCACTGGAGTGAGCTCCAAATACACAGGCTAGGCGTGAAGAGTCTGGCATGCCCTGAGCATGGCTGTGCTCACCCGAGTGCTGCCCTGGGAAATTTGTGGGAAATTACTCCTAGGCTAGGTTTAAGCAATGCCAGATACCTACAGTCAGCAGTCCCATAACATATATGGGGTCTCTGCTTGCTAAGAGAGCACCAGTTCCTGTGTCACCCTCCCACCTGACTCAAGCGCTGGCAGGTGCTGCTCCACCGGTTAAACCAGCCTAATTCTGTGGACTTCAGCTGTCCACAGGATCAGTGGCCCTGAAGAGACCACAGGGTGGGTGCTACAGCCCTGTTACAAATGCCACGAGAAAGCCAGGCAGGAAGGTAGCTGGCAGGGGAGACCCGGTCCAGCTGCCTTCTCAGCTCTTGAAGTTGATGGTCCTCCTGTGTCTCTGCAACAACCACGGTGGGCCAGATGCCAACTGAGGTGAATTGACTTTTTGCTGTAGCAGTCACTAGAGTTTGCTGATTGACACCAGCCACAATCTAAAGACAGGGATTTTAATCTGCCGCTTTTCCCCACCACATTGCTCTTGTATTTAGTTATTATTTTATTGCTCCAGAACTCACATCATCCAACAGAAGGCATCCTTCATCCCCTGGCTGGGAGATTCATCATACTGTTTCCCATCTTGCCTCCCAGCACAGTGGGATAGAGTGTTCGTGGGTTGCACCCAGTTTTCTTATAGCATTCCAAGCACTCATCATGCACCCAGTGCCTGCTCCCATTTTTCTGGGAAAGCCGGAGGGTTGTGAGCAGGGCTGGTGAGAAGGAAAGCCATAAATTCACTCAGGGAAGGAGGTCCATATTTCTTGCACTGAGGCAGTGCCAGGATGGGGAGGTATGCACTGCTGTGGTTGTTGCTGTGTTATTGGTGTGCAACGTGCTGCCATGCTCTATCCATGCTACCAGCCTGAGCTCACCAGCTCAGCTCCCAGTTGCATTGGGCAGACTTTAATTATGTGAGCAGAAGCATAATTTACAGGTGCCTTAGTATGAATTCAGTAGCACTGTTAGCTAGAGGAATTCTGGGGACAAAGTTGTTGCTCTCTCACCTCCAGCTCTGCTGCCCATATACCATTGCACACTCCTTTTCTGCCATTAAGCTCCATTGCTTTGTACAGGGTTGAACACTCTCTTGCTACCCAGAGGCTTATTTAAAAAATAACTAGGTTGGGAAAGGGAAAAAGCTGCCATGCTGATGTCTGTGTATAGCTGCAACTCCAAGTGCTCTGAGATGTATTAGATTTGTAGTGAGAAAAATCTTTGATGTCAGAAAACAAGGTTCCTAAAGGTGACCCTGAAGCTGCTATTTGTATGCTCAGTTTACCCCCTTGAGTTCAACAAGTGCTTGAGGCCAACAGAAATGACTGTTACCAAAATATAATAAATAAAAGAACCCAGTGACAGTAAGCTTTTTGAACAGGAATAAAACATCCCCTGAAATGCACACGAGCCAAGGGCTCCAGCCCTGGGCTAGGACAAACATGGAGTGAAATTGGCTGGCAATAAGCACAAGATTTTAATGCTGTAGTTACTCTCATGAGAGGGTTTGTGTGAAACACATAATTACTACTGGAAGCATCCTGTGTTGACACAATTTATGACAGTGTTCAGAGTCTAGAGGGCCCCACAAAGTTGTTGTTAGCTGTTGTACGTGATTATTTTTGTCTACACTTGAAAAGTTTTAGTAGCATAACTGTTCTATGTATTTTTTCAATTCAGGTTTATTGGCCATATTAGGATCAAAATGTTTTACACCTGAATAGCTTAGCACTGGATCAGGAAAAAGCTATAGCATGCTTAGCACTTTAATCCAAGTGTAAATGCATCTACCTGGATGGAGATTTTACCATTTTGTGGTTGTATTATTAACAGCAAGGGAAGCCTTCCACAGGGTGGACACCACAGGTTCCAGTCCTCTTCAAAAACAGCCTACAAGCAAGAAAACTAAGTGGTGCTTGGTTTTGGTGTCCAAACTTGAAGGAAGTGCAGAAAAGGGAACCTGATTATTAATGTGCTTTTGTTTAAACCTTGTGAACACCCTTGACATGGGAAAGGTCATATCCCCTCTGCACAGAAATACATGAGGCCCAGTTGTGGCTGTAGTCCACATGTGATGAGAAAGAAAGGATGCTTCCAGCCTGAAGCTTTTATCTCTTGTCTGGCAGCAGGAGTATTGCCGGGTCTCACTATTTAATCGGGAGTTTTGAGACCGGTTGGCTCCTTTTTCTTAAAGTCCAGCCTGTTAGTGAAGGGATCATGGCGCACCAGGGCTGAGCTGTAGACTGCTGTAACGGATACAAAGCACAAGGATGGGGAGGAACCACCTGGGCAGGGAAATGGACCTGCTTCAGCCACAGGGACTGCCTGGTTCTGAGGGCTGGGGCCATGCTATCAAATGCCCCATGACGATACTGTCGTTTTTGGCACATGTTATTTCTGCCCTTTCCCAGCAGCTGCCCGTTCTCATGCTGGTGCTCCTTCCCATTCACTCATGTGCTGAGAGTGCGAGATGAGTTCTCAGAATTGCAACTGGGCAGGAAATTCCCTCTTGAGCTGCAGAGGTTGTAACGGGAAGAGGAAAAACCTCTTAGTCAGCATCTGCTTCATTTCTGATGGATGCATCAATTTCCTGAGCCATAAGAAAACTCTCCACCCAAAGAAGTCTCTGAGTGTGGCGAGCTGGATTGTGAGTGTGTCTCTGGATTCCCCAGCTGCATCCTATCTTTCTTGTCACCTTTGTCAGACTTGGGGCTGGTGGGAAGCGACTTCAGAGCAGCTTCCCCACCACAGAGAAGCCAGGCACAAGCTCACATGGTCCTGCTCAGCCTTTGCACCAAGGTGGGTAGGTGAGCGTGTGTGGCAAGGTCTGTTTATAGTGCAATTCCCAAATTAGGGACCTGGAAAGGCAGACAGATACATTTAACAGTGACTCCTAAAAATATGCTGGGCTGTTGTGTTGTTCGTCCATGCCCCAGTTAGTACTGTGCACTATAGGGGTTGAAATCTTCCTTAAAAGTGATTCCTGGTCTCCATTGTGATACCCTGCAGTTGCAAAGGCGGTTGCATGTTGAATGTGTGCCCTACTTCAAAACATTCCCCAGGAGCCAGATTACGCAGTATGTGGACAGAGCCCTGACAGTGTGCATGAATGAGCTCTTCTGGCTGGGACAGGTGCTCCTCTGCTGTTTGGCTTGAGGCAAGTTCCCTGTGCAAATAACTCCATCTCCTTCTGCTGCAGCCTGTCTGGCAGAACAGGATTTTTCTCAGTACTTTCAGGACCTGTCTTCTGTAAATTGTGCAGCCCCCAAATCACAGGATTTCTCATGCATGTAAAAGGCCCTTCCAACTGTCGTGAAATTACATGTATATATTAGACCTCATTTTTCACCCTGTTCCCTGACCCCTTAGTTAAAGGCTAGATCTGGACAGGTTGCTCCACTACCTTCTGGTTTGGCTTGTACACCTGCAGTGCTGTATTGATGTCATTTAAGCAAGGACTGGCAGCACCTCCTGCATGAGGATGTGCAGTGCCACCCTGGGGGTATCCCGTGCTGGTCAGCGTGGCTGAGTGCATGGCTTGGGAACACACACTGCCTCAGCCAGCAGCCTCTCGCACAAGAGATGGGACAAGGGCAAAAAAAAGAAAGGGGGGTGGTGGTGTTCAAACGGAAGTTTCCAGAAGACTCCAGTTTCCTGTGAAATGGTTCTCCTGTAACTTGGCAGTGGCCTGCACGTGTCCTGCTTGTGCAGGTGGAGGTTTAGGGTCACAAAAGAGGAAGCTGTTTTACTGCAATGCCCTTACAAGTGTAAAAATAGTTTGATGGGCTAGCAAGCAGCTCTCGAGTCTGCTAGCAGTAATGTGTTAACTCCTATGAATCTCATGCCTTGCTCCAGGCACTTGCCTTAGTCTAGATATGTTGTAGTTTTTGCTCTTTCCTCAGGGAATCTGATAAATGCACGAAATACTCAAAATGAGCAAAGCCTGTCTGTACAAGTACAGCCCCTCTGCATCTTCTTTGCCTTTTGCATGGAAGCCTCTTCCCCAAGCAATTCACAGAGTAGGGGAGAAAGCTGCCACCTAGCTCAACACCTAGTGCCCCAGTTCTGCTTGCTGGTGTGTCCACTAGCCTTTCCAGAGCACAGAAGGTTCAAATACCAGGTTTGTTCTGGATCCTGCTGGGAAAGGAGCCCTGGTGAGCCAGGTGGGAAGCAGCTGCTCAGCACGGTGCCCGAGGGAGCTGGGGCCAGTAGTTTGCGAGTGGCCTTGCCACCTTTGTGCTCACTGTGTGGGGCTGAAGGGACCTTTGATTTCAAAAGCTCTTGGGGTTACCCATGTTAAACTCAGGGTGCTGCTCTCTAACTCTCCAGAGCCAGTACAGTCCCTCTGCTTTCCTGTGGATTACCTGCCCTGAGGGTCCACACCTTTCCCAGCCAAGCGACAAGCTGACATACCTTGTCAACGCCTTCCAAAGGCAGGCTGAGCTGTGTTATGCTGCACTGTCTGCTTTCTGGGTTATGGCACAACCCAATCCCTCTGTGATGCTGCAGGCTGGCTGGTGGCATGCAGGCACTCAGGGATCCCCATCAGGTCCTGCTCTCCCCAGCACACCTCCACCCCTCTCCACCAGTGTTTTTGGGTGAGGTGTCTGAGTCGGTGGGTGCTAGACCTCAGGCAGGACAGAAGGGTGCCTGGCTAGGGATAGGATGGGCAGCAGACCAGTGGTGGGTACCTTGGGCAGCCAGGCACAAGTGGAGGAGGAGTGGGGTGATGCCAGGCAGCTGGTAAGGAGCAGGAAAGGCAACAGAGGTGCTTGGGGAGCAGTGGCAACCCTTCATGAAGGAAGAAAGGAAGGAATGAAGCAAGCAAGTTGATTGGGGCTGACATAGAGGTGTCTTGGTTTTCTGCTGGGACCTTGGTGTCCTGAGGATACCAGGGCGCTGTTTTAGTAGTCCCAGCAAAGGGCAAATCTCAGCCAGGGGCCATTGCCCTCCTCCACGGGTGAGAAGCAGAGCCCGTTTTTGCTACACTGCCTTTATTTCTATGATTCTTTATCTTTGTGATGGAGGGCAGCTTGTCCTCCAGTTCAGCAACCTGCAGCTCAGTCTCTGTGGGACAGCCCTGATAGATGCTGTGGGGTTACTGTGAGGAGCACAGGTACTCTCCCATCCCAGTTCACCTACCAGCATCCCCCTGCCTTCTGCCAAGCACTGGGCAGCACCCTTCACCAGAGCCCTGCTGTCATGGGAGCCACCTTGTCATCCTCTCACCACCTCACAGGTAGCACCAGAACAGATGCATGGGGAGTTTTAGGGTGTTGCAGCTGCAAGAGTAGAAGATATGTGTCCTTGCTGCTGCTGAACCCAGGACAACATGGCTGCCTTGAAGAGCTGTGCCTGCTGCCTGGCTCCTGGCCTCCCTGGTGTCAGTAAGCCTGTGCCAGACAGTGAGCCTGGGCTCTGCCATCTGTCCAGCTCACAGCATACCCCAGAGCTGGGCCAAGCTTTGTCCCTGCTCCTGCACATCCTTTCACAAAGTCCATCCAACAGGAGTGAGTGGCACTGTGTCTAACCTCACATCTGTGTGTGCACGTGCTGGCCTGAAAATACAGCGATGGGGCAGGGTGAGGCAAGGGTCACAGCACAGCAGCATAGCACAGCAGGGCTGGGTGCATGGCAGAAGGAGCATTTCCCCTCTGCAAAGCCCTAGCTGAGCATACTGGAACTGCTGCATAGTTTCATGCTCTGCTTTGTCAAGAAGAGACTGGTAAAACTAGACGGGAATCCAGGGGACCGTGACAGAAAATATAGAGGGTGTGAGGGAAGTGCTGGGGAGTTTCCCACCCTGGAATCAGGTGAGAAGGTGATGAGAAGGAGCTCAGAAGAGCTGTATTGTTGACTTGGGCCTCCCTTTCCACCCTCTGAGGTGTCTACAGTGCTGTGAAGCTCCAACAAGGTCTGCGTTTGGCCTGTTTCACTGTCCCCATCATGACTCTGCCCAGTGCAGAACAACCAGTACTGTCCGCCTTACTCAGACTGCTGCCAGGAGGCAGCCAGCCTGGGCAAGATCTGCCAGGCACACACCAACACCATATCCTGGGCCAGAGCTGGGGAGCGAGAGTTTCCAGAACATCCCCTAGCCTGTTTGGCTTTTTATCCCTGGAGAATCCTGGTGGTTGTGAAAGTGCTGCTTAATCCTTGCAATTAACAGGGCTGAGGGTTTGGCAACCTGTAGCTCATTTACCTGGTTGTAAATGCTGTATCGTTTTGCAGCTTTTGGTTTGGAAATTCTCGCTCTCAGTTTAGAGCAATCTGTTTCAGTGGAGTGCAAGAAAAGTGTTACATGTGACTTGCTAAATACATCACCAGAGCTTAAAGCAGTACAAATAGCTTTGCTTTCCCCTGAATATATGTGTACACATCAGTAGAACTAAGTATTTTTATTGTGTAGCAATTCAATTAGAACTGGTTAAAGTAAACATGTCCTGAAGGTTTGAATATGATAGCGGCATTACATTATAAATGTAATTTTGATTAAATAATGGCTTCTTTGCTTGAGCAGGGTAACTATCCACCCGAAACACAGAGGTGAAACTTTAGTTAATAATAAAACTCTCACCAACTTCAATAGGGCTATATTTCACCCTAATTGTATTCATAATTACGCTTCCATGGTTTGATTACAGAATTGACTGTTTCCTGCTTGGAGGGGGTATACATTGTTGTACACCTACAAAAAAACGGAACCGAGAACTGTTGACATACAGTACGTGAGTCTGGGCTCAGGAATGAGGTGGTTTGTCCCATCCACTGAAATGATAGAGCTCCCTTGTCCCTGAAAATGACAGGAGCACTGAGAGTTGCCACATGGGCTGTCATTAAAGAAGATACCAGTTTAGCCTGGGGCAGTGGTTGCCAGTTCCTGTGGATCTGGCTGCTCTGGTATTCAGGAGAAGTAACTGAGGAAAGGAGGATGTCTGTGAGAAGGTTTAAATATGCTGCATAAGACCTAACCTCCACTGGAAATGTATACAGGGGCTTCCTGGGCTGAAAAGTGTTGAAAACAACTGTCCTTGATGAGCAGATAGTGTTCAGTAGCCAAGGACCTGGCAGATAACCCCAGGACATACTTTACAAATAGCATCTGTTTCTGCAAACCTGCTATTTAAAAAATCCCTTGCTGAAGCCAAATCAATGCTCTTTAGTTTGTGTACAACTCTGATATCCAGTTCTTGGGTGTGTATTTCCTCTGGACATCCCGGAGGATATTGCTGGCTCCACTGTTTGTGAACTGAAGTTGGTAACGTGACTGCGGACCTTACACCACAGTCTGTGTACACAACCATGAGCAGCAGGTGTGTGCTGTTGCTTGGCCCCACAACTGGTGCCTTCTGCATGCAGTGGAAAGGGCACAAGAGCTCAGATTTGACACCAGCATTGAGATGCTCTGCCTCTTCAGGGTGTCACTTCACTGCTCTGTGCTTTTCATCTCCCTACTTGAAAAAACAGGTAAAACCATTCTCCTTTGTAAAGCTGCCTGGGCATTAAAACTGTGAGTCTATAGTAAGCCTTGTGTTTCTATGAGGAACAAGTGACTATTGCCATCCAGAGTAACAAAAACAAATTCACCATAAAGAGATATCTTTTTCCCTCCAAAACTAAGCCCAAAGCAGATTATCTCCTAGGTCCAGATGGGAAATGCCAGTGGAAATATCTCTCTTCATAGCCCCTATGTTCAGGTCTGATTGAAGCTCACTGAAGAAAATTAAATACTACCACATATTTTTCTGTGACCAGGACCTTTGTGACTTTCATCTTAGCAGTGCTACATGTGCTTTTATCTATAAAACTCTGCTTCTTTTTGTATTCTTGTTTAGTGTGGGATGAATGGAGACAATCTACTGTTTTACTGCAGACATCCCTGCGCTTACTAATTTAAGACTGCCATTCAGACTGAAATTTCCACGTTGGCTCATGATGAATCCATAGTCTGTATGCAGTGCTTGAGAGATATTTCCGTATCCTGAAATAACAGGAGGGATGTGATACATCGCTTCATGATTCTGTGGTGCTCCGTGACCCACAGGATGGAGGACAGATGTCACCGAACTGTTATACACCAAAACAGTCACTGTGCAACAATCCTTCATTGAAAGCCAATACAGTTGAACTGACACACAGGTTTCCATGCCAGGTAAAAGCAATGGGTGTATGTATTTTTAGTGGATTTGTGGAAGGAGAACACAGTTCTTTGGTGCCTTCCACAGAGTTCCTGGCAGTGGCCTTAACAAAAAAAAAAAAAGTAAGAGTGAATACTGACCTCCAGATGACCCAGCTTTGAATCTCAGTGATTTGCAGCCTGACAGCACAATTTGCTTGTCCCTAAGTTAGTTTTCACGTGAAGACCAGGCAAAGACACAATAAAATATTGTCCCAGGTTTGCAAACTGAATCAGCCAAGTTCTAGTCTGTCAAAAACAGCAGTAGGCGGGGGGCAGACTTACCATTGCCATGCTCCTGCAGGCTGAGAAGGCAGCAGAGAATAAGGGAAGGGCTGCAAAGGCCTGCAAAGCAGATTTCAGGTAAGCTTGGCTGCCAGGGAGGCATCAAGCTAGACCAATTTTTCTGCAAAGGCTCCACATCTGTCTTTTTCAGGGATATTTAAAGTCATGTTTTCAAAGCACACCATTACAGAGAGCCCTCTGGGAAGAGCTAGCTGCTCATTTTAGTGCCCAAAAATGCAGGGTAAGCTGTTATGAAGATCTGGCTCTGTTTGTGGCTGCTGAACTGTTTCAAAAGCCAAACCCTCTTTTCATATAAACACCAAACTGCCTGATGTCAAGTCAGGTTTGCAAGATAAGATAAGAGCACTTCAGTGAGGAATAAATGGAGGAGAGTTTATGGAAACTGAGTTATGGTAAATAGATAGCATCGAGAAGAAGGGGGTTTTATGCGGTACTGTGCATAGCTGAGGTGGATAGGGAGTGTATATATATTTTTCAGAGCTGTGAGAGAAGATGAGTGGAAAGCCAGGGGTTCCCTACCCTTGTCTTTCCAGTGGCCAGGAACCCCATGACACAGGTCTGAGCAAGGGGATCTGGAAGCAGTGGGGTGCAGTAGCGCGGGCTCAGTGTTTCAGGGGCAAGCTCAGAGGGCGATGAGAGGAATGGAGGGAATGTGATAAGGCGAGGGGAGGATTCTGCGAGGGAAGGGGAAGGAATGAGCAGGAGAAAGGAGGGCGTGTGGGGAGGCCAGGAGTGCCCCTTTCCACTGTCTCTCAGTTTCCCCTTACTGAGGTGAGTTTAGGTCCCTCAGCTGAAACATACGAGAACTGAGGGGTATGCCTGTTGCTTTTATGGATGAAGGAGATACCCTGACTAGTGTCCCCTCAGCCATCCCTGACAGCAAGCAGAGGGGACAGCATGTTGCCAGCAGCCATTCATCCTGGCCACCAGCAACCTTAGAAATAGCAAGCCTTTGTTGTCATTCTCCTTGTGTTTGTAGGTGATTTGGCCCAAGCAATGATGAAAGCCAGTGGAAATCTGTAACTTACTGCAGATGCTCCTGTGAAGACAGTGCACGTTCACAGGACCATGCAGTTGCACTGTGTGGCTGTGGTGCTGCTGGATGCTGAAGGAGCAGCGTGCACCGCCACTCCCTGTTAGATCTGGTGTAACGTTTCTGGCTCCAGCACTAACCTAAGTGTCTGCACATTCTTATCAGCAAGCCTTGCAGGTAGCATTACATGTTTGTCCACTTGAAATAGAAATATTCCTTAACTCTGAACCTCCCTGGCCTCTCTCTTCATATGCTAGTCTCTCTGGGTGGCAAATAGATTTGATAAATTTATATTTAACCTTCCTGGTTATGAGCTGGCTGCAATGGCTCACAAAATTCATGCCTGCAATGGCTCATGAATGTTAGAGTTCAGGAAAAAAAGGCAATCAGAGAAAATCCACCATGATGTAAATGTACAAGTGAGTCTTTTAACACATTTGCTATTCCCACATGCAAGCTTGTGATCTGGGAGCTTTGAGGTATTAACATAACCCAAGCTCTATATCTGAACACCTGAACCTTTACAGACATTTAACACAACTTGCATTGGGTAGCTCATAAACACTTTGAGAAAGCTCTAGGAGAAAGAGAGGTGATCTTTAAGGCCAGGATGAAGGAAGATGGTGGGATATGAGACAGACTAAACTAGACAGGCTAGATAGCTCTAGTTAGCACCTGACTGGTATTTTTTTAGAGGATTCTTTGGCATAGTTCCTAAACTTTTTGGGTCATTGGTCAGTTTTAACTCTTCATTTCTTGCAAGCCATCATTTAACTTAAAGCACTAGAATGATGGTACTCTACAGATTTCCTGGCCTCCCAGAGCAGACCAGACTTCACTGCTGGCACAGAAAATACTATGTGGAAAGATTGTGGTGAGGAAAAGATTTCACAATGTCAGCAGTACCCAAAGGGAGGATAAGGTGGAGCTCTTGATGAGTAATGTGAGGTTTGGTACCAGCAGGTCTAAATATCTGTGATAAAAGTTGTGATTTCATCCTGCTGTTCTGGGGAAGACCTGGCCTACCAAGTGTGCTGTGTTCACCCTGCCTTGCCCTCACAGAAGAAAATTAGGTTTCCCACCCTTGAAATTGGGGTGCTGGCCTCAGGCAAGGGTCTGTGTTACATCCATGTTCTCACTCTATCCCATCAGCCAGCTGGCAGGCAGGCTTCCAGATCTGGAAAGGCCTCCAGGTCTTTCCAGTGTTGTTTCCCAGGTGTCTCTCCCCATATTGAGTGGGCACATCTTGGGCAACCTCTACCTCTTCAAAACCGCCCTCCTTTTCCCCAAACCAGATGCTGCTTTCCTACCGTCACACCCATTAGCCATGCTTTCTACTGAAAAATGCAGTAATAAGGTTTAAGCCAATGTCAGGTGGGTCTCCAAGTGTTACACCTCTCTGAGAGGCAGCTGAATTCTGTTTGTGCTGCAGTAAAGGGCCATGCTGGATCTCAGTGGGATATTATGACAATGTCCCAATGAAAAGGGTGTGTGATGTCATTTTAAGCTGGAGGAGAAAATGGTGAGGAGCCTGCATTAATTAGTATTAAATCACACTTGGCAGACACTGACTCCTCTGCAAAGTATCTGTTGCTAGAGGGCATGAAAATGTACCTGGTGAGTTGAATGGGTGAGGTGCAGAGATAGCAATACCAGGAAATAGGATTTGCACCAAGATGGTGCAGAAAGCAGCATGATGTTCTTGGGTGAAAAATCATTTAAAAGCACATAGAAATGTCCATGAATTGCATCTCCCTTTTCAGGTGGGCACTGAAGTCAGCTGGTATTGAAAAGAAAATGGTTGAAGAGAAAATGGTCTGTTCTAGACAGGAAAATGCAGCTGTCATTGCTGATGACTGCATATGTGTGTTTCCCAGCATATGGAAGTGGCAATGTGTTTCTACTGTTGTTTTACCAGTAGATCTAAATGTATTTTGCAGCAGAAGTCTCTCTACAGTTAATTCCACTCTTCTGTGGAAATTGTCTCAATTTTGTGACAGTCATTTGGGTGTAAGAGTAAAGTGCTGTATAGGAATGGGAATTTTTTCTTGTTTACCTTTTTCTACTAGGTGAAAACTAGAATTTCCAACTAAAAAAATGCAAGGTACCAGCATAACTGGAAGTGGCTCCCTGGGCTCTCAGGTTGGTCTTCATCTGCTGGGAACCTCTGCCTCAGTTAGTCTTGTGGGCATGTTCAGTGTTCATATTCATGTCCTCATGATTTTCAGGGGAAATAGTGTCACTTCAACTTCTTTCCCCACAAATCTTTGGTTTTACCACCACCACCCTAACAAAACCCTCCAGCACTGAAAACAATAGAACATTAAACCTAAATTGATGCTTTCAGTATTACTGGAATACAAGCAAATTTCAACACAGCATTAAAAATATGCCACCTTTGCTGTGGCATTGTACAGGAACTGACATGACTTCTTATTTTGTTTGCCCATGGAAGGGAACTGTCATTTTCATTGCTAAAATATTTGTCCATTGGATGGAAATAATTACAAATGGAACAAAACAAAATGTTTTGATTAAATACAGGGCTGGTCTTGTTTTTTTCCAGTAAATGTTCAATGTTTTCAGTTCTCTTCCCCCTCTCCTGGGCATAATATAATGGACAGTTATAGATTACCTTGCATCTCAGAAGATTCCAAATTGCATAGGGATCACTACCTTTGCCGCTGAAATGTTGATACCTATGCAGCAAACAACAGTAAACAGTTTATCCCCATGGGGTACTGTAGTGAAGGTAAGTCACCTTCCACAGAGCACGGGAGTTTTCAGGAGACAGACTCCAGTTCATAATTTGTGCCAAACCCAGGGGTTAACACTGAAGTGTCAGATCTGGCTACCCTATGGCTGAGGAATGAAAACCAGCAGCTGTCTGAATTCCAAGGATGGTGCTGGGAATAGCTGTGATGAAACAAAGTCCCACCAACTTTGATCTTGGATCTCATGCATGGGATTAAAAGGGTAACTGAGTTTGGGCCTCAGGCACAGGCATTTGGGGAAGCAGAAGGGGGAATTTGCTGTGTTTTCATGGGAATTTTCTGAGCATATGATGATAAAGTGAAGATAACTCTCTTTTATCATTGTGATTCATTTATTCTAAATGTGAGTGCTTCCAGGCCCCTGCAGGATCACAGTGAGGCCATAAGCAGACTTGTGGTGCTCCCTGCATGTTGCTGCTTTGGGTTGAAGAGGTGATGCTTTGGCCTCGATCAACCTTGTAAATAAGAATGGAGCAAGAAAGATTTGTTTGTGCATATCCAAACACATTCCTCATTCCTTCTGCTTTCTCCCAAGTTTGGTGCGATCAGTTCATATACCTGCCATTTTCCTGGGATATGAGCAGCTGCCAGAAGCCCCTCTGGCTGTTGTCAGTCTGGTTCAAGACACCTTTGCAGGAGGGGCTCCAATAGAAGAGAGTGCTGTCCATACAGACACAGCATTCAATCTCCACCATTGTCGGAGCAAAGAATCGTATTTCCCCCACCCCTGCCCTCTGGGTAAGAAAAGGCAAACATGTCATAAAGGTACCATAATAAGTCTGCTGGAGATGTCTTTGCAGCCTCTTTCTCCGCCCCAAACTGGAATGTGCCTAAGCTCCTTCTGGTCTGCTTATTTCTTTTTTCTGGCAGCCCTTGGGGAAGGCACCTGATACCTGTTTGCAAAGATTATTTATGGACTCAGAATGCCAGGAACGTGTCTTTACAAATAGTCTGTACAATATGTCCTGAGCCCTCCTGTCTGGCACCTAGTGATGTCAGTCCATGATGCTCAGATTTCTTTGGCTTTTTGCTGTAAGCTGGATGTACATGATCCTGGGTTGCTTCCATGTGAGCAGAGTACTGTAATGACCAATGATCTGCACTCGTATGACTTACATGGTAGCATCCCAGTAGTTCACAGTTCCTGGTGATTCCTGCTTAGGTTCTAGGAAAAATGTCTAGTGGAAAGAGAAAGATCATTGCTAGCCCTGGAGTAATACTTGCACAGGACCCTGAGATGCTACAGGCTTGTCCCACAGAGGGTGAAATTTCTTGATCTATGATGTACCATCTCCTACCTAGCATCACTCTCTTCTGTGAGGTCTGCATTAATTAGATGCACCTATGGGTCCAAGTGGGAGCTCTGCCTGTGTACCCAGCACTAAGGTTTAAGAGCATGTTTGTATCAGAGAGACAGCTGTAGACATACTTTTTATCAAAAAAACCTAAACCCCTTCTTTTGGATGAAAACCACTGGCTTAGTATTTCTGCCTTTTCAGGATCAAAATCACAGCATAAAATCTTCTGAGAGAAGCTTGGTGGGTTTGCCTCTTACCTAAAAGAAAGAGGGAAAGGTTGCATTTTCACACCTTTATAGTGTTTCCCATCCCCTGTGAATCTGGAATACGAGGTAGATCTTGGTCTCAATGTAACAGCATGAAATGAAATTCCTTACTCCCAGTCAAGACTTTGAGACAAAATGGAAAACAGTGTATCCAGCCGAAACCATAGGGCAGGAACTGATCTGAGGGAGAACTTGTTCTGGCTGCAAATATTAACTTCTATTATTCAGTCAGTACTACATGACCCTTAATGACTGTAGTTGCATAAACCCTCCAGTTCTACATTTAAATCCAAGCACAGTATCTCCAGCACAGATCCTGCAGCCTATCCTCTATCATTTCCATGTGTAGACTGTAGCATAAAGCCTGCTGTGACTTGAAGGTTAATAATGAACAGCAGACTCTAGAGGTGCAGAGAATCTCGGTGAAATATTGAGAATTTTGGCAGAAATTTGGTGTGGAGAGTATATGCACTGACATGGCAAAAGGCTGGGATTCCTCCAATTACCCCTGGATGTTTTGCCGGCCACCTCAGCCCCTCTTCAAAACCTCATCTACAGCTACTCCTGAACCTCTGCACCCATTGGTTTGTCTTCAAGGAAGATTCTGAAGCATCGTGGAAGACCAGCATTTTCTGAATGCTGGCAGAAAAGATGGGACTTGCTCATGCAAGACAAGATGCCTGAGCACGCAAAAGGACTTTACTGTAAACAGTCTCTTAAAATTCATTTTAAAAGGAGAAAGAGATGAAGGGAGGAAAACCAAAATACTCAGAGATGCTGACTTGCTATCTATAGTCAAACTCCCTCACTGGTAATTAATCTTCTCCCCGTTTGAGCCCAACAGACCAGCTACACACATTCCTCATTCTCTTTATTGCTGGAAAGAAATTTGATTTTTGGCATGCCTTTTGCAGGATTCAAAATACCTTTGTGCTGTGGTGAGTGTGAAGGAAGGGAGTTTCACTTCTCAGCAGATATGCTAAAAGCATGTCTTATGGGCTGGGCTCTCCACCCCACCCAGGTTACAGGGAACCATTTGTGGCTGCCTGATCCCACAGCTCTGGCATACTCTGGACTTACAGGCTGGAGACACTGGGTCTGTGTATATTGCTGCCTGTTGCTGGAGATCAATATGCTCTTGCAAGGTGGAAGTCCCTTCTGAGACATCAAAAAAATCAGTATGTAGGAATCAGGAGGAATGGGATTTCAGATGAAAAAGTAACTTCCCATTACTGTCTGCATGCAGCCAACTGAGTAAATTTTAGGTCTTGTATTACGAAACATAAATAAATTACAGTAGTAAATACAATTGCAAGCAAACCATGTACAATATAGAATTCCCTGAAGACGGTCTAAGCCTAGTAAAGAAGGTGTTGACTAAACCCTGTGGAAAGGTTCTTAATGGCACTGACAAGTCCCTTTCCACCATAGCTGTGGTTCAAGAGGCCTTCAAGAAGGCAATGTGAATGAGAATCTGGCCCTCCTTACTACTGGTGTTAAACCACAGTCTTGCTAATGATGCAGAATTTCCTTATATTTGCACTGACAATTAAATGGATAAAGAACATCTGCTTGGTGATAAAGCTTGTATCTAGCAAGTTCTGAAGGAGTTACAATAAAAGACAGATCATTTCACACAAACCAGCTGTCATGCAATGTGGCTGAATCACAGTGATGAAAAGCCACGAAAGAAGGAGCCAATTTACTACCTACGAACAGAGTTTTGTGAACATCACAGTGCTTGAACCACTCTCACATGTTGTCAGTGCTGGGTTTTCCCTGTACATACATGTCTCCCTGCTCTGTGCTCTCAACCTGTAGTAAGATCTCAACATGCATGTTTAGTACATTGAGGTCATGGATGTTTGTGTTCCCCTTCACCTGCCAGCAAAAATTTCACAAGAATTTTCCTTTAGCATGACTTAGAGGTCATTATCTCATGTGACACTCAAAAATGTAATCATTCCTGGTTAGAGTTAACTCTGACTATGAGGAAAAGCAGCGAGTTGGTAGGTGAGGACTCTGAGCTTGCACCCCTGTGGGTTGCTGTGCAGCACACGCAAACCTGCACCTTGTGATTAGCTTTTCCAGATCCCTTAAACACAGTCTGTGACCTCTCAGCATCCAGTGGGTCACAGGCAGCAGTCAGCCGTGCTGTGGCTCCCAGACTTCACCGGCAGATTGGCAAGAGTGCTGGGCAGGTAGCAAGCTGCAGCACACCAGGATTTCTGTGCTTGCCCTCTCTGCCTCACCTGTAACATTTTAATGTCTTGCAGCCACAAGCAAAGAGGTGGTTTAGAGACCAGGAGCTTTGTCCTATGTGGTTGGATGCCATCCAGCATTTGGAGCCACCTTGCCCATGTGGGGTACCTTGATACAAAGCCATAAGCTCTGATCAGAGTATGTATTCACATCAAGAGAGGGCAGCCTGTATTTTTGAAGCAGAGAGTTATCAGAATGAGTGCCATTCCTCATTGTGCATGAAGTTGGTGCCTGTGTGAATACACAGCCACAAATCACTGCAAAGAGCCAAATAGTTATGGGCAGAGAAACTAGGAGAGGATTTTGTTACAGTTACCCAAATGTAAGCCAGGAAACACATTGCTGACAGAACTTTGCTTGAAAGATTTGGACCAAGGGATCAGCTGGATAAAAATCTCACTTCTTACCAGATGTTGTATTCTCAGTTACAAGCAGAAGTGCTGTAGCATCCAGACCTTATCATAGTGAAAAAACGCAAACAATCTTTTAAGAAATGGATGAATAAAAACTGTGTATTTAAGCACCAGGCTAAAGGGCTCACTGTAACTGTCAGATTGATGTGGTGATTTTTTTGTCACTTTTGCATCAGCTTTTTAATGAAGGATCCTGGCCCCCAACAGAACTGCTTACCTGCTGAAGTGTGACGTCATGCTGTCAATTGCTTTCCCTGACAACCCTGATCCTGCTCTGTCTTGTCTGGGCTGCATGCTGCAACAGGAGCTAGAAACCAGTGAACTGTGTGCCCAAAAAAACCTTGGGATGTTGATGTACAGAATGGTGGGTGGTGTTGTTTAGATGTATTTGTAAACAAACAAATACAGCTGATTAAAGCTGGGTGGCCACAGAGGTTTCTGCCTCCCTCTGCACACCCCACCCTTTTCTTTGCAGTTATGGGGATTTCAGATCACTCCAAAGGCCAGGTTGGAAATGGGTGTCTCAGGGGCTGCTCCATATGTGGTTCAGCTCCTGCTGGTGGGGACATAGCAAATCTGGAGGAAGACCATCACTGTAGCATAGTTTCGTTATTTGGTGGGATGTTTCAGCCCAGCCATCAGCAAATGCCATTCCTAGTACCCTGCAGCTCTGACTGATAGCTTAGAGAACATGATTGCTTGTTTAACACAGAGGGAGTGGCACACAAACGTGCTTCTACTTCACTGATCAATACATCTTACCTTATACATTTCAGGCCCACAAGCCACACAACTAAACTCGAAGACAACAGCAGTTTCTTGGAGACTGTGCAGCCATCTAGCGTTACTGTGTATATAACATGCTGATAATCGGCTGAGACCTCAGACAGTTTCAGTGGCTTTTTTCCTACACGTCTCCCAGCTGGATGTTTAAGTTACAGGAGATTTTGTTAAATGTGCCAATCCACTGATCTCGGTGGTCTCTGAAACTTCTGACTACCTAAGGATTGTGGTTGTGGATGGAGAAGAGGGGTTGTGGATGGAGAAGAGGATGCTGCTATGGTATTTCTTCTAGCCATAGCAAGTACAGAGTGTAACTATCAGGAAGAGCAACCAGGGTGGCTGCTACTGCTGTATTTTAGCAATCATGGTCTGAAGGAAAAAAAAAAAAAAAAGGAAAAAGAAAAACTAAATTTAAATTCGAAGAGCAGCGAGCAAATTCAGGGATGCCACTGCTATCTGCCAGAGTTTTGGAGACTTTCTCATTCACGCAGGAATAGGCAAGCCTTGTACCTACATTGTGAAGGAGTAAAACAAGGGCAAAATAGCTTGAATCTGAATGCCTCATTTTTCATATCTGGAGAAAACCATCTTATTTCAAAGTCCCAGCTTCCTCGTCGGTCGTTCAGCAGACGGGGCAATTAGTACAAGGAACTACTTTTACAGTTTGTAGTAAATTAGTTAGACAACCTGTGCAGGCAAGGAACATGATGAAACAACACGCATTCTTGTACTGCATACCAGAGTGACAAGTAAATCTCAAAGGTGACAACCCACGGTTACTGCGACTTAGCAGCAACCTCTTGGCCAACCTGAGAACAGAAGCGTCTTTGTTTACAATCTGCATTTTTCTAACTCTTATCTGCTCTCTTGCACTGTAATTTCCCCCAGCCCCCTCTGTGCACTAGGTTCATCTTTCTCTGCTCCTTGCATTACACTGTGTAAGTGTCCAGGTGTGTTATGAGGGACTTTAATCTTCTGAAACAAAACGTGATGAACTGGTGACTTTCTGCACTCCAGCAACAAGTCACCGACTACTGAGGTAAAAGAAATTGCTTCTAGATAGAAGTTATATATTACAACCTCTTTGCTTGAGCTAAGCAGCAAGTGGATATTTATACCATGGAGACACATAGTTTTCTGGATCCTGCTGCACTTATGGATGGTGCTACCAGCTCTGGCTTTTTAACATCCTTTGCTGATGGAAATAGCCTTATTCCCAACCCCTAAGAATCTACCCCATGAACAATTTACATTAACACTGCCTTATTCCCTTTATTACCTCAAACCATTAATATCAAACACAGAAGCCTCAGTCTCTAGAGCAGCTGGAGAGGAGCAGTGACTAGCAGCAATTACTCATTCCACAGTAATCGTTGGATCTGGATGAGGATGTTTGTCAACATCACCTTACTTACGTGTGCTAAGCCCGGACAAGAGCAAGACTGGACATGAATCTTCTGCACACTCCGCTTCTAAGTTTGTCTGTCTGTGGGGCGTTAAAACCAGACCATGGTATGTGTCCAATAGGCTCTAGCCACAGTTGACTGATCTGGTAGAATTTACCTGGAATACTTTTTTTTTAAAGTCACATTTTACAAAATTTTTCACTTCATCAGTTTTTGTGGATATTGGATATTTCAGTGTCACCAAAGATGTAGCTTTAATTACTATTCTGTCATTTATTTCTGACGACTTTTAGCAATAAACAGGGAAAATAATATTCCAGCCCTAAATTATGACTAGTTGAATACAGAAACACCCTGCACACAAAGGCAAACACTCCCCTAGAGGCTAAGGGAACCACTCTCCTGTTGTGGTGCTTAGTAGGATTTTGGGATTAGCGGCTGGGGTGATGGGAAGGAGGGTGAGGGCTGTTACACAATGGCACAGTCTCTCACTGCAAAACTGAATGGCATTTATGATGCCGAGCAGTCCACGGGGAGTCACAACTGCACAACCCACCAGCAAATCCCTTCCTGCCCCAAACAGCTTTCAGACAAGGTGCTGGGCAGAGCAGGAAGTGGCTGAAACACAATTGCCTGATTTAAGTGATAATCTGGGGTAAGGTGATGTATGTCTCACAATTCTAAAAATGGCTTTAAATACATTACAAAATAATGTGTATGGATACCAAAGTGAAATGGAACATTTGTATTCTATTATGTATTTTACGTAGAGGCTTATTTTCTTTGGATAGGAGATATAAATTGTGCTGCTTAGAATTTCTGGGCAGAACAGGTTTTATGGTGGTTTGTGAAAGAAGTAGAGGTGTTAACATTTATATCCCAGCCAAAATCTTTGCAGTATCATTTTCCTGAGTGCTCCTGAAGTTCTAGCTACATCTTCATCCCTGCATCCTGCTTGCAACTGCTGTTAGGAGCCACCATCATATTCCAGCTTGGATGCATTCCAGTTGTAATCCAGGTGATTATTCTGCTTTAGTGTGGAAAGGACTTTAGGTCTCATGGACTGAAAGGTGCCTTAGAAAATAAAGGTTTTCTTTGTTTATTTACTGTGATGTCTTGAGAATAGTTGCAAGTGAGACAGAAGGTTGGAAAAGCCTGCATTCAATTGCACAATGCCAGTAAAAATAACCTTATTAGGGATTTAAGAACATTCCCTCACATCCATGCAGAACCACCCCAAGTTAGCCTCCAAACTGTGCCTTGCAAAGCAGAATCACTTTTCCACAAAACACGTTACAACATCCAGAATCAGCCTCTAAGGCTTTGGGAATGAGAAGAATGCCATCCACCTCAGTTATTACTAGACTTGTTTGCTCTTCTGCTTCTTCTTTCCTCCCCCTCTCTCCCTTTGCAGGTTTCTGTTTAGAACCAGGAGGAGCTCTGGTCCCCTTGTTCACAGAGTAGGTTTCGAATAGTGATCCATTTTGACAAGTGCCAAGAAATCAGTAGCACAGCATTTATTTTTTATGGATTTGAGGTGATAAGCTCAAAGGTATTTTGACAGCTTGTGTTATTTAGGTGACGGTAAAGTGTTTGTGTTATGAACAACTAGAAATATTTACTTTGATAGAGACTGTGTTTTGGGAAGGAGGGTTTTTCCGCTGGTGAAGGAAGCACAGCTGTCCCTGGGGTTTTAAGCATTCCTCCGCCCTCTCGTGGCACAAAGCAAACCTTCGAAGTATTTCGGTCCTTGCACTGGGGGACATAATCAGCCCTTGACACGTTCACGGTCTCCAGGCGGAGATCCAGTGACGGGTACCGGTGCCGCTCCTGTTTGCAGAGGAAAGCAGGATGATGGAGCCGACAGTACCGGCCTGGGGCGGCCCTCTGAGGGCGCGCTGTACACCACAGGACCTCAAACACGGCTGAACTAAAACAACGACCACCACCAAAGGCAGAGGCTCGCCAAGCTCGCTGCAGAGCGTGGAGTTCCCCCGCTGGAAGGGAGGACAGGCAAGCCCAACAGCGCTGCAACACTGCAGCTGCAGTCGGGCTCGACGCGGGACACCGGCCGGAGAGCTTCCCGGGGTAACCGCAGCGCGGCGGGGTGCAGAACGACACCCGGATGTGAGCGGCGCCGGCCCCGGCTCAGGACGGCTTCCGGGCGGAGCGGGCTGCCTCGCGAGAACGCCGCCACCTCTCGCGCGGGTTGGTCTAGCGCGCGGTTTTTTGGTCTCGCGAGCTGAGCGCGCAGTGCGCGCGGGAGTTTGTGTTGTGCGTGTGGCGGCACTGCGCCGCTTTGAGCTCCAGCGGCCCCGGCGCTCGGCCATGCCGGCCCAGAACACGGCGAGCAGCGGCGGTGAGGGCGAGCTCGGGGGGCGGGCGGGACTGCGGTGCTTGAGGGCGGGCACACCAAGTAACCGTGCGCTCTTTGTAGAACCGCTGGGAGTGGAGATGGCGGAGCAGGCGGAGGCGGCGGTGATCACGCCGGCCATGCTGAAGGAGGAGGAGCAGCTGGAGGCGGCGGGGCTGGAGAAGGAGCGGCAGATGCTGGAGAAGGTGAGGGGCGGCCTGAGGGCACGGCAGATGCGGCTGCCCCCGGGCCCGCGGGTCCGAGCGCCGTGCCCGGGCTCGGCGGAGGCTGCGGCACGGGGCCGGGTGTCCGCAGCCCCATTGATCTCAAAACAAACAAAACGTGGGAGGCTGGTGAAGTTCCGGGCGGCGGCTGTGATTCACAAGCGCCTTTGATCATCCACTGGTTTGGATTTTTTTTCCTTCTAAAGGCTGAAGGTGGCCTCTCGCAGCCAGTAAGAAGCCTACTGCATTTTTTATGCGTTTAAGTTTGCAATGAGAAAATGACTGCCTGTTCATTTTTGTTGTTCTTAGCTTAAGAAAATTATAATGTTGTGCCTTCAGAAAGGGTAGTAAGATAAATACGAATTTCTACATGAAATATTAAAGGGAAGTTTTTTTTCTTTGCGTTTTCTATGTGTGTACATAACGCTTCTTTTCATAGTTTTGCTTCTTATTGTACAAAACAAACAAAAAAACCCAGCCCCCCCACCCCCCAAAAAACAAACCCAAACCGAAACAATCCAGCTAACTAATGACCTGATTCAAGCCTGCAGGACACTGACACTGTCAGCTTCAAACTGACTGGAAGTAGATTTAGAGTCGTCATTAGGAAAAATTCTTCACTACGAGGGTGGTAGGGTTGCCCAGAGAAGCTGTGGCTGCCCCATCGATGGCAGTGTTCAGGGCCAGGCTGGATGGAGCTTTGAGCAACCTGATCTAGTGGAAGGTGTCCCTGCCCGAGGCAGGGGGGTTGGAACTAGATGACCTTTAAAGGCCTTTCCAACCCAAACCATTCTATGGCACCTCTATAGATACCTTTCATCCTTTCCAGAAATAAGCATTATTTTTGGTAGCAGGTGTAGTTTAGGCAGCAACTGCATCAAAGAAGTAGCTTAGGTAGAAAGGATCAGTTTAGTGGCACTCTCTGTCCTTGTCTGCTCTTCCCTGCATGCAGTTGTGCAGGCATGCCTGAGTAGAAGAGAGCAGGAGCTGCTTGAGCTGGCAATGCTGCCAGAAGAAATGGACATTCGATCATCTGGAGAGTCAGTGTTTTAATCCTGTTATGTTGCAGGAAATACAGACTGTATCAAGGAAATGATACATAGCTGATTCAAGTGACCTAATCATCACTACGTTTCATTTCTCTCTCACCGTGAATGTTTTCTTATGTTGAAAATAAGCATTGGTTGATACAAACCAACTTTGGAGAGAGAAGATGAAAACATGATGCTTCTCAGCCTCTGCTGATACAAATTATCAAGCTATTGGCATACTACATAACATACTGTATTTCAGGTGTAAGGAAATACAAGCTTGAAAAAACTCTTAATTGCTTTTGGGAATTGTATTCTGAAGAACTAGTGCTATTACTTGAAATACTCGAGAAATACGTATGTTTTTTTTTTTCCCATCTTAAAAATTGAAGCATTTGTCTAAGGGGTTGAAAAATACAGTTTCTAAGACCTGGAATTAATTTTAATTTCTCTTTCTTTTCACTAGGAAAAACTGATTTATAAAGGTGGTTTTGGGCTGCAGCATTTTGTGGTGCTGTAGTTGGAAAATAATACTTTATTTTTGCAGAAATCTTATAATCTTATTTCTTGCAAACAATAAGTCACGATGGAGCTTGTCTGAACTTCTGTACAGGTACTTGATCAGACTTGAAACTAAAAATTTGGAGGCAATGCTTTTAGAGGCTAAGAAGGGAAGGAACTCTTGTAGAGCAAATTATCTCATTGCACAGGAAGTATTGACAAAAGGACTTAGAATTTCATTTCTTTGACTATCAACCATTTCTGTAACAGTGCTGTAATGTGATAGTGCTGAGGGTTTCCGAATTCTCTCAATTTCTTCAGAATCCATGGAGCTTATCTATAGCAAGGTAAGCATTTGCTGAATGAAGTAGTTTAATTTTAATTATATTCTCTCTTTGCATTGCCACCAAGGGTTGATCTTTCTGAGCTCAGGTTCTTTTCATCTAAAGGAAAAAACCTGTATAGGGGAAAGCAGAAGTGAGTAAAAACTCTGGAAAGTCACAGGCAGGCAATCTCTTCCTCCAGAAAACTTGTGGAGATAGATTCTTCCTCTCCTAAAAGGATCCAATGGTAGCTACTTGATAAGAATGACATGGAGTATTACTTGTGGAAAATAAAGGTGTGATTTCTCTGGGAGATAAACTTGCTCCTCCATTCCTGTGTCACCACTTAATTCCGGCTAATATCCTTTTTCCCTGTCTGTTAACTCTTTAGTTTCAGAAGGTTCCCTTGCCTTTCTGTTTTAGTGTGCCCTTCACCCAGAGTTTCTTCTGAAGGCAGGGGCATAGATAAGCATCTTGTAAAGCTCTGCATCTTGCCTCCCTGAGGTTTCTCTTGGAGATGCTAATTTTACCTTTTCAGTTGTTTGATACCTCAATCTAATGGGCAATGTTAGATGAATGCAGAAGGATGAACACTTTTTTACTTTTGGGTGGGAGTTTGATCTGAGTTTTAAAGAATTGGAAATCCGCTAAATGCGCATCCTTGACTAGTTGAACAGAAGTTACTTTTAAAAGCATTTGTGGATTTTCTAAGCAAAGCAAGCAGAAGTTACTGTTTTCACATTAGGAATTGACCTGTGTAAATTAGGCATATTGGCTTTTGTAGTCCTTTGAATATCTTGTTTGTCATGGAAAACTGTACCTTTGTGCAAATAGTTGGCACGTGGAGGAGTCCCAGCTAGTACTTGGTGAAACTGTTGCCAGGTGGGTTCTTTCTCCCCACTTCTCAAATTTTGCAGGATACGAATGAACTTCAGTTTCAGTTTGCTCTAAATCTATTATATTTGAGTTGAGACAGCTTTGAGCCCTTGAATGCCTTGTGCTACTGCACTGGAGGCGTGTGTGTGTGTGTGTGTGTGTGTGTGTGTGTGTGTGTGTGTGTGTGTGTGTGTTACAGAGCTCTGCTTATGTATGCAACTGAACGCAACCCTCAATTACTTTGATTTTACAGCACTTGTAGATACCGGTGAGTCCATATGCTCAGGACTTGTACACCTATAATTGCAGGAAGGGAAAGGGTGTGCGTGTGCGAGACAGTTGTCGTTATCCTGTAGAAGAACCTTTTGGTTTATTAAGAGCCTTCACTCTGAAACATCTGTAAGTACTTGACATCTCTTTGTGTTGGCCAGGCTCGTGCTTCCTGGGACAGGGAGTCAAGTGAAATGCGCTATAAGAGGCTTCAACATTTGCTGGAAAAGAGCAACATCTATTCCAAATTCTTGCTAACGAAAATGGAACAGCAGCAGCTGGAGGTAGGTGTGTTATTGCCTGCAGTGGGGATGTGCAGATGTGCTGCCATCTGTTTGGTTGTGCTTTGGTCGTTTGTTGTTTTGGTTTGGGTTTTTTTTTGTCATGCAACTGTTTGAAGTGAAGTAAAAATGCTGTTAACAATAACATGAAAATCCACTGCCCAGGCATGAAGTGGTGCTTTATATAATATTCAGAATTTGTTCAATGGAGTAATAGCTAAATTAGACTGGGAAGAGCATGAATTATAATTTAAAATCACAGTGTAAAGGTGGCACTGATATCTTTACGATTTTTCTGTTGGTCTGAATGCTAGGAAGAAAACATAAGTTTCAAATAAGAAACAAAGTTTAAGGGAATTAGAGGATAGAAGATGCAAAGAATTGACAAGAAGTGCAGCCTATTTGTGTTAATTACTGAAGGCTGAGGATGATGTGTCTTCAGGATGCTAATCTAGGCCTCCCTCAAACAAATTTATGAATTAGAGTGATCTGAGGCAATGATGTTACTAAACAAGAGCTTCCGTAAAATGATGTGGAGTTTTGTTGTTTGTGGGTTTTGTTTCGGTTGGTTGGTTGGTCAGGGTTTTGTTTACTTGGTTGTTTAATCCATGGGCTGCCGAGTTCATTTTTATCTTGACTTTCTTAACTGTACCTTTGTGGACAAGCTTATAAGAGTTTATGCTTGAGAGAGGGGGCAGTGACTTAGGAAAAAATGAGACTGGCAGAATGCAGGAATCTCCTTTCTGTAGTTTAACTGTTAGCTCGAATTCATGGTCACTGCTTTGGTAGAATGCAGGTTTCAATACCAAGTCTTGCTCCATCTGATCAATACCAAAGTCCGTTATCTCTTTTTCCCAGGGTCCTTTGTATTCAGCAAGTAGAAGTAGCAGATGGGATGAAAATCTTAAATTATTCAAGACATGAAAGCACTTCTTCCCTAAAGGCATTATAGACTACTTACAAATGCTGTCTGTTCTTCAGTGAACGCAGGTGGTAGTATATTAAGTTTAGGAAGAGCTGAATACATGGAAAGCTTGCTGCAGTAGATGTGATCTTGAAGAGTTTGCAGTTGGGAATATTTTTGTTGTAGTCTTTCTAAAATATTGTATTTAAGCATTTAAAGTATTCACTGACAAGTAATTCTGGGCAGGTGTCCTGTCTTGTCTTAAGTTTTGCTTTACCATTTTAAACTATGTCAGAATAGAAACTTTTAGTGAGAGTGTAAAAACGAAGTCTGTAGAGTACACAGAACCCTGCATTACCAATGTAATCTCTGCTTGTTATCATTTCTATAATGGATAGTGTTATTGAAGGATGAAAAAATGTGTGGGTTTTTGGTTTTGGTTTTTTTTTTAGGAACAGCGGAGGAAAGAGAAGTTAGAAAGAAAGAGGGAGATGATGTTAAAATCTGCCAAGGTAAGAGTAAGCAGCTATTTTATGCAACTTCCTGAATAAAAGTCTAACAAATTATTATGACAATTTTGATCAAGGTAGGTAAACTAAATAAGTTAGATTAGCCATTATTTGGCATGCAGGATAAGTATGTCATATTTATTTTAACAATAATAAAACTGTTTATAAGTGCTTAAAAATTGCATAACATGACAGTCATCTTAAGGAGATGCTTCTAACTAATTTATACTAAAGAAAATGGTTTCAATTTGTCTTGAGATTTATTTTTTTTTTTTATTTAGGAATGATTGTTTAATTAACCAAGATGCTGAATAAGTAGCAAAACACCAGGAGCAACTGCTGAATAGTAAAAGTGCTTCAAGAATCATAGAATCATAGAATAGTTAGGGTTGGAAAGCACCTTAAGATCATCTAGTTCCAACCCCCCTGCCATGGGCAGGGACACCTCACACTAAACCCTGCCACCCAAGGCTCTGTCCAGCCTGGCCTTGAACACTGCCAGCGATAGAGCATTCACAACTTCCCTGGGCAACCCATTCCAGTGCCTCACCACCCTTACAGGAAAGAATTTCTTCTTCATATCCAATCTAAACTTCCCCTGTTTAAGTTTGAACCCATTACCGCTTGTCCTTTCACTACAGTCCCTCATGAAGAGTCCCTTCCCGGCATCCCTATAGGCCCCCCTTCAGATACTGGAAGGCTGCTCTGAGGACTCCATGCAGCCTTCTCTTCTCCAGGCTGAACAGTCCCAACTTTCTCAGCCTATCTTCATATGGGAGGTGCTCCAGTCCCCTCATCATCCTCGTGGCCCTCCTCTGGACTTGTTCCAACAGCTCCATGTCCTTTTTATGTTGAGGACACCAGGACTGCACACAATGCTCCAAGTGAGGTCTCACAGTCTTTCAAAGTCAGTGTTTTGAGGCTGATAGTATCTTTTATTTGTGTCACGATAGAGATGGAAAAGAAGATGAACCTCTTCCTGTATTTATATTCTAGGGTCAAAGTGCAGTTGATGGCAAAGAGGAGAAACCAGGTACTGTATTAGATATTGCTTCTTGTCAGTTACAGGTATTTTTAGTTTCCTTAATGTTTGACAGGTTGTGTAAACTCAGATGTTATATTTTAGGTACAAAGAAGAAGAGAGGAAGAGAAGAAGGGACATACAACATCTCAGAAATTATGTCCAAAGAGGTAGGCCATAACTCTGAATAGGCTTGTCTGGACTTCTGTAGCACAAATTTTAACCGATGAGACAATTTTTTTTAAGACTTTGGGGAGACAACCTGTGAAGAGATACCACCATTTGAATTTTCAGTTACCCTTTGTAATTGCAGTGCGTTCTCTGGTGTATGTGGCCTTGTTTAGAGTCACGTGTATGATTAATGATGTTGCGTAGAAAGCTTTCTAAAGTATGTCCAGATTCTTCAATTAAAAGATCTCATGAAATACAAATTGTAGTGGCCTTTAAGGTTGAAAAGCACATAAGATTTTATTTTTTTTTTCTTTGCTTCCAGGAAATACTCTCTGTGGCAAAAAAAAGTAAAGTGGAAAATCAGGTATGTTGGCACATGTTATTGCAGTTTAACTGTCTTAAGCCCAAAGGGAGGGAGGGCTTTTTATACTTTATAGCATATCTTTAAACTTCTCCTGTAAATAAGCATCTCTCTGCTAGATATTGAAGTCCTAAATTAGAAGTTTAAAGAAGTGATATAAGTGAATGCTCTTACATACTTACAGAAATCCGAACTTCTGACTTATTTTTTTAACACTGAATTTTAATGTATTGTACTTTATAGAGCGCTGTATTTTAAAAAATGAAGAGCATGGAAATTTACTAAGAAATATTTGTGCTGGTGTATAAGACCTTAAGGCGTCATTTTTAAGCAGTCAAGTATGGTGATATCAGGTGTGGTCTCTTTTGCTTCTGCTACAGTTTAAAGGCTACATGCATAGTATGAATTTCTTTCCAAAATTTTCTAGAATAAGCTTACAGAAGGGAAATGGGCTTCATTAAATGCCAGCCGCTGTGAGGAAGGTTTTAAGTCTGCTAGCTTTTATGAGTAGAAAACGATAAGCCAGATATCTTTAGTAGCTGTCCTTGCTCTTCAATTCTTAAGGAGTAACTATGCATTGAAATTTTGCATCTCCCTAGGTAGTAATATTAATCCTAAAAATAAATTCCACTCAAGTTGACAGTTACACAGAATTAGTCTTTGTGTCAGGGGCTGGCTTACATCACTGCATATTAAGACTAGTGTAAATTTGGCAAAAGTATGTTTTAGTTGGGATTTGTTGTGCATTATACTTGCCATGTGTTTCTTGAACTTCCTTCTATAGGATGGAAATTCTTCTGATAACCTGTGTCCAGAAGACCTGCAGAAAAATGAAGACTCAAACAGCGTCATTAAGGACAGACTGTGTCAAGCTGTACGAAATAGTGCCAAGCAGTTCCTTGATCCAGTACGGAAATTTAATGGACAACCAGTGCCTTTTCAGCAGCCAAAGATTTTTACTGGCGGTGTAATGAGATGGTACCAAGTGGAAGGCATGGAGTGGCTACGGGTATGGAGTGGTTGTTACTGATATTGAGATCTGTTGCTGATTGGAAACAGAGAAATGGAGGGGAAGATACACTAGAAGTCTGTGGTAATAGTTGATACAGGGTGGGTGGGGAAGACACAGTTCTTCATGAAAGATAACAGGAAGGGATTCTATAGGTACGTAGCGAATAAAAGACATACTAGGGACAACGTGGTCCACCTCCGGAAGCTATTGGGAGAACTGGCTACCCTGGATTTAGAGAAGGCTGAGGTTCTTAATGACTTCTTTGCCTCAGTCTTCACTGGAAAATGCTCTGACCACACCACCCAAGTCTTGTAAGGCAGACGCTGGGACAGTGAGAATGAAGACCCTGGGCCCACTGTAGGAGAGGATCTGGTCCTTAAGAGTGTGGATGTACACAAATCCATGGGACCAGATGAAATCTATCCGCGGGTCCTGAAGGAGCTGGCAAATGAATTGCTAAGCCAATGTCCATCGTATTTGAAAAATCATAGCAGTCAGGTGAGGTTCCTGACGACTGGAAAAAGGGAAATATAACCCCCATTTTCAAGAAGGGGAAAATGGATGAGCCAGGGAATTACAGACCAGTCAGCCTCACCTCTGTGCCTGGCAAAATCTTGGAGCGGATTCTCCTGGAAGGCATACTGAGGCACATGAAAAACAGCAAGGTAGTTGGTGACAGACAGCATGGCTTCGCTAAGGGGAAATGCTGCCTGACCAATCTGGTGGCCTTCTATGATGGGGCTACGGAACTGATGGACAAGGGTAGAGCAGTTGATGTCATCTACCTGGACTTGTGCAAAGCGTTCGACACTGTCTCACGTGACATCCTTCTCTCTAAATTGGAGAGACATCAATCTGACAGGTGGACCACTCGGTGGATAAAGAACTGGCTGGATGGCCGCACGCAAAGAGTTGTGCTCAATGGCTTAATGTCCTGCTGGAGACAAGTAACGAGTGGTGTCCGTCAGGAATCAGTGTTGGGACCGGTCTTGTTCAACATCTTTGTTGGTGACATGGACAGTGGGATTGAGTGCGCCCTCAGCAAGTTTGCCGATGACACCAAGCTGTGTGGTTCGGTTGATACATTGGAGGGAAGGAATGCCATCCAGAGGGACCTTGACATGCTTGTGAGGTGTGTCAGAGAAATCCCAGGCACAGCTACAGGTTGGGCGGGGAGAAGAGATTCAGAGCAGCCCTGCGGAGAAGGACTTGGGGGTGTTGGTCGATGAAAAAATGAACATGAGCTGGCAGTGTGCGCTTGCAGCTCAGAAAGCCAGCCATATCCTGGGCTGCATCCAAAGGAGTGTGACCAGCAGGTCGAGGGAGGTGCTCCTGCCCCTTTACTCTGCTCTTGTGAGACCTCACTTGGAGTATTGTGTGCAGTTCTGGTGTCCTCAACATAAAAAGGACATGGAGCTGCTGGAACAAGTCCAGAGGAGGGCCACGAGGATGATGAGGGGACTGGAGCACCTCCCGTATGAACATAGGCTGAGAAAGTTGGGACTGTTCAGCCTGGAGAAGAGAAGGCTGCATGGAGACCTCGTAGCAGCCTTTCAGTATCTGAAGGGGGGCTATAGGGATGCTGGGGATGGACTCTTCATGAGGGACTGTAGTGAGAGGACAAGCGGTAATGGGTTCAAACTTAAACAGGGGAAGTTTAGATTGGATATGAAGAAGAAATTCTTTCCTGTAAGGATGGCGAGGCACTGGAATGGGTTGCCCAGGGAAGTTGTGAATGCTCTATCGCTGGCAATGTTCAAGGCCAGGCTGGACAGAGCCTTGGATGGCATGGTTTAGTGTGAGGTGTCCCTGCCCATGGCAGGGGGGTTGGAACTAGATGATCTTAAGGTGCTTTCCAACCCTAACTATTCTATGATTCTATGATTTCTTATGTCAGAAGAACCTAGTGTTATAAAAATTGTCAAGCAGCAGATATGTTTCAGCATGGGGAGGATATTTGTGAACATTTCTTTAGACTTTCTGGTTGGTGTTCTCCATCTTCCCTTTGCCCATCTATTTTGTTGTTCAACTCTACTGTCTTTGCAGCATCTTTTTACAAAATAGTTGGTGAAAGCAGGACTATGCATGCTATTAAGGGGCAGTTACTATATTTCTTTCTTAAAACCTTGAATACTTAGCCTGTAGGTGTTTAAAGACCCACTACCTTGTAGACTTGGCATGGATGAGTTTTCCATTCTCTGCATCTACCAACACAGTATTTTAAAATGTTTTGTCTTTAGTTTTTGAAATAAACCTACAGAAACTTGCCATAAAAAATGCCCAGATACATATTTAATTTGTGCCTGGTTTTGCAAGGCAAGCCAGATTAGAGCAACTTTTATTTTTTTACCATTGTAACCAGACAGAACTGATATTCATTCTGCTACTGATCTTGTTTTTTCCTTATGTTTTTTTATTTTTCTTCCCCACAAGCATATTTATCCTATTCTAACAGGCTTAGGCTGAAGTGTGTGCCGCTAAACTTGCTCACTGACTTCTGTCACTGGGAAGTGCCTAGGGACGACAGGCCACTTCTGGGGGGAAAATCGGCTTCCTTAGTGGGGCCCTCAGTTATAGTAATCTTTTTCATGAATCTCTATGATTACTGGTTAGAGTAGCCAAAGAGCACTTCTATGTCTTCCTTTCTCTTCTTTTGTGAGAGTTTGCTCTGTCACTTGTTAGAATAGGCAGAATCTGCACAAAGAACTTTGGCTGAAGCAGGCAGCTGTAATGGTCAGGAGTTGCACCTTTTTCATATGATGAAGTAGCTATGCCTGCAGAAGCTACTTGACTAGATAAAGCTGAAATATCAGCATAATAACTTGCTTTTCTAGAGTTAGAGTGGGGAGCTAAGGGAATTCTTCAGATCTGTGATGAATAAAAGATACAGTTAGTATGAGCTGTACTTGCAGTTGAAATGCCTTTTGATATAATGCTGATTTATATTCTTTGATACTGTTCTGTGCTTTTTTTGTGCCATAGTCAGGCACTTAATTGGCTAGAAACATACATCTACATATGAATGCCCGAGGTTAACAAGATGCTTGTATTTATTTTCACCATGGAGAAAATCATCCTCATCTATAATATAAAATGTGCTTAGTAAAGAGTTTCCACAGGTCCTACATTCCTAAAAATGTCTGTTGTTCCTAAGGTGCGTTGGTTATTTTATATTTACATTTCTTTTTCTATATATGCAGATGCTTTGGGAAAATGGTATCAATGGCATTTTAGCCGATGAAATGGGGTTGGGGAAGACGATCCAGTGTATTGCAACAATAGCACTGATGGTGGAGCGAGGAGTCCCTGGTCCATTCTTAGTATGTGGTCCTTTGTCTACTCTTCCAAATTGGATGTCTGAATTCAAGAGATTTACTCCAGAGGTAAAAGATTTTTCTTTTTCTTAGGTTTTAAAAGAACAAATTATTCTTATTCTTTACCTTGAAGCTTTCTCTGTATAGAGCTTAAGTTTAATTGCAGTTGTTGGTTGCTACACACTGTGCCATGATGTGCTAAGTATTTACAGCCTTCTTGTAACAGATAATTATCTCTACTATCTTCTCGTTAGGTTTAAATGAGCTTAGTTCACCTGACCTCTCAACCTCTTTTTTTCAGATTCCCCTAATGCTCTATCATGGAGCTCAGCAGGAACGTCGTAAACTGGTTCGCAAAATTCATGGGCGACAAGGATCACTGCAGATCCATCCTGTGGTCATTACTTCATTTGAAATAGCCATGCGAGATAGAAATGCCCTGCAGGTACCTAAGTTCTCCTGAATCCCTCAGGAAGGTGGAATGCCTCATCGCTTAATAGCACTGCTTTTGAATACAGTAAAAAACCCCCATATGCTGCCCATACAATGTGTGTCATACTGTGGCATTTGTATTATCATTCTTTTCTGTTTCTTTGGTAGTAGTGGCTCTGGAATTTTATGTTTAAGAAGTTCATAGAATCAGAGAATAGTTTGGGTTGGAAAGCACCGTAAGATCATCTAGTTCCAAACTCCTTGCTATGGGCAGGAACACCTCGCACTAACCATGTTACCCAAGGCTCTATCCAACCCAATCTTGAGCACCACCAGGAATGGAGCATTCACAGCTTCCTTAGGCATCCCATTCCAGTGCCTCACCAACCTCACAGTAAAAAACTTCTTCCTTATATCTGACCTAAACTTCCCCTGTTTAAGTTTGAAGCCGTTAGCCCTTGTCTTACCACTACAGTCCGTAATGGAAAGAGTGCCTCCCCAGCATCCCTGTAGGCCCCCTTCAGATACTGGAAGGCTGCTATGAGGTCTCCAAGCAGCCTTCCCTTTTCCAAGCTGAACAGCCCCAACTTTCTCAGCCTGTCTTCATACAGGAGGTGCTCCAGTCCCCTGATCATCCTAAGCAGATAGTTACAGCATACTTGCTGTTCTTGCTACCTCTCTGTAGGTGATAGTGAGTGAGGCTTAGAGTAAGAGCTATGCTTAGTGTATAAATATCATGGTTAACATCAAAATGGCTGTTTCAGCAAGATGAGTTTCTTACAGAAGTTTTATTGTAATCACCTAAGCTTTCTAAGTGTAACCGCCATGAAGCAGGTTTATGGCATTAATTGTTTAGACTCAGCTCTTCCAGTCTGGCAAAGTGAGAATCAAAAGTAAATAGAATCTTTAACAGGCAGTATCAATCTTACTAGTCCTGCTTTATCTCACCTGGCATGTGTTTTGATGGAGTAAAGCTAAGATTTATTGAAATATCCTTTCTTTTTTGTAGCACTGCTTCTGGAAATACCTTATAGTAGATGAAGGTCACAGGATTAAAAATATGAACTGCCGCCTTATTAGAGAATTGAAACAATTCAATGCAGACAATAAACTCTTGTTGACTGGTACTCCCCTGCAAAACAACTTGGCAGAGCTTTGGTCATTGCTTAATTTCCTGTTGCCAGATGTGTTTGATGATTTGAAAAGGTAGGTTGCAATCTGATGGTGAAAACTATTTCTGTTTGTTCTGTTTGTGCATTACTGTGAATCTTTTAATTATTAAACTTATATCAGCGTATAAAGATCTATTTTATGTTATGGTTGTAATTTGGTGTGATTATTTGGTGGCAAAGGCTTTGAAATGTGTCTTCACGCTTTGCTGTTTCGGAAAGGAAGGAAGTGATTGTCAGCTCTGTCATTAGTGGAAGCTCAAGTCTGAACTAAGACTTGAGCATTTAATGGGGAGATGTTTGCCAATCAAAGGGCCTTGTGCTGCTTGAGGATTCTCTCAAGGAGCTGGAGGAAGCTGTGTGAGGCTGGCAGATGTGGGACCCGTGAGAGATTGATCCTTTTCTGAAGCAGTATGGGGTCAGGTGGAAGACTGTTGCCAAAACAGTCTTTAGACTAATTTTGGAAAAAGATACAGACTAGATTGAATAAATTGTAGTGAATATTCCAAGCAATAAAAATATTTTTACCGATCATTTAAAACTTCAAGCATCTGAATTGGCAGGTATATTTTAGAAATGCTTCCTGTTCACTCTTTATTCATGGTGGATGTTAGTGCTTTGTTTTTCTTAAATCACAGGATAAGACAAGAATAGATTACTCAAATAATGAAGAATAATAGATGTGAAGTAAGCTATTTTTTTTTCTTTCTTTTTTTTTTATAGCTTTGAATCCTGGTTTGATATTACCAGCATTACAGAAACTGCTGAAGATATTATTGCTAAAGAAAGGGAGCAAAACATCTTGCATATGCTGCATCAGGTTTTCATTTATTCTTTGTGTTGTTTTTTTATGGTTTATATCTAACATTGACCATTATTGTGAAGCGTGTCAAAATCTTGTTTGTGGAGCTGAATTATGGGCCTGAGGCTTTTATTGTGGCACTTCTGGACTTCCTTAGACTTGTGGGTTTTTCTTTCAGTCATTACAGCACATAAATGCTGAAAGCAATAATATACCTCTTTGACAATGACTCATTTTTATTCTTCCAACTGGCTTAAGTTTGGTCAAACTTAATCGTGGTTGCTTACTTCTGTTTGCCAGAAGATTTAATTGGTGTATTGTTTTTGTTGAAAGGTAACTTTGAAGGAATTTATGTAACTTTTAGGTGTTGAACAGAATACCTTTTGACAAACTAGTTGTATAACGTGCCTGTCTTCAAAACCTTAAACTCAAAACTTAAATGCTTGTATAACTGTAATTTTTCCATCGCAAGCTGATGGCAAGTTATAAATTGTGTCTTCCAGATACAGTTGTCATTTACAATGAATTAGTTAAAGGTTTGGGACTTTCCTGGAGTAACTTGATTTAAGAAATACAACAAGTGAAATAAGCTGTTCATAATAGAATTACTTTCAGTTAATGAAAATTATTGAAAGGTCTGTAATATAGTTACTATTGCACCCTTAGGAAACACTTCAGAATTTTAAAAATGTCAATGGATGTGGTGTTTGAATGCATGTATTACTGACATGCACATCAAAGTTTTGGAGAAGGTATCCATGTTAAGAAATGAAATACAAACTCTGCAAATTAAGTCCCTTGTTTTAAATTTTCAAAACAGCATTATATCAGTAGGCCTGCTTATGTATTGTTTTGTTTTAAACTAACTATGTTGAGAGCTTTGAGTAGTAGTAAGTCATCTGCTCAATGTTTCAGATTTTGACACCTTTCTTGCTGAGAAGACTGAAAACTGATGTTGCTCTTGAGGTTCCTCCTAAACGAGAAGTTGTGGTATATGCACCACTGTCAAAGAAGCAAGAAACTTTCTATACTGCCATTGTAAATCGCACCATTAGGAAGCTGTTTGGAAATAATGAGGTATCTGCTAATGTGGATATGAGAAATGTGTTTGCTATTAATGGTTTGTAGGCAAAACCACATTAGTGTTGCTTTATCACCATTGTAATCAAACTGACTTTCTGCTTAAATATATAGTCTGCTCCATTTGTTATCTATTTCAATGGTATTTACTGTGACTGACCTCAGTGTGCACAGAACTAACACAGCGTAAGTGTAAATGTGTTCTTGATTACTCGTAGCCTGGGGATAAAGAAAGCCGGTTTAATAGAGTTGACATTTTCTGCTGTAAAATCAGTAAGCTACTAATGCAGCTTTTAAAAATCAAGCAGAAGCTTCAAAATCTACGACTATAGACCTTTAAAATTTGGATTGCGTTTTCTGTGTAGTGAAGCTTACAGCTGCTGAGTCTAAGTAGGTATTGCATGATGCATATCAGTGAGACCTGTTTTCGGTATTGAGAATTACCAGGTCAACATAGGCCTTTGAATCTGAAGCTGTCTGTTGTTGATGGCAACGTTATCATTTCATACAGGAAGAAGTAACTGAGTTGAGTCCTACAGGCCGACCAAAACGCCGTAGTCGAAAAGTGGTTGATTACTGTGAAGAGCATTATGGTTCATCTGATGACTTGGAAAAATGGATCAGCAAAATGCAAGAGGAAGTAGAAAAAGAGAGGTGCCTACTCTAAAGGATTCTTTTTTTATCATTATACTACATATCTCACTCTTAGTTAGTTTTCTGAGCTTTGCTTATTCAAATTGATCAAGAAGAATAGAATTTTGTCAGTCACTGTCCTTGTAGCTTTATGATTTATTTCTTTGCTTTTAGCTAGTATTTGCTGGGCCATGATGGCAATGATTAGGTTGTAACATCACTCATTAGAGTTACAGCTGAATAAGACATCTACTGCTAGACCTGCAGCCTTTGCAGAGTCTAGCAATAAATTTGCTTCTTGAGTCCCAGTTTTCATTAGTCAGTCTTTTGTAGGCCCTGTGACAGTAGTGCTGTTGATAGCCATAAAGAGCTAAAATGTCCTAGTGTCAAGTGTAAATTTGGGGGCTGTTAAAACATTTTAATAGTGAACTGTGTTTTCACCAAAGCCTCAAGATCTAAGATAGTGTTGGGTGCCAGCCAGGAAAGAACTGCTTCATCTTGGTTATTTGGTAGTTGAAATTTCATTGTAATAGCTTAGGTCTTGGCTATGGCTGGCAGTGAGGACAAGGACCTGAAGAGCTTGGTTTCTTCCTATGTTTTGCAGAGTTTCTGATAAACCTTTTGTCTCTGATGTCCAACTGCATTCACAGGTGTATCTTTCATTGGCTCCAAGACAGGACAAGGGATAATGCTTGTGTGCTGACTACAGTTAACTCCTAATTTTTGCAGAATTACTCAGGAATACTTGAAGCAAAGTTTGGGCTCAAGACTGGGGAAAAGGGAGGTCCTGTTTCCTTGCTAAATTTTCTAAAATATGTAGGCTTAAACTGAGGCCTAGAACCCAGATGGTCAGCACAGTTATTGCTGTTTTCATGACAAGCATTGGTCACTTTCTGGTGCTTAAGATCAGAGTTGAGGTTCAGGACTGAGGAAGCTGAGGAATGGTGTTCATTCCTGAGTTTGATAAGGTCTGTTGGTGGCTCTGAATTGGCTGGAAGTCCCTTGGATGTAAGGAAAACCAAGTTAATCTTCAGGGTTCAAATGTATTTATTTTGCTAGGTTTTTATTGTAATCCTGTTCTTTACAAGAACAGACACTTAAATGCATGTTTGCATTAGTTTTGTGGTATGTGTGGATCCCTTATGTTGGAAACAGAACTTAGATGTGGAAGAGCTAAATAGGTGTATTTGTTGCGAATCCTGCACTTTGTACATGTGGCCAAAATGGGATAGGCAGAGAGCTGATTTTGGAATAGCTTATGTATTGTTCCGCAGGAGATATCACTGTTTCTTCTACAGAGGGCTTGCTTCTGTTCCCTTTTCTACTGGGTGACTTGCACAAGTTGGGTTTTTTTTTGCTTCTGATTATTACTCATTGCCCTTTTGTATTTTAAACCAATAATGGCAAACCCATCCTAAGTGTGACACTAGAAGAAGTTTTATCTGATAATAGCTATACTAAATATAAGGTATTTTGAGGACATTTGACTCGCATGTGAATCCATTACTTGCTTTTGGCTTTATTGTTTTCTGTTCTTAAGTATCTGTAGCATAATGAAGTGGCAGTTTCCATACTAATAAGGTGACATATCTTTTCAAGGCCAGTGGTAGCAGTGAGCGTTCCCATGGATTCTGAGGTGAACCTGAAACTGCAGAATATTATGATGTTACTGAGGAAATGTTGTAATCACCCCTATCTTATTGAATATCCTTTGGACCCTGCTACACAACAATTCAAGGTACATATTTTAAAAGGACTACAAGAAAAATTATTCCAGGCATTAGAAAGCAATAGACTGTGAGGTGACAGCAGTAAAGAATGACCTTTTCGGTGTATTTGGCAAATGCCTCCACATTGAATTCCACCAGTGTCCTGAATCCATTATTCGAAATTTCCTGCAGTAGCAGTTGCAGAGACCAGTTCGGCCTGTTCGTGTTTAGCCTTCGCATAGTGATGCTTAATGTTCTACATTACGGCAGCACTCATCTGCTGGGAGCAGAGTTGCTGAATTCAGACAGTAGCTGGGTTTCCATTGACCTGAGGTTTTAGGATCTGCCTCAAGCTCTCCTCACAAAGGTTTCTTTTGAAAACAAAAATGCTGACTTGGTGGACTGTTCATAATGTACACACTGCAGGAGGTGCGGTGGTAACTTTAAAGTGTGAGGTGTTGAAGGGCTGAACCAAGTACAACAGAGCTGTCTGCTCAGAGAATACAGCATTCCTTCTCAAAAGGGGGAAAAAAAATCCAAATTATATCACGAGGGCCAGCTGGTAGCTTAATCTGCACAAAGCAGTTGGTAATATAGGAAATTATGAAGTGATTTGAATTGAAAGAATCTTGCGCACCTATAAGTTGCTTGCACATTGTAAGTGTAGGTTTGTGGGCATGTGTAATGGTGTTTCCTGTTCAATGAGTGATAATAGATTCAGCTGTGCTCAGGAGCAAGTTGTTGAAGTTTATCAATGTAGAGTCAGTGCTTAAAAAGCAGGCTGCCCGGTCTGGGTGATGAGAGGAAATTATTGTAGAAAATGCAGGCTATCTGACAGTTCACACCACTTGCAGGAGCTAGTACCTGCTCAGGAAAATGGATTGGGAATTATTAAGGTGATTGTTATATGGCTCAAACTGAGAAGTTTTCTATATCCCTGGTCTTAGCCCATTCCAAGAATTAGAAAAAGGAGTCTAAGGTAGCAGTGTGGAAATTTGTTCTGTGGGCTTTGTCACTTGGGTGATATGTGTGCAGTAACTTCTTCAGCAGTGCTTCCTTACAGCCAGTAGGTGGAAGTCTTGTGCATTAATTACAAGCTGTGAGAGAAACAGCAACACCTTTCCTGGGGAAAAAATTAGTGTCATCAGGGTTTCTCCTTCCAGAGTAGGGATAAAAGCTAATATATTTTTTTTTTAATAATTATTTAGACTTATGAAATGATGGGGTTGGTTTTAATTTTGGCATGATCTAATTGATTCAATGTAGTTTGCTAAAGTTAGTGTTGCTTTTAGTTAAAAAGACGGTACAAGCTTGTTCCTGTGAGAAACTTTCAGACAGCTTTTGTTAGTGCTTCTGAGTTGGGGAAACCTGTGATATCATTCTCTCCTAATACATGATCCTCTCTTCCCTTTTCCAAGATTGATGAAGATCTAGTAAAGAATTCAGGCAAATTTCTACTCTTGGACCGAATGCTTCCAGAACTGAAAAAAAGAGGACATAAGGTAAAGCTTATGATTTGACAGGGAAGCATCGCTGTCCTCTTGTGACCAAAAAATGGTATTGAGGAATCTTCTTGCTTTTGTAGGTCTTAATGTTCTCACAAATGACTCAGATGCTTGACGTTTTGATGGATTATTGCTATTTAAGAGACTTCAAGTTTAGTCGATTGGATGGCTCTATGTCCTACTCAGAGAGAGAAGAAAATGTAAGTTGATGTATATACCCTTCAAGCCTGTTAGTAAATTGCAGATAGCTTGATCCTGTGACACTGGAATATTATTTCACACAGCATTTAGCCTTAAATAGGCAAAAGATCTGTGTTGAAAACTGACATCCTTGCTGCTGCTTTAATATCTGTAGCTCGGAAATACTGAAGCAGTGAAATATGTTACTGCAAGTATCTTGGGGTATGTTCAGAATGAGGAGTGCTCACTTACTCTGTTGTGCAAATATGATATGTATTGTGTGTATGAGTTGTGTATGTAATATATCTAGATTGTGGAAGATGCTAATCCTAATTTTATCCCTTTACGTATTATTTCGTAGCATCCAGGATATGATGCCAACATCTGTGGGGGGAGCGTACTGCAAGTCTAGTGCCAAATAAAGTAGATTTCCAGAAAATCAATTTTTTGTACCTAGTAGGAGACCAGTAACTTCAGCCTGAAATTGCACATGTATTAGTTCCAGCACAATCCTTTGTACTTGGTTACTTGTAACGCATTCAAATTACTACAGAATACCTTACAACTGATGCATGTATTTATCATGAAGAGCAGCCATGCAGGGTTGTTCTGGAAAACCACCTCTGAGGGTTTGCAGGGATGCAGAAGAGGAATATGGAGGAAGTATTCAGGATATATTGTGGGGGTGTGCTACAGTTGCCATCTGGTCTACAAAGTATGCAGTAGTGTTTTTGAAGATACAGGAGAACAGTGGCAGATGACAGATATTCTAGCTCAGACTGTGCTTCCTTTTGTGCAATTCTTTTTCTGTGCTGAGGAAAACCAAACCCTGCAACACTTAAGTTACTACTGTTAGAGCTGATTCTTAATGAGGAAAGGCTAATATATATATTATATGCTAATATATATATTATATTGTATATATATTATATCTAATATATAGCAATATATTGGTGAGCTATAGTGACTTTTGTTAAGCTGGTAAAATTCTGAACTGGCTTGTGGCAGTGGGGGGATTAGTCAGTTGGTTGCAAACCACAGTGTGGTGTGGGTGCAGGATGAGAGAAATCTTCAGGTCGCCAGTCTGAAGTTCAGCAAGTCTGTATGATTTGCTGCTGGTGCTGCAGATGTTGATGTCCAGGAGAGTCCAGAGAATATGGACTCTCCCGGACACCCTTTTTTTTAGAGAGCTTGGGTAGCTGCTTCCACCCGGCAGTGGGGTGATAGTTTCTTTTTCTCTGCTGTGATCAAGGTTACTGTACACTTGCAGTTTTCTACCAGTATGTGACTGGTCAGAGTTAAGTAGACTAGGTTTTGACTGATACTGCAAACCTGGCAGGGGCTGTGCTGACACTTGGAAACATCTTGCAGTGAAATGTCGAGTAGGAGGCCAGAAAGTTACTCTTAGCTTTGAAGTAAGAGGAGGGGGTATACAGGGTGGCTGGAAGTTATAGTCAAGTTGGCATCAGTATTTTGGATTGTTGCTTGTGTCAATAAGTAGATATGTCTTTAGGCTCTGACAACTTGGACTGTGCTCATCAGACAAGAAGATACAATTGCTTCACTTCTTGGTCTTGTCCTGTCTCAAATGCATGCAATGTTTCTGAAACACTTGCTTTGGCCTCTTGACAGCGTGTGCTGTATTTTATCTGTGTTAATATTTTTAAACACTGATGTCTGAAAATAGAGTATTAACTATGTTGTGTTTGATTTATCTGCTGTTTTTTAATGAATTCTCTTCCAGATGCATCAATTTAATACTGACCCTGAAGTCTTCCTGTTCTTAGTGAGTACAAGAGCTGGAGGCTTGGGCATTAATTTAACTGCGGCAGACACTGTGATCATATATGATAGTGACTGGGTATGTTGACAGACTGTTAACTTAGAAGTGTCATAAAATGCTTTCTGTTGCTGCTTTTGATAATTATTTACTAACCCATTATGCTATAGACCATTTCTATAACTTTAAGGAGGTGTTACAAAGTAGTGTATGCAGACATGTTATGTATGTAATATGCAGCCTTGTTTGCAAAGTTCTAGTTTATGAAATAAAATGTTAGAGCTGGTTTCCACAACTAACCTGTTTGCCCCTGAGTTATACAAAAAGCAGGAAGGGTTTTCTTACTAGTGTTGAAGATGTTTCCTTCTTTAGATTTACTCAAGTGTGAATGTAGCTGGACCTTCTACAGGTTCCCTGTTTCTAACAGCTGCCACGTTAGTATCAGCCCCTTGAATTTCCTCCCGTGACTTGACACGTGTTTTAGCTAGCTAGGATTATACTGCTCCTGTGAGTCTGGAGGCAGGGTAGAAGAGAGGTATGGAAGCACATGACTGAGGACCTCTCCATCTTCACTTACTTTAATAGCAGTCTCTGCTGTTTGCATGACTATTCAGCTTCAGGAGAGTTAAAGCAGCTTCACAAATGGCTGAAAACTTTTTTATACCTTTTTTTTTTTTTTTTTTTTTTTTAAATCCTCCAACAAAAACCTCACTAACCTAAAACTATGACACCCTCAGCTAAATTTGTGATACAAAACATGCCCATTTATTGAAAACTGCAGCATATAATGCAGAAGCTGCCCAAACTAGTTGTGTTACTCTGGCTGCATAGCTACAGCAGCAGAGCTTGTCAAGGACAAGTGTAAGAGTAGGGAGATACAAGATTCTATTATGCCATGGATGCCTAGCTTACTGCTTCTGCTCTTAGAGCTCACTACTGAAAGTGCTGCCTGTGGTACGTCTCTTAAGAAAAGGTTAATGGTATAACTAGCTTGTTTCTTCATCTGCTCAGAACCCCCAGTCAGACCTGCAGGCCCAAGACAGGTGTCACAGAATTGGCCAGACAAAGCCGGTGGTTGTTTATCGTCTTGTGACAGCAAATACTATTGACCAGAAGATCGTGGAGAGAGCTGCTGCCAAAAGGAAGCTAGAAAAGCTGATTATCCACAAAAGTTAGTATCTTTTTCTTACAACTTCCAGTAAGCATGTGTTGCTTCTTTGAAACTCGAGAGAACTCCTACTGCTCTGTTTTGTGACTGCTTAGTATTTTTTCTTAAATGCAAAAAGCTTCATTCTCCCAGCAAATGGCTAGATAGTATTACTTTTCAAAATGCAGTCTTAAGACACATTGTAAATAACTTCTGCAGCAAATTAAAGGAAAGCACTTCTGTTATCTCTGGAATACCATGTCATGACTACTCCTTTACTAGTACATACAGAAAAGAGGGGTGATGGGATACTGAGCCTACCTGGAAGAAATATAGGTAAGACCAGGCAATAAATGAGTAGAGGTCTGGGCTTTTGTGGCAGCTTGTCAGGTAGTTTGACTGAAATGCCTTTGGATTTCTAGCATTGAAAATGCTGGTAGTAGATGATAAGTCTTGAGTTGATAATATTTAAAAAATTCAAACTTAAATGAACCAGAATAGAAATCGAAAAGCAAATTAAAAAATTCTTCGTGCTCATGTTTGTGAGAGTTCTTCATTAGGAGGAGCAATATACCCTCCTAATGACATCTAGAGCAGTGTTTCATGATGTGAAGTTTAGCAATAGACTTTTCAAGTTGCACTGGCAAACTTGCTTGAGTAGGGAGTATTCCTATTAAAATCGGTAAAATTAATAAAGAATATAGCATTGAAAGTTGGTTACCGGGGGGTACTACTAAACTTGGTTGAGACTGCAAATCCCAGAGCTGTAGAAAAAAACAACATCCTGTTTGCATCTGTCCTTCTGAGTTTTAAGAACAGTATGTTGTAACCCCTGTAGAACAGTCCTGTTTGAACAATTAACAGTGCTGAATAGAACAATAGTCCTTGATTTTTATGTGTGGAACAGTGGTGCTTCTTGTTGTAGTTCTTGATTACATAGCTGGTCATACTCAAAAGTCTTTAGAAGCAATTGCATTGAAGTGGCTCTTTTGGGGGTAAATTTTTCTTGTTTGGATCCATAGGAATCCTGCTTTGATTCCATAGCTTGTTCTGTTTGTGATATTTGGACAGTAGCTCCATATAGCATTTTTTTCAAACGCTAAGCTTACTTGAAAAACACGGTCCTTTAACTTGGTATGGGCAATAATTAGCCTTATATTAAACTTGAAAAGTAGGTAAAGAACTTCCCATAGTATATTGGGGGAGGCAGGAAGCAAACTTTCGTGAGGGTATAAAAGGGCAGAAGGCCACACCTGTAACTGTCTGCTGCACAGTGCACTGTGTGTCAAGCTGAAGCTGTGGTTTGCCTCTGGTTTTGGATGATGTTAGCCAGTCTTTGTTAGATGCTTCCTTTAACCTAACCTTTTTCTTTGTATTATGTTTGCCACTGGTCTCTTCATGTGACAGCCAGGACTGTCATTTGACTCATCTGTAGGCATGTTAATGACCATCTTAACTAAGAAAAAATTGGCTTTTTAATGATATAATTATGGTCCAGTCTGAAGTTAAAATCAAAGTGAAAAGATGAGCGCACAAAACAGTGTGAGCTCTAATAGTAGATAGCTGACATATTCTAAAGGAGCAATGGGAACTGGGTGTAAGCTAAGCATCAAGTTGGGTCATGTCTTCAGTTTTGCAGTGAGTTAAATATTAATGTTGGTAACTGTTGGTGGATCTTGCAACTTAGTTAGGGATGTCTCCTCCAGGAACCTTTGGATTCACTGTGTAAATATGAAGGTGATGTAATGGATCCTGTTATTTTGAGTATCTAGAAAGTGTTAGAATTTTGGAGGAATGAATGAGGAAGGAATATCATAAAGCTTACTTAACTCAGGCCTTTCCATGGTGTCTAACCAAGCAGAGTGTGTACAGTACAAGTACTGGAGCTTAAGAACTGGAATTTATTGCAAAACAGAATGCTTTTTTGTCCTTGGTCCCAAGTTACTCTTTCTGTCTTGTGCTTCTGTTTTATGGACGAAAGTTGCCTAGCAAACTGTATGAGAACCAGCATGCTTTTAGTTAAATTAGTGGAATTCAGACTAAGGGGAAGTAATTATAAACTTCTATTTAAAGTGTTAAAGCACTTGATAGGGTTCTCTGTATTTTTCTGTATGTTGCTATTATGGCAACCCAAAATCTGTACAGCACTAATTCAATGCCATGTAGTTCATGAAACTCTGAAAACTAAAAGGGAGAGACTGCATTGCTAATAATGTATGATAGGGCTGATCCTGTGTCTCAGCAGGAGACATTAAGGAGTTATAGGGAGAACCCCATGGCTCAAAATCCTCTAGAATTTGCATCTGATTTGCACTTCACAGAGAAACAGCCAGTCCTTGGAGGGAGATGGGAAAAGCTGTGAGAAGGACTTCTGAAACCAAGATATAGGAAAGAACAACAGGAAGTATAGTGAAAGAGTCAATAAAGCCTCAATAATAAAATGGGTAAATATGTTGATAAAAACTGAGGAAACTTGGCACAGAACAGTAAGCCTTGCCTGTCTTCTCAAAATGTGCAAGGCTGAGCTTGACTTCATCCATGCTTAGCTTTGCTTAAGTAATAATTGTGTATAATTTTTTAATATATTTGGGCAGACATCCAGATGTGTGTGTAGACAGGAGTTAGCATAGTCTCTTCAAGAAATCAACCTGTCAGATGTTATTACTTTGTCATGTCTATCTAGTCCATCAAACTGAGGGATGTTCTGTCTGCAAACCATGTATCTTTCTCGTGTTTCCTGTCTTGTGGTTAATACCGCTTACTTTGTTTCAACCAGCTTACAATACAAAGGGAACAAACTTCAGTTTCCACCATCTAACTTTATTTACAATATTTTTACTGTAAGTAGAACTAATGGCTCTTCTGCTCTGTGTGTACCTGTGTGCATGTCAAATTGGTGTTTCAATCAATTTTTCTGCATACTGCAGCTAGAAGGTGAAAGGCCTGCATGTAAACTCTTCATGTACCTCTTGACTTTTTCTCACCAGTTAGCTTATTACCAATTAATATTAATAACCAATTAGGTTATTAGCATATTGTATGTTTATCTGAGGGCTAAAACAATGAAACTTGGCATTAGTTTTTATGTGCAAGAGTATGTTCGATATGTGTATCCAGCATTGATGTAACATTTTACAGAATTTGTTCCTGTCTCTGTGTACTTACCTTAAAATTTCTTCTTTCTACAGATCAGTTTAAAGGTGGCAAATCTGGTCTAGCACAGTCAAAGAGCTGCCTGGACCCTCAGGAATTATTAGAATTACTGAAATCCAGAGACTATGAGAGGTATGCAGATTTAGTATTTTTATTGGATCATGAGTTTGTAACTTGCAGCTTGCCAGCAGCTGTCAGAAGTTCTCTTCTCTTCTGAAGTGGTATGTGGATCTTCATAGTGGAAAGAATGTCCTAGGGATTCTGCTGTGTTGGAAAACTGACTTCTATGCAATACTAACTGTAAAATGCTTTTATCTTATTAAGAGTGATTATTTCTTCCTCTACAGGGAGGTTAAAGGATCTAAGGAAAAAGTAATCAGTGATAAAGATCTGGAGTTACTCTTGGATAGAAGTGATCTTATTGGTAAGTCAGTTTTCATCTGGTGGTTTGAGGTTTTTTTTGTTTCCCTCTGTTCAACAGTAAATTTGTATTTTATAAAAGTCTTTATATATCGAAACCTGCCATAGCTTCACTTCCCTACAGCTGTGTTGTACATCTTAAGAAGGACCCTTTGGCCCCTTTGCTGACATTTCCAACAGGATCTGCTGAAAAAGAAGCAACTTACTTAGAAGTATTCCAGACTATATTCCTGTCTGCCTTGAGCATACTGTGAATAAAGAGTACAGATTGGGAAGTGCTCTGCAAAGCAACTTTCACTATAAGTTGCTGTAATTGGATCAAAATAGAAATTACTCTCAGAAAAGATTTATTTCAACAAACTTGTATAAAAACCTATGTTGATACTGTCATAATTCAAAATACAACATTGGGGGAAGTTGGGCTTTTCAGAGTTACTGTGGCTTGTCAGTGGATCAAATATTTAAAAAGGATTGTCTGCCCATTCTAGTGCTTGATTAAGCCAAGCTGCTATAAAAAAAACAACAAAACAATCCTTAACTCTTTTAATAAAGGAAAAAAATCTGTGCAGTTCATCTAAAGTAGATTTAGAATGAATGCTTTGCTTCCTTCAGCATCTTCAGCAGGGGTAAGCCTCAAAGCATATATACATGAACAAAAATCAGTAATTACTGGATTTAGAAGTAAAAAATGGTAGCTAGCCTTACGTAAGTGTGATACATGTCTTTTGAGTAGAATAACTTTGCTTTAGGAGAACTATTCCTATAGTTTTTTTCTTCATACATTATGTAAAGGAGTTGTTCTATAAAACTGGTTATTTCAGTTAACTGTCTGCTAATAGAGAAAATTATTCCATGGTGGTACTAAGCAAATTTAGTATATTGGGTTTTTTTTATATTTTATTTTTTTTTTTTTTTTTTTTTTTTTTAGAAAAAGTTTGTACAAAGATACTGATCTATCATTATGTACTGAACATTTGCTACAGCTAACTATAGTTAATGCTTTAGGAACTGAAATGCCACCCCATATGCCATAATTATTAAATTTGATATAAAGACAGTACTTCATTAGCTTTATATTTGCAGTGATTATATAATATATATAGTGCTATATATTGCTATCTATTTATAGTGATTGCAAGTGCTAGGAAAACAGGATGTAGGTCTTTGAACTTTAGAAAATAATATTGCTTAGCAGGGCTGTAATTTTGCCTTCCTGGTAACTTCACTAAATAGGGTTTACTGCATTCTGTTTTATTCTCAGGAAAATGAGACTAGTTCTTGTAAACTTCTAGTGGCAAACTGTTGATGAAGGAGCAAAATGATTTTATCACCTTGCTTTCCAGATCCAAACAAAAATACATGCAACTCTAATGTTACAGTAGTTAGGTTGCATACATTCCATCTGTCATTGGTGATCTTTGTTTTGTTTTAATCCTAGATCAAATGAAGACCTCTGAAAAAATGAAAAAGGAAAAAATGGGTGTCTTCAAGGTCCTCGAAGAATCATCAGATTCCAGTGCAGAATGTGTGTTTTAATGTGCAAATGTGGCTGGTAGCCTTACAGCACAAACTTATGACTGACATCAGATCTTCCAGCGATGTTACTTACATCGTTACTGTTACTTACATGTTACTTACATCGTTACTTACATGTTACTGTTCCTTTATGCTGACTTTCTTTAAGGCATTTTTCAAATCCCTTGTGTTCTTTCAGTGAAATACAACATGTTCTACATTATAATGCAGGTGATAGTTTCATGTTATAGCTTTGGTAGGCTCTCAAAGAATTAAAAAAATGAACATGTTTCACCTTTACAGCTAGCTCCTGTGATCAGTGGTAAGAACTGGCAAATTTGTGTACAAAAAAATCTTCCTGTGGAAGTCCTAAAAGACTTTTTTTTTTTCTTTTTTTCTTTTTTTTCCCCTCCTTATATGGTGTGAATTATGGTTTTATTTGGAAGGGAGAGAACATGTCCTGTTGTTACAGCCATTTGTGTAGCTTCTGTGTTTTAACTTCTCCAAATTATTTTGATTAAATAAATGTCTGGTTTGTCTTAAAGGTGTAAGGGTTTTAGCATAGCTTCTTAAATAAGTGCAGCTTATGTTGTGTCCATTAGTTCATTCTCTACCTACTCTGGCTAAGGTCTAAATATAGCACGCATTAAAAAAGGGAGGAAAAAAAAATTACAAAAGAATCCCCCAAAACAAACCACAACCCCCAAACAAACAAAAAAACCCAACCAAACAAAAAAGGCAGCTTGAATTTTGCTGGTGCAGACATTACTTCAGTATTTACGTGCTTGTCAGCTTGCACATCTAAGTTGCCTGTTTGAAGCATGTGGAGGGGAAAGTGCAGAGTATCTCTGGGGCTGTGTGGATGACCAGGGAGTACTTTCCAGAAAGGAAGGCTTTGAGACCACAGCGGGGTAGAAAGGACAGGTGAAGGATACTACTTGTGTATGTTGCCTCAAGCAATGAGGCTTTTAGTGAAGATGTTTTTCCAAGTATCCAACCTAAACCTCTGGCGTATCTTGAGGCCGTTTTCTCTTGTCCTATCACATGTTACTTGGGACATGAGACTGACACCCACCTCTCTCCATCCTTCTTTCATGTAGTTGGGAGCAGTAAGGTCTCTCCTGAACCTCCTTTTTTTCTCCAGGCTAAACAACCCCAGTTCCCTCAGTTGCTCCTTGTAAGACTTGTGTTCTAGACCTTTTACCAGCTTCATCGCTCTTTGAATGTGCACCAACACCTCGATGTCTTTCACGTGGTGAGAGGCCCAAAACTGAACACAGTATTCAAGGCATCAAGTAGCCTTTAATCTTTGAGTTAATGATTTGTGAAAATGTTGTCTAGGTATAATTAGAAGCTGCAGTCATGGAATTGCAGCTGGAGCTGTCACAGTTGTACCGGTGATGCCAAGGCACAGGTAAAATATAATAAAATAAAATCCTACCTAATCCATCCGACTTTGGAAACTAGCTTCCAGTCACTTTATGATCGTAATTATTCTCCATAGAGAGCAATATGATTGCATGATAGAGCAGCAGTTATTTTCTATTAGTGAGAGATGTTTATCCTTGCCTGTAACAAATCTTTTCAATTGAGGAGTAGGCTGGCTTTGACCTTTGCCTGTTGAAAGCCGGATCTTGTTTCTGATATCTGAAGACAAGTTTCCAGGTTTTATGCTCAGTTACTTATTAGCCCAAATAATGCAAAGTCCAACCGTGTGCTGTCTCCATGTGTTACTTGTATTTGCTGAGCTACTTTGCTAGTCTTCTTTATGCATCGTTCTATGCTGGCAGAGACCTGCTAGGTTTAAGAGTAGATAGAGCTACAATAGTATCTAGAAGGAATAATTGTAAAAGTTTTAATAGCAACTAAGGTAACTGCTTCCACATAGGCATACTTAACTTTTGAAGATTGATTTACCCTGTTTAACCTGCACAGCTACCTGACTGTCATCACAGGGCAATATGGTAGAAAATAAAAATGAAAAAGAGTTTATATCCCGTAGCCAGCATAGCTAGGATTTAATACTTGCAGCTTTCCTAAATCTGCATAAACTGGCATTAATGCTAATGGCAGCATTAGTGAAATGTAGTCACCATTCAGTAAGGTGTGGAGCTTGATGTTCTCTAGAGACTTTGCAGAGCTGTGGCTGCTTTTGTAGCCCACCTTCAAAAAGCACAAGCAATACATATTTTTTCATGTTTTTTGCCTACTGCCATAGAGGAGCCCATCTCTCCATCCCCTGTTGTTTTCAGCTCCTGAAGCAAGCACAGTGCCTTCTTTGTATGGCCTTACATTTCTCATGCCTATAGTTAAGAGTAATGTTTACACTTGCTATCCAACTAAGCTTTGAAGGGGCAGTCCAGCACTTGTGTTGCTTACTACTGACAGGCAAATCTTGTGGCATGATGCGAGGGGTGCTGGTATTTTGGAAAGCAGCCTTCCTTTCTGTAGCAGGGGAGATACACAAGTAAATGCAGTAATGATAATGTGAGGATGTTGGGGACTGTGTAGGGAGGTGACTGGCACTAACAGTTTTTAATTGTTCTGGGTGAAATAGTGTCACCTTGATTGTCTGTTAAAGGGAAGAAGTGTTTCCATAGCTGCAAGACACATTCTTGAAGCATAGATTTGTCCTAGTAATGGAAGCAGTGCTCCTGTCCCATGCTGCATCCAGATACACTCAGCTGTTATTCCTCTTGTTGGGGGTGTTTGCAGATGGTTGAGTTGAGACCAAATGCATGGACAAAAAGATGGGTCTCAGCTTGCTTGTGTGTTAATGCTGTGTGTCTGTAAGTTGTTTGTTTCTCCTCTTTTTGTTTGTTTGGTTTGTTATATCTGGTGAGCAGCTCATATTCGTGGTCAGGGAGAGGCTGCTAGTGCTTTTTCCAAGTGGTGACAAGAAAATGTGTGGTAAACTTTTCTCACATGTTAGAATCTGGTGGCATTTCACCAGCACTCAAGTGCTCTTTGTGCTTATCATCATTTGAGTATTTTTACTTTCTGCCTAGCAAAAGATGATGACTTGAGCTGCCAAGACCCATGGGTTGCCATTAGCAAATGAAACTTCAGTGTCCGAGCTGGAGCAACTTGCCTTGCTGCTCACAGGGCTGTTTTGCTCAGGGGAGTGTGTGGTATAGGGTGTGAGGAGGAGACTCATATGAGACTTCTGTCTTAATGCTTTATTGCAGGGGCTTTTAAACCTTTCCTGTCTTATTTCCTTGGGGCTAGCTTTGTCAAGTCACTGCCAGCAGCAGGGCCTTTTTGACTGCAAACACGTGAAAAATAGTGATCCATGTTCGTAACTCAGAGAGGAGATGTGCTACTCTGGCCCATGTGAGCCCTGTTCTCCAGCCCGCCATGGCCCACAGCTCCTGCTGTGCTTGCAGTTTTCCATGCTGCAGCTGAGCTTGGCACCCTGTGCTGTGTGGAGGGGGCTTCTGCCAGCCAACAGGGAGGAGCAGCACAGGACCCTGTCTGCTGCACAAGAAGGTGAGATGTGGCAGTGCAGGGGGAGGCCACAAGTGGAAGCACAAGTAGTCTAGTCCATGTTAAAAGTGACAGATTGTGCTTTCTGCTGTGCTGCGCACCTATGTGAGAGAATCCCTCCTTGGCAAGCTGCTAGCTCGCTTACAGACTGCCTGATTCAGTTCAGGTAGGAGCCTTTTATGCATTTCTTACATTATTGTTAGATTCTGGAGTGGGCACCTCAGTGTGGTTGCAGATGTGACCCCATTTAACCTATCTTGTTATTGTTGACAAAACCCAATTCTCTGTTAAACTCCAGAGGAATTTGGAAAGTGAGACTACAGTGAACATTGCAGTTGCCAAGTATTTTGTCCTGCATTATGAAAAATGAATACATTCCTTTTCTCAGCAAGCTACAGCAGAAAGCTATCAAAGTCCTCCCTAAGTAATGAATGTGAATTGCCCTGGCTAGCCTGTTCCCGTAGCAATAAATTGATTCAGCTCTGGTATCTGCAGAGAAACCTACACCTCCAGAGCTACCCCACAAACCTTTTGTAGTTCCTGGCTCCTACGTCATGCCCCACACAATCAATGTTTTCCCAGCAGTGCTGCCAGCCTTCGCCACAGGAGCTCAGCCGGGCGATAAACGCACATGGCGCTGGACAAAGCTGGGCTTGTCTGTTTGCTGGGATGGGGAGGGCAGGAGAAATGCCAGGCATGGTTCAGGCTCATCCTCCCTGACCCCCTGATGCAAGAGCAAGCTTGTGAGGTTATCTGGAACAAGTCCTGTTTTGCGAACAGACGTTTGTACAGTAGGAAAGCAGTCAGTGACTGCAGGCGCTGGAGGGCTCAGCCCACCTTTTGGCGTTGGGATGCAGCCCTCCAGATGGCCCCAGCAGCCAGAATGTTCCTCCTGCCATGTGTGGTGGGCAGCCAGGAGCCCCCAGCCTGCTGAGAAAGTGGGCAGCAAGGAGCATGCAGTGCTGAAAGCAGCCATGCTCCCACGCCACGGCAGGGCAGGAGCACCCATCTGAGATGCAGCCAGAGCAATTTGTTCTTACAGGTTTACTCACTCCTTCAGCCCTGCGGGTCTGTGCTCTCCATCACTGCACTGGCTTTTTGTCCAGGCCAGCCTGTCTGCACCTGCCAGCACTGCAGCATGGAGTGCCTTTCCCTGGGGAAATGTGCTGCAAATGGGACAGAATTAGCTCCCACTGGCAGCAGTGATGTCATTGGCAGGGGAGATGTCACCCCAGCAGGCCAAAAAAACCCCACTCACCTTGAAAATTAAAGCTGCTTGTGTTAATGTATGGAGTTGGGCAGGTGCATGTGCAGGCTGGTGGCATGGAGAAGGCAGACTTTTCCCAGGGATGAGCAGGACAAGGAGTTTGCTGTTTGAGCTATGCCATCCTTGCTTGCTTGCTCGCCACTGCTTATAGAAGGAGCCTGAGGGGATGAGCTAAATTGAGCTGGATTGGTGAAATTAGTTCGCTCCCAACCTGCCAAAAAGCTGTAGAGTTGAGCTGGACCATAGGAGGCTTATAATCCTGGTAATGGGTCAGCTTTACCTCAGAAGATGATTGTTTTGGGATTTGTGGTTTGAGTTTGGTGGTTTTGATTGGGTTTTGAGTGAGATTTTTTGCAAGCAGCTATGCTGTGGTGTGATTCATTGTGAAGGAGAGGAAACACAGTGTGCAGCAATAACAGGTTGCTGAAGACAGCCAGAACTTTCCAAGCTGTTGCAGATGTTCCCATTAACCCCGGGGTGGAGGTGGCCCTGTGCCTGCAAAAGAGGTTATGTATGCAGCCACAAACCCTTCTGTTTTCAACCTCTGGCGATCTGTTTTAAAGCAAGGATGACACTACATCTTAGAAACCATATATTTTTACACCTGAGGAACAGCCAGTGTCTCATTCAGAGGTGTGAGCCCAGAAATAACTTCACTGCACAACTTTTTGCTATACATGGGTGGGGCACTGCTGCTCAGGCACCATCAGCCCTTCATCCAGTGCACATGGGGCATGTGCCCCCTGCCCACATCAGTCCCCTGGCACCTCTAGCAGCTGCATGTCTGGCAGCACAGCAATACCTCTGGCAGCCACATGGGCCCTTGCACAGGGGACTGTCCCAAATGTCTGCAGACAGAAACAACCCTGGCCACAGGTCTGCCCTGGTTTGGACAAGAGATGTGGGTCTCCAGCCTGCACCTAGCCCTGAGTCTGTGGTATGGGGCCGGGGAGCCAGCACGGGATGGTCAGGGACAGCTGGAACAGGGGACAGAGACCATGGCCACTCAAACCTTCCGCTCTTTGCAGCAGGACTCCCCGGCTTCCAGCAAGCATCAAGTGGACGTTTTTTCACAGAGCTCAGTTTGTGACCATGGGGAATGGAGGGGCAGATGGGTGATGCAGTACGGGAACCACAGGACCCATCATCATGAAGCAGTGCTGGATGTGGAAGGAGGCAGATTTCAGTTGCCTTGCACCAGGGACAGGCCACCAGTGCCAGCTGTGGTCTGTGGCTTGGCTGCACCCACTGGGCCTTCGCTGGGTGCCAGCAGGCAGCTGCTAACAGCAGCTGGGCAGCATGCAAGAGCAGTCTGACTCAACCTTGTAATTCCCCCCTGCTATTCTCTATAAACACAGCCATGCACTGAGTACCTCTTCTGCTGCCCAGGGAATCCCAGTCCCATGCACAGGAATACCAGGAGAAAGCAGAGCCATCTGCCTTGTAGATTCACCCCGTTTATTGAATGCAAACAGAAGGCAAATAACTGGGACACAGAAGAGTGGTAATGTGACTTTGGCCTCTGAATTTCCTGTGTGATTGACAGTGCAAAGGAGGGAAAAAATACAGTTCTGTGTATTATAAAAAAGCCAAGAGGAAACACAAAGAATGTTGAACAATTAGTGACATCTCATGTGAACAAATGGAGGATTAATAATGGCAAGGAAATTCAAAGCTGTGCCTAGCATTCCTTATTGCAAACAAGATGGTGCTTTTCAAGGAAAAGCAACAGGGGATAAACCATCCACACTGGCTTTGTGAGCAGCGCAGTTTACTTTGGGAAGACGGTGACCACCTCGTAGCCCTCGGGGGGAACCACCCGCTCCCGTGCGTGCTTCTCGCAATAGATTTGGTCTTCCACGAAGAAGTGTCCTTTCTGCTTGAGGTTGGTGCCGCAGTCACTGCACACATAGCACTCGGGGTGTCTCTGCTTGTCCCGGATCTTCACAAACACCCCTCTGGGGAAGGAACCAGCACCCCTCAGCACCAGGTACCCACCACTGCCTCCTTCCCCAGCTACCTCCCACCCAGCCCAGACCCACACCAGTGCCGAGGGCAGGCAATCTCCTCCTGCTCCTGGGAAGTCAAAAGATTGACTTCTGAGAAGTCATAGGACAGGCCCTACCTCCTGCCAGGCAGACATTAACAGCACTTTTAGAGCCCAACACATGCTGGCATGGGACTCCTCCTCTGGAAAGTGTTCTGGCCTGCCTAAGTTTCACAGGGACCCTATCATATAGCAGCCAGAATCACTGTAATGGCATCTTTTAGCTGATGGCTGGAGACAGCACAACAGCCTTCAAATGCCCAGAATCAAATAGCAGGCATCAAGTTGACCATCTGGGGGAGCAAAATCCAGGTCCAAACCATGTGGATTGCAAAAGAAATACAGAAATGACTGCCTGCCACCAACCTAGGGGGACGAAGGCTGCCACTGCCCTTTTGCTACTGACCCATGTGCCAGGTTTGTGTGGGAGAAGCACAGACCAGATCCTTGTTCTGATCTCAGACACTGCTGCTCAGGCGCCACAGTGAATGGACCCAGCCAAACGTGGGCCAGCTCTGGAAAATTTCACAGCTTAACCCAGCAGATGATGAGGAAAACACAACAATTTGCCAGGAGTATAATTTTGTTCCAGCAGCCACCTATATTTTCCGTAATTCATTAAGTTTTTATTGCTATTTATAGCTTTGTGCTTTCTCTCCTGATCTACCCAGCTGGTAGAATAATTGTAGGGCTTGTCTCTGATTCATATTTTACAGGGTATGGATTGCCTCTAATGACTCTGCCAGTCCCTAGTGCTACAGGCAATCACAGTGTAGAGAGTCTCAGCAACTATCTGATAGCTTGTGGTGGGCAGCATGGGAGAAATCCGAATTCTTCCATGACAATGCAAGTGGACTAACAATACTTGACTGCTGGAGTCAGCTGTTGAGCTAAGGGAAAGAATCTGTGGTTGAGAAACTGAACAGCAAACTGAAGGCATGGGTTGGGTCCCTCCTGTTGCCACACTTACGGTACAGCAGCTCTGTATCAAAGCCATGCCCCTGCTGTGCCGGCAGTCAGACATACCCACATAGAGACAACTAAAATTATGTCTGTGTAAATACAGTAGAGGTGTGCTACAGCTAACCAGGGAGAACACAGCTCTCTTGCTCCACACTGCCTCTGACCACCAGTGCACCTCTGACCACTCCATGGCAGGGAGTGCCAAGACATTGAAAGCATTGAATACACAGGACCTGAATGAATAGCACATTTTGTTTCTGGGTGCTTCCTCCCTGAAAAGCAGGAAGCAAAATATTGCAGCAACAACTGTCTCACAGCTTTTCTCATAGGGACTTGTTTTGGTTTCCATTAATATCAATCTGTAGAGGGAAACCCAACTCCCATCTCACTACAGGGAACTGCAAAGTTGGTGCTATCAAAGCTGGTGAGAATAATTGTGCCTTGAGCCAGCTCCTGGATGCCCTGGATGTGAGCAGGTGAAGTGTTTTGGGTGCAGCACCTCAGCCCCTCGCACAGGCATGGTATGCTTGGCCTGCGACCCCAGGGACAGGCTTACTTACACAATGCCAGATCCACACTTCTCACACATGGGCAGCTTCTGGGCATTCCCAATCGATGAGGCCACCTTTGTGGTGGGGGCCTTGACGCTCCTAAACCCAGATGGTTTGGTGGGGTCTCCTGGGGGGCAGAAGAAGAGTGCTTCAGAGCGTGCGAGATGCATGGCTCTAGGCTATCCCTCCCAAGCAGATGTTTTTCTAGGGAGGCGTGATGTTCTTTAACCCCAGCTCTGAGGCTGGGATTCATGCATGGAAAGCAGGCAGGGATTTAGGGGTGTGTGGGGAGGAGGGAGAGAAAAGGCACAGTTGAACCTGGCCCTGGAAATTTGAGGGCCTGAGATTGTGGGCAGTCAGAGTTTCTTCTCCTCTTAACAGCCCATCAGACCTCAGCTGATGTGTCTCACATGCACAGATGCACAAAGCAAAGCGAAGCCTCTACCCCTGCCCCAGCCTTGGCAGCACCAGAGACTGCCTGCCATGTCCCAGTCACACACACAGTGTCAAGCTAATTGCCAGATTTGAGCTCAGCAAGAGGAGGTGAGCATCCTGGCAGACTGGGGAGGACTGTCAGAAGTCCCTTTCCAGTCTGCTGTCTGGCATACGGTAGGGCTGACTCTCCCGAGACTCCTGGAAGATTTGGTTAACAAACTCCTTGTTCTTGCAGGGCCCTGGGACACTGGGAATAACCTCGTGCCTTCCTGCTGCTGCAAAGCATGCTCCAGGTGTCTCCCTAGTGCAGCTTCTCTGGAGCAGGGATGTCCTGCAGGTCTTTTGCAGGAGACATCTGCTGACCTGAATTCCTACAACGGCAGTGGATCCTAGATGCAGGATACAAAGCAAGCCTTTAAATATCTGCAGTGAAAAAGGAGCCTCTTACAAAATGACACCATTGATGTGACTAGTCTTATCTATATAATGACTTTTGCAAGCAGTTCAACATGGTGTTTCACCCAAAACAGAGGGGATCGAAAGGCACCTCAGGCTAGGAAGGACACTGATAAAACCCTTCTGACTAGCGCCAAACCAAAGGCACAGTGGATGTTCCTGGTGCAAGGGAAGGAAATATCCTCCAGAGGCATATGCTGTTGACCAGTGAGGTTAAGGACATGTCACAGCCCAGGGCAGCATCACTGACAGAGGAGCTGAAGGAAAAAGGAAGGAACTGCCCACTGCATCTCCCTGTCACCACTGCTCACCCACGGGGCACGTGATGCTGACATGCTTTGTCTCTGTGGCAGCCTTCAGCTCAGAGGTTTGCACTCAGTTCAATGAAGAGATGCTGGTCCAGAGGTGCAAGTTCCCTACAGCCTATGTACCCTTGAAACATAGAACGAAGCACCTGGTCTCCAACAGTTACTGCACGTGACCCTTGCTAGGAAGGAAGCAGCAGCAACCACATTTGCAGGCTCTTCCCTATCTATCACCCCTGCTCACTCCCTGTGCCTCAAAGGGCACTTTGCTCATATCAGCATTGACAGCATGTTTTTTAATCTTTCTAAAGGGATCAGCTTGTTTTCCCACAGGAAACATAACATGTTCCACCCTGTGAAACACCCTCCCCCTATTGGTGCAGAGTCAGGTCTAAACATGGAAACACAGACCAGACGTGGTACCTTCATGCATCAGTACCCACGCATATCCCCTGTGTGTTGGGAGCCAGGTTCTCAGCTGGTGTAAGTCAGCACAGCCGATAGAGCAATCCCCAGCGGAACTTGTCCCAGCTGGGGAGACAGCTCCCTGCTGCTACTCACAAGCCATCACCTGAAGACAGGCTGGGAGAAGCAGCCAATCAATGTGCCACTTATCACCAATGTGCTATTTATTGCAGCAGACATGATCTGACTCAGCAGTAGGGGTGTTTGAGCCTGGCAGGCAGGGGCACCATCTCCTCAGGGACTGACATTCCTTTGGGGCTGTGTAACCTCCTGGCCTTCCTCCGCATGGGTGATTATCAGCTCACAGTGATGCCAAAGCCCATCCTGGCCCGCGATCTGGCAGGCAAACCTTCCGCCAGAGAATCCCAGTAATTCTGCAAATCTTCAAAGAAAGATAAAGTACAGAGGCCTTTGCTTCATATCTTCTTCAGCACTACTAAGTATGGGGGAGAACCTTGGCTGCGTAAGAAGTCACAGCTACTCAAGTCCTTTCCACACAGGAGCTGAACCCTGAGGGCAAGTTGCAAACACTCAGTATTTAAAAGATGTTTTCAGGTAGGTATTTTAACAGCATATTAAAGACTCCAAGATCCTGGTTTATTTCTTCCTATTGTTTCCCTATTTCCTTAATTTTTCTGTTTCCTACAGATTCCTCAGACCTACTAGGTCTGAGGCTGATCTGTTTCCCTTTGTGGTGAGTATCTCAGCACCAGGCTTTCATTAGATGAAAATTGAACATACCACTGCCAAGCTAGTAACAAAAGGCAAAGTCTCAACTGGTCTAAGGAAAAAAGAAAAAAAAGACATTCTTGGAATTCTTTTCCTATTTACTTGTTAAGTTTGAGGGGAAAAGTGAGTACAGTTTGGCCCCCATCTAAGTTAACTCGTTTTTTTTATCTTAAGGTTTATAGCCCTGAACTGTAGAAGTCCAGATGTCAGATCAAGAATGCCAAGCAGACTGAAATTTCAGAGTTTAAAAGCTACAAACTGCTTGCTGTAACTCAACTTCCATATTTTTACATTCAACTGTAGAAGCAGATCATTTTTCTTATATAAAAGGATGGCAATCAGAAGCATTAAGATTCACTAAAGATCACTCTCTTGAGGTACCTTTCAAAGTCTCGAATCCAAGATGGTCTTGATCAGTGAATATTATCTTAAAGGGGAAAAACTTTACAAAACATGACAAATTTTTGCAACTTTGTAAATTCTTTCTTGATAACAAAATGTTGTAGGGGGTTATTTCTTGAGCGCTCACTCAACGAGTGAGCAATGATATGAGCCTGTAGACACTGACACTAATCGACAAGAGAATATTTAGGAGTTAAGTTTATGAGAGGGTCTGTAGGTTTCTGTAGAAACTGTTGACATGTGCTACCTTGAACAATCAACAGCTAAGAAAGGAAAACAAAGTTTTAGATGTTACTCTTAAACATCGTATGCAGCCCAAGGAATGGCAAAGAGAAAAGCACACTCAGAGTAGGCGTGCAGTAAGTGCTCACCTTTTTCTTCTGACTCCAAGATCTCTTGCAGCACAAGAAAGGAAGCAGACTGTCTGGGTGGCTCATTTGACTCTTGATTCTCCTGGAGCATCTTGTAAACCTCAGATTCTCTGTCTATGACAACGCTGCCTGGGGGCTGGTTATGCTGATCTAAACTGAGACAGGAACAGGGAATAAGCTTGTTAAAAAGCTGAAAACTAAAGCCAGTGCCTCTAGCAAAATTTTCACAATGCATCATATGACTGAAGAACAAAGGTGCAAAACAAGTGTGCAACAGGATGCCATAAAACACAGAGGTGCTGGATGTGCTCACACAAGACCAGGTGGGATTGGCACCCTTGGCTATCCACATACACCAACTGTGAAAAGGTTCACACTGACTGCCCCCAGCCAGTCCCCAGGTGTTCTCTCTGCTTCACAATCAACTCTTTACTCCAGAAACTAAACCCGTCTCAGGAAATCACTTCTCAGGAAAATAAAGAATTTGTGCTGTGATGGGATCCTGCATGACAGCTGTGCCATCTATGCATGTTCTTTGCATGCATAAACTAATACCTTAGACTAGTACTTTGCACCACTGTGAATCTCAAATTAAGTAAAGCTTATTCCATTAAAAAGAAATCTTTGCAAGTACACTATGAATGGGTCCTAAAGGCTATCTTCACTAAGTAACAGCTGTACAATCTAAGGATAAGATCCCCTAAATGGCAACAATTTAATTTGGTTTTCAAGTGAGTGTTGCTATTTCCATTTTATAAGAGAAGACGCTGAGCCACAGCCCATTTACAGCATTTAATCAAGGTTAACAAGCAAGTGAAGGGCAGAGGAGATGTTTGTGTGCTAACACTAAGCCCTCCTTTCAGCTGCCACTCATTTCTTGAGGGACCTGCACTCTCAGCCTAGAGCCTGAAGTGCTTCAGTGTCAGCTTTTCACAATGCAGGGTGGTCATTATGCCACTGGAAGGGTCACTGGGGGGGGGGAAGAGGCTTGGAGGCAGTATCTAGGATGTTCTCCATATCCAGTGGGTGCAGGATAAACCACAGGCTTGAAACTGCAGGAGGATGTTCAGAATACTCCTTGGGAAAAGCCTTCCAATGCACAGACTCTGAAATGCTGGAGGAGATTGCTATGGAGAAGTGAGCAACCTCCATCCTAAAGGATTTTTAAAAAGTCTGGACAAATATCCCATGGGAATTATTTAAATTGATGGTTTAAATCAAATTAACTGCTGGGCTAGGGGAGGGACATGGGAGGTTCCTGCCTGCTTTGTGTTCTATGACTGGAGCAAAACATCTCTAGAAAAATGAGACAACTGACAAGTCTCCTCTGACAGCTCAATTACATAATGTAGCCTTATAAATGTAAATGGTCTATTAGCTTTCACTGTTCCTGCACCCTCTGATTGCCTGAAAAGTACATAAACATTATGAAGTTCAGACTAAATTGCAGAGGGGAATCTTTTTTTGAGGACGCAACTGCATACTTTCCATGCCAATGTGCAATAGAGTCATCTGAGAGTTACTCTACATAATAAACTCTTCAAGCATCAGAGGTAAAATCTTCGCACGTGTTATAAAACACTATTTCCATAAAAAGAACTTCATAAAATGTTTCCATCTTTAGTAATTTTCAGTGGAGCAGGAAGCACATTAGGCTTGCAAGCAGTTGAACCCTTGATGCCTGAATGTCATTTACTGAAGCCTCTCACCCAAAATAAAATAATGATGTGCTTCCTATTACCCAGGAAATGTCCTAGGTCCTTCATTCAAAACGAATCCATGCTCCACATTACATTCATCTTATGCAAACTCATATACTCCCACCACTCTATAGGCCCATGAAAACATTAGGCAAGGAACCTTTCACTGCAGTTTGCACACTAAGAATGTTTCATTCACATGCATTCAAAAAGCAAAGGCTACATCACCTTCAAAAGCACTAAAGTCAAACAAAGCCATCACATTTTAACCATGTGTTGTGGCAGTGTGCAAAAGACAGATCACCTCTCCCTGGTACACACCCTATAGGTACACTTGCCCATACAAGACTTCCAAAAGACTATAAAGAAACCCAAATCCTAGAATTTGTATGAGCAGAGTGAAATAGCTCAATTTGTCAGGGCAGGAAGCTATGCTGCTTAAAGAAAATAAAATATACGAAACCAAAACAACAAAAGCACACACATCTTTTGTACGGGCAAGGCCACAAAGCACAGGAGTTGTGCCTGCAGGATAGTAAGTCTCCCTATGTTGGCTGATTTATGGCACCTCCTGTTACACAGGTGCTTTATCTGCAGCAGCCACCAGCAATTGGTCTCTTACCACGCACCAGAGTTCCCCAACTCAAAAACTTCGTAGGGGACAACTCCAACACGCTTTACTGGATTTCAGATTCACAAAACCATTACTGGATCTCACTGCTTCTGCCATGGGCAGCTTGTAACACTGAGTAACACTGCATTGCTGAGCTTTAAAAATTGGCAAGATGGCAATAAAACCCACAAAGACACAGTCTAGCACAGCGTCTTCAGAAAAGCACAGCTTATTCTTTACTAATGGCATTTTACGATTTTCTGTTGGCGTATTTTGTAAAGTCTACAAGAATCTCAGAGCTGGGCTTCAAAGTACTTGGAGCACTAGCTTTTGCAATGAAACTACTGCTGATGTATGGGGCTTCTTTGTGAATGTTATCAGCTGTCTGGACAGGCACAGCCAGCCAGCAGACTGTTACTGGAATGCTCTGGCTTCTAGTTGGTAAACTAGAAGCCAGAGCAAGTAACTGGCCTGAGTAACGAGGCAGGAGTAAATCCACAGCCTCCCATTATCTCTTGGCTGCTGGCACATGGCAAAAGCTTGGTTGTGTGGGTACATGGGTGAGGACACCAACTTTTCTTCTTCAAAGCATGTGGTGCTTAGCCCAGGTGGGCACTGTGAGCAGCCAATGAGCTATGAGATCTGTCTGTGCCCTTTCACTCTGTCCCTTGGAAGTCATGGGACTGACCACCTCCCTGAAGCACATGTTACACAGCTGCAAGCTGTTTGGTTACAGAGTGGGGTAACTCTGCTAATGGTTCACATCTGAAACAATTCAGTCTTGTTTGGAGCCCTCCTGTGAGATGCCTAAATGCACTTTCTGCTTCACCCTTCTCAGTACTGAAGCCCTCCCTGTAAAACCCTGTGGGCTGTCATTTAGAGGGATAGGCCAGCTGGTTCCCAATCGCCACAAAGCAAAACACCTAAAAGCACCCTGGCCTTGTGATGCTGAGGCTCTTGCACATCCTGCAGAAATCAGACCATGTTGAGCATCCTCCACTCCTATGGGCAAAGAGGCAGCTGCAAGAGCAGCAACCTATGCAGACAAGTGGGCAGGGGTGGGAACACAGACTGGGTCCTCCATGTGCCCGCTGCCTGCCCAGGCTGCTCCAAAATCATGAGTGTTACCAACATAAGATGGAGCCTATGGGGACCTGTTTCAGCCTGAAATGAAATGTGCCCAGTGCACGCACATGGCCTTGCCTGCAGCCCGTGGAACAAAAGCACAAGGACACATGTGGCAACACCTTCCAGTCACAAACAACAATCATTTCAGTGCAGGAGAAACACCAGCTTTCAGGATAAAGCACTCTCCTGCCCCCAGCAAAGCCATCTGCTACAGGTGGCTCCTCCAGGAAAGCCATCAGCTGATGTCAAGGGCCTGCTGCAAGGGTGCACAGGGGGCAATGGACATAGTGATAGGCTAAAATCATGTTTGGTGCTTCTCGCAATGTTGGACACAGACACAATGCAGAGGAAGTCCCCGTGAAGAGTCATGCACTAATGTCAGAAAGGTGAAATGTAGACGCTGTTTCCTTGTGACCAGCAACACCGTGAGCCACAGACAGGGACGAGGTACTCGCGGACACCAAGATGCAGATGAAGGGATGCACTGAAGCCCACTGCAGAGGCAGTGGGCAGGTTACCTGGGGAAAACAGGGCTAACAGAAGAGATTTGCCCCTTCAGGGAATCCATGATGTTGCTCTGTGAATAGAGCTGCAGGGGAGAATTGAACTGCACATGCAGCACTTTGAGTCCCGGCACCTCCACTTCCACGGGGCTCTTGGGGCACATCTGAGCCGTGCGCTTCAGCTGCTCGGGCCCCACTCGGACTTGGCTGGGGATGGAGGAGGTGCTGTGCCTCCACTCGGGAGTCTGCGCCTGTAGAGGGTTATAGATGGAGGCGAAGGGAGCCTGCATCGGGCTCATTGGCAAAGGGCAACTAAGGGCCCACACGTTCATGTGGGCAGATTGAGTTGCGTTTGGGGGTTCATTTGGGTTTTACGTTGTGGAATTGAGGGAAGAGTGCAATGGAGGAAGAAAGGAAAGAAGGAAGATATTAATAGACTAAACCTAATACTCTAAGCAGTACAAGCAGTTGCAGAATACTGTCTGAGGGGCACACCACTGAATACATGACTTTACATTAAAGGCTTCTGGCTAATGCTGTGGCTCTGGTCTCACGCTCCAGGTGTGCCCATACAAAAACTTAAAATGCAGTCACTCTACTGATGAGCAAAGGGGTTGTAAAGGTAATGAAGACATGGCAGCAGGGATTTTAACATGAACTAGCACTCATGGTCCCCCTGTCCAGCCAAGGAGTGCCACCTTCACTGCTACCCTTCCCAAAGCTAGTCTGGGCATCCTACTGAGTGCCCATCTCACCTCCACCCCCAAAACAGATGTGCTCAGCAGTGAGGCTTCCCCCTCCCCTCCCTGCCTGCTTTGCATCACCAGTTGCAAATCCAGTGGATTTGCTGGTGTTTCTGTCTGTACCAGCCTTGCATTTACATCATACAGGATGGAGCATGGACCAGGTCCCCATGCCACATCACCATGTGCAGCGGCAGGATCAGGCTGTTGGGCTCAGATAGGCTGTGTGCCTACTGGGTACAGCATGGAGGTGCAGATAAAATGCCAGGTAAACCCAGAGCAGGGTGGGCCATGTACAAATAACTCAAAAAACAGAAGGGCAGGAATATAAAGACAGCTGCAAGGCTGTGTGAAGGGAGAACCTACACATCCTTTGCTTGTGCCAAATGGTCCCATCAGGTTAATGCAAAGTCAGATTTCGCTTGATCTTGCTCTGCCTTTGCTCAGCCCTTGAATGAGGCTGCTGAGCTCTACCAGAAGCAAATGAGGAATAAACATCTGGCACGTTGTCTGCCAGCTGTCTCACTGTAACTGCCTAGAAGGGACCCTGCTGCAGATGGGGCTGCCAGTGTGAGAAGCCGGTTTCAGTCAGGGGTAAGTTTTAGGCTTGTGTTAAAACACAATCTCAGGTCTTTGTGCCCTACAAAAGCAGAGGCTGAAGTTACTTTTCGCTCCCCATTCACAAGCCAGAAATTTAACTGAGTATCACGTAAAGCATTGGTCTTGCAGCTTTTGTTGCAAAAGCGGCCAAAGTTTTCCTGGCAGTTGGTACTGCTATAGACTTAGGGCAGTTAAGCAACTTGACCAACAGAGCCAGAAAGATTTCAGACAGCTCCTGCTTTATTGCTTCCAATGAAAAAAAGAGGAATGTTGGACTTTTGGAATAATGTCTCTGGCGAACTCAGAAACAACCACAAAAATCAGCAGGCCTTTTTAAGGTTGGGAACCTTTCCAGTCCCATACACGAAATTGCTCACACAGGTATCAATGTTTCAGCTATCAGTGTTTCAACTACTTTTTAAAACTCCTGTGAAAAACAAGGTTCAGTAATAAGAAACAGAAAGATCCAAACTTAGGTAAAATCTGACTATGAATCCCAGGCCAGCCAGGAAGGGGGACGTGTGTGCTTCCTGCACTAGCTAGTACCCCTCCTGCCCAGCATTACCCGCAAAGCCAGCACAAAACTCTAACTAAGTGCTCGTAACAAGCTGTTAGGCACCTGGTCAGACCAGCAGGCTGGCATGTCATGCTGAACGCACGTGGAAACTGCGTCGGTCTCTGCTAAACAAAGAAACACAACAGCATTAATTTCATTTCTGGATCTCTTGAAACGTTTCCCGCACCTCCAAGCCCTGCCCTGGGAACCACATTCATGCTCATGTGTCTGCTCCTTCCCTTGACCTGTAAAAAAGCTTTTCTGGGTTGACAAACTGGTGTCCTCACAGTGAACTCACATCTCCTGAAGCCTTCCCCTGGGGGCCTGGGCAGAGATGGGAGGCAAGGAAGATACTTACAGCTTGGTAGATTCTAGGGCCCCTGGTGATGTCTTTGACTCCACAGCAGTGTTGAAGGTCTGGATGTTCTCTGAGGAGTAGAGCCCTGCTGGGCTGTTGTACTGAGCAGTGATCACCCTGGGGGCAGAAGCTGTGGCAGCAGTGAAGGGCACTGCACTCCGGTTGTGTGCACTTCCTATGTGCCTTACTTCCTGCATGCAAAGGAGCAGAGGCAAAAGTCAGAGGTGCTCAAGCATGCAGGTGGGATGTGACAAGGCAGCCTGGAGCAAGCAGCCACTGCAGTGGTGGCCTTTATGTGTGGTGTCAGCTGAGGAGTATGCAACCATAACCATCAAAGCAGGCAAGTATCCTCCAAAAGTCACAAGGGCCTCAGTCCCATCCTGGATAGCTTCAGTCTGACTTTCAGGACATTTCAGAGTTCACATGCTGGTAACATAAGAGCCCAGAAACATCGCCAAAGCTATTAATTCAAGGAGCCACATACCTGGGACCTCCTGCAAGCCTACGGTAAACCACAGGACCTACCTTCTCATGCAAGACTTAAGCATTCCTTGCAATTCCTGAAAGCAGGGCTTTCTATGGAAAAAAGATGTGCAGCAGAAAGAGGCAGACTCTTCAATGACATCTGAAAGTTTGGCTTACTTACACAAGGTCAACCCAAAAAGAAGGGAGCTGTTATTACTGTAAGTGCTCTGGAGTGTGTCTGCTCCTTCAGCTAAGACTGGGGTTCACAGCTGTCTCTGATGAACAACTTTGAACTTTCTGGACAAGAAATTCCCACAGTAAGGGTGGGAAGAATGCTATTGTTAACACAAAAGACTGTCCACAGGCAGTGACAGCTAACTGCCAGAGACTTCTTCAGTGCCGGAAGTATGAGATACCACCCAGACATCCTGGGTTTGCTGCAAACTGGAGGCTTTGAGCAGTATTAGTGGATACTAAGAAACACTAATTACAATTTAATGAGAAAGGAGGAAAATCCAAATCTTAACTAAGACATGAGATGATGTAAGACCCTTCTGAATCACAAGCAGTGCTAACAAAAATAGGAACATTTCTAAGCCCCATCACCAGTTCAGGAGGCTGGGAATTAGCAGCCTGGGCAGAGATAACAACATTTCTCTCCAGAGAAGACACTTGACCAAAGCAAGAAGAAAGTACGATGAGGCCTCACTAGAGCAGGCATAAGAAAGGACTAACATTCACAAAGAAGGCTGAAATATCCAGAGCTAAAAGATGGCACCAAAATGTGGATTTTGAAATGTTTTAGCCATCTGTAAAGATTGAGCAGGGCTTCAATACAGGGCTAAGGTCCAATGGCACAAGATGAAACAGGGCCCTTCATAACATGCAGGGCCCATGGTTCCCAGCACTAATTAACACAACCAGTTCCCCCTCCCACTCAATATAGGCACTGACTTCTACAGCAACGAAGTGAGCCTTTACTGCCCTTTGAACATCTCATGACATTTGTTTGATAGAGCTATAGTTACAAGATAAACACTCAATAAAAACAAGTATGACTGAATTCCCCTACAGGTTTTTCTTTAAATCACTTTTATGTCCCCTGATTTCCTTAGGCAGCTGGCTAACATTCCCAGACTGACAGATGGGAGTCATCTCACGTCATGGCACTCAAATGCTATTTACAGCACCAAGCACAGCACATAGGAGCCCTTAGAGAAGGGCGGTGTGGATCCAAACGCACGCATGAATTACAAGTAATCTGAAATCAGTGGGCTAACTCAAGATGTGGGGTTGTGGAACTGCTTTCCCATGGCTTTCTGGCTGATGCTTATGGACGTCAGCCACACAGCTTTCCCACACACCAAAGGAAGAAAGACCCTGGAGTAATTAGCTAATCTCCCTTTGTTGCAATCTCACTCAAAGCACATAATAGTGCTCATAAAAATAGTCTTTCCCATGGCAGAAACTGTGGATTTTAGCAAAAGAATTACTTCAGCCTCTATATCACACCATGGGGAAAAGTATCAGTGATCTTTTATCAGCATTAAATGCACATGCTGGCCCACCATTTGGAGGTCACAAGTAGGAAACGGGTTCAGAAGTGCACATAAATAGCCAGTTTAATGAAAGACACAAGAGGCACAAGTTTTAGGCTAAAGGAGTTATGCTCTTGGGTCAAATAGGCTCAAAGTTGAAACCATGTCACAACCTGTATTGCAGAAACATTTTAGTATTAATCAAGAATTAGAAAAAGGGGAGTAATTTAGAGTTGCTTTTATTTTTTAATTCTGGTTTCTTAAGGAAGCAAGGCATCTCAGTTACATACTCCACATGCACATGGGCATGTTCCCACTCCCACAAAGGACCTTTGGATCTGCCAGCCAAGTCCAAATCAGATTGACAGTGATAGAGGCCTCAAGGATGTTTAGGTTCCTACAAGTGTTAAGAAAATAGACAGCCAAATGGATGAGTGAGAGGGAAATAACATTAGCACTTTGACTCCAAGAGCTCCAACACATGCTCAGACACAAAATCCACACAGGAGATTTTGGCTTACTTTTGGCCACCAGCTAGGTTTTCTGCTGTGTAATAATGTCCAAGACCATAAATGAAGCTTTCAAAAGCATCAGGACATCTGTAGTAGCTCTCGTGTGGATCAAATCCACTGATTATAAGGGAGTTTATAACAGGCTAAATAGAGATACTGGTGTTTAAGGTATTATCTGAAGATTATATTAGACTACTAGAAAACTCCCATCTAGAGAACAGTGTAGAAGGTGTATAACCCAAGAATCTATGGACAAGTATTACAAGAACAGTAACATTATAAAGAGCATTTGGATAATCCAAAGTATCCAGCACTTCCTGTCATGCTGTTCTGCTCTTTCTGCTTGAGCTGTGAAAGGAATTTGCAAAGAACATGTGCTTTCATGATCCCAAGATCAAAAGATAATGTGTTCTCACTGTCAAATGTATTTACCTAAGGATTTGCCAGAACCACCAACATAGGCTCTGTGGTGTTGCAGCAGTTTTGTTAGAGCCCCAGCTCCTGGAATCATGTTTATGTGAGAGTCTCTGACTCTGTATTCGAAAAAAAAACACCAGAAATGTGACATTCCCAAAAACCTGACCACCAGAAAGCAAGTGAAAAATGTTATTACAAACCAGTGCATACTGCATTTGTATGCAGTTGAGATGCCTGGGGTTTGCAGCATCTCTAAGGCTGTGGTGTTCCCAGGACCAACACAAAGAAAAGGGGGCAGCATTAAACAGCATTGCTGGCTGGACATGCACTGCAAGAGCAGTAAGCAATGATCTCTTTGCAAAGAAAGAACTGGCAGTTAGACACAAAGACATGATCTTATCCAGTCAGAGCATGACCTACTCTTTCTTTGTCAGTAGTAGAGAGGAGTGTGACTAATTAATATTAGATCTTTTTGGAGACATGTTCAGTTGGAATCTGCAGGCAGATCTGGAAGCACTTGCCTCACCCTTCCTGCAAGCCATGGCACTGCCTTCCATGAGGCACAGAATGCATTGTAGAGGTGTGGCTCAATAAGTCATTGCTATTGTTGCTAAGCCTGTTGACAGGCAGCCCCAGTCCCCCGACACCAGCCCTGCCTGCAGCAGGTTGCAGTCAGCAGCAAACAGGGGTAATGGCAGCACTTATTTTGGTCTGAATACAGGGCATGGAAGCTCCCAGCCTCCAGGCATCATATGCAAGAACAGTGTTTTACCACTATAAACTGACACCACGATAGTGAAAGCACTTTGCACAGATAGCAGCCTCACTCCCCTCCTTCCTTTGCAGAGGTATGTCTCCAGGGACCTGGCAGAGTGGTTAGCCCACGCTAATATTGATTAGCAACTGCACAAACTTCTCTGCCAGGGTGCTGCTTCTGAACTTAGAGAGGTCTCATCTTGCTTCACTTCAAAATGAAGCCATTCCTCCAACAGCCCCCTCCCTATCTGAAACTACCTCCTCCTCCTATGAACAAGCTCCAAGTGGCTTTGGAGCACAGCCCTCCGTGCTTCCAAGTCCTTCAGGCACTAGAACAAACCCCTCCCCCCGCATCCCAGAGAAAAAGCTATTTCCCAATCCCAAGGACAAACAAGGTTTGCAGGACCCCAGCTTCAGGTCAAATACACAGGTGTCCTGCCAGAAGAGTTGTCTGGGTGCAAGCTGTTAGTGGTAGGAGCCCTCTCTGAGAGCACAGGGGGATGCTGCTGTGTGTTACAGACACTGCACTGTGGCTCTTCCAGCTGGGTGCCAAGTGGCTCCCCTGCTATCATAGCCTTCCTGGCAGGGAGCTGCCAGTCACAGTACCAGGCTGCGCGGATGGGGAAATCATTCCTGCGCCAGGGCAGGAAGCTGATCACCATTTCCTACTGCACCGGCTGCAGGCTGCGTCATGGGGAATTATCTGGGAAAACAATAGCCCCTTCCTCCCACTCATGCCAGGCCATGCTCAGTGACGCTGAAGCCCAGTCTGTGAAATCCCCAAAGCTAAGTCAGCCACCATCTCCATGCCCACAGCTGGGGCTGGGTAGCAGCTCGCAGCGGCCGGCTGCTTCCTCCTCACCATGCATGGACACCACCATGGGGCCTGTTCATCCTGGGAATCTGATAATGGGACTCCAGGGAAATTCCAGCTGTCAGCAAGGCAGATGGATAGGCAAACAAGGATGAGCCACCTCCATCAGCTGAGCTGCAGCACATCCCATGCATCAGGGGCATAAAGCCACCTGGATGCCTCCATGGCCCCAAGTGTCCTCAGGCAGGTTAGAGGCAGTCTGGGATGAGTGTGGGCTCTTGCGACCCATCCGCTGCACGGTGAAGTGGCCAAGGCCATCCCAGCTGCACTGACCTCACCACCACCAGAAACAGGAAAAAGCTGGAAGTTCTTCGTACTTACTAAATAAACTAAACCAAGACATGAGGGTTGGGCAGCCTTTCTCCTAAGCAGGGTTTTCCTCTCCCCACAGCACAGCCTGAAGGCAGCCGGCAGTGCTGGGGGCTCAGAGGTGTCGACTACTGCCCTGCTGCTGCTGCACCTACAGTACCCCCACTCCCCTGCCTCCTCCTGCCCCTCCCAGGTCCCTAGTCAGAGCCTGGAGGCTCAGGGAGGGTGATCCTGGGTTGCACACCTCGAGAGGCGCGCCAAGCGGAAACAAGATTAAACATTTCTTAGCATAAGTGTTTATTCAGCTCTAAGAAAATAGGCCCCTGACCAAACCTCAGCAAATGAGAGCTCTCTGATCCCACAAGGAGGGAAGAATGGAGCCTGGCAGCCACACCCCCTGGTCCCATCCTCACTCTTGCAAAGCTGCTGGGGAGCGAAGGCCATGCTTGTGCCCAGCTGAGGGGTAGGCTGCTCTCACCAAATGTGAAGCAACAGCTTGGAAGGGGAAATCTGCATGGCAAACTCTACTCCATGCTATGTTTCAACAGCTGAGATCACAAGTATTCAGAAGTGCCTTTACTTTCACCTCTCCCATTGTTATGGTTTGGGGTTTTCAGCTATGGAAAGATCTTTCGCAATGCTTTGAAATATGATTAGAAATTAGGAAGGGTTTGGGGTCTTGTTATTGCAGGGGGGTAAAACAACAAGCTGGCTTCCCACATCCTCTCCCTCCACATCCCTGACACATTCCACATCCATGTGGTAACGCCTTTTAGCCAAAAACAGGTCACGATATGCCAGCAGAATTCCCTCGTCTGAAATGAGATGTTGTTACTTTATATACCTATTGCTTCATGCTTTGCCCATACATGCATGGCCTTATCAAAGGCCAAGCCAGCCACACACCCAGTTTCTATAGCCCCTGCCTTCTCCGTATCCAAGGAGATAAAATACACAAGACGGAAACAATGACATCACTCTGCAAGGACATGGATGACAAGGATAAGGACAGGACAGGCACTCAAGAAGCCTTGGGAAGACAGAAGTGGCTGCCTCTGTCATCCCACAAATACCCTGATTCATCCCCGGAGCTACGCCGGCTGCATGTCTGTAGGTTATTTCTCATTTAAAACAAAACAAAACATCCTCATGTTGGAATGACTGTATCTTCTGTGGTTAGGAAGAACCGATCTATCCATCGCAAGCCAAAAGTATTCGTTGACATTCTTGAGGGGTGACGTTAATATGTGCCTCACTGCAAATGGGGTATGTGGCCTTCAGGGAGCTGGTCAAGCTTTTTTGGAGACAGTGCTGGTGTTGACCTCCCTCAAAGCTGGCCTCTCTCAGCTCATTCCCTGCATGAGCTCACTCAGCTCAGAGACCTAGACCCCATTGATCTCACTCTCCTACAAATACAAGGAGGGAAAAAAAAGATGACAAACCTTTTCCCACAGAGCCTAGGTCTGATAATACATGGCACAGTCTGGGGGATAGAGTTTTATTGCTTAACTGACCAAGGGGCTATACACACACACCAGCGCATGGGTCCTAAGCTTAATTCCTGTCTCAGGGTCATCACACGGCATGGCTGAGTCTGTAAGTTATGCTGGTCTCTGGTCACTGTCATAAGCATTAAAATTACCTTAGTCACCACATAACCTGTTCTCTCCTGCTGTGATCGCTTTTCTCAAGAAACATTAAACAGAAGAGAGAGGCAGACATGTTATTTTGATCTTTACCACTGCGGTGAGGAAAAGATGGGAAAATGACACTGAGTGATCTCCCTTAGGATCTGGGTGAGAAGTGCAAGTGAAATAATTGAGTAAATATACTGAGACAGCTCTGTCATTTCCTTCCCCTAATGTTGCCATGGTCACTCCCAAAACAAAGCTGGCTCAGCTGCTGAGCCATCATCACCGACAGGCTGCTGCACCTTTCGATGAAATGTGATTTTGTCATCACTTTTGCCTCAGTTTAAAGTAATTTCAGAAGATAAAGATAATAGCAATGCAATAATAATAAGGCTGTAACTCTTCCATGGGCAAAGGTCAGCTTAGACAATGAAGTCAGTCTTGGGATTCAGAACTTTGGGGAATGCACAGGAGGTTATAGAATGTCTTTTTATTTCCAAAGGTGCCTAAAAGTATCTTGAACTTGCATTCCAAATGAGGGAAAATACTTAACAGAAGATGACACAGCACTTCACCAAGTATCAGCCTCCAAAAGGATTACAGCAATAAATGAGTAGTCTATATCAAATGGGGTAAAAAAAATGTGTAAGCAGTGATCTTAAAATATGTGGCTAGTCATCTCGTTCTTGAGATAAACGGGAAAGTAACTTCTTTTGCAAGACCTTTTGCAAGGACCTAGTTATTTAACTGCACCAACAAAATGTGAAGAGGAAAGGAAAGCAGACAAGTGTGAGAAATTTCAGTTAAGATATTGAAGGTAGGAAAGGCAACAGCAAACTGCCTAAGAAAGGTGGAAACTTATTTGAATAACTGCAGTCCGGTGTCTTCAAAAAGTTTAAAGCTTTTTTTGTTTTTCTATTCACACGTATTTCTGCATTCAAAGGGCTGTGTGAAAAAAGTGAGATGTCAGAGGACCTTAAATCTGGACTTAAATGAACCACTTGAACTCTCTATGTCCTATTTTCTTTAGTAAGTGAATTAATAAGTGTTCTGTACAAGACTGTTGCCAAGAAAAGCAAATACACTGTTTTCACTGGCGAGCAAGTTAAAAAAACCTGAACAGCTCAGCGCTGCCTTCGAAGATTCAGCTCTACTCATGACTTCAACCAGTCCTGTTGGAAAAGTGAGTTCAGCATCTTTGTGGTAAAATCCATAGCAGTTTGCCATTTGGTAAGTATATGCACAGCATCTGCTGTGCTCTGCTGCTGCTGATTTGAAGCAAGCCTGGCTAAAATCCCTGGTGATGCTGCAAAGACACAGACCCAGAGTGACTCAGCCAATGCTTGCCACAGCTCTGGCAGCAGTCATTGTGCTCCGCTGACTTCATGCTCCAAGCAGACAGATCTCACCACAAACTTTACTTGCTGCAGTCAGCTACTGAAAATGTAAGCAGGTCTGTGTTACAAATATAAATAAAAACCAAACAAACCCCACCAACACAGCCTTAAAACTTGATGGTGTTCACAGCACCTTTCTTTGACACAGTGGACTAGAATCATCCGGCCCTGTGAAGCAGCAAAAGTAAATGGGAGCTTGCAGTTTGGTGACATTATATGTCTTCCCTGTCACAGTTGAATTCCTCTGAGTATGCAGCAGGCAAAACCTTTTAAAGGAAAACTCCATGCTCTGAACAATAGCAAGCCCCACTCACTTAGGCAACTGCAAATGACTTCCTTGGCTTCATTTTAGGGAGGGGAATAAGAAAGGCAAGATTTCTGTGAGAGCCTGAATGTTCCTTTTACAGCAGGAAGTAACTCTTCTATTAGCATCACAAGGGTCAAAGCCTAATTTTCAGGCAACAGTTTAATCCTTGTATTAGATTAAGACAACGGTGACCGCTCACAGATAAGGTCTGTAACAGGAATCTCTCCACAAACAGTTTCTCACCAAATTCTCCTGCTGAAGTCAGTTACAGGTTGGTATCAACAAATTCAGTTGTGCCACACCTACAGATTGGCAGCATAGGGTTATCTGTATACCTAACTCCATCTGTGGCCAGACCTACAACCAGCATTAGGACTAAGGTTAGGATTTAGGAGGGAATGTGCTCCACCAGCAGGATTATCCCTGAATCCTGCACAGTCTGACCTTCATAATGCCCTTTACTTGGATTCTTAGAAAGCAGGGCATGACTTGGAAGTCAAAGACTAGAGTTAAGGTTAGTCTCTCTCAACCATGTTTCTTTCTGATTGCAGCAGGATCCCTGCAACACCCCAGGGCTGACTCACATACAAACACTTCGCCTGGAGGGCAGCTGACTAAAAGAAAGTTATTGATTAGGGTTAAAACTGCCATAGGAAATGAGTTTAAGAGGTGGCATTAGTTAATTAAAATAGCCTATGTTTAGTATTTGACCAGCAGTGACTATCTACCCAGTTATCCAGGCTGGAGTAGGGGGGAAAAATGGGGGGGTGGGAGGGGTGATGCAGCTAGGGATAGAGATGCTGCAGCAGTAAGTTTCTCGCTGCAGTTAACTAAGTTTAATGAGCTGCATTAAACTCCTATTTGGCATGTATAGTGCCCTATGTCTAATTCTGGGGTATTTAGCTAAATTGTGTTTAATGGCTGGGTTAGAAACTTGGTTTCTAGGATCAGGTCTCCCGCTGAATTAAACAATAGCCCTCTGCAGCCTTGCAGCAAAGCCTCAGTGCAGACTTCGCTCCATTCCTTTAGCAAGACATAGCTTCCAAGTTTTAACGTTCGCAGTAGAACATCTCCAGAGCTAGGGTAGCAGAAGACACAGGCCAGGTCTCAGCTTGACAGTGTCATAGACAGGTGTCATCGCATGGCCTCAGCCCAAACTAAGTCCAAATGGCTCAATCTCACACGGTGCCTTGGCTGAGTTATGAAATACCTAGAGAACACCACACTGCATTCACACCAAGCAACTCACAGCCCAACATGAAACAGAACAAGAACAGATCCTAGGCCAAGGTCTGGACAGGGTATTGCTGCAAATGTGCTACTTTTGGTTCAGGTCTTTTCCAACCCAAATAGACTTATTAGCGTTTAATTAATTATACAGTCAAACTAGTTTTATCTCTACTGATTTTGCTAGAAGAACTTACATGGGATGTATGCTAGGTCCAAAATCCATGCCACTGCCCAAGTAAAAATCCAGAGAAACGCCACTGATTTTAGCGTAGTATTGTAGCATATTATATTATTTACATGTAATATGTATTATTATATTTAGTGTAGTATTGTAGGATTTTTGCAGATTTAGCTAGATTTAGCCCTTGCACAGGTCACTGCTGCTATAATATTTACTTGACAGAGGCAGTAGACCAGTGAAACAAGGCTGTCAACAGGTTACAAAACCAACCTTCTAGACAGAGGCTAAAAGATCTGCCACACAGGTAAAACTGTGAAAGGCTGATGCACTTCTCTTCCACTTTCTCCACAGCTATACTGCTAATAAGAGGAAAAAAACCCCAACAATCCAACAAAAAAAATCCCAGCAGCAGAAAAAACTGTAGGAGTGAATCATTTCCCTCCCCTCTCAAGACCTTTCTTATCTATGAAAATCATCAGGCTTAGCAACAATAGCAATGACTTATTGAGCCACACCTCTACAGTGTGTTCTGTGCCTCACTGCAGGTGTGAGCATGCAGACAGCAGGAGACAGCACCTCTGATCCAACCTAGTCAGACACATTGGCAAGGTATCCGACTAGCTCTCACAGCAGCAGACTTCTCACCATGAGGGAGGGAGTGTGTCTCCTGAGATTTCTGAGGGCGTTGTGATTTCCAGGAGGTATGGAGCATGGTGCTATCCCCAAGGCAACCAATGGAGCAACACATGCTCAGCTCCTTGGAGTGTCAGGCGAGAAACCACGCTGAAGTTGGACAGGAGTATGCAGGAAGGGCACTCAGTTATTCCATTACTTACCTGTGGCTGGGAGGCCAGATTCATCTTATAAGGATGCGTCTTTCCTTCCTCATTTACAAGTGGGGACCAGACTTTTGACTCCGTTCTGCAACACACAAATTTTGAATAATCTGTTTTCATCAGGAAGCATCATTATTGTTACTAAAAGACCTAAAGTTCATCAATTTCCCAAACATTTCCCCAGTCTTTTATATAATACTATCCAGATCAGAAGGAATCTAGACAGTCTCATTTTAGGCATGTAACTTGAATGACTTAGTTATGTTGTACAAGGTCCTTGGAGAAAGAATCTCAGCAGTGACTGTCCTGGCTTATCCTTAGGGACTTCACTGACAACACATCAAGCATGGGCTCCAAACCAGGCAGTAAAGTTGGGGGTCGCCCAATAGCAGAAGCTGGAGATACCCCTTAGATGCAGATCCTTTAATTAAATAGGACAATTCAGATTACTGTGTGCCTCAGATTTTATGGACAGCTGGGAAGAGAAACTGACTATACAGCCAGCATTTTGCTCTTGAAGTTGGGCTGCCTTGGATAACCTAGAAATATTTTTTTGTTTGGGTCTCTGAAATTTTCTTCTTATTTATACAGCAGTATCCACGCTAAACAAAGAGGCTTTTGGGAATTGTGGGGAGGAAAAAAAAACCAAACCAAACCCCTAAGAACTGAGATGACATAATGTGTCAGAGAAAGTCTACATAACCTTTACTGGTCTGTGGTCTGACCCAGTTACTCACAGCAGCCTGAAACACAAATGAAGACCTCTGACCAAAACCAACCACTTTTACCATCATCATTTTGGAGTTTTGCTATGTCCCAGAGAAAAACAAACAAGTGGTGAGGAAGAAGAAGAGTGCTTCAATCTGCTTGAGATACTTTGCAGGAAACATCTATTACCAACATTTGTCAGAAGTACATACAGTAGTTGAAATCTCAGATGGACTAAACAGTGCCACTTTCCCCAAGCTTTTTAATAGTAGGGAACGAGTGGCTGCAGTATTGCTGAGGGAAAACTGTAGTTCAGTGCTAAACATTGCATAATGCAACAACCAGATGGCTGATAAGCTTTTAGGATGAGTTTTGAAAACCACGTCCTGTTTTGACAAGAGTCCTTTGCGGAATCTGCAACTGCAGATTCTGTACTTCCCAGGTATTTGAGGATGCAGGGTCAGCTCCAATTTAAGTACTTTGCAAAACAGGAATGCTTCTGCTGAGAATTAGATTGATAACTGGAAAAAAACCCAACCTTTAAACAGAAAAGGCTTATAAAACTGACAAGGATGGAGAAATAGGCTACAGAGCTACCAATGATAAATTCAGTCTAATCTACGCCATTCTTCTAGAAGCCCTCCAATATCAGGACATTTGTTAAACAGCCGAAACTTAACTGTGATGCACATGTACATCCCAGACATTTGCTGCATAAATAGTATTTTAACATTTACATCCAGAGGGCAGCTCAGTGGGAGGCAACAGGAGGCAGCATTCTCACTCTTGGAAGAGGAGAAATTTTATTGGCCTGCTATTGCCTCTATTGCACTCTGGACTTTACACAGAAGAAACCTGAATTAAGTCTGCTGTGCTGCACCTCCTTTCACAGGAAATACAAAGACACAGGTCACACCAGATATCCTTTACAAGCATTCAGGTACAGCAAACCTTTGATTCCAGGCTACTGCATCTTGCAGGACCAGCCACAGTGCTAATACCCGAGAACCTATGTCATCCAAATCCTGACATCTGGCAACCTATGGCATACACAGACTAACAAATATGAATGTAACAACTGCATGGGATCAGATCTATGCCAATCTAATCATTATCTTGTCTCAACAGCTGCTGTTACTGAATGCACAACATACCCCAGGTGAGTATAAAACAACCAATCCCTCCTTGCTTCTGGCAACCCACACTTTAAGCAATTTTACCCAGATTATGGCTATCAATCCTGACAGTCACAGCCACATCTAGGATAGAGGTGTTTGTGCTTGAAAATTGTATTTGCAGAGCAGCCTGTTGACCAATGCAAAGCCTCATTCCTTGAAAGTGTTTTGAACTCATATGTAACCAAGTTTCGTCTCCTCTGGAAGAACAAGGAACACATCAAAGTATATGGAAATCAAATACCCTGCCAGCCAGGCTGCTTCATCAAGAGATGAAAGAGCAGGTCAGAGAGCATTAAACACTTCAGCTGATTTCTGGCATGAGGCATTCATGTGCCTTTTCTCAGTAGCAGTGATCTAAGTAATTTTGAGGTAGCATTATCTTTTGCAGCAGCTTAATATTATCAGATATCAGAAGCACCAAAAGGCCTTAATCAGACTGGAAATTTAAGCTCAGAGCAGGCCAATGTATGAATATGGAGTGGAGACTTCTCCTCAGGCACTTGCTTTCATCCCACTGCCCCCCACTCAGTGCATTTGACCAACTCAGTACATTTGAGTTGCACAGCACACTGGTCTCCAGCATAGCAGAGGCAGCTATGGCAAACTACTGCAGCCAGTGGGTTTTGGTTGGTTTGTTTTTTATAAGCCAGATTTTTCTCCCTTATTTATTAGCAAAGCAAAAGCTCAAGCTTGTTTCCCAGCTTGCTGCCATTCTGATCTGTCACTGGATATAAATGGAAGCAGCAAGGTCACTCCAGGCTTTACTTGCAATCCAGTTTAAAAGTTATCCAAACAGAAAGGTTAAATAGCCCGCATGGTTGTCCCTCTAAGGCTGGAAGGATAAAGCTTCCCTTTGTCTTCACAACAGCTGCAGCAAAGCCCTTCAGCCACTCTCAGCAGCCCATTTATAGCCCCAGTGAAGCCACCAAGAGGAGACAGCTTTGCTTCCCTGCCTTTATCTAGCTTTGAAAACGTGCATGCCCCATCCCACCACACTGACAGTGGAGCCCATGGTCTGCAGGTCATCAGTAGAACCACTATGGTCCCAGCTCTCAGCAAGGGTTTCCTGCTCTGCTCCTGGTGTCAGTGCTTGCACTTTTACTGAAGCTTGGAGGAGAAAGAAAAACAGCACCTAAAACTTTACCTTCTGTCCCACTGCTAGCCAGGGACTTTCTGAAAGTCTGGGACTTGTGGGCATAAGACACAGACAGTAGGGCGGATTCATTAGACTCATCATGTTTGTATCTTATCTACATTTTTTCATATCTTATTTATATGAAGCCGGGAACAGGCATCAGAGTACATAGCTCAAACCCACCCTTCACAATGGTGCCTTAGTTCACAGCAGGCTTCCACAGGTAGGACTGCAGTAGCTTCCTGGAGGATTTTTTCCCTGATTTGGGAGAAAAGATCCCCAGCCACAAAACTACCTCCATGCTCACTGTACCTCTGCCACAGAGCGTGGCTACACTAGCAGGGCTACCAGGCCTGCCTCTCCACCAGTGGCAGGGCTGGATGTCCAACAACACACTGTGGAAACCCACCCCATCTGTGGTGAAAGCCCCATAGGATCTCACAGACTCCCGGTTACATTGATGAATATTTATTATATGGTTTCTAATACATATTCTTTCAAATGAGACTCCAGCAGAGAGCACCACTTACACAGGGCAGAAAGAAAATACAAAACCATGACACAAACAAGCCCGAAAACAAGTGCCAAGCAAATTAATTGCAGGCATGTGGATATACAAACTTTGTCATGTTTACTGTTTACATTTCCATGCTGTTTTCCTTACTACAGGAGAGAAAGCAACCAAGACAGGGCCAGGGAATGAGCCATGCATTTGCTGTTTCATCCAGGCAGAAACCAAGAACAATGATTAGAAGGGAATTACTCTGATTCTAGTCTGGATGGGGAGGTACTGGTAGAAAGGGGAGGAAGCAAACTGCATGCAAGTCAAGGCAGGAATCTGGAGGGGTATTTACAAACTGCAACATTTTTCAAGAACCTTGGCTTGAACATGGTGTAATATAAACATTACAAGAACCTAGATTTTGCTATCAATGCTTTGTGTGCAGAGCTGCGCCATAGCTTCAAGGGAAAATTCAGAGCTGGAAAATGGGGGTCTATTTCTGCGCGCCAGGAACTGTGTAAGTTCCATGAAGACAAAGTTACATTTACATTCCCATTTCAAACACTGGGATGGATGTGACTAAGATACCAAAGTATAAACACGTACAGATTGAAAACTTCCCTGTACAACACAAAGTTTGCTAGCAGAAAAAATGAGGAAAGACCTAAAGAATTAGTCTTTGAACCCTCCCCAGAGTTTTCAGACAGGCATTTTAATAACGTTTAGAAACCAGCTACAAGAGCTCTCAGGCTACCAGGAAGGTACCTTTTAATCAGCCTTTTAGCTTCAACAGCTGCAAAGTACATGCCCTTGGATTTAAACATGAGCAGTCACTTTTAGCAACCATCCATTAATGGAATTACTCTCTTTGGCAAACAAAACTGTACTCCAGCAGCATGCAGCCTATTGCCAATTCAAACAGCAATGCTAGTCACAACTTCCTCGAGACAAGAGGCCCCAAATTCACTCCTTCACACATGGCCTTCTGCTCCTTGCACTTCAGGTCCCTCTTCACACAACTACTAAAACCAAAAGGGCAACTCCGGCTACACAGAAGCAGCAACAGAAGTTTATCATAAGCAGTTTCGTTATAGAGCTATGATGGATAAAACACACCTGAGTCCTCAAACTCACACTGTTCTTCCACTAGCCAGCTACAGAGTTAACTAACTACTTTTGCCTCACCTAAGAGGCTGTAAACCACAACCAACGGCAAGCTTCACTTGCCAAAATCATAGAATCATAGAATCATAGAATAGTTAGGGTTGGAAAGGACCTTAAGATCATCGAGTTCCAACCCCCCTGCCATGGGCAGGGACACCTCCCACTAAACCATGCCATCCAAGGCTATGTCCAACCCCGCCTTGAACGCCACCAGGGATGAAGCATTCGCAACTTCCCTGGGCAACCCATTCCAGGGCCTCACCACCCATACAGTAAAGATGACTTTGAACTTTCCAATCCTTAGTAAAAGCTGCCAGCATGCACCCAGGAGGGCTGGAGGCACCACACCAGCCATGGAGAGGTTGTGAGGTGCCACAGAGGAGCAGGCCATCTGCATGCCCTAATATAGCTGCAAGCAGAGCATCGGCTTTTCCCAGGGCCAGAGGAATTATTAGTAAGATGACAGAGCTGGAAAACTTTTCTTGGCAGGGAAGCAAAAAGCAAACTTAAATGAGTCAATGGATTCCACCAACTTCCTAGAACACAAATTCGAGTCTATTGCGGCTTTATGCAACTAGTACCCAAAGCCAAAACCTGCAAACATGTGGAGCAAGCAAGAGTGCAACTGAACCTCCCAAATAAAATGCAGATGACATCGCACAGATGCTCTCTTCTTCTTCATAAGCATCTACACATGATCCTTTCTGACAATGCATTTAACATGTACTGGTAGCAGATTTGACTTCCTCAATCCTAGCACTTTTCAAAAAACAAATACATAACTTCATTCCTTGGCATCACCATCAGCAAAGTAACAGACTGCTTTGCAAACAAAAATGGTGCATTAATATATGCTGGCAGCAGAGCTGCAGAAAAGCAGCTTGAAAAGTGAAGAAAAGGACATTAGGAGCAGAACAAAAGATTACATGTTTGCAATCCCTTTTCACAAATATTCTTCTCTTATTACCACCCCCGACCTGCCTCCAAACATAGAGGTAAGGACAGGAACACTGCAGGAGGAGTTGGAGGAGAAAACAAACAAACAAAAACAACCACTGAAAAAACCCCACCAATAAAAAACTCCAAACCAACCACTGTACCTTCAAATTGCTCAGGGCTGCACAGCTCCACCACCCATTTGGTGACTAAAGCCACAGGCAAAAGCCATTAGAAACAATTTTCACCTGTGCTTCAATGAATATTTGTCTGCTTTTGTACATGAATATTTGTCTGCTTTTGTACATGTGCAGCTACAGGTACACGGATGTGTATGTCAAATTCATCATGAACATTATCATTGACATTGGTAATGCCTGGATCTTTTGGTTATCAGGCGGATTTTGTTGTAGGAGAATTGTTCCTCCTGAGCCTTCCCTTCTTTGAGTGCTCTTCGTCAGAGCAAGCGTCCTTCCCAAAATACACCAAGTTTCCATAGGAAGTTGATAGCTTTCTCCAGTCTGTTGGATAGGTCTCGCTGCTTACCCCCATTAAAGGAAAAACAGAGGTAAGCTTGGAAGGGGTGCAGCCTAGGGGGAGGCTTTGCTTGACCTTAGCATGTTACCCTGACATTTACACTCCCTGACTGGGAAAAGAGGGGGGAGGGGAAAAGGGGAGAAGAGCAGCTCTTCTCAAAGACACAAGATCCAAAACTTTGTTCTTCCTATGAATGGGAGAAGCTCAAAAATTTGCCTGTGAAATTTCTCAGTTTATCAACCAGGTGGTTTTGAGTTGACTGAAGCACACTGTCTGCTGTAGGTCAGTCTTTCTCCATGTACCATACAAAACCATTGTGCTGAGCTTGAATTTACACCGCTGAAGTCAATAAATGGAACCTTTACTTTGATTTCCTGAAGAGCTACATTTCTAAAAGCACTCCCTAGCTTTAAACAAAAGGCAAAATGAATGAACAAATACAGGCTCAGAAAAGAGCAGGGAGCTGCTAGACATGTTAAGTTCAGCAGGAATTTGGTGTATGCGCCAACATTGTTGAATACCCACTTTTGAGGCTGAAAACAGACCCTTCCAACTCTTCACACATCAAACAGTAAAGCACCTGGCAGTCCTGCTTAAAAAACATATTCAGGGAAAGCAATTTGTGGCTGGGTTTTAAATCCTAGGCAATTAACAGATTTGCACCTTTGGGTGAAAAAGCAGACCAGGCATGTTTTCTTCAGCTAGTAATTTGATCCATTTTTAATGGCGACATGTGTTAAGACCAGATTTCCTGCCTACAATCTGATCTGAAATATTTTTGGACTGTTACCATCGTTAAGGAAAATACCGAAACAGGAAACATTGGAATGTTGTTGATATTCACAATCAAGTACACACTGCAAACAGCGTTTCCTTTACCAGAAGTGTTTAAGTCCTTTCAATTTTCTACATTCACACTTCTCTTAAATAATCATCAGTACAGCCAAACACAAAGACATCTTAACCACTTGATTTCCATTAAAAGAGAAAAGAGGGTTGCATATTTGCAGAACAAACACAAAATTTTGCTTTGGTCCACAGAAGGAGCACAAGAGACAAGCACAGTGCAACACTTCCCTAAAACTTTCCCAGCCTCCAGCCACTTGTAGCTAAAAGCTTTCTACAGCAGAGATACCACAGACCAGTGGTCCTTATTAGCACAGCTATTTGGTACAACTGATTCAACAAGCTACAACTGCAGAGCCTGGAGACCAGACCTAAGAGCTGGTGATGTTGAAGTACTATGCTTTCATTTTCATGCTCAGCCAAATACTTACAGAGCTACTTTGACTGAAAAAAAACTTCCAGCTCTGACCTGACTGTATTGTCACCCTTCCTCACTAACTGTATGGTCAAGTCTTACTGACAGAGTTTGCCCACCAAGGCACAGGAAGCCCAAGCCATACCACTTTTTCACGTGGCACTTATTTTCCAAAGTGTCTTCCACCCTTTCCACCTCTGTAGCCGTCTCTTCTTCACAGAGGGGGGCTGACCACTGACCCAATGGGCTTTCCTCACCCATTTCCTCTACCCTGAGCTGAACAGGAAGATGAAGCATGGGTTCCAACTGTTTTAAAATGCCTCCTCTATCATCTCTCTAGGCCTCTTCTCAAGATCTTCCATTTTAAGGTCTTGGCCCTAGACTGCAAAGTAAAGGCAGCAAGGACAGAGACATAACAATTCTGACGACTGTGTCCAGCTGCATTTGGGACAACACAGTAATAGGGGGCTAGAAGGAGACAGCTGGGTGCTAGGCATAAATTATTCTCAACAGAGCACAACCAGGAAAGACCATGTGATACACGCTGCTGTCTTTTGGCATTAAAGAAGAGCTTCTCCTCCAAGAAAGCCTCCTGCAGTATCATATTCCTCAATACAAACACATCTCTAGCAGCTACCACGCTATCAAGTACCCGAAGAGTAAGAAATTCCTCCCTAAGCAGAACTTTACTTCCAAGAAGGAGGATAACCAAAGACTTAAAGTCCCCTAGAATCATATAAAATGGATTTTATATAGAGCTATGAGTAGCAATATCGAACTGTGAAGTGGATAAGTAGTCAGATCAATGCTTTCACATCCTTGTGGTCTTGACACACCTTGTCCCTTTTGTCAGCAGTGCTCATCAATCAGTACAGCAGCAGAAGCATCCAACACACACTCATGCTACCTCATTGACTGGGGGTCTTGAAAAAGAGTTGAGCTCTGCTAACTCAAAGTCCCTGCATGGTTTTACACAGCTGCACATCCAGCTAGAAATCTCTCGCTGGACAACTTCCATACCCACGGCCCATGAAATGTGCATAGGGTAGCTATAAAGTTAATGACTTTTTAATTAACATCAGCAAACATTTTACAGACTCAATGATCTGTAAGACTGAGCTTGCCTGCAGGCTGAAAGAGCCCTAGCCTCCCCTCCTCTCCCCCAGCCAGAGCCACATGGCACTGGTTTGCTAAGTCAAGCACCCGGATATTACAGAGAGGAAAAGGAGCACTTTTTTGCCGGAAGATTGCAGGCTGCCAAGTCAGAGGCCATTATGAGAAACTCTGGGGCTAACAGGCTGTTGCAATGCTCGCCACCCATTCACACTGCCAGCACTGTGCTCTCTTCTTCCCTCTGTGAATTCCCTCAATGAATTATCAGGCTTTTTTTGGCCAAGACCCATCTCTTCTTCCTGAACTGGGAAATGCCTGCTGAACTCCTGGCATTGTAATTGCTATGGTAAAAGACTTCTGTTTATCACGGAAAAACCCTGAACAACTAAACTACTGTCATGCTTTTGCACTCCTTCTGAAAGCACTTCCCTTGCATCTGCCATGATGCTGATGGACGATCGCTCTGGGGGGGAGGCAGCCACAGGAAAAACTCACTCCAGAGCAACTAGAAATGCCACGCTGCACCTACCATGTGACTTTGACAAGTGCTGGGACCCAAGGCTACAATTCAAACCAAGAGGAAGGATAAATCCCCAGCACTCTCAAAAAAACCCAGGTTCTAGTTCTTTATGAGGGAAGTTTTCACAAGACCCATCTTTGCTGTCAGGAGCAACAGAACAGGCTGCCAGACCCTACCACAAATTATCAGCCAATTTCTCAGTGGGAAAACTGTTTTCATAAGGTCAAAGTGCAGCAAACGCAAGCTGTATTAGGATTAAAGGCTAAAATGGAGTTCCCTCTTGCTATACAGTGCCTGGCCAGACGAAGCCCTAAGAGGTCAAATCAAACAAACCAGCCAGAAGTCTTTTGTCAACCCAAAACATAGCTACTGCCCGCCCCAAATCCCTCCCTCCCTCCCTCCCCACCCCATGTCACTCAGTGATGTACCTGCTGACGGTCAGAGTTAGTTCGTCTGTGCAACCCTTGATTTTGTTCTGTGCCTCAAGGTGCGTCATGTTATCTGTGTTAACTCCATCAATAGCTATGATCTGGTCTCCTATACACAAGTTGGCTACTGCAGCTTTGCTACCTGGAGTCACCTAAGAGAAAACAAAAAGAGTGATTGGACTTTCAGGGAGAGCTTTCCATAGAAACACTGAAAAAAGCCCCAGACAGTTGGTGCACTCAGGGCTTCTCTCACTGGTACCTGGAAGCAAAGAGGTGAAAATCCATGGAAGTAAATTCTCAGCAGAAACCTATCTGGGTCCCTCAGATACTTCTCAGTATTAGGGGCACGATTTTGTTTTGGCACCCACAGACAGAAGTTTGGGGAGAGGACAGCAAGTAAATAACAAAAATTGTATTTTCACTTAAGGCAATTTTCTTCATGCTAGACAGTGAGATTGTACAGAAAGCAACTGTTCTTTGCTGGACAGAGAAGTGCCCTCCTAAACAGAAGGTGCTGAGGACAGCCAGGAAGTTGAAGCATCTAAGTGGAAGTGACAAAAAAGAGGATCAGAGTCATTGTATGACTCTAATGTCAATGCCAATCAAAAACACCTCCATCTGCATCAAGATCTCATTTGTTTCTGTCCTCGGGAGAAACATTTGGGGTCAAGATTTTGGATCGCTTCTTTAGTTGTAATGAACTGGTTTTGCCAGGAACAGCTGCAACAAATGCTCACTGACTCCAGTGAGATCAATCCCAAAGCAGTGCTTGATCTAACAAGTAGACTGGAAGGGAGAAAGGCATCAGAAACCTCATCTTTAAACCACAATCTGAAGATACTTTCTGAAAAAGAAGCATCATCCACAGCCTGCCAGGCTGACCACAGCTTACCTTGACACATTCTGTCATATTACGTCTCCCTTTCCCCTCCATGTGTGGTGCTTGGCTTCCCAGTTACACCACTGCACTGCTAAAGAGGTGCTGCGCTCTATCTGAGAGATCACTGATGGGAGGGAGCTCAGTGTAACCTCACTGAGATCCCAAGCAGAAGACACTGAGCAGCAATGCCATCATTATGATACTCCTCATGAAAAAGAAGGTCCCAGCTGAAACTTGGCATTTTCAAGCAAATCAACTAAATGGCTCATTCATTTTTTTTCCTACTTCTTTTAAAGAGGTGTCCTCCTAACAACCAAGACCTCTTTGGGATTAAATTATTGCCTGGGCAGAGGGTGAAGAATGTCACATTTGTCTGTGTCTTTGCAAACACTACAGAAGATTTTGTGCAGTTTTAATGATTTTGTGGAAGGAGCATAATGGCTACTTGGGATCTCATCCATTATTTAATAGGCAGAGGAAACTAGAAGGGTGGGCTGCTCTCAGACACAAGTACAGATTAAAACATGCCTCCCAGCTGAGACATACCTCGTTTATGAGTCTGTTGCAAGTGACATTCATTCTATGCATTCATACTAGGTTTCAGCATGCTGGAAAGCAGCTGAGCAAACCCAGCAGAGCTGTCATACACAAATAAACATTGTTCACAAGATTTAGAGATTCCTTATGTGGGACTGGATGGCAAATCACTGCCCCTAGGGAACCTTCATGTCCTGGAGGTGACACACATTAGCTGCAATCACTGCTTTCCCTGGGCCAAAACTGAGGCCGATCAGCACATTGCCTCACAGCTGTAGTGGGATATTTTTCCTAACCAGAGGGAAGATCACAAACTGCTTTTCTTCATTTCACCTCTCCACTAAGGTAGTATTTCATGGAAATATAAGGTCATATATGTGTATCACAGATGTCCAAGGTTAGCCAAGGTGCTCAATATTTACCCAAAGACCATCAGGTTGGTCAACCAAATACCTGCTCACCACTTTTAATGCTTCAAAGCAGAATACAAAGTGACAGAGGAAGTGCTAATGAAACAACCAGACAAGCCACCAGATGGATACAGAAAATCTGCTTTAAATGTGAAGATCATCATCTCCAAGCTGCAGCCTGCAGCTGACTGGTGACCTACTAAGACCACTGAGTGTAGCTCCACTGGATGCATTGCTTTGAGAACCCCTTCACGCAATCCTTGTGACAGAGACAGCTAGAAGCCGTGAAGAAATCTTGAGCACTGGAAGTCACCCATATTCACATCAGATTTGGAAGCTGTCATTTTAGAAATCATGAGACAGATCCCAAAAGACATCTCTACACCAGAGAGAGCCTGCAGGAGATGCATTGTGGGTCACTTGGCCTTAACCATGTCACTTGGTTTCTTGGTGCCTTTATTTCCTCTACTACCAAAGGAGGGAGAGCAGCACATTACTCACCCCTGTGAGGAGCACTGAGCTCAGCACACTATTACTGTGATTCATTTTTGATCAAACAAGACTGCCAAAGGGTCAAGAGTCAGTGTGGGTTAACATCGCCGCTTAAACACTGCCGGAGGCTCGGCCATATAGCTTGCATTTAAAGACCGACAATCTACACAATGTAGCAGGCTGCTAGAAACGATCCTGTACCACAAGAAGCACCTGAGCCAGATCAGTCAGGGACACTAAATACTGAAGCCTCCTGAAGACATCCCCAAGAGCAACAGGGATGAGTGAGTGGCATTCATAGTAATATCTCAAGCCAGTGCTTGTGGTGTTACATTCCCCTTCTGTGTCCACTTCAGAGGAATCTGAAATGTGATGAGGGCTCCTCTCCATCAGATAAGAGCCGCTGGTAGCACAAGCGCGATTACATCCACTCAGGTACCATACAAACCTCTCCCCTGAGGGGAAGCTACAATGATGCACAGTAATGAAAAAGATAAGTGAATTTGCCAAAAGGAAACATGCTTTAAAATCCAGTTTCTTCAGTTCTGGAAATAACTTGCCCTAAAGCGCAGCCATCCACAAACTGCTCCCCTACAACATCCAGCTCATACTCCCTGCCAGGATTTCTCTAAGCAAACATGTCTGCACAAGGGCACAGTACAGCTGGGAACCCATCCCCCATCCTTTTAGGATGATTTATAGCTACTAATGACATTCCCTTCCCCCCTCGCAGTAGGGTCTGGGCTTATCTCAGTGCTGTCAACGCTCTTTTGAGATCTGCTCACCTACCAGTTAGGCCAGGAAAGAAAATACATTTCTGTTACTAAGTGAAGAGCAGAAAGCTGCAGCTGGGAAGATCTTCTCCTGCTTTTATTTTTGCCCCATCCCTCCCTGGCCATGGTGAGCAGCAAGGGCAAGCATATGGCCAGGGAGGGAAGGCAGAGGCGCTCAGAGTACTGACAGCTACCAGCCAGCTTACACAACCCAACCAAAAGGACTCCAAAAATGAGCAAAAGCTTTCAGGCTCACAGGCATCCAGTAAATGTTGCACTGACTGAAACAGCTTTGGTCCTGCTCCTCTCTCAGATGACTTAAAGCTTTGCACCAGCCTGCCTCTTTTGAGAAGACAGAGCTGCACTGCTGCATGGGAAGGCAAGGAGGGATGAAAGACACTGCAAGGAACAAAACCTACAAACAGAACTTTGTACAAGTTAAGCCTCATGCAAAGGCACAGTCTCTGGTCTCCTTCAAAAGAGCTCCCTGACTGGCTTCCCCCACTGCAGTCAAGCAGCATCTGGCAGAGGGGACATGGGCAGCACCACAGGGCCCCAGGAGCCCCCAGCTCCAGGGGCACTATCTGTGAATAAAGCTCTGCACACCTTATAACATCAAGCCCACGGAATTCCTCTGGAAAGGAGCCATGTTCTACCTTGCAGTGCCTGCTGTCAGGTGATTGTGTAACACTTTGCCATCAGGTCATTTCACAGTTGAACACACAATGCTGAGACAGGCTGAACAACACTGCTTCACACTGTATCCAAAATCGGTCCTAGAGGTCACCAGAGTCTGCCTATAGTGCTGCTGTTTGGCTGGTGTCTCTGTAAGAAATCTGGGCTACCACATATCTAGATACTTATAACCAGACGCATCAAACTAGGTCCCTGATACCAGCTCAGGAACATTGGCCAGCATGTGGAAGAAACAAATAATCTCTATAATCAGTGGGCTTGATTGTGCACTCCGTACTCCTGCAGAGCTCAGTGTGGTAGGTTACAGTTTAGACCAGTTATAGGCTTGAACGTTTGGGTTTTTTTGAAGAGGACCCACAGATTCAGGGTTGGTATGGAGAGAAGAAAAACAGACATTCTTTTCTTATACTCCAAAGTGAAGCTTTGTGTACATGCGCACACACACACAGATTGATACGGATATATAAAGCTTTGTAATTATGAAGCGAGAAGAAAATTATTAGTTCCCCTCACCTTCCCTGCACACATACTTTGGGCTCCACCTTGCCAACACCACTGGGACTTCACAAAGTTCACATTTCTGTCTACCAGGTGGTTTGTCAGCTATTGTCCCCTTGCACTGGCAGCCAGGCAGCAAACGAAAGACTCTGCTATGACATATCATGTCTTCACCTAGTCTTTGGGCATGTGCGTTTACAACAGAAAAGGAAATAATTCGATTTAGTGGAGGGAATGAGGCATATTTGGCTGCTTACTCAGCTCCCAGGCCTTTATAAAGTTTCTATCTGCCCCAGAGTTAGCCAAACACAAATATGGTTTACATTCGATGCAATTACCTCCATACATGCTACCTAACAAGATTTGTAGTCCCTGGACAGGGATATACAGTGCCTTTTTTTTTACTGCAGGCAAGGATCTGAGGCAGCAATGGCCATATTAAGAGAAGCTGCTGCCCAAAGCAAATGAGAGGGAGAAAGGGTGGGAAGCATTTCTATGAAAAGCAGCATAACACAGCTCCATGTGAGTCAACACAGATGGGTGGGTCTAAAATTTATTCAATTCTTTCTGGCATTCCCCCCCCCCACCGTGGATTCAGGTACACTACTCGCTTACTTCATCAGCCCTTCAGTTTCTCACAGACCCTACAGCCTCCGGCACCACCCATCACTCCACACCTAGACACACACAGCAAGAAGAGATAAGAACGAGAAAATTAACATCAGCCAAGACAAAGATCCTGATAAACAGCACCTCTCGGAGCTTGCAAAGAAAACCCAGCTGCGTCTTCACAGGACATAACAGACACGCAGCAACATACTTCTGAGGCCACCAGTGACAACTAGACAACTGACATGCAGCTTAATCCTCCCAACCCACACACACTGCTCTTTTACCATGAGTAATGTCCTCAGCACTGGAGTACTATGCTAAGCAGCCACAATTTCTCCCAGCAAAAGCATGCAGCTGGGTCAGCAGAGATCAGAGGCTATGAGAAAATTCAGGCAAGCACGTTCCCCACTCCTTCTCTTTAGGGGAGGGGGAATGACAAACTGGTTCCTTACAACCGGCTCTGGGAGATTTTCCATCCAAGCTGCTCCCATTCTCTGCACCATTACAGTCTAACACTGCCGTAGCCCACATCACACCATCACAAGGAAAGAAGGGGAAGGCGGATAAGCCCCTAGCTGGTGAAACCCCTGAGCATCAGCCCACACCAGGGTCTGGGCTTTCACTACAACAAGCCCCCCTGTGATAGCCCAGCTTGCCCTCACCCTCCTGCCTGCCTTCAGGTCCTGCCTATTTCTGACAGCCAGATGGGCATTATTAACACAGAAAGTGGAGGGCATTAGGCACAGCACAGAGAGGGCTGACCTCAGGAAGGTGGTGTAAAAGGACATATGTGAGATATTTGCTCAGACAGACGCTCAAGTGGTGGTCAAGGAGTTGCAGAGCAGCCTCACAGCTTGTTTTGCAACATGCCCTACACTAAAAAAATAATTAATTAAATAAAAGGATTTCTTACAAGGCCTCACAAACATTACACAGCTGCTCATCAGCTGAGCCTTCCTGATGGTTTATTTCATCCTCTAAACAAACATGTCCAGTAATCAGCAACCGTCTAAGATACTGTGTCACTGTCCAGAACAACATCAATTGTTTATGTAGTTAAGGCCTCCTTTAATTTCCCTGTTTATACTACTGAGAGGAAAAAAAACCTATAAAAAAATCCATTTGCTGCTGCTATTTTGATGTCGCACCCTTCAAATATGAAGCATTTTACAAGCCAAATACATCTCTTGATGGACAAAGTGAGTTTTGAGGGTGAAAGGTGCCAAGAAGCTTGCAACCATCTGTAACTTGACAACTGTGAATAAGCAGATAACAGAACCAAAAGGAATCTCTTTCTCCCAGTAAGTCCAGCCTTTACCTTTATCAACTTAAGCTCTGGGACTTAAAGCTCTCTCTGTCCCAGAGCCAGCCAAAGTGGAGCTCTCACAGTGGCGTTCTCTATGTTCTTTGGCAAACTCATCAATATCAAGGTGGGTCGCCATTCTCAAAAGAACTTGGGTTGGACTCAAAGAAGAGGTACAGAGAAATGCATACTCCAGAATTTGACAATATCAAGTTGCTGCATAGTCATGGCAAATTGGTCTGAAAAGGTGAACTGCAGAAAGTCCAACTGTGGGTCCTAGAAGAGGCAAGGGCACTGATGCTGCATGTAGCTCTCGTAGAAGGTGTTTTACTAATACCCTAATCCTTTTAAATGTTTTTGTAAAGATAAAACTGCCCCCAGACTCATGGAACAGGGCTGGGAAAGGTCACACCTCTCCTGTGTCCCAAAGTGCTCTGTCTTTACTGAGAGAAAATTCTGCTGCTTTCCTGTTGTTACAGTTCAGGATGATTTCATCTCAGCCAAACCCAGCAGCCAGGGAGATCAGCGAAGTCCTTTCCTCCCCTCAGCAGCCATTTGTATCTTTGAAGCACAAGCTGGTCCAGTCTCAGCAACTGCCCAGGAAGCTGCCAGGGTTCATGCTGGCTTTGAAGTCTGTAGGGGCATTACTGTGATGTGAACCGCTGCGCTCCATACTCCACACACACTCAGACCAGGCAGGACTCCCTCCAGCATCAAAGCCACAAGGCATCATGCTGGGCTCTAAACACCAACCCAGATTCTTCTGGGGTTCAGAAGCTCTTGGCCGGTGACCCTAATGACCAATGTTCGGCAGGTGCTAATCAACTGTCTAGTTATGGAGCAGCTGTTTCAGGCATCCTGGGCAATGTGGCACAGCATGGCTTGGCAGGGCTGGTGCTGCCACAGCCCCTGTCCAGCCTGGCAGCTGGGAGCAGCAGTGCAAGAGCAAACATCACTGCAGGAAACATAAGGCCACTTTCACCTTCCCATAAATGCCAGCAGCTTTCCCAGCCAGCTCTCTCCGCCCAGCCAGCCTTGGAACAAGAGCCAAGCGTAATGCTGATATCTGCTGTTACGGGCAAGAAAGCTGGGCTGGGTGGCAGCCATAGGTGTGCACAGCGGGGACCAGCTGATGCTCCCCACGCAGAAGAGGAAAGTCAGCCCAACCATAAGTCCTATCACATCCACCACGCCCCATGTTTCTTTTGGCAGAGGGGGAGGCATTCCAGCTCCCCTCTGGATGCAGAGGCCTCCCCGACCAGCCCTGGCACTCCCCACATATCAAACCATGGCTGCAAGTTATTTTTCTTTCTTTCTGTGTGGGGAGAGGCTGCAGCCCAGCTCCCAAAGCAGACACTTGTGCCACACAGCTGAGCCCGGGCAGGGTCCAGAGGGAGCTCAGTCTCCACTCATCCACCGCCATGGTCACCCCACTGAGTCCCCACAAGAGATGCCCATTAGCAGGGTGTCCCATACCACTGGGGCTTCCTCTCACTGGTAGCTCCAGGGTGCCTTTGCTCAGCTGAGAGAGGGGTAAGGATGCCAGCTGGTACCAAAGTAAAACCTAATGTCTTTTCACACCATGGCATTTAGTCCTGTGCTTGATTCCAGACCATCAAGTCCATTGTTTTCACTAAATCAGGTTTTAAGTTTACAAAGCTGGTTCGGATGGCTGCGCTTAAAAATACCAAAATGCCCAATTATCTTCTGATTCTGTAATTGCTAGAAATCCTGAGAATTTAAAATACCATGAATAGATAAAACATCAGACTAAGCAGGATGAATTCACGTTACTGTGGTTGAACTCAGCAACAAGCATAATACTGAGACTTCATCTTTTTAGTACCTTTGCAAAACTGGGCTGTATTGAAACCACTTTTACATTGGGAAAATGCTCAGATTCAATACAAAGTGTTCAGTTCCACAGACTCTGACAGTCACTCCTGCTTAATGAAGCTGGGAGTTTTTCAAATGACAAAACAGAGCAAAACTCCTCTCTGCCTTTGTTTTGGGTCAGATGTTGAAGATGAACACGTCACTACCACAAACCACAGAAATCATATCAAGAACAAGGTTTATTGGACAGTTCCATGTATATATTCAACTGTAAAGAGAGATCTTCAATGTTCATCAAAATTAAAGGCAACCAAACAAGAAACAACTCATGTTACCTGAGGGATGGAGGGGGATGGGAGTCTATCAGCTGTGTTGCTTTTTCAGCCACCTCCGCTTCATCAGCATCTCGTCTCATGAAACCCGTCATGTGAGAGGGAAGCTTGAGAAGCCAAAAGCCATTATTAAGGAGCTGAGGTACAGTGGGGATGAGGGCCATAAATACCAAGACAAGCCCACCACAAGGACAACACTGGCAGAAGCCAAATCTCAGCTTCTGGAAGGCAACACAGGCTGAATTCTGGCATCTTCATTCAAAGAGAGCTGCCAAACACCCAGTTCAGGCCCATGACTGGATGGATGTCTCTCTCCTGGCATGCTACCATGTGAGCACACACCTGGAGCAGCAGGGTGACCCCATCAGTGCATCACTGGGATGGGCAGCCCTTGACGAGGCACAGCCAGGCTCCACTGGCCATGCGGGACGGGACTTGTCGCCCATGTAGCACACCTGAATTGCTGTGCTCCCAGCTGGCAGTGGCAGGACAAGGCTGCTCCATGGCACAATCAAGGATACATGCCCGGCGCACGGCAGGCAGCCCAGCCCTGTGTACTGCTCCTAACAGCACTCCCCACAAGCACACCTGTGCCATAGACCTACAACCTACATGCTGCAGCAAACACATAACAGTACTGGGAGGGATGGCCACATCCTCCCTCCTCTGTGGGCAATGCTGTCATCACAGACTGCAGCTTCCCCACCCTCTCATTCCCCTCAGGTAGCCCCCATCTCACACCCTAATGGGACCAAGGACCTCATAAGCCTTGGCAGATGCCAATCCTACAGCCAGAGCTTGCTGACAAAGCTTATCCATCATAGAATCATAGAATGGTTAGGGTTGGAAAGGATTAAGATCAGCTAAGTCCAACCCCCATGGGCAGGGATAGGTTGCACTAGACCATGTTTCCCAAGGCTATGTCCAATGCAGCCTTGAACACCATCAGCGACAGAGCATCTACCACTTCTTTGGGCAACCTGTTCCAGTGCCTCACCACCCTCACGGTAAAGAACTTCTTTCTTATATCTGACCTAAACCTCCCCTGTTTAAGTTTGAACCCATTACCCCTTGTCCTCTCACCACAGTCCCTAATGAAGAGTCCCTCCCCAGCACCCCTATAGGCCCCCTTCAGGTATTGGAAGGCTGCTATGAGGTCTCCATGCAGCCTTCTCTTCTCCAGCCTGAACAGCCCCAACTTTCTCAGCCTGTCTTCATATGAGAGGTGCTCCAGTCCCCTCATCATCCTCGTGGCCCTCCTCTGCACTTGTTCCAACACTTCCATGTCCTTTTTATGTTGAGGACACCAGAACTGCACACAATACTCCAAGTGAGGTCTCACAAGAGCAGAGTAGAGGGGCAGGATCACCTCCCTCGACCTGCTGGTCACGCTCCTTTTGATGCAGCCCAGGATACGGTTGGCTTTCTGGGCTGTGAGTGCACACCTGCGAGGGGAGGAAGGCTCCATGCCCGAAAAGCTCTTTGGTCGGAGCACAGGTACAAGATGCAATGAGGAAGCAGAAAAATTAAGTTATAGCCCCATGAAATCATCACACAAGGAGGGTCAGACTCTAAAACAGACCAAAACTGGATCAGATCTTGGTAAAGTTTTGGGGTTTTTACATGGTGAAGAGGGACTCTTCAAGACCTTTGTTCCTGAGCCAAAGGGACAAACCCAGGAACATTAGGAGTGAGGCACAGGAAAGATTAATGGCTTGAAGTCCTGGAGGGGAAATTAAACATGTCAGAGGGGCCACCAGAGAAAGCCATGATAAGAGCTGCCAATTGTCAGCATTTGCGTCATCACCACCAGAGAGGATATTTTATTACATTTTAGTCTCCAGGGGCACAATTTCTCATGAGGTGGTTATTTTTGCCGCTTTGCTGATCTGTGTCTCTTGGTATGCGCCCATAAGTGCTGACAAAGGCGACTGAGGAGAAGAGGTAAGAGCAGTGAGGTAGGACTTCAGACATACTTCAGCCTCAGAGCCTTTTGCTGGAGGGAAATGGCAACAATTACCATGACAATGAAGTAAATATCACTTCCCCTACACTAAAGCTGCTTTCATGTCAAAAAAATGCTTTAGAAGAATGAGGCATTATAACTGCAATTGAAAGAGATTACACAGAAAATTAATAACTTCCCCCCTCTGTGAGTCTGACAGCACTCCCAGCTGTGCCCTTCCTGAAGCCAGCCTTCCGCATGGCACCTGGGGTCATTCAGGCAGCGGGACCCCATCGCATGAGACCAAGGGGCAGGAGGTATTTACAACAATCCACAAGTTTCACCACCCTGGGCTTCTCGAAGCGCAGTTCACAGAGGTTCAAGTTCTTGTACGTCCCACTTCCCACGGCCCTTCCTCACCTGAAGACCCCAAAGCCAAGCAAAGGTGGTGGCAGAGCAAGAGCCCAGGGCTGCCAGCAGCTCATCGAATGCCTGTGGTTTGCAGAGGTATTGCTGGAAATCATGAAATCAGGCCAAGTCCTTCTCCCTGGGGGGAGCAGGGCCTGCAGCCAGCCCCAGCAAGACACTGAGCAGCCCACCCCATAGAAAGCCACAGAGGGACAGGCCTGGGGTGCATCGCCAGCACGCAGGAAGAGATGGGCATTTGTGCACCTCCGGTTGTTGCGGATGTGCAGTGAGCAGCTCAGGGCAGGGCCCAGCTCCCAGCCAGGAGCAGCCACGCAGGCAGCAGCACCTGCGTGGGGATGTCTGGGCACTGGGGGTACGTGGACAGCAGAGCCAGGGGCTCTGAACCAAACCCTGATGTTACATGGGCAAACACTGGAGCCCAGGACGGCACATTAAGTTACACCACTAAAACTGTTTGCATGTAGAGCTTTACTGTCGTTTCATAACTAATTTTTCTTTAAGTGGGTAAGAAGTATTTAGAACAGAAACAGGCTGCAGCACTTAAGGTAGGTTAATATGGCTTCTGTAAACAAAGGCTTTTCTTTTACCTATACATGGCAAGCCAAAGGAAGCAAGCACTAACACCACCTCAGTGCGACTGCTTCCCATAGGATGGGCTGCAAGACCCAAATTACAGGCTGGCGGGAGCAGAAGGCATTCTCTCTGCCTGCGAAAGGGGTTTGCTATGGACGAACGATAAAAGCAGAGGCTCCGGTCAAAGCCAGGTCAAGGGGCCGCGTGGGCCACCACGGATTTCTCCATAAACATCAGATAAAAAATAAATGAATGGGGGGAAGAAAAAGAGAAGACCCTCCCCGGCCCCTATGCCACCAACCCTGCCCCTGTGCCACCAGCCACCTGCCAGCCCCAGCCTTCCCCGGAGGCGCTGCCGCTGCGACCCGCTCCCAGCGACTCCCCCGACCCCCCAGCACTGCCCGCCCCCCCGGGCCGCCGCTGCACCCTACCCGGGAGATGGCGAGGGGCTGCTCGAAGTCTCGGCCGCCCACCAAGCGGAAGCCCCAGGGCCCGGGGCCCGACAGCACGATGCGGTGTGTCCCCATGTGCACGACTGCACCTCGCAGGACGCCCAGCAGCCCCACCGCCTGCACCGGCACGGCAAGGCACGGCAAGGCACGGCACGGCACAGCACGGCCCGCCCCCGGCCCGCCCCAGCCCCTCCCCGGGACTCCCTGGCTCCGCCGCCGCCAGGCTGGCTGTCCCGCCCCGGAGCAGCGGCCCCCGGATACCGCCGGCCCGCTGCGCTCCAAGGCGAAGCCCCCCCGAGGGAGGTTTGCGGGGCCGAGCCGCGGCGGGAGGGAGAGAATTTCGGTCGTCGGGAGCTCGGAGCGTCTCACGCCCCGTCTCGCCCCATTCCACCCCATCCCCTCCCAGCTGAGAGCCGAGCAGGCAGCCGGGGGCAACCGCATGCAAGACTGCCCCGGTGCGGCGTTTCTCATGCAAACACGAAGCAGCCTGCGCTAGCTTGGCGCGCTGTTAACTCTGAAACCTCATGGGGGCGATGGAAATTGTATGCAGTTTCCCAGCTGGGAGCTGATAGGTAGGGGCGCAGCCTCGGAAGGGCTCAAGTCCATCACTGCTTATCTCTAGCCCCTTGGGGGTGGTACCACCAACAAAGGAATTCCTTTTTATGAGTTTTCCAGCCAACCTGCTTAGCTGTGATTCAGGAAAAATAGTTGTTCCAGTTGCATGTTAAGCTCCCACCAAACTGACAGGTGGGAGCAGTCGTTTACGGCAATGGTGCTTACAACTTGAGTGTAAGCATTGCTGCATATTTGGTAAATGAACACAGCTCATCGGTGAGCAGAACAGCAGCAAGCCACAGCACAAAGCAGCTGCTGAAGCTGGGACTCAGGCACAGCAGGGAAGCATGGAGCAGTCAGCAAATGTGGCTGAGGTGGGTCACTAAGTGCTGGCCTTATGAGACATGGCCATGAATGACCCAATCACAAGGCACATCCTTGCCTCTGCAGCCCTCTTTCTTGGCTTCCTCCTTTTTCCTGCATTCACTTGTCATTTCACAGGTTATTTCCTTCCAGGATACCTGCATCTGGACTGTTAATCTCATTTCTATCAGAGAGCAGCAGTTCTTCTACCACATCATTACGTATCTGGCAGTGAAGAAGGTGACACCAAGAGCTCCTTCCCCCCCAGGTGTGAGGGATTTCCAGAAGGCTGTGACATACCACTGGGTCCTCTTCTTCCCTGTAACCAAGTATATTAGGACAGACAGTGCAGCAAAGCAGTGGTCAGGCTGCCCTTTTGCCGTATATAAGGTAACCTGTGAAACAGAAAAATGGGCTCGTGTCTGTGTGCTTTCTGGGGAAGTGCAAAATAGCTTGAGGCTTTTGCTGTTCTGTTAGTTCAGGTTTAGGGTTGGTTTGCCGACAGTTTCCCAAAATCACTGTGACTGCAGCCACAGTGTGTTGCATGCGTCTGCCTGGTCGTCCCATCACCCATCACGGAGTTTGAATCTGTTGCCTAATTTTGGCTCAGCCTGAGGTGGAGGCCTCAAGAAGTGAAAGACCAGCCATTGGGGTCGGCACAGTCCCACATAGGCAGATTGCATTAGGCAGATCTGTGGAGGTGCAAGGTGCAATTTTGCAATAGCTGTGAGTTACTGAGCCCCAGTGGGCTCACCCCAGGCGGCTCAGCTCCAGCCTTCCCTTGCTCTGTTCCTTTACAAGGCACACCCAAAAAGCCCCAGCTAGCTCTCCCGCTGCACAGCTAGAAGACATGATGTGTTCACCACAAACCTTGCACAAACCCCTTGAATAAGTGCTGCAGCCCTACCTGCCTGGTCAGAACACAGCTACTGCAGAGGTCAGCGTCTTATGGCTTTCCACCCAGGTTAGGGTTAAAAATGCCTACGTAAACCCAATGTCAACCAACACCCCTTCCCACAGAGGTTGGCATTTGTGGTTTCTTGCCCTACTTAACCTGTGTGGTCTTCTCATCTTAAAAGAGTCACAAAGAGCCTCTGTAAACCAGTGGACTTGGGTATGCTTCTGAGCTCCAGGTCTGCATGCATACCACAGCAGCTGCATCCTGACCCCATGTTACAGTGAGATCTGGGTGCAAAATGGCTTTTTCTCTGCTTTTACACCTTGGTTTCTTTGAGGAAAAAGTCATGGCCTGCCTACAGCTCAGGAGGGAGAACTGGTCACAAGTCACAAGCAGGACTCACTGGTGCAGGACACTCAGAAAGCCCATGGCAGACACCTGCCGCTTATATTGACACAGCCAAAGAGGGGAACTCATATAGAAGCGCACTGCTACAGGAACAGTGGGACTAGACTTTATTTAATAATTTGTACAAGGAACACAATAGTAATTCAATAATTCCATTTATTAATTGTCAAATAGTAATCCACTGCAATAAGAAACAAAAAAATCAACACAAAAATAAGTTGCAGTTTGTACGTGCGTGTGTGTATGTGTGTGTGTAACTTAAAATGGCAAGAGCAAGAACAAAAAATACACCTTTAAATGAGTATGTTATATACAGTCAGCATCATCATGTTACTTTGCTGGAGAGATTAATTTGGTGTTATCCAATCTTAGCAACAGACCTAAATATTGCTGCAAATAACTGGAGAGCAAACCCAAAGCAGAAAACCAAACCCATAAATAAGATGCAGGATTAAAGATATCTCCTGCTGAAAAGAAACAGTGGTACTTTGTGTCATATCTAAAAACCTTCCATAATGGATATTTTGTGCTAAAACTCTTTATGTGAACATACACAGAATTCCATCATTTAAATAAAAGCAGAAAAAAAAAATCCCAGCCTTTCACAACTGCCTTTCTTCCCCCTCCCTTCTCTCAATGTGTTTAAATTATTTTTTCTATACAAGGTAAGTACATTGTCTGTACAAAGTTAAATATACATATTTACAGTCAAACTTCTGAGACAATGAGTCTTCTCTTCCGCTGAGCTCGGCGGAAGACAAGCCTACTTGATTTCAAACCCAGGAGCATGGCTAGTTTATCAAAACATTGCAAGTCGTGCTAACAGTTAGTTGTAGTTACTCTTAATAAATCTGTATAAAAGCATCAGCATAAAAATAGGCATTTTATATTATTAAATACGGCTTATGACAAAATAGCAATTTAACCCTTTGCTATTTGTATGGTAACTGTAGGAAGCAGAGTCTGATAGAACCGGTTTTGTTTATGCTTCTTCTTAATAACAAATTGTCTATCAAAAGAGTGGATTACAGGCAAGCATACAGCCACCCCACAGTTTCCCCCCCCCCCCCCAAGGAAACATGCACCTATGTGACTGGTAATGACTGCTGGGAACAGCTTTCCAAATTGATTAGAATTTTGTATGACAAAATGCAGCCAAAATGCATGTATTCGCTTGAGACCTACCATTGACACTGTGACCAAAAAGGAAAAAAAAAGGCACCCTCAGTGATATGTTGCTCAGATATATCAGAGCCTCTAAGATTCAATGCAGGGAAAGAAGCAGTCTTCATCCCAAAGAGTATGCTTCAAAAAGTGTGTGATCCTTTAGGAACAACAACAGGGCAAGGAGGAAAAAGAAAGTGAATGGCCATAGCACTCAAAACAGGATTTGCTCTCATGGATGTTCTGTTTATTGGTTCTATTCTTTGTGCAGATAAATGTCAAAGCCCAGCTGATTTCTCTTTAAAAACCAGGACTCAGTTCATTTTGATGCACACAATACACTCACGCACACCACCTGCACAAAAGAAAAAAACCCTGCAGAGATAAGGTCCTATGTTATTAAAGAGTTTGGGATTTTCATGTTTGCATTACGGTTTGGCTGCACAGGTTAAATAGATTTAACCACAAGTCCCAAACTCCTTTTCCACACAGAGCTCTGCAGTTCAACCACATCAGTCATCCTCTGCCTCTGCTGGGTCTTAAGATACATGTCATGAAGGAAGGGCTTTCTATGGAAGTGGAAGGCAGTGCAAAGTGAGTCTTCAGGGAGGCAGAAACTGGGCAGAAAGCCTGGTCTCCCTGAACCTTGCCAGTGAAAGGGAACAGCTGCAAGGGTGCATACTGCCCCAAAGCATTATCCTATCTCAACACACAAACAAAACCTATACCATGTGCTTCCCTGAAGCCTTCTCAGAGGTAAGTACTCCATACAAATTAAGATTATCATCAAAACTCTTGCTGGGGAGGGAAGAGGAATACACAAAGGCAGCACTGTAAACTAGAAACTGTCTCTTATTCAGCAAACAAATCACACCCTGAATCCATTGAAGCAGGGTTAAACATTCAACTCAATACTGTACCACATAACCACATCCTCCTAACACGTCTTGTCTCTTCTCTATTACATTCATAAATTGTCTGTTTCTTCACTGTTTAAAAATGCCATCTGGAAAACAACCCCATCATTGTCACGGTGGGATTACTGTTATTTTACAGGTACAGAAGCTTCACATAGTTGCCTGGAAAGGTGCCAAATTGCCTCGTTCTCCTGGATGTACCTGTCACAAATAAAACACAAGGAAGCCAGAGTAAGATGGAGACATGCAAGGGAGGCTTAGAGGTAAGGTAGAGGTGGCAGCCTCTCCTGCCTCCAGGCATTTCTTTCTAAAGATAAATACGAATCCTGGTCAAAGAGTCTTTCAGAAAAGACAAGCTCACAGCTTGTTCTGCTAGGAATCATCTTTGTCTTCCCTTGTAACACTTAGCAAGGTGCTGGTGAAAGCTCCTGGGCCCATAGGATAGGAGCCAAACTCCTATCAGTGTAAATGAGCTAATCTCCCTTAAGAAGAGATAACAAGCCTAGATTTGCAGTGTTGAGATGAAGAATACTGTCCAGACTTGCATTCTTTGCAGGTAAAGGGCTAGATTTTGCTAAATGTACAGCTACAGTTGAGGCTGGATTTTCTGGGACTACAACTCCCATCCATATGTTTCCTTTGTCCCCTGCTTGCCACAGCTACCTCAGCTTTGGAAAGCTACAGAAATCCATTTTTCCTTGGTTCCCTCTGTTGCTCTGCCATCTGTGTGAGCAAAAAGGATCAGGAGGAAGAGGGGAATGGGGAAATTCAGAAGAGGTAAAAAGAAAAACTAGAGACACAGCAAGGAAAACAAAGCTCCACCTCCCTGCTCCCCAATTTTAATGTTTTTGGTGGAAAAGATGAGAAACTGTGAAAAAAGTCAAGTTGACTCAAGTTGATTTTTTTCACTGTTTTGACCCCACAAATGAAAGTAACTTCCAGATGCTCTGCAAAACTGCTCATCTTCATCTCAAAAAGCTCTGCTGACAGCAAGTGTCACACTCACCCACAAACCAGCCGTCATCACATTTCTCCATGACATCAACAATGTCACCATCCCTCAGTTCCAGCTCATCATCATTCTGAGGAGTGTAGCTGTAGAGGGCTTGGTAGCTAACTCTAAATCCAGAAAGATACTGCATGTTAGCCACTGGATTTCCCTCATATCCCTTCAGAAGGAGACATCTCCCTTCTCCTTTCTAATTCCTATTCTACTTTGTTCAATGCAGTCTAGACCTCTGTTTTCCATTTGAGACCTCTGTTTTCCATTTGAGAAGTGGAAGCCAAGTGCATTAAATTGGCTGCTGTCACAAGGCCATGGCAGTAAAAAGTGTCATGCCTCGATTGTGAGGGATATGCCGAGAGCTTCTGTTTCCTTTTTGCCATGTAGCTGTCTCCATAGACTGTAATAATCAGAGTCTTCCTAACGTATAGCACCTACAGAGTGTGTGAGTGCAGATACCCTACTGAATACAAGCCAAAACATGGATACACTCATTCCTGGGCTAAATGAGACATCTCTTCTCTTGCCCAGGAATTCAAGCAGGGCCATGAATGACCAAATAGCAGAGTGAACGACTTTAGAAAATGATATTGCTTACTCTACTGCACAAAGGTTGCTGGATAAATCATGGATGAGGAGGTACAGTGCATACAAAATCCAAGGTTGAATCCTGCCCTGAGATACCACTTGCACCAGAAGCACTCTGTGCTTATTAGAAAGGAACTTCATGGAGTGGCAACAGTCTTTGGGCTAATCTAAAGAGGCTTGGATCCCCTGCCTCCGGTGAGTGAAAATAGCTGATGTGAGACTTCCCATTCTGCATAAAGGAGCAGGGGAAAGCAAAGCAAACTGCCCAGGAACTTCAGTCCTCAGCATATAGTGCAGGCTACTATTCTCAAAATCATCAGCGAAAACCTGCACCTAGCTTAATGGCTGCTCCAGGTTTAAATCCACCAGACAGCTTTGAAAATCTCAGGCTTGGTCTCCCAAATCATCTAGCACCAATTTATCTGTAGAACTGGCAACAAAACACCAAGTGGCATCAGCGTTGGGACTGCTCACTGTACTGCGAGAAGCTATGAACAGAGATGAACACACTGACCCATGCTATTTGAGCATGATGTAGCCAGTGGATATTAATTTGACTCCAGGTTCAAAATAGAAAGACATTGATATAGTCTCCATGACCAGCATGAGTCAAGTGCCCAAAAGGAGACCCAGTCCTGGAGCATGGGTCACTGTTTCAGGTGCTATACAGGCACAAGGTCCCAGATTCAAGCTACTCATAATGATGATTCTTTTGTTCAATATTTTGTGCTATTTTTGTTCAACAAAGAAAAGCTGACACTTTCTCATAATTCTTATGTAATTCCTGAAATGCTGAAGCTTTCACACCTCCCCATTTTCACCACCAATCAGAGATAAGGCCCTTGGAAGAGATGGGAGCCAAAAGGACTTACATGTCTCGTGGTGTTTGACTTCTGTCAGGGCTGGTTCCTTGCTGCTGTGCTTGAGGTTGCTGAGAAATGATGAGAGATGGTTTATGGTCATTAGAGGTCACCTTGTGGCGAGAGTCAAGAGGCTGAGCAATAGTACTGCAGTAATGAACAGACTTTTCTGCAATGTTTATGATCTCATTGCAAACAGCTTCCTGTGTGGTGGGCAGCATTGACATCCAAGAACACCCAAAGGACAGTCAACAGGGGGGAGGGAGGGGAAATATAGACAAGAAGAGATGGAACATTCCAGATGCAGCACATAAGTCCAGTAAAAGGAAAAAAAGAAAAAAAAAAAAGAGTTGTAGATCCAGGTAATTATCCAGGTAGTGGAGTGCAGAAGGGATCCAGGTGTAAGCATGGAAAAACAGGCAAGATACAGAAGAATTTGGCATTTAGTTTGAAGATTTGTAACAAATACATATACATAAATTTTTAAAAGCAGCAGCATATGAGGTTGCAATTAGTTATGCAGTAGCACCAATACAAATGCTATGAAGTCAGTTCAAGAATGCAGGGCAGGCCGCTCCATTCATGCATCTTGCTTCATTTAACTTATACCCCAGGGACTGGCAGCACAATTAGCCCAACTTCTCATTGACAGTTTTTCTAATTTATAAGTTCCCTTTTATTGTTGCAAAGAAAACAATATATGCAAATAGATAAATATGTACCTACTGTGCTGCTAAAAACAGTGCTGGCATTTTACCTCTACTGAGGTGTTACTGTCTGGGTGAGGAGGGTCTAAGACTACACATCTGATTATACAGTGGCCTTACCACATAGCTCTTTTCAGACTCTGTGAGATCTGGTCCAGCTCTCAGTGAATGGTGGGAAGGCTGTGTGATCACCAAGCAAATGATAAGGAAGACATTTTAGCAGATGTTATATTGGTCAGAATTAAAAAAATGTAAATGGAGAGCAGACAAGAGAAAACAAATGACTCTTCCCCTCCCCACCCCAACACCACACTTCTTGGAGAACAACGTCTTTCTTTTACACAAGAGACATTGAGGCTACAGTAACGCAAATGCATTGCAGCACACAATGCTACAAAGAGAAAGGTGACGGCGAAACAGAAGTTCAGAGCCGGGAATTGGAGTGGAAGGTTATGGACACCGCTACAACCAGAAATGGTACATAGTGTCATACTGTGTTCTTATGAAGGGGAAAAACCCACAAGGACAGAAGCACATACTTGAAAGCATCAAACTTGAAAAGCCAAAAGTATGCTGGAAGGAATCTGCTGCCGTTTCTAGAAAAGTCCTCAATGACTTTGACACAGGAGAGAAGAGTAATTCTTTTGCTTCTTAAAAAAAGACGAGCTCAGGTCCTCAGAAGGCACAGCGCCATGCAGCCCCATCAAAAATCACTCTAGCTTGTACCAAGAGAGGATCTGAGCTGCCCTGTTAATTCGCAGAGGCAGAGCTTCAGGTCAGAGGAGGCCTTGAGTGGAAACCCCAGCTCCAAACACCACCATCTGTGAAGCTTCTGGCCTCTGCCCAGCCTCTCTCCCCAGTCACAACTTTTCACAAGGACTCACATATCTAAGGGCACAGCAAGGAAAATCAAGGTGTTTGAGGCTGGAGGTTTTATAGGGAAGGGAAAGGTCACTGAGAAAGACGCACAGGTATCCAGACCCTGGTTTTGCATGCTTTTTTGCATATTCAAACACCTACTGAAAGCAAGGGGCATGCTGTGGGTAAATGGGATGTCTGAACATGTGTAGGTTTACTTGTACTACCTACAGGACTGCTTGGCAAAGTGGATTGGATAAGATATAGAGCACTGCCAACCTCTGTGATCATTCAACACAATTTTCAACCCAAATTCTAACAGCCTCAATTTTTACACTTTCCCTCCTTTATTCACTTCAACAGTGTCCTTCAGTAAAAGGTTTGCTTTCTCAGAGCATCCTGAGAAAGAGCAGAAGCAGAAGATCAAGAGGTTTGTGACACCTTCAGTCTAAGCATGGCAAAGAGTTTGGAGAAGTGCAGGATGATGAACTCATCCCTGTCCAATTCCCATTCTCAAAGTTCCTTTGAACCACATCTTACACCTCTGGAGCTGTGCCCATCACTGCATTAAAACAAACTCTCTTTTCTTGAGGATTGTGACCCACTCTAGGCCAACCCAACCCAATAGCAACTCCTTCATAATCAGCCACACTGCCTGGTGCAGGAATCTGGGATCACTGCTCTACGAAACAATGCTCTGTTACCATACATATTCCTATAGAGAGAACATTAAATGTCAGTTGGATGAGCTAATTGCAGTGGAATCGGCATTCAAAGGATTTATTGTGGAACCTGAAATCGTCACAGGATTTCTGGAAGTCATTCCTGTCTGTTATCAGTCCTGAAAGGGAAATCGAATAATTAGGAATTTAAAATTAATATTGTGCAAACCAACTGGATACAGTGGATCAAATCAGAGGAGATCAGAGCTAATGCAGGTGGTCAAGTAGCTGGAAAACCAATTTCCAGGCTGAGGTGAGAGGCAGTTGTACTATTTTTTTTTTAACTCAAGAAAGTGCTTCTCTGCTCCATGCTAATAAATTGACTGCTGGAATTGCTCTACGAGCTCCTAAGATTGTATGGTCCCTTTCCCATTGATCACTTGGACCTCCCTGAGCGTTAATAACTATGAAGTAAGTTTGTTATCTGAAAGCTGAAAAAATCTGATACTACTCTGACTGCTCTTCAAACATGAGTTCAGAAAGCCCATGTACTACCTGCAGTGATGGCTCTATGTGCCAGAAGTGGCCAAGGAATTAGCATGTGTGGGGCACAGCTCCAAAGTAAAAAACACAAGAGGTTTCCCCAAAACAATAAGCCAGCCCTGCTGTGGCTGCTGGAGGTAAATTGAGGGCGCTAAAAGTGATCAAGTATTCACAATCCCTGAGGACAACGCAACTCCTGCCCACAGTCACGCTATGTGCTTTGTAAAACTAAGTGAACAAACTTAAGCAGGTGCTTAAGTGTCTATGTCTCCTGGTGTGCAGACTATACAAATATGTGGTATAATCTGTCCTGAAGCACAGCTGGCCACTACTTTCACCTTATATGGAGTCTGAGGATGGATCTAAAGAGTGCCACAAATATGTAAGAATGCCAGAAAAACGTTCTAAAATAATTAAGAGCCTAGCAAAGCCCTGAGACAGGTTTTAACCATTAGGAAGAAAGATGCTTGTGCTAACTCAGTAGTATTCTCCCTGCTCCTAGTGAAGTCGAGTGTTGTCACTGTGTCTATCCATTGTAGCTCTTGTTTACCTGCATTCTTCCATCCCTTTCTGGTGAGAATTAGAGGACTACATAAGCAAAAAGAAACCTAAGCAGAACATACAAACAGACAGACAAGATAGACATACAGACAAATTGGTACCCCTCCAGGAAGGGTACACATCAGCAGTGATGCTCCCACACGTGAATGGAGAACCATGAGCAGGGAGGAGTCCCCAGACCAGCTGAAAGAAAAAAGGAAAACCTCTGGACACACCAAAGCCCCAGCTCTGGTAAACATGAGAGAAAAGCTGGACAAAGAGCTCTCACAAAGGACACTGAAAAGGCTGCAGTGCAGAGCAGCCTGAAGGCTGTCAAAAGGTAGACTCCCCCTTGGCCTCTGGACCAGAAGCTGAACCAGTAAGATGCACCTCCCACAGGGAGCAGGCGCCAATGCCTGCTGCAGGTTGTGCAGCACTGGCTTGAACAGTAAACATGCTGGGTAGAAATGCTACCGTGCTGAACCTCTGCAGCAGCAGAAAACCTCTGGGGGATATAAAAGCTTATCTGGAGGTGGTGCTAACTATTTAACAGATATGCTAAGAAAGCATAGCTAGTTTGTGCTGAGGAAGATGGTGTCTGAGCATCCTCCTCATATGCTCTCCCTCTCTACCACAGCAGATGAAATTACTCACCACTCTGCCGCAGTGGTTTTGTACAAGTGCAAAAGAGCAGACAGCTCCCCTGACACTCCTCCCACTGTCAGGCAGTCCAGCCACTCCTGCTGCTTACACACTTGCTAGCACCACTGCTTACCACTGCTGACTGTCACACTGTGCTAACAGGACCTCAGAGTAAAACAGGAGTTAAACTAGAAATTCCTGATAGATTGCATTACTGCTTAATATTTATGTTATAAAAATATGTTTTACTGGAATATTGATACAAATTATCTGTAAGTTATACTTGACATATCTTTTACGTGCTGTGGGGTAGTTCTTTTTTCTTTTTAGTATGGACAGTAAAAATAAAATGCAACAACTTCAGAATAGGTAAAAGCCATTGTAATTTATACTATTAATAAACAGAACAGGCAAGAACACAGTCTTTCCACCAGTCCTGTACCAAAGAAGTCTTAAACCTGCAAAAAACCCCCTGGGTCAGACTTTCATAACTGGGAAGGTCCTCTATAATGAGAAATAAAATTAGAAAACTAAACTTCAAAATGGCAAAATACCTCAGACACCAGGGAGGGACAGCACTGGAAACAAAACCCAAATGTCTCATTTTCATGTCTGCCAAGCGATTTTCCCATTTGATTAAAACCAATGAAAAGATACAGATTTTTGCAAAGGCCTCCAAGATATTACCCACAGTTCTGCTGAAGCCATCAGCCTCTGTATGGGTCACACAGGTAATTAGAGGTCATTTGTACATAAAAATACTGCTCCTGCTCCCTAAACAACTGTAGGCCAAGAGAAGAAAAGGAGGTCAAGACTACTGGTAATGTCAGACACAGTTCTAATTTGACACTGACAATGCTCTGATTGTCAAGGCATATAAAATACAAATTTTGTCTTGACTTTGACTCCAAAGGCCACAGGGTCCTACTACAACCAGGTGCACACCCAAAATAGAACTGTATGCTAGTCAGCACTCAGAAGAAATGTCTTTCTGCAGAAGTGGCTTTTTGCTCCTGCTCCTTTTAATCATACATCCAGTGCAAGCACCAGCAGGACCAGGCACATCAGAAGTCAGGAGAAAGGCCAACACAGAAAACTTCTACGTATTTTTAACATGAGGAAGAATATGTATCCTGTTGGACTCAGATATTGAAACCAAAATGGAAGCAGGAGGTGGCTGCTCAGTAAAAAGTTGGGCAAGCTCACAATCGGAGGGAAATGAGCAAGTAACAGGGAAATTTCAGGGTTCAAGCTGTATCTCGGTCTCATAAACTGCTAAAGAAAATAAGTAACATTGGCAGCTACTTCTCACACTCATCCTGCATGAGCAGCCTGCCTGGTTCACTGATCAAACCAAAGACTGCTTCCCCCGAATCCGTCACTACAAACCCAGTTCAGTTTCGGCTGAGCTTTCAATTTCAAATATTGCCATCTTGTGGAAGCTGCCTGGAAGGACTGATGAGCCACCAGCAGCTGCGAGCACTGCTCATGCCCGGACCCTGGAAATCCCAGCCACACAGTGCTGATGCCGAGTTGGTTATGCTGCACAGACCCAACTGCACCCCTCCTTAAAGACGTTTATACCTGTCAGCAATAGAGCTGAGAACCTCTGGATCCTACCTGAGAAGGCTGGCACAGGTCCATGACATTATGGATGCCAAGTTGCGTATGCCTTACCCCTAGGTCCAAAATGCTCAAACCTTGAATTTAGATCTGATGTGGTTAAACAAAACCCAAACCAAAGTATCTCACACTACATCATTCCTGCTAACAAGGCCTCCAATACTGCCTTATAATGCAATCAAGCTATAGGAACTCAAGGTCAGGACTAGGTAAGCCCTGGGTTAATCCTTTGGAGGAACAGAAAATCAGATCCTCAGCAGGTACAAACTGGCAGAAACCCAGACTGAGCTACGTGGATCTGCACCAGCTGCAGAGTTTGGCCATACCTGCCCTTCTGCACAGCCTGGAAGTAATATAAACGATTAAAAAAAAAAATTCTGAATTAAATGATATGATAAATATCTCACCTGTGAACGAATGGCTAAACAAGCATATGACAAAACAATGGCATGGAAACATCTCTAAGTAATGGAAGAGTAACCAGCAAAGATGATTACCTGTGGCTTATTGACTCTGCATGTAAGTCTGGGAGGTGGCTGTGTTGTGACAGTAGAGGAAGAGAGGGCAGAGGAAGGGAGAGGAACAGATGAAGAGAATGCTTTTGAGTCTGCAGTCTTTTGAAGAAAAGAAAAGTTGGTCAGCTTGGCACATAGTCTCTTATCACTACCACTGTTAGTGATAAGAGCATCTACTATGCAGTCAATCTGATGCACACACAGCAAACATAACTTCATGCAAGGGCAAGTGCAGTTTTCAGTTAGCTCATCTGAGCTGACCACCTCATTCTGTTTTAAACATGCAGCTTATGTTTGTAAAAAATACTACTAAAAGTATGTCCAGGTGGTAAACAGCACAGTCGTTATTCAGCTTTTGATGCATTTCTGGTTATGACTCAAGCAGAAATCAAGCAATTCTTCATATGATTTCCCAGTGTGAAATGTGTCATCTTAGAATCTTAGTTCTTCATTATTTAATGTTTGCTAGATGGTGCGTGTCATAGCGGCTTATCGCAGTGCATTCAAGATGGTATTTATAATGCTATGACTCTGAGCTCTCCAAACTTCCACTCTTACACAACATAGCATGGGGGATGCTGTCATGTATTTGGGCTGTCTGTTGGCCACAGTGGACCCCAAGTCAACTAAGAGCTGCAAACTAGGGCAGATCTACACCAAGACCAAGGTTTGGAGACTTATTGTAGAAGCTACTGCAGGGTTCCCCTATCTTCCCTCTCATTGTAACATACAGCTTTATGTAACTAAGAACTCTTATGGAAAAGTATCACTAGTTCTAATTTTTATTTATGGCTAGATCCTTTCACATCATTTTGGAGACACAAAAGCAATAAATTCCACTTAATGCATAGACAACAATCAAGCCTCCCTGACTGAGCCACATACATCTCAGAGGGAAGTTCACTAAACCACAGGCTCTGAGATCATTGAGGGACAGCTTTTGTGATGCTAGGAGCCAGCTTGACATTTACAAGGCCTTTCAGTCCTTGGCTTTAGGAGGAACAAATAAATGCTATAACCAAAGATGATCCATTACATACTGGAAAAACCTCTGAATAGCAAGGAATCGCTTGTATTCCACACAGTGAGGTATGTGTGCATGAGGCCTGTGTGATACTTTCATCTGACACATCTGGTAATAGCCACTATCTGGGACAATCACCTCATTAGACATGACCAATTGAGTCACTCCTTTGTTATTACCTATTCTAAAATAATTTTCACTACACTGCTCCTGAGCCCTCTTCTAAAACTTTTTGATCAACTATCCAGTGAACACCACTGGTAACCCCTGGAAGAAGTTCTTGGGATCATCAAAATCATGTGTCGCAACCACTGGCTCTGCCTGGCCAGCAGAGCAGCGCAAACCTTAACACACCAGTTAAAATCAGCAATTCAGAGCAGCACACACACATGCAGGAGAAGTACCTTATTTTCCCCGCTTTGAAACTTTCCCAGATCACCTTTCCTCATGCCTCTTTTCTCTGTTTTACCTCCCTGCACAATAGCCATTAGTTCCTGACACAACTGGTTGTCCTCAGATGAACCCACAGGTCTCTTTTCTGGGCTCACACGCATGTCTAGTTGGGATGGTTTCAGGCAGCGCTCAACAGAGATCTTGGGAACAGTGAGAGCACCCTGCTCAGGGCTGCTGCTGCCCTCTCCAGTCTTTTGGAGCCAGGCCTGGCTGCCAGCGGTGTCACGCTGCTCTGTGAGGATGCCTTCGGGGCTCTCCGCTGCCCAGCGAGGGGAGTTAGAGTAGCTCAAGCTGGGAGAAGGGGAACCAACAAACTTTTCTTCACTTTGTGGAGTGGCCTCATAGAAACTGGGGGTGGAGGACTGAGGTCTGGGTGAGTAAGAGGGCAATGGGGATTTAATGGACCTGGGAGTCGAAGAGCCAGAGAGGTGAGAATGGTGGAGGCTGACTGTGGGGGAAGGGCTGGCTGCAGCAGAAGATGAGAGATAGCCAGCGTGAGAGAGAGAGGCTTCAGGCAGAGGAGGCAATGGAGGAGTTATGGCAGGAGTGGGGCTAGGAGATACTCCCACAGTCAGAGCAATCCACTCAGATGTGACCGCCTGCACCTCTGGAGATAAGGCACGGCGTGCGAAAGGCAAAGGTGGAGGAGTTGGTGTATGGAGCTGCTCAGAGCTGGGAGACTTGAAGGAGACAAAAGTAGGAGAGAAAAAGAAAGAAATGAAAAAAAAAAAAAACCAAACAACCAAAGGAATATATAAAGCAACCGAGCAAACGTAAAAGGAGAGCAAACGAGTATGGAGAAGAGCAGATCTGTGACCAAGCATGGTGCTTAAGTTTTCCACAGACAGTGCACTGTGTTGGAGAACATGCTGTTCACAGCTACTCCAACCACAGGGGCCAGTGTGTGTCTGTGCTGCCAATAACCTTCTCCAGCCTTTGTCAGGATCCCAGACACAAAATATCTTGCAGAAGACCTTAAGACTTCATACCATATGTCTTAAGTCCCTCAGGGAGCAGTTGAAGCCAACATTCATGATGGCAGCATGTAGCATTTGACTGACTGGCAGTAACAGCTGGGGCCCCAGCAACCCACACTGTGGAGCCAAGTCAGAATTCACTGGTGCAACGAATTTTGACTTTATCCACATCAGCACGAGCAATGCCTGCTCCTCAAGAGACCTGCTTTGCTGAAGCTGCGGACGAGAAAGGGATGAAAAAACCAGCTGTGGCTATTTGGCCTTTTGGCGATTAAAGTAGGCCCTATGTTTATAAAGGCAGAACACACGACGGACTTCTGCCCTTAGCTATTACAACCAGTAATGTCAGTGAGATCAGCTACATTAGCACTGATCAGAGTGTTTTCTCAGTCCTCTGCCAAGTTAGACAAAAAAAACTAAGGGAGAGAATTGATTTACCGGGGAAGAATCAAAAGAATAGCAAAGGAAACAAAAAAAGGGTGAACACGATCCCTTCCATTAAAGGGAGAAGCTTGCAGAGAGCTGGTGGCAGACAGGACACAGCCATGGAGAGAAACTGCCAAGCTCAAACAGAAAAGCTTAACTGAGGTCCACTTCAACAGGGAACCCCAAAAAAGCAACAAGTATTTCCTCTCTACACAGCGGCTGAGAATAAAACCACTCCTTTTAGGGAAGATCCAGGCAGACACCAGGCATGAGCCACGGCAGCCTTTCCCTTCCCTCCTGATCCCAATTCTCCACTTCTGTTCCTTGGAGGCTTGATCTCAGAATAACCTTGCTTCTGTCCCATGGGTGAGAGGGGGATGTACCAGAACCTCATGGCTGCAAACCAGACACGTATGCTGACCTTCAAGCATGAGTATTTGCAGGATAAGAGCAAAAGAAAGGGATTTAGAGGCTCACCGCTGCCCTGAGACATTTTCCACAGCAAACATTCTGGGATCCCCATATAATTACCTGCTGCCATTTTGTTTTCTGCTTTGAACTGCAGCATGGTTTATAGCGACTCTAATATTCATCTAAGATCCCAGACTGGCCTGCTTTTAAACTTTGAGCTTGTTTAGCACCAATTTCAAATAATACAGGCTGCTCTCCTGATCCTGTCTCCCAAAACCCTGGTTGTGAGCTGGAACATTTAAGGGTAAATATACAGCTTGAGTCAAGCTGACTGCAATCAACATAACGACTCCTACAGACCATAACAGTCTGTGACACCCTTTTGATAGTCATAATAAGAAACTCACTCTTCACAGTGGAGGTCTATAAAGTGCAAACAAGCACTCACAAGGAGCTGGACCACCAATTCATTCTATCTCTGGCAGTGAGATTTATTCAGATGGCTGTGAACTGTAGCCCTTTCAACCTGGCCTGAATTCAAGCTACAGATCAGAGATGAAAAGCTGAGTCTCCAAATCCCCACATGATCCATTCATTAACCTTTCTGGTAAATGAAACATGGCATTTTCCTGCAGTTGCAGTAAACTGCAGGGAGCACATGGCTTTTACTGTGCAAAACACTAGTCTTAGCTACAGCAATGGCAACATCCCTCTGTTCTGCAAGGTGTTGTAACTGGCCATATCTAGTCCAAATACCTGTGGTGAGGCTGTTATGCTGCGATTAGGGGAGAGGGACACTGGTGGGTCAGGATAGTCAATGGCATTCTTGACCACTGGCCGCTTGAGCACTTCCACATAAGTGACAGGGAAGATGCCCTGACGACTGGTGCCAGAGATTCTTCCTTCATACCAGTTCTCATCCACTCGTCGAATCAATGTGATCCTTTCACCCTATGGGAAGGAACAGTAACATAGTCCTGTTCTTAACATATTTCATCAATCCAAAGCAGATTACATTTTTAATCTTGATGCATCTGATTTAAGACAATTGGTGGCGCTCAGCCTCCTCTATTTCCCAGTTACGGGTAAACCCTAGGCTCTGGGTGGGAACGATATTTTTCAGTTCAGAGAAGAAGGAAATGCAGATATTCTGGAGCTGACTTGGGCTGTCTGCAGACTCAGTTATGCTCACATTTTCAGGACTCTACTTGCTAAAGCCAATTAAAAAAATGGAAATCAGCAGTTTCAGGCTGACCACGAGACTCTCAGGGGTATGAGATATACGGGACATATGCACAGGTCTGCAGTTTAAACCAAGTCTCTGTGCTCTCTCCTCTTCTGCTGACAAATGAAGTGATTTCCAGATCATTAATATAAAGTGCAAGCCTTACCTTCGTGTACAATTAAAAGAGAATTAGACAAAATCTAACCTGAGCTGTAAAATAGAAAGCTGGTTGAGATAGAGAAATGATGCTACTTAATCTAAACAAGTCTGACTGCTCTGAACAGCCATTACACAACCCACTCCTATCCCTTCAACTCTGCAGAACTTGCCTGTCTCAATGATTTGGCTTGTGGTATGAAGGAAGGTGAACCCAGTTTCCTTCTTTTTTATATTGCTGTTCTCATGTGACTGTGTGCATCTCCACTGGAGAGGATCGGACTGGAGACATGTCACCAAATACCAGTTTGTTGTGCAGAGCCAGGCTCCAGCACTTGTGCTCAAAGTATCTTCTTAGCTAGCCTTAAGGAAGCAACTGGCACTTCCTGAGTCAGCCTACCTGACTGTCCTTGCAATCCACTACATAATGAGTATGGCACAAAAACATGGGTGGGTAAGAAGGAATCTTTCCTGAATATGGAGTTCATCTTATTTGAGCTTTCATTTGGAAATTGCAAGTTACTAGTGTTAAAAAGCACATGTCTGGATTCAGTTCATCAGCACAATGAAAGTCCTACCTTTCTGAAGGACATTTCCACTTGGGTATCTCCATTGAAATTGAACTTGGCAATAGCATCTCCATATTCCAATACTTGCAGTGGTGATGGCTTTTTGGGCTGAGCTTTCTCAGCTGGTGGGAGGAGCTGGAATGAACAAACAGAATCATATGAGTCACATATAAAAAGCCCATAAACTGGTCACTGGCAGAAAGGGAGTGGGCAAAGAGAACACCTGCAAGGAAAGCAGCTACCTCTATGTATGATCGTGGGAAGATGCCAACTCTGCCATGGTGTTCACCTTCATACCAATTCTGGTCAATCTGCTTGTAAATGTAAACAATATCTCCTTTTTGCAGAGGAAGTTCCCTGTTAACAACACAAGTGCTCCATCAGAACATCATTGGAGAACAGACGTGTTCCTTTTCTGTACAGCAATCCTTAGGTACCAAGGTCTGCATCAACCCTATTGATAGAAATCATGCTCCATGCAAAGTGAAAGCTACATGTTGAGAATTACATCTGCCTCAGTTTTATTACAGGTGCTGGGGAGATGCTGTGCAAATCATCACATAGAACATACACAGAATATTCCCAGGACATTAGCAGCTGAGAAGAAAAACAGCAGATCCTTCACTGAATTTTGTTCGTTCTTTCTTCTCTAGCAATGTTAAAACAAGAGCTTTTCCAAGGTCATGCAGAGGGCCTTCTAGGCCTTCTCTTCACAACAGTGTCTCCCCAGAAAAAAGAGTATTGCTGTGTGGTTCATGCAAGGCACTGCAACAGGGCATGTGGTACTCCAGAAGCATCCACTGGTGTATCCACAGATGCCAGAGGAGCAGTGACCACTCTGTAAACTTATAGGTCCTGAATCAGGAAAATCCTGAGCTAAGGGCACACGTTGACATGCTTAAAGTTAGACAACTGTTTAAGTCCCAATGCTTAGCACACTGAAAAGGATGCTGCTGTTCTGTCTACATATATGTTGTTCTGACCACATGTATGGTAGATTTACTACCTGTACGGTAGTAAGCTACTGACTAATACAGTTCTTTCAGCTCCTAAATCGGAGCACAACCAGGGATGTCATGCAGAGGAATCCCTTCCATCTCCAGCACAAGGGCAGTGACAGAGCTGCTGCCCAAAGGTCTCACCCAGCTGTTGTTCTTACAAGGTGTGTGGAGGAACATCAGCCAGAGCACTCTCCCATGGCCCAACTCACCTCCAGAGCAGAACACTAATTTGTTCCTGGGTTACAGATACACTGAGAAAGAAGACACATTCCTAAAAGTCCTTCAGAGACTATGACCTATAAAATTCATATTACTTTTCCCTGTCTTACTATGGACAGGTTCAGTTTGAGCTGCTGCAAAGATACTCCCAAAACATGAATCCAATTTCACGACACTTCGAAAAAGCTGCATCCTAGCGGAAAAAGCAGATGAAGAACACTCAAGGTGGTAGTAATGAGCTGTACTCACTTTAGCGTCTGTGCTTTGAAGTCAAACTTGGCTCTAGCAGGTCTCATCTAGAGATCCAAAAGAAAAATAATTAAAATCAACACATTAAAATTAATAATTATATTTATAACCCTCTTCTGAGGAAAAACACACAAATTCTTCTATAGCTAACATTAGTCTGGGGAAGAAATTGAATGCAGGTATTCTGCATTGTGTGCAACTGGTACTACAATGCAAATATGCTGGATGAGACTCTCCCACCAGAGCAAAAAGTGCCATCTTCTGGTATAACAGTAATTAAGAGCTCTACAGAACGTGGATTTAACACCAGTGAGCTTTTGAATGTGGCAAACCCCGCTGAATGAAAGCTGCTTCAGTAACTACAGTTACTGGCGGGCTCCAGGACCAAATTTCCCTTGATATGTGAATGGAAAAGCAAAATTTACTAACTGGGGAAAAGAACAGCAGGATTTTATTTTATGTGGTTCTTACTGATTATTACGTGGTCCTGCTGATTCCTGCCATGTGACCCATGTACTCTCTATGAATTGGTAGGAAAGAGACAAAGGTGAGGAAGAAATATGAATAAATTATGTGGCTAAAAAAATGTCTCCAGTGGCTACAACACTGAAGATGACACTGACAGCAGGCCTCTGCTTTAAAGCTTGATTTACTTGGCTGATTTTCTAATGGCCACAAAATATTCAGACAATTTTAAAGTAAATTTGGCAGCAGAGCATAAAATAAGCGGTCACATTCATGTGGCACCAGGGCATCTGAAAGCACATACAGGGCAGACAAGTGTACTCCATCCATGTGGTGACCACCTCAAGCACCACTGCAATGCAGCACCTCTGGGGAAACAGAACCATTGTCAAAAGCCCCAGCAAAAATCTCTTACGGCAAAAAAAAGTATTTAGCCAGGACACCTGAACTAGCATTCAGCCCTTAGGAAAAGTGCCTTGGACTCATGGGAAATGCATCTACTTCCTCCTTTGTCTCTTTCAGAAAGACCAACTGGGTCGTATGCAGTGAAACATGGCAAGACTTTCTCCAACTGTTCCTAAAGAACATTAAGCACCTTTCAAGAGGAAAAGAAACAATCTATTTCTCAGTAAAACTACAAGACAGTGACATGGCCAGGATCAACAAGACATGAAGTTTCTAAGCGTAAGGCACAGACAAGACAACAATGTAGCAATATGATGCAAAAGATCTAGAATGCCTTTGATTCACTAAAAGTAGCTGATCTTTAAAGGCATGCATCACAGGTGTGCACCAGCAATTCTCAGCAGCCATGCTTTAACATATGCAGCTTGGTAAAGAGATATCAATTTTTTACCAGGCACAAGAGTCAAAGCAGATCTAAATGAAGCCAGAATGGGAAAGGGGAAGGTGGAAAAAACCCGAACATTCTCTGAAGAGCTAATGTCGGCCTAAAGCACAACTTTGTGAGAAGCAAATATTGCTTTGGGTCAAGCAGCAGACTGAGGTAACTAAAACAGACCTCTGACCCAGATTTCCTCTTTGCTGTATCGTCTACATTTAGGAGGTCCCCAAATCGCTCATTAGTGATAAACTGATGGTGCGTTGGAATAACCCCTGTGTGCCTTCTAGCTGCAATATCTGCTTCTTCTTGCTCACGTTTAAGCCGTCTCTGGTCCTCTAAAAGTTTCTGCCATAAAATTGCATAAAATGGGCAGTAAATCATCTAGTTAAATGTATTCAAAAGCTGCCACAAATGTGACTTAAATAAAACTTCGGAGGTCCCAGCAAATAGCTAGAATTTTACAGTTCAACATAAAATACTGATTCTGCTAATTACACAATACCCTTTCACTTTGCAGCCACAGAAAATAAAACACCACTATGGCATAACTGAAATCCAGCTCAGAGGATCGGATCCAAAGCTAATGGAAGTCAACAAGGAGGTTTTCTAAGTTCTGGAGATGTCCTGGTCATTTCTAAGAAGATTGCTGATAGTTCAGATGGCTGATCCAAACACCCTTTAACCAACAAAGTTTCTCTCATTGACTTCCAAGAGACCTGAATCAGGTCCACAAAGTATGTTCCAAGGCATCAAACTCCCCTGGGCTTTGCAAAGAGCTTGGGAGAGATCTTAACCACCTTCAGGTTTCACATCCTCCATACTTCATTTGGTTTCACGTAATATACTTTGTTAAAATAAATAAATAAACCCCAAATAATTATTTTGGACTTCTGAAGTCTCCAGAACACAAAGGGAAACGTGCATTCCTGAGCATCTGGGTAGAAGGATTCTTCCACCTTTTAGGGCTGACTGTAGGCTGAAGAGTTCAGCTCTGGGCCAGTTTATTTGAAGCCAGTAGGTCTTAGCAAATTCATGGTTTTGCTCTTCAGTGACTTTTTGCGCTGGATTTCAGAAATGGGGGGATTATCAGCTGTTTCACAGGAGAAGACAGCAAAAAATTTTTCACATAGGAATTAAGAGCAGGTTTTACCATCTTTCAAAGCACACATACACATTATCTGAACTCGGAAAGGCAACACTAAAGATGTAACTTCCTCTCCCCACTCTCACAGTGAAAATTGATTCCAGCTTCCTGGAAAGCAACCACTTCATAACTTTTTTAACTCAGCATGCATACGGTCAGTGCTGAAAAGCCTATGTAGTTTTCCTATTATTTTGGCTTTTCCCAGTGTTGCCCAGCCATTTTGAAAAGGACTGCTACGTTCTGTCACCAACAACTTCAGACACCGCAAAGAATTCAAGTTTGCACTGAGGGAAAATGTCACACTTTCCGGTAGCCTAAAATATCTTACATTTGCTGTTCAAAACATAAGGATCCCCCACAAGAAAACTATTCTCATCAGTTTAATACTGACTCAAGAGGCTTGCTTGGAGAACAATAAAACCTTAATTCACAGAACAGCCATTTCATCTTTATCTGCCAGTACTGGTGCATCGCACCACAACTCATACACATCCCCAACCTTTTTACAGTCTTTAAAGGCCCCATATATAATTTTATGCAATTGATAAGAACTATCAGGTTTATTTTAAACAAAAACTAATCTGGACTACACATTATACATTAAATCAGTGTCAGAAGTATTATTAAAATTAAAACATACTAGTTTCAGCTAGATTGCTCTAACTTCCAATATACTTAGCCATGGACATGCAAGCTGTCCTCAAATAAGGCTGAATGCTACATTTCTTATCTATGCAGCTGCTACAACTGTTATTAGGTCACAAAGGAGGGCATTACCTCTTTATCGTCATGCCGTCTGCGGATAATTTCTTCTGGAGTTTCCATGTAATCAACTGGTGTAAAATGCCTTGGTGATTCTGAATCTACTTCGAAACAACATAAGGAAGTTAAAATACAGATGGATTTATCTAGCATAACCAGAAAGGAAAAAAAATAGATATTTTTAAACAATTTGTTTCCATTCTGACCATAAGGATTCTCAATTGCTGTTGGCCAAATTGCCAATCAGATGCCCAATAATTTATCCATTTTCATTTTTTTCCCTTTTGGGCTGTACTTGTGAACAAAGATCAAAAAAACAGGGAGAAAATAACAGTACGGGAAAGTGTAAAGACATAGAAGGACTTTGTGAAGAAAAGATTCGCTGCCATCGAAAGTATGATTTGGCATTTTACTGTTGAGAAAAATTTAATACACACACATGCGCGCGCGCACACACACACACACACACACAACTAGACCTTGAGAAACTACTCCTTAAAGCAAATCATCTGGGTTTGTTTTGTATTCCCATGTGTGCAAATGATATAGGACTAGAAACATCTCATGTCAAGATTCTTGCATCCCCAGAGTTGCTTGAGAGAGAAACTGAAACTGATGTGATTAGAAAGGCAGCGGAAATCGTTTCTCAGAAGTGCAGCTGTAAACAAGTCCTGAACAAAAATGTCCAGCAAAACACGCAAAGGACATTAGACACACGAGGGGAAAAAACAGAGAGTCAAGGGAGGTAAAGGTGGGGAGTAAAAATGCAAGGGTTGTGGAAGAAAAGGGAAGGGGAAGGAAGCAAGAAGACAGATGAAGGGACACTGGGAAAGAACACAAAAAGCCACCTCCTAGGTACGTCCCAAGTTCACTTTGCGGGTTGTTGTTTGTGTCCAGGCTGTGACAGAGGGCATATGGAACAGGGTTCATATTTTTTAAGGAGTCAGGAGTGTCAGCCCGGCCCATGAAGCTATGTTGGCTAGATCCATTGGTGGGGAAGTAGCTAAGCCGCTCCACAATGTCATAGGAAGACAGGCGCATGGGGGCTAGAGGCCTGCTTCTGGTGGAGCACAGTTGGTGCTGGAAGTGGTGGCTCTTGTCTCCTATGCTTCCCTGCAGCTGTATAGGGTCGCCTGGGTTCTCAGGGCTGGGTACCGCCAGGCTTCCTGGGCAGTCTAGGGGTGGAGTCCTGCGGGATTTGTGTTGGAAGGGCTTTTTCAATCGGAAGGGCAGCGGGCTCATTAGGTAGACATTTCTGGGGAGCATGTGTCTGTCTCCATAGACATCCCCTTTGGAATCAGGGCTCCTGGAGGCCTGCTGCTGCTCATGCCTTCGGATGGTAGTGAACCTGGTGTAGGAAGCTGGGCATGTGCCTTTGCATCTGTTGATTTTATGCTTCTGAGGCCCATTGAGGTTGCTGCTGCCACCACTGTCGTTGGATGCATTTGAGAGGAGATCTATGTCATCTGTGCAAGCTGAAAGTGTGTCCATAGGGATGGCATCACTGACATCTGAAGCAGTGTCCTCCATGTTGCTGCAGGAGCGAGAGGATTTATCTGCCAAGCTGGTAGCATCCTTCTCTTCTTGGTGTGCTTTTGGCATATCCAGAAGAAACTCTGCAGAGTAGGCTGAACTCAGGCAAATTTTAGACTGGAGAGAAGTGGTGAGTTTGTTTTGTCCAGTGGAAAAGTCAAGTGAGGGCATTGATCGGGATCTCTGGATCAGCTGCTCAAAGGCACTGATACGGGAGGAAACGGTGTGTTTGGGGATCTGCTCTGAATCCTCTCGACTAAGGCTGTGCTCCATCCTGTCCTTCGCTTCATTCTCAAACTGAGATGCAATATCCCTCACACTGCAGGAGGAGACTGTGCTCAAATGGATCCTGGACCGGTTGATCTGGTGCATGTCTTTATAGAGCATTGTAAACTCCATCCCACTCTTCTTGGAGGCAGGGAACAGGTAGCCTTTCCTAGAATCGGTGCCATACTCCTGCAGGCTCATGGTACTGCCAGATTTGATGGCATACTCCTGCTTCGACTTCATCAACATGTTTTCTATGCTTTCCCCTATGTCTACCATGAAAGCTTTTTTATTATCAAATAAGGTAATGGAGCTACGAAGGTTTTCACAGCTTTGAGCTTTCTCATGAGGCAGCAAGATACCCTTCTTGTCCTGCACAAGAACAGCTGGAGCTGCTAGTCTGGGTTTGAATTTAGAAGGGAGGATTTCAGTAATGCAGGCTTTTGCAGCTGATAAGGGCTTCTTATGTTTACATGCGTGACCTAACATACCGGTATGACTAGCGTTAAAGGTTCGGCTATTAACTGAAGAGGGTGCAGTCATATGAGCATTCCCACCTTTACGATCCACTGGTAAGCATGCAGAATAAAATAAATACAACCTGTTAGCTTAAGTGCTAGGAAGCTGTTGAGAAAGGAGAAAGAACATGCTTGGATTTCATAAAATGCAGATTAAAGAAACAAAGTTTCAAACTAAAGAAAAGCAGGCAGAAACTGCACAACAAGCCAGGCTTACAGGAGTAGGTGAAGTGCTGCTAACATCTCTAAAATGAGAGGCTCGGCCAGAAGCAGACCTGGAGCACTGTGGCGGTACCCTCCTAAAAAGTGCTAACACATCAGCTTCTAGGAAAGCTACAGCACCATGGAAAAGGGCAGCTGAATTGTGGACAGGATCAGGGTGTCAGCAAGAATGCAGGGGCACTAACAGTGCAAAAATGGCTTAATATGAAGCCTGTAATCACACATGCTATGGTCTCATCACAGCGCTTGTCAAACAGTTTATTTCTGGGAGGAAGAGGACAATTTGTGGCTGAGTGCTAGCACATCCAGGCCACAGCAGCTAGTGTTGCCCAAGAACAGCCTTCTTTGAGAGTTCCCATACTAGGAATAAGCCAAATGTCCTTCGGACACTGTGGTTGGCCATACTTGCTCTAAAAATCGAGGAGTCAGATCAGGACACTACTTTTTTTTTAAATTCAGATCCAGTCTGGTTTCAGCTTACACTGCAGTTTTTAGGTCAGTTTCCGATTTGAATTGAAACGTGGATGTCAAAATCACCATTCAGGTTCAATTGCAGTTTGGGAAACAATAACTGTTTGAACGGATTTTTTTGTTCAGACCCAGTTTGACTCCCAGCCCTACAAGCCTGATATAATGCTGAAAACAGCTGAAAGACGGAGACAGAGAGAGACCTCTTTGGTATGATGTACTATTTTTAGGAAGAGTAGTTCAGAAAGCCAATGCATTCCTTCCTCAGTCCTCTCCCCGTCTGAAGCCATTTTTAGGTTGAAGTTGGCTCAGGATATATTCCCCAATACAACTCCCTGATGGGAGTCAGGCTCTTCCTTGTCCTAATTTAGAGAGTCCATGATGGGGGAAGGAAAGGGGAAGAGATGCAGCGGTCCCTGCTGCGTCCCTGTCTCAGAGCCTGCAGGGCATTGCTGGTTCACAGTGTCCTATGCATTCTCCGCACACCCCTGGCAGGCAGGAGGCTGTGGAGCACACAGTTCCAGCTACACCAGGGTAGCCAGGCCAGCAGACATGGTGTGGCCTGCTGAGATACCACAGCAGGAAGAGCAGAAAGGGCAGGGAAGGGTTCTAGCATGGCAAGGTAGTGGGAGCAGATGGATAACAAGGCCAGCCTAAGCAGCCTTGAGGAAGAACATGAGGGTACGGGGTGTGGTTGATGTGCTGGATGGAGTGAGCTGGTCCCTGTTAGAAAGGGGAACCTGGATCAGAGAAAGGGGTCATGAAAATTATTGGCCAGTGTGGTCTAAGACAAAAAGGGAGGGAAAACTGGGGATGGCAAAGAGGGAGGACAAGGAGACCTCAACTTGCTTGAGGACTATCAACTCTGCAGCAGTTCGCACCATTATCACCTGTCTTTTGACATTGTGCAAAATGAAGAGGTTAGTGCTCTGACCACCTACCTTTTGTGGAAGCAGAGCTAGAAGGTCGCTTGAGGCCACTCAGCCCCTGGAATGGGATATCTCCACCTTCCAGCACACTCTTGTAAATCTGCCTTTCATTCTCCAAGCCAGCAGGGTCTGATTCTGATTCCCTCTTCAGTGTTTGGTAGTTGGGTGAATATGCAGAGCTGGAAAACACAAAACAGGAGGGACACCAGTGAGTCATTTCTGTTTGCTGAGAGCTTCATGCAGAGTAAGAGAAAACCGCACTTGTGAACGCAGAATAAACTGAGTATGAAGAATTGGTTCTGAATGAAGAACACAACATTTCAATAATGCTCTAGATTTGGCACTACCATAGCATTCTCCACCTGAGGAAACTCTCCCCGCTCAGACCCACAGAAAACAGGTGGCAGAAAAACACTCCTTCTTTATTTCACAGATTAGACAAGAGAGGCACAGAGCAGATGCATGATTTCTTTACAGACACAAATTCACTTGCTAGCTGGAAGTAGAACAAATAACTTTCAGCTCCCAGCCCTCTCTCCTTAAAAACTAGCCATGCCTGTACCCTGCTTACAAAGCATAGCTGCGCAGGAGTTCATCCCAACCAATTCAGCTTCCCAGTTAATACTACAGTTCACCACTCCCAGAGCAATTTCTGAATCCCAGTGGTGGGGGACCATGCAGAGAAGAAATAGTATGGGGCTACTGACACTACCGTTATAAATACCAAAGAAATTCCCAGATGTACAGAGTTCTGCTCAGCTTTTCCTTAGGCTTCCACTGCAGGGAATGAAAAACCCCAGACTCTGGATCTACCATGCAGATATATAAACAAAATGCTGTTAAAATGAGTACAGTTTTAATTTCTTTGGCTTTTAAAGACTGAACATTCACCACAAATCCCCTTCCTCAGAAGGAATCTGAGCACAAGTACGCCCCTACATCTGATTTCCACGTTTCTCTCTAAAAAAAAAAAATAATCGACAATGCCGTGGTATAAATGGCCTTGTCAGGTACAACAGCCTTACTGACAGTGTTTTTCTAAAAGCTAAACTCATCTGATACCAGTTTTTGCACTGAACTGAGCTCTTCAGAATAAGATGCAGTTTCACACAAAGCTATTTTGGGGCCAAAGAATGACTGCTGGAAAGCTTGAAAAAATAAAAAAGCATGGCATTTGCCAATTCATGGAAACACTTTGAAAGCCGGTGAACGGTGTCATGTCCAGGAGTGATTCAAACTTATGTAAGTGTGGAAATGGTTGTGGTTATGCCTGCTTGTTGTGGATAGATTTGTACATGCATCTGTTTATTTTGGATACATGCTGTACTTATGGCGAAAGAGAAAGATTTCAAATACATCAGAGGACTGGCTATGGAGGTGGAATTACACAATGTCTGGATCACAGAGAAGATTTTACTTTCTGGACAAGGAAAACCAGGTCATATGCAGTCTCATAAATTACTTTCTGGAGTAAAAGCTCATGAAAAGCACCACAAAAGAGAAAGGGAATACTGTCACTTTTTTAACCTAGGCAATGCTCAAACAGACCAACAGCTACAGAGGATTTGTGTCTTACGAGGTTATCCCTGTGTTTTTCTTTGTCGGGCTCCCCAACAGGGAAGTCCTGCCAGTTGCTGCAGGGAATAATGACTGCCCTGAAGTTCCACACCTGGGAAGTAAAAACACTTTAGCCTAGTTGTTAAAACCCAAAGAGCTAAAACTATCCACCTTTCAGAATACAGCTGGGGGAGAGAGAGGAGGCCTTTGGCAGAGCTCCTTTACCAGTTGCTCCCTTACTTGGGCCAAAGCAGCCTGCAACATCAGAATCAGGTAAACAGAGGGAAGAGCAACACTGCAAAAAAGACAATAAACTCCAGGTATCTTTTCTCCCTGCTCTCTAAAGATGGTGAAGAATGTGCAACTCTCACACCAGGCCTCACTGTTTTGTCCCATTCCTAGACTATCCCTTCACTGGCTCAGGCACTGGCATGCCTGTGTGCTTTTGGAAGTGTCAGAAAGGCCACAGACAGTGCTGCTGTGAGCAGAAACCTTAGCAGTCTTTTGGCAAATATAAATTTTTTATGCTAATCTCTGAGATTTTCATTTATCTTATCGCTCTCTCCCTACCAAAACAAAACTAAACAGCCATAGGAGCAAACAACAAAATACAGCAGTGTGCAAGTTTCCCAGCACAATGAGCATGAACAGAAGGCAACAGAGTTGAAAGAAGTACAAGAGACCTCTAAGGCAGCCCCAGAGGGGTGGGGAACACATGTGATATTAATGGGTGTCTGGAAAAGAACATGCTTTTCCTAACAACCATCCATGCAGAGGGGAATCACTGTGCCTACAGACAACGTGAAGCACTCATTCCAATTACAAGGAGCAGCAGCTTCCCAGTAAGAGCTGGCACCACAGCTCAAGTACTTTAGTAGAGCTTAAGTAACTCAGTACAACTCAGCATCTTGACCTGGATTTGTTTTGTGTGTATGCATTCCTCTTTGAAAACAAACCAGCTCCATATGCAACTAGTTTAGACAGAGTTTACCGTTTATTACGTATTCCTTCAGAAAAGCAAAGCCACATTAGAACTTTAGACATCTAATTTAGATCTTTTTTTCTATAGAGAAGTATCATTACTACTACCACTGTTCCCCTCCTGGAAACTGTAAAACTACTGCCTTCAATCAATGGCATCCTTTTGATCTGGTGCACGTAACTGGGAATATCTAACAGGAACCAATCTATCATACATGTGCCTCAGAAACAAACTTTGTTTATTCCACACAATGAAGTTACTTGCATGAAGTTACAATTAATTCGCAAACTTCATCATGATGAAGATTAAAAAGAAAAAACAACAAAACCACACCTTAAAGTCATTGCCTAGCATTATGGCAGTTCTTATCTAGACAATAAAACTAGTCATGTAATTACTTCAAAATTCATTCAAGATCAAAGAGCAGATATTGTACCTGGACTCATCTAAAGCACCTGTATAATTCTCACAGTACACACATTTGTTTATACCCATCACCAAAAAATAAAGCCAACCCATTTCCAACACTCAAAACCCTGTCCTGCATGCCCTCAGATGATAAAAGAGACATCAAAAAGCAATTGGAAAACTTACTAGGAAGAATGGTCTGTGGAAGTTTCCAGAGGATTGACACCGGCTGTATTCTGCAAAAGTCCAAACAAAAGTCATTGGCACATACACATGGGGAGAAAGAGAAAGGCCTGCCTAAGTAATTTTCCATCTACTGCTTGAATATTAGCCTTTAGAAGACATTGAGGTTTAAGTCTAAATGAAATTTAAGCTGTCAATGTCTTTGCAGAAAAGTGGCAATTTTCCCGAGTTCCTTCAGGGCAGTGACAGGTTTTTAGCACAGCCGATGCCTTTTTGCAGAGCCTATTCTTTGTCTGCAAATGAGTCATTGTGAATAAAGCCAAAAGCAAGAAGAGATAACCAACTGGGCCATGACCAGGAGACACATGCTCATAATTATTTCCCCAAGCTTTTTCCCCAACCGGTCACTGCCCGCCTTTGCTTTAAAGGTATATTACATTTCTGCAGCAAAATGCTCCCCAGCATTCAAAAAATAATACCAAAGCACTAACAAATAAAGCAATGTTTCAGTTCAGTTTCCTTACTTAAGAGAAGCAATGCCAGCTGCACAGGTTCAATTGCAAAAGCCAGTTCTTATCCGCTTGCTTTAAATCCATCTAACACTTCCTAGGCACATTAATTAAAAAATTGAAGGCAATTTTAGAAGAAATGCTGTATCTCGGTAGCTATCTGAGAATTCCTACGCAGGAAGAAAGAGCAGCTTTGTTCAGGTGCTGGTGAAATGCTGCAGCTTCAAAAACCAAAAAATAATACTAAAAAAAATCAATCACAACAGAATAAAATAGAAAAAATGGCGTGTTCCCAAATTAATCTATTACTTCATGGTTCGGGTCCTGCAGACCCTCAAAACCGCAGCAGCAGCTGAGCTGCCCTAGAAGGCCCTGGCAAGGTGCAGCATAAGAAAAATTGCGTAAAATCTCTCGGGAATATCCAAATCGTGGATAGCCATGAGCTTCTAGCAGAGAGCAGGGCTTGTATGAAGGGAGGGTAGATGGCAACACGCTTGAAAGGCGCCAGATGATGACGTGAGGCCAGCCAAGAATTTTAAGCTGATTGCTGCTGCCTATTCATGTGAAAAACAGGGGGTTTTGCAGACACTGAACTCAAAATCCTAAAGGGGGATGTGAAGGGGAGGGAGGGTCTGGGCAGCTGAAAGGGAATAGGGGATAGAGGAAATCACTGCAGATGTATCTGTATCTGAAATGGATTTCAAGCCAGATTCGCAGCATCATGTTCTATTATTTCTGACAGCAACACAGCAAGCCATGCAGTCAGAATGGTCAGAACCATTATTTATCCCAACCTCATTTAATAGTCATCCAGCAGTGAATAGATTAGAGCAGAGAGTTTGGAAACAGGGATTGGCAGCATGAAAAGAATAGGAAATACCTTCTGTGGCTTTTTATGTGGCGCTTTATAAAGCTTCTCCATTTTTTCTAAATCTGCCTCTAACTCAGTCTGGTAGAGGTAGAGGTCTTTTTCTAGATCAGTCTGGTTAAAGAGGGAGAAGAAGAATGGGAAAATAATGCTTAGGGTTAGGGGAAACCAAAGGAATGTTAATTAAAAAAAAAAAAAAAGGCAAGCCTTTTAATCAAAAAAAGACAAAGATGGTTTGGACAATACAAAGAAATCCACCAGTAATTAATCATGATTCAGTCATTACAGAGGAAATAGTTTTAAGCATTTAACACTGAAACTTAAGAGATGCACAGGCCTGCTAGAATCTAATTCTACAAACCATACAGTTATAAAACCCACCTGTAAAAAAAAAAAAAAAGACACTGTAACAATATGCAATATGCTGTTAGTATCATTATCATTGCAAGATAGCAAAACCACCACTCCAAATTACGGCTGATTATGCTTTAAGAATTGTTTATTAAATCAATTTACTAGCTACTTAATTGTTAGGCTAATGAGCTCAAGCCCAATTAAAACAAATCACTCACAAGCACACAAAACCCAAGCAATGCTACAAAAAAAAATAAAAAGGAAAACCACATACACACATACATACGCGCTAGATGCTGTAGTACAACATATGTGAGACACAATTACCTTTCTATCCTCTCTAGTAAGGATAGAGCAATCTCCAGGAGTATAATCCCAAATCTTTTTTGGAGGCTGATGGAAAGCAGAGGAAGGAAATGAGGAAATGAAGATAAGGAAAGACATCACAGAGAATATGGAAACTGGATTAGAACAGAGAGGGAATACAACAGGGGATTTGCATCAACACGGAAAAGAAGTTAAAAAAACCAAACCAAACACAACAGAGAGAGATAGAAAGAGGAATAAATCCGCTATAGCACAAATATCAAGAGATCACGGGAGGTAAAAGGGAGCATACATGCAGTGTGGGAGGGGCTGCTTACAGTAGTGTTTGAGGAGATTTTTATTTTTGCAAGATGATCTAAGGGATTTTGGACTCTCCAGAGGGAGCCCACAGCTGGTGGTTAACGCATTCTTAGCGCAAAAAACAAACAAAGGGGTGGGGGGGGGGAAGGGGGCAAACACACAGTCATAAAAAGCATTTGTTTTGCTCATTCTTCTTTTCAAAAGGAAAGGGTAAAACAAGGGCCTTTGATAAAAAAAAACAACGGAGGATCTTTCCCCCCCCCCACCAGACTATGAATACATACCAGGTGAACAAATGGCTGAATTTCCAATGGTGGCATTGTGGGGTAATGAGAATGCAGAGTTGTTATTCTTTATTTCACTCGTTTGAGGGTTTGCTTGTGGGGAATTTTGGTGGAAAGAGTGGGACAAGTTGAAGTTTGGGAACTAGCTATTTAAAAGTAACCCTATACGTGAACACGTCAATTTCCAAATAGGATTTTCCTGTTTGGATGCACATGTGCACATATTCAAAGTGAAAGACCTTTGTCCCGACACTCCTATCCAGGTGCTATGCTAATACCTTTGTTTCACCAGACATGCATCTCTCACTAATATGCTCAAAAAGATTTTATTCTTACTTCGTAAAATCAGAATACATCTGCTGTTTCCAAACAAAAATAACCTGCTGGCTGGCATATGGACAGCCACTCTGTGGATGCAAATACTAAATACCTATTTCTTATCCATCAAATCAGCAACTGCAGGAGTGTAAATGGTGTTGTAAGGATTTAGGTCTAAGTTTTGGAGCAAGGAACAGAAGGGAAGGAGGTAAGAAGACAGGATACACACCCCTTTTTCCAGCCCCCTGCTTCTCCATTTATAGCAAAGAGTTTACTCAGTGCTATCTCAGGCAGGTCTGGGAGAAAGTCCCTGTGTGTGTGATCCCACAATCATAGCAGATAACAACAGAGCCCTAGACTGACCGAATATCAAGTTTCGCAGATGGCCTCCATGGAGCTGCACAGCCATGGGCCAGGAGGAAGGAGTGAGTGCGGATTTGGTCCCAGCAGCACAATGAAAAAGCATCCATACTGCAGAGACTGATCTACCTGTCTGCAGGGCACATGCATGTCCATGGAGTTGCCCAGAAATGCATCTGGGATGTTGGTCCAGGAAAGTGTTGCTTCAGCTGCCCTAAGAAGCACATATGCCTTCTGCAATGGGGAGAGCCCTGTTCTGGCCATTCGGTGTCTTTGGAGAACTACACCCACAGACTTAGGAGAATCCTTTTACTACGGCTGTTTCCTGTCCATGTCACAGAGCTGCAAATAAAGTCAGAAACCCAGGGGAAACCACACCTGTAGAAGTACACCTTATCTCCAGCACTGGGAAAAAAAGCTGGAACAAATAGAATCTTTGAAAATCTCAGGCACTTGCAAATATCAGTTTAAACTCTCTGGTTAGGCATGAGACTTAGCCACCAGCTGGTCACAAAAATCTTGTCTTCTCCTGATCACAGTGAGCAAAACTACAAAAAGAATGCTCCTTTGGCTGTGGTAAAGAAGCTCGGAGTGAGCTTTGCTAGCTATAGAAGTCTGAGATAGCATCCTCAATTTAAGTGTTTGATGCAAAAGTACAGTACAAAGTACAGAATACTACATTAATAGTGATAAGGGTGCATGGTTGCATGGCTTTGGAGCTAGGGCAAATTGACATGATGCATTGCTGGTGTAGCCTGAGATGCTCTCTTCTGAAGCAAGGCCAAGTCTGCATGACTAAAAGCACAAATGTACACTTCTAGAGGAATAGATATATTCTCACTCCTAGAAAGGCCCAAGAGCATAAATATTCGCCTTTCTCTGACATGTCTTCCATTAACTTACACTAACTCGAAGGATCATGGAGATGCAAACATTCATTAATTTCAAGAGCATAGGGTGATTAATTACACATCTGCAAAGAGAGACCAGGTTTCTCTCACTTCATGGAAATCTTAAACTGTGACAACTTGTGAAGAGTTAAATCCTTACACTGATATCACTTAAAAGCCCCAGTGAGGTCAGTTTTACCTGACTTCTACTGCCTGAAAGTTAGGGGGTTTAATTTCAAACACTGTTGAAGCTCCTTCTTTGACTTAGGATGGAAGATCCATAGCTATAATACATAGTTATGACAAAATGGACTACCATACAGCCCCTGTGCATGTTTGATTTTCAGCAAAAATTACACTATTTCTATGATGTGATCAGACTGGGCACCCGGCCTCAGGCAGCTACTTTCTGTGCAGAGGAATTCTGTCACTTTCATGAGAACAAAGGCTAGATTTAAAGAAAACCTGCTCTCTGGTGTCCATGTGCAGCTGCAGTTGCTAGCACTGGATTTTAAAATGTAATTCTGTTTTGCTGTACATACAGGGAAATCTCAGTAGCACTCAAAAAATGGTGTGCGTGGGCAATTGATGACTGACCTCCAGGAGAAGGGAGAAACAACCACTATACTTGAGTAGATGAAAGAGGCTGAGACTGACCCTCTGGCGCAGTAAGAGTAGGGTATTAGATAGTATTTAATAGTGAAGTTAACAGTGTTTAACCAGTAAGAACCAGGCCATAAAAAGCTTTAAAGTCACATTTTTTCCAGTAGCCATGACCACTGTTGTGTTCTCTCCATCAAAATGTCCTTTGTCCTATTGAATAATTAAGCTTTACCTCATCTTTTCCAGAGTGGGAAATCAAGGCTTTTTTCTCTTTTTTTCCTTTTCTTTTTTTTTTTTTTTATCTTTTCCTACACATAGCAACACATTTGTAAAGAAAGCACACTGTTCTCAGACTCCTTTGCTTTTTGGGAATAGCAAGGGCTATTCAAGACTGATGCACCCCATTTAGGCAATGGGCAGCTACATGCATAAGGAAATGAGCAGGAAACAGGGTCATGATCTGTTTATGGAGAGCTGGAAATTACTGACCTACAGTTTACATGCCAAGGCCAGGAATAAATGAGCGATTCTCCTTGACTTAAAGCCACCTATCAGCCATCCAAGATTTTGTTAGGCAGAGGCTTTGAATTAGGCCTTTCAGTGAAGAGAACAAGGCACTAATTCTACACATTAACAACAAAAATGCAGTTGGAACCATGGTGTGTGAAAAAATATTGCCTTATTGATACATATGGCTGGAAGGTGGGGAATGTCTGTAAATGACAAAAATACTTAAAGTGGTCACAGAACAGCTGCTTTGCGTCAGTACCAGAATGATGTTATGAACAATCGCATTTTTAAATAAGTGAGGGAACTGTTTCAAGTCTAAGGCCTATCAAAAGAATGTGACAATCGTTAAAAAAAGCAGGGAAGGGGAGGGGTCAAAAAGAAAAAAAAAGGCAGGTTGACTTCATTGGTCATTGCAACTATCAAACTTACCGGTTTCCCAAACTCCAATTCCGAAAAGAATTTATACCAAGGTTCATTCTTTAAATCTATCTCTTCTGGGCTTATATCCCGAGTCTAAAGGAGTTGGTGATAGGGGAATGGAAGAAAGAGAAGGATAACATTATGCAAAGAATACACGGAAAGGGACTGTTAGAGATGCAGATTCCATGGTTCCCATTCGTAGATATTTCGCCTTATAATTTGGAATTTCTGTAGCACCTCTCTCACAAAGGCCATGAACTGCTTTGCAAACATCAGTTAAGCCTAATGGCCTCATTGTGAGCAACATGAATATGAATGAATTGCATTTTACAGATCAGGAGACCCGCATAGAGAGAGACAATGCTGCTTGCCCAGAGTCACAGGGAGACTCAACGGAAGAGCTGGGAGTCAACCAGTCCCTCAGTCCTACTGTCGGACACTCCATTGAGTCCAAAGCTGCATGTACTTAGAATTTTTTTTTTTTAATCTTCATTTGGTTCAAAACAGAGATTCAGTGAGACCTGAATCAAATACTGCACCTTTAACAGCACATGAGTATGTGAGAAACCCTGTTCTATACACTGCAAACAGAGTGAAAGGTGGTTTTCTGAATCAAAGGAGACAAGTCAGACAGAGTGCATCCTTGAAAGATCTCTGAAGGCATGGATAGAGAGACAATATTACTTGTTTCTTCACATATAAATGTTAGAGAATCAGACAAAACTACAAAAAGGAAAAATCAAACAGGACAGAAAACAGTACAGTTGAAAAGTAAGTTCCCTTTTGCTCATATAATCTGTTTTAATGAAACAAAAAAAGTTGAAATAGTTGTAGCTGTTTAAAAACATTACTGGTGAGACAAGAGAATAAAGTCCATTGCTGAGGGTTATGAGGTGCCACCCTCATAAAGACATCTAGCAAACTCTTGCATTTCAGTGTACTTAGTCTTAGACATAATGGATCTCTGTGCATTAAAAATATAAATACATTATGTCTGATGTGCCAGTGTGATTCCAAGTGCTCTATCACAACAAGGGATGAGCCACACACACGCACAGAGAGCCAACAAACGTGTCTTGATGCAAATAATCCTTTGATGAGGTTATTGAAACAGCAGGGAGCTCCCAACAGTGCTGGGCTTTGCAAGGTGTCCCAGACTCTGACACAGCCATTAGACATCACAACAAACGCCCTAGGACAAGAGCTCACTAGTGATCTGAAGGAGAAGCAATGCTTCAAAATGAAAGATAAATCATTACATCTTGTTCGATCTCCAGTGGTCTGAGGAATATTTGACTATTTCCTAAAGGCTCAATAGAAGCGATACCTCCATTTTCTTCTTTACTGCACTCCAAACAGAAGTACTCATCTTGTTATATAGAAAGAAAGCCCACTGACATCAACGGGAGGCTCTTCATTGCTCTGAAGTGGTTTTGGATTGGAATTCTGATAGTCATGGGTGTGATTGCACACGGGTGTGATTTGTGATATCAATTCTCCTGCAACCTCCTTGAAAGATCTAGTTGTTAACCACTATATTACTGTTGTATTTAACGAGACTGATAGAGATCATGAAGCCACTTCTTCAGGACCTCCTTTCTTCTGTGATCTATGGCTTGAAATAAAAGCTCAAAAAATAACACTGGAAGTAACACACTCTTCTTGTCTTTAATGAGCTTTGTACAATTTTTCTCAATTATGCTGATGATGGTCCTTCAAATTAAAATCTATATAGAACAATTTTATCTTCCTGTACCATTTCTAGCACTTACACACTTATACCACTGCAGGACACCTTGAGTGAGCTGTGGTGATTTATGCAGGACTGGCTTAGGAAGTCAGCATCAACTCTCTGCCTTGCCCCTTGCCAAGTGTTCTCAGCCAAGCCTGCAGAATGAGACTTTTGTATGTCCCCTAGCTGTCACATTTCACAGTAGTATTTACTGATTCAAACTGGAATTGGTAAAAGCTCACTTAGTACTTCAGGTTACACACCAGCATAGCTGGAGAGCCAACTCACATTCAGTTTAGCTGCCTCTGTCACAGAAGTAGTGAAAACCAGCTGAGGAAGAAAGCAGCCCTAAGGGAGATGGCCATGCCCTAATGCACCTCAGAGGCATCCCCTGAGGTACATTACAGGCACTCTAAACATTAGTTAGGCATTCGGTGTTTAAAGCCTCAGAGGAACACAGAAACTGAACCAGCCTGCTTTGTTGCATAATGTATTCAACCCCTCCTGCACCAACTAATACTGTGCCCTAGAAAAAGCACAGCTGGCAAAACAGCTGCTGAACAGGTCATAGTGTCAAACATGGATTAAAAACTAGGGTTAGTGATCCATACTTAACACAGAAAACAATACATCAAAAAGCAAAGAAGCCTCTCAATCTCCTTGGATCTTGCTTTAAAGAGAACAAAAATGTTAGGAAGTTTTGCAGAACAGTCATTAAACCAAAATATACATGAAATATATCATGAACATTGCAATGTAAGCATAAGGAATCCTACCTAAATGGAACTGGACAAGCACTTGCGGAGTATTTTATAATCACAGCATAAAGGCACAAAATAGGATAAAAGAAATATTACCATCTTTTCATTGTTCAGAACCGAAGACTTTCCTGGCTGATAGTCATAAATGCTCCTGGGCTCTGCACGGTATTTTCTGGTGTCCACCTTCTTGTCTGGAGGCTCCCAGTCAGTCCTGAGGAAAGAAAGATCCGTTAACCCAAAACACTGTGGCTTCCATGGAAATAAGCACTTCTTTTAGACAGGTGCCTTGCCCTGTTAATCATAGTTAAACAGAGTAGTTGTTTTCATCTAGGAAAGAAGCCTGCTGCAAAAGGAGTAGTTCAGATAGGGCTCCAGGTGCATATTTGTTTATCTATAGCACTTCATTACAGCTCAGCTGCTGAAAACACTGCAGCAGAGGGGCTTTTTTTGGCAAGTACTTTCAATAAAACTTCCAGGCTTCCATATCTTTCCTCTTTAGAATTAGCTTAGTGATGGGCTTCAACTAAGCTCACAAATACGAACATGTCCAAACTGAGCAGAACTCAGATTAAATCTCTTTTGCTAAACTTCTTCATTTTAGCCACATCACTGATTACCTGAGTACTACTATTAGGGGCCATGCTGTGGTCCGAGAGAGTCTTTTCTAGAGACATGAACAAATCATCTCAGACTAGTGTATCTAAAGATGGCTCAGAACAGTCTATTGACTATCCAAACCACTATAATTTTGTGCAGTGTCCACACTAGCCCAGTTCAGACAGCAGTAGTCACAAAGTATTCAGGGTCCATATCCTACAATGTTCAGCTCCTCTGAAAAGGAATATAGAAAGGAATAATTGGAATAGGGAATATAAGGAAGGATAAGGCAGGAATAAAGGAATATAGGATAATAGGAAGGACTAATTATTGCAATCTTTTCACTTGAAAGAGTTTTCTCAAAGGGCCAATGCAGTATGCTTTCAATTCCTGCATAAGGAAGACATGTTTTATCAACAGACACTGCTTCCTGATCCAGTGGCCTGAGATGTTCTCTGAATTAGCACTCTCAAATTACAGTATTGCTCTTTTTAGGCAGCAATTTTCTTAAAGTGAAAAACATTAAGAACATGTGGAATTTGGTGAGGGGAAAAAAATCAGAAGACAGAAAAGAAACATCAGAAATGACACCACTACTAAGAACCTACTTCTAATGACGTTCATATGAGCGGGACTCCTCAGAAATTGAAAATGTAACAAAACTTTTACCAAGGCTCAACATAAATCCAAGTTTTACTTCTCCACAATTATTGCTACTTGCTTGTACTCTGAGTTGCCTTTACAGTGTCACACTGAGTTTCCACTGTGCCTCTGTGGCAGGCACTGTATAGGCATAACACCCAGGGAAGCACTCCTCACCCAGGCAGGAAATTATGCAACAGACTGTGGGATGCCTGGTAAAAAACAGGACATACAAAATGTAGGATTGGGATGTGACAATGAAGGAGTTCACTGCTACCTAGTAGAAGAATCCAAGACAAAACTACATCTCCACTTCCCCAAAAAAAGCTTAAATGGAGTTGTGGACCTAAAGCTTCCACCTTTGTTCCCTTCCCATTCACAGCTCTCAGAGATTCTTCCACTACTGAAGTTCAGGTCACCTTTCTGGGCTTGATTTCAATGATGAAGTACGGTTTGGCAGTGGCAAAGTGGCAGACCTCTTAACAACCTTCTCTGAATCAATATTGTCCATCTCACTCTTGGAGCGGGGAACTGAAAGCTGGGTTCTGCCTGTAGGATGACAAAAATACAAGCACTAGGTGAACTGGATAAGAGCCAAATAAACACATGTTTTACATGCACTTTCTATTTGACAGATTACACAAGAAACGAGAAGTACTTACTGTCCTCAGAATAGGAATAACGTGGAGAGTATGAATCAGAATCTTCATCTGAAAGACACAAGCATTTTGCAAGTGAGCTGAAAAAGCCCCAAGGAAGCAACAGAGACCCTTCGTATTTCTTCTACTAAAGCAATGGTCATAATTTGTGTGATAAACCCAATACTTACCACAGGGAGAGGATCCCAAAAAAGAAAATCCCAATGAGGTTTAATTTGCATTTAAATGTAATTCCTAGATTATTTATAAATATGAATTATTACTTACACTAATATCTTTTTCCAGGCTCTCAAAGCACTTCAGAAAACAATTACGTTTTATCACAAAACCCTATAGGAAGGGTTATTAGATCCACTTTATCAAAAGCTGAAAGGTAAATAGAATATCTAAAAGCCACAATATATGCCAAAAATAATTTATTATGTGCTGGACGTAGTAAAGAACTGAGAAGTCCTGCTCCCAATCACATATGATAATCATTGGGACATCTTCGTTGTATTAACTTATACACCAAGTCGAAGTATGTTCTCTGACTCAGATTATTTTTTAAGCACGGATAATATTCCTGGCACAAGACACATGTGTATACTTGCACCAAAAGACTGTCCTTGTTCTGAAGAGCTTACCTCCTAAATAGGAAAGACATGTCTATAGTATGCAATTGAGATATTCAAGTAGCTCTAAAAATGCTAGCAATGACATTAGTGTAACAGTGGTGCAGTCTGGCCCCCAAGCTGAACAACTTTCTCCCTTTGACAGTGAAAGTATTACACTGCATCAATACAGCAACGTCACTCCCAGGACACAGTGTCACCTTGGACCACGGAACCAAAAACTGCCTTATTCAAAGGTAACATGGTACTGTAGTGCACAAGGCATATGTGCCAAAAAGAAGGTGGGAGGATGGCAGCATTACCACCCCACTCTCTATAGGTGATGGACAGAGAGACTTTGACTTGATCAAAAACCTAGCAGTATCTTTCCACCATCTTCAACAAGCTTTAGGATGAATCCTCAATGAATTGGAGGTAGTAGCAGGGGAAGTTGGGATCAGACCTGGAAACTGGAGCCACAGGCCAATCACCTTTCCATGCTGAGGAGGGTTCAAACTTGCACGGACGTGTACATGAGACATCTACAGGACTGCCAAGGCAAATGCAGGAAACTACAATGCAACGACTGCAAGAATTGTGAACAAAAGTATCACCAATGCTTTAGAGTGAAGAAACCACTAAAAGTGAGAGAGAGATTCAGATAGAGAGAGAGAGGAAGAGAGAAGAGAGAAACAAAATAGATGAAGCCAGAATAAGCTAAATAAGAAAGGAACATACTAAAAATCTTTTGTGAATTTAGTGATGCTGATCAACAGACTGAAACAATTTCCAGATATTCTCTCAAGGAGGACATCAATCAGCTGCTACAGCCACTCTCAGCTGCTGGAGAAAACAATCTAGCTAACACAGCTGACCTGAAATTGCACTCAAGCCTTAATCAAGCCTTTCAGGAAGGCGCAAATAAGTCTTAACTTTCAGCTTCTCTTTTGGTGAATGAATTATGAGGTTTAAGTTCCAAAGAGATGGTTATTGACTCTGGTGTGCTTATCATAACCTTCAGGTTAAAAAAAGGTGAAGGTCAATTTTCAGGCCAATTCCAACATTTTAAGCCTAAGAAAGGAAACAAATATTCATTTAATGTTGTTACACAGAACTGTTCACAAAATTCACTGGTATTCCTTAATAAAAGTTGTGTTTATTCAAACAGCAAACTACTTGGAAAATCACAAAACTCTTGTACCTGCAAATAGAGATGAACCAATGTCTAAAACTATCTTCACAGCCATTCACCTCTCTTAGTCCTTTTTAGCGCTGGTGATCAATGAAAAAACTGATTTACTTGAAGAGAAATACCAATATTCATTATAGGTCATAATTCAGACAGGAAAATCACACAGTGAAAAATTCGCTTCAGAGAAGTGCTATTTTCCAGTTGCTAGTATTCAAATATCTACAATAATATGGAAAACAGGCATGTTTTGTCTTCCAGGATTTTATAAAGAGTGTCTACATTTCTTCTCTTTTCATAGCAAGGAATACTGACACACAGAAATCTGGAATGATTTGATAAAGATTAAAGAATGAATCAGAAATAAGCACTATTTCTCAGAGCTGCATTCTATGTATGGGACCTTCCTTAATGGAGCAGGGTATCATCAGTTTGTAATTTCAAAGTTTGATTGCTGCAACAAGAAGAGACCATTCCCCTGTAGTTCATTGAGAATCTGCAGATGGTTGCTTTTGTTTTTTTTCATGGGTTGGCCATATTTTCTATGTTTCTAGAGAGACTGTAGTTTTTTTAGAGGAGAGCCTAAATCTTGATGTTTCTAGGAGATCCTATGCATCAATCCAAAGCAAAAAAACACTGATTATATGGAACTGATGCTTCAGTGTATAAACACTTCACCATTGAGTATATAACTGAAATGTTTTCTAAGCATGAAACACGCACTCCAACCCATCAGATATTCTGGATTCCTTATGTAGGAAAGAATCCAAGCAAATATTAGAGAAACATTTCCTAACATATTGAGAATAAAACCCAAGTGTTTGGTCCGAGAAAATTTCAAGTACCTAAGCCAGCATATTACTTGCATATGCACATTTGTAAGTGTACAGGGGACAGTAAACCAGACCCAATATGTTATCACCATTGGTTTTGCAAACTATGTTATTTCAAAAAAGAGCAAAATGGATCTCTGTAGAACTCCATTATCAATTAGTTACTGAGACTCTTTGTTTCTCTCTCATCCATATCCACATACCATTCTACCAATAGAAAATAATTTACACTGTATTATGGTTAGCAAGACAGCACTCTTCACCTACATATTACACCAAGAAACGAGCAATTATCTTAGATGCCTGAGTGATACTCACCCACATCTATCTTAACAGTGACGTACACATTACATCTCCAGGTTTTCTTAGAGCATCTCAGCTAGAACCCGTATTGTATGCATATGTATTCTTATGCAGTACCCACCAGATGTTTAATATAAACACTGAATAAAATGGTTAATAGTGTCACCAGGGTTGGCTTGAGGCACAGGCTAAGTAGGCAAGTTCCTAAATTGCAGGATCTAAAGTGACACCAAAGCACCACCAAGTCAGCAAGGCTGTCACCAATAAGAAATTCCCAATCAGTAAATTTCCATATGTCCAATGTGTGCAGCGGATTCCAGTGTTTCTCATATATGTGTTTTCATGCGTACGCACAGTTACACAATTATCATTGCAATAGATGCTATTTCACCACCCTGAAACATGACTGCAAAGAATTCTGGTTTGTACATGAAGTTTAAAGGAATCTGCTGAGCACATGAAGAGGATCAGATAAAGACAACATATATTTGCAAGATGCACTGATGAGACTATTAAACTCTGTCCTTGCCTAGATATGCCAAGTGCCCCTAAGGCCAGCCCTGAACCTATGTCACCAAGTTATATTCATTTTAAAAGACTACATTGAGGGACTGACCCAAAACCCACTGAAGCAAGCAGCCTTTTTACCAACAGACTTCAGGGGCGTTTTGGGTCTGGCCTTAATACTATATTAATATTCAAAACCAGAAGCCATTAATTAAAGAAATGTATTGATCTCAAAGGGGGGTGGGAGAAATCTCAGTTAAACCACATCTTCATGTGTAAGTCAACATTCTAAGCATGTTAAATAAACACTGCACGCACGTGGCTAAATACAACTGATAAGCGTATAAAACCAAGCAAACCCCAAGTAGCATTAGTCAAATACTAGTTAGAAAGCCAGAGGAGCACTGCAAAGCCAAAAAGGCATCATACAGTCAAGGCAATGCTTAGAGTGCAGCAAATCATTATGAGGCAGCATAATGCTCAGCAACTAGAAAAAAAACTCCAGGAAGAAAATAAATTGGTAAGGTAGCATTTGTGCAGAAAAATATATATGGTCCTTTATTATTACCTTCAGAGATAGGACTAGGAGTAGACGCAGGAAACTGGTATGTAGGAGAATAAGGATTGTCTTCTGCAGCAGAGAAAAGCAGTGGATTTTGAAACTATCCACAGTAAAAGTGGAGGTTCTGCTTCATCCCCCAACTTCCTATCATCGTATGATTTTATTGCCTACTTTAACAATACTAAATGGCATCATACTTTAAAAAAAGATTAATGGATTAGCTAAGATTTTGTTATTTTATGGATCACAGAAGAATGTATAGTGGGCATAACTGAATTTCCAACCAGTGTAACACATGGTTTAACAGAAATCTAGAACCTGAATCTAGTTACTGTTAGGTGCTATAGCACAGTTAACTCAAAGCACAAGACAACAGATACTCTGACTAAACTTCTAGTACCTTCGGTTTTTTGCTGGATTTCAGGAAGTTCAGGAAATATGTAGGTAGGGCAATAAGGGTTTTCTTCAGGAGTGTCTAAGGAGAGGAACGTGATTTGCGAAAAAGAACAGAGAGGACAGATTTAAAGGGGAAGAAGGGCAAGACAAGAATCCATACAAGCTGGCTGCAGAACAATCTCTCTCATGCTGGTGCTCTTGCATGACATAACCTAGACGCCTCTTTGCTTATTGCTGCCATGCATGTCTGGGCCCTATGAGAGATTCTGGAAGCCAAAGGGGCTGAAATAATGCTCCTCCTTCTGAAGCTGAGCTTCTAAAGCTGAGCTGAAGGAGCTCTGTTAGGACCACAAGGATTAGACTGCATTTCACCCAGTGTAACACAGCATCTACCTATGCACAAAGCTCATCATGACAGCACCTGCAGCAGCAAATACAGCTCCAGTTTTGCATGCTCTGTGTTTTATTATATAAGCACGGTTCTGAACTGCATTTTCCTGCATGTCAGGCTGTTCAGAGAGTAGTTTTCAAGTGCTACTGCAGCCATTTTTCACACAGAAGAAAACATGAGTGTATCAGCAGCCAGGCACAGAACTGCCCCCAAGTAGGGGATCCCCTGAGAGTACACCATTATAAGGTTTGCAAGTGCTCATCATAATCTGAGGTTTTGAAAAGAGAAAAACTGAAGTTTTGAAGAAAGCAGAGTTCAGATTCTGAACTCCCCAAAAAAACAATGGAAACCTTTCAACCAGTTTCAGTGAGCTTCGAATCAAGCTTTACACTGTAAAAATTTCTCTTTTGCACAGAGCAGTTTCAGTGATAACCTACTGTCCTTTAAAAGTGCATGTGTGTATGAGGGTTAGCTGCTAAAACTGTAGTTCAGGGACCTATTTTCTTTAAATATGGAACTATCAGCAACTTTTTGCTCTCAAATAGTTCTCTTGATTTCATGAGGGTGCTGCAGTTCACCTTTCAGAACAACTCAGACCTTCTTCTGGACTTTACTGTTCTCTCACCTTTGCCTTCAGAGATTTCAAATGCATTGTTTGAGTTCTGTGGTGCAGAGCAAACACTAGCTAACATAAAATGTTTTTATTTGATTATCCAGTACAATTCTTCCCATGAATGAAACAAAATGCTTTCAAGACGGTCTTTTAAAGTAAATAAAAAAAACATCGGTGTTACAGTACCTCTATTTAGCTTGTGGATCTGTTTGAACATTGTCTTGTACCAGTCCTTCGATCTGTCTGTATTCTATTGGAAAAATAAATATGCACATAAATAATCACAACCATGAATTCTACCAGTCTTTCAAAGCTCTTACAAATCTTACAGCAATGAAAAAGGTTTACATTCTGCTATATGAAATGAATACTTTGAAATACAAGCGATTCCACTCAGATAAATAATCTCATATGTAATGAAACTACAGGCTTCACTAAAGTTACTAATTAACATACAAGCTTTGCAGGAGTTGGTTATAACCCATGTAGGATTGTAGATTGTGTGGAAGGTTTTGCATATTAGTCTGATTCTACACCTAAACGTAGACACCTTGCCCATTTTAGTCATACATACCAATTTCCTAAGTATTCAATGGACAGTTAGAAACATTTTGTGCTCAAGTCACTCCAGGCACTAGTTGTAAAAACAGGTTAATAATTCTCTTCACAATAATTCCCCTGAACACAGAATTAACTTAAACGTGTCATATAAAGGAGGTATCGACCTTTAAGATAGCTAAAACAGGACAAAATTCTCCCTTAGCTGCTAGCTGGAAAAGAGCAGAAACCAGTATTTTCAAACATGATGAGAAGAGTGAATTAAGTTTTTATCCACATCCCCCCCACACTCCCCAAGGCGACTGAAATAGGTCACTGATAGGAAATAAATAATAAATATAAGAAATAATATAATAAAATACATTGGAACCAGAATTATGTCCTCTCTTAAATCTCAGCAACGTTTGGAGTTTTAGTGAATTCCCCAACCCCTAAGGTAGGCAGAATCTGGCCCAGGTTTTGTGCATTTGTGCTCAGTGTTGTCTTACCCTCAGTGGAATGCCAATATCATCAACAGAGGTATCAGCCATGTGCTGAGAACTCTTGACAGTGCTTCTCTTTTCCTCCATTGCTCTCTTCTCACTGGGCACTGTTTCCTGAAGCGGCTTGTCCCGTATGAGTGCTGAATCAACTTTATCAGAAACTAGTCTGTCTGGCACTGAATCTGGAAATGACAATGAGCAATTCTTATCCCAGCATTTCACCGTATCACCACATTCCAAGCTCTTAAGACAAAAATCCTAGCAAGTAGTTGATGAGACAGACTGTGCCACTGCTAATTGTGGTTAACATCTGGACTGAAGGAAACATAGCGTGAAAACATTTGATGCCAGCAAAAGCAGGCTAGCACCTCTCAGCTGTCATGTAAGACAACAGAAAAAACAGGTTTCAAGGACCATTTGCAGGTTGGTGTTTTGTGTTTTTCTGACTATGTTGCAACTCTGCTGTCTCATTCTTTACCCAAAAAACATTAGTGATAGAGTCTCCTAGACATCTTTTTCTGCTGGTGATTTCAATCTAATAGAGCATCCTACCAGATAGTGGAGCAGTAGTTTTTTTAACAGCTTGCACTCACCTGCCTGGCAATCCCATTCATTACAGTCCCGTTCATTACATATTATGCTTCTAATTCACCTCTGTGCCTTAACCAGAGATTTTAAACAGTAAATTCCAGTGTTGTTTACGCATACGTATGGTTCCTCTTGAACATGAGTCTACATAAAGGTTGGGGGAAACAACTGATTGCTCCAGACCATCTTGCTCCACCCAGAATTCCTTGACGCAGCACAACTGACACCCACACATAGCAGCAGCTACCACCACTACTGGCCAAGGAACCGAGGGAGCCCAGGTTGCTCTAAAGCTCTACAATGTTTGGAGAGCTGCAGCACAGCAACCCTTAGGCTCTGCCAATGACTTTTTCTATGTGCATTTTCTGGAGAGGAAACATGTATGATTTTACAGTCTGCCTCATCAAGACTTTGCCAAGTTCTATCTTTTTTACATCACTGCATGCATTTAAGAGAGAAAGAGAAAGACACTTTTATTCACATGCACATCACCATACTGCCCAAAGCCATTAAGTGTGCAGAAATCTGAAAAGGGCAGTTAGCAGAGGAAAGGCTAGTGCATAACAAAGCATTGGACTGTTGGTACCTTGAGCAAACACAATTCTGCCCTGCAAAACCCAGTGCATGAAGGATTTGTGTTTAGTGGTTGGTATGAAATTACCATCAAACTTTAAGTCTTCATCTTCTTTAAGAGAAAATTAAATAATGTTTACGCATGCTCAAAATCAGGCAAAGCATCTATTAAATGCTTGTTTAGCGTTTTCATAGAATCATAGAATGGTTTGGGTTGGAGGGTTGGAAGGGACCTTAAAGACCATCTAGTTCCTAACCCTCTGCCACAGGCAAGTGCACCTTCCACTAGACTAGGTAGACTAATTCCCCTCCCTGTGAAGGTGTGTGCACTGTCTTTTGGTCCTTTCATGTCCCTGATGTACAGGGCTCTCTATTTTGTAGGAAGTATTTAGTCCATTTACATTACTAAACTCCTTACTAAGCCTCTAGGAACAGGGTAGGGAAAGAGCAACTGAAACTACACCATTCTTCCATAACCTTGAAGACCGAAAGGAAGTGGGGTTTTGGATGTGGATGAGGATGTAGAGAGGATGCAAACTTCAGGAAAGGTCACAGCTTTCTTCCATCACTTATCATTGCCACTGCTGATGTTACAATTCCTGAGCTTCTGTCTGGAAAAGTCATTATCTTCTGCAGGACAAAGAACTGGACACCAGAGAAGGTCACAAAGTCCTTCTCTAACAGGACTGGTACATTTATATTATTTCTTTTTGATTCCCTAGCTTTCTGCACTGGAAAAGTGGTTGGCTGTTTGCCAGGCAGACCCCAGTGCCCCAGCCATGATCTAAGCCAAATCTTTAACTGGATGATTCAGCAAAAATTGACCTCTGGCCTGTGCCAGTCATCTCCCAACCATGGATTCACATCTTTAACGTTAGAACATGAAATTTTAGGAGCAATCTAGCCTGGTATAGCCACATGGGAAATCTACCAGCCAGTTAAATGCATTCAAAAATATCTTTTTTGAGTGCACTTAGAACTTGCTGAAGGTGCTGGACTGACAACCCTGGAGACAGGAGAGGCCTGTCTGACAGGACAGTTGCATTAGTGCAAGCCCTCCCTCTGTACTGTGCCAGGAAAGCCCTTCCAAGGTCCACAGGACTCAACCAAGAGAATCAGCTTAGCCGCTGGTCCGGTTTGGCTGCTCAGCTGATACTGCAAACAAAGACACCTGCTGCACAGCTGTCTTTGCAGAGGGAGGAACTAAAGCACACATCTTTCATCACTGACTTCCTATAATACCCTACAACTTGGGAAATAAAGGCTAAACTTCATACTTACTTTTTGCCATGGGGTTTCAATGATTTCAAATGAGTTTATGGAGCTGTATACCAGGCTTTGAGGTATTTAAAAATTAGAGCACCAAATCTGATGCCTTATCACCCAAATAAGCATTGCACCAGTAAGCACACTCTACCGTACCTGAGCTATCCTTTTGCAAGAGCAGCAGCAATATATGGGCTTGTACAGCAAAAGAGTTTTACTGCTGTGACAAATAGGTCATAAAAAGTAGGGGGAGAGGTGGCAACAAGCAGCTTTGTGTTGTTGCTTTGGTACACTAAGAGCAGGTGCAGATCCAGCTGTGCCACAACATGTTTCACTCTTCCAGACCAAGGATCATTCAGGCTCTGATAAACTGCTCTGTGGCTATCTCTAGTTCAGAAAACAAAGGACTTCCTGATAATTAAGGGAAACACCTTGCAAAAGGGAAAACCAACAGGAAACCTCTATCCGGACTTGCAGGCAAGTATCAAACTCTTAGCTGAGTGGCATCAGATGACATACTTCCTAACTAAGGGAAAGGAGCTGAGAGAAACCAGTGTAAGCTGTATGCAGCCTGTCACCTCAGCAGGGTGGCAGCAGGGAGGATGGACAGGCTGGTATAGCAGCTGAAAGAGCCTGGCAGATGAAGTTGGACCAAGTCAGCAGGTGCCTCATGGGATAGACTCTGCTAGTCCAGGGCCCACACAGCAGAGTAAGAGCACACAGTATTGGCTTCCTTGTGTTTCTATTTGTGACATTTTAAAGTGCTTAGACACTCTCTGTGATTCTCCTCTCTCACCTCTCCATTTACCCTGCCATGGCCATAACCCAACAACAACAATACGGGTAAATGGTGCATAATGTGCTGGTCCTAAAACGCCCACTGCAGACTGACCTTCTTCTATTTGGGGGCACAAGGAGGGAAAGATGGCCAGGAAAACAACTTGCTCTTCTTTCAGGGACAGACTCTCATACCAATTACAAGAGCAGAGAACTTCCCAGGGAAAGAAGGATGGCAGCACACGTGCATACTTGCACATTACAATTTTATCATCTATTTCTTGACATCTGGCACAAATACTTATGCTCTTGGAGTCACGTAAATATTGTTTTATATTCCTCTTCCTTTCCCCTCACCACAAGCAAGATTAATTCTAATGGCTATGTAGAGAAACTTGATAATATGCCCCATGAGAACAAACCTAAAGGCTCAAAAGGCAGCCCCCAAAGCCAACTAGAACAATCAAACTTTATGTAAATCTTATGACTTATGAGGAATAGACAAGTAATTTAGGTTTTTAGTATACAAACACGCGGCCACACAAGTAGCATTTGGATAACAGACTGAAATCAAACATTAAGTTTGATACTAAGGTACTAAGCCAGGACAAATATTTATACTAATTCCTTTGCAGTTCTTGGGAAGTGTGTTTGCTAAAGGTACTCCACAAGCTAACAAAGCAGCAGCTTTGCTCCACCAGAGGCAGCAGTTGGGGGTTGCAGACCTTTCACATCATACCTGCCAGGCTACTAAGCCTTTTTTGTTGTTCTGTGGTAAAGGAAGAAACAAAACAAAAAGAAATACAGAACAAATGGGTGAGACATAAACAGCAAGTGCTCTGGTGCTGCATTTCTGACAGGCAAGAAATACACTGTAGACAGAATGGCAGCAGCTGCTGAAGAGAATCTGTTTTCAAATACCCTGCCAAAGTGACAGCCCACAGCCTCTTCTCCACACAGCAGCCTTGTGGAATAATATAAATCTCATGATGCAGTGACCAATATTATTTACAAAGGACTTTTTTTTTTTTTTTTTTAACATCAGAGAATGAAAAAAGGAGACAGTTTGATAACCAGTAAAGACTCACAGAGTCAAACATCTTGTCGGCTACCTCTGTTACCTGTTAGCATGAAGTACATTTTGAAGCAACAATGTTGTAGCACTTTGAAGGGATACAGGGAAGGATCAAGTCATTGGTGGTGCTTGCTGAGTTTCATCACAATCTACTGAGCCACAGATTTGGTGATTTGCACACAGGCACAGCTTGATTAAGTCTTTGATTCTCAGAATGCTCCCCTTGGTTTAGAGCCTTTCATCACTGAGTTCCCAGACTGGGACATGTGTGTTATCTTCAGCATGTCTGACCACCCTAAAGTTGATGCTCACAGCTGCTTTCTAAAGGGATGCCCAGAGGACTTGCCCAAGTCACAGCTGGGAATAAACCAAGAATCTTTAGCTCTCCGTTCTCTGCTTTTTCTATTCCCTAGCAATTAATCCTTTCATCATTTGAAGCATGAAACTCATTTGAAAAGAATAAAGGATTTTATTTACATACAAAAATACAAACACTCCAGAAAGCCCATATTGTTAATGCAAAGATTCAAAAACTTTAATATATTAATCACACCTGTTATATAAACATAATAAACCATGCCATGCAATGCCTGCCCAGGAAATAAGTGTGCTGTGGGGTGGAATGGGACACTTGCCAGGCAAGTCTGCAGTAGGTAACAATCCTCCAGGATTACGCTGTTTGCTAGCAGAACCCACCTTTACTAGATATTTGTACTAAGTGGATCATCTCAGCAAGGGAGACCAATACTTCTCCTCACTAAGTGCAGCGCCCTCACCAATGCTTATCAGCTTTCTTCTTTAACTCTAGCACTTCTACTCTACTAACCACCAATGGCAAGCTGCTAGTGCACATTATACTCACATGATAGCTACTATCATGTGAAACAAACACCTGTATGCAATAGGTAAAAGGGTTAGCAATCTGAACCTGAAAAGCAGATGGGAACCACCTCCTTCAGGATTCACTCTTTTAACCAGGCCATCAGGATACGCTGCTGTATTATGAGAAAGGAGGAAAAGATGCAAGTAAATGCTGGTCTCAGCTTCTGCCATCACGTTCACTGAGGAGAATAATGTTCAATCACTAATGTCTCCTGACAAGAACACGTGGTTTAAAGAGTAGATGCTTCAGAGCTGTTTCCTGTCTTTTCCTCCACAGGGGAGAGAATATAATGGATAAATAGACCTTTCATTTGAAAAAACAAAAAGTACTTTCTACATGAAGAGGAGAAAAGGGAGGTTTCATTTTCACTTATGTCTCTGAGTAGGAAAGAGAGCTGTTGATGGATAGAAGTGGAAAGAGTAGGAGGTATCTATTTCACTCTCCTGCATGACCAGAAGCAGCTTGCAAGTCCCAGTCACCCATCAGCTAAATGAGTTTTTCACTCCTGATCTTGTGTTCTGGAACTGTAAGCAAAGGCCAAAAACTTGTAGGCTTCTCAGAGAAAGGGTTGAGCAGAGGAACAGAACTGCTAGCACCAATGAAGGAATGAATACAGATCCCTTCAAAGTTCCCAGAGGAGGGAGCAGTGGAGGAAACTAAGACTTGAAACTAGCAACAAAAAGGAAAGCGGAGACAAGTACTTGTGCAAAATAAAAACAAAGATTACAGAAGATGCCAACAGATTATGAAGGGAAGATATCCTTACCTTGCTGCTAAGAATGAGAAAGAGGATCTGAAATGAATTGTTTATAAGCATCAGCCTTATTCAATTGGCATTACTGAAATCAAGTATAAAAAATTGTGAGCTCTCTCATCACAACTGACTAAGATGAAGCAGATGAAAAAAGGACATAGTGTAGTTTCTGTGCTTCAAATGCCATTACCTGTTTCTAAGTCTCTGACAGCTCCACATCGAAGGGTCTTACATGCTTATAGATTAATGAACCAGCAGATGAAGCATAAAATAGGACAGTAGGTGATGTCTGCTACAGCAGTCACTCCAAAGAAAAAGATAACCAGCTCCTTAAAAAGCAATCAATAATCTGCTGAGGAGAAAAAAAGTCACATTATCCATCTGGAAAACTAATTAAACTACTGCAGATCTCAGATGCCAGCATTAAAATGACCTTAAAAATTCTAATTCAGAGTGTATTTCATAGCAGATAAGAGGAATTTATTTTAAACCTCATCTTGACATGAAGGAATTGGTTTCAGCACAAAACATAATTAACCATTCAGGTGAAGGTGAATCATTAACTAGTAACAAGTCTTTATATGCTACAAGACCAAACAATTTTTGAACAGATAAGGTCCATAAAGTTGAAACCAAAGATGAATCATGTCAGCCAGGACAGAAATGTAATAGATAACTAAGATCTGAGGACCGTTATAAAACACTAAGCAAACACAAATTTGAATGCTATGCTTGGATACAGCCTAGACAGGAATGGAAGCATAATGAACTGTAAGAAACCTTCAACACATAAAAAGATGGGAACCTATGAAAACGTAGACCTATGAGTAGATACCATATGCTCAGAAATGGAAGAAAGTGACAATGGAAGAAAAAGAATTTACAGAATGTCTCAGACTCAAAAATAGGTTTTGAGGTACATGAAGAATAAACAGAAACCTAGCAATGATCTTGTTCTACCAAATACACAGTGGAACTGTTAATAAGAGGGCGGAAAAGATGACACATCTGATTACTCTTTCCATTCTGTATTTGGAGGGAGGGAAAAAAACAAACTAAAAAATCTGACATTCTGCCTGCCTGATGAAGAAATACTTTCCACTTCAACAGCAACTAAGGACTATGCTGAATGACAACTGAGGTCAGATGCTCGAGAAGTAGCATCTTCATATAAGTTGTAGTAAAGAGTTTTAGAGTAGTTTTCTGCTCTGAAGAGAGCAGCTCATTGGACCATTAACATTCACCCTCTGTATGTCTTGGAATACAAAGGAACCTTCCTTTTCCAGGACAAGGAAGAAAGCAAATGTTGTGACAACCTTTGAAAAGCATTAGTGTGATGGCTGGGACTTCTATCTGTCAAGTTGACAATAATGACAGAAAAAAAAAATGGTAATGACTTATATGTGATTTTACTAATAAATACATAGCATAACACATGACAATCAATGCAGATTTATGACTAAGATGCCTTGTCAAACCAGTTCAATATGATTACAAGTTTGACTAAAAAAGACTGAAAACCACACATCAGAACAAGATAACAGACACAATCAAGTTGCTCGTCAGGCGATTATCTATATTGCAGTCAACAAAAATGCGATGAGAGAAGGCTCTTCAAACTATCAGGATACAATATTGTGTGTGCTAGTGGTGAGAGTAAAGATATTCAGACAGGACAAATCAGTAACTGTGAAGGTGATTAGTTAATGGAAAAACTTAGTACCAGATGTCTCAGAGCCATTGTGTGGATCATTATATTTTACAGATTTGCCTCTCATGCTATTAAATCCTACAAAGAGAAAATATCCTTGTGTGGTACATACTGAAATGTTCCAGATTTAATGCAAAAAACAGCCAAAAGAGTATCCCACCTCAAGAGAGTGAACAAAAAGCTCTGAGATAAAAAAAGGATGCCTCAAATATTTTTCCTCTTGAAGCAGCCAAGGAATCCAGACACCCTCATTCAGAAGCACATAAGCAAAGCTGCTTCAGATGCTGGCAAAAAGGAAGAGATAACCCACTCATTACCCCTATAATCAGCTGGGCTACAGTAAAGACCCTATCTTCAAGATCAACGACTGATATCTGCTTAAAAAATACACTAAAAAACAACACATGAGAGGCTGCAAAGCAGCACATAAATGCATGCCTGCAAGTATAGAATAACTACAATATGAGGAGTGCAGGCCCTGCCCTATTTTCTTATTTTCTTGTTTTTCTTTGCAAAAGGTAAGTTATAGCATTGTAGGCTGGAATCTGTCTGTCCTGGAGTTTCCTAAGTCCACTGGAAATCAAGGCAAATTGGACAGCATCGTTGTGGCCCTTTATAAGCTACTCTCCTCAGTGACGCACAGTGAGCTAGGAAGCTGGGGGAATGCCAGCCATCAGGGGCACTAAAAAGAAGAGACAAAGTTTCCCCCTAATGCCAGAGGCAAAAAGATGCAACTATCCATTCAAAAAGAGCTGCTGTGAAGCAGAGAAATGCTTAGATGAGTAAACACGAGTAAGCAATGCTCAAACAACATTGTTTTGTTCATATGTAAACCCAGAGCTTAAGGCCTACTAAAGTAGAGTTTTAGTTGATCCACTTATACAGGAACAAAAAAGCCAAGTTCAAACTTATGGGCAAATGGATTATTTACTATTGGGTAAATTCTGCTGAGAATCAGAAGTCAAATCTCTCCCACAATAACTGAAAATATGGCTGCTTTCACACTGCAGTAGCTGAGAAGTAGCATAGCCCCTTTTCCAGAGAGGGTGAACCCACCTCAAGCTACCTTGCTCCTACTGACGGATGTGGGCATAAACCCTTTCCACTATGACAGGACACCTGATGGGGGATAAGCTGTTACACTGCAATAACTTACTTGTATGTCCACAGCCTGTTGTAAGCCTCTCCCTCAACCTCAGAGTGGCTCTGATCCACAGGTTTTAATTAGGAAAAAACAGGCATTGGCCCACAGCTCTAACCTCTTACTTGCACCTGTTGTATGCTCCAGTAACTACAACTTCAAGTTTTGCTAGCTTTTAGTAGTCTGGACTTAACTGTCCACGGCACACACGTTGTCCAGTTCCTTGTAGCAAAACAGGTTGCTCAGTTTGAGTCACAAATATCTAATTGGATGTCTCCTTACCTCGATTGTGCTGCAAGAGGACAATAGTAGGATTGACAATTGTGGTTGAGGGATAGGCAGAGGAAGACTTGTTGATTGAAGTGAAGGAGGTTGGATAGTCAGTGCCAATGCCAGGCTGAGGCACTTCATTTAGCACAGGACTTGGGTCCTGAAAAGGAGAGCAACGTATCATTAGCAGCATGCAGAAGGCTGCTACACTGGGAAAATCTGGAAAATACCCCCCATGTTTTAATCTGAATGAGAAGCACAATAACAGCAAATTTTAGTAAAACAGGCATAAGCGTAAGTGTTACCCTACTCCCTGTACATACCCTGATCACTGTTAATGCAATTAGTTTGCTAAGGCAGTACTATAATTATTTGGTGTTGAGTTTCACAACTCCAACCCCAAAAGGAGGTACTAAATTAATCCAGCAAACTCTCTGGAAGAAACACAGGGTGCCAGAAATGAGCATATCTCATTTCTGAGGCGGGGGAAAACACAGACATCTTTCCCCTGATATATACACACATAAACCTTTGTTTTGAAAATATTCCTTTCAGAGCAAGAAGTCAGGCATGCAAAACTCATGCAATTCTGCAGTGAAACAGTATTATTGCAGCTGGTTTGGTAAGTAAAGTCTGAGTAATAAGGTCAACACCGTCACTCAGAATATAGTAGAACACCTACCTGGTTCAAATAATGAAATTAAAACCCCAAAACTGATGAGAACAAAAGGCAGGACTGTAGCAAGGAAAATACTCAACATGGCTTTGCAGCTGGAGCACAGATAGCAAGCTGCTCTTGCTCTCTTAAAGCATCCAGCTACATCATTTGCTTACTTCAAAACCACCTTTAGTATTACTATAGCTCTGGTTGTTCTGTAGAAATACAGGCTGTGTCAGCAAGGAGACTTTAAAAGCTAGTTAATCTTTGAAAAATCTCAGTCCAGAGATACTATGCTTTTGTTGGTAGTAAGGGGAAAAGATAAAGAAGGGACGATGACAAAGACTATGTTAGTTTAGGCTGAGATTTTTCATATCTTCTTAAGGAATTTGAAGACACAACTACAGTTAATTGGGAAAAAAGGAGTATGGAACAACATACCACATTTCTGCACTCCTATTACTTCACTGCCAGTCTGAAATGATGCAGGCCACTGATCTGCAAAATGGAGCTGAGCATTCAGGAGGATTTTCATTGATAATACTACTAATACTAATAATAAAAAGAATATGTGCAGAATAATGCTCCAGAAGAATTCCTGCTCCTGACTTTTCTGGACAAATACAACCCAGTGCCCTTCATACCCATCAGCATCAGGGGAAAGGACTTACAAGATCAGGCAGGGGGATGAACAGAGGCCAAAGTGAGGCCTGGCACCAGTGCTCAGAGATAAATCAGTAATAATTTGCCAGAATCAGAACAAGCATCTATAGTCTGTCCAACCAAGAAGGGAAATAGGAAAGCACAATCCTATGCTGATGGCTGGAGGTGATCTTGCTCCAAGCAGCATCTGATCTTCATGCGGACAGAAGAGAATCAACAGTCTTTAGAAATAGATGTCCCTAAGAGAGATCCCCAGCCCCATTTAGCTGGCTGTGATAATATTCCAAACAATGCAATTTGGGAAAAGGAGTGGGAGTCAAGGAGAAGCAGGAGAGATTTGAGCTTCACTTTAATAACTAAAATATAAAGAACCCCTGGAAGAGGGATGCCAGATGAGGACAGGCTCAGCAGCCCCAGCTGTCACAAAAGTTAGTGAACAAAAACCATTTGAATCATTGGGGAAAACAGCTCTGTAACTACATGCCTGAAATGAGCATACCCAAAAATGTTTCAAAGCTCTCATCTCATGAAAATCAGGTGCAACAAAATTTCCACTTCTCCTCTGCCTGCTGAATTCTTCTGGAGCCTGCAGACAGGCTCCACTAAACAAACAAACAACACACCCAAACCAAACAACCAAACTGAACAAAAACCCAACCAACCCCCCCCCAAAAAAACCAAGCAAACAAACAAAAACCAAAACCAAACAAACCCAAATCTGACCCACACACAAAAAAAAAAAAAACACCAAAAACACCACAGACAAAACCCTCAAACTTTCATTACTCTCTGCAGCAAAAACCCCACTGATTCCAACAAAAGCAGAAAGGCCAACGCTGAGAACTTTTGAAAGTATCATCCTGGTTGTTCTTTTTCTCCTTTTCCTCCCACCTGCCTGCTTGCTAGATGCCTATAGAGTCAGAAGGTAGAAAAGGCATCATGATGAGAGGAGGGGGTTTCTGCTGAACTTCTTACTTGCCTGGAAAAAAAACGGTGGTTGTAAGGCTTCCAGTACAAGGAGGGTCAGGTACTTTTTGCCTCCTCTGCAACTTTGACTTAGAGCTACTTTTAGTCCTTGTCTCTAAGTACTTTTTAAAACAGGTGATGAGCTTAAAGGTGAACAAACACCTAATCCAAGAAGAACACAGTAAATTCCAAGTTAAAACTGATGCGGATTGAATTCTTCAAAATTTTCAAAGATCAGCAATTCCAAACTGAAGAGACACTCTCTTGCTTATCTATCCAGTAACACCTACACACTTGGAAGACTCTTAGCTCAGTAACTGATACTATTGCCTGTAGGTCACTGGATACTGGCATTAGTCTTACACTGATTTCGACAGGGATTTGTGTGGGGAGAGTACAGTGGCTCCAAGTGCAACAGAAAGCCAGCCCTAACCTTTAACTGCTCTGCTGCTGCTGCTTTAAAAGTTATTCAGACACAATTAAGGATGCTGTTAAAAGAGCCCGAGGAGATCAGTTAGTTGCAACTATTGTGTTTATACAGAATTAATTATTCTGAGCAAGTCCTGTGAATACTCTTAAGGTGTGCATCACCTGCAGAATGAGCACAATGGGAGACAGTCAAATATTGTTGCGAGAAGTCAATAGAATGTTCAAAGCTGCACAAGGCAGGCAACATGCATGCACTAGCACAGGATGTAAACAGGGTTTCAGTTGTCATGCTGCTGGCAGGGAGTGAGTCATCACTCCTCTTTCAAGTTTAGTATTGCAAGGAGAAAATAATTTTTATCTGAGAATACAAATTTAGGCAAGGAGTGTACTTGGCAAGCTTACTGTACGTGAGATGACTCCAGTGATTTCAGGCTTCAAGCCCCTGTGCAAAGTCCCTGTGACTGGAGGGACAAGTGAAGGTGGTGATGAGAAGAATGCCAGTTTCGGGTAAACAGAGGGTAATGTGCCAGATGAGGAGGGTGCTTGGTTATGGTGGGATCCCCTCTGGAGATGTGGGGGAATGAAATCATCTAGAGTTGGAAAAGTCAAGGGTGAGCCAGAAGGAACAATCTCAGGGAATGTGGAGCCTTGCCCGAAAGGAACCAGAGGCGGTGGTGGAGTGCTGGAACTGCCTTCTTGCTGTCTTTCTGGATTAACCTGGAGGAGGGGGACTACTATAACCCCAGGCTGAGTTGAGGTGGTGGCAGTGGCATCCTGTAGGAAACAAGGTGTTGTTATGCAACAGGGGAGACTGATATTTTAGTCTAATGCAGCCATACAGTGCCATGCAAGGATGCACCCAAAATGACACAAAGCCCCAACATATTTTCTTTCCTTCAGAAGACATACTTCAGTCTTGCAGCCCTGGCCTCTACGAACACGCACAGTTTTTCATACAGACCTTCCTTCCCTTCACCACCCCTCTTCTCCAATTCTGTGCTGTTAGGCTAAATGCATCCACTATCATTTGAGAAGCACTAACAATCACACAACAAAGTTTGCTTCTTGTACACCTCTCTAAAATAGAAAGATCCTTGCCAGCCCAATCCAACCCCTTACAAACACCACACACACACAAACACACAGATGAATGTTGAGGGGGCACACATGGGGTGTTAATTATTATTAAGTAGAAGACCACAAGACTCAAGTGGCACAACAAGTGCTCAGAAATTAGGTAGGGAATAAAGCATCAAGGGAACATTGTAATGAATTAAAGAACTGTTCACACAGCTGAAAGAAAACAAGATTATGGAGAAAACATGTACCATGCTGCGTCCCATTGCCTTGTATGGTGCCTGTCGCTGCTGGGTAAGATAAGGCTCTTTTCTCATCCTGTCCTCTGTGGCAGCTGTGCTCTGGGGCTCTAGCACTCTGTCCCTCACAGCTTGCGGAGGTGATGACTGAGTCCAGGAGGGTTGGCCCGCACCATAACTAACTGCGTCTTTACTGAGGACAATGTAAAAGTACGGCCTGGGAGGAACAGGAGGAGGAGGAACAGCAGGAAGAGACTTTCCAGTGTCTGTTACAGAGGAAACAATGTTGGTGGCTGGTGCCGGAGTGAGCTCAGCGCCCAAACTGGTGCTGGCTGCTGGGTCATGTGTGGTGCCAGTGGAATTCTCGGATGCGGCTGAGCAAGTGCTGTTAGATAAACAAGCTACATATAGTTTGCTGACCTTTTTATCCGCCTTCATCTCATGACTGGAATTCATTCCAGTCTTACTACTGGGATCTGCCCTGTCAGGGTTGCGTTGTACAGATGATGCATCTGACAAGGAGCAACTTTCCAAGAGTGGCTGCCCAGCATGCACCTCATCTTTGGGGCCTGGAGAGGGAGAATACCCTGCTGGCAAGCCTTGCTTCCCACTGGGGACAGTCCCATAGGGGGTAGGTGATGAGAAATAACACCGTGCACTGGCATTTGGTGATGCATACTGCTGAGTATAAGGCTTGGGTGCATTCAGGTACACACAGTCCATGATGGGCACTGGCAACAGGTTGGTCACTTTAGTGTCAGTGTGAGGACGCCATGCAAAGCTTTCCTCTTTGGGAAGAGGAGGACGGGGAGGAGCAAGGGCCTGCTCACGCAGTCAAGAAGAAGAAGAGGGAGAGAGAAAGCAGCATCAAATGGAAGGAATAAGGAAGGAAAAAATAAATAAATACAAAGAATTAATTTGATCATTAGACTTGGGTTAAGCAGGTTTTAACACAGCAAGAACAAAAAGCAAAAACAGTATCTGGAAGGCCAGTGCAGAACTCACATGCATCACCTTGCACACTCTGTTTTTCCTAGCACTGTTTACTGCAGCACACAAACTTTATCCAGCTCTCAAGTCCCTGCCTACATGTTCCTCTCTCTTGGCTAAATACAAGTCTCAGTGCTGTATTGTTTCAAGAGGCCTGCAGAGCAACACCCACCATGCCCCTTGGGAAGCTGGAGTCAAGATTTAACATCCTGCCTGACAAAACCCAGGCTCATGTCTGCATAACTAAATACTTCCCACTGGAGACATTTGAATCACAATACTAAATTCAGAGCTCTAGGCCATCTCTGCATGTTAAGTGCACTGCTGAAAAATGAACACTGCAAAGTTTCACGAGTGCTAATAAAAGCAGACATCATGTGAATATTATAGACTGCCACAGCTGGCTAAGTAAAAAGTCAGCATTTCTTTCTTCTAAAAGCTAGCTGTTGAATTCTCTTCAGGATTTTTCCATCCTGAAAATGCTTTCAGGAAGACAAGAACAATTAAAGTTTCAGGACAAACTGAATTCATAAGAATTTGCCTTCAGAATCAAGATCACCAACAGAGAAATCCTACTTCTAGTAAATAATAAGCAACTTAACTTGTTTTGGTACTTTGCAACATATAGGTTGCTAACTGCAGAAATGCCTGTCAACTTCAACTCCAGTGATTTTTTTCTGAAAGCCAAACTGTTTTGAAGTAAAATAATTCAGTAATAGAGAAGTTTCATTTTATTTACTGCTTTGTTGCCAGTGGCTGAAAACTATAAACTACTGAAAGGAAGAGAATTAAAACACCCACCTAGTGAACAGTAGCTCCCTGAATTCTTGCAATTTAACCCTTTGGAGACCACAGAAGTAGGTTTTACCCTGCTGTCATATCTTTATAGGTAAAGGCTGGCTAAGCCACTACTAAAATGGTTAAAATCAGAAAATGAAGATGCCTTAACAGCTTGCAATATTAAAATCTGACAAATATGCCTCCTTTATAATTCATCCACATATGACAACTTACAGCCAGCATGTATTCTTGTTATATGGATATAGACCTAGAACAGCTTCACAAAATTACAGCTGCTGCTCCAAAAGCTACTGTCCTCATGCTGCAACTCTTCCCTCCACTTTCCTGATGTGTAAGGGAGAGGAGAATTGGGTCGGTAAGTGCTTCTTCCGAAGGTCTTCTGCTTCTGGAACAGGCTCATTTTGATTCCTTAAGGACAGTAGTTTCAGTCTGGAAACTTCAGAATGCCACCATATTTCCCTAGGTTAGGGGAAGCCTCATTCTCCTGCTACATAGTATTATCAGGAAATAATAATTCTCCACCTAAAACTGCTGTTTTACATTTTCTTCCACTTCAGCTTAGTTTGGACAGCAGTCCTTGAAACTTCTATAGAAATCATTATGTGCATCGGTGCTTTCTGTGTTCATGGACAAGACTGATAACGGACTATAGGACAGCTGTAAGTATCAGGCAATAAATGGGTTTCTCCTCTAGGGTGCTGCCCCTTCTCATGACTTCCTACAGGTTGTGCCTCCTTCCACGTTCACTTACCATTTCAGGAACACTGTCCTGCTGCACTGCTATAGGTCCCTAAAAATGGGAGCTGTCACCCTGATAGAGGACTAGGCTTTAAAGAGACTCTTGTTTCACATGGGAAAGTGGTTTCTAATGAAGGGTTTCCTTACCAGTTTTGAGACTGTGCAGACCAACTGCCCAAAAGAAAAAGGATGAAGTTACTCTTCTCTTAACAGATTGACTTCAACCATTCACCTTCAGGTACAAATAACCTTTCCCTTGTTGGCTTCTATCAGTTACAGTGTTAAGAAAGAAAGGCATTTGCCCAGTATCTTGTTTTTAATTTAACAATGCTTTCAACCTGCAGCAACCTCTAGGAAATATACCAACATAAAATTCAAAACAGTACTAGATGGCTACTTCACCTTTTTTCTTCCAATCAGGTAGTGTTGTCCTCCTCCTTCATCCACCAAGGAAATACTGTGGCATGCCTGAACACACAAGCTCCACAGCACTCTGGTCATATCAGTGTTGCCCCATTTTAAAGGCAGGAAAAGTGGAGGCAAGCTGAAACTTACCGAAGTCTGCAGCAAAGTCTGGAGCTCGACTCAGGGATCCTGACCATGAATCCAGTGCTTGAACTCAGAAGATCACCCTCAGAGTCACAGAAGAAAGGCTTACCTGTGGCTTGCTGTCTGAAGAAAGGTTCGGACGCACACTCCTATAACCCTTGGCAGCCAGAGAAGATGGTTGGGCATCCCCATTGGCATCAGTGTTAGACAATGACCTCCAATCATCTGAGGGGAAGGAAAACAGATCATAGAGAATTCTCTCCAGCTAAAGTACAAACGAAAGGAGGGGACTCTTTTCTTCCCCTTTTTCTCCCCCCTCCCTTTTTTTTTTTTTCCCGTCAACAAGAAATACTTCCAAGAAAACAACAGAAGCAACAACATAAGCAGCCAATGTTTGTACCTGTTTCTGGGTTTTCTGGCTCCAGACCTAAGCATTTTACAGAAAGGAGGGATGGAAGAGGTGGGGGTGAAGAATAGGCATAGAGAAAAAGAAGGGGGGGGGAGAATAAACTGTTACATTTACAGAAAACATGTACCAATTGAAGTTAAGAGTTGAGATACTTCATTTCACACACAAAATGCTTTCTGACAGGGCTGCCTAATTACCATAGAGACCAGCCCTAAACATGATGCCCTCCTTGTTTCTGACCTTTGTAAACACAAGGCAATTCATTCAGAGCAATGAAGAAACAATTGTTCATTGACATTCCTATTCCAGAGGCAAAAAGGCAGCCCAGCTAGCTACTTTCTAAAGCTGCAGCTTGACATCCAGGCACCACAAATTACTGGAAATGTAGGGACCCCCTATTCAGCCATAATACAGGCTGCAAAGACATAACTGGCCTTACCAAATTCACTATGTGTGATTAACTGAGACAAAGGACTGCTAACAACTAGATCAGGTTTTGCAGCCTAAATGTGTGTGCATGCATGGAGTTACGAAATACAATGTCACTTTATAGCCCAGTTCCTGCAGCTACCTGCATTGGTCTCATCACCTATTTACTCACCCTCCCACTGGGCTCCTCCCTACCTCTCTACCCAATTTGCTGCATAAGTTATACACAAAAAGCTCTTCCAGCTCCAAAGTACATTTCATAAAGTGATTGAGAGACTAAGCGAAGGAAGTATTAATGAGCTGATTTCCATAGTAATGGGCTCATTGCCATTCAAACTGCTGGAAATTTATGAAGCCATCAACAGAAAGGAAAGAGGCAATTGTGGAGGGTAGGAGTGAAGAAACAGAGAATGGCAAGCATGACAAAAGGGTAGGTCATAAATGGAGCAGAATAGGAAGACAAGACAGAGCAGAAAGCAGCACATTGGGGCTGGAATTAACGGAACTGCCTTTCCTCCAATAACACATTCATAAATGATGTACGCTTTGCTTTCAAGAGTAAGTTTGACGCCCCCTCCTCTTAACTGCATCGTGCCCTTAGGACTTCATCTTCTCTGCCAGACCCAAAACACTGGCCAGATTTGTTATGCTTTGCCTGTCTCCTACAATTAAGTAATTACACATCTGCTATTGAAAGATGGCACAGCTCTGTGGCGACGCTGTCTGTCCGAGACCCTATCCTCATCCCTTGACAGCCCAAGTGAATGCTTCAGTGGCAGGAGCACCACCCGCTCTCTTTCTGTTAACCTTGTGTCTGGGATAAAAGGAGGTGACATAGGCCTGCCAGAGAAAAAAAAATAAAACAACATCTGAGAGTTTTATCTGAAAGAGGTTTTTGTGCTCCTGACAGCAACAGGGAGCTGTAAACAAACTTAAGCCAAAGAGTAAGCAGTCATCAAACCTGCACTAGGAAAGAACAGGGTTCAGTCTCCCTCCACTGGCCTGTTCTTGCATGAGGTTTCCGACCATGCCACTGGAATTTGGGGCTTTAGACCCTAGTTAAAGAAAAGCCACCCCAAGACCCTGGACTGACCTCTCTTGAGATTAAGATATTCCAGTTAACATTCCATCCACTTACTTTCAGGTTGCTCGACATTCTGAGGACATGGCAAAGTGACATTCTGATTCTCCTGATAGGCTGGAGATGCCCGGAGAGTCACGGCTCCTTTTCCACTGCAGACTCTAGTGGAATCTGTTTCTATAGGAAATGCGCATACACAGAGAAGACATATTGAAACAGATGGTACAAAGCTATTAGGATCCATCAGAGCTCTATGGAGTAATTTTAGCATGGCTGCCTCTGGGTGAACCAATCTAGTAATGTTTATGCAGATGAAGATTAGCTCTGGATTTAAAGCACTGAGAAATCAAAGCAGTTTCATAGTCATGTAACTGATGAATATAGAAGTAAGTTCAGAGTCAGTGTAACAGAGCTAAGAGAGGAGGAAAATTGGATGAGTGTTTGAACCAAATTTCACAGGCCCATTTGCTCTATTTGCTCAGCTTTGTATGGAGATATTGTACCAAGAAGGACATTCTACCATTACACCTCTAGTTCTTCTGTTGGGATGTCCCAGTGGTATAAAGCAATACGATTTGTGTGCTGAAGCCTTAAATATGTCTTTTGTGCAGGACTGAAAGAGAAGAAAAAAGGTCTTGTGACCACTGGTGGATAAAATCTTGTAACTACGCTGAGTATGATCTAAAGGCAGGGTGCTGCAAACCATCTACTTGCCATCTCCCCCCATTTCATGGCAGTGTTTCATCTTCTGACATAGGAACCAAAATTCCCAAAAATAGAAGGAGATGCAGCATACAAGCACTCAAATCACCCTGTGGGCCAAACACTAGATCATGCTAGCACCCTTGCTGAGGCCCAATTCAGCACAGCTTCTGTGCAGGTTTACCTTTGTGTATTTCAGTCCATGGATTTGTTTGGGTTTGCTTTTTTGTTTGTTTGTTTGTTTTTTTGTGTGTGGTTGTTTTTTTTTTTTAATCTGCTGTCATCCTTTTAAGTCATAACAAATCAGTACTTCAATGCTAACTTCCTCCCCTTACTTAAAATCCTTCCAAAGAGTCATTTCTGCTAAGATACCTATAGAAAAAAATAAGCCTAAAGAGTCTCTCACTTGTCTAAGCTACTTCTACAGGAAAACAAATCACCTCCCTTGCTCACACACTATTACTGACCCTGCAGCTGCCATCAGACTTCACTTTGACCTATCTAAACAGAGGTGCTAGTCCTACCATGCAACCACACAGGGAGCCTGAAGAGATACTGAGCATATACACTGTGTTACACAACATAATGATTTTTATTTTTTACGGGGTGAGGATCATGTCGTCTCTGCATGGGGATGGCATTGGACGGTTATGCCTTCAGACTGAACAGAGCAGGCAAAGGCCACCACTCATCTCCTAGATAACAACCCATGTCTGTGCTGATCAATATTCCCTGGCTGACTCCAGGAAGATAATGCCTCATTAAATTCACACCAGTACAGTGCCTACAGACCATGATAATGGCTCAACTAAGGTTAAAAAACAGACCACAGCCAAGGTGGACATAATATAGGGGAACATCAATAGTGCCAGATGAATAACAGCAGTAGGGGGAAAGACTCAACCAATGCCAAACACTTGGCTCACATGGAAAGTACTCTATGCTGGAATCACCGCAGTTCAGGCTTTTACGTGGCTTCCAATGCTTTAGGGATTTCACAAAAAGAACAGTTTCAGATCCATACTTACAACTTGAGAAAGGATGGAATAAGTACAGAATCAGAGGACACTCTCTTATAGTTCAGCCTTTAGTTAATTTAGGCAGCACAGAGGTAGCCTGGGTGAGGTGAAAGACTATCCACGAAGACATATCAAATGCTGCTTCATCCTTAAATATACCACATTTGTCCTGACACCACACAACTGATCATGCCTTAAGGTTACCCACATGCCTGATAAAATAGAAGTTGACTTCTCTGACTGTTTTTTGCATGATCCAGATAGGGTCAGGATTCCTTTTGCCCAAGAATCCAGCTCTGTCTATCATTCCCATACACTCAGCACAACACATCCAAGGACTCTAATGGATACACTCATACCAGAGGACAAAGGTTTAAGCTCTGACAATCCAAGCTGGAGAGTGCTGTAATTCTGAGGTATGGACACACTGTTAGGGGTCACCAGGCCTGATTTAGACAATCTTTCATGCTCCTACACCTAGATTCTCTTCACAGGCATTGGAGAAATGGAAACACATAAAAAGTTCAACATGCCATAAATGTCCACATCATATTGGAGGAGGATCAAATTTGGAAATCAAAGTACTTTATTTTCATACAACATACTATGTTGTATACCGAATCAAAAGAATAAGAATGAGAAAAAGGTGTTCTGAACTCAGAAAAATGAAAATGTTCTGAAAAGCTTTGAAAAGAAAATATTGTCAGACCATTTCAACTTGGGAGAGGAAGACAAGCACTTAAGATGTTGAATTCCTTCACAACTTAGGCGAGATGATGGAAAACAAAAATCTGAATCTCTCAGTATAGAAATCCAGCAGATGGGGATAAACATGACATTGGCACTATGCTAGTCCAACAGAGCACATGCGTGACAGATTAGGAGAGACAAGCAGTATCAACTAGACTAGTTTGATTGTGCAAATCCAGCAAAGTACAAAAATATTCTTCTACTTTTAGTGGGAAAATGTGCTTGAGGAGGGGGTGACATACAGCTTAACATCCTTATTCATCCGTATAAAGATTCTGTAAAGTCAGTGTATGTACAGAAAAACACAACCATCCCACCAGTGTTGAACTATGCTTGAACCTGTAAAATACCATCTCTGATATATATTCACTTTCATAAAGACTAAAGAGATGCAGGAAACATTCTCTGGTTCATCAGGAGTTTGGTTCAAAATGAAGCAGTAATAACAATATTATTCATAATCAAGCATTACTTGAAGAGCTTACAATGATCCCAGATTCAAGCAGACACAATAATGTCTGCAGAACAGCAACATAATTGAGAACAGTGTACTGCGCCATTAAGAGCTAACTTTATTACCTACTGATGAAATCTACAGCTCTGGAAACAGTGAGAAGAGCATGAAGCTGAAAACCAGCCAAAGCACATGGGTGAAGCAGAAAGATGTACGGAGGAGGAGGAGAGAGAAAAAGAGGAGGAAATGATGGCAAACTAATGCATGGCAGGGGGAGGAAGGAAGAAGATACCTGTAGGCAGCACTAGGTGAGGAGAACTTTTCACTTTCTTCACAGGGATTATTTTAACGGCAGAAATAGAGCGTGTACATAAAGGGACATCAACAGCTGCAAACACAAAAGTGTAAATGGCACATCCAAAAAGGGAAGAGCAGAGTTTGGGAAGCATGCCACAAAATTTTCTAATGTACTCGGAGACACAATAGCAGGAAATTTCAAATACAAAAGCAGTCCAGAGAGCAGTGATGCAACCGTTAAAAATACCCCTTCGTTCGCCCTAATCCAGGACGTGTCTGTTTTATGCTGCATACAGAGCTGCTTACTGAATTGACTAAATGCTGACTGCCACTATGCTGCAGGCAAAACCAATCTGGAAGCATTAGTTCTTTAGAAGCCATCAAAAAAATTTTGTGTAATCGTTTAGCTGAGATACACTACATGCAAAAATAAAAATGTTAACATTAACATGACTCAGTTAAAAGTGAAAAAACAAGGACTGAAAGGTTGAGAGAGGAACATCAGACACATGCCATGAATTCTGTATTTTATGGCACATAGAAGTTCAGTAACAGAAAGAAATGAAATGTGAAATAATCTTGAAAATTGTTCAATGCCAAAGGGTAGCATCAAAATACGAATTTCAGAAAAAAGTCCATCCCTTAAAACAGTAAGTTGAAGAAATTTCTACTGGAATCCATCAGCTAGCACACTTATTATACTAGATGTAGTAACATAGGGGAAAACCATACATAGCACTGCGCAATATTCTAGCAATTGTTACAAACCTGCCCAAACCAGGCAGTGATTTCTCTCTCCGCCTCTGTACTGCAGCTAGTGGGTGGGGGTGGTTTTTTTTTACAAAAAGAGGCAAAACTACTCAGAGGTGAAGCTCAACAGGACCTGCCAAGACAAACATCTTGTAAATCAGGGCTCCACCAGAATAACTTGAGTTTTGTTCTCGGTTTCTGCAGAGCCAGGATTTTCTCCTTTAAAACCTATTAGCTTTCTGCCTGTATTAAATGGAAAATGCTAGGTGCTTCCCCACATTCCATGCCATCCCTTGCAGGCCTGCAAAATCAGGAGTAAGAGGAACCACATTTCTAATACTTTACGTACTCATTCTGAGCACTGGGACAGCCCCAGAGGCGTTGACATATGGGTGGTGTGGAGACCCCCTCTTGTGGCAGATCTTTCTGGTCCCTGGCAAAACTGAAAAGCACAGGCCACCAACCTAGAAGAGGGCTCTCAAGGCCCTCACGGATGTGGGAAGAGCTTGGTAGAATGTTTTTGAACCTCAAAATCGTAAGTTTTTAAATTGATGGGATTGTTTCAAATTATTTTTTCACAGATGAGCAACACAGATCAAACTCTGTTTTCCATGCTTCTTCCTGAGTACTGGAGGCCTTGCAAATACAATAGATCCCAAATCCAAACAGCCTGTAGTTCAGGAAACAATCCTAATTGTGTTTTACCCTGTAAGTGACTGAATTCATCCATCTACAATGCGGTTAAAATACTAACCACTATAAAAAGACATCAAAAGAGAAGGAAATTAAACCATCAGAGAACCAACCTATACAATCATATATGCTCAGCCTGCCAAAACACACAGCATCACTATGCAAAACTGAATGCTATACAGCACACTGCAAACCTGCTGAAGTTAACATGAAGTCTGGTTTGTTTAGATTTTTTTTTATTTTATTACTTGAATGGTCAGTTCCTGACCTTTAAATCTGGGCTCAAAACTTCATCTCCTACTGAAGTTAACAGATTCACACATAGGCATCCACAAGCCCATGCTGTCTAAACACACTAAGTTACTGATTCACAGGTGCTCACAAGTAAAACAAATAGTGCACAAAATATACGAAGAGGCAAAGCCAGCCTGACACCTTCAAGAGACAAAGAACACTTGTTCAGCTAAGAAATGCTGCTGCTACTGGCACAGTGCAGCACAAGGCTTTTCTTGTACCAGTTGCCAAGCAAACTAAATTTGGAAACCGCTGCTGTAGTGAACGTCTAGGGAAATTAACCACATCACGCAGCCGACATGCAGGGGGAGCTGCAGAGGTGTCTCTGAAACTCTTAACCCACCTTTCTCGCGTCCATTGCTGCTCAGCCCATTAACAACAGTTTTTGCAACATCAATTTCTTCGTGTTCTGCAAGACAAATGAAGAAGCAGCTTACTTCAGGTTAAAACCTCTGACTATGAGGGGATGCCATGCGTCAGCACTATTTGATTCATGAAGTATTCCTTCTATCTCAGGAGATGTTGCTAAAACCAAGTGGGAATATTATTCCACAGGTCCTACGTATCTCACTTCATTATGGTTTTTCACTCTGATTTAGTCTGTTACCAAGACAAGCCCAGAAGTTTTCTTCTTCCTAACCAGCCTCCTTTTTTTATTTCTTGAACAGCTGATTTTTCGTATCCAGGTGTCAAACTTTGCATTCACCCCTACTAAAACGCATCAGATTCGAATTTTTTTTTTCAGGTAATTTTGAATTCTTGTATTATGAAGTTACAAAAGCTAATGACCTCAAGATGTTTTTCATCATTTTTTGAGCATTATGGGCCAAATTGAAACAACAAACATGAAGCCAAGACACTTTTTAGTACAAAGCCATTCCACTGCTGCCACTTTAAGTCAGATTCCCTGAGCTTTCTTGACAGGCTTTGTCTCTTTTCTGGGAGGCGGAAGAGGAGGCAAAACAAAAAAAAAACAAACCAAAAACCACCACAACAACAAAAACCCAAAATCAACCAAAAAAACACCCCAAACCACACATACACCAAAAAAAAAAAAAAAAAAAAAACAACACAAACAAACAAAAAAAAAACATAAAAAACCCAACAGAAAAAAAAACAAAAAAGCCCCCTCTAAGTCCTCTCCCCAAAAACAAACAAACAGACAGACAAAGAAAAAGAGCAATTGCACAACAGCATCAGAAACAGACAGGAATATTTCTAGTAATAAAAAGGAATGCCAAGGAGGGCAACTGAAAAACAGCAGAGACTTACCAGAGCTCATTGTGGTGGAGGGACTTGCCTTTTTCACTTCTGGATTTTGTTTATGTCTGTTTAAAGTGAAAGGCAGAATGGTTATGTTATGTTTCATGTCTGCCCAGGCAGCGCTGGACATGATGCTGAACATTCATCATAAAAGTCCAGGCAATAGTCACAGTTTTTTTCAAAAGCCTTAGTTTGAAACCCAAAATGGATTTACATCAACCCCCAGATACATTTTTTTCCTGAAAATCATCAGAAACCAAAGATTATTTCCCCCCAACATAGGTACTACTTTCAGACTTTAAGACTACTCCTCAACTTTAAATCGAAGTACTGATTAAAGTCCAAGAGTCTATATATGGCAAAGTACAAATCCAGCAAGCTTCTAATATATAAAATATGACCACCTTAAGGAAAAAAAAAATCTCAGTGAAACTAAAAGCTTGAAGTTAAACCCCTCAACTTAGACTACTGCTGGATTTCAAGGTAATCTGGTGCTCAAAGGCAGTCTCTCCTTTGAAAGCTGTTACAATACAGAAGAGATGTACTTGTCAAACTGCTTAACTTCTGCACCAATCATTTCCAGTCCTATAGCACTGCTTATATTTTCAAGAGTGAAACTTCAAAATTCGAAGCTTTACTCCTCCTGGGACCAAAGGCACTGAAACTACTAACTCGAGAGAAAAACTTCCAGATGAGGATCAAAGAAGAAAAACAAAGGCAATTAGCATGGTCCTGACAGTCTACACAGGACATCAATGGGTCTTATTCATACCCAGTACCCACTCCTGTGAGGACTTGATATCTGCAGCAAAAGAACATGTTTAAATGTCACATCAGAGATGATGGTTTGAACACTCAAAAAGCCGCATTTCTAGAAAAAAAGGCGTATTTGCCAGAATCCCTCAACTCTCTAAAGGACTTAGGTTGAATTCAATGCTCTTAAATTTTATGTTTCAGTCTCACTCCCCTCAAAAGTTGGTGCTAAAGATGGTGAGATCCAATTTCACTACAGTCAATTAACAGCTTCCATGACATGAATAAGAATAGGTATCTGAAGCTGCAAAATCATGCAAAAACAAAGACCCTAATCTGTGAGTTGTAGGGGAAAATTGCTCAACAAGAAACTAAACAAGAGAGTTTGAGATACTTGTTTTCATGTTACATGAACTGAAGACAGCAGTGGGGAGTTGTAGGAGACGGAAACTGCCCTCAGGGAATTGAAATTGCTCTCTTGCCTCAAAAGTATCCCCATTCTTAACTAGCATTTGTTTCATACCAGCCAGAACATAATAAGTATGTTCAACAGAAACCCAAAAGGAAAGAAAAGAAAATTCCACAAGCAAATATAGTAACAGATCAGTCTGTAAAACCAGCATGGCACCAAGCAACAGCTGCCAACATTTAATTATTGAAATATTTTATTTGTTAAAGTAATCACGAGATACACATTATGGGCTAGTGAATGTTCAGCAGCATACAGCATAACTCCGAGATGATCCCAGTAAAACACAGTGTGAAGAGGAGGGCACAGTCTAAAACCAGTCAACAACAAAAGCTGAGCCCAGCTTAAAGATCTAGGGAGGTGGGGGGGTGTGGTGAAATCTAGTCTAATACCTTTTCAGGAGAGGAAAGAAGAAATACTAGTTCACATGCCTGGGCAAAGGCAGGGTCTACTGCTGCTGCAATCCCAGAGCAACACTGGTCCCCTTCCACAATGGCAGCATCCAAGCGATTAAACCTGTGAGCCCAAGTTTTTAAACAGACTGGAAACAGACTGTTTAAAAAACTCTGTTTAGAAACAGTAACATCACACTGTCATCAATCTGATTTCAGTGATGCCTTTTTGACTCAAGAGTCTTGACACTGCTTACAGTGCTGGCCTTCATTGCATTAAGGAAAGCACTAAGTAAAGAATTCACGCCAAAAAAAGCACAATTATTTGGACTTAAAAGAACAAATTACTTTCCAGAAGAAGCGATTCAAGGTTAAAAATGAAGCGATAATTGAAGAAGTTTGCTAAAATTAAATGTAGGAGGTGTACAAACTCATTAGAACTAGATCTAGAAAAACACTTTTCCACATATTGCCACACTTAGCAACCATGGAATTCAATTTAAAATAGCAAGCATTCAGTGTTCACTTACTGTGAAACTAATCAACATTATTCAAGCACTCAAACACATACTTAATGCAGGTTCCCATACACAGAATGGATTCAGCATGCTCAGGGTGAGCATAATCAATCCTGAGCACCTGTAGCTCCAGAAACTCCATTTAAAAATTGATTTTGATCAGTTGAGGATCTGCATACAGATCTGCTGCATGCAGGTAGAAATAACAGCTGTTTAGGTTGAGGAAATCATGGTGCATGTTTGAAGTTAAGAACATGCTTCAGTGCCTTTTTGCATCAGGGCTACAGAGTTATTTTACCTGTCTCCTATGGGCTTAGCCCAAAACACATACTGAAGTCCCATTAGGCCTATCTTAGCCAAAGGCTGCTGTTAGGACTAGATACATGGTCCAGCCAGATAGCACATCTGGCCCCAGTATAGCAAAGTGTTGCCTTCTAACACCTGAGAAGTTACATGCTGTAAGTCAGTGTGCCCTGAGACTTTGGGTGATACATCCTTAGACAACAGCAGTTCCTGCCAGGTTGACCAGAAAAGTTGTTTGTGGGCTGTGGAAGCAGGTGGACCTGGATCCCAGTTCCCAAGAACTTCCTGTAGACATGGCCAAGCCGTTCCTGTAGATACATGTGGAATACACACAGCAGGGCTTCAGAAGGGAGCCTTTCCAAGGGAACCAAAAATGAGATCTGTCAGTATTAAAAACAGAGAAACCAGTACTGCCAGATCAGGCAAAACAAACAAAAATTAAAAACCAACAACTAAAAAAACTCCCAAGTGTCTCCTTCCAGCTCCCTGCTCTAGCCCGCCTCTTTGCCAGACTGGAATTAGTGCCTTTCCTGCAACGTAACAGACATAGCAACAAAGGTTTCAAACCTGCAGACATTCAAAACACAATGAAAGGTATTGAATTCCTCAGGGCACAAGCCAGCAGCTGTAACTGTGAACATGTCAATGTTCATCTGTAACATCCACCAACTACTTGACAGCTCAGTCGTACCTCTAGACGGATGCTTAAGGCTTCCTTTCTCCCTTTCACCCCCCCACATTTCTTCCAAGCCTGTAGCTCCTACCCTACTTGGTGCGGAAAAGAGAACAGGGCATTTAGAAGCCTATTTAGGAGGAATGCAGATAAGTGGCAACTACTTCTGCACAGCATGTCTCTGGATTATCTCACATGTGCTAAACATTTGAGTACTCCCCCTACAAAGGCAGGAGGCAACAAACAGCTCATTAAGAGTTCCAAGCAAGGACACATGCTCTTAAGTCACTGGTATCTCAACTAGGAGTTGCAAGTGGTGGTTATTTATGGTGATCTAATGTGTGTGTGGGGAAAAGTAATTTCCTTTTGTTTCTTCTTTTGTTATTATTGACAGCTCTGATGACTCACATCCGATTTTAAAACAACTGCTAAGCATGAGACTTTTTTTTGACTGTAAGCATTCAAAACTTATTGGGCAGTTCCCCTATACTCCTCACACCTGGACTCCTGCTTTATTTTCTCAGTTCCAAGTTTTTAACATTTTCAAAGTTTTCTCTCTATATTCAAGAGCTTTAAGTGCTTTGTGGCTGCACTTAAATGAAAAATCAAATTCTTATTTATATTAGGATAATCTAGGAGTTGAAGCTTTTAGAAAAATGGTAATATTTTGGATTTAAGGTATGATCTGCAATCACAAAACTTGCTTTTCACCTGGTCAGGTCTCACACATCACTGCCAGCGCTCATTTATTTAGCTCAGGACTCAGACCTCTTCCCATATTGCCACCAATGCCCCTGGCCAAGATGCTCTGCTCAACCAGCCACCTCAGCAATGTGGAGTCACAAATCTGGAAAGTGGGCAAAGGGCTGCACTGCAGCTAGTGCCTCTTAACAGGAGGTTCCTCTGCTTAAAAGAACTTGCTGGAAAGCACATCTCCTCTATACTTCTCACTTTTATCACATAAAATGTGACAAGTGAAAAAAAAAAAAGCTAGCATACAGGAGGCAGCTTCAGGTTAACCCAGGCAATCAGCTCTCTCTCCAGGAATCATTATTCTCTCATCCTAAAATACTGAGAGAAATATGTTGCCTGTCATTTTTATTTTAAGGGTTAAAGAACATTCTGTTATTCCTTCAGAAGACATCATGCTTCTAAGAATAAATGTCATGAAAAGACTATGAATAAGCAAGCAGTGCACATAGAAGAATCACAGCAATTCAGTACAAGACCACAGCCTCCCCATGCTCTTCAGCGAGTGGGAGCAGTTAAAGCTCGCTAAATGAAATAAATGGCAGAACAGAACAGAAGCGTGGATAAGGTATACTTATAAATAATTTAACTTAGAGCTGTTAGAATAAACAACAGCACATTTCATATGCAGTGCCACTGTGCCTTTTTTTTTTTTTTTTTTTTTTAAATCTGGTACGTGTTTGTTTCCTTCGTAATGGACAAAATTATCTGGGTCACATGCAGCAGTTTTGCAATTTAAGAGGAATATGCCACTCTCAAAAATCAAACAGGAAAGGTGAACTAGGAGATGTGGCTTTAAGAACTCAGAAATGCTTTTGAACTAAGTCATCTTAGAGTCATCAATTTCAGAGTAAACAAAGTTTAGCTGCAACCTGAGTTAACTTAGTTCAAGGTCACCACTTTTGGAGCAGGGGACAGAAAAGGATCTCCTAGGTCAACAGGCCTACTCCCATGCTATTGCAGGCAACTATGTCATACAATCCTATGCAAGAACATTTCACATTCCAGCTTAAAACTGGTAAGGCTTCCTGCCTCCAGTGCTCTTCCTGGAAGCCTGCTCCAGAACTTATTCCTCTTATGGTTTGAATGCTGTTTCTCATTTGCAACCTAATGCATGAACAGCTACAATTAAATTGTTCTGTACCAACCCGATTTTCCTCTTAAGCAGCTCTTCTTCCTCGCACTCATCTCATACACTCATTTTCAGAAGGCAATTGCAATGGGTCTTCATTTTGCAACCCTGTGAACAAGCATTTCCAAAGCAATTGGTCTGCACATTGCCACCCATCTCATTAAAATTTGGCAAATAGCAGAAGACTGCAAAAGCTTGGCAGTCCAAAGTCTAAACTCTGCTTAATGCCATGAAACCAGAGAGCAAAGCCTACAGCTGATTTGCCCAACAGCTGAAAAGCAAAGTTTAAAAGATAAATGGTCTTTTTCAGTCCATTCTAATTCTGGCCTTTATATTAAAACCAATTATTTGGTCAGTGTTAGTTCAGATAGAGATTTGATGTCTACAGATCTACAGGGACCTCCCTGCAAAGAAATAGGTTGGAATACTTCATATCAGCCACTGGTTATAACTTATATGTGCAGGGCTGGGGTGGGTGGGAGGGCGTGAAAGGTAGCTCCTTGAGCCATCAACCTTCTGCCCTGCTACAGACACAGGGTTTGGAAAACAGCCATCCAGAGGGTTGTTTGGCACAGAACAAACAGAAGAGTAACTTGACATGCAGCACATCACCAGTTCCATCTGGATAACTGCTCCTATCAGTAGCCTTAGAGTCAAAAAGATTTCTTTTCATGACACTAATTTTTTTAAATGCACTCTAACTGAGCTCTGACTTCTGCCAGAGTCTGCCATGACCACTCAATTTTTTGCATTTGATGGCTGAGATCATGGTAACAGTAGCTGCGGCCCACCTAGCATTGGTGTCTGCTGAAGATACACATGCCTTTGTGCCACACCCATACGCCCAAGCAGCTCACATGAACACTTTGAAACTTCAGACAGGAAAATAAAGATTTCTATGGTATTTTAAATAAAATCCCATATTCATCTGTGCAGGAGACAGAAGGCACAGCATCTGAGAGCAGCAGAAGCTGAGATTACAAACAGCCTGATATACACCCTGCCCAAGGAAGCACACTGGGCACAGCTCTCAGGCCATCAATTCAAGGGAAAGCTGTAAAGGAATTAACAGCATAATGCAGCCTGGACCATCCAGGACACTTAACTGAGACTCATACAGGAATTTGGGCAGGGAGCACGTAACTACTGAAATTGGGATTTATTTACAGTTAAGGAGTAAATAATTCAATGACATCAGATTTATCTTTTTACCTTTAGACAATCTGCAATGACCACACCTAGCCAAGAGGAAGCTGGTTTTATACTTCAGCTGGATGAAACAAAAGATCCATAGGGTTCAAGCTGTTGTGAGACTACTTGCAAGAGCTGTGCAGCTGGGGAGCTGCTATTTGCACCACACTTTGCTCTCGGTACACCTCTGCTGCGGGGCCACTTGCGCCTCTGCAGAACAATTGCTGTAAATAAACAGACCCAAATTCCAGAAGCCCTAATTATGTATAACAATGAATCCATTCAGCTGACTGCAAGATTGCAGGACACAAACACTACATCGCATTTACTACAGTGAATGGCATTCTATAAATACAATAAATTAGATCATCTAAACAACATCCAGAATATTCTCTTGCATGATTTTGCATAACTAAGACTACAAAGACTGTCTTCACCTCTGTCCCACACTTTCAAATGGTAAAGTAGTAAATAAGAGAAAGTTGCATTAAGTAGAAATACTAATTAGAGATTCAATACCATCACAAAGTTCAAATCCAGACTGCAAATATTTCACAAAAATGAGGGTAGAGAGAAGATTCTGGTACACCTCTGACACATAAACCAGAAAATTTAATGCTACAGGCCACCTTATGTCATCCCAGACACATCCTGAGATTCCTAGTAGTGTAAGGCAAAGGAATCGCACAGGCATTAATGAGTGCTCATTGTTGACAACAAACATTAATATTTTATTATTAACCTCTGCTAGCACCAGCAGTTTTGAAGCTCTGCACAAGCACTCAGTAAGCAGCAGCTAACACTTTTCAAGGTATATAAAAAATATTCCTATTTCATACAGAGATGGGAGATTCGGGTCTCCATTCTATGCAACATCTGAAATAAGCTAAGCTAGCACATCATAGCAAGGCGCATGTATCAGTCTTACAGACTGCTTTTTATAGTTTCAGAATAAGCAAAACCAGTTTCAGAGCTGGTCTCATTTACGCACAACTACAGCGACCTTCAGGGAGCCACATAAAGCTAAGTCTAGCCAATGCATATGGGGATCTAGGCATACAGTGCTTCCAACACACTTTTGACAAGCCTAAGGATGCAAATTGAAATTAGACAGGGTCATTTTCCTTAGCCTTTGCTGACCTGGAAGCATTGCTACACTACAAAAATTGCCAGGAAACTGATTAATCTACCTGAAATCAGGCACAAAACTGTCCCAGAAAAACTCAGAAAGCTGGTTACTGTTACACATCCAAGGCCAGACAGCAAACCCATGTCTGCCAGAGAGCTCAGGCTGGAGTGCTGGCTTGATAGCCTTGTTGGACCGTGCTGCCTCTAAAATCACAGACACTCTGTAACAAGAACTCAGCGGCTGCTCCTCTACTCAGTACTGAAAATGCTCTGAGAAAACCAAACTGCTGGAATAACCAGCAGTCTGACATTCAAAGCATCTCTATAAATAGCAGAAAATTACATCCTCATCTTCACTTTCCTCTGACTCCTCCAGCCTCAGGTGACCAAACTTGCATATTGCTGAGAACTCCACATCCATTCTCATCACTTTCATTTTAGCAACTTCCTCAGAATAAGCATTCAGGAATTGCTTTCAATCCCTCCTTCCCATAAAAATAGTCAGGAGAAAGATCCAGTCATGAGGGAAAGGAGTGCCTGCCCATTTTCCTTAATGAGAACACAAACCCACGCAACTACCTTGGTATCCCCTATCTTTTCAAGCAGCATATCCAAATGAAAGAAGCAACCTGAACATCAGTGTACCCAATTATCAGTGTCATAGCATACACCATTGCCATGTAATGCCCTGCAAGTATCAGCTCACAGCAGCTCTAGGAGGGCTACCTATGAGCAACTGTGACTAAAAAACCATACTGGTGTCCTTACCTTGATTCAGGCTTTTCAGTTAATGGTGCCATTTTCTTGGACCCTTGATTTCACTTCGTAAGAGGCATGAAAGAGTTAAAGAAACCAGTTACTTGGCCGCTGAGGTGTAACAAGAAATTTGTGGAGGCATCTCTCTGGCACCCTTAAATACTTTGCTCCTCCCACTGCTGTGCTTTAATTAGCCAGCTGGTTCTTAGTCACCCCATCCTGTCACTAGGCTTGCTCACCATCAGCCACCCCCACCCAGCCTGCCTGTCACTACCCTACCCGCTGTCATCATGAAAGACACTGACTATTCTTGCAGCTCTGGAGCTAGGGAATGGAAAGAGAGTAAATTTGGAGTTTACACTCTATGGTAGCACAGGCACTGGGTGCCCTTCAGAAGGCAAAGGACAGGCAGACCTTGAAGATATAATAAAATACAGTGAAAATACTTGAGAAAGCATTTTTTTTGTTTGTTTTTGTTTTTAAACTAGGCAGCATCTCTCATCAAAGAAGGAGTATTTTCACTAGCACTAGACGTGGCAGATCCTATTTCAATGGGTAGGAGCTGAAGGAGCAGCTAAAGTTTCAGCACTTGGCAGCTGAGATTTGTAGCATAAATATTTGACATGACACAAAGAGAAACAAACTGCTTGCATTACTATTACATATTATATGCCTGCTCCATGGGCATCATAACAGGCATCAAAAGAGCTTTTAAGCCACAAGCTCTACTAGGGTATCCCTAGAGTGGAATGTCCTTACCACAGTGCAGCCTGGTTTCCCTTTAGGTAGCCTAAGACTTGCAGTGCTGTGAAGATGTTGCCAGCTTTTAGGAGAGTGAAGGTATATTCATACACCCCTGGGGCTGGGCAGCTTCTTGGTAAGTAAGGTGAGTAGCAGCATAGGACTATGCTTCCTTCCACAGTGAATGTCTATGAAACAAACCAGGGGGACCAAGACTTCTTGAAATCAGACCTTGGTGGTTGGTTCATGCAAGACCAAGTGATAGTTTAATGGTGGAAATAATTTGAAGTAGACCCTCAAGTGTCTTGGTACTGTCCTTTGTCACCAGACCACACAGCAACCAGTGCACCAAACATCGCTGGCTTTCATGAATAACACTCCAGAGTGTTTCTGTCTGCAGCCTGTCTCTGAATTTTTATTCCTCAAATGTGCATGCACAGGCATTGACAAGCTTCCAAACTCATAGACTGAGAAAATGTACTGAAAATTATTCGAAGGCAAGCACGTCAGCACTGAAACAAGACTTAGAATGCAACACAGATGGCAAGAGCTGCTGATTGCAGAAAGGCTTAGAGCAAAGGCTACTTGTGGGTCAACCTTTACTTTAGCTTCAGATTCTTTCAATAAAATGTTGGTGAAGGACACAGAACAAAGGTCTCCAAATACCTACACACATAGACCCATACTGATGCAGCGTGAAATGCTGACTGAGGTTCTGTCAGCAATACGAGCTCTCCTTTTCCCTCCTTGATACACCTTTCTAGCATCCCAATACTTTTTTCACACCAAATGAAGCATTTAATTGTTAGCCAACATGGGCACAATTCTGACTTGGTTTATTGGCTAAGGGGCCAGAAAAGGTTGGAAAACACTGCTCTATCTCACTTCATTTACGACCTGTCCCATACCTCAGTGTGAACATGTCACTGGTAGCTCTAATCAGAGGAAACAAAGGGCTCCTGAGCCCACATTTACTAGTACATCACAAAAGACTAACACTAGGGAGCTTGTACCTGGAGTTTTGTTTTCATTCACTGCAGAAGATATCAGAGGCTATTTGCAAAATTCAGGTCTGGATCTAGGTTAAGACTCCAGTCCCTTTGAAAGTTAGGTGTGTTTGGGTGGAGGAGGAAAAGGATTATTTCAGATTTATCAACAGTCAGAATAAAGGATGGGGAAACAGTATGTTTTGAACAGTCGGACCATACTGTCCCTTCTGCAACTCCCCCCCCCCAAAATCCCAAACAAACCAACACACGTTGTTTCCAACAACAAAGCAGGAAAGCCAACAAAAAAGCCTACAACACTGTCCAGAGTAAGATGTGCAGTCATCGCCAGTGCCAATTACTTGAAATGTACCTGTTTATACAACAGTACACAACAGGAGACCTCCCTCACCACCTGAAAATAATCTCCCTCAAGCCTCTGGTGGAGCCTGAACCACACAAAAGTGTGCCAGTTGTAAGCCCTGCTTGCTGTGTAGCAGGGGTTTATAAACAAGACTTGATAGCTTGTCTTCAGGTAATAAAAATAACTGTGATTAAATGTTGAAAGAGTAGAAACCATACTGTAAAAATAACATCTAGTGATCAAAAGAATGGCACATGGCGAGAGGCAAAGTAGGGAACAATCCGCGGGCTGGCTCAAGACCAAACTTAGATAGGAAAGTTCAGGCCAAGGACTGCGGTCTGAAACATTCTAGTCTTTGCAGGAGCCAGCTTAGAAAACCTTCAATGAATGTGGCATAATGGGAGGAATTTCTGCTACAGACAACTACTAGACTAGAAAACTGAATTTTCACAGGATTTGCTATTCCACTATTGTATTTGCTATTCTGAAGGTAGAACCTGGCAGCAAGCTTTGCATGGCTGCATGGCCATACAGCTTGGCTGTTTCCAAAGTCAACCTTGAGTGCAAGATAAAAAGCTTTATGGAGTGCTGCTGTTTTACCATCAACCTGCTGTAATGGTGTACTACACATTGCAATTTTCCTGTCACCTACTGCTACACATCCACTGCTGCGGTTTTCCCCTCATAATACCCATGTCTTTGCAAAAGACATCACACCTAGCAAAAGGGACAAAACAAATGGTGCAACAAAAGAAGTCTTTGGTATAACAGGGGCAGATGCCAGTCTAGGAGGTTCTGGATCACTGCTGTAGCAGCCCCTGGACAAGGCTACCCTCATCAAGTCGCTTTTGCTACCAAAGTCAAAAGCAAATCCTTTCACTAGAGGGAGTGGGTTGCTCCAGTTATAAGCTACCCTGAAAAATTTGCTGTACAATCCACACAGCTTTTGTGTTTTGACAAATGTCACAAAGCCATTCAAGTTCTTCTTTGTCCCTCAGTATGACATGGGGCTAGGCCTCCCGGCCACCAGAAGAGGTCAAAGAGGTGCTGTGACATGCGATTTAAAAAAGGAGGTACTTTTGATGGATCTGGAAGATGGTATGCAAAAGTGATTGAGCTTACTTGGTTTTGCCAGTGGAGGAGGAAGGCAAGCAAACTTACATCACAGTTGTTCAGTTTCCTCCAGGTTCTAGGGTTTGAATTGCAAAACATAACTCAGCCAAAGTAACACACTGCTGCTAGGGTTCCACCCAGTACCATGAATGAGCACAAAATCATTCACCCACACCCTCACCCTGCTAGGCTGGAGCTTCTGCTTTGTTACAGAACAGCCACCCAGATTCTGGTTAGTACAGTTTTACAGCACCCTCCTTGTTATCAGAGATGAGACCTAGCTTGTCCCAGAGCTCCCAACACCGAGATCCCCTTGGATGCCTCAGACTTGAGCCTGAACTCTGCAGCTCAGCCCTCCCAGCTGAAAGCTACAGGAACCGGCGTCACTCCAGAAAGACATACTGCTGCCAGCAGCCCCTACAACTGTCAGGCACCTTAGTGCAACTGCATAAGGACTCAGGGAGCACTCATAGCTGAATCTGCAAGGCACAAAGGTGTTCAGGCTGTCACCAGAGACTGAGAAAAACATCTTGTAAAGATGCACACAGCCTTTTAAGAGCTCTAGATAGGAACTTGATCTGCCAGTATTAAGTCTTTAGGGCAGAACTAGTTAAGGGCTACCAAGAGGCCCTTGTAATAATAATATATGTATTAACCCAATGAAAGCACATTACCTGTTAAGTGTACAGAGAACACAGCATGGACTACAAGACAAACTGCTAGAAAATTTTCTCAAATGGCTGAGAAAAGCAAATACGTAATTTGGCTTCCTGGCTGAAGACTGAAGAACTGTCCTAGTCTCCCTTCTGTCTGTTGGAGACAAGAGATGTTCCAGGCTAGTGACCTCTCATTTAAAACAGAAAAAATACTACCTGGTAGGATCACAGTTAACCAGGATTTAGGACCTACAGCATCTTAAGGGAGACTTCTGTGAGAGGCATGGCTCCTGCTGCTGCCTTCTACTGAACAGAGAATTTGGCAGGAGCTGGAAAGCACTGCCTCACACCAACACAAACTGGGAGTGATCTTTTGTTTAGCAGTCACCTGAGTAGCAGTTTCTCCCAGCTGCTGACCTATTTAAACTCCCATGCATAAAAGAAAGTGTAACCTTGCCCATCTATCTTGAACAGTTGCTGACCCTGGACCAAGTAATGTGGTAGAATTCAGGATGTGCTAAATACAATGCTACAGGGGAAAAACTTACGGCTCAGCTGCGCTTATCCAAGTCCTAAGGAAACTGCCGCTACAGCATGCAATCAAGAAAACATGCATCTTCACCTGCACGTAAATATCTCCAGCACTTTGTACCCTGTACTACCATCTACACTGAGGCAAAATGGAAGCAAAAACTTACACACATGATTTGTGGCATATGTGCCAAACTGGGGTGTGAGACACAAGGATTATTCTCAGTGATACTGGATCGTGTGTGGCAGGTGAGCCCAGGTTCTTGTGTTCCTCTACTAAGAAGACCAACAACAACAGTTCAAGTGCATAACAAGTTTAGTTTAGGCCAGAGCCATCACAACTGATCCAACCAGCAGTACCTTATTCAATGAAAGGCACCACTGCCTGGGAAGGTGACAGAATGCAGCCCAACCAATATGATAAACTTCTGCAGTGGCATGAGCTGTTTACCAGTGTTCTTAATCCTTTGTGCTGTAGAGCTTAAATTAACCTTAAGGTAGAGCCAGGACAAAATCATCTCCTGTATGATGCACAAGGAAGCTGATTTTTGTAGAGTTCTCTCATTTTTCTTCTTATTCAAAATACTCAGATATTTAGCATAATCTCTGGGCCAGTACCCAAGCTTACTACCCCTTCTAATTACAATGATTTGGTAGACTCTCAAGGGTAAAAATGAGAGGAAGGAGTGCAGTGAAGAAGGGAACTAGCAGAAACAGCAAAGAAAATTCAGGCTGTGCACTCTCTTCATCTCAGTATTTTTCTGCAATGCTTTTCCCTAATTGCCAAAGACAAGTGAATACCAAATGAGGCTACCCACAGTTCATCCTGTGTTCTCCAGGAACAGAACTACAGAGCTAAAAGAAGCAACATGCCTTCAGTAGACAAGCCCAGGCTATCAGGGAAATTAAGTCCCAGCAGTTCTGCCCAATGTACATGCTGTGTGTGTCATTAATAACTAGAGATCCAGCCTAAAAAAACAGGGTGAGCATAAATGTGGATTTGCCTCTAACTTGGCCAGCTGGCTGGAATTATTTAACCAGCTACATTTGTAACTATGAAAGCTAATGAGAGAGTAGTCATATCTCAAAGTTCACAGCTAAAAGTCATTGCCTTTGGGAGTTAATGAGGGTTTAAGTTCCCCCTTCTCATTCACTACTCTCCCTCAAACTGTGGCTGCCATCCAGTTTCCTCACTGACTAAGTCTGTCCTCTAATGGCAACACTTTGGTATCGGTGTATTGACAGGAAATGTGCTTGAACCTCCTAAAGGAGATGAAGACAAAAGCTGATCTTCTGTCCCCTTTCGCCACCCAACATTTCTTGTCAGAGCAAAGAAATAGCAAGTGGGTGACTAAGTAATGATAATGACTGCTGGTCAGTGCACTACTGGGCTCTGATTAGATTCTTCTTGGCTTCTAACCAGATTAAAAAAAAAAAACCCACAGAAAGAAAAACAAACACCAAAAATGCCCCCAACATAAGCCAGCTAGAAAGGCTGGCTCAGTCAAGATGTTCCTGGGTCATTGTCTCTATCCAGAAAGGCCACCACTACACTGACTTGGAATGAAGAAAAGAAAGGCATTGCCCATCAGGCCATGAGCTGTTCCCATGACCCTTTATGTCAGAAGTTCCTTAGCCAAAAAAACACAGCTCAACAGGCCTTGGATAATATCCACCTCCGGAGGCCTGGGGGAGCTGAAGTGCTCACATCACACACTAACTGCCCCACACTGAACAGGCAGGAGCTACTAATCTATGAGCAGATTGGGAAGACATTAAGGAAAACATTTGAAACACACTGTCCCTTCCAGCATCCCTGCCTCATCAACTCTCCATCTGTTCCCAAAAGTTCAATGGAAAAAATGAAAACTCCGTCTTCCTGCTTTCTATAAACTTGCTCTCACTGTTACTGCTCTAGTTTCTAGCACTGTGCTGTACCATTTAAATTTCTTATAGTCTAAAATGGGCAGAGCCGGTGTGGAGCTGACTGAAGATAAAATGACATTCTGGGCAATGCCTTCCTCTAGAAGACATCCTGCTCCATCTCCAGGGAATTAGCGAATGGAGGACTCACTGTACCTTACAGCAGCCTGAGTAATCTTCAGAATTCACTTGAAGCAGTGCATTTGGGAACTGAATAAGGCAACAGCTATTGACCAGCAGGCCCTGTGAAATGTGGCCATCAGTGAGAACAGCAGCTCCTTAGCAGCTTCCGCAACAGCTCTTTACATGCACTAACAGCAGATACTTCCTTTGCAGGAAAAACAATTAGAGAGGCCTTGGACCTACTTGGCAGTGTTCTCCCACACTTTGCCTCCCTCACCTACGACAGCAACAGATAGAGTCAAGATTTCCCCACTGTGTTTTCATAGACTTACTTTGTTTCCTGGTGCACTGGCTAGATATCCCCCTGCAATCCCATGCCTTTGGCCCAGCTTGTCAAGCCCAGAACTGTTTTGTCACTACTAAGTGCCAGATGCCTGGACTAAAGATCTGAAGTGAATAGCTGATCTGCAGCATGAATTGCAGGTCACATTAAAAACCAACACAATGCCTTAATTGTATCTTTAAAAACAACAAATGCAAAAATCACATGGTATACAAACACTTCCATGCATTCCCATGAATCTTCAAATAATAGAAAAGAGTCATCAAACTACAGAAAGGCATATACTTTCTCTCATATAAAAAGGTAATGTAAGAAGAGCCATTTAAAGCTCCACCTAAGCTGGAATGGGGACTAGTACCATACTCCCATCTAAAGCAGGCAAACTGAGGAGAAGGAGCTTTCCTCCCTTTTGCAGACAAAGCACAGGATCATAAAATGGTGTGAAATGGCCCAAGTAATTGTACCAGTTCAACAGCAGGATTAATGTGATTTTGCTTATAAGGCAGAAGGACAACAACATAAAATGTGGCTTGATACATCCCAAAAGTTTCTCCAGCTACGTCTCCAACAACCTGGACTTTCATTCCTCAGAGAGGACTAATTCACAAAATATACAGCACAGTCATGCTAACAACAGCCTCTGCATGTTCAGCATGCAAGAGACTGGTGCAGCCTTACTGGAAGGGCTCTATATTGGGAAAGAAGAGAGATATAAGCAAACCCTGAGAATCACAATGTCAGTATGGATGGAACAGTGGCTTGGAGACAAAGATCAGGTACAGTGTTATATGGAAAAGGCACTGAGACGATCATACAGAGCTGAAATTTGCAACCACCAGAGCACCCAGGCAGAGAAAAGGGAAGGGAAAAGACAGGAGAGACTGCTCCCCTGATGCTTTCAGCCTTTTTAGAAACAAAGAGAGAAGTAGTCCAAAAGAGTTGTATTTGCTATTTCTGGGATGGCAGTGATTCAGTCTTCTATAACTGCTGCTTTGACCTTTGCTGTCCTGATCACAAACAGGCTCCATTTCACAGTTATCCTAATGGGGAAAAAATGGTCTCAAGAGCTTGACATGTGAGCCTCAGACTTGACTGTGTCTAAGACTTCTGCTTCAATGCAGAGTTCTCCAAGGCTGAAGCACTTCTGCCTTAGGCAAGTAAGAAGATCAAACCTTATCTGAGAACTGTCAAGCTTCTTTCCACCAGGACTTAAATCTTAGACCATATGGTACCAAAACCCCCACACTATCTCTAAAGAAACCAAATCAGCTTCACCAGTATTTGTAACTGTTGTGTCTGCAACTATCCTACATCTAGTCCAGTAACCCCTTGGGGAATCTGATCTTATGTCATCAACTCCATATTTCCCCTCCAAACCCCTCCAACAGCTGCAGTCTACTCTAAACCTGCACCAAGTCAAATCACACACCCTGACATCCACTCACACCTAACCCAATGACCTCTTACAGAGGAGGCAATGAATCTAGCTCACTACTGCAATACAGACAAGCACCAGTGCTAAACCTGCATTTGTAGCCTATTCAAGACCAACTGCTAAACTTTGGTCCTTATCCTAAAGCCTAACCAGTTCCAAAATCCCACTACCTCCATATGCTCCTGACCTAGACTACGACAGAAAATATTTTTCTGGCAGCAGCACCAAAATAAACAGAAAAGGATGTCATAAATGCAAATAATAAACAAGGAACACATCTGATGGTGACGAAGGTAAATTTAAACCCTGTTGGAACTACTATGTTTCATCTAATGCACTTACGATTTGCCAGAAAAATAGCACTTGGAGCTTGATCTTCTCTCATGAACTGGAGCTTTCGGCTGGCTCATCTACCAAAAAAGCCCCTATATTACACTGGCGCTCTTTCCACAAACAGCTTTTCCTGCACCACCCAGGTAGGCTGCTATTTGGAAGAAAAACTCCTTCAGTGCAAGTGATATAGATGGGATTTTAGTGCCCCAAATCAGGATGAGGTCTCATAGTGACATGCTCCTTCCCCACCCCTTCAGAGTACTCACTCCAGTCAGCTGGCTGAACTCTTTAGGCCCGGCCTAGGAGGACAGGATCCTCTGACAGCAACTTCCACTCTGTCTTCTCTTCACATGCAACTGCTATGTAACAGCACATACCTATAAAAGTCAAAGAGGAAGAAAACACTATTAGCGCCACTAGTCCTGCTGTCCAGCACAACTATCAAGAGGACTGTACCAAAGCAATCAGCCATTGACAGAAATAATGTTACTTTTAGATAAAGCAATTCCCCCTGCTTACCATGCAGGAAGTTAGGACAAACAGCAACCTGACCAGATCTGTATCCTAGCATCCCCTATGTGAGAACTGGTATTTACGATTGTCTCCTGGAAAGCTGAAACCACATCCATTTTCCTGCCTTTATGCTAGAGATTCCCCCCAAGCAGCAAGGACAGCTAAATAGCACAAATACTCACGCCTCCCTACAACCTACAGTTTGTTTACTAATGTAAATCACTGCTGATTTCAGCTTAATTTAGTATACTGGTTTGCAAGATGCAGAGAGAGATGTGAATACACATCTTACGCAGACATCCCTGATGCATGAATAGGCTTGTCCCATACAGACCCTGGGCTGGGAGCTAGGGGTAAGGACAACCACAAAATGTAACTTCCCACTGCCAGGAATAAAAACCTGCAGAAAGGAGGACAGATAGTAGACACATACTGAGAAACATACATCAGGTTATCTTCAGACAAATTCCTTGGTACACAGCTAGACTAACAGCTACAGAGGACAATTTATTTTTTTGCATGTATTGATGGTTACTAAATGTGACTATTTAAATCCAGATCGATATTAAGTCTAAATGGTTAAATTTGACATTGATTCGATAGACGGCTGTGCAGCTTTATTGGTTCACTCAAAAATATTAACAGCAGCCTGCCTTTAGTGAGATGTCTCTGAAGTTTGATTTATAAGGCAAGTACTGACACCCCTCAACCTTAATCACGTAATTTGTCAGGCTGAACTAGTCAGCCACTCACCCTAAGCTTTTTCTACACTGAGTGAAGGGAGAGTTCCCTCCAGGGGGCAACCCAGCCCCTATCTACACTGCCTTCTTCATACTTCTCTGTGTTCAACAACTTCCAAAAGAAGTCGGAGAGACCAACTAGAAAAGTTTCATGCCTATGCTGGATGACTGAACAAATCCTTAGGTGTGTTTTATTCAAGCTCTGAGAGGAGTGGATCAACATTTCTTTCTACAAGCAATGCAAGACCAGAACCTCCAAAGGCCTGGTACTACCAGCTTGTCAGCCAATAAACCTTACTAGTTAGATGTCCTCATGACAGTGCAGGGAGGGCATAAATGGAAGCTGATGCTCAGACATAAAAACTCTCAGAGTATCGGGGACTTTGCCTAGGAGTAGGAACCATCTCAGAATATGCTCACAAAGTTTGAATAGTGTGATATTTTTACAAGCTTCAAGACTTCTTTCAAGACCCATTAATATGTCAAACAATGAGCCTAGAAGAACCAGGCTAGTTTTCAATAACCTAGAATAGTCTTAGGAAAACACAAGTTGAAAAAAAACTTTTCTGTCCAGGACAGCATAGTAGTAGAAATATGCAACAGGTAGAAAAGGATCAGTGAAACGACTCACTTTCAAAAGGCTTATTTAGTACTTTGAAGAAAATTTCCCATAAAGTTGACCAAAGTATGCACCAAGACAGCGTAATACTCCAGTGGCAAGGTCAAGCCCTGGTTTTGCTGTGATACAAGAAGCGGCCCTGCTGGCATTAATTACAGCTTGTTTGCTTTCCCAACCTGCCCTGTCCTTGTGAGTTGGCAAAAGGCTGAAGCTGGCCAGAGTCCCAGCTACCAAAAACTCCCCAAAGCAGAGAACTCATTACTCATCACAGGGCTAAGAACTAGGTTGAGAGAGGGAGGAGAGAGTAAATGGCACAAAAAGCAACTGATAAAAACTCCTCTAGTGCCTGGAGTTGTTACAACTAAGACTCTAACCTGGCATACAGCCATGGAGTGCAAGACACAGGAATATAGATGCAGGTTATAGCTGGTCTGTGCCCCAGACTAGAAGACAGCACTCGACATTTGAACTTTCCCCTTGGAAATATGCCCCACATTAACTCCTGCAGGATCATAAGAAGCTATTTTTTGGTGAAAAATCAATGCAGGATTTACACTAGGATTCAGTTCAGACAAACGTTATACCCGTTGCTGTTAGTGACAAAACTTCCCTTACTGTCAGTGGCAACAAAAGTAGGGCAGGTGACAGTGTCAGAGATGAAGGACACTGCCAAAAAGTTTTCAACGTTTTTTAAGTGTAACGTTGTTAGTGTCCAGCTGTGCTCTGGCTTTATCCACTGTAACAGAAAATTCTGCTGAACGAGTTTCCACTGAATAATGCGAGAGGTAGTTGGACTCTTCTAGCACAAGCAGGCAGCACACGGGGCCCCCAACAGTGACTGAACTGCTTGGTGAGCTACAAAACTGGATAACTGAGCATAAAACTGGACCAGCACTCCCACCTGGCAACTTTGAGTGAATGCAGCAGTGTAACAGGCGAGTGCTGAAATCAAGCAAAGTGAGCAGAGAACAAAAACCCATCACAGAATCAAACCCCTCACCATAGTGCTGACAAAGGGGTTTCCTGTGGGGTTGTTTGTCTCCCACTCTCTTAAAGGTAGGGGCTTCCCTAACTCTAAACACTCCTTGAGTTTAGGGTGTTCAGATCCTCAGTCAAATAAATCACCCTGGCTTAGGGAAACTGCAGTCTGTGATTCTGATGAACCAAACCACAGACTTAGTCTGTCCTGGACCCAAACCTGCCATAAAGGGCTTTTCAGAGTGATATGGGAAGGGAATAGCAGGAACAAGAAGGGGATGAGCCTAAAGTACAAAAGTACCAAGGTCCACATTTTTATGGATGTTTCTGGAGGCTGCTCTATTTGGCCTGACACAGTGGCTGACAACACCACAGTAGTGCAGAATCAAGCTATCCAGCTCTTTCTTCCTTTCTCAGATCAACAGCCAGTAACCTGGCACTTCTTAAAAGGGTTGGACATAAGCCACACTCAAGCCGCATCCCCATGGAGAAAGCAATGCTGCCAAAAATCAAAAAGGAGAGGTGAGAAATGAGAGAAAATTCCTTGTCACAGAGAGTGGCCAGACATGATCATCAAGACAAGAGTATACTTGTGAGCCCTAGTAATGGCACCTAGTCACAACCAACACACTGTAGACACAGACATCAGCTGAGCATGCTGCTATACCTGCATTAATTTTCTATACTTCACAGCTTGCTCTCACACACAACTAAGCAGACAGCACAGCATCTAGTACCCCCAGAGACAGCAATGGAAAATACTGCCCAAGTGATCTTGCACCTGAACACGGCAGGAGGTCAGCACACACACACACAGAGCCCTGAGCTCAGGAACTGGAGGTGCCAAGGAAAAGAAACACAGGAGTTTCACATTGTTTCCAACGTAAAAAGAGAAAGAGGCTAACCCTGCTTGACTTCATCATGTTGTTTGTACAGAGACCTGTGATTTGGGCACTGATCTGCAAAATCAAAGCAAGTAAAATGGTAATGAAAAAATAATCAAACACATCAGCATGGGGCCAGATTTGCAATGGAAATGCAAAGGGTTGGAAAGATGAAAAACCCAACAATACTCAGATCTAAAGGCCATTTAGCAAACAACAACTTTAAGCAGCTCTGTAAGACTAGCAGGATAAAAATATTGTTTCACCATTGTCCACATAAGGCAGACCCTTTTCCAAGGAGTTTAAATGGACAAGGCAGATGAAGGGAAAACAGATGCATGGATAAGAAATGATTCGACCTGATCACGTAACACCAGGGTCAGTGCCAGGAACAAACTGACTCCTGCTTTCCCAGCACAATGGTCTTTTCATTGGTCTAATACTGCCTCTAAGGGTGGAAATCAACACGCATCTTTTGATGGTGTTTCCATTTAAATGTGCTAGTCATCATCCCACCTGCTGGGGGTTACCACTTCTCACAATGCTGGTAGCAGAAGTGTCAGTGTGAGCACCCCACAGACCGCAGAAAGCAGAATCCACCCAAATAAACCACAAAAACAGTGAATAAATTAAGCCCATCTATGAAGCACTCTATAGACAGATAGGAACAGCCTCATACCCACAGGCCCTTGTTCTCATGGGGGACTTCAACCACGCTGATATCTGTTGGAGGGATGGTACGGCCTGGCACAAGCAATCCAGGAGGTTCCTTGATTGTGTGGAAGACAGCTTCCTTCTGCAAGTAACAGAGAAGCTGACAAGGAGAGGTGCCATGCTTGACCTTGTCCTCATAAACAGGGAAGGGCTGGTTGGAAATGTGATGCTCCAGGGCAGCCTTGATTGCAGCGATCATGAGATGGTTGAATTCGAGATCCACAGGACAGTGAGAAGAGCGTACAGCAAGCTCACTGTCCTGGACTTCAAGAGAGCAGACTTTGGCCTCTTCAAGAAACTGCTCAGTAAGGTTCCATGGAATACAGCCCTAAAGAGCAGGGGGGTCCCAAGACTGTTGGTTGATATTCAAGGATCACCTGCTGCAAGCTCAGGAGCGATGCATCCCAACTAGAAGGAAGTTCAGCAGGAGGGCCAGGAGACCTCCTTGGATGGATAAGGAGCTTCTGAGGAAAATTCAAAGGAAACAAGAGGCTTATAAAAGGTGGAAGCAAGGTCAGGCGGCCTGGGAAGAATACAGGGATGTTGTCTGGGAAGCTAGGGACCAGGTTAGGAAAGCTAAGGCCCACTTCGAATTAAACTTGGCTAGGGATGTTAAGGATAACAGGAAGGGATTTTATAGGTACATTGCCAATAAAAGACAGGTTAGGGACAATGTGGGCCCCCTCCGGAAGCTATTAGGAGAACTGGCTACCCTGGATTTGGAGAAGGCTGAGGTTCTTAATGACTTCTTTGCCTCAGTCTTCACTAGCAAATACTCTGACCACACCACCCAAGTCTTGGAAGGCAGATGCAAGAACAGTGATGAACACCCTGGGCCCACTGTAGGAGAGGATCTGGTTCAAGACCATCTTAGGAACCTGAATGTATACAAGTCCATGGGACCGGATGAAATCCATCCGCGGGTCCCGAAGGAGCTGGCAAATGAAGTTGCTAAACCACTGTCCATCATATTTGAAAAATCATGGCAGTCAGGTGAAGTTCCCGATGACTGGAAAAAGGGAAATATAACCCCTATTTTCAAGAAGGGGAAAATGGATGAGCCAGGGAACTACAGACCAGTCAACCTCACCTCTGTGCCTGGCAAAATCTTGGAGCGGATTCTCCTGGAAGGCATGCTGAGGCACATGAAAACCAACAAGGTGCTTGGGGACACCCAGCATGGCTTCACTAAGGGGAAATCCTGCCTGACCAATCTGGTGGCCTTCTATGAAGGGGCTACAGAACTGATGGACAGGGGCAGAGAAGTTGATGTCATCTACCTGGACTTGTGTAAAGCCTTTGACACTGTCTCCCATGACATCCTTCTCTCTAAGTTGGAGAGACATCAATTTGACAGGTGGACCACTCAGTGGATAAAGAACTGGATGGATGGCCACACGCAAAGAGTTGTGCTCAATGGCTCAATGTCCAGCTGGAGACCAGTAACAAGTGGTGTCCCCCAGGGATCGGTGTTGGGACCGCACTTGTTCAATATCTTTGTGGGTGACATGGACAGTGGGATTGAGTGCACCCTCAGCAAGTTTGCCGATGACACCAAGCTGTGTGGTTCGGTTGATATGTTGGAGGGAAGGAATGCCATCCAGAGGGACCTAGACACGCTTGTGAGGTGGGCTGATGCCAATCTGATAAAGTTTAACCATGACAACTGCAAGGTCGAACACCTGGGTCGGAGCAATGCCAGGCACAGCTACAGGTTGGGCAGAGGAGATTCAGAGCAGCCCTGTGGAGAAGGACTTGGGGGTGTTGGTCGATGAGAAAATGAACATGAGCCGGCAGTGTGCGCTTGCAGCCCAGAAGGCCAACCGTATTCTGGGCTGCATCAAAAGGAGTGTGACCAGCAGGTCGAGGGAGGTGATCCTGCCCCTCTACTCTGCTCTCGTGAGACCTCACTTGGAGTACCGTGTGCAGTTCTGGTGTCCTCAACATAAAAAGGACATGGTACTGTTAGAACAAGTGCAGAGGAGGGCTATGAGGATGATCAGGGGACTGGAGCACCTCCCGTATGAAGATAGGCTGAGAAAGTTGGGGCTGTTCAGCCTGGAGAAGAGAAGGCTGCGTGGAGACCTCATAGCAGCCTTCCAATATCTGAAGGTCACCTACAAGGATGCTGGGGATGGACCATTCATTAGGGACTGTAGTGACAGGACAAGGGATAACAGGTTAAAACTTAAACAGGGGAAGTTTAGACTGGATCTGAGGAAGAAATTCTTTACTGTAAGGGTGGTGAGGCACTGGAATGGCCTGGCCAGGGAAGTTGTGAATGCTCCATCACTGGCGGTGTTCAAGGCCAGGTTGGACAGAGCCTTGGGTGGTGTGGTTTAGTGGGAGGTGTCCCTGCCCATGGCAGGGGGGTGGAACTAGATGATCTTAAGGTCCTTTCCAACCCTAACTATTCTACGATTCTATGATTTTCTTGATGTTGATCAGACAGTACTCACATGCATTCTTCAGCTGGCACAACTGTAAGTGAAGTCAACCATCAGCATCTGTACAGCATCAAGCAGCAGTGTGGAAGAAAGGACAAGGGTCCCCATTTTCAACCTGAGCAACTGTTTGCTCAGTTAATGCTTGTGCTTGGTCTTCCACTCTGGAAGTCGTAAGACTTGTGGTTCAGGTAAGAGGAGCTACCAAAAGATCTTTTAAAATTCCTTATCTCAGCCACTCCATATTGAAAGTTCTAACCTGGTAAGTATCAAATACAATAAAACTGCCACTATCAGCTATTGCAGCAAAGATCTAATCCTGGTAGCATTTTGCTAATTGCAATTAATAATAATACTGAGAATCAGCCTGGTATTGATAAGCTGTCTCTGACGTTATTGGCTTGTGAAGAGTTTATTAGACTTTACCAAACAAACTGTATGCAACCTATATGGACTGCTCAGGAACAGATGGCCAGAGTGCAGCCTGGGTCTATAGATTGGATTGTCTGACATTATACCACTTTGGGCCAAGAGGAACAGTGAAGACAATAGTGATGCTGTTACTAATTCGCAACAGGCGTAGATTTTCTCCAGTATAAAAATGAACTCTTTTAACCAACAAGCCTTTTACCTTTGCAAGCTTATGTAAACGAGTAGCTTTCCCCAACCACTGCTCAACAAACATGACCCACATAGTATGTGATCTCCAAATGCAAATTCCTTACATGGACTACTTGCGTTCAACATTGTTGAGAAGGCACTATCAGCACATAAGAGATTAGCTCAAGCTGCCTTCTCAGAAGAAGCAACTCTTGGCTGCTGTTGAAATTCTTCTTTCAGGTTTGTTCAGCCCACTTTCAAAAGTCTCATTTTACCTGCCCAAATGAGTTGGCAAAATCCATTTCACCTCTTCTTCAGTGCACTGCAGGCAACGCGCCCTGTCTGGCAGCAGTGCCAGCCTGGTATAAAGCACTCGTCTTTGCTTCGGTGTGGCTGTCTTTTGGGTTGGGCACACCAGCAGGCAATACACCAGAAGAACTTCACAGAGAAAACTGCTCAGAAGCAGCCAATATATACCAGTAAGGCAATACAATAATGGAGCCTTTCCCCTAAAAAAAGCATAGGCACTCAGGAAGCTGAACAGTACGGTCATCGGTAGCTCTCCATCTATCACAGAGTTCCAGAACACACCTGCACAAAAATGGAGGAGAGAATGGGATAGCTACAGAGGAGGTACCCTGGTTTCTCATTCCTTCTGCACCCCCAGCTCAAAGCCAAGATGGGAATAAACAAAAAACAAACAAACTGCAAAATAAAGAAACAAAGTCATGGTACATTTTCATGACAATCACAGAGAACCAAGCTTGTAGATCAAGACTAATCCACTCTCATATTTGGTCCTTAAAATGTAATTCCAGCAATGTGTAGTTGCTCACCCCTACAGTCCTTCAGTTACCTCTTGAAAGAAAAAAAGAAGAAGTGCCACCAACATGTAGAGATTGAACAGAAAGAACAACACTGCAGCCATGCCAGAGCTTACAGCACATTCTCACTTTGTTGCCATTTTCCATTAGCTAATATTGTCAGCTCTGCAGAGGTGAGATATGACTTACCCCAGAGTAATACCATCCAGATACAGAGGTTACTCTCGACTGACCCCAACCTAAGTGAGATTAGAGTCAACCCCTCCCCTTCCCACCTCTTTCATCAACTCTATATTTAACTGCAGATTAACTCATTTCCTCTTTCCACATGTGAGATTATAGTGCATCAAGTGCTGTCAGCTCAAGCAGAGCCTCAATGCATCCTCGTGTACATCAGCACTCAGTACATGTATTAAAGCATGACAAGGAAAAGAATGAGTCACACACTTCATACTCACAAAACCAAACGCTTCTTCCCGAGAAGTAAAACTGGCAGTCTGCCCACACCCCAAAATAGTAAAAGATAGCTTCAATTCTAATCTTCCCCCGTCTGCTACATAAATCTTCAAGACATAAGAAGTGCCACTATTTACCAACGTGTTTGAATGAAATGTGGGTCAGTGACCAAGGAAAAGGGTCAAACACACAGTAACTTGGCCTCCGGATACTGTGTCAGTTTCACTTTTCCAGGAGGAAACAATAGCCCCTCATTCCAGGGAGAGGGGAAACATAATGCAACAAAACCTCACTGGGGTCACTCTCACCATGTTTGGTTCAAAAAGGCCAAGAACTGTAAAACTGCCCAGGAAAAAGAAACCACAGCAGGGAAGGGGCAGAGAAAGAGAAGGCAGCGAATGATTTCTGCACCTTATGCAGTACCACTCACAAAGGGCTTTGTACAAGGGTGAACACGCTGCAGTCAAACCATGGTTCTGCACTCACTGCAAGGCAGACTCAAGGTTAGGAGAGAGCTACTCTGCACTGGAAGGGTGGCAGTGGCCACAGCTCCAGGGGGTGCAAGGATCCCACCACTGCTGTGCTTTGACCCTGGTAATAGCCGGCTCCCGGTACTCCCATGGAAGGCAGGTGCCTATTGCACTTGCATCCACCCTTTGCATCTCAAGAAAGCTAAGCAAGGAAGACAGTATGTTATTTCTACTTGACTTATCTGCAAATCACTTGGAGCCATAAGCTATAAGATCTTTATCACAGCTTGAGGTAAACACTAAGTGGCTGTAAATAAAGCTGTGACTTTAAATCCAGCCACATGAGTTAACTCCACAGTGAATATAATTTTTCACAGCTAACAACTATGGTAATGAATTTTACCTCAATGAACATGGAAAGGGTGAAGCATGCAAAATTCAGAACAAGAGCAAGTTTCTTGCCTTAGATTTGATATCAGTAATTGTTTAAAGTACAAGCACTTATTTTCCTCATCTCCCCAGTGCTAAAATCTCTCTTGTTCTAACACTTCAAGCAACAAGATCCCTTTAATTTTCAGTGGCTGCAATAACAGGCCTCAGTATTTCTGCCAAGAGTAATAGAAAAATCAATGTGGACAGTGAGCGGGGAAACACGCAGAAGAACCCCTGGCATTTGCTTCAGCAGAACAGCTGGGGTAAGTTGTCAATTCCCCTTGCTGTTTCTCCAACCACACTGCCTGGCAAAGGGGGCTATTAAAGGAAAGAAAATGCTCACAACAAGCTTATGATGCATCCCAAAAGCAATCACTGCGTCTCCATTATGCAAGAAACTCCAGGATGACAAACAGACAGGAAAGAGAAAAGGAACAGTGGAATAACAAAAAGGGGTCGGCTGTAGACTGCAGGAGCAATGGGGCATGTCAGGCAGACATACCATTGCCAGAGCATAATCTGTCTGCTCTAACACAGAGTCTGCATTGCCTTCAAATGAAATCACAAAATGTTGGACAAAGACAGACACAACTAGAGATTTGGCACTGCCATGCATCTACCAAATGAGAGATGATTATACACCAAAATAAAGAGAACAAAGAGTAAAGTGGCTGAATTCTGAATTCTCTCATGAAAATGAATTGATCGCTGCAGAGACCAATAACCACCAAGGTGGTGGTGATTCTCTTTCAACTCAGGCATTCCCAGAGGGTTGTGATGATTTGTAAGCATCGTCCATTTATATAAGGGTAGATGTTGAGCTGAAGGTGTCTTGAAATCTTTTTTCCTGGCAGTATGAGGTCACTTTATGGCAAACTTAGGACACATTTAAAAAACAACAGCAAACTTCCAGTGATTTGAGAAACTGGAAGTCTGAACAGATGGAAATGAGAAAATGAACAATGCACTGCATGGGGTCACTATCAGCTCACATAAAAGCTAACACAGGCATACTGTCCATGAGCTGTGTAACTGATGTGCAATACCCCTCCACCTTCTCTGTACATTAGCTCCATGTTGCAATGAAACAGCAAGCGTATGTCATGGGAGCAAGTCACATTGCTTGCTTCTATTCCCATCTGTGCATGACTGAGACTTTCTATTTTCCCCACTGAGGCTTTAAAAGATGAGTTCTTTTTCTCTTTCTTGCTCTTCTACTTCAGAAATAGGACTCAGACCCTGAAAACATGATCTGTTCTTGGCAAAGCAAAGGGCAAATGCTAAGGTTCTCAATCAGGACAACAGGAAAAGAAAAATGCTTCCTGTTCTAAAGAACAAATTCATGTTCTGTATTTCTTTAAACCTCATGTTGTTTTGATGTCTCTATACACAACAGAAGAAAATTGATTGTAACCAGTAAGAGAAAAATTGTCATGAGATTCCCTTCCAACTCTGTGTCTTGGGCTTTAACACTGCAAGTGACAAAGCAACTGGCAAAGTTACATCAGGCACGATTGGAGTGACACAAATAGTTAAGACCTCCTTAAAATTGGTTAAAACAACTAAGAAACATCCGCTCAGATGGCCTTTCTAGGATTCTAAAATGGATTAAACAGAGATTTGAGATCTCAGAGAACAGTGTTCGGGCCAGAGCATGCCAAGTTACAGCTACCATGCACTGCAGGGTACTGCTACAGGATGCTGAAGTGAGGAACACAGGAGGCAGTTTCAAAGCTGCTGCGGGTGCCGCTGGACTATGCAGCACACTGCCTATAGCTGTAGGTCCAACAAACATGATTTAAGATAATTTCTGCTTGCCTTAAGCACAAGAAGGTTGTAATGGGAGGAGCAGCTCTGGACAGGCATATGGACGCTGTCAAAATCCTGGAGACCCCATCATTGCCTGGACTGGGATTCACAATGTTCCAGGCAAGAGTTACGGAAGAATCAGGCAGACTCTTGGAGCAGTCAGGCAGCAAAACTGACTCGCTAACCAATGTATAATTAAATAATAACAAGGAACCTTGTAAGATTAGACAACTGAATCAAATCAATGCGTAAGAGAGCAAAAATGACAAACATATATTAAGGTTACAAGGGAAGATTAGAGGAATACTTAGCTTGAAAAGATGGAAGCAAAGAAGAAAAGCTGATTGATTTCAGGCTGCAAGTGAAGTAATGAATAAATAATTCTGAAGCAAGATTGGGATGTGCTCCTTTTTTATAGCTGCTCCATGCTATAAAAAGGCAGTAAATGTAATAGATATTCTTTCACAAAAATAATTCATAAAATGTGGCATAAAATCAGCCTGGGGAATTTATTACCAGAGGGCAAGGAGGGAATAGCATAGAGAAATAGCTTTACTGGCTTTCAAAAAGGATTAGACAATTATATTAACATAAATTATACCTACGGTTGGGAGAGCTACCTGCAGAGTTACAAAAATAAGCAGCCCAAAGGCACCTCTCAAATATTTGCAGCCCTGTACTTGTGCCTTCAGGCAGGGTCTGCCCTTTCTGAGTCACTGCTGGAATTAAAAAGGCTGTAAAATTCCTGTTTGGCCCTTACATGGTCTTGTGTGTGATGGGTGCACAAACCATGGGGGAGCACTAGTTCAAGTTCTCAAAAGTTTTGGATTGCACTAATGCCAGTGAGCAAGCCTACAGATTTTTCTGGTATAACAACTGGTATTTCTATTCCTCCAGTGAGCTGGAATGCTAAGGAGCAAATCACTTACTTTAGCACAACAGTCCTTCTCCCTGCCTCAGCTGTGACTCAGTCTGCTCCTATGAATGAAGAGGAGCATGAAAAACTCCATCTTTGGTCTTCATACTCAGACCACCACGAAGTACACAAAATTTAACAGAGCTTAGTTTCTTATAAAGTGGTTTTAAAAGCCACCATGTCTTCAGCAAAGCCCTGGTGCTAAAATACAGCCCAGATTTTTAACATCTACTGTTTCAGCAACTGAAATGGTACCAAAATGTCACTGCAAAAATACTGAAGTCTTCTCACGTAGCTCTAGTCAAGTAATAACATTCAGTCTTTAACCAAGAATCTCGTGGGTGATTCTCAAAGCTTGAATCCATCCAGAATTGCCAACAATCACTTATGCAGCTGCTCTATACCATATAAAATCTCCTAGTTGGTTAAGAATGGGCACGCCCAAAGTGCCACCTCCCAGACTGATGCACCATTGGGCACTGCACATCTAGTAGGGCCTTGTCAGTTCTTACAATATGTGATGTTTTCATAAAGCCAAACCTGATGGAAATAAAAGACTGTGTGAGAATCTCAGCTTTTGTCTGAAGTAAATAGAAAAGCCAACCCACAGAATAAAAACAGGGAGCTACTGACAGAGATGGTGAAGAGACAAACTTGAAGAACCAGAAGGCAAATAAAAGTCATTCTAATGTATATTCTTACATGACAAACAAAACCCCCTCATGATCCTTTAAGTGAAATTGCTTAATTTGGAATGGGGGAACCCACATGCTGATGCAAGAACATCTGAAGTGGCAATATCATGAACATACAACATGAACTTCGCACTATGCTCCAGGCATTCTCTCTCAGGAAGCACAGATCCTATTTTAACGCAAAGACCTACAATATCAGAGGGCAGAGGAGAGAAGACTCATAAATAAGAAGCTGAAATGCTGCCAAACAGAATGATTTTCTAAATGCTTGGTGACAGTTTCCAGAAGCCACTGTCTCCCTTTACTCATGCACAAGTGCTCTGGGTGCAGGGGGAAGAAGATGCTTTGCTCAGTTGAGAATCCCCTAACAGAGCTCAGTTACTTCCACCTGCGCATACTGAAACCCAGAACAGCAAACACCTTGGACTGCTATTACATCCTGCCAGGTGTCTGAGTCAAACCTGAATAAAATCAGAGGAATGCCACTCGTCACTGTCTCCACTTGGACATCAAGACATTGACTATAACTCTTGGAGTGTAGCCATCCAGCCAATTCCTTATCCATCAAGTATTTCATCCATCAAATCCATGCCCCTCCAGTTGAGAGACAAGAATATCAAGGGACGCTTGGACAACTGTGCAGAAGGCACAGCCATGCCAGTCTTGTGCTCTGACTGCAATTCCCATGACAGCTGGGGTTTTCTGCAAAGTCTGTGCTGTTGTAGCTCATACAGTAACCAGGAATCTTAGGTTTCAACTAAAACAGAAAATATTAATGTTGTGGGAATGCCTACTCCGCACAACACAGGGCCATATGGAGGTATGTGAGCAAGCTGCCACATACCTATGTCAGCACTGTGCTCCTGGGCACAAGGCAGGCTGCTCCAGATTCCCAGGTGAGATCAATCAAGCATTTATGAGTATTACTACTATAAATATACACAAGGCCTAGACAGCATTTACTTCTCACATTCCTAAAGACTGACTTCCCCTTAGAGACCCCATTTATCACCTCTGAAGGACCAAGCTGTCAGCATCATCCTCCAGAGCAAACAACTACCTGCACCTTTTGCAAAAGTGAGCACTGTACTTCCACTGCAAGAGTGATAATGGCTCCATGGCCTTGCAGAGCAGATACAATCCTTAAAGGGCTATTTCTTTATTATTTTTGTTGGCTTCATTTTTTTTTTTATTAAAGAACCATACAAATATTGAAGAACCTCAGCCTTCTTTGAGGCTACAGAAAATAAGTTTGAAAAACATCATCAAAAGCTCAGAACAAAAATCAAAATGGCGCAGAAAGATCCTTGTACTGTTTAAAAATCCATGTACCTCATAACAAATTAACTACAACCACCTTGTTATTGCATTGAAATTCCTTCTGTTCACTGGGATTCTATAAAAATGAAGAGGCAGACACACTTCATGGTTAAATATCTCATGGGATGTGAGATATAATGGTAATCCAATTAAGAATTGAGCACACTTGCTCAGGTTGTGCAGAACATCTCAGATTTTCTCTGTCTACAGAGAAATAGCACTAACATAATCAGTTCCTCACCCTGAACTGGGATGTGTTTGCCCCTTATGTTTTCACTCAGGATGGTGAAAGGGTAGTACAAAAGCATGACCTATGTATTTTTGTACATACTCCATCATTCACCAGAATAGATGCTGCCCACAAACCTGAATAACTGGCCTTTTCTCGCATTTCCCATGAGATATTATTATTCATATCTGTGAACCATTGATTACTCTCCTCTTGTTTACAGCTTTGCATAAAACACAAGCCAGCAAGTCAAGTTGTTTTTCGAATTCTGTAAGCATATTAAGCTTTCAGAACTAATCCTATAAACTAGATTCTCTGGGCTTTCAGAGCTTCCCTAATATGGTCATTAAATATCTGAGAGATGAGGACACCTCACAAATACTCGGATGAACTATAAACTTTTCAGACTTATCATTAAAAAAAAATAATCAGAGACAAAAGATAGGGCAGATCACAAATTTGTGCCAAAGGACAACTAAGCCATGTGCTTGACAAGAGCAACAAAGACGTCTAGGATAGCACAGACAGAACAGTCAAATATGGTTGCAGAACTTCAAAAGGGAGGAAGGATACTGTTTGTAAGGCTAAGAAAAAATGATCCAGTACTCTTGTGATTTGTAAAATTATTCTGAGGTGACATATTTCCATTTTTAAAAACAAGAAAAAGTATTAATATCTGAGAGAAGCACATGAATATCTGGCATTAGATATTCAAAAGAAGCTCAGCTTCTTTCTTATTCATTGATGCATAAAATTCTAGCTACTCTTACTGTCTTCAGAAATGTTTATACACTTAATCCAAGTAAAAACTTTCACCTGAGACAGTGCTCCCATTTATGAGACCACATCTCGGTTAGATGATTCTCTGTTAATCCTACACCTGGTCTTGTGGAGATCCTCATCCCCGTTAGACTTAAGGTCTGAAATTTTTACCTAAAGACTCCTTTAATTTCATGGAACTTTACAGGCTACACCAAATCAATGCTGTGTAGAAAAAAGCATACTGATAGAAAGAGGATAAATTCTCTTTTCATTCCTTTCACCTATCACCCATCATCTACCATACCTGCACTTTCTTAACAAAGGTAGGGAATTTTGCAGTCACTCCCAAGTAAGCAACTTGCTTGTCCTGGCTAAGGGGCTGCTGAACAGAGCCTGACCATATATTTGCAAGTGGAGCATGCTTTGGCTCAATCAGACAGTTTCCTCTAGATGGTAAGGGCTGGAAAGACCTTTTGAACATGACTGCATAGTAAAAGTGACACACATTTCAGAAAATCAGTAACTCAGCTGCTTTGTATTTGGCTATAATATCATAAATATTTTTTCCCATCCATCCATCCATCCATCCAGATAATAAAGGGCTTGGTTTTATTATAACACATCTGGGCTAGCCCAAATGATGCTGGGCCAAAACACTGTCAACAAGTTGTTCAAACATTATTAGTTTTATCCTAGAAAGAGCAAGGTACTCACTTGTCTTGGGATTTACTAACTAAACAGATGTTCAAACACTAACAAAGACATGCAATGTCCATTAGCTAAGCTGCCAGGATCTTAAGAACTTCCACTACATTGTACTCCCATTCTCAGCAACTGCAAGCCAGCTTTGTTCTGCCACACTTCCTTGTAATCAGAGCAAACAGAACTGCTCCCAGCATGACAGGACTGGAATGAGTTAGGAACATATCCCCATTCCAAAGATCAATATCAAGAGGCACACAGCATTAGACTCAGTTCTTTGTTTCTTGACTGCTAAAACCTGTGAAGTCTGAACATAATGAAGGTGACTGTGCTTAACTGTTATACCGTCATTTGCAACGTATGCTCATGGCCAACATATTTTACTCTTGAAACATGTTCAAACCTTAGAAGGAGAACTATTTCATTCTCAACTCTCCATAACTCATATATGGTATAGAGGCTCCCAGCTGTGTTATATGCCAAGAGAAGCTAAATAAACTTTCACAATAATTATTAAAAATATTCTTTTTAGAGAATGAGGGAGGTGAAGTGATCTCTGTCCAGAAGGTGCAGACTTTCCATAAGTTATGTTCACAGTAGGTACATATTTCTGTCACAGCGTACCAGTGGTATGTTCTTCACGCAGACCTGACCTGACCTCACCTCTTGCACAAATTAATCCTCTCTCATTTTGCTATCAGAAAATTGTCATGTAGTAATAAGAAGAATGTCGCATGTGCTCTGTGAAGAGGTGGGTAACTAAACATATTTTAATGCAGTTTAGACTATGTATCTGAGAGTTCGTTATCTCAGTTGTACAGAATGAAATCTTCCATAGCACACCAACTGGATCACTGGTGCACGTGTTTCCTGGAGGGGGACAGAATTCTGCAATGCAAAGCAATTCTACTCTGGTAACTTCCACAAATCAAATTTGATGTACATTGGCCCTTTTTATTCTCCTTACCATTTGAATAATTAATCAAAAAGTATTCAGGAAGCCTAACCTCAGACAGGTAAAAGGACAAGTTCTAACCTACAGCTTTCAGAAGTCAAAAGTCCATATATACAGAAGATGATATAACAGATTCAATACTGGTAACTAAATAGTATCTGCAGTTAATTAGCTTGAAGTATCTGAGATATTTTGTATTACAGATTTAAGGAAACAAACAAGACTGGAACAGTTGACATTTTATCTTCATGCATAACTATATTGTGTCACAAATCAAAGACCTCTCTATCAGCAGAAAAGCAGCACTGGCCCTAACTACATCAGGAAGTTCCAGCAGCACTCTGCCTTCAACAAAATATTGCAGGAGCTCTTCTGAAACAGGAGCCTAAACTTGCTTTCATCTTCTGTCAAATCTCATTGTTCCACTGTTGACACATAGAGAACAGCCTTAGGGATTCAATGCAGAGGTAGGTCTATCACCACCACAGGTTGCTCAAGCAGGCATCTCCTTGGTGGTTCACAGCTTTTCTACTCTCCATTTGCCATTCAAAGCTCTGCACTTTCCTAGCCCCAGGGTTCCTCTTCAGCCCAGACTGAGTGGGATGTACTTCACATCTCTGCTGCAGTAAATCACATAAATGCTTCGCATATTTGGCAAGCAATATCTTTCCCCAACTTCTTCTATAAGCAGATGCCAAGTCATGCTGTTTCACTGACTCAACTGCTAAAAATCAGAACAGCACCTTCCATAAAGCCCACATTGCTCTAAGACCTAGGTTTGAGGGGTTGGAGTCCGTCTTTTATTCTGAGACTATGACTGAAAGCCAAACTGCCGCACCATGAGGCCATTTTGGGGACATCAGTGCCTTTAAAGCAGTATTTTGTCTCACCCCCCACTCCAAGTGTAAACCATTCCTCATTCTTGGCTCCTGCACACAGAACATGAAAGGATGTTTTCTGAGGGCCAGAGGTAGCCATGTTTTGCAGCAAGTTGGCTTCCACCAGCACTCTTCAGAAAGCAAGCCAGTACAATGTCCTTGCTTACTGATCATGCTACGTTACAACACATCTTACAAGATACATAGTAATTGCCCAGAGTTGCAGAGAGGCAGTATTGGATTGTGAATCATTTGTGACAGGTGACAACACTGCTGGCAATTAGTCCAAATTGCCATGCAAATTGCTAGTGGCAGTCTATTACCAGATATAGCCCTGTGAGGAGAATCACTGTGAAAACAGACTGAGTGCACTGTTACCTCCAGGGCTGACTGCCAGTTCCAAATGTCAGGGTTGTGCTACTGCAGGTTTCAGAATCCTGTCCACCGTATGAGCCACTTGACATCTTAATAGGCTTGCCAAAACAAGAAGGGTTAGCTATTCAAACCCCTGTCTCTCTCTTGCATCAACAAGTCACTTATATTTTAAACACTGCTAACAGCACTTACTGACTATGGAGAAGGGTGATCAACACTCAGGAAAGCAGCCTTGCTTCTGTCAATGCCAGTATGATAAGTAAGGTGAAGAGGAAACATAATGAAAATATTTAAGCCTTATTTAGTCTCAGCAAAACCTTGGGTAGTTCAGCCTGATCTACTGCCAACCCACTACATCTGGACTTGGTTTCTGGTGAAAGCATCTACAGAAACAAATAAAGTGATATAATCCAGTCCTAAATAATGAGCAGAGTTTAGAAATAGTCTGTCATCACAAATGGAAACTATGCTGGTACAAAATAGCAAGAACTTGCCCAGTGATGCAGTAAGAGAACTGCCATCAGTGCTGAAGTCCTGGCACTCTCTTCTGAAAAAGACTTAAGAGGGGAATTTTAATGCTGCATTTCAGTCAGAACAAAATAATACATTTCTATAACATGTCATCTCAAGAACTTCATTGCAAGTCTAAGTTGAGAGCTGCCTCTTTCTGTGACTATGTAAGGGTTGTCCCTGCTCTGTCAATGGAGAAATTAAAGCACAGGCACGACGTTCTGTCTCAAGTCTCGAGGGAAATCAGAAATGGTGGCCGGATGAACTGAGTCCAGAGCGCAATTAATTGCCAGTAGACTCCTGAAGCGATAAAAAGCATCCTTAGTAATTCAGCAAGCCCTCTTCAGGCTCTGCTTCTCTCAACAACTGAAGTGATTTGGGGCTTTATGTCTACAATCAAAGTATTAACAGTTAATTAATACGCTTATACAGTGAAGTCCTGACACTCCTCAACAGACACCCTCCACAAGCGTGCCTAGAGAAGGACGTAAACAGCATAATGAAGAAACTGATAATGAAGATGACTCTGAAGAGAATCTCTTTCTACATAATAACCACTCCAAGACAACAGGATCTTGAAACCATGAGTGAACAGAAGTCACCTCCATATCAAAACTTTGTTGGACTGTGTGAAACAAGTTAGCTGCCCAGGGTCTTGTGAAGAACTCATCATGGAAACATCCATCCAAACTGGTCCTATCAGGAATCAGCTCAGGTTGTATCAATGATGCAGCTCAGCAGACAGCAGACTAAAATCTAACATCGCTACTACATATGGAACACCAGGCCCATGACTAAAGGAATTTAATACGCTTGGCAATCAAACCAGGTTTTCTTTCCTCAGTAATGCCAAAGTTGAAGACAAGGACACAGTATCTTACCACAGCTCCTTCCTCCCATCCCTGACAAAATGAATACAAACAGAACACCATTCTTCCTGCAGGAATGACAAATTGGGTATCCCCACATACCATAAGTTAAAGAACCCCCAGTACAGCTTTGGATATCAGCAGGCCTAAGCTTCAAGGAAACTACAAAACTAGGATTTATCCCTGCAACTACTTAAGTCTACGCACATAATTACTTTCACTATACAGAATTAGGTATTACCATAACTTTAAGGATGAAATCCATCCACGGGTCCCGAAGGAGCTGGCAAATGAAGTTGCTAAACCACTGTCCATCATATTTGAAAAATCATGGCAGTCAGGTGAAGTTCCCGATGACTGGAAAAAGGGAAATATAACCCCCATTTTTAAGAAGGGGAAAATGGATGAGCCAGGGAATTACAGACCAGTCAGTCTCACCTCTGTGCCTGGCAAAATCTTGGAGCGGATTCTCCTGGAAGGCATGCTGAGGCACATGAAAACCAACAAGGTGCTTGGGGACAGCCAGCATGGCTTCACTAAGGGGAAATCCTGCCTGACCAATCTGGTGACCTTCTATGAAGGGGCTACAGAACTGATGGACAGGGGCAGAGCAGTTGATGTCATCTACCTGGACTTGTGTAAAGCCTTTGACACTGTCTCCCATGACATCCTTCTCTCTAAGTTGGAGAGACATCAATTTGATAGGTGGACCACTCAGTGGATAAAGAACTGGCTGGATGGCCACACGCAAAGAGTAGTGCTCAGTGGCTCAGTGTCCACCTGGAGACCAGTAACGAGTGGTGTCCCCCAGGGATCAGTGTTGGGACCGGTCTTGTTCAACATCTTTGTGGGTGACATGGACAGTGGGATTGAGTGCGCCCTCAGCAAGTTTGCCGATGACACCAAGCTGTGTGGTTTGGTTGATACATTGGAGGGAAGGAATGCCATCCAGAGGGACCTTGACACGCTTGTGAGGTGGGCTGATGCCAACCTAATGAAGTTTAACCATGACAACTGCAAGGTCGAACACCTGGGTCGGAGCAATGCCAGGCACAGCTCCAGGTTGGGCGGGGAGGAGATTCAGAGCAGCCCTGCGGAGAAGGACTTGGGGGTGTGGGTTGATGAAAAAATGAACATGAGGCAGCAGTGTGCGCTTGCAGCCCAGAAAGCCAACGGTATCCTGGGCTGCATCAAAAGGAGTGTGACCAGCAGGTCGAGGGAGGTGCTCCTGCCCCTTTACTCTGCTCTCGTGAGACCTCACTTGGAGTATTGTGTGCAGTTCTGGTGTCCTCAACATAAAAAGGACATGGAACTGTTAGAACAAGTGCAGAGGAGGGCCACGAGGATGATCAGGGGACTGGAGCACCTCCCGTATAGGTGCTCTCATAGGCTGAGAAAATTGGGGCTGTTCAGCCTGGAGAAGAGAAGGCTGCGTGGAGACCTCATAGCAGCCTTCCAATACCTGAAGGGGGCCTATAGGGATGCTGGGGATGGACTCTTCATTAGGGACTGTGGTGATAGGACAAGGGGTAATGGGTTTAAACTTAAAACAGGGGAGGTTTAGATTGGATTGAGGAAGAAATTCTTTACTGTGAGGGTGGTGGGGCCCTGGAATGGGTTGCCCAGGGAGGTTGTGAATGCTTCATCCCTGGCGGCGTTCCAGGTGGGGTTGGACATAGCCTTGGATGGCATGGTTTAGTGGGAGGTGTCCCTGCTCATGGCAGGGGGGTTGGAACTCGATGATCTTGAGGTCCTTTCCAACCCTTACTATTCTATGATTCCATGATTCTATGATGTAGAGAGCTGCAGTTGCAGAAGGCTTCTGAGGCAGCACACCACTTATGCAAGTGCCATTGGACTTACTGAACAGATTTAACTTTGCCCCCACCTTGCCCTGGATACTTACATTCTTTGCAAATTCATAACAATTAGTTTTCACAATTATGTGATGTGTTCAGAAGAAAACTGTCCATTCCTAACAATTTCACATACGCAAAAAGGTAAAATCCCATTCAGCTCCAAGCAATCACCAAAGATACCACGCATGTTAAGCACTTGTAGCACAAAACTCTAATCTTTTTCCTTTTTCAGAAATTTTAGATCTTGCAGAAAGCTGCATTTTTAATTATCTCTTCATGAACATCTACTTTCTATTTCTCAACAAGACCAGCTACACAGTGCTTTGTGACAGCGAGAATCTTCCACAAAAAAAAAAGTGCTGCCAAAGCTTGGCTTGCAAACCAGCATACACATACAGGAACTTTGTAGAACATAATCCTCACTCAAGATAGCAATTAGTGATGCCACTGATTCTAAACAAGGACATTTCCACATATACAAACATGAAGGATAAGCAGTAATGGCAGGATCCACTTCACCTAACTGGAATTAACCCATTGTCAGGCATCTAGGCAGTTACCTCTGAGCTCAATGGTAAGTAACAAGGCCTTTAAGGGGACAAGTCATCCTGTCCTAAGACAGCCACTGGAATTCCAGTAAGCTGGAATGAATCACCACATGGCAGTGCTTTTCTTTCTCTCACTACAGCAAGAGGCTGGCATCCTGGTTTTCACTCAGAGAAATGAGATTTATGTCCCCTTAGGAAACACAGCAATAAACCCTCTGTCATGACCTTGGGTGGTAACAGTTGAGATCATGGACACTAGTTACACGTAGAACATAGCATATGGGCAGTATCCCAAATTTGCAGGGCTGCTCTCATTCCCTGCTACACGGACATGCTTAATAGTTTACAAAAAGAAAGGGAACAATAGGCACTGAACAGCCATGCAAATTTCTTTTCCTACCAGAATGGTATCTATGTAGTTAGGTAGCATCAGCTTTTAATAGACTTAAGTCGTGGATTTTAAAGCTGTGGTTTGTGTTTTGTCAGAGAAGTTGTTTACAACCAACCACATTTGGTGCAAATATCACAGCTGAGGGTATCAATTCCAGGCTAGAAATGTGGTTGTACTTAAATTAAAGACCAGGCCACATTGGAATATTTAGGATTCTGTGGCATTAAGATAACTAATCCAATGCCAGATGGCACAGTTCTTTGGTGAACGTGGTAGGTCTGAAACACTAAAACAGCAATTTCATAACATGGTCACCTTTTCACCTTCCCAAAAGTCCCATGGAGGCTGTGTGGCTCAGCACCCAAATGAGAGTAAATCCTGGCACACCCCTGCTCTGACACGGATGAGGCTAGGGCCCTTTACTTTAACGATGGATTTGGGTCTAGATTCCTCAGAGGAAATCTGTACCCTGGCTACAGCCACAGATCTGAGTATGGTTATTCATCACTGGTAGTCTCTGGATGCAACCACTTTGGAGTACTGGGGTATCTGGACAACTCTATCAATGATAAAATAATGGAGTTGATAAAGTGTAATGCATTTAAACATCAGCTGCTTAACATATGCTGCACTGGACATCACAAAAGGTAAGGAGTCCTCTCAGCTAGCTACACAGTTATCAGAAAAGTGCTGATTTACTCATCTTCAACCTGCTTTACTGCTACTCCGTTAACAAAACCCGGTTACTTTTTCTAATTGTCAACCAGGTTTCACCCCAGACATAGTCAATATTATTAGCTGTATTTAACAATCTCTTCAAGCAGATCCTCTCTATTCCAATGTTGACAGAGAGAAAAATACAACACCAAGAGAAGGATATATAGATTAAGTTCATGATAGATTTATGTACATTATGGATCATGTGAATCCAGAGACAGCACTAAGGAATGGAAATGGAGTGAGATGTTTCCTGAAGCATGTTTTAGATCATGATCATTTGTGCACCATAGACATCTCTTTAAGGAGATGACAAAAGCTCTGTGCCTATAACCTCCCACTTTCACAGACTAGCCATGCTGAGTTCTTTATTTAGGATCTGATTTTGCAACTTCATACACAATCAGCCTTTTCATAAGCAAGTCCACTGACAGCAAGGCAGTCACTCATGTAGGCAGGGATTTCTCTTGCAAGCAAGGGTTCACAGGCATATGCGAGTATGTTTGTATGTTCCTATTAAAATGACACTATTGTGGTCTCTTAATTTATCTAACAACCATTTCAGATCATATAACAAAACACCCTTACAGTAAATTTTTATTTTTACTTCTGTTATCACTTCAATACAAATCAATCGATGTTTTCCTGAGTTAGAGTGTAATACTAATTTAAGACCTAGAATGTCCTCAGGAAAAGGCAGCTCATCATGACAACAAAATGCTCCATTATCAGTCTGCAAAATATATGCGGCATTTGGAAAACAGCGATCCCTATATATCCTTATGAACTTACAGAAGGATCTGTTACACAATGCCATGAGCAACTGAGAGGTTGTTGTAGTATTGGGATGGAAAGGAACTGGCAGCCACCAACAGTCTTGTGACATAGCTAACATGGGACTGAACAACCTCCCACAATGATGCAGCCCTGCCTATCAGAAGTCCATACCATGCTTGAGGCTCTTAAATTCACAATCAATACACTGTTTGTCTTGATAGAACTAAGTTACTTGGATGTGGGGATGTTTTTCAGAGAGATATAAAATGCCATAAAACATTTTCGCTGATCAGCAGACAAATCAGTTCAAGTTAATGATGAGACACTCACATAGCACTATACATCTTCAAATGGCTGTGCAAACATTAAATTAGCTTTGCTGCATTTGTATGAAGTAGGGACATATTATTAGGCTTATTTTTACACTGGGGAAACAAAGAAGCACAAATTGATTTTTATTTTTTTTTTTAAGTTGCTGTGTATGTTTAATTCTGCTTCCACCGAAATAAATGCAAAAATCATCAGTGCCAGATAGGGACCCTTCATACCCCTCTGGCAGGGCTGAAAGCCTGTTTTTAAGTATCTTGACCTTGCAGGCAGTGTAATGAAGCCTTAGTGGAAATAAGAATTAGGCCTCCATCAGCTTGAATAGGAATAGAGTCACATAAGCACTCTGTGCTTTTGAAAATCTGCAGTGGGTGTCCACTGTTAAAAGAAGGTGATATTAACCAAGTTATTTCATTAACCTGTGCATAAAAAATGGCAAACACAGAAAGGCTGAAGGGATCTGGTAGTAATAAGAGCCCAGGAAAGGATGCTGACTAAGGTGGACTCCAATGGAGGGGTGAGGTTAGCTGCCCTTGCTGGATGCAAACATAGTGCATTCACTGTACATAGATAATTATTTCCATTAGCTCCTAACATGATTAAGACCTGAGAGATACTCTGTGTGTGAATATATATCTAGGACTTTGGACTGAAATGCAGTTTTAAGAAAACCACCCAAGTTTGTTTAAAACTCCATCAATTCAGTAAGTTGTTCCCTTCATCCTCCCCCTCCACCTCCAGTGGTTATACTTTAACCATGTATGGAAGAGATTTCAGAGGTCTGAGTCATTAAAACCTACAGAGAATAAAAAAGCTTGGCAAATATGAAAGAAAAGCATTCCAAATGGCTCTGAGATAGCCTGCTCTCCCTTGCTACTGAAGTTGTGATAGGTGATTTTCCATGTGCAGGAGTTGTCTATTTGAGATTTTGGACAAGTCTATAAACTTAATTACACACAATGTGCCCCCATAATGGTTCAAATACAAATTATCATGTCAAGAACTGTGGAAAACCTTTTGATCTTATTAAAAAAAAACCAACAAAAAAAAACAAAACACCATAACCAACATTTAATGTAGTAGTATTGTGTTATCTGCAGACGAACTTCCTGCCAAATATTCTTATCCCTCCCAAAAACTATGGTATTTTTGGGTAATTTCTTATTTACAACCCTTCAGTGTGCATGAACAGCAATGTTTTCCCATTTTTAAGAGTGGCTGGTCGCATGAAAAGCTCTAATACAATTTAAAAATCACTGTCTCCTCTTGTGGCATACGACTTACTGGAGAGAACATTGCAGCAGTCTTCCTCTTCCCTGTAAGAAACAGGCATTCAGGAAGGAAAAAAAAACCAAACCAGCAACACTTTGAAGAAAGATCCAGGACACAGGAAATGTGTGGAAGCTTACACGATAAGACATTCCCCGTAAGCATGTGGAATTTACCATGTACAACATCCTGCTCCTGGTAACAGTGTGAGAAGCAAGTAGAATTAACGGATATGTTCTACTCCCCCCTTCCCTATTTTCAGAAAGCATTTATCCACACATCTACCACGTTTGCCTTTATGAAAAACAGATTTCTGATTATACTCAACTTTCAAACCTTTTAGGATGTTCCCATTCACAGTGCTGCAAAGTAATCACAATTCAGTGTGATGTTTTCTCCCTGAAGATAATGCAGCAGGACTCAAAGAGCTCATTGAGGAACTGGGATTTAGGAAATCTGAGCCTTATTCCCAGCCCTCTGTAAACTGCACTACAGAACAGTGTCTCATTTTCTCTATTAGAAAACAGAACTAAAAGCACCAGTCTTCTTTTCAAGCACATAAAAAATTGATCAATACTCTATAAAAGCTTTGCATTTTTATCACCATGTTAAACACTCAGTCCTCCCACTCCAAACCAACCAGATTTTGACAGTTACTTGCTGCATTCTCCCAAAATATTCCAAACAGCATTTACACCAATTCATCCACAGGAGCATTTCTCAAGAGCAGAGATTTCACTTACTCATGTGCCAATCCAGAATAACTGATTTCAAACACAGTTACAGCCAGCTCTATTGCAGTAAATCCAAGATCTGGCTCTTATCATGGAATCTGATCCATGCCAGTACTTACAGCCACACAGATCCCAACCAGAGAGAATGCATTCATCTGTCCAGTCACAAAAAACACCTCAAGAACAGACAACGCAGGGAAAGACAAAATGATTCCTAGTGCCACTTGATTTCTGATGGCATCATTAACAATTCTCTTACTTCTACAAATCCCACCTTCCTTCCTACCCAGTCATTCACAACATGAATAAATTGGGAAGAATGAGAATACTGAGTGCACTGAAAGAAAAATCCACCTATACCTTTTAACTACTTCATAGATGACTACTTCATAGTCTTTCTATGCATACCATCCACAAGAAGGTATATCATTACAGACAATTAGTACTCTATTCTTTGTAAAATACATTAATTTCAAATAATCTTTAAAGAATCACTTGTGTATCAGGCAGAAAAATCAAGTGGGAGGTGTCCCTGCCCATGGCGGGGGGGTTGGAACTCGATGATCTTGAGGTCCTTTCCAACCCTTACTATTCTATGATTCTATGAAGACTCTGAAGAGTGATCTGCAACACAGGCTAGCAAGATTTGAGTGCCAAAAACATATCATAACCTGGCAAAACTACGAGACATAGGCAAAAAAGAAACAGACTTCAGAGTTTATTCTCTGTGAAAATTAAGTGGGTCTTAAGAGTCTTGGGAGCTCTGAACATAACACTGTGAGAATTCAGAAACTAATCAAGTCAGGGGCTGAATGGGGTTTCTTGTATGACAGGACACCCCTGAGTTATGTGTTCTTGGCCCTGAAGAATCTACCGCAGACAGAACCAGCAGATTTCAATGGCATCTAAATTTAGAAGTTACATTAAAACATGTTCATGTGCAAAACATCATTGCAGCTTGCCTAGTAGGGGATATGAACACATAAATCTCTGCTTCCCTCCATTCAGATATTACCAAAACCACAAGCAAAAATAAGAGATAAATATGTCAGTTCTGTGAGATAACTGAAGTGAAATAAAGGAGACATGTTCTATGTGATCGATGTGACTCTTCCCTAACAAAGCTTTTAGCAAATCTTTAATTCAGCATATGCCTTCTGTACAAATACAAATGATGCAGTTACCTGAAATAGTCTGTTCCCGTACTTCAGTATTTTTATTACAGTGTTATCTAAAGGTCTAGTCAAATCCTATCCCTAATGTGCTAGGTGTGAATAACACTATAGTCCTATCAGACTATTTCACAGCCAATACAGACAAATGAAGCATTATTACATTCACAGGTGGGGAAACTTAATGCACACAGATCAAATCACACATTAGAGATCACACAGAGCATGTACCACACAAATAGGTATTAAACTTATTCCTCCTAGTGAGCTTCAGTTCATTGCCAAAGCATCTTGTTGTCTGCCACAGGGCAGGCTGGAAATGCTGCCATGCCCACTTATGCCTCCAACTAGTTATTTCTTTCTCTCTTGTTGTCCATGGACTATAGGTGTGCAAGACAGTAAACTACCACATGTTGGTCATACAGAGAGGATATTTTGCATCAGGAGAGAGCATTCAGTCACCTCAGAAGAGTCTCATAAGAGAAATCTCTCTTCTCAGTCAGGAAGCCCTCTACAAGGTGCTTTAAAAGCTACTAACCACACTCTGGGTTCTGACTCTCCCTCTAAATGACTGCCTCTATTGAATTGTTTGCCTCAGGAAGTTGTGGAATAACAAAATTTGTCATTTAAATTTCAAGGAAATCATCTGGAAAAGCGTGACAGGAAACTGAGACAGGGCACTCAGTACTGCTCAGCCCCCTGAGATCAAGTCATTAACAGCCATCTCCAGTCACTGATAGGAGAACTGGGAAGGTATTGGTGGGTGCTTGAGAAAGCTGTGCTGTTGCTCCCTTCTTCACTTGGAAGCAGCAGCAGGTAGCCCTTTATTTACAACAATATAAAACACAGCTCCAGCCTACCAGAATGACCATGTTACTCAGCAAGATGATGAATACCTAAAGGCAACATTAAAGTTGAAGTACATCATGAGACAGAGAGAGGGTTACTATCATCAGGTATTACTCAAATCTACCTAAGCCAAAAAGTGTTTTTTAAATGACCCTAGAGAATTACTGCTTAATTTAAGCCCAGTTTTCCTAACCAAGACAAGCTCATAGCCTGGAGCTATGTCAGAATAAAACCCAGATCAGCTGCAGTTTTAATTTCTCAGACCAAAGTCTATAGAAGAGCTCTGGTACCAAAGAGCAGCAGCTGAACTGCTCCACACAACACAGCATACGTGTGGCCATAGGAATGCTCAGAGTAGCCATATGCCATTATGGAGAAGCACAGGCTATTTGCTGCCATGTAAATCTCAGGTGAAATGAACACTGCAAGGACAGATGCTTGTCTTAAAGTCCAAGCGTCTGCATGCTCACAAAAACTGGAACTTTCAAAATGAAAGGAATTCTTATTGTGAAGGCGGTAGGGAACACTGGAACAGGTTGCCCAAAGAAGTGGTAAATGTTCCACCCCTGACAGTGTTCAAGGCCAGGTTGGACAGAGCCTTAGGCAACACGGTTTAGGGTGAGGCCTAGATCTTAAGGTCCTCTCCAACCCTAACTATTCTATGATTCAATGATTTCTGCCAGCATAACCAAGAAAGACCTAACCCTAGGTCACATTTAAATTGTTTTAACTGTGTTACTAATTATTGTGTCAAATTATCAAGTTTGAGTCTGGCCCTAAACAGTTCCAGCTGCAGCAGAAAAATCTAGAACCAAACCCAAAAGTTTCTAAGGCTTAACATTAGCCTCAATTCTCTCTTAAATTAAGGCAATAAGTTCAGCTCCAAATTTATTACAGTGTCTTGAAGTTCAGCCCATTTTACTAGCAGTTTTAGTAAAAACTCTCTCAAATTTGCAATTAGATGCATGGCATCTCTTTTACTTCTGTTTCAGGATGTTCATTTGGGGAAATTTAACAGGCAAGAGATGCCTATCTAAGAATGGAATCAATCAGGAATGCAGTTACAAGAAAAAGAATTTCAGCAGACCACAAAAGAGAGAGGAGAAAAAAAGAAAACCCTGCTACAAGAATAGTCCAGCAAAATGCAACTGTAGTGAGTTTGTGCTGCTTCCCAGTACTCCAGAGGGAATACTGCTATTTGCTGAGTTTAGTGAATGTAATCTAGTGCCGACGGAAAACCAGAAAAAAAAACCGTGCTGCTGCTTTCACCATTTTCTAAGTTCTGCTTCACATGAGAAAGCATATGAAAGACAGAGAAATTATTGTACTACTGTGAAAGAGGACAGAAACTTGCAAAGCAGATGTTCCCAGCATACATAAGAGGGACTGATTAGACGTTCAATAAAACTGTACAATCAAGATTAAAAAGTCACTCAGCAGGCAGAGATAAATTAAGAAATAGGAGACTCACATGGTATTTTGGAAACATCTGCAGCAGTAAGTAACTCTCATTTTGTTATACAGTAAAAGGGAATCAATACTTTCCACTAAACATCATACACAACACAATTTGAATTACTTTCCTCCAAGAATCTCAGTATGCAACTTTAGGGAATTTATAAGTAATTCAGAACAGTTAACAGGAAATGTAAATTGAAGTAATTCAAACAAAATCTATCTACAAATCCAACAGATTGAAAAGGTCTTAAATCTTCCAAGGTTTTAAATACTTACTTCTTGCCGCCAAAATCAAATCAGTTGAATATCCAGGAAAATTTTCAAAAGCTTGCATTAAGGAGCTTAGAACAGCTCCTAACTAGCTGAGAACATGATGTAGCTTTTCCTTTGGACTGTCCAGCTGCAGGCATTCACTCACTCAACATAAGCATGATACTGTAGTACAGCTTTTTACATTGTGATGCCAAGGAGGGGGGAGGGAGGGGAAAGCCCTTCCCCAAAGGTTTTCGTTCAGCCCACTCATTAAAATTCAGAGTGGAAACAGCTGCCATAGAAAGGAAAAGGATGTCCAGGCAGTTTTTGATTAAGTTGCTTAGGTGTAATATGGTTTCATTCTGCAATCTCTGAAAGAAAAAAAATTTTTCTTCTGAATTTAATTTTTCCTCTGCCTTGCTCTTAAAGAAACTGGCTCTAACTCAGCTTGGAAATAGGTACAACACAGTGGATAGCTGTGTTTTCAAAATCATTACATTTCGCTGGAGGAAAACAGATCCCTAAAATATCCTCCCTCTCCTCTCTGCAAGGACTAGTATAAGTACATGTGCGCTTTATAACACTAAAATCTTCACGTAATGTAATCCTCAATTAATCTCAAATGACTGCCCACCAAGAAGTCTCAAGGAAACAACAAATACTAGCTCACAAATAGTAACATTTAGAATTGATAGTATGCCTCTTACAGAGTATCACCTCAAAGTTAAAACTAGATAAGGAACAGAGGAGGGTGGTAAGAACAATGAAACCTCCTCAACTGTTTGACATGGGGACGCTGAATCAATGAGGATTCCTCAGGCTGAGGAAGTGCTGGCAGAGAGGAGATGAGACCGCTCTGTTACATTGTAAAAGGCACCAAAAATGCCAGTCTGGTAACAACAGCTCATTTCTTCGGGTAACACAAGAACTAAGGGGCCAAGAACAGAATTGTTTAGGTAGAAGTTTTAAACCACAGAAGAAGTACCTTTTCACATTATACATAATTGGATGCAGAGCTCATTGCCCCAGGATCTTGTGGAGGTCCACTGTGCGAGCAAGCTCAAAAAATTAAATTCAGAAACATGAAAGAACAATCCTAAATTAAAACTTTCAGCTTGGGAAGTTATTAAGCACAAGTAACTAGAAGGTGTGGATATCTCAGGTGAAGCAGCAATTTGGATTTGCCCTCTACATTAACCTTTCTACTAAATCTGTGATTCTGACCACTGCCAGAGCAGCAGATGTCATTAGAATGATCTCTGAGCCACAACTGTGCCCATTCTTATAGTCCCATTTACCTAACTTTCACAACAGTCCTTAATGAGAAATTGTCTGTATTATTAGATCCATTTCAGAGATGGGGAATCAACTATGTACATTAAGGCCCAAAGCAGCACAGCTCTTCGGAAACTCTGACTAGTAGCCACAATTTGACATTTTGGTACTACCCTTAAAAGTCATCCTGAAGTGACTTTGCACATCTCAAGGGCAGCATCTGACATGTCTTGTCCTTCAAAACCCTGCACTTGTGAATCTTTCCTGCTCACTCCAGTATAATTACCTCAGTGTAACTACTTCCATGAGCAAAGTTATTCACCAGAAGTTTTTCCATAATGATGTCAGTAGCTATTACTCCTATTTTCTGCTCTCTCTCCCTCTGCCTACAGTTAGAAAAACTGTATTCTGGTCGTGAAATCCTACTGTAGCAAAGCTATTTTAATTACACGCATACTTTTTATATATTGTCAAACAGCATTTTTCAATGTGGCACAAGCAGGCAATCACTGAGTAATGGCTGTTCTTACAGCAGCAGCTTGCAAATAGTTTATGCAAGCAAGGTTGTGTTTGCCTGTTTTTGCTTTTTCTTCTTTTTTCTGTTTTTAAAAATACCCTTGTAGTGGCCAAGCATTCACTGTGTGGCAAAAGGCGTAACTGCCCACTTCAACCTTGCTGGTTCAACAGCTAGTTTTAATTAATATTGAAAACCAAGATACTTCAACGCAAAATAAGTGAACTGACTTGAGATCCTCTTCAGATCAAGTCTGAGAAAAGCAGCCACAAACTCTGTTCCCCTTTTCTGCTCCTAATTTTAAACAGGGGCTTCATAGCTGTTTGTCTTTCTTTGTGTGTTTAATGTTTCCTGGAGGCCTGCAAAGGCATGCAAAATATTTTAGTTCAGGGCCTCTATATGGTTGTAATAGGAAATGGATGTCTCCCTTTAAGACACGGGTTAGTACAGAAACAGAGATTATCTGAATGACTGCAGTCTTGAGTGCTTATTTCAAAGGGAAGGAAAGGACAGACAAATATTTACTGCTTTACATTCACATTGTAGAATACAGATGCTGCTTATTTTTGGTTACTTCTTGTTAATTAATCCTGGTACTGTTCTCTTTGTCATAATTTTTCTTCATATTAAAAAGAAAGTTCTGATTCTATCTTTGCCAGCTAGTTCCTTTAAGCTGCAGAAGGGCCTCATAAAGAGAGAGCTTTCTTCTAAATCCTGGGCTGATCAAGACTTTAAGCTTGTACAAGATGTGTGGTCACCAGGACCTAGCAAACCACAGACTGTGATTTACCTAAGAATACATCTTTCCTTTGCAATTCTTCACACCTACATCAAAACAACCTTTTGGGAAAATTCTGAGTGTTTCGGTGTGAGCAAGTTAGAAAATAGTGAAGACACAAACATAAACAAGGCTTTGCTTCTTACCTCATTTAATCCAACGTGAAGAGTATGTTCCATCTCCTTCCCAGCAGGGCAGGGGATGACAGAACAAGATCCGATGTTCTATTTCCTCCTGTACAGACCTTAATTGATAATCTTCAGGTTCTGATCTTTGATCCACTCACGGCAGCAAACTCTGACCCTTAGTCTCCTTCACCACTGTTTCCTGACAGGTCTATCCTTCCTCTCCTTCACTTTACTACTGCTAAAGAATCAGCAAAATTAAAAATAATTTTGGGACAATTTGCCTTTCCTAGATGCAATCTTCTCTTCTTCAAGGCTTGAACCAAAGCTGATGAAATCTCTCTTCCCCACTCCTTCTTTCCCTCTCTTAATTAAAAGTAGCATGGTAAATCAAGAGGACTCAAGAGGGGCATTTATCTTCATCTACTTGTAACTACACCTTTCATGTCAGAAGACACCAAGGAAATCACTGATGGAGTAATTCATGAAGGTGCAATGTGGTGGAATGATGGTTATCAAAACAACAACCAAGGTGCAACCAGATATTAGTTCAGTAGATGAACAAGATCAATACAGTGCTGAGACATGTTCTGGGATGCTCCTGTGTGCATTCCTCTTTGTACAGCAACTCCACCAAAATCTCCTAAAATAAGCAGACTTGTGACAATTCAATAGCTGGATAGGAAGTCCCTTAGGTGTTACAGAGGGAAATGATGGTTCAATAAATGATATTTTCCTCTAAACAAATGCCTTTGCACACAAATGTTTTCACAGATCGGAAAAATCATTACAGCATTTGGAGGCGCAGCTGAATAGCCTTCAGCATGCCCAGTTGATGAGTTACACCTGTACTACGAGCTGAAACAATGTAACAATTTCTTGCAGCATCTGCAATCCAACAGGATTTTCTGAGCAGCTCCTCAGAGTTTTCATCTTGCAACATTTAAAAAAAAAATATATATAAAATTAAACTCTTTTAAAGTATTAAATCAGGTTTGAGATACCAGTGAGCTTCTCCCAATTGTCTCTTCCTTACTCACTTTTCCACTGGATGGGGCAAACAAATGAAAAGGAAAGGAGAGCAAAGGTATTCAGGTTAGGAAAGGAGAAACAGAAAGGATGGGAGAACAATTTTTCAAGGAAACAAGGGATTTCAAAGCTGAAAAGTGAAAAATTTTGTGTCCTGTTCTGAAAACATAATGCAATTAATCCTGCCATTAAAACTTAAGATTTTGCTACATTTTGTATTACAGTTTTCATCAGCAATTGTTTCTTTCTGGAAACATTCATAATTATTTCAAATTCAACACCAAGAGAGAGATGGGAGTTATAATATAAATGGACTGGATGGCTAAAATGTATCAAAACAACCACCATTTGGCTATTGGTTCTGGAATGGCAGGTACTGTATTACTAGTGATGTTACCTTTGGAAAATTTGCAGTGATTTTATTAATACACAGATTATTAACTTTGGCTTTAGACATTGTTTCTATGATGTAATCAAACGGTTCATGGGATCCTTCCCAAATTCTGCCATGTTCGACTTTTTCAGGCCATTTCTACAGTGTACCCTTACAAACAGCTTTGTGTTTTCACAAAGATCACTGAAACACTTCTGGTGGACAATATCTATTGGTCTCTCATCACAAAATCCTAAAACATAATGAATGGCTACTGCTCCTTAACCAGCATCTGCAAGCACACCAGTGGGCCTCAGAAATCGGACACAACCCTAGATTCTAGTGGCAGAACTTCAGGATGAGCTCTCAATTCCCACTTTCAGCCTAACATATACTAATAAATTCCTCAGTAGTGCTACCTTTTTTTTAAAAAATAACCACTTTCTCAACCAATATCAGCAAGTTGCCCATGCCCATCATTTTTCACAACCATGGAAGACAAGATTCATTTTCACTGAGGTTGCCACAAACTGCCATGCTTACACTGAAGTCCCACGGGATATTTTAATACCCATCCTGAGCACAGAAGGCTCAATTTTCTCAGGATCCATTAAACAATGCACATGTTTTATGGAACCAAACTGAGATTGATCTAACTCAGAAATCTGGCAGGCTGAAGCAACATGATTAAGCATCAGAGATGATGAGCAGAACCTCAACAGTCTCAATCTGTTCTTTGGATCACAAAGTCTCTCCCTTGCAGCTAGCTTCCCCACCCACCCTGAAAGCATGCTGCTTTGGGAGTGGCTTTTCTCGAGAGGGAAGCGAAACTTTCTTTTAATGTGGTTCATGGAAAGTTTTGTTGGCTTTTTTTTCTCCAGCCCACCTAGGCTGGAGAACAATACTAGTCCCAGCCCAAAATCCAGTATAACTTTGCCCATCTGTGGACAGTTATTTTCAACTTGCAAGGAAGCAATCCCACAATTGCAATTTCTTGTGGCTCATTATGGGAATGGTGGTGTGGCACAACCACAGAAAGAGCTGTACTGGAATGGTTTGAGCACTGTTATGGTGGAGCACTTCGAGATGCTTTCATCCAAAAAAAAAGGCTTTATAAAAACAAGTATTAGATCAGTTCTAGGGCAATTGCTGTATCTAAGAATAGGAAAGACTTCCCATGAATTCAAAGAGTAATAGAGACAACTGGATATACAGGATTAATTTTATTCTGATTTGTCGTTAATGATAACTATGGGATAAAGAAACTCAGCTGGGGAGTGTAAACAGTACAACCATCAGGCATAACAAATTTACTTCTGATCTGAAGTCTATCAGTAATATGAACCCTGTTACTACCTTCAATACCTGAACTTTAAGATCGGTCTCTTATGGGCAACATGAAAAGAATATGAAGTCTGACAACCAGAGAAACAAGGCCGGTGTAATTTCACCAATGCAGAAGAAATAAAAATACTTTCCAGAAAAAAGGACCTGGGAGATGCCACAGTTGATCATATAATTAATTTACATAACTCAAAAGCCTTTATCAGTACCAAAAGCCTCAAGGCCACATACAAGAAACCAAACAGCAATTCTGGGAAAGATGCACCTGGGCATCCCTCCTGGTTGAGAAGACATAAACCAGCTTCCCCACTCCAGTGAGGCACCATTTTGTCTTTGCTGGGTAAGGTTTTAGCTGGGTTCATTCTCAGTTTACCTGACCATATCCCATCAACACTAGAGCTAACACAAGGGTGAAACTGGGGTAGCAGTAAAGTGGAGGATATCTCAGTGGCAGCCAGGACTTGATCAGTTTACACCAGTCACAAAACCACAGCTTCACAGAAGAACTTAAAAGTTATTCTACAGTTTAGCGCAACAAAGTAAAAGCCAAGAGAACAGACTGAGTAAGCCAGGTATTTGAGAACAAGTATGATTGTCTGTACTTTCAGAACAATTCACCCCGCACTTCTGAAGACCTAGAACCAAGCACCTGAATTTACTCTTACGTGCTCTGCTCAAGGTCATCTAAAGAACCCATGGCACAGTAAGAAGCAGAGCCTGGAAGCCTTAACCTACCCTCTTTGGCTTGCTTAATCTTCTCTAGGCACCTCATTTCCCTCCCTCCATGAGGAGCACACCATTTCTGATAAATCATTCTGTATGTTTACCATGTACCCTGCTTTCAGCACAAGGTCAGAGCACCCTGTTCCTTTCCCTGAGATAGGTCTAGGTTAAAGGCAGTTGTAAGATTCACAGACACTCCAAATTTTCACTTTCAGTCTAGACTAGAGAGGTGTCTCAATCACAAAGTTCCAGTCTGGGTCTTCCCTCAGTCTCTTTCTTTAATTTGGTGGAAGTTTTATCACTAGCTCTGCCTCCTCTCTGGATCTGGCTGAAGCCTTATCCTAGCTCTGCCTCCTCTTCTCTCCTGTTTCTCACTGCAGCCCTGGTGGTCCCTTGCATGCAGCACAGCTGCTTCCCCTTCTCTTTCACTGAAGCTTATTTCTAAAATGTCCCCTTAGAGCAGATGTTTCCCATGTGTTTCTCCCTTTATTTTCTTCCCCACCCCCACATGTTCCAATGCAAGTAATAATTTATCTCCTTGATCTTTCAGATCCAATCCCAAAATAGTGCAAGCATCCCTTAAACAACCTGGCCAGCTTGGCTGGGGCAGGCAAAAAATATCAGTCTCTACCTTTTCCCCTACAATAATACACTGGGAGGAGATAAAAAGAAAGCTTAACCTTGGCACAGCCTTTGGTTCCTATTTCACCTTCAGACTATCAGCTTTGGCTTTGGTATTTTTTGGTTTTCTTCAGGGATGAAATTTTATTTCTTGGAAATATTTTGCTAAGCAGGAATAATATCTGCATCATTTCCTACTTTTCCTTCTACCTCATCCTTGTGGTTTTTTAGCTGCCACTTAAATCTTCTTTACAGATACAAACCTGAAGTTTATAGACACTTTACAAGTCCCATCCCCCTTCTCTGTGACATTTCCTTCTCTCCAGCTGTCGTTCCTTGGCACCAGGGCCTGTAGCGGCAGTAGACTTTTATACAAATTACCTTTGCTCTGCTTCATGTTTCTAAACTTGGTTTTAATACCAGTCCAATTCAAGCAGTCCAATTCAAGCCTGTTTCACAAGCTTATGTTAACTGCAGATCAAACTTAAAAAGAACACAGCTGGATGGGGCCTGTAACCCCAATGCTAGGGTAATACAACTTCCTTTTTGGGGGAGAGGGATGGGTACAGCCCTGCTTTGCAGTATTATGTTTCTCTGAGCAGGTCTACTCATTTCAGGCCAAGTCCTGAACACTGTCACTGGTCTACAAAAGAAGCACATAGCCACACTCCATAGGCTGGTCAGCCAGCCCTGTCCCAAGGAGTGAGTAAGCATCTGACTATGAAGTACTAGCAGCTGCTAAGAGATCAGATCAGCAGAAGAACCCAAGCACCCAGAAACCTGAAACTAGAAACTAAAGTCATCCAGACTTTATCCAAAACAAAGACTTCTGGCTGGAAGCTTACACACAGTCCACAAAATACTTCTCAGGAGGGGTTTCATTCTCTAACGTCCTAACTCTGGTCTCAGTTCCAAGCAGGGAGTACCCAGTAGCTGTGCTGTTTCTCTGCATTCCACAGCCATGGCACTAGCCACACTGCAGAAACACTCACATATAGACTTGAGCTGGCAGAGTCATCAAGCAGGAGGGACAGCATGTCTGGCCTTCTCGCTTCATCGGCAACTATGTCAGACAACAAAAGCTAGCGACAGGATGTCCCTTTTCTGACAGCAATACTTCTGGATTTGCTGTCTCTGTGCAAGTAGCCCTCCAATGTGTGATTTTTCCACATTCCGTGAGTGCTCTGATAAAATTGCTGCATTCAGCCAAATGTTTAGTTACTCCTCTGATATCTGCATACTAAAAATGACTCTGCTGGTGAGGGAAAGCAAAGAGAAGTGTAACGGTCTGAGAACATTAAATACAGTGTTGGGCAAAGAAAAAATTTGCCTTCCAAATGCCACACACAGATTTTTTTGCAGGGACAAAATGGGCACGTAGGCACTGAAAAGCCCTAAGTGAAGACCTTCATTTCATTTCCAGCCTTACCCAGGCTTTCCCCCCAGGACTTGAGCTGAGTCATTTTATCTTCCTGTGTTTCATAAACAGGCAAAGTTTACATTAACACTACATGCATCAAGGTTGTATACCCAGAGTCTTTCACTATACTTGCACTATGTACAGATCTCAGATGAAACCTCAAGGCACCACAAAACAAAACTGGCAGAAACCTGCATAATTTTGTAGCAAGGCCATGTAATTATTCTTATGAATAATCTACTAAGAGCTTACACTCGTTAGTTGTAATAGGCAAAAAGCTTCCCAGCAGTATGGGCAAGAGTGAATGCATCTGAATGATGCATCTGGCTGTGTCGAAATTGCTGTGGAGCCCTGCTGCTTCCAAGACTGCCGACACACAGTGAGGAGAAAAAGTAGCAACTGATGCCACTTCTTTCTCAACACCAAGTATGTCACTGTTTTGTGCACTCTTTCTTTTTGACAGTTTTGGTTTCTCAGACCAGAGAGAACCCTTTTTTGGGGGGGGTATTTTAGGGCTATCTAGCTGCCTAGATAGCTTTGCTCAGAGTTAGCCTCAGCATCACTATCTTTTCCTATACAGTCCACTAGACTTACAGATTTACTGAGACTCCATTTGGCTGGAAGCTCATCATGCAGTGTTTCCTGTAACTCCCACATAGGCCACATTCTGGGCAACAGGTAAAAACATCTGCAACACCCTTTGTTTTTCAATTTCTTGATATTATTGTAAAAAAAGAAAAGGAAAAACTGCAGGAAGCCACTAGAATTCATTATTAACTAAAAGAAAAGAAATTCAGTTCTGGAAGCACCAAATCAATAAAACAAGCTTCCTTAGGTGGAAAACAGAACAAAAAAAAAAGTGCAGAGCTCCAAAGACCAAGGTAACAAAGGAACAGCTGCATTTTGATCAGAGTAAACCAAAGAAACTATACTTGCTGCTTTTCAAGACAGACACTTTGAAAGATTTTTTTCCATCCAGCTAGTATGAGAGAATATTGACAGAAAACCACCCGAAGTGTCCCATCCTCAGTATCTGCAAGATGCTTTCAGTCAGATCTGGATATGAAGTCATCTCTGCTCGAATGTTAAAAAGTGGCAAGATGGCCATTTAATAGTCAAGCTTCTCCCACAGCTAACAACTGCTTTTCTATTCCTTACTACTCCTAAATTTGTTGTATCACTTCAACCCCTATTTTCGTTCTTGTTACACCTTCTGATTTGTTAGTTTCTATACCTGCAAATTCCCTTGTCTAACCACTGCCTTCTCAGAAATCACTTTTCTTTCAGGTATTTCTCACCCTTTCTCCTATAAGCAGATGTGCTGTATGTCATCATCTAGGCATGATTTAGACTAAAGGCTCTATAGTGAAAAGAAGGGTCTTATGTTTGTGAATCCTTGTCTAACTTTATGCTTCTGTATAAATGTTTAATAAGTACTAATGCATTAGCTGGAACAAGCTGTGTGCACTAGCACTCAGTGAGACTATTTGGATATAATCCTTGATGACTATCAGAAGCTTCTGGAATCAAAAAAAAAACAAAAAAACCCATGCAGTTGTTTGGTGACACTGCAGTTTCAAAGCTAAAGGATGCAATAGTTCAAGTAGTCTGACAAAACATCATAGCACTGGAAATGGCCCTATCTAGTCTTCCCATGTTTGAATTAGTTCTGGTGTCTTCAACATAAAAAGGACATGGAACTGTTGGAACAAGTGCAGAGGAGGGCCACAAGGATGATCAGGGGGCTGGAGCACCTCCTGTATGAAGATAGGCTGAGAAAGTTGGGGCTGTTCAGCCTGGAGAAGAGAAGGCTGCGTGGAGACCTCAGAGCAGCCTTCCAATATCTGAAGGGGGCCTATAGGGATGCTGGGGAGGGACTCTTCATGAGGGACTGTAGTGATAGGACAAGGGGTAATAGGTTAAAACTTAAACGGGAAGTTTAGATTGGATATGAGGAAGAAATTCTTTACTGTAAGGGTGGTGAGGCACTGGAATGGGTTGCCCAGGGAAGTTGTGAAAGGCCAGGTTGGACAGAGCCTTGGGTGACATGGTTTAGTGGGAGGTGTTCCTGCCCATGGCAGGGGGGTTGGAACTAGATGATCTTAAGGTCCTTTCCAACCCCAAATATTCTATGATTCTATGAATTAGGATAGAGCTTGGGAGCTCAGCACTATGGATGCGGGGCTGCGCTGAGATGCAACCACTGCGCCTCATCTCCTTCACGTTATCTACCTCTAGACCTCCATGATAACAAAATTTTAAACAAATATTTCAGATATCAGCTTTCTCTTTAATGTTACCTGAAGAGTCTAGAATGGTCCTGTCCATTTTCACACTGCTCTTGGCCCAATTTTTCTCTGGGTTTCAGTGTATTATCTGTCATGTAGGATTACTTGTGAAATAGAAACCCCAGAGGCAGATCAAATATGTAGTTTTTGTTTCAGGGACCAAATAGAGGCCGAATGATTCACCATTAACACCATATAGGCAGCGAATGCTCAAGCAAACAGGGAATATATGATGTCTTGGCCTCAGGGCCAATGAATAAAATATGGTGATGCTAATGGAGAAAATCCAACAGGGCAGCAGGAGTGTCAGGCTTTCATGTCATCCAGCCTCAGGTTAATGCTCAGAAAGACAAACCACATCACAAATTCCCACAACCTGTACAAATAGAAATCACTTAGGTTTGTTCTCTCTATATTAGGTTGTTCCTAATGGTCAAGTTGGTGATGACATATCTTATCCCATAATCTCAACAATTTGTGTGCTGTTGACATGAAATCCAGAGATATAAAGAATCACTGCTGTGGCATGTTCACGAAAAAAGGAGCATGGGATGGTGCCCATCCAGCCAGCACTACAGCCTGTGGTTGGCATCTCTTTCCTATTAATTTTAATACAGTTTCACTAACAGCACTCTTAATATTTCATTCTTGAAAGAGATTTGACTAAGTGATGAATTGAGAAGGTTTTCCAAATGGCCAGAGTGTATTAGGAATCTAACGGAAGTAAGTCTAAAACTAACCAAAAGACAACTCTATTCCGGAAAATTCCTGTAACAGTGAAATCTACTGGACTTTATATAGTTTCTTCAGTGGCATAAAAAATATTCCACCACTTCAGTCATTTAAAAGTAGATTGGACCAAGTAGTAAAAAAATATATTGCAAGGAGCACTGCTATATTAGCACAGCAGTAAAACAGATGAACTAATCTTTACTCTTGACTTCAGGATCATGCATGACAAGATTTCTGTACTAGTCAAAATTTATTTACTTGCAACCAACACAATTTTTGGAGTTCAGCTTTGGTGTAAATTATAACTCTCTGGAGGAAAGGTGTGAGAAGTATTAAAAACAACAAACCACAAAAACACTAAATCCTGGCCATGGCTCTTTTACCTACTGTAATTAGCGTCAGGAACACTTCCTCTGAAGATATAGCCATTTTCATGAACTTTTCAGCTCATAAAATACCAGAGCTCACACATAAGAGGATTTCCCCATGAAAGCTGTGTTCTACAAGGCCAAACAACTTAGCAGAATCAAACTAAAATGGAGAGGGGACCTTTAAACAGGCTAAGTTAAAAGCACACTCTTTTTCAGAGACCAGAAAAAACAAAACAAAACACCCCCCCCCCCCAAAAAAAAAAACAAACAAAAAACCCTCACCCAAACTTTTAAGCCGAAGAATGTAAACCTCTTTGTGAAGTCCTCATTGCTTTAGCAATATTATTTTCAAATTAAAATCACTGTTGTGTCACCAAGCGGACAAATGGTACAATGCCTTTGTGCTTAATGAAGCTAATGTGAAACACAGAGGAGAAGATGGAGATCCATTTGTTGCTTTGTTTCTTCAGAACATAGTTTCAAATACCCAAACAAATAATCAAATGAATATTTAACTGAGCAACTAATCTCATTTAACTAATTAATTAATCTCAACTAATTTAGAGCTCATAGCTTGTGGGAACTCTTGAAACTATTGCTGAGAGTATATTCCTCCCTCCCCCACCACCACCCCCTCCCCCTCGATATGTATTGGTTTTGTCAAGGAATCCAGACCTAATCCACAAAGTATATTTCTGTAGAAACCATAAAACTTCTTTCATTGCCATTTTGCTTTGTTTCTACTTTACTTAAAATGTAACAACTCGGACTTTGATATAATTAATTTGCATGCATTCTAGTACTGAACAGATTTATGATTTTTGTATTTTATTTATTGCATTTTCACAGAAGAGTCACATTGTTAAAGGTTTCAAGAATGAACTGCTAAGCCTTGGGACTAAAAAGCCCTTTAAGATTAGGGTCAAGCTAGGCATTTAGATTCAAAAAACAATAAATAAATCCATTTGGAGACAAAGGCCTATTGTGTACCACTCTTCCTGGAAAACCCATGGGTGGCTGAGAATTACTTGGGAAAACTTTGTGTGAATTAATCATTCTCAGCTCTTTCTTCCACACTGAAAAGAGAGGTCTATGGAGGAAGAAATGCATTGGTGAGTTTGCACAGGGTCAGGGAATATCCGTTTTTCAAAATGCAGAACTAGAAAATGTTCAAGGTTCTTGGGACACTGAAAGCAAGAACCAGCACCTTCCCTGCCCACGGCTCATTAAGAACCTGGGGCACCATCAGCCAAGCTACAAGGAAGGGGTGCTACCTTTACAAGGTACAGTGGGAAGTACAAACTGCAGTAGTCAAAGCTTATGTGATAGTTCAAAGGACCACTTCCATCCTCTGCTCAAAAGGAAGAAAAAACAAGAAAAAAAAACCACCACCAAACCAAACCAAAAGAGTCCCACTGTCCCTCCTCATACACTGCTTTCCCTGCTACCAGGCAGACACTGCCAAACTGACATGCAGAGTTCACTAGAAATTAGAGTTTTTCTCAGGAATTTTTCATTATTTTATATGTATAGAAATTAATCACTAGGCTACCTATTTTTTTGCATTAGTTCAGAAAAAAAACCCCACAGAAATATAATGAATTATGGGCTTTTACAGTAACATTTATAGAAAACCACTATTCTTTATACTTAACTCTGCAACTATATGTTAACAATCATTGCCACAAAAGCTATTTCAGTTCTTCCAGCTATACAACAAAACTAAACAGCAAGGACAGCTTTGAATGTTTGAACATCAGGCTCTTATTTACTATGTAATCCTATTTTTAGGTCAAAATTTTACATATCTGCTGAAAGCACTTCCTCTACATCAGGCAATTCTCCTGCTAAAACTGCTTCAGATACCAAGCTGCTGAGGAGAATCGGTTCAACCTTGACTCAGGTCTTAATTAGAAAACAAACCTTCTTACAGAGGGCTAGGAAGACTCCCAGAGTCAGGAAGGGAAGGACACCACTCTTCCATTATGTCATGTTCTTTTCCCAGGAGTGGTAACTGACTTCGGGTATAAACTTTGGGAATCATATTAATTGACACTGACCACGATTTTGAAGTCAGTGTAGACCTGCTATTAAATAGCTCTGCTCTTGTTCTGAAGCCACTGAAACCAAGTGTTTATCCATTACCAGGCAGACCAATTTTGAACATCACTTAGTACAAGCAGGAAGGCATTGTTGTACAATTAACAAGCTTAGTTCTGATTCAATGCAACTTTCTGGGGAAGACCTTTATTTAAAATACTGCATTTACAAGTCAAGGAAGTAGTCCTCTGCCAGCAACTTTGAAACTTACTTTTCTGAAAGTTTCCACACTGCATTTGAGATCTATACTGGGGAGAGTAACAGTGTATAAAGTACATACCTTTGGCAGAGCTTGGAGAAAGAGAAGACACAGCTCTACAGGTATGTTTTGGACTCCTCCTGGGAAAGAAAAAAGCTGTAAGTGTTATAGAACACAATCCAATGCAGCTGTTAGAAAAGTGAACAATAAAACATTCTCTCAGACTAAAAGAAACCACCATTCTGGTGTCTGCTAGGAAATTTGACAAATATTTCTAGCCCATCTACTTCAACTAGCATTGCTGTCTTTTAAAGCTAAGAGTCACCATTTGTCTATGAATCAGCTTTTATGAGGCAAGAGCCTCCATGTCTGTACGAAACCCAAAGCAACATCATCTGTATTTATTATGCTGTAAAGAGAAACAGTGCCAAACTTCCAGCAACGCCCACTTTAGCTCCTGAAATCCAGAGAACTGAATGTGCTGCTGTTAGCATTTGGAGACAGGAATATGTTTTGATCTAATACATTAGACACAGGCTTGCTTGGAGACAAAAAAGCACTAGATTCCATAACAGCTGAAAATAGAGCCAAATATGAAAACACTGTATGCAACTCATACGGAGTAACTTCAACTTTGCATTTTTTCAAGAGTGTTCAAACCATTCTAAAAATACAATGGTAGTTGGCAATAGTTAAATTCTCTTAGTTTGTCACATAAATAACAGCTTGATTGATGTATACAACTATTTAACACTACTCTTACTATGCTGTGTTTAATACAAAGTTACATGTGAATCAGGACTAGGACAAGAGTTCTCATGTACAGAGAAATATTCTGTACAGCTTTGGTCATCACTCTCTAGTCAGCTGCCTTCTTCCTTGCCAAGGACAGAGCCTGTGGATACCAAAATGTAGAAATACATTTGGTGTGAAGCAGAGCTAGTTCCCTGCTGTGGAAATTATGCCGCTGCTGTTTCTCCATCTTACAGTCTTTCAGGGAAGTGCCTCCTCCTGGCTGAAGAAATTGGCCTTTGCGTGTCTCTTCTTCCAGGTCTCCCTAAGAATCAACTGGGAGCAGAGCTGCCCAGACAGACAGATCTGCAAATGTTATTTAGAGTATTTCAATGAGATCTAAGCCCTGTAGAAGATCTGTTTTCAGAATCTCTGCTCAAGGCTAAATTTAGGTTTTTCTCACCTCTTTAAGGCCATATAGTGGAACTCATCTGCCAATCTCCACACCTGCAACAGATACTCTCTATATGTTTCCAAGAGCAGGCAATAGCAGCTGGGAAATTCATTCTCTGCTGCTGCCACCACCAAGGACAAATGTTCTGAAATATCAGCAAGAAGCAGAATTCAACTCTTACTCTCCAGGTTCAGTGTGCATGACACAAGCAGGGCCCATGCTTCAAGCTTTCAGCCCATGCTACAGAGGCTCAGCACAGATAGAGCTCACAGTTTCGAATGTTCATTATACTTGGATTCTGAGAAGAGAACTTTTATGCCCTTTGTATATTCCCAGTGAAAAGCTGTCTGTTCTCAATACCGATGAATTTGTTTGCTTCTCAAATGGTAGATACGTAGGTACCTCTGGATGGGGAAAAGACACCAGCTTCTCCACAGTGGGGAAAGGTGCTACAGGATGAGAAGTATTCATTTGGCAGTATATATCATGTCCACATTTCCCTTTCTCATCCTTGAAGTCGGGACAGCTGGAGTCCTAAAGCTGGAGGATGTCTCAAACACACCTGCCACCAGAAAGGGCAGAAACCTTCTGCCCTTGCATTTTTCCAACAAAATCACATCTCTCCAACACACCTTCTGCCACCAGGAAGGGCTCCTGCCTACAGGACATCAAATACTAGTCCACTGTCCTGTGCAGCAGAAGCTAGTCTGGGGAGCTGCCTACACCAGATGCACAGCACATCACTACTTTTCTATCCTACCATTGCTTTCTCAGTCACAAGATTTATGCATGTGTTGATATGTTCTTGTGGGTACTCCAGTCAGTGAGGAGTTTTTCTAGTCCCACAAGGTAAGTAAAACTTCCATCAACTTTCCTACCTCTTTCTCCCTCTCAAAAAGCAACCTGCCTCATCAGCTACTTGAACCCAGAAGTAAGAACAAGGGCTCTAGGAACACCTCATCCCTCTTCACCCCATCTCCTCAGGTTCTGAGCCTCATTTTCCTCAAGAGTCAACAGATCAAGCTCACCACACTGTATAGTACAACCCACAACCACGACATAGCACTGTTGGGTATACCAGTCAGATATCATGTGGTACCATTGGTACCCTAATGCCCCTTTCACTAGCAGAGACATCTGCGTGCATGCCTAGCCCAGCTATCTGTCTTCCTGTGACACTCAGCTCTTGATTTCTCACTTATTGTCTGCAAAGCAGGAAGAGTAACACTTTCCTACCCAATTTGAGTGCTATGATGTGCTGACATCCCTGTAGAGAAACTCTAATAAAGGAAAAAAAGAGGCACACTAACAATGTCACAGCTATATCTTCCCATTCTATCCTATGCTTACTCTGGATCAAGTCCCCTAGCTACACGTATCTCACGCTCTAATGCTGGTGCTTACATGGAAACACAGAGGTTATTTTTATTTCCCCTGTATTAATTTATGAGGGTCAGATGTTGACTACAGGTTGCCTGTAATGTATTAAACTTGGATTGTTTACCTGCACAAAAAGCTTTTTGACTCAAGTCATGCCCTACACACTGCACAAACGCCTCTGAAAATACAAACAAACCAAAAAAAGTCAGATTTCTTTAAAAACAAAAACACCCTGGGTGTTTTTGGATAGAATGTAGAGTCAAAGGCTGAGAACTGGAAGTGAGATACATACACCCTAATTCCAGCAAGATTGCTCAAGGAAAATCATGGCATTTCCATGCACCACAGGACAGCAAAATGCCCAATTACACTGGAACAAGCATTATTATGAATAGCAGTAATAGTATGTGTTCCCACTAGATAAGTAACTCTGACACGAACCATTCTTATCTAATGTTAATTCAGAGCTCCAAAGGATTGTTGTTTCCATGGTTTGCAATTAAGTAGAACTTCTTTTAGAGTCCAATTAAGTTCAATCACTAACATATGCTTCCTACGGATATCCCTGAGGATCAGACACACATTGCAACCACATTCCTAACAGCTAGAAAGGCGGTAACAGCAAAATGAAATTCTGCTTTCAAACTGTTGATTTACATCTTGAAGACACAGTATCCAGCATGTCACCCGCTCACTGAAAAATGGTTTGGTTAGGGCAAAATATGCACAGATTTCCTTTCTGGCAAGTGCAACGGTCTAACTTTTGCTTAGGTGGCAGCCAAGCAGCTTCCAAATAGCCTGAGCAGGATGAGAGTACAGTATCTGAATTATTAACTTTTAAATTAAGTAGTATGCAAAAAGCACAGAATGTATGTTCTGACTGAGGCACTCTTTCAGGGCTCAAGTAAATTTTCTAAATTACTTTAAAGTGTGAAATGTTTTGATATCCAGTTAGGAGCAGCAAAAGTACATATTCAAAATACCATCCATACAGATGTTGCAATATTGAAAGTTGTTGGAGGTAGAAGCAGATCTTCTGGGCAACCTTCCTTGCATCTCATGCAGAAGCCTCATTCATACTACCCCACTTCACTGCGTCCTCCCAAACCATCCTTTGCAGTACTTCCTAACTACTGTTCACCATAAGCTTTCAGCTTTTCACTTGTGCCCTGTTCAACCTCCAACCCAACTTCTGCCATAGCTGTTAAGCATTTAAGCTGAAACAAGTTGAAGAGCAGGCAAAGAGAATGTATCCAATAAATCTGGACAGCCTCCTGTATGTAAAACCCAGGAAGAAGCTTACACAGAGATGTTCTGTGCTCTAATATGAGCTGTTCTGTGCCCTAATATGAGCTGTTCTGTGACAGAAAGGGTAAGAACACTTCACTGTTCTTTGATGGAGCAAATATTGTCCTGAGTTTACTGCATAGAGGGGCAACTGCTGAACGTCAGTCCCTCTCTAACCACATTGTATCTTCAGGTGAATAACACATCTTCTTGCCATTCGTCCTCTCCTTTCCCAAAGCACATGGCTCAGCGACACAGAGGCAGGACTTCAGCAGTGTCCACTCCCACAGGGTGTCCAAGGCAATGTGGGGATCAGCCAGGCTGCTGGGAAGCAGAGATCAGTGCAGGCTGTTCAAAACTTCACTCTTTACCCTGGCTGCATGTTGGGCCTTTTGATCAAGAGGAGCTGCAGCATTACTATTAAACAACTCACTCCTGAGTATTTCAGACAAAGTGTTAAGACGTATTGAAACTTCCTTCCGAAATGAGTTCCTGCCTTTTGAAACAAGTCCAGTGGGCTCAGAGAACTTGGTACTATCCTGTACTATTTTCAGCACTGTGAAGGCAATTCAAACTTAAGGTTTTACACAGGTTATGGAATGACTACACTTTTTAACCTTTCCAGGGAAAATCTATGATAAGATTCCTGGAAGAAGCACTAAAACTTTCTGTAGCTGAACACTGTAGCTCAAGCAGGCTGACAAATAGCATCCATGCTTAAAAAAAATCAGTGCTCACACTATACAGAAGCACATGTTTATTAGGAAACAAATAGCACATATATCCATCCTTCTACTCATAAGTAGTACCCACTGTACTAATACAGTGTCAATTCCTGCCTGCAAAAAAGTCTGGCACATCAAAGGATGGCTGCTGTGCCACTTGAAATAATGTGAAGGCTGTCATTTTCTACGCACCTCCTGCAAAGGAGAAACATGCCCAGTTCTGCAGCGTACATGATGCATCACAGAGTCAGCATCCACCTGAATACAGGGCAAAAGGGAGGAAGGAGAGGGAACAGAACAGCATCACTGCCTCTGCCATTTTAGAGTACCTGTCCCTTTTCTTCACAAATTATAGTAGTCCCTGTGCAAGGTACCAAAGGTTTATCTCACAGCATGCAATGAAATTAAATCATTTTCTCCAACTTAGTCACTGACTTCCCATGCCTTTTTAAACAAAAAGCCAGGAAGAGCATCAAGGACAGCAAGAACAAAAACATCAAACACAGCAGCAGCAGTGTTGCTGTCTAAGGCCTTAAAACAAACATGCCTTTGGAAAAAATGACTTAAGTAATGCAAAGATCACAAAAGAAAACTGACGATTAAGAGACATTTTTTTCCCCACCTCTAGCCTTATAAGAACTGTAATCATAGCAAATGGAGTTGTTCAAAAACATGTGTAGGAGGATAGGGGAAAGAAAGGGTAGCATTGTTTACAGTACATATACAAAGGGACTGCAGCAGGAGCCAAATGGGGAGAATAACTTCCATGAAAGAACGGAAGAGTGAAAGGAAATGGGTAGGTAAGGACAATTGTAGAATTTGTACAGTACAGAAGAGAATCCTTTCCATATAGGTTGCAATTTCTTCTATGGAAAAGACGGCTCATCCATGGAGCTGACTGACATAACTCCTGTAGGATATTAATCTTTCAATGTTTGTTATCTGTGGTTCTGTAACTAAATGGGTTATGATTCTTATAATTAGCACTTTATCAGCTAAAAAGTCAAAACATTCCTTGCATCAACCTATTTAGTCTTGCATCACCTTTATGAGGTGGGTATCGACAAAAACTGAAAGGAGCATCTGGTGTGAATCATAAATACTTTACAGGTTTGTCAAAGTACAAATACTGAACACTTTCTGAAAATAAACCTGGAATACGCTTTTGGGTCACTTCACATCAGTAAGTCTTTCTGATATCCTGATCATTTCCCCTCTTTCATGGCTAACAAAATGGAGGTGGCACAGAGGCACCAGACAGCTTCTTTAAAGAAATCGTATTTACAAACTTAAAAGAAGGCAGTTGGTCTTTCACCAGTCGTCAGGCACTTCAGATCTCACTAGGAAAATTACATCCCACCTGCAGAACTCTATAGAACAGTTTGGGAACTTGTTAAAAAGCATCTAACAATCCCACAGGATTTAAAACAAATGCCTACAAAACCCCCATTGCATTCATCTAGAGCTCACACAAGCTTCTCTATGGACAGATTAAGTAATGTTGTCTGCTTGCTGACCTGCTTGAGTATGACATTAATTACTCAATCCACAGGCGTGAAAATACTTTCCTAACTGAATGGCATCAGGACCAGAAATACATGCAGAGCATGTATTTTTTTGACTAATGGCATTCTTTTACCACACTTACTTCTATGTGGACTCCTCTACAGCACCAGGTGAGTTCAACCAGGCTGCCACTTAAGCATAGTTTTCTGTGGACTGCTTCAAGGATGCCCATGAAGAAAAGCAAGTCTGCTTTCAATAGGCTGAAGTAAGGTAGGCAGGGATCTGCAGCTAACAAGTAGTCCTAAAGGGTCCACACAGAGAAAAGGGTTGGAAAAAAATTATTTACACCAACAGTATTATTCACACTATTATTTGGTGCTCTCAGAGAAACACCTACGTCATCTGGAAATGCAAGCTGCAGCAAAGCAAAAATACACCAAAATAAAGTGAAAACGGATCCCCAGGATTTGATGGAGCTGTGACAATCATCCAAAAGAAACACATTTCTCGATTAGGCTTCTTCATGTTATTACCAACTGATTTTTGACACTGGAACTGGCTTTTAATAGATGCAAAGGAGATAAATGTCTCATTACCAAAAATAAATCCGTCTGTTAAGGATGACAGAGAGAGGCAGAAGCACTGCACTGCCTATTATGGCATTGAGCAACAGATTTCACTCCCTCTGCTACATGCCCATTAATTAAAAATCTGACAAGCTTTACCAAAGAATTTCTGAGCTTCTTTGGTCTTCTTTTTAATTCCTCCATAATTCTTTGTATATATAAACATGTCAGGCCTGGAAAGAAGTGGGGCATGCACATAATTAACCACAGTGTTCTTTTTCTATTCAAACACAAATGCTGGTAAGGAAACAATAACAGATAAAAAGGAATAATGCAAGAAATTGATGCAATGAGAAAAATGCGCCTGCAATTCCCTGTCCAGTCACCAGATGAAGCTGCTTAAAAGACCAGCACCAATAAGTTTTTCTGTCTTTTCAACTACAGAGACCTCTTATTTCCATGCCAGAACTAGATGCATCAGCTCCCAGTGAGCTAAATCACTTTGCACCACAACCTCTGTTTCATGAACATGTAAGACACTAATAGGAAATGGTAGCTTGCTTTAGCATTAACAGTGTGTCATACACAGCCGTAATGCAGCATGGCCTTTGTTCCCTTTGCAGTGTGTTGCCTTTATAAGATTCCCTCCCTAGAGTCAAGCAGAGTAGCCATTTTATTCTCACAATTGATAGAACATGGATGCACCTCTAGCTCTGTCAAACACACACAGACACACACAGTCTCACACACAGCCATACAGATTTTTGCCTTTTCTTCTTGTTTTCCTTCGATGAGATAAAAACCATCTCACAAAGAAAAACTGCACATCTGCGCAATCAGAACAGTTTCTGTTTAAACCATTGCTACACTTTTAAAAAAAAACTGCCTGGAAAAAATTTCTCTGGGATATTTATGAGGTTCAAAGCTAGACACGCAGGTGAAAACTGACGTACAGATAGCTTTCCACCATATCATGCAGAAAATGCAATCCTGTGTTTTACTCAGCTATTCATCTGTCCTCTAAAGCAAATCCAGTCAAAGCAATTCTTCACTGGCATGCAGGAGGGCTAGATAGCCTAATAGGTCTCTTCCACCTCTAAGCAATTCATGCCTTGCATGGCTTGTTTTTACTGACTTACTGTCTGTTTGTGGGCAGAAGCACACGCCTCATGCAAATGTCAAGATCTCTTTTGCTTTGGGATGCTACTGCACAAATGCAAGTAAATGGGAATTAAAATAAACCCCATAATTTTATTTCTGACAGATTAAGTCCACATTCTTATGCATGGTTTTTACATATATAGAGAAGCATCAGCAGTAGCACCCCACAAACATTACATTAACTGATCTAGCCCCTCCAGTTCAGGGTCATAGGCTTTACCGGTCCTGCTTCACTACAGCTGATACCTGAGCTGCTCCACAAAGATTAGAGCTTTAACACCTCAAGCAGGGATTCCCAGTGAAGGGAGAGGCAGAAGTTTCAACACCTGAGACAACTAGTAAGACAGAATAAATATGTCTTCAGAATACATCAAACTGCTAAGTGTGAAAGACTCTTCTTCATCAAAACCATTTCCTTTGTGCCCTTTTATCTCAGCAGAGACTAGTGGTGGCATTACAAGTCAGCAGAAGAAAATGTCACATTTGAGGCCTCAGCTAATACACAGCTGGACAGCTACGTAGGGACAACTATGTGTCTTTATAACTCAAGAGGAACCCCAATTCTGATGAAAGAGTTACTATAGCATCAACATCAAATCACATTTATTAACTTCGCTTTCCTGACCATAAAAGCAAGCAAGGAAATTTCCATTTCCAAGCCAAAGTACAGAGGGAAGAAAATAAAAAAAACCTAAAAATCAACCTCTTACCCTGAGAAATCTTATTATATGTTTCAGCGCTAACTCATCACATGAGATTTCTCCCCTAAGTCTATAATCTGGAAAGAGAAGCAGTCTGGACACAAGAAAGGGCTCCCAGTTTCTAACTTTTAACCACGTTAAAATGACCAAGGAAGCCATAGTTTTAAAAGTTAATATGCAAAACTTAACTACAGGAAAGGAAAGTCAAGTCTGCTTTCACTGCTTGGAAGTGTTCCTGACTTTTTTTAGTGGGAACATTCAGTAGCACATGTTAATATTTAACTCTGTGTTTTTCCAGTATTGTATCAGTAATGCAGAGGCATAGCTGAACTGTTACTATCCTTTAAAAGCCGGAGAAGTGACCACCACAGAAAAGAAAAAACAGCAACAGAAAATACAAGAAAAAGGAGAAAAGTTTATGGAAAGAAACTTTCTGTATCACACATCACAAAAATATCTTAATGAATCAGCAATTCACATAGAGAGTAAGTGATGAAAAAGACATTAATAAAAAATCATCAACTGTACCCCTTCACAGCTGTTTGGAGAGCAATAGTACTGCGTTATTTGGTCACTTACTCTTTCTCAAAGTGCAACAGGTGAATCTCAATAAAACTTTCAAACAATGGCAGTGAATACCTGCTTTTTTCTATGGCATTGCTGCTCCAGCTGCCAGGATAAATGCAACAAGCTCAGTTGGGTATGTCCTGGCCACCCTACTGCAAGGCATTCCTACTGTCTAGTCTTCTCTAATCTTGGTATGAGACACTCCTTCCTTCTGCCTGCCCATTTTTGCACAAAAGTTTTCCAAGTCCATTTCCTTGTTTTCTGAGTGAGCTAGAAATGAGGCTTTCAAATTAAATGCTGAAAGGAATCTGCTCACATTCACAGTGAGACATAAGGAGAAAACAATTGAGTGCTCAGAGATGGTAGCACCTGTTTTCCTCCGGTGCTCACATGCCCCACATCCTCCCTTGCGCCAAAGTATAAACATAGTCATAGCCCCATTCTTCAAACACATTGGGTAAGAGGATGCGGTCCTGACATTTCTAATGGAAATCAGTGGTACTTAGAAGAGACCACCACCTTTGAAAACAGAGACATGTTGGTTTTGTGCTTCAAAGACTCTGATGGAAAAAGCCTTTATTGTTAAAAAACACAATGAGAAAATAGAAATTGGCATGTTTTTCCAGAAACCAACCTCATTGTAATGAGATGCAGAAGGAAAGTTGATACTCCTACAGATAGTAAAAAACTCATCATATCAGTGCCTTCTATCCCCCACCATTCTATTCAGCATCTTTAAGTGGGAGGTATTCTGCAGCCTTTCACACTTGACCTCTTGATTAAAACATGGGAATATTAACATCTCAGACATGATAGATCCTTTACCCACCCACATCAGTAATTAAACTAATACTCAAGGGAGCAAGACCATTTGTTATATGTGATGTAACTTTAGCTGGGGTATTCCAAAGAAGGAAAAAGAGCTGATGTGATAAATGCAGTCATTTATATTTTAAGGGAGCTATTGTTAATGAAAGAAGAATACCTGTGACAGCTTGAGGCAGCCCCAGCCAAATGACATCTTTTGTGTCACCCTGGGATAGTACATTGCATATGGTCTCCCCATCTCCAGCTGCAATACAGCTTCTGTGCAGTTCAGTCCAGAGCAATACAGCCTTTTTGGTTTGCATTTCTGAAAATCCTAGGAGACCCTGACTCATGACTGAGGCAAGTTTAGACTCTATCACAATACAAACAACTGAATAATCATGTACAGAGAGTTTATGTAATCAAAGATGAAAATGACACCATGTCAGAATGGCAGAATTTAATATTCTCTTCATGCTGATGTATAAAAGACTAAGCAATAAGAAAAAGGTTCAAGAAAGTAACTACAAATGTATATGAAACCAAGAAGGTATAGAGGATACTTGAAAAGGTATAACAGCACAGAACACAAACTCTGTTCATTTAGGAAACAAGGCTGATTGCTGACATCTTCTCAGATACAAGTTTGAGGGCTTCAGTTTGTGCTTAAGCCTCAAAGCATGAAAACCACTATTTCGGTTGTCAAATCTGCTACTTGCTCAAGGAGCCTATTTACTCAGCCATAGCATAACTGTTGAGAAACATGGCCTGGCAAAGGTCTGTTCCCCTGTGTAGTGACTAGGTAAGGATCCTTTGCTAAGGATTTGTCTAAAGCAGAAAACGAGCAATCCAGGCCGCACTGAGCTTCAGAAAGTCCTTCCAGACATCTCTCCCACTCAGGGTTTAAACTCATTATAAGCATTTAAAGACTATAAGCAGCCAGCATGCATGAGACATGCAGTTTCTCCTGAAAATACAGTCAAATCCACACCAGGTAAGGTCAAAATTTCCCCCGCCTGTCCTTGCTGTATTACTAAGCAATTAAACAAACTTCATAAATAAAGTCTAAATCATCGTCTTCAAGTTTAGCTGATGCCATGATTCATCCACTCGGAGCTACTCAGGTAAGACCGATTCATTGCCTGTCAGAAAAACAAAACAAAACAAAAACTACCCCAATATAGTATTTCAGAGAAAAAGAGAGACAAGCCATTCCTTACTCTCATGCCTATGGTGGAATTAGTAAATCACCTGCAAAAATGAATCATGACTCATTAAGAGGAACCCCGCAGCAGTGTCTATGCCTCTGAAGGAAATCATTTAATTTCTTTTTGGTATAAGCAATAAGGTTGGTGGGGGGAGACTGCTTTGGGTAGAGGTGTTTGGGTTTTAGTGAGGTTTTTTGTTTTGTTCATTGTTCTTTGGGTGTGGGGTTTGTTTTGTTTTGTTTGCTCGGTTTTTTTACACAGGCAATATTGTGTTGGTATTAAGGCCACTCCTTGGTTTTTAATATAAAAATCGGCTTCAAAATTATTCCCATAAAATTGGTAATATGACTTTCAAAACAGCTAAAACCAAACTCCAAGAGGAAAGATTTTTAAGAATACATTTGTACTTGAGAGTACTTGAAAACAAAACACTTCCCCGAGATGTTTTCAAGCCTTTCCTCTCTCCCCCATGCTGCTAAACTGAAAGAAAAACAGGAGCTCTTTCTCACAGGCAGACCCCCACAGCAACCTCCCTGACATGAAGGAAGCCATTGATTTAACTGCTTGGAAGCCTGTACTACAGTGACTCATGTGCCTCTGCCTGGGGTTCATCTAATGACTGGACACCCCTCCAGCCCCCAAGGGAAACATATCCACTTCTGCCACCAGTATCAAGTATTTGACTGCTTACTGCAGTCTCATCAAAGAGCAAGAAACGGGCTCAGCAACTTTAGCCTTACATAGAATCATAAAATACTTAGGGTTGGAAAGGACCTTAAGATCATCTAGTTCCAACCCCCCTGTCATGGGCAGGGACACCTCACACTAAACCGTGCTATCCAAGGCTATGTCCAACCCCACCTTGCACGCCGCCAGCGATGGAGCATTCATAACTCCCCTGGGAAACCCATTCCAGTGCCTCACCACCCTTACAGTAAAGAATTTCTTCCTCATATCCAATCTAAACTTCCCCTAAGTTTGAACCTGTTACCCCTTGACCTCTCACCACAGTCCCTAATGAAGAGTCCCTCCCCAGCATCCCTATAGGCCCCCTTCGTATACTGGAAGGCTGCTATGAGGTCTCCAAGCAGCCTTCTCTTCTCTAGGCTGAACAGCCCCAACTTTCTCATCCTATCTTCACACGGGAGGCGCTCCAGCCCCCTGATCATCCTTGTGGCCCTTCTCTGGACTTGTTCCAACAGTTCCATGTCCTTTTTATGTTGAGGACACCAGAATATTTAAGAATTGTTTTACCACCGCTCTTCCAAATTTCAGGCACACAAACAAATCATTGTGGTGGTTGCGAATTCTGCACCAAGTTATCAAAATACTGAATCCAAGCAAAACAACATGAAGAAAAATACTTTATTTCTGATCTATTTCAACTGTCTTTTTCTTGGCTAACACCACTCTCTATGATTAATCTTTAAAGTATTGCTAAGGAAATGAGAAAGCTAAATGGTCATTGTCTTATATATACACTGAACATCTTATAGCACAGCCAGTTTATTTCAGTTCTACTATGCAAAGCGTCAAATACTGAGCACATGACAGCTGAAATAATCAAAGGCATTCAGTTATGAATAAACAAGAGCAAAGCAGAACATGAGTATAGGAAGAAAGGATTTTAAACCTTTTATAAGCAGATTATTATCAGCCCATGGAAGGCAAAATTGACTGGGCAAGTTCCCATCATATCCAAGGTACCATCTGGAAAAAGAAGAGAACATTTTTAGAAGTCATTAAGATAACTTATTATTATATTAACAGCATCAACTGGAGTGTATATATAGGCTCGAAAGACCACATCTTCAACAAGCGCAGTAAGAGTATCTTCTGAAGCCAACAACATTGCCATGAACGGACATCTTTCTTTGTCCACCTCAGTGCAAAGCCAATTATTTGACACTTCAACAGATCTTATGAATTATATGCCAGGATAATCAGAGTCCTTATATTCACAACATGGAGATATTCAGCTTGAAAGCTTATAGTTTTATGAGCAAGAGATTTGGGAAAAAAAGACTACAATAATGTAAGGAAATAAGCCAAATACTTTTTTCTCTATAGAAGAATATTTTAAAGTTTCAGATGTAAAATGCCATAGTGAAACTTGCTCCTAAACCCTCTGACATATAACAGTAGCCACAGACTATGAATCAGTTTAATAAATAAAAGAACTTCAGTGGTCTGATTAAGACAATACAGACAATAACCAGAAGATTACATGCTTTTCATTTGTGTACACACAGGAAGCTGCTTCACTTTCACAGGAGATAACATGGCATGGCATGAAGAGCAATATTAATCTGTCCAATGGGTCCAGATGGACTGATTTCCAGCAGAGGCTTCTGAAGTCATAATTTCTGCTAGAAGCATATCTCAAAATGCTGGAAATGAAAGGGATAACAACACTTCAAAACTACATTGCCAAAAATGTCGCTGTCTCCATCCAGAGACGCTGGATTGCATTAGCTTTGCGGTCACTAGAATATTTCAGCTGTGTTGGAGAATGAACAGGGCAAGAGACAGTAAATCATTCACTTAAGAAACTCTCTCATAAATCCTCTTGGGACCAAAAGAATGTAGCTGTCCATTGTCACCATATAGTGCGACATCCCCCTGAAAATTTGGTCTGAAGGAAAAACCATCCTGGACTGAATTGCACAGAACATTTGAAAAATGCATGAGATAAACACTGCACACGAGGCATAATGTAACACCTGTTAAGATTCCCTGGACAAGTCTGCTTAGGACTTTATACCATCCTCCACTATAACAAACCTCCACAATTTACATTCTACCTGAAGCAATTTAGCATCAGATTTCCAGAGAGCCCTTACTTATTCTCCTGCTTCACCAGCAACTAGCTCTTCCCCTCAACTTCACTTACTCTCTTCTGTAATGAAGCCAAATGCCAGGACTTTCCTAGAAAACAACTGCGAACAGACTCTTATCTACTATCAAGCAGACCACTGCAGCTTGCGTTAGTTTGCCTACACATAAACCCTACTGTCATGAAAACAGCACAGCCGGCAGACACACTGTGTTCAGGTCCCTGGAGAGGGCTGGGGAGCTGCACCAGGGACAAGCTACAGAATTAAGATAATTTTGCTAGTCTTTGGGCATCACAGAAACTTTACACTTTAAGAGGGATTGAGTTTGGATGACAGATGGGGCTTTATTCAGTTGTTTTACAATAGTGCTAAACTAAGTCAGGTCAAGGGCACTAAATTCAGCTCAACCCTATCATGGAAAGAACAAATCATGTCTCACACAAAGGGATGGGGCATTCAGAAGGGGCTACAATTTGATCAGCATAGAGGTACAACATTCCTGCAGGTTACATTTCTGAAGACCAAAGAAGGAGGAGTTGTAGGTACATACACCCTTCAGTCGTTACTGTAACCATCAAGAATGAGATCACCATTTGCTTTGTTAGCTCAGGCATGGGTGGACAGCAGTGTAGCCACAACCACAGACAGCTCAGGGAAAGCCAGCAGACCAGGCTGAAAAGCAGAGTGACAGCTCAAGAAGTTAGTCCATTCAGAGTGCCTAGTACCTGACCTGGTATCTGAGCTAACTCCACACAGGAGGAATGTAGTGGGAAGTCAGAGGCGACACACATGCTTTGTTTCACTTCTTGCTGCATGTTTTCTGAATCTCCTTCATCTCTTCTCAAATAAAAACTTTGAGGCAGAGGGGGAGGAAGGAGGAGTTAAGTTTCTTACTACACCTCATCCTTGGAATGACATTTTGATGACATTACACCAAATGCTTGTGGTTATATCCTAATACCACAATTAGATCCCAGCTAATCATCACTTCAAGATAGCAAAATTGTCTACCTTTCCCATCAGAGACAACGGCTTAGGGGCTCTGCAATTTACAGTCCCCTTATTACTCTGAGGCTGCCAGAAAATGAAAATTATGGTTGCAAAATAGAAGTACTTTTCATTAAAATCCCAAGGAGTTAATTACATAAATACTGTTATACACTCACTTCACAGTCTCTCCCCAGGAAGCTTGTTAGTCCCTTTTAACAATGCACAAGCATCATCTTATTCCCATGAAATGGTGGAAATCATGTTCAGCACAGCCACAGATGTCACTGTGAGGCATTCCTGCACAAAGATAACAGGGATCAACTTCTACACATACCCAGTGGCAGAAACTGCCCTTTATAACAGTTACATGTCCAACAGTATCAGAAAGCATAAAATATTTCATGAGGACAAGGGCAATGGTGCTTTGTTCAAGGGCTTGTCATCACTTCCGATTAGAAGTTCATGAATACAGAGCCTGTTTTCACTCTAGCAATGCAGGCAAAATAGCATCAGCCTCAGCAGTGCAAGTGAGAAGCAAAACAAAAATGAAGGAGAAAAGGAGGAAAAAAAAGATCTCTAAATTTTCAAAAGCAAGGCTGACATGCAATCACACTTCCACAGTGAGAAAGAAAACACTTCTAGCCTCCTTTAGGGCCTAAGTGCACAGGCTCCAAAGAACAGAGTGTTTGTTCATCTTTTTCCCAGCTTTTTTATGAAGGTTACATTTCATTAAGATATAAGAAGGAGCAAAAGGACAGAGAAGCAGAAACTTACATTTTCTCCTCCACAGCCTAATAACTCCTGCCTGGTTTCAATCTTCTGTAACTACTGGGCGCTACTACATATTCCTGCAGGAAGTTTGGAAAACCCTAATTAGTCTATGATAATGAAAGATAACTATCTTCTATATAACTATTTGACTGCTATATCCTTTCTACTGCATACTGGAGGCCATCAGAATTTTTCACAAACTAAAACATGCAGGGATTTGACCCAGGACCAGCTGTGCCTGAATTCATATTAACCCTAGTGGCCCATGGCCACCAAGTGGGGCTACCAAATAATCCAGGCATGCTAACAGTGAGAGGACACTAGGCACCAATTAAAATTCCAGTATCTATCATTGCTGTGAGCACTAGTGCAGCTTAGGGAAGGGAAATGCTACTCTAGCTAAGGCTGGCAACTTCTGTGAATACTTCCTGGTTTTGCCAAGCTATGTTAAAGCTAAATAAGAAACACAACAGTAAAGGAAGAGGTGATTCAAATTTACCATTTTTTAGTTTAAAAGCAAAGAAAACAAAAGTCCTTCCCAACGGCATTAACATGCGCTGCTTGAGCATTCTGTGCCTGAACCAAGGCATATGATAAGATTCCTATTTTTATAGCTGAAGAACACAGGAACAGAGCTTCTAATTTAGTTGCAGTTCACACCATCAGCCAAAACCATATCATCACACCCACATGGGTACCTGAAGTCAGCCTTCAAGTGTAAGGAAGGTGGTTCCACTTGAAGAGCAACATGAAAAGACCTTCAAATACAGAGACTATTGGCAGCAAGACCATGAAAGGTTTGAAAGGTTTCACAAAGGAAAGCTGTGTGACCCTGTGGTGAAGGCTGAAGGCCTAAGCGCAGCTTCCTCAGAAGAAAGCTTTCTGAATAACTTAGACAAGCCATTTAACCTCCTAGCTCCACCCCCCATCTAAACTGGAAGGCTAGCATTCATCTTCTACCCTGCAGCAATATAAAACATGATTCTACAAAGTGATAGCGATTTAAATCTACATCAGCAGAACAACTTAAGTTGTCCATTCTACTTGCCAACATGGTGCATGCTCTAGAACAGTGTGCAAGAAGATAATTCTTAAGTGTGGGGAAATTTTCCATTCTGAATTATGTTTTCCAATATCTGAAGGGGGCCTTCAAGGATGCTGGAGAGGGACACTTCATCAGGGACTGTAGTGATATGACAATGGATAATGGTTTTAAACTAAAACAGGGGATGTTCAGGTTAGATATAAGGAAAAAAGTTCTTTATTGTGGGGGTGGTAAGGCACTGGAACAGGTTGCCCAAAGAAGTGGTAAATGCTCCATCCCCAGCACTGTTCAAGGCCAGGTTGGACAGAGCCTTGAGAGACATGGTCTAGGGTAAGAAGTCCCTGCCCATGGCAGAGGGGTTGGAACTAGATGATCTTAAGGTCCTTTCCAACCTTAACTATTCTATGATAATGAAGGAGCATCAAATCTTTGTCCATTCTTTGCAAAAGGGTGCTGAGCACTTGTCAAGGGCAAGATGTGGATCCTGGCAGCCTGGAACCTGCAGTTCAGAGGCAGTTCAGCCAGTATGTCCCCAGGCTACTGACTCTGGGACAAGGTATCCCAGCAAATGGAGAACCAATGAACCAGACATGCACCCAGACAGGAAATGTGTTTGCAAGTTAGGATTCTGTCAGCATTTTGTCAAAATTGAGCTATCTCTGAAGCATATTTCAACTTCAGAGAATTTGTGACTTGCTAAAAATACTGCACTGGAACGCTCCCAACACCTTGTAGTCACTGGAACCAAACTGTAATGTGCTTGAATGTGCATCAACATTATCTAAGTTTCAGACAGTATTTATAGGTTTAACACCAAAAGCTCTGATGATCAGAATATTTCTTGGTTTCATGCACTGGTCGAGAATGTTCACTCTGATAAGTGATACTTGGTGTTTACCCAAACTGGGGTAAAATCAGGGGGAAGAGATGTCGGGATTTTAATCTGCTATTTTTTGTCTTGCTTGGCAGGAGTCCATCAGAGTTAGAATCTTCCTGTGTTTCGCCTTAGAACGATCTGAGTGAAAGAGATATTTACTGCTCACTATTTCAAATAAAAAGGCTTCAGCTCTTTCACAGGATGTAAACCACAACAGACTCAGCTATGCCAGTTAATGAAAAAAAAAAAAAAAGACGACACCATGCAAAACCCTCCAAACAAGCTTCCTCAATGTCAGGACAACATATTCCCTATGGAAACATGTTTGGTATTTTTCTAGATAGATATAACCAAATTTTAATGACAAAGTTACTGTACTGTAGAGCAAAACACATTAAACAAGCATTTATATGCTTTTCCTGACCTCTTAGGACCTTACAATTATGCCATTCTGACAAAAGATTTTTCCTCTTTATTTAAATCATCACAGAGGTTTGGTGATTTGCCAGGAAACCCACTGAAGTCAATGTGGTTTGCTGTGTGAATGTATTGTATAAAAAATTCCTCCTCTGTGTATCTCCTGACAATATTTATTTCAGTGTATACTGTTGCACCAACTACCTGGAATGTTACGCTTGCTCAGAAAGTTCTCAGAGCCCTGATGCATGAAATCATTTTGGTTTACTTACATATGTCTTGTGGTATGTATAAGTCAAACTGATCTGATGCATGACTGGAATTAAACGTTCTTCCCATAATGAGGCACTGGGAAACATCATGCAAAACTGATTCTAACAGCACAACCATATTCCAACCCATAATTTTACCTGTCCTGTGGCTCTGCACACTTTGTAACATGTGTTCTCAAAATATACTGCAAATTGAACAAAGATAAGAGGAGGAAAGACTTCCAGATTAAGTTGTTTGAGGTTCTGGGGAGGTTAGTCTTTCTTCTTTTTTTCCTTTCAAACCCACAATACATCCAGCCTCTATCTCTGAGTTAGTACTGCTGAACTGATACAACAATTTTGTTGCTGATGGCTGACAGGTAGATAGACTTGGGTTTGGGATGCAAATAAAGTGAGAATAAATGACTTGGAAGAACAGTCTGAGCCAAAAGCAGATAAACCAAGGTCCAGCAGCAGCCACTACTACAGTTTAAGAGTGTGAGAAGCTGCTGAACAATGTCATAAGAAAGAATTGTTTTAGGCTAAGTGAAAACTGCTTTCTGCTTTTTTCCTAAACTTACACTTCATTATACAATCTTCAGTTAGGCAGACAAACAAAGACATTTTCATTTGGCCAGAGACAAAATGTGTTCACAGTACAATGTCTGGTTGACTGTAAGCTTTCTGGGGCAAGAGCTAAATTTTTGTTCAGATCCTGAGAAATAGCGGCTGTGGTCCTAACTGTGTCTTAACAGCACTACTACATATACTCAAACACTGTCTCCTGTTCAGCTGCAGTTGTGTCATAGCTGCCTATATACTAAAACCTCTTAGGCTGCATATTAAAGTTATTTACTGCCTGGAAGTCATAACACAACACACTACTCATTGACAGTTACTGATTAAAACTTGAATGAGTGGTTCCAGAGAAACTGGAATAATGATACATAAAAGATTACCAACAAAAGTACAAACCAGCTTAATTAACCTATGCATACACTGAAGGAGAAACCCATATTTTCACAGAAACTTCCTCAAACACAGCACTAGGTAGATTTACTCTAGCCTTGATGCCAGCCTTCCTTAGTGCTCATTTAGCTTATTTGCACTGGATTTGTGTATTAAAAATTCCTAACAGACATTCAGCACAATGCAGAATGGAATCAACCAAATATTGCTAGACTGCTAAGATGCAATATGATGGAGTGCTGAGGGCAGAAAGGCACCAGTATACTGACTAGTTCATCAGACACAGCTCCTGACATCCCACAGAGAAGAAATTCTGGCAATGTTAACTTTGGCTGAGGCTCAAATTAGTGGTGGAAACCTGAAATGCATCTAGGTAGTGCTCTTTACAACAAAACAGGATAACATAACACTTTGCCTAATTAAACTTTCCTGCCTCTTCAGATTCATGGAATCAGATCCAAGAAGGAGGAGGTTACTTGCAAGAACAGCTCTACCAGCAGGTCTGAATTTGACTTTATAATCTTTCAAATGCCATGTAAAATGCATACAAATTAGGCTGACCTAGCAAAAAGGCTGACAGACTGACCAGAGGTGCTAACGGGTCTTCATCTTTGTTTGGCACAGTAGTTACAATATAGCTTCATTTTTAATTCCTATCAGGTGCTAAATCCATCAAATGTAGGTATATGGAAACAGGAGATAGAACATGCTTTCGTCCTTACCATCATTTATAGACATCTAGGCTCCAGTAAAAGACAGTTTATCATTTTGCTTTTAGTAGTCAAAGAGCAGTTATATTAAATGACCTGGGAAAAACAAGTCTTGCAGAAGTCTGCAAGCTACTGAGAAAATCAGCCTCTTCTCTCTTGACTCTCTCTACAGAGATCATGGACTTTAAGATAACAAATAAAGTTAAATACCACTTCCCGAGTCTGGATCTTGTTCTTGGCACTACACAAAGAATAATATCCACAGATCTTCACAACAATAGGGCTTTTTTTTGGTTGTGGTGTTCTTCTTTAAAAGCTGTTTTTTCCATGATATCCACATTTCCCACAGCTCATACAGAGGTATCTGATCAGGCTTTAGAATCTTATCTCACAATCCCTGTCTCCTGTCAGTGAGTTCATATCTCTCGGAATAGTGCTACAAAAAACACTGAAAAGAGGAAGACATTACAAAGAAATTTGTGTGAAAAGCAATTTTGCTTTAAGTGTTTTAAATCTAAATGGCTTTGCATTCTGACTCCCCTACAAATCATTCCAGTTCATGTTTAATGAAAAGAAAACAAGCGAAACCGTTCAAGGTAGATTATTACAGATGAATTGCTACTGTCAGTGAACCATTTGAGCTCTCAATAGGAAAGCATAATGCCTGCCAAACAAACAAACATAATATTTAGGACACTTTAAGCACGCTATCAAATGGACAGATTCTTACACTGTACAGATCACCTCACTCAGCAGAAACACACAGGACTTACCCTGTTCTCAAGCTTTGATGTCATTTACCAAAACACTTTGCCTGAGCACTGAATATCCTATTTGTGAGGACTATGAATTGTGAGGACGTTCAAGATCCCTACTCACAGGCAACCTGATGCTTGTTAAGCAGTGAACCAGACTAGTTAGAGCACAACACAACCTTCTGTTGCATACAGAAGAGAAAGACCATCTTGAAGGACACATTCATTTTAGGATTTAGGCAGTAAAGATGCACGCCATATTTCTTAATTATTTGAGACTGCTTACCCTTCATCTACCTGCACTTGCTTCAGATACTCACAATCTTAATTTCTGTTCATATTTATTTCTAAGCCTTTAACACTTGATTCCGCTTCCCCATGTCTAGACAGCAATGAAAGCTGATTGAGTTATGCATTGATTGCATTATGAGAACTGTGCAAATACATAACATGTACTGCCTCAGAGACTTACAGCCTAGGAATCAAACACAACCCTTTCTATTATATTTGAGCCTTCCCCATTTAACAATCTCAATACTCTAGCACCACTTTGCCACATAAGTCACAATAAAATTCCAGTAAACGTGGAGCTTCCACACCAAGCTTTTTAAAAAAATCAATTAAACTAAACTAGCAAACTTTCCAAAAGCAGACTTACAACAAATATTCAGACTTCCATTTCCAGTGAGGATGGGTTTGAGGCTTTTCTTGTACAATATATTTTTCTATGTAACAAGAGTCTCTGCATTAATGGCAATTAAATATTCATTAGCTAACTACTTGGTATGCAAGCCAGCACAAACCAAAACTGCCTATTGCAGCAAAAAAAGAAGGCAAATACATTCAAGAACCTGCAGTGGAAAACTTTAAAAGGTGTATTAATGGCCTTCCGTTGATCATTATACTACAGAGTTTTAGCATTTTCAGATGACAGCAATATGCCATTATAACTATGAATACAGTAATATTTTACAGCTGTATTTACAGCCTTTTGCAAAGCACTGCTCAAAAACATGTGCTTTGTCCTCTCCATGTGGTACGTCCTCAGAAGAGTGTTATTGACTTTTTCTACTCAGGATACTCAGAGAGGCCCAAGATGTTTAGGAACCCAACTGGTATGAAGAATCTTTTGCCTTTCAGCACCTGTGAAATTCCCCGTAAAAGAAACAGGCTAATTTGTCTAGACTTAGTTTAGAAGTTAGTTTCTGAGACAAAATAGTTCTTTGAAATGTGGGGCTTAAATTCTATGACATGGTGTGCTTCTTGCAACATCACCACGCCTAACCAACAACTTTTTGTTGGTATTTTTCTACCAATTATCTCCCTTCGTCCCAATGAAAGAATGTGTTAGGAACATCATTCACACAGAAAGCAAAACTGGTACTCTAACTTAGAAGTACAAACCTCTGCTGCTTCAGATTAAAAGACTGTCCATCAGCTCAGAGGAAGCAGCAAATACACAAAGCTTTACAATGTGGTCCAGCTCTGGAGTATATAGACCCACCTTTTATTACCAAAAATTACTCTAGCATGATATTAATGTATGCTAGTAAAGGTTTTACTGACTTCTCTACCTTTGCCTCTTTTAATGATAGCAGTGCTCTTCAGTATCCAGTAAATTCCAGATGTGTTTGACAATGAAATAGTTTCCAAAGGTAACAGAGGAAACCCAAATATTTGACATGTAAAAGTAAATAAAGATATCTCTCAAAAGTGCTTCTGAGGAATAGTTTTGCATTTGCTTTTGAATGAATTAACAGAGAATTCATTCGAAGAAGCTTTAACAGAGAATGAAAAAACACGGCCACAGTGCGATGTTAAAAGATCTAAGACCTAAGTAGATACTCAAAGTTTTCCCCCTGGAATTCACTGCTCACCTTCAATAACCTTGTTGAATACTCGTACACAAATCTGAGATAGACCAGCCTCAAACTTGTTCAGCAGCCTTGAGACAAATGGCATTATTCAGACTACACGTTACCCATGCCCAAATTTGGTGTTATGACTACTATGCCATTTTAGTCAAGACCACAACATGCACTTTAGACCACCTAAAATTCAAGAAAAGCCTGACTCTTTGCACCAGCAGTGGATCACAGCAGACACGTCTACGCTGCATACCTAACAGTGGCATTTGAATATAGCCCATAGCTCAAAGCGATATCCCAGGTAGGTCATAAGATTCTCAACCCACATAATCTGTATGAATTCTAACTCTGATATAAGTGAGTATAACACAAAAGTACAGGACAGATGAGCTGGAACAGCTTACAATTTAGTTGAATTTAGCCACATGCTTGAAAAGAAACTTCTCTTGTGTAAGAGCCTTCTCAATTGACTGTTAAGAACTTAATAACAATTCTCCGAGACATACAAAATTGATAGTGATCATATTAACCCCAAGTATGTAAAAATCAGACTGCTGCAAAACTGAATTTTTGAAGACCTATTCAGGATTTACAGGGCCCAGTGCTACAATTTCTGAAGTTTTTGAATGTTTTCTCCTTTCTCTGCTAAGGGAAAGATCAAGGTAAGTACTAAATTTAAAGGATAAGTTTAAAACATTTTCAAGACATTTCTTTGGAAATAAATTACTAAAGGACTGCCTACTGAACATATGCTTGAAAGACAAACCTACTTTTGCAAGAACCCAAAGCTGAATTAAATCAAACCAGGGAATGGCAGTATTCTGAGGAAACACTGAGTTTCAAGCTGGTGAGGTACCTACCATGGATTTCGCAGCTGCCAACATCTTTTGTAAGTTTTTATTCGTATCAATAGAAGAAGCATGAAACAGCTCTAGACTGTAGCCCGGCTGGTGCTGGAAGTGGCACAGGCTATACATTCATCCTATCAGCCCCACATCCACTTCAGTCCTGCTGTATAGCAAGGGCTCGCTTAAGCTGGTGACTCAAAGCACTTTGAAAGACAAAGATCAATAAGAAATTCAGAGCCCTTTACCACTTCTCCAGTAATCTGAATACTACCAATCCAAAAATCTATCAAAAACTATTGTGTTCTATTGTTTTGTGACTTTCACAGATGCTTTCAGGCTAGTTCCTAGTATCCAGCAGACAGCTACACAAACAGAGGTATTTAGGCACCTAGAGATATATGAAGCCTGCTAATCAGATCTACAGTGTGAATTAGGAATCTAATTTACTTAGGCAATTTTGAAATCCCTTTTAGAGTCTAATGGCTCTTAAGCAAATAAATACCTTTGAAAACCTGGCTCCAGGTCACTTAAAGTATAAAGATTATAACGATGAATGACTGAAGTTGGAAGTGTCAACACAAAGGCCGCATGCCTTGTTACAGGTGCAACTTGCCCTTTAATTGCAGAAATACATTCCCTGGAAGTGGAATAAAGGACTTTCTAGACTATACATGAAGGAAACTGGGCAGCCATATTAGAACTACTTTTTGCTAGTTACAGCAGAAGATAAAGTCTACCGCTTTCAAAGGAATATTCAGGGGCATAAAAGACCACTGTTTCTAATTATTCCTAGCATTATATATACCACTTTTATAACATTTCCTCTATGTTAAAAGATCACATCATATTAATTTATTACAAGGGAGTATTCTGAAAAAGCACCAAATGGTGTCTCAAACATAAAAAGACTCAAAATTATTTCTTTAGCATGGAATAATGCCAAATCAAAAACATGGTCAAATTATATACTTTCCTTACCACTCTCTGGGGATCCACACTAAGGGAAGCTGCCCTGAGAGCAAACTCAGAGCTACCATTCCTAGAGCAGCATGGTTCTATAACTATATCCTTGCACTGGGCTTCTGCAGAACTGCCAAGACATAGTCCCAAGGATAAAAGCTTCAAGATTTTTGATTCCGCTGCTGAAGCAGTGGATATTCTTCACCCACCTATCACTGTGTTCTAACAAGAGAAATGAATGAGCTTCTGAAGGCTGAGATGTGAAAGTTGGTATCAGCGCCTGCAATGGTTTAAAAATGGCTTGGTTCTGTTAAAGGCAATGTTGATTAACACCAACCAGGGATGTAATTTTTTTAACAGAGCCTCTTCTAGGCACAGAAGAGTTTAATTCCTTGGTAGCTACACTGACAACACAGTGATTTCAAGATGTGGTTTTAAATAAAGCATTTAAAAAAACACAACCCAGCCTGCATCTGAAAATTCCTCTCTTTTTCCTGAAGCAATGGAGAGAATTGTAGAACAGCATAGCTCCCTCATTAAACTGTCCTATGCACATAAACACAAATGAAACTATGGCTCACTAAAAAATATTTTCTAGCTCCTCACTAAAATAGCTTTGGGAGACTAGGTCCATACATGGAATAAAATGGCTTTCACTGCAGTCGTAAGCCAAACTCTCCTCTGGAATGACATTTTAGGTAATATAAACAGTTCAAAGGCAAATGTAGAGCAGAGCAGCCTAGTTTTATACAACTGGTGCAACAAAGCTGAGATTTATTCTGTGCTGACTTAAGTTCTTCATATTATTTCTACTTAAAAAGGAAAAGTATCTAATGCAACAATTCTTACAAATTTAACCTTTACTACAAAGTCTTTCATAATCTATTTTTCATTTCACCAAATAGTAGCAGGCCCAAGCAAAGTGGGCAGAATTTTGGCCCCACTCATTTGAAAATAGTGAAACTTTACCCTTTCTACTGTTCAAGCAACTTAACTGGTGGCGGAAGTCCTCCCACTGCTTTTACAATAAACTGTAACAATAGTCACATAAAACTCTTGGAGAGCATGACTTAGGATGCTTTTCAAAACATCTGCCTGCATCCTTCAGCTTGGATCAAAGATTCAGGATCTGTATTTAGAGATAAAAACCCTTTCAAGAACTGTAATGTTTAGAGCATTCTTGGATGAGTCATTAACCCTCACAACTTCCTGGTGCACTATGTACATTAATTCTCATCTTATCTGGGAGCAGAGGAGAGAAATGAGAAAAAAAGTTTGATCAGCAACACACAGCATAATGACAGACTGTAAATTATGCTTTCATCTTTCAGCTTTACTTCACAAGCTTTTCTGCATGCCTGAAAATAAAGTCTAATGAAACTGCTAGAAGAACTGTGTGGGTTTATGTAGAAACTGAAAGACCAAAGTTAACAAATGGAAGGTGTTATAAAGCCACCAGAGCCCTCAGCAGTGCCTGTTCCCCTCACCTGACTCCCTTCTTCAGGATCCAGACACATCCCTCCTCATGGTGCTCTAGCCCAACATGTCGTAGATGAAGACTCCACAGCACACAAAAAATATTTATCAAAGCATGTTTCAACTCATGTTACACACGCAGTGGTGGATTTGGTGGGATAACTAGCATTCCTCCGCGTTTCACGGGTGAAATAATGAAGGTGTAAAGCAGTGGGCAGACATCACTAGGAGCATGGGTTAGGGAGAGGTGACAGGCAGCCCAGGCAAGGTGGGGAGATGCTATCCAGGCAGAACAAAGGTGTGCAACTGCAGTCCCTCACCGTGACTGTTACTGCCTGCATTACATGAGTGCCACAGAAGTTTCTGTTCATGAACCATGATGTAGAGGAATGAAGGAATTTGCCCAGTGTGGCAGTTAGACTCCGACAGAGCTAGTATCAGAACCAGATGCTGATTCAGAGCTCCTTTCTCTAAGACATTAGACCACATACTTTCTCGATTACTACGCATGTAAAACACATGACAGTACATCCTACAACGTATATCACAGTGCACCAGAAGATCCGGTAGGAAGCATGCGGACATTTTATGCCAAAGCCCAGTACCTGCACGCATATAAATAGCTAACAGGATCTGTTTATCAGTAAACAGCATCACACATGCATCAGAGTAATGGCTAAGAGACTGAAAAGCCTGTCTGAAAAAGAAATCAGAATGAAAGTGACAAAAGAGAAAAAACAGGATAGACAAGTGTTTGGGACTAACTCCACTCCTAGAAGTTTAGCAAGGACAAGAGCAAAACCCAGCAAGAAATCACTGCTAAATATTACTTCAGACAAAAATTCAAAATAGCAGAAAATACACATGAGAACATTCCCACCACGGATGAGAAAACACAACTGTAATACTTTAAAGGGCAAATTTCACGCAGAACATTCAGAGACAGAAATTGCCATCATGGGTCCTGACCAGCCTGGGTTTGACATACATTTTATCATTACTGGAGAGCTTTAATGAATTACTTTCTCTCCTTGTAACAGCCATTCAGAGCACTACCTGCTGTTAGGACTTGCACTACAGCTCATTAGACTTAAAAGAGTTACTACAATGAGCTCTGAATTAAGATTTTTGTAGCTTGAGCAATTCTGGGTTGCAAATTGCACAATTTAGAAGATGACTACCTTGAAACCAGGGCCACAGCTAAACATCCAGAAATCTGGAGAGCTGGCTATCTTGACTCAAGAATTTTGTTTTAATCATAAGGTTTTGCTTTGGTCTTTTACATAACCTCATAAATAATACATTTAGAATCTGTATTATATTTCACTTCTTCATTTCATAGCTTTTAGAAAACACCTTTTGATGCTTTGCTCTAAAAATTTCTTCTGTTGCTTTCCAGAGAAAGAATAATCCTGCACTAGGACACCTCAGTACTCTCACAAAAATAATTCATTTTTCCTTTCCCAAGCAGGTTAAGGGGGAGGTTGGAAAGAAGAAATATACCATATTTAATCATCTGAAGTACTTAATAAATCATTTTAAATGCCTGAAAAAATCAATAACTAATAAAGCAATTTAAATCTGACTATCCAAGCCTGAGACATCCCTTTCTTATTTCAATTTTAAAACATCACATAAATACAACCTTACAGGATGCTCAGATGAGGGATTCTGTTTCAGACCTTACTACTAAAAGATGAGTAAGACAAAAAGGAATTCTGAAGGCATCCCCATTGATGAGATACTGGGGTGAAGAGGAAGGGAGATCAGCTGCAGAGGTACCTACACAGGAAAGTCACAGATTTTTTTGTAGATGCTTTCCTCAATCATCCAACAATCTTTCTGCCACTGAGCTCTTTACTGCTTACCATCGTGCTGCTCAGGAGGGGAAATAAAAAGATCAGTGTCCAATGCTCCAGATAGAAACCATGATAATTAATAAACAAACTGCTGAATTTAAATTCTAGTACAGACTGATTAGATTGAAAGACAAGTTAGAGTGAAATGATGTAAGGTTCAGTGAACCAAGTGTAAAGGTCATTATGATTACATTGGCATTTCTGCCACAGTTGCAGATGTCAGTGACTATATTGGATTATGTCACTTGAGAATTTAAATACTATCATACATTTCTAATGAAAAAAATGTCACATGTGAGTAATAGGGCTCCATACTACCTTAATTATATATTGCAATTACAATTACAGCAGCACTGCTTCTGGGGTGAAATTATTATGAAGGAGCCTCCCCATACTCCACTGAGGCCTTTTCACAGGAGCCTCATGCAGCCTCACCTGAACTTGCGCTAGAAAATCAATGACAAAGACCAGAATGTGAACTCTGTCCAGATATAAGGACAGGACTTCCATTGCCCTGAGTTGGTTCAGAAAAAAAAAAAACGAACAAAATCTAATTTCTATGTAGAATACTGAGGTTCCTTGAAGGAGGAGCTAAAAACAAGTGAAGACATTTCCCCTTGGAAAAAATGGACAGCCACAGCACTTTATGGAAAATACACATTAATGATTATTCCAGACATACAATGATGATGTCCCTTAAGGCCAAGAAGGACCAACTGAACTAAACCCACAGTACTCTTCTGCTATTCCTATGATTCTTGACAAGAGAGAGCTGGAATTCCTGTCTATCTTGGAGTACCTAGAAAGACAGTGTGGCATAAGCACCGGCAGACTTTCTGGCCACCAGCTTTGACATCATCCCAGCAACGTGGTACACACTGGAGGGCTTGCTTCAGAACACTGCTTTCCTTTTCAAATATTTTCCTTTCCTCTTAGCAATAGAGATTTTACCAAGGGACATGCTGGTATGATGAATTTCACACAGAGAAGGCATCACTGTCCTTTTGCATTACCTTTGCGAGGTTGTCTTATGCAATTTAGTGTCAGTGCCCTTCAGAACCACAGACCTGAAAGGTTGCACTGGAGTAATCAAACACAGCTCTAGTGACAGTAGTTTGCTCAAATCCATATCAGAGCTCTATTTCTAATCCTGCCTGGAACTTAAACCTGAATTTAAAGTAAACTAGGACAGAAAAAAACATCATTGTCTCATCCATTTCCTAAAAGAAAGTAGCAAGAATATGGGGAAGACCTGAGACTGTAAAGACTGAGGATTCTCCTCTTATATTTTGCATTCTCCTTAACAGCCTTGTGGCTGTTCTGTCTCTCACAGACCAGCACCGAGAGGTACATTCCCTGTGGTATTTATAAATCAACAGCTTGTGGAAAGTAGGAGCACCTTACTGCACTAAGGCCATGCAACCTTCTCAACTATAAAAACAAACATGTGAGTTACCTGTGGCTTCACTGGTGATTTGCAATTCCACAGCAAGTACAGCAAGTACACACTCCTGCTTCAGAAGCATATATCCCTAAGCAGGGAGACACTTTCCCATACTCTCCAATAGCTACTCCAGTGGCAGCACAAGACTTAAAACAGTTAACATTTATCCTGCAGAGCACTGAGTACACAGACATACAAAACAAGCACAAAACCAGCCCAACACGAAGTACTAGTATAGTACTTCATAATCCCAAGAAACATCTAATGGGAAATGCTTTCAGATATATGAATTAGCTTCAGAAATAAAGACGTATTTTTTTTTTATACCTCTCTTATGATTCTTGGGGAATCAAATCAATCAAATTGGCTAGCTACATTCAGGCAATTGAAAAACATTTCCCAGAAGACATACATACATAGTATTAATAAGATACATAGAGTTAAGTAAGAGAGAAGGAGTCTAGAGTGTTTTCTGTCTGGAATTGAAGGACAGGGTATGACTCTGTGACCTATCTTGGTTTAGAGGAATAGAGAACAACCCTGGTCTGTATTGTCTGACAGATTCTCCTAACAGCCTTAAGTCACATACTCACCTTAAGTCTCATACTGATATAAATGCTGACCCTTTACCAAAGTCAGCTTTTATAAAGCAAGACACAGTGGCATGATTAGGAGCCGATAAAATTAAAACCAAAACCCTCCTGCACAAAGAAATGGAATGATTCCCTGAAGCCGGAGTAATTACTAATCACCAACAGCAGCAAAAAAAGATGTTTTTGAAACTCCTCCATGTTCAGTGATACAAATTACAAAGCTATCTGTACAACTCGTGAGGGAAAAAATGCTGCAACTCAAATCTTTCACTTACAGCAAACACTGGCAACCTGGCTACTTTCATATGAAAAGATTCATTCAACATAATTAATATTTACTACCATAAATAATATCTTGCTTATCAATTTATATAACATTGACTTCTATGCTAAAATATATAAAAGATGGCCTTTCCAGTTCTGTGCCCTTTTTTATTTTTTTAATTCCCAGAAGCCTGAAAACTGTTTAGAATGAGAGAGAGGGGTATTTGGGAGTTTCATTTGCCACTTGTTCTTTTCATTTAAAATATCACTTGTCTTACTCTGCAGTTTCCTTAGATGTCTTGTAGACTTGAAGCTCCTACAGCCATCTATCTTAGCCAGCTGTTACATTCTGGCAAACAACAACTTTACTCCCGAATATTTATTCAGGTGCTTAAAACCTTGGGGGCTTTGTTTGTTTGTTTTAAACTTTCACGCCATCAAAATAAAAGCACCTCTTCCCTGGACCTTTGGTCAGCTTTCATTCTCATAATATCCATAATTCTACCAGATCATCAATTATGCACAAACTCTGGAAGGAATTATAAAAAGAAAATAAAAAGGGGGGGGGGGGGAGGAAACAAGACATGCTATTCTCATACAGAGGAAAACCAGAGGTAGAAAACAGAGGAACCCTTTGGGCCTATTTTATATGGAACAGGAAGAAGAAACCCACCACAGCAGGTGTGTGTACACACGTGTACTTTTTATCTTTTATAGATTATTTAATGATAGCTTGCAAAAATCCCCAGAAGGACATTAAATATTTAATTGATTAGTTCATCTGCTAAGTAGGGGGGGTTTACAGAAATTAACAGCTCTCTGCTTAAAGACAACTATCAAGCAGGCAGTTAGCTGCTATGCAATCATTACAAACATAATTTTTAGATTCAAAATAACATTTTCTTATGAAATATTAAAGTAGCAGGAAGTGAAATTATCATAAGATTTGCATAACTAAATTTCTTTTTATTACTAATATTAAAATCTAGAAAGGTGTTTTTAGATTAAAGAAGGAAAACAGGTGCTGCCTAAGAGCCCAGCTGACAGGAGTACATGGGCTGAATCTCTTGTTCCTTCAGCTAACTGTATTTGTTTTCTGCTTCCTTGTGCTGCTTTGCTTTTGTGGTTCCAGCTTTCCTAATTTGGGTATTCAAAAGTTAACCAAGGACTAGTCAAGAAGATGCCTTCTATAGTAAATGGAGTTGGGATAACCCATTGGTCAGAGTAGCCAGAGAAGGCTACAGCAAAATAAGAAGAAACCCACACATTTTTTCACTCTGCTGTTCATTGTCCATGGCTGGTACTTAAGATTGTCTTCTTACTCTGGTTGGGATAACACAGAGCACAAGAGTCTCCTTGTCCATACCTGGGACTCCCAGGCGTAAGAGCCCAAGTCCCAACAGGGAGACTGCCCACCTTATTTTAATAGTCACAGTGAACTTTGTGTATAGCCCTTCTCTCAATGCATGTGTGATACATGCTATGCCAGCAGCTGCCACAACAACAACAAAGTTAATTCTGCCTCATCCATATCCCTGCTTAATTCTGATATGGCCCTTAAAAAAAATAAATAAAAATCCAGACGCAAACTGATAGACTCAAATACTCTAAAGTCACAGGCTTGTCACCCTTAACAATGCTGATAAAAATGGAGTAAACTTACATGGGTACTTTAGAAGGGCTCACACATGTAATTCACACTCAAGGATGTGTATGCTGAGAGAAATTGGCATCACCCAGTCTGAAACTGAGGAAGCAGTAGCTCTTATACAGGAACCATTAGAGACTTTGAGAAGATCTATGGCACTTGTTAACTTTGTGTGACATGTGTCTTGGGTATAAAATAGCTTGGGGAATGTGACAGTCTTATTTTAGTTCATGTCCAGGGTATCTCGTGAATTGAATTATATGTGATTACTAAATTACTAATGGTTGGATAGCTGCACCTCTATTACACTGTGTGTCTGCCTCAGACGCCCCCTGTGTTGTCATTGTTCTGGGAGCGAAAAACAGTGTTCTACCCTTGACCATGCCAGGACACTTTATGCATGTGTTCTTGGTCACATACAACTAAATAAGAATTTTTTCTCACTCAGATTCAGATCTGGCCTGAGGTTAGGCTCCAAAAACTTCTATGCTTCTCTATGCTTTTGGTTCAGGTCTCAGCATCACACATCAGTACTGTACTCAAACAGAGTTACAATGAAGCTTCTCAAGTCAGTGGGTATTCCAGCATGTAGCACACATCCAGAATGGCTTAATGGAAACAGAATCCCTTTGTGGGAAATTATAGCTTTTAGAGGAACATATGGTCCACAAACAATGTGTGATAAAAGTGTTTATCTCAACATTTCACGGAGGAAAAAGCAGAACAGAATTGAAAGATAAGATATACAGCTTCTGAGAATCTTGTGAGTAGCAGACTTGCACAAAACACTGACCAAACAAAAAAGAATATAGAAAACTTCAGTATTTGGAGTGGAAACTTACAGTAGTGAAGATGATTAAGTCAGCTCCAGCAATGCTGTTTTTTTTTTTCCCCACAAAAATAGTGTCTCTCACATCTATTGTGACTTCTAGTCACAGCGACCCAAAGTCACTCCCATAAACCACATGCGGCGAAAGTTCCTGTACTCACTACAGGGAGCACAGACAATTCTGGGGTAGGTTACAACAGATGCTTGGAACTGTGGCATTTAAAAAATTAGGGGATATCACCAGATTTCATGTCTCTGTACACTTGCAAAGTGCCAGGCAGATAATCAGACCCCTTGAGTGCACTTTTGCTTATGAGTCCACTGACTACTTGCCCTGGGTGGTATGATCAGCAGGCAACCAGCAGACTGCCTTGCACTGTGCCATCAACATTGCTTCCTGCATCATTTATCTTTTCATGTAAATTCAAATACTAGATGTGGACAGGATATCCCTCTTCTGCCCAAAAATCACCTTGAGCCCTAGCACAAATAAACCAAGGCTCTTACTGCATAGCAGAAGGAAACTCTGATTGGCCGGTAAAATTCCCCCAGCCACATCACAGATGGGAGAGTGGAAGCATAAAAGAATGTTGTGTAATTTACCCGCTGCCCTGCTCTATAGCAATTACAGAGCTGGAAATAGAAACCTCCCCTATTAGACACATCAAGAGGCATGACAGGTGCTTCATACAGTCCTGTTCCAAAGTATGGGTAAGCTAGAATGTAGGCATAACGTCATGGGGAGGCAAGGATGGGTGCTAAGACAGGCTCAGCTAAGCTTGCTGGCGAATTCTTTCCCCTGCATCTACCCTGTATGCAGTCACCAGCTTGCAGGAGATGAATTTTTATCATTCTGTCTGCGCCTACGTGATGACAAGAGGAGGCAACATAATAGCGATTCGCTTTTAGTAGAGTCTTAATAATGAAAGGCACTGATACCAAGGCTCCTTATTCAAGCAAAATGGTCTTCATTTCAGTGGAAGCCTTCCTAAATACAAAACTAACTGTATTCTCAGATTTGGCCTTAATTTACTAAGCCATTACAAACAGGATTAATTAATTAATTCTGAAGTAATACGAGGACAGACCATGGTTTGGCAAGATGCCGAGCAAAGCAGACTTTTCACAGGATTAAGCTTTGTCTGAGAAGCTAACTGTCAACCACAGGCTAGTTCGGCATCAAGGAGTCACTTAAGATAAGGAAGTCTGTGACATCCAGCAGCTCAGGCAACAAGGATTTCTTGTTGCGCATTGCTGTGAGGCAAACAGAGGCTGTGGGTTGTCCTTGTACCCGGGACTCACAAAGGACTTTGGTTGCCAGGTGACTGAATTCCTGTCTCAGCTGATGTGCCAGAGAAGCAGCATGATATTTTTGAAGGTCATGGGTCTATATAAAATTATTATGGTTTGGTTTTTTTTTTTGTTTTTTTTTTTTAATTCAATAGCTAGATTTCACTTGAAAAACTTCACTGAACTGACTCATAGGAGTATATAACCGGGATGGGATTCAATCGCTGAGCAGTGAGCCCTATTAACTAACAGTGATTTTGCTCTCGCTCATGTAGCAGGGAACATACTAGAGCACAGGGGTCTTAATTAAAGCCTGCAATCAGCCTGAAATTCCTACAGACTTCTCTCATATTCATCACAAATGTGGAAGACCTAGTGGCCTAGTAGTGCAAACTACTAGGAGAGGGATAAAACCTATGACAGACAGGCATGAAATCATTTATTGTAAAATTTTAGTCTTCCTGTAAAAGAGAAGAAACTATGTAGAAACATCCATCATCTCTTGGCCAAGGGCTTGTAAGCTTTTATAATAGAACAAGGGCATATCATGAATTAGTCACAGGATTTCACAGGGCTGAACTATAAGCCTTTATGAATATCAGGCTCTGTAAATTATATTATATTATATTATTTTGGTTTTTTAAAAATCACAGCACAGTATTTCACCTAAGAAGGCAGCAGGACAACATTTGACAAAAAAAAAGAGGAGAAATGTCACATTTAATTAAAAAAAAAAAAAAAAAAAAAAGAAAGAAAACCCACCCAGTTCCAGTGACAACCAAAATGCAAATTAAAATGTTCATGTAAACATGATAGGATCAGGGAAATTTTCAACAGCTCTGCTTTGGAAGGGATAGATGGACATGACCGCGTTGTCTTTTCTTAATGGACTGTTGGCTAGTAATACCTTGTCCAGGGCTCCTCTATCAACTCTCTTCAAGGAACACATACAAGCCCTAGACTACCAGGAAACACTGAACTGCTTGTGACTGGACCTTTCCTGTGGGCTGGACTCTGGAATTTGTCATCTCTTCACAGCAGGGAACCTCTGTAGCAGTGAGGAGAATCACAGGGCAAAAAGCATGGTGTTCAAAAGGAGATTTTGGCATCTGTTGTGATTCATGCCAACTGCAGTATAGCAGTAAGGCTATTCCATCCACTGAGCCTAACATGGTGCTCTAAAGTAACAACGAACTACAATGCCACTGTAGTATTTCCATGCTCTTTCTCACTCTCTGTTAATTCCAGGGTAAATTATTTACACTTTAAAACCAAAAGGAAGAAATTATTTCACATCCTGTCCTGACAGCACAGCCCAAAACCCTTCTGGATTAATCTAGTTCACTGAAGCCAATAAAATTGTTCCTATTAACTCCAGTAAGTTTGGATCTGATCTTGGGTCCCTTGTGCTGGTGAGCGCTAAACACAGCTAACAGCTATAGTGTTATGAAGCATGAGTCACAAAATACCACAGCTCACACTATGTCTGAGCTCAGGTGAGTACAGTATCAGCAGCAGAACATTTGTTTGGGTCAACACAATGGGCACATGCCTGGCACTATGGTTTTCAGTGAACATGAATATGCACATCTGAGTGTGCTCATAGCTTATTTGTTCTAGTGCAAAACAAAGCAGAAAGCAAGAAAGAACAAAAGTGAAGGCTGTGGGATAGCAAAGCATTGTTGTCCTCTCTTTAATAAGGTCTCACAACATAACAGATGACTTTCCATAGGCCATCTACTGACATTATGACTGCACACATTAGGGTATTAATATTATAATCCCCCCTCCAAGGGGATGGAGGAGATAAGGTGAGATGTTTCTATTCTTGCCAGCAATCTGATTACAAAACAAGATGACTAGGGCTCTTTTTAACCAAAATTCCACCCAAAGAAAGAAAGCCATATGAAATATGTAGATTGAGGAAAAAGACTTACTAGCAGGAGTGCCACGAGCTAAAGCCAGCTGCAGGGAGAAGGAACACCTCTGCCTCGTTCGTTTCCTGCACCGAACATAACAATTTTATGTGGAACATCTGACTGTGAAGTCTATCCCACTTTCCACCCTTCAGAGTTAAAATAACAGGATTCCCTTCTATCCTTCATGGCTTCTAACCCAAGAATCCCCATCTAACTTGCTCGATAAACCCTTTTTGTTAAGAGTTCTTACTGTTTGTTTGTATCAAGATACAGACTAGCATTTTCACAGAAGTTCACAAACCTCGTGTAAAGATACATGTGTCACATTTCTCAGCTAATTAAACATGATTTAAGTCTAATCATCACTCATTCAGTATCCTAAGCACAAAGACTGCTGGCCAGTCATTTGCTCCATTCACATTCATTTGTTCTACAATGAGCACAGTGACCCAGGAAACAAAATAAGAGACAGTCCTTGGGGGCTTTGTTTTATTTTTCTAGGTATAAATAATTTTTAAGGAAACAAGCACAGCTTTATCATTAAAATACTGATACCGCTTTTATAACAGCATTCCAAAGACCACCTTGCAAAGTGAAGCAACAAATTACATATACTTTAAGAACACTTTTATAAAAAACTTACTGTTCATAAGTATACCCAGGCCTGAAGATCTGTTCTATCATGAGTATCAGTCAGCCTTCCAAGTCCATAAGACAGTCATCTTTCTGTAAAGATGTTAAGTTTCTTTTTCTTCCAAGTACTTTCAGGCTTTTTTTTTTTCCTATGGATAATGTATCTCATGACTGAATGATCAGTGTATTATTTGTGAAAGTCTTCACAGAAGAAGTCTTACAAAATTATGCAGACTGCTATGAAAGAGAGGTTAGAAAGTTTCTGGGGTTTCTAGCACTAGCTTTATCTTGTACCTATCTCAGGCAGCAGAGGACTCATTACCAAATATGCAAACGGTCCAATGATGCCAGATCACAGACCAAAGCCAAGCTACAAAAACAAGGAAAGGAAAAGGTGGCAGCCCACCACATTGTTTGTATTACTGCACTGCCAGATGTGTAACTAAGCACCATTTGTAGGAGAACCACAACTCAATTTGTACACATTTTGAAACACTTAGATGCTAGAAGAGCAAGCAAAGACTGTACAAGTATTTTGTTGATCTGCTCAAGATGCTAAATTCATATCCAAGTGTCTTCAGTGTCTGAAGAAATTTGATTTCCAGTGGTCTCTCATTCTATGATTTTTTGTCCACTTGTATAGCTGGGTGTAAAGACTCCTAACTCACAGCTATGCTAACAAATGGCACCCAATGATACAGTGAGGTAGGACACAACCACGTATTCTTCACGGATGTCTGTCTACCCTAGTCACAACATGCAACCTTTGTTTGGCACATCTCACGTAGAAAGCACATTTTCTGCCACATACAGTTGGATTTATTCTACGTTCACGTAACATCTTGCATAAGGGGAGCACAAATTTGCTGGACATATAAATAAATTTGATTACTTACCCAACAAAACAGATTCAGAGGGGCATTGTAGAGAAAGTGAGAATAAACTGAAGCAAAGGTGGAGTGCGGAAACAAATAGTTACAGAGCGTTTGGGGTTTCTTAATCTTTTCTAGGAAGCTATATAAGTTCTTAACATACATTGTGATTAGTTTTTCCTGCTGCAGTAAAGTCTTGGAAGTATAAAAGAATCAATAGATAAAAAGATAAATAAAAAGGTGTAAAATATTTAGTGGGTTCTTTTAATAATTAATCAGCCAAAGAGCTTTCAGTCTAGCTGCACTGACAGCACAGCCAGACTTTCCAAGAGGAGAAACAAAACTAAATATCTAGTCACCTATTAAAATGCGTTATCAGAGTGCTATTTCTAGCCCTTTGAATGTCACACTGCATCAGGAGAAGCTGTGATACCTAACCATTTTTTCCTGAAGCTGTAACTCCGGGGCACATGTAGCTTTTAACTGTCACCTAGAATGTTTGTATATGCGATATATTCTTTCCCAATTTTGCAGACTTGTGCCCAACAGATTTCTTCTCAAGACACATTATAATGGTACAGGATGCTAAGCAGTAATTCATCACAAATTTTCTTTGCAACACAACATTTGACTGGTAACTCTAAGATGATATACAGAATACTACATGCAGTATCTCACACACTACATCATGGAGAAATTCCATTGTAATTAACACAAAGATCTTCTCTAAGGCTTCTGAAGACAGATGTTGTACCCTCGTTGTGTAGAGTAGTTAATCCATTTACTTCCTGGAAGGAACCTCTGGACAGGTGTTCGTAACCCTGCTAGTATTCCCAGGGAAAACCTTAGACACAGCCAGCTGTATGAGGAGAACCCAACATGGTACAGCCTCTAGTAATGTCATCTGCCCCTGCTGTGATGATTTCAGGAGGGCAAGATGAGGTAGGAATCATTTGAAAACACCCCCAGTCTCAACATTACCTGATGCAAGGACTTGTAGCATTTTTAGGCAGCCTGAACTCATACTTGATTCAGACTCTGCTAGGGACAGTATGATGTCAGACCACAGGTGCCAGTGTGTTACTCAGCATCTAGGACCTGGGTCATCCTCCAAGACACAATGTAAGCACTAACAGATCACACTATTCTTCCTGTTTTTTCCCCCGCTACCAAGCACCGGCTCAGCTGCCTCCTACCATGACCCTACAAATCTCAACTCAGAGTTAAGCAAAAGACTGCCAACCACACTTTAATATCCACCAAATGTTTGTGGAGCTCAATGCTGCATGACTGGCTCATCTCTCAGTACAGCTTACGCTTTGCGACTGGCTTAACTCCAAAAGACAAAAATGGTTTTCCATGAGGATTAGGGGTACTTCATTTGCAAATAAATTTCACCCAAGTTTTCAGAAAAATAACTATTTGCCAAACCAATACTTTATTCCATAAAGTTCTACAAAATTAGCCAATAAAGGGAAGTTATAAGTACCACCATTGCAAAGACGTGCTACTTAAGCAGCCACTTGCAAACAGTTTTCCACAGTATTCAGAGAGCTCAGACAAAGCACACCACAACAAAGAACAGAGAGTAGGAATCAGACCCAGTACAACTTAGTACTATCCCTTGCTTAAATAACACCAACTATAAAGGGATAAGTAATAACACCACCTAGACTGGGACAGTTTTGTGAATATATCATTATCTACCATAAATGCTGTATCAACTCTTAGATGAATTGATCTGAATATTTTTGAGATAATGATATCTACAATTCCACTTTATATCAAATCAGATTTGGTTCCAATGTAGGGACTGTTGCTTTTTCTTAGCTCTTCCAAACTGTGGGCTTGAGATAAATGAGGGCTAACACTACCTTACATGTCATTACTGCAACTGACGTAGCTGGGCAAAATTCCAAGTCCCTAAATATGGCCTTTCTCTCTTAGCGCCTCACATGACTAACTGGCCCTGCTTGACAGAGGAGAACCATTCCTATGATTATAAAAGGCATTTGACTGTGAGGACCATTAGGCTTGGCCTTCCTGCAAGAGACTGATGTCTCCTGTAACAGCAACGCTGCAGGCGCTGGAAAGTGGGCTGAAACTCACAGAACTCGTAATAATAACTGAACAACCGCTACTTTTGACCTTTAAATGCTAGGATCAATACAGATATAGAAGTAAAGAAAAATGGACTTACATACTGTTATCAGCCCCTCTCTCCACACAGTCATCCTAATTATGTTCGTTCCGCTCTATGAAAAATATAACTTCTGATCCTTACATGAATGAGTGTTGCAGTGTTTATTCAAAACCAGAATAGCCTTCTGGTCTCCGGGCATATTTCATTCATATTATGTAAATAATTGATTCTTTGAAAGACCAGAATAGCTATAAATCAAACCTGAAGGCAAACTATGTTTTCATGCATACTGCTGTTTCCTGTTTTCCCATTTTGATGGAGGCACTGAAAACCCCCAGCTGTTATAGTACTGAATAATCTTCTCTCTGTTCTCAGGCTAAGAGGAAGTGGAATTATTTCATAAGTCTTCCTAACAAAGAATAATTTTAGCAAGAGTTTGCTTTCTAAGATAAGGCCACTCACTTCAAAGTTCTTATTGTTTATGAAGAGGGCAAACATCAATAAACTTACAAGACTGGCTATGGATTTAAAAGATAATTTCTTGTAGAAATTGCTTTACCTCTCCACATCTCATTTCCTTCAGCTGTAAAGTGATGGCAGAGCTGCCTGCCTATGCTAGCACCTGTAGATAAGGAAGAGATTTAGTGCTACACTGTAGTTCTGCTGCTAGGGAGACTTCACACAGTATATGGAACAAACTTTCCTAAAAATCAATCCAGATCATCTCCCCTTACTGTGAATGGGTAGGAAACCCAAATACCCAGGTTTACATTGTGTAAAAGACAGGTGTAAAAGTAAGGGAAGAGAGAGAGAGAGTAAAATGGTGACTGACATACAAGCATTCACACACCCAAATTCAGATATGAAGTGTCTGATCTGAGAAGCACATCACAAACCAGTTTTTCTACCTAATTATTCTCATCTAATACTATTTGTTTTTCTAAACACATTCCAATGAACAGCATCTATGATGCAGGAATCCAAAATTACTTAATCATGCTTCATGATATCTTAGTAAGACCACGAGAAGGCATATATAAAGGTATTATTCCTTCTAGTATTTAAATAGTCTTTCTCTCTGGCACAGCATGTAGTGTCTGTTTTAGCAACACTCAGCAACCACACACAACAAGGAGAACGAGGCATAACTGTATCTAGTTAGCAGACTTACTACAGAGCAGCCGACCATCACTATCCAAGCTGCGGGTCTGGCATGGATCAACTTTCATGCAAAAAGAACCGCAGAGCATGAAGAACCCAAGCATGCATGGCATCAGTATGACACCTTCTTTGAAAAACACCTTCGGTAGCACATTTGCCTTTATTGCCGTGCTTGGATAAGTACCATCTTAGCTGTATGTGAAGACGACATCATCACTTCCCAAACCCTTCCTAAACCTGCTTATGCTGTGGCATGTAGAAAGGTCACAGTGTCATATGTACAGGAAGAGAGGCTGAAATCATACTGAATTCAAAGACCAGGTTCATAAATCCCTATTTAAATACACAGACTAAGTGCCAACCACCCAAGGAAAAGAAAAAGGTGAAAGGAAGCATGGGGGTACCCAGCACTGTTGAAAAACCAGGCTTTTGTTAGGCTCCTACTTCAGAAATCTTGAGCAGCAAGTAAAAGCCCTAGCATATTTTTTACACAACAAGAACAAAGAATAAAACAACCTACCCATGACCGGGAACTTCAAAGGCCTGAATTAAAAACAATTTTCAAAGAACACTGAACATTATCCATGCTGCCAGTGCATTTCCCAACGCTGAATAAATCCAAACGAAAAATCTCACACACAAAAAAGAAAAACACAAACCCTGCTCTGCTGAAAACTTCTTGTCCCCTTTTAAAGGTGCAAGCAGTTTTCATAATCTCATAGGTAGCATCTGCTCTGATATAAATTACGCTAAGCAATGAAAGTGCTGACCCTGTCTTAAGACTTGCACTACAAACAGGACACATCATACAACCTAATTCTGTAATGCTCATTCACATATATAGCTACACAGAAGTTAATGGGATTATGGAAGGGATTGAAGACTTCAGAATCAGACCAACAGAACCTCTCTGGCTCACCGCAAAGGACTCAGCAAAGAGAAAAAACACAATGATTGTTCATGCATCTTGGGAGATCCATAAACTATAGTCTTTGCTCAAAACAAAACAGTGCTGCTTTGGTATCCCCATCTGCCCGGTTCTATAACAAACCAAAGAGGCACTCAGAGAAGTTAAGGACAAGAAAACTGAAGAAAACACACCAAAGAAACATAGAAGAACAGCTAATTAACCCATGTAGTTTTCTGCTGCAGGATACCATTGAGACAAAGCATTCTCGGTAGTTCCATTAATTATTTAGCACACTGTACACAGTAACACATTAGAATAAATAAATTTTGCGACCAACATCTGCTGCCATCTCTTAATAGTGATGCGTGTGTCTGTGCACACATGCATGCACTAAAGTACATATACATAGAGCACATTCCTAAAAATAGGATGTGTAATTTGCAGGAAGGTTTAACATTTCTGTTTCAACCTTTGCAAAAACAGTAAACTTGTAATTCAACATTTGCAGAGTGCTTTGAAGTTTCTCTGAGCTCTCCTTTTCCCCCCATTCCAGGTATTTTTCCTCCCCTACAAACAGAAAACACAAGAAACCTGTTTATCACATGACCTCCTTCCTTTGGAAGAATCCTTACATTTGTACTCTCTGAATTCCTTATATATTGAAGAAAAAGGAAGCTGCAAATAATATTCACATGGAGCACACAATTATTACCTTCCTGACTTTCAGGTTAGCCTTCTGGGCATGTGAAATTTATTAGGCACAGTTTCTTTCTTCCTGTGGACAGCTTAGGCATGAGCTTGCATGTATGTGCGTGATCTGTTTATGTTTACAAAAAATCTGATGTATTCCAAAGACCACACTTGCTGCGTTTTGACTGCCTAAATATCACTACTTTTATCTCTTTATGGTATTTTAAATCAATATTGGGTTTATAGAACAGAATTATTTTTACAAATAACTACTCCTATTTAAAGATACTAAGTTTACTGAACAATATTTTACTGAAAATAAAGGTGTATAAAAGAAATGGAAGTCATTCGGGACACTAATGTGACACACGTTTTCTGTATGTGTATATGTGCAGCAGAACCAACATGGTCCAGCCTTAAGGAGTTAAGAGATACTAACTCTGCTAATAACCCTGAGCAAGCTAAACCTCCCCCTGCCTTTCTGTACCTTCTAGGTAGAAAAAGTGTCTGGGGCAGATACTGTTTCCTTTTATGACATGGTAGCAACACATACAAGATGCTACTTTCAGTAGCATTAGCCATAAACATTATATACTACTGTATAATAAAACAAATATTGCCCCAGAACATCAGCAGTAATAGCAGTACAAAGTCGAATAAACAAGCAGCAACTACAAGTTAGCAAACACTGATCTTTGGGTAGAAGAGTGAAGAGCACATTCTGCTTAGAACAAATTACACTAACAATCTGGGCTCCACTCTTGAGTCTGTTGATTTGGACGGTACAATGAGTACCCATAGGTGAAGGTGTAGCAATCTTGGCACTGACACAAGCACAGGGCACTCACTGGTTAAAAATCAAACATGGGTAACAGCAGGAGCACGGGCAGTTTTGCTGAAATGAGATCTGCACAGCAGGGCAGGCATGGCTTTTCTTCATTATCCTAATAGCCTAATAAATAAAAAATAAGGGAGGGCTGTGTCCATGATAATCACGCTGGTGATTTTTTTCTGCCCCTTCCTTTCCGAGACACCTTAATAGAGGGGTAGCCATACCAGGGCTGCAGAATCTTATCTGTAAATAAAAACCTGAGATCTAAATGAAGTCCTTTCCATGATAGGATTTAATTAAAACTACTGTGAATTCTCAGGCATCTGAACCATGTACTATTCATCAGGCACTGGCGATACCTGAAACTGCTGCCAATTATTTTTCACTACTGAATTTCTTATGGACGGATTGCAAAGGGTATTTACACCACTGCATAGAAGCACACAAAATACAAATCCTCAGAAATGCTAATGAGACTGACCAGTAGCCTCTTCTCTCCTTAAAGACACAATGGTCTCATGCCCTGCCATTCCCAGCTTGTTTTATCCAAACTACAGCAAGTGTTGGCTTCCTAAAGCACAGTATTCTCAGCATGTCATATACAGGGCAGCGTCCATGTGCCGCTGACTTGGTAATTGCATTATCTGCAGCCGCTGATGAATGAACAGTCGTAATGCATACATCCTGGGTTTAGCTGTCTCGGGACAAGTAGCTACAGACTCCCCATAGCAAATTCACTCAGTTTGCCGAGTCCGAAGGCACACAGAAAATGCCCGTGTGTATTCCCTCTCATTTTAAAAGCAATGTTGTATTCTGCTCCCCCTTCCCACTAACAGAGAAATAACATTTCTATTTACAAGCACAAGAAACTCATTCCCAAATCTACTTCCCTGCATCTGCAATCAATTTTACTCGCAAATAACAAGGCTCTCATAAAGGCTTACAAAAATTGTGGTGCAACACCGATCATATCCCCAGATAATAGGAAAAAAAGAGGCGCTAATATCCCACAGCATAATGGCCCTTTAAAGGACACATAGTCCTTACGGGTATAAATAATCTCAGGAATAAAATGGAGCCAAAGCGATTTTCACTGCAGACAGCGGGGAGAAAAAGGCCGGCTACGATAGCCCCGGCTGCTTCGAAAAGTTGACCGCGCAGAGGAGCTTACCTTGGAGAGGCAGCGGCAGCCACCGCGCCCGCCGAGCCGGGCCGCCACAGCTCCGCCACCCGCCCGCGCCGAGCCCCGCCGCCGCCGCCACCGTCGCGGCTCCCCGGCAGGCGGCGACTGCCGCTGGCACCGCCCCCCGGCCGCGGCGCGGGAACCGCCCGCACCGGCACAGAGCGAGCCCTCCGCGGGAGAAAGGGGAAAGGGCCTGCACTCCCCGGCCAGGGAAAAGTAAACCGAACCCGACTGCAGGAAGGGTGCCCCCGAACCGGTGGCAACCCGGGAGCAGAGGGTGCGGCAGCCCCTCGGCCGACCTGTTGCGTGTGGCAGTCGCTTGTGGCTGCCGGCGTGGTGACATTTGCCGGGGACTGAGGGCTGGGGAAGCCGTTCATGGGTGCAGATAGGTACGTGGCGTAGCAAGCGATAAATGAAGGGATTTTCAATGCAGCCATCTGATTGTATGTAATACGAATCAGCGAAAAACACGGGGAAGATACGAAGAAGGGGAAAGAGATGATTCTGGTAAATCACCGAACGATTCATATGGGAAACAAGATCAAATAGAGGAGTGGGGAAATCCCTAACAAACCCTTGTCTCATTCACCCTGCATTGCATGGGAGTAATATTCCCATTTTGGTTTCGTTAATGCTCAGGGCACTGCACCTGCATCAGCTTAGGTGCTCCACAGAAGTGAGGGAAAGCTAGTCCATGCTCAAGAGCATATGCACAAAACACAGAGCTACCAACCCACACAAGGCCTGACTGTGCCGCCTTTGTGTTAAGGAGGAAACGCAGTGGACACTGAGGGAATTTCATCCTTCTCAGGCTGTCAGGACATTTCACGTTCTTTTTTTCATCTTCAGCAGTTACCGTTCTATTTTCTTCCTTTTCACTTTCAAAGTTATTTTTTGTTTTTAATATTCTGACAGCCACAGGAATCTAGTTTATTTGTCTTTAGTTAACTACTACCATGAATTAAAAATATCACCAAATAATTCAAAGCAATTGCCAAAATAAGTTAATTAGATCTCAATCTGTAAATTAGTTTGAGAAAAGATCAAACATACTGTGGCTTCAATTGCCAGAAGACACAAAGGAAGTTTAGCACCTAACTTTGCTCCCTCTGAAAGCTCACTAACCTCTCAAGGGCAGCTGGAAAAGCCTCCTTCATTTCAGGGAGATGAATACATACAAAAGGCAGGCTAGCTGCCTTCCAGATGGGGACCGGAAGTTTGCTTAGATGATCCTGAGCAGCTCTCCACTTCTTGCAGTCCCAGGAGAGCGGAACGTGACCATCATCTCGGAGCAGAACGGACAGACAGGAAATCTCAAAACTGAAATCCAGCTTGGGCAGAAAATAAGTGTCCATTTCTCTCTCATCTTCTCTCATCTGACAGCAAGAAGGGTGATAAAATTTGTGGCATCCTGCCAAGACCACTGAAGCCACTTAGGCACAAAACCACATATTACCCAGGCTAAAGAGCGATAAAGAAGAAGAGAAAAAAAAAGAAAAAAGAAAAAAGAAGTTGGGATTTTACTCACTAATACTCCACCCTCAAAAAAAAAAAAAAAAAAAAAAAGAAAAAAAAAAGACTCCCTGCATCATGAGGCCAGCAGTCAATGAAAATAACTGAGAGCAAGGCCTGGGGCTCACCTAATAGCTGAAATGCTCACTTCTTTCAATTTACAGACTTCCTTAAGTGCAAAATGTGTGCAAGTGTGTATATACATGTCCATGCAAAAGAGGCAGAAGACAGGATCAATGCAGGTAGAAAGCCAATTAATCATTGCAGCCTTAATCTCTCCTGACTTATTCAGGGTCTGTAAGGATTGTCTGGCTGTCTACTCTTGAAACAGTGCTCTGAGGACCAGCTCAAGTACTGTTAATTTAAGTAGGTTGGGGACTTGCTAGTTCATCCCTGGACCCAGGAATTTCAATCCACCAATCTAAAATAGTCAGATCCACTGTCGTCAAAAAGCAAAGCTAGCTCTGCCCTTCTACTGTGTTAGCACTCCTCAGTGGATGAAGTCTCGGGCCATATTTTTCACTGCAGTGTTAAAGTACCACTCCCGCTATCCTTAGAAAGATGATACATTGCTTATAGACCCTGTGCAGCACTGCACATGAGTTGGTGGAATCACAGGGAACGCACAAATGAAAGCCTATTCTGCTTCAGAGTTCCACCCACAGCATCAGAAACTGCAAGTCAAACCACGGAGAAACTGCAAAAGCATACCTACATACATGACCCAATTTTGAAAAGCTGTTGAGCTTTTCTGAAGATCAACCTAAAGAAGAGAAGATACCTTTCAATAAATGCTCAAAAAACAAACCTGCACCATTTTACAGCTAAAAACGCCATCAAACTATACTCAGCACATCTGCAAGAAACCAGCATTTCCTCTGTAAAAGGAGGGGGCTTGGTACCTTACTGCTGTCAGCAGGTGACTTTACCAGTGCCCATCTGCTAAGCAGTTTTGTAAATAGCAAACACTTTTCTCCTGAAATGCCCTATCTTACTGCTCCACTCAAAAGCAGGAAGCCTGCCTTCCTGCTTATGCCCCTGCTATATTAAAAAAGGCATGTAATTGACTGTTATGTTACTCGCAGCCAAGCTAGTAACATAACAGTCTAAGATGACACACGAACATGAGAATGAAGTATATAGCAGGGCCAATTGTTTCATTAGGAAGTGAACGCAGCCCTTCCTGTGAGGAGTTATGTTACCAGAGGGAGCAAATCTTTCATCACAAAGTTACTGGTTTGAATCCAGCGCAGAGGAAGCCCACGCTAAATAAGTGAATGCTCCCCACTGTGGTTGCATCCTCAGCAAGCTGCCCCAGAGAGCAAGGACTGAGCTCTATTTTTCTCTTTAATGGTGTCTCTCGAGGACAAGCACAAGGAGGAAACTAACACTGCCGATATTTCAGGTAGAGGCCTGTAAGAACAACTGTCTAATAGCCTTTGCAGTAATATCCATTTTTAGGCATCTCTCTCTTTAAAGGGTTTGTCCTTTTTGCAAATACAAGACTGCACCATACTTACAACCCCGAGACATTACCCAGGTGCTTTGGAATTTTAATGCTAATCTAAATACCCTCACTGAAACAAGATAAATATAATGGCTAAGTACTGGCATGAGAAAACAGAGATAAATGGATTATGGGGCAACACAGACAAAAAGCACTCAGAAGTATATCAGAATCCTTCTTTCTAGGAAGACTTTGGCTATACCATGTATTTGCTCTTCCATCCCCCCACCCCCCCACCCCCACCTTTCCACTGAGAATTTTGGAACTGTGAGTTTAACAAAAAAACTGTGACTCTTCACCAGACAGCTCAAATTTGAGTCCACATGCTGGTCCTAAGAGCTGTGATACCTCCCTTGAAACTTTTTCATTCTCCCAAAAACCATGTAACTTGGTAGATTCTTAATGACAGATGTTTATATGTAACACACATACAGGTACAGATACTCCTAACTTACTGAAGTTTGTGAGACTTCTGTGATCATCTTTCATGATGATAAGAGTTCATCACATAGATCATGAAATTCCCAAACCCTGCCTCTATATTAGGTCAGAGGAGGCACACATCAGGTCTTTGCATGAACAGGCTGCCATTTAGTGCTGGAACGGTGATCCCCTGAGTGAGATGGCAAAGAATTGGATGGGACAGAGCTTGCTAGCAGCATCACTGCACTTGTCAGGCAGTGATGTGGGAGGAAGAAAAATCCTTGCTTGACTCAAACACAGATAAACTTTCTTCAGCACTAAGGCAACACCATCTTTTTAGGTGTAAATAAAGACATTGTTAAAATAAAATCTGTGACACCACCAATCTCAACCCCTGGCATTTCCATACCCACAGCTTGAGTAAAAGTGCACTTCAAGGGTGAACGACCCCACTTTATAGGACAGCAGCTTAGACAAGTAAATCAAGTGTTGTCAGTCTCTTAGATCAGTCTCTTAGTATCACAGTCTCAATGTAGGTATGCTGACTCCAGGCCCCTCTTCTGGGCTTCAACCATCCACCACCACACTATTTAAACCAGACACAAAGTCATCTGATTATGTGAAGGCATCCAGACAGAGCAACTGCAACATTTTCCAAAGGCAAAATCATAGAGTGTAGTGAAAGGGAAATTGTATTGGCTTTTTGCATTGCTAACAAGGGATTTGCAGGCACACAGACTATATTTGTTCAACCAGAGTTGAAAAGAAAACCGGAATCATATGAAACATCCCTCTAATCCATGGACCCAGTGAACAGGATGGC